>OY755038.1:57577093-58844593 GCA_963576565.1 Aspidapion aeneum
CATATGTCAAAATACTGTTAACTCTTATACTATAAGAATGTTAACTTTATTACTGGTAAGTAGTTCTTATTATTTCACTTTCAATTAAAAAATAAAGGATAATGTGAAAATTGAGACATATAAAAGGTGCCTTATATGTTTCTTCTAAGATAAATAAATAAGTATCGTTATTATTAGGTTAGGTTTGATATAAGATATACTAATTAGTAGCAGCATACGTTTTATCGCCGCCGTCTAGTGCAGGCGTTGGAGGTAGTTAAGTATGCAAAATATGAATACCGCAGGTTGACAATGGATTTTAGCTGAGAATAAGTCACAGATTACGGATCTGGATGTTACCAAGCTAGTATTTGTCCAATTTTTTTATCCCCCCTCCCCTTATAGTTTTCGAATTTAAGTCCAAAAGTTACATTTATCAAAAATGTGTAAAATCTAACCCTACAATAAAACTATATTAACTTTTTAACTTTTCGATGCAAAAACCCCTCAAACCACCAAAACCTAAAATTTTTAGGTTTTTTTTTTAAATTTCCTCTAAAACTAAGCTTCTTAGGCAAAAATATGTAACTATCTTATACTACCTTTATTGTAGACAAAAAAGTTTTCTTTTTAACAATATATGTCAGTGGGCTATGACTAACGACAAACTCTCCAGCGGCGTCCGTTTATTGAGGTAATGTAAAAATAATTAAAAAAGAAATATGTTTTACTCGATTTTAATTAATTTTGAAAAATCACTAAACTTTGTTTACAAATTTTAGTAAATTGCCTCAGAAACTAAGCTCTTTAGAAAAAAATGTATTATTCACTTTATTATAGACAATAAAATTCCCTTTTTATCATTGTGTGAGTCAGTAAGGTCAGACTAATTACAAACTCTCCAGTGGCGTCCGGTTATTGAGAAAATGTACAAAAAATTATGTTTGTCACAGGTTTTACCCGATTATCTAATAAACCAAGTTCTCTATTAAAAATTGTGTTGTCTTATACTAGATTTTAGACAATAAAATTTTCTTTTAAGTGTGAAGTTCTAATCTGAAAACCAGTGTTACATTATTACACAGCGTTGAAAAGCAAATTTAATTGTCTACATTGGACTATATAATACAACTTTTCATAGAGGGCTTGGTTTTTAAGATAATCGGGTAAAACCTGTGAGAAACATGTGGTTTTTTTAATTTTTTTAAACATTTTCTCAATAAACGCCGATGGAGAGTTTTTAATTAGCCTGACCCCACTGACATATACACTGTTAAAAAGGAAATTTTATTGTCTATGATAAAGTGTGAAATATTTCCAAAAAGCCTAGTTTCTAAGAATACTTTAAGTTTAGTGTTATTTTTAAATTAATTTAATTTACGGACGTCCCTCCTTTGTTACAGATAAAACTAATCTTGCATTGTTATACATCGTGTAAAAGGAAATTTTATTCTCTACAATGACGTATTGACACATTTTTTTGATGTTGAGCTTGGTTTTTAAGATAATGTTTTTTTTTACATTACCTCAATAAACAGACGCCGCTGCGCCCTGGAGAGGTTGTCGTTAGACGTACCCCACTGTTTTATATATGATTAAAACGCAAATTTTATTTTCTACATCAAAGATAATTACATATTTTCCATTAAGGAGCTTAGTTTTTTTTTTTAAATTTAAAAATCTAAAAATTTTAAGTTTTGGGTTTCTGAAGAGTTTTTGGGGCTTTTTGCTTCTCAAATTAAAAAAACTAATAAAATTTCATTTTAAGGTTAGATTTTACACGTTTTTGATGCATTTATGTGTTATCGTAGCTTTAGGGCTTTAACTTAGTTAAATTATAAAATTTCGAACACTAATATAAGAGGAGGGGGGATAATAAAAAATTGGACCAAAAACTGGGTTGGCAACATCCAGATAGTTAATATGTGACCTATTCTTAGAATCCATTGTCAAACTGCGGTACCGTCATATTTTGCAAACTCAACTACCTCCAGCGCTTGCACTAGTTGTAGCGTAAAAATAATTGCGTTAACCAGGCAGAATAGCTCATAGAACATATATGCCAAATTTTATTAAAATTGGTTAAGTAGTTTCTGAAATTAACAGTAACAAATAATCGTCATCTAACTTACCATATTTTTTGTTTCAAACAGTGCACTGTCACTAATATTCGCACACAAAGTGAAGTAACCATAAAAATATTCGATCTGACAGCATTGACGGGCTTGCGCAGTTTCACGTATTTCCTGTATTCCCTAAGTATTTCCCGATATTTCCTCGTATTTCCTTGTACTTCCTAGTATTTCCTTGTACTTCCTAGTATTTCCTTGTACTTCCTAGTATTTCCTAGTATTTCCCAGTACTTCCCAAGTATTTTCTGGTATTTCCTGGTATTTCCCCTAGCCTGTACACCAAAGGGAAATACCGAGCCACCCCTCGGTTTTATGTTTAAAAGTATAAAAAAGATTTACAAAGGCATTAAGAACGGCAGTGAAGTATTTCATTGTCAGTGTCAAAATAATAGAATTCATTTCATTGATAGGTTTTGTATTTAGTATTCCAATTTTGTCACGGGCGTTCCAGAATGATCCTTAAATGCCAAAGTTCCACCTCTAACAGTAAAGCCAGCAATAGGGCACGATGTCCGGCACGGAACCTTTTAAAGGCGAACCGAACCGAACCGAACCGAACCGAACCGAACCGAACCGAACCGAACCGAACCGAACCGAACCGAACCGAACCGAACCGAACCGAACCGAACCGAACCGAACCGAACCGAACCGAACCGAACCGAACCGAACCGAACCGAACCGAACCGAACCGAACCGAACCGAACCGAACCGAACCGAACCGAACCGAACCGAACCGAACCGAACCGAACCGAACCGAACCGAACCGAACCGAACCGAACCGAACCGAACCGAACCGAACCGAACCGAACCGAACCGAACCGAACCGAACCGAACCGAACCGAACCGAACCGAACCGAACCGAACCGAACCGAACCGAACCGAACCGAACCGAACCGAACCGAACCGAACCGAACCGAACCGAACCGAACCGAACCGAACCGAACCGAACCGAACCGAACCGAACCGAACCGAACCGAACCGAACCGAACCGAACCGAACCGAACCGAACCGAACCGAACCGAACCGAACCGAACCGAACCGAACCGAACCGAACCGAACCGAACCGAACCGAACCGAACAGAACCGAACCGAACCGAACCGAACCGAACCGAACCGAACCGAACCGAACCGAACCGAACCGAACCGAACCGAACCGAACCGAACCGGACCGGACCGGACCGGACCGAACCGAACCGAACCGAACCGAACCGAACCGAACCGAACCGAACCGAACCGAACCGAACCGAACCGAACCGAACCGAACCGAACCGAACCGAACCGAACCGAACCGAACCGAACCGAACCGAACCGAACCGAACCGAACCGAACCGAACCGAACCGAACCGAACCGAACCGAACCGAACCGAACCGAACCGAACCGAACCGAACCGAACCGAACCGAACCGAACCGAACCGAACCGAACCGAACCGAACCGAACCGAACCGAACCGAACCGAACCGAACCGAACCGAACCGAACCGAACCGAACCGAACCGAACCGAACCGAACCGAACCGAACCGAACCGAACCGAACCGAACCGAACCGAACCGAACCGAACCGAACCGAACCGAACCGAACCGAACCGAACCGAACCGAACCGAACCGAACCGAACCGAACCGAACCGAACCGAACCGAACCGAACCGAACCGAACCGAACCGAACCGAACCGAACCGAACCGAACCGAATCGAACCGAACCGAACCGAACCGAACCGAACCGAACCGAACCGAACCGAACCGAACCGAACCGAACCGAACCGAACCGAACCGAACCGAACCGAACCGAACTGAACCGAACCAAACCCAACCAAACCGAACCGAACCGAACCAAACCTAACGCGATGATTCAAGCAATCTCCGATTTTGGCGACTTTTGGTAGATTTAATAAAGGACACTTTAAATGGCGGATCATGAAAAAAATGAAAAGTCAGGCCATTTTTGTTGGATACATTTACATTTGGGATTCCTTTCTCGCACTTCAATTGGACAAGCTTATAAAAATTACTTTGGGACAGGCGGTATATCCTTCTTACCTGTGCTGTCAATTCAAAATAGAATTTGAATACATCTTCAGGAGACGTCACATTTATGTTGGAATATCTGCTGAGGTAGTCATAAAGCCACTGGTTCTTAGACAAGAGAGATTGGGTTTTCTTGCTGTAATAGTTCTCGTCATAAAGTGTGGTGAAGTTATCACAAACGTCATTGGAGGACAGTTCCTAGATTGAACCAAATATGTTTTGAAATATATTAGAGACAAGTCCTATAAACGTAATTTCGATAATTTGCATTTTATAAAGATTTTTTGTCACTCTAACTTAAATTTATATTCATAGTTCAAGTGACCGTAGCAAAATCAAGAAGAACAATATAGCTCCAATTTTATAGGACGTTTATTTTTGATTGTTTCTCAGGTGGGGTGAGATGAGCGTTCACCAAATCTCAAGAGGATTATTCGTGATGGCCCGTGTCGTCAGGTGTCACTTTCGCGGGTAAAATGAAGTTCACCACCTTTTTCCACGAATTGTAGTGTTCATAACCTTACTTTTGCCCATCAGGTTTGTTTTGGCGAGCATTTTTAAAAGTGTGGAAGTCATTAACATTAATTTTTTATGTTTTAACTATTTTTATTAAAAATTTGAAACTATCAAACCACTTCTCTCCAAAACAAAACAGACCACCAAAAGTAAGTTTAGAAGAACTCCCGCGGATTCATTTCCTTGTGGAAACCGGTGGTGAATTCAGGATTACCGGTGAACTTAAGTTCAGTTCGTAAAAGTAAACATTTCGCTCACTGCACCTCACTGGCAGTCAAGAGTAAATATCCCCAGCAAATATAACTAATTTAAGGATTTTGGAAATAGTTTCTAGAAAAAAGTAAAAGGCGTAGCAAAAATTCATTCGACAGCGCGTTGTTTCTAGTACCAAACCACCATTTTTTTTTAAATTTGTTTGCGAGATACCGGTTTTTTAATTTTTCAAAAAAGAAACATTCTAATTGGGTTTAGAATAGCCGTACTTTTTTTTAATTTAAACCAAATTGTATGTCTTACCGTTTGAATTTGAAATTTGAAAAAGAACTCAGAAAAAAGTAGCAATGTTTTAAAGTAAAAATCTCAACAGGGGCTTTTTTTATCTGAGACACTAGCATGACTTTACCTTAAAAATAAGCCTTAACGAAACCAAACCAAATATCAAAGACTAGATAGAAAGTGTAATTTGCTTGTAAATTTTCCCAATTCAAAACACCTTTAACATAAAATTTGACCCAACGACAGAACATTTTAGAGAATAGCCGGTTTGTCAATGCTTATTTATTGGAAGTGCATCTCTAGCTTACACCCGGGTTTTTACATATACGTAATATCCCATGTATATGTGTTTTTTCGCTAAATTTAAAAAAAAATTATAAAGAAATTAAATAAAAGCAAAAAATACAATGTAAGTTTTTTAATGAAACTTTTTGTTTCGTCCTCAATAAATAAAAATAAACTAAGTAAAAAAAAATTATTTTGTTAAAAAAAACTCAGATTTTATGTTTTTTATGTCAGGAGCCATTTTGTGTACAAAATTAAAAATGGCAGATCATTTTAAAACAGATATTTTTAACCACGCTGGAAAATTTTTAACTGCGCCACTGTAAAAAAACCTAAAGACCAGAAGAAAATCTTTTTCTTTAGCACGGACTTTATGATATAAAATTGACTTTATGATATTACTTTTACAATGTTCATCATCTTGTATTTCAACATAACGGTAGTTTATTCATTTATTCTAAAATTTAATTTAAAAATGCTACTGAATTGTTACTACTTATTAACATCGATGTAAAAATATCTTTACGTATCTGATACCTGATTTTGTTAGGTAACAAAATTTTTTAAAAGTCATAAAATAAATACTTCAATTAATAAAAAGGCCTTTATACGAAGTAGTATTAAAGTAAGGACTACCCTTAAAAATAGCCTCGTTTAAACTAATATAACTATGAAAAACAAACCGATTGTAACAAAAAAGGCCTCTAAAGATATCCAGATACATTTTCTTTGCACTAAACTTGGAAAGTACCTAAAGGATCCCGCCCGGAGCTTATGGGCGGTGGCTTTCGGTTGGATTTCTTTTAAATTTCAGTATGTTGTTTTATGATTCCCTGATGAAAAGCTGTCATTGTCCCATCGTCGTCCGACCTATGGTTTCTAAGGGGTTCAAAGTCCCAATTTTTAGCTTATGTGCATTTTTCACAATAAACTATGTTGTCATATAGGTTTAGTTAGGTCACAAGCATAGCTTAATACCCAAATAAAAAAATTGGTCCTATTAACAGTTCGCTAAATTCAGTGGCGTTCCAAACATAAAAATTTTTAAAAAATATTTATTCAAAAAACGATGCTTTACAGAATTAACTGCAAAGAAAAACAAACGGTGGCATTTTTTTTGTCTTTTAGGAATCACCCAAAGATTATGCATATATGGTAAAAATCGTTTTGTCAAGTTTTTCACAAGACGCTGTAAAACTTTAAGCTTTTTAGGATTTTGATGTTTTTTTTAGAAATGCAAAATACTTTAAATTATAGTAATTATTATTATTATTTTATAGTTAATTCTGTAAAGCATCGTTTTTTAATTAAATATTTTTTAATAATTTTTATGTTCGGAACGCCACTATGTAGGAATGTAGGACCAATTTTTTTATTTGGATATTAAGCTATACTAGAACAAAGAGGTATAAATGACTTTTGAATGAAATAGTTTTTTGTGTAACAAAACGGGATTTGAGCATAAATGGTATTTTTGCCATTTATAAGTTTTTAAAGATTTTTAATTAAATATTGTTTTTGTCATCAACAAGCATTAATTATATGCAAGACTAGGTTAAGATTAAGTTAAATTTATGGCAACTCCGGCGACTTGTTTTTAGGCATGTTTTCAGGTTCGCTGTATTTTAATAAAAGTTGTATTCGGCTAATATGTCCTTTGAGCCACTAACATCAAAATAATTCTTATTTTGTAACTGGAAACAAATTTTAAACTATTTTCAATTAAAAAAGAAACACACTGTAAGATTTAAACTTTACCGAATTTCTAAATCCACGCATCTTTGAATTGCGGTGGTATTTTGTCTCTTTGTCTTTCTCGCCAATGCGAGGGAGCTTGAGATTCAGACCACGGCAGCCAAGAGTGTCTGTAGAGAAGAGTGGTGGAAGAAATCCGTTAAAGAAAGCTTAGATTTAGACCAATCAGCTAGCGACAAACTGAGAATGTCTAGAGAGCGGGGTATTGAAACTTTCGAAAGTCGTCAGGGACTTTACTCTTTAGTTTGTCGTTGCCTGGTACGTTACACTTTCATTCAGACTTCTTAAGGGGGGTTTTATTTCAACTGGGGAAATTTATCAATTATTTTAACATTGTATAAAACTGTTAACTTTAATATTCATAATTATTTTGGTCTTTTCTTTTAGAGTTTATTGATTGTAAAGTCATTAATTATTACTGTTTGCAGTGTTTTGAAATAATGTGTTCAACTGTTTTATGGTTTTTTATCAACAAAATACAAACCATTCGTTGCCCTAAAATCGGCATTTTTAATTAATAACATATCCCAAACCTAAACAGTAATATTAAGTAAATTAAACAGTTGATTGAATAGTTTCACTCATTCAATCAACGTTTAAGATGTTGATAAATATATATATTTACAACAAATATATAAAAGGTTTATAAAACCTAAAAGTTTAAGAAGTGTAAATATTTGAATATAAAAGTTCAATGGTAGTAAAAATTTGATATTTAAATAATAAATATTAGAAGTGAAAGTTTGAAGCTGCAAGAAGAAAATTGAAAAGGTATGTATGATTTCCTACATTAGTTATACATTTGAGAAAAACGTTTATAGCATACTTTTCCTCCAAGAACCGCCAAATTCCCTTTCGAGATCGTGTAAATTTAGTAACATAGTAACATTTAATCTTTTTATAATTTATATAAGTTGTAGCCTAAGTTGGTAGCTTACAACCTTTAAGCCTTGGCCACTTGAGGTGACAGTACCACTGTCACACGTCAGGCCCCTGTTACAAAGTGGTGTCAGTAGTTCAGGGTAATTTAGTTTTTGGAAAATTTGTGAAAAAATTTTGGAAAATTTGAAAAAAAAAATTGAAAAATTTGTGAAAATTTTATGTTGAAAGTTTGAGAAAAACTCAGTAGTACTTTAGTTAACCCATTGGTAGTATTTTGTTGGAAAAACTAAAGGAAATTTTTGTAAAATTGTTCGTTTAAAAAGAAATAGTCTTGTCTAGTTTTTGAAAACCAAAACTAATTTGTTGGAAGATGTGCCATAACTGTTTTTCGTTGTTTAATTTACTAACGTTATAATCTGTGTTACAATTATTTTATGAATTTTTTAATATTTTTGAATATTTTTTTGTCCTTGAATCAGTAAATACAAGGAAAATGTCAATGTCATGACAATGTTTCTATTGATATATGATCACTTTAAATTTTTAAAAGATAAATTGGTAGAATATTTTTTATTGAAAAGGTAAGTTTAAATACTATCCAAATATGCCAGCAAATAAAATGCTCTCCATTTCTATCTGGAGGACGGATTCTCCAGCATCCGAAAGGATCAACCGTTTGCCTTAAAGCTTTACTGAACTCTAGATTTGAGTTATAACTCCAAAACTCGTTGGTAAACTTTAAAATTGTTCCATCAAAACATTATTTAAACAAAATGGATAAAAGAGTCCATTATTTTGTCTTAATTGTAGCACAGTGTTGTTAAAATAAAGTCTCATTAAACTTATCATTATCTTGCCATTAAAAGCCTATTTTGTCTTTCTAGCTGAATTTTTTTTTAAGAATCTTTTATTAAAAACACAAAAAAAGAGTCCATTGCAACTCTTTATTTTTGATAAGTTGGCTGAAACAATAATTGCCAACCCTTCCTCTAACAAACCACTGATTTTTTTTGAAGGCACCCGTCAAATATAACGAAGGGAGGATATTTTTTATTTATTTTATTGCAGTAATAACAGTTTTTTTTTGTTTTTTTTGAACCATTAAACTTTTTTTTATTGATATTTAATAACATTTTTTGTTTAAATAATACAAAAATTTATGTTAAGTCATTATAACATTGTTTTTATAAGTATTTTTCTTCGTAGATATCGATATTTCTACTTTATTTTGGTTTTATTCTTTGTTTAATAGCTAAAATTTCATTTGGCAAAAAGTACCTAAACCAAATTATTTGACCATCTAAGTATCCAAAATGGTGTAATTAAGTAATCTCAAGTAATTTTCCATTGATATTGCATCATAACTTTAAAATTTATAATTTCTAACTACATTTTCCATGCAAACGTTCATCTCTCATAAATTTGTGCTACAGGACATTTGGTTCGTCCCGCCTTCCTTTTTGTAAATATGTTCTTTTTACTATAATTTACCAAATTGGTTCGAATTAGGCTATTTGGTGATTTACTAGAGCATTTTCTATTTTTTTGTTTATTTAGTATTAATTAACTAATTAAGTACTTAAAATTACTGGGTTATTTGCATTTGAAACTCCCGCGGTTTTAAAGGCAAATATTACAATTTGCTATAATCAATTTACTTTACATAAAATGCATTTTGAATTACTAAGGTTCCTAGTTCCTTTAATATGGACCTTCGTAATCTCATTCCCTCCTACTTATTCCCTTTTCTCCTACGCCTATGGATTAACGACGCCACTGGGCGACATGTGGGAGAATGAACGCAGCAGCGATACCTGCTGCCGGAACAGAGAGAACCGTTTCGCCTTCGAACGATAATACACGCGTGTTAGCGACTCTCCTACCACATGAATGTGGGTGCAAAGAATACGGTTAAACAGCGTGTCCTCCCATGAGTTCCACTTCCTGTATAAAAATGGTAAGTGAAAATGCATTATTTTTACCTTACATACATTTGTTTATTGCTACACTAACCTAGAAGGTAAACTAGACCATTTCAGAATCCCTTGTACCAGCTTAGCCTATGACCTTATTCCCTTAAAATTACAGTCCACATCTGACACCGTTAAATTCCAGACAACTCTCCTTTCTGGACCACCAGGGAGCCCCATTTTTGATCCTTAGCGACCCGGATTTCTGGAATCGTTTTTTTGCCTTTTTAGGTTAGTTTTTTTTACTGGTTTCAAATGCAAGAAAACCCTTGTTTTTCCTAAATGCCTTTTTTACTGGTTTCAAATGCAAGAAAAACCCTTGTTTTTCTTACATGCCTACTTTAGAAAACCCCTAGGTTTCTAAAATACATTTTGCGATTTTTTTTTGTGTAAAAACAAATGCAAGAAAAACCCTTGTTTTTCTTACATGCCTACTTTAGAAAACCCCTAGGTTTCTAAAATACATTTTGCGATTTTTTTTGTGTAAAAATTAAATATTTTTAACAATAAATTTAGCCTTTTCATGCGAAAAACCAAACACAGATAAAATCTGTAAACTACTATGCTTTTTTTTTGTTTCGAATAAATCAAGTTTTTTCGTTTCTTTTTTGTAAAAAAAAAACCGTATGGAATTTGGGTGTTTTTTGTTTGTCACTGGAAATAATTTAAAATAGTGTCTGCAAAGTGCTATTATTTTAGCCGTTGTGCCTTCACATTTGTGGATTGCTATAATTATATCCAATTTGCTCGAAAAAAAAATCTCCAAATTGCCATATTCATTTTTGCTTATTGCAAATTGCTATGACTATATCCGATTGCGGATGCTTTACTATATTCGTTTTTGCGTAAAAATTGCTATGAATATATCTATTTCTAATTTACTATTATAATATCTGTCTGCAAATGGCTATGATTGTATCCATTTTTTGCGTGCATAATAAATTTTGAAGGAAATTTAATTCTTAACTTGAGAATTTGTTTTCGTGTAAAGGCAGATAAATAGTTTTACCAAATTAAATGCTTTTGATTTGTAGGTATTTATTTTTAAATTTAATACATATAGGTACCTACTTATTTGAATTCGCGAGGCGAAGATAAAAAAACTTATACACAAGTTTTTTTTGTTATCATTAGTTTGCATCGGGTATTTTCTTTACTTTTGTGCGCTTATAGTTTGATTATTGTAATTAAACGTAGGACATTAATATTTATACAGGGTGTCCAAAT
The DNA here is from genome assembly GCA_963576565.1 of Aspidapion aeneum. Classification (NCBI taxonomy): domain Eukaryota; kingdom Metazoa; phylum Arthropoda; class Insecta; order Coleoptera; family Brentidae; genus Aspidapion; species Aspidapion aeneum. The sequence continues at coordinate 57,588,358 of OY755038.1, forward strand.
TTTGATTTTTTTTTCAGTTTACCTAATTTTTGTCAATTATTTTTTGGATTTTTTTTTAAATCATGTCTAGTTCGGATAAAATTTTAAAGGCTAAAGCCTTGCGCTATAGTGCGATTTCACAGCTAAATTTGATCATTGAATCCGCGACCCTCGCAAAAAATGACCCTGCCTATCACAGCGGCTTTAAAGTCAAATTTCGGACATTGTCAAAAATCAAAAAAGATTTTGAAAAGCACCATAATACTTTGTTGACGTTGGTAGCCTCTGATGAGGATCGCTTAGTAGTAGAAACCAAAGTGTCTATGGACTTTTGCAAACGCTGTGACGAGATTTCCACTATATTTTACGAACTTTTCGAACTACCCTTTGAAGATGTAGGGCTTTTGAGCAGTACGATAAATCCCATGGGCAGTCCCTGTGCCTCCACAAACCAGCATGGTTTACTGCCTAGGATAAAAATACCTCTTTTTCAAGGGGAATTTAAGGAGTTTCCAACCTTTTTGCAAGCCTTTAATGCTACCGTGCACAATAATAGGTCGCTGGGAAACTTTGAAAAATTCAATTTGCTTTTTTCTAATTTAAAGGGCCCTGCCCTGGATGTCATTTCTGACATTCCTATCCTTGCTGAAAATTATTTAAATGCCTACCACACCTTGGTGGATAGGTATACAAATAAACGATTACAAGCTTACCTTCACTGGAAGGCAATTGAAGGCTTCTCTCCTCTTACTAAAGAGAATGCTACGAATTTGAGGAATTTGCTTGATTGTTTTTCGAAAAACTTAAGTGCTTTAAAAGTCATGGGTTTTAAAACGGAGTTTTGGGATTATATTATGGCACAAATGCTCTTGGATAGGTTGGACCTAACCACGCGCAAGGCATTTGAGCAAAATTATTGCTCCAATGAGATCCCCTCTTATGATAAAATTCGTGCTTTTGTTTCTAGCCATTGCATTGCGTTGGAACAAATACAACAAACTCAAGATTACTTAAAAAATAAAGATTTGTCAATTTCAAGTCAGAAAAATCAAGCAAAGTTTCAAAATCGATCTGCTTTGTTTGCTAATACTCAGAGAGCCTCCAAAAATGCCTCCCAGTCTCCAAATGGCCAAAGTGGCTTAAATAATACTCCAAACCCTCAAAATTTTTGTTTTCTCTGTAAAAGTGGCGATCATATAATATACAGATGTCCTAATTTTTTGGCGAAAACTCCCCAGCAACGTTTTGAGATTGTTAAACAACATAAAGCGTGTGTCAACTGTTTGGCCTCAAAGCATAATTTACCCCAGCAATGCAAATCAGAAAAAAGATGTTTACATTGTGGCCAATTTCATCACAGTCTCTTACATTTTTTTCCTATTAATTCTACACCTAGTTCTGCGAGTAGCCCCTCTACTTCTGCAGTGCAACCCCCGAGGAGCCCCGTGGCTACCGAATTTAATAGAACCACTAACACCATTGTTACTGGTATGTCTTTAAATGATCGCGAAGTACTTCTCTGTACCGCTTTAATACAAATACAGGATGTTTTTCAAAATTGGCACACAGTGCGCGCCATCTGTGACTCTGGTGCTCAATCTTCATTTATATCTAAGTCATGTGCTGATAGTTTGGGCCTTCCTAAATTTAATATCGCCATGACTCTACAAAGCTTAGATCGAATGACAACTTCGGCAAAATCTGGAATTAATTGCAATATATCCTCTTTGCGTGATAATAATTTTGTTTTTAATTTTGATGCGATAATACTCGATAAAATTTGTAGTGATTTACCTCATTCCTCATTTTCGATTAAAAGTTTTCCTTTTCTCGCCAACTTAGAACTAGCTGACCCAGGCTTTAATAAAAGCGATAAAATTGATTTATTGTTGGGCGGCGATGTGTACCCTTACATTTTGCTAGATGGTCGTTTGTCTACGGGACCCAACAACCCCGTCTGCATTAATACTATTTTTGGTTGGGGAATAATGGGCAATCTTTCACTTTCACCTTCAACTACAAATCAAATTAAAACATTTTTTACTACGTCAATGAACGATTCTTTTGTCAATTTAGATAAAAATCTACAACGATTTTGGCAAATAGATGACATACCTAATGTCAAGGCCATTGACCCCGAAGATGAGTTTTGCGAAAATTATTTTTTGAAAACTACCTCAAAAAATGAGGAGGGGAGATATATTGTATCTTTACCATTTAAAGTTACTGCTCCAGATTTTGGCGACACTCGATCCATTGCCGTACGTCGTTTTTTCTCCCTTGAGAAGAAATTGCTACAAAACCCTGATTTTTATGCTGCCTACAGCTCTGTTTTACAAGATTATTTAGATAATAATCATATGCAACCGGTTTCTGCACCTTTGCCGACCGAAATTTCAAATCATTTTTATATTGCACACCATGCGGTGTTTAAAAAAGATTCTACTAGCACCCCCCTGAGGGTGGTTTTTGATGCGAGCATGCACGCCCCTGGCAAAATCTCGCTCAACAACGCTGTTTATACTGGGCCCCCTTTACAAAGGGACTTACAAAAAATTTTATTACTTTATCGTTTGCATAAATTTTGCTTTTGTTGCGACATCCGTCAAATGTACAGGATGATTTTAGTTGACCCTAGTCAAACTAATTTTCAAAGAATAGTTTGGAGGTTTGATCCTAACCAGCCTATTCAAGACTTCGAAATAAATAGAGTTTTATTCGGGGTCTCTTGTAGCCCCTTTTTGGCTATCAGAACTTTGCTGCAACTTGCTAGAGAGCATGAGGACCTTCCTCTTGCCTCAAAAATCATTGAGGAGGCAGTTTTTGTCGATGATGTGATTTCGGGAAGTGATGACTTTTTTAAGGCCACTGAGATGAAAAATCAATTAATCGAGCTACTTAGCCGAGGTGGATTCGAATTGCGTAAATGGGCGAGCAATTGTCCCGAGTTACTATCCGATCTTCCTGAGTCACACATTTCGATGAAGGCTCTTTCTCTCGATTTAGATGCTGAAAATTCAACTTTGAAAATTCTCGGTTTAAATTGGAACCCTCATACTGATGAATTTTTTTATACTTTCGACTGTTCTCTCCAAACATGCACTAAAAGAACAATTTTAAGTAATTTGGCCCGCATTTACGACCCTCTGTCTTTTTTGGCGCCAATAGTTTTAATTTTAAAATTAATTGTTCAATACTGCTGGGCAGAAGACTTAAACTGGGACGACCCTGTCAGTCCGGAAATTGTTTTTAAATGGGAAAAATTTAAAAATGAATTAAAGTTTTTGCATTCTGTTAAAATTCCTCGTCAAATAATTTTGCCTAATGCTAGTCAAATCCAGCTAGTAGGATTTTGCGATAGTTCAGAACGGGCCTATTGTGCTGTCGCTTATATTCGAATTTTTTATTCTGATGGAAACATTAAAGTTTTTTTTGTTTGTAGTAAATCTAGAGTCGCACCGTTGCGTCGTAAACTAACTTTACCAAGACTAGAGCTTTTAGGAGCTGTTTTGTTGGCTAAATTAATGGATTTTTTACTAGAAACGTTCTCGGAAAAAATTAAATTTGATAAAATTCTTGCTTTTACTGATAGCACAGTGACCTTATCTTGGATTCAGGGATCTCCTCACAAATTTAAAACATTTGTTTCGAATAGAACTGCCTATATACAAGGAAGAATTAGCCCTGAGTTTTGGCATTATGTTCCTACTGAACAAAATCCTGCTGACTGCGGTACTAGGGAAATGTATCCCTCTGATTTACAAAGATTTTATTTTTGGTTAGAAGGGCCTTCTTTTCTAAACCAACCTACAAATACTTGGGATTTTATGACAGTTACTTACGATGGGAATGCAGTTTTGGAAGAACAGCGAAAAAATATTTTTAACGTTTTTACTTGCGAACAAACAGTTGAATATTATGTAAACAACTTGTTTGAAAAATACAGTTCTCTTTTTAAAATTAAGAGAATAGTTGCTTACTTTTTGCGAGGGTTACAAAAGTTTAAAAATCCCTCATACAATTTTGCTACTGATTACCTTACAAATCAGGATTACTACAAAAGCTTACTTTTTATTTCGAAATGCGTACAATCTTTTTCTTTCCAAAAAGAAATTGAATTACTAAAAGATAAGAAACAGCTTCCAAAAGCTTTTCAAAAATTATGTCCATTTTTGCATAATGAAAGCTACGATTTGCTTCGTGTTGGAGGCCGTTTATGCCATTCAAATTTATCATACGATAAAAAATTTCCAATTCTTTTGCCTTCTAGTGCAAAATTCACTGAATTACTGATTTTAGATTTGCATCGCAGCAATCTTCATTGTGGTATACAGACCACAACTTTTTTACTAATGCAAAACTTCTGGGTATTGTCTGCTAAAAAGGTAGTGAGAAAAGTTTTAAGTTCTTGCCATACTTGCTGGAAAACTAAACCTAACTCCCTTCAACCCCCTATGGGTAACCTACCGAAATTTAGAGTTTCCGAAGCAAAGGTGTTCGAAAATGTAGGTATAGATTTTTGTGGTCCGTTCACGATTACTCTTGGTCGGACCAGAGGTGCAAAAACCATGAAAGCATATGTCTGTTTATTTATCTGTTGCGCTGTTAAAGCCGTGCATTTAGAGTTAGTCTCTGATATGACATCAGAAGCCTTTCTGGCTGCTCTGCGCCGCTTCATAGCTAGAAGAGGACTATGCTCAAAGATCTCTTCAGACTGCGGGACCAACTTCGTGGCCTCTGAAAAATACTTGCGACAAATTTTTTCTGATTGCGTGAAGGGGGAAGGTATAGTTTGGTCTTTTAACCCACCTGCTGCTCCCCACATGGGAGGCATTTGGGAATCAAACATTAAATCTTTAAAGACTCATCTTCACAGGGTAGTTGGAAATCAAATACTCACCTATGAGGAATTAAATACGGTTTTAACCCAAGTTGAAGCCATAATGAACTCACGTCCTTTATGTGCCTTAAGCACCGATCCTACTGATCTGGCGGTCTTGACTCCTAATAATTTTTTAAATTTGAGGCCTCCAGGTACAATACCCGATCCAAACTACTGCGATATTGCGTTAAACAGGCTGTCCAGGTGGCAACTGTTGCAAAGAATGCACCGCGATTTTTGGATTCGCTGGCATCGCGAATATTTGCACACTTTGCAACAGCGAGCCAAATGGCACCAACCTCTTGCTTCCATTGATATTGGTACTATGGTACTGATCAAAGATGAAAATTCCACTCCATTGGATTGGCCCCTAGGCCGCATTGAAGACCTTATTAAAGGTTCTGATAATGTTCCACGGGTTGCTATTGTAAAGACTACTAAAGGTACCTACAAACGGCCTTTGGTAAAACTATGCGCCCTGCCTACAAATTAAACTCTCTGAAATGCCCCTGGGCATTCTCAGGGGGGTGGGAAATGGTTCGTCCCGCCTTCCTTTTTGTAAATATGTTCTTTTTACTATAATTTACCAAATTGGTTCGAATTAGGCTATTTGGTGATTTACTAGAGCATTTTCTATTTTTTTGTTTATTTAGTATTAATTAACTAATTAAGTACTTAAAATTACTGGGTTATTTGCATTTGAAACTCCCGCGGTTTTAAAGGCAAATATTACAATTTGCTATAATCAATTTACTTTACATAAAATGCATTTTGAATTACTAAGGTTCCTAGTTCCTTTAATATGGACCTTCGTAATCTCATTCCCTCCTACTTATTCCCTTTTCTCCTACGCCTATGGATTAACGACGCCACTGGGCGACATGTGGGAGAATGAACGCAGCAGCGATACCTGCTGCCGGAACAGAGAGAACCGTTTCGCCTTCGAACGATAATACACGCGTGTTAGCGACTCTCCTACCACATGAATGTGGGTGCAAAGAATACGGTTAAACAGCGTGTCCTCCCATGAGTTCCACTTCCTGTATAAAAATGGTAAGTGAAAATGCATTATTTTTACCTTACATACATTTGTTTATTGCTACACTAACCTAGAAGGTAAACTAGACCATTTCAGAATCCCTTGTACCAGCTTAGCCTATGACCTTATTCCCTTAAAATTACAGTCCACATCTGACACCGTTAAATTCCAGACAACTCTCCTTTCTGGACCACCAGGGAGCCCCAACATTTGTAAAGTATCTGGTCAGGATAAACTCAAAAAACAGACCTAGCTACTAGCAATATCTTGTATAGAATATGTGATAGATATTTTTTGTTGTCATTTTTGTACTCTCTATATCATACATATATGATTGAGATTTACCAGTTCAAACTATAAGTAGGCAGAGCCACGAAGTATTTTCAAATTTTATGTTTTTATATTTCCAGATTTTCAAAATGTATTTTATTTTCCAAACTACACACAAGTTTCTTTTTGGAAAATAAACGTGACTAACTGATTTCTTTGTATCTCAGTAACAACTTTGTCGATTATGAGAAATTTCTTTATTATAAGGTCCACAAATAAATCATTCAAAATTTTAAAAAGCACTAAATTGTTAAAACCATGGACTAAATAAATGTAGCCACAGCAAATATCGATTCTATTCAAATATTATCAAATTAAAAATAAAAATGTACGTTTTATGTTACAAAACATAGCATTCAAACATAGCATTCTTTAAAACGACGTACCTGTCGAACTATTTTTGCTTTATAATTTTCTTATTAAAGTACGTATTATTCTTTTCATAAAAGAAAAATTTGATTTTTTTTTTCTTAAGTTGGATATTATCAGCACTATCTGCAAATTCACAGCTTTTAAGTAAAGTGAGGTAAATGTAAAAATCTCCTGTATATTTTTTTGGTTTTTTTGAGAGAGACTCTATTTTATTTATTTTCTTTCACTAACATGTAGGTAATCAAGTGAATTTCGTTTCATAATATTTTTAATCAAATCAAAAAGTATATTGTCGTTTATTATCGTAAGTTATTGTCAAGCCATTTTTGCATAATGGTATACCTAATTAAATATTATAAAATGGAAAAACCTATGTCGAACCTTTCATTCAATTTTCTATGATTCAGGTAAAGCAAACTAGATTGTCCAAACAAAAACTTGCTTTTGTTTGTAAAGTCGTAAACTAATTATGTCTCAGGTATTATGTAGATGTAGCAATATAAAAATATTTTGGGAAAAATCACAATAAAAATTATTTTTGCTTTATTTTGTCATTATCTTTGCCCTTAAAGGAATTAATCCGCTACATGCGAAGTAATTAGGTAATTAACTATTTATGTTAATAAATGAACTCATCACACTTAAATATCTTATTAAATATTAACACCTTTGAAATTAAAACCTAAAACGACTTATTACCAAATAGATCATTCTGAGTTAAAACCATGATGTAGAAAAAGAAAAATGATTAAAGAGTTTGATAAAAAGCTCATATTATGAAAAAAAAAGTACTGATCTTTGTCAACATTAAAATTTGGTACATGTCTAACTTTGAAGACCTATTTTTTTCGAAAAAAAGATCTAAAGTTATATCCTAAGAAAGGATATTAAGAAAATTCGACCTATTTTAAATCAAAGCAATAAAATAACCACCTTTAGCGAAAAATGTACGATGTTTTTCATATTTTCAAAAATCAAAACGTTAACCTAACAGAAAACTAAACCTTTTTTTGTAGAAAAAATAAAAATGGCATCCATATCGGTTTACTAGTTACCATCTTAAAACACAACTTAGCTTATTTAGAGAGAGTTTCATCCTATTTTTTTATTCGTATGTCATTGTATTGAATAATAACTTTACTGAAAAGATAAATAAATTATCCACCAATTAACTTAAAAGTCAAAACACGTTAACTAAACTTAAGAAAGGACTATATTACCTATTGAGAACTGCCCATAAGCTTTTATCTCAGTACATATTTTAGATCGAGTCAAAATTTTTATTTATAAAGTCCTTGTAAGAATACTTTATTTTATCATCTGTATTTTACACTAAAATGTCACCTAGAGCAATGATTGACATTGCGCAAGTTGTAATTAAACATTATTTGTTATAAACTACCACTAGTTTTATTGTCTAATAACAAGAGTGAAGATCTCATTTTTCTGTGTATAATGTGTGTGAATTTTTTGACAGTAATTTTTGAGTTAGGTATTTATTCGCACGGTAATTAAACCAGTTTTGCATTGGTAATTTTAACAGTACATTCATTACCTTTAAAAAAAAATGGTGCTATCTATCTATTTATTTAGCCTTCTTCGATCCATCTTTGGATATAGGCCTACTTCAATATCTTCCACTCTTTCCTGTATGACGCCGTGTTCATCCATCTAGTCCGCATGTTTCTTCAAATCGTGCGCTCATCTCATTTGTGGTCTTCCACTACCTCTTTTATTTTCCCAAGGTATCCAGTTTACAATACATTTGTTTGACAGAAAGACGATCGATTTAACAAATGTATTGGTGCTATCGACTATGTCTTAAATGAAGTAATATTTTGTAAAGCCATACAGTAATTTTTGGAAAAAAACATAATCTCATAACATTTTTATTGCATAAGGCTAAAGAAAGTCACAAATCAATGTCCTAACACAGTAAAGGCTTTTCGTAACCGTTTTTGCTTGTTTTACAACGATAATTTGTTGTCACTATAGTTGGTGACAGTGAAATCGTTTTGATTAGTTTGAAGCTAGAAGATATTTTCTTGTAATTTTTATTAAAAAGACCAAGTTTACAGGTCATGTCCATGTCCTTATGACTATATAGGTACATTATTGATTTTTATTAAAAGATATACAAATTAAGTAGCATATTTTAAATAACTAAAAATATAAACAATTTAAATGAATAAATTCGATAAGATCAAAGTACCATGTTTGATGTAATATAGGTTTACACCAAAACACCAGATAACCTAAAAAGATTGCTTAGCAGTTCCTTTTCCATACTATATAAGAGAAGTACTAATAATTGTTTCTAAAATTTAACCAAAGATAATGATAAATCAATGTATTTTTCTAAATTTGACTTGACCTTTGAAATTGGATAAAGGTATTTGATATTTTTCCTAAAATAAAAACTCGCGTATTTTGAGTTAGTAATAATTTTATACATAATCTTAAAAATAATATTATTTAGCATAAATAATAATTATTAAAATAAATATAACATAATTCCCATTTAATAATTAAAGACTGGTTAAAGAGAAAACGCAATATGGAAATATGGAAATTTAGGTTATACATAACCAATAAGCTAACCTAATTATAAAATTAATTAAAATCAAACAACAAATATAAAACCCTTTGGTTAATAAACATTAGATAGGATTTAATGTGTAAGGAAACGAGACATAAATTAGTTGACTTAATTAATGATAAAGTCTATTTTTTCAAGCAAATAAACTATTTTGAAAAACTAAATCAACTTTTGAAAATTATTGCAAATACCGTTGCAAAAAAATACCCTGTATATTTGCTTGAATCAATTTAAGTATAATAAAGATTTTTTCTTACAAATATGGCCTGCATTGAAACTTGAGATCTTCGTTTTTATGACCAATTTTAAACGCCTGGGCCATTAAAATGGCTATAAATAGACCACTTGAGTCTTTAAGAAACAAAGATGTACTTCAACTTTATATATATATATTTTATACCTACTTTCTAAAAAGGGCCTTTCTTCTATTTATAAAGTCCAGAAAAACATTCTTAGACACCTACCTACTTCATGCCTTTTTTTTCAATTGGAATAAAATGTTTTCTAACAGTGGCGTATCTATTTTATTTGGGGAAGGAAATATTATAATAAATATTGCATAAAACTATTTTGCATATTGTGCAGACCAGTGTATTATGTGTGTCCAAAACAAATATATTTTAACATTTGGGAGGGAAATTTCACTTTTTTTTACCCTCCTGTAGATCCGCGTCTGACGCATCTATTCACATTTAACTTTACGGTATCTATCAATTAAACTATGATATTATATTTATAGATCAAACAAGCTTTCGTGAAAAAAAAATGTTTTGTTTCTCTCATATTTTTCCGTGAGCAGCTTGAACGCTCACGGGGGTCCAATGTTTGATTTTTCATTCACGGGTACTATTAAATTTATATTTTTCAAACAAGATCTATAGTGAGAAATGCAGTTCCTTGATTTAAAATTTCATTAAGGTCGGTCGGTAATTTTTGAGTTGCCAGCTAAATCTAGAAAACAATGGCTTATGTACATAATTCCTAATATTCTCGTAATCACATCACATGTGACGATTTTTGTGCGTTAAATTAAAAAAATATATAAGATTTTTATTTACAAACTAAAAAAAAAATTGGTATTTTGATATCTATATGATATAAAGTTTTTCATAAAAACTTTTTACAGTTGACCAGTACATTCTCGTAAGATCTATCTTCTTCTTAAAATTTTGCTACTAAGTATATTAGTATATTGGCAAAACAATCAGTTTCTACCACGTCGTGTAAAACGTTAAAAAATGAGTAATTACAGTGTTACACATTAGACCCGCGTGTACAGTGGAGTACTGAAAACGCTTACATAAATTTCTATCTATCATTTTTTATAAAACTAGGTTTCATTTTTATAAATTATACCATGAAGTAATTAAGACCTTTTGTTTCTATTTTTGTCAACCTTAAACGTGTTATTTGAGCTTTTAAACCTTCATTTTTGTTTAAGATAATTACTAAAACTTAAACCTATTGGTTAGTATTTTTTTTTGTTCATGTTAAGATTTAAAAGATATGTGAAAATGTTCGTTCGATAATTTTGATTTGTTTTATCTGTTAATGTAATTTTTTTTGATCATAGTAATCTTTATCAACTGCTAACAAAACGTAGCCCAAAAGAAAGGTCTATTTGCCAGGCCTACTTCGTACTTCGTACTGTATGTTTTTTTTTGAAAAGCGCTAATAACACAATGCCTTCTTAGCTATGCTATTATATGCATAAAGTTCTATAATTTTTCAGTTAAGTTTTCTCTGCACAGTTAATCGAATTACTTCACAGTTTTGACCGCACCTTGTGTTAGTGTCCAACGAATTTAAGTTTTCTTTCTTTTTTTAGTATTCATTCGTTTTTTTCTTTGTGTTCCAAGAAAATGTTGGATAGATACATACATCCAGGATATTCTTAACATATGTAAATAGCACTGAATCTCAAAAGTTTTAAGTTATTTGCACACAGAGATAATAACTTGCGTGCGTAAATATCTTGGTAACCAAAAGATTTAGTACATTCGTTTCTTTGCTAACTTTTGTAATCTTCTTATCCTGTTTAAATAAAATATAATTTTTATGCAATTATCATCAGAGCTTACTTTCTTTTTTTTAAAAAGACTGTTTTTTTAATGTGTTATTACTATTTTGCTGTAGTTGGACTTACTCTATACAGTAGTTGTTTACTACTACTATGTCGGTTTAGAACGTTTTTCTACGTTGTCCGAAGCCTCCTTCAATCATGACAGTCATCTTCCGTCAGGTTTTTATTTTACTCATTGATCTTCGGATTGACTGTTGCCATTCCAGTTTAGGACGCCCTCTTTTTCTGCGCCCTATTGGTTGCCATTCTAGGACCTGTTTTGGTAATCTTTCGTCGTTCATCCGTTGTACATGGGCATACCATATCAGTTGCCTTTTAGTGATGTCATCAGTTATGCTTTCCTCGATTCCCATTATTTATTTTATGATCTCATTTCTTATGTGATCAGTTCTGGATATTCTCATTGATCTTCTTATTGCATCCATTTCGACACTTTCCATTGGAATGGAAAGTGTAGTTGTTTAAATAAACGATAAATTTTTCTGAATTAGAGGTAGTTAACATTTCATCCTCTACCCATTCTTTGCCAAAAAGTTTAATTTTTTTTTCGTAATAGCTCAAGCTACACACGTATTGAAAAACCTATAAAAAAAATATTAATATAGATCCTGGATCAATCTGAAAGTCAAAAGGGACAATCTCTCTCTTGAGTTTTTATATTAGATCGTCGATGTCAAAAAGGACAATCTTTGTCTTGAGTTTTTAATTTTTTTTTGTTTCAATATTTGCAATTTTGACACTAAAGATATTTTTTCTCTTGCATTGCAAAAGCAAGCCTGTCTATCATTACATAGACATATATAACATAAATTAATTAAGCAATGCCTTAGCATTTTAACTTAAAATTTTGCATTTGTAGAGCTTTTATTGTTTTATTCGCCTAAAAAGTTTTTAATTATCATCTAATCCTCGTAATTTATGAGCACTCATTTAAATTTTTTATAAACTTGTTATAATTTTTAATAACTACGAGACCGATTTTAATGAAAAGAAAAATAATAGTGTCTAAACACTATGTCAAAAGCATAATAAATTCATTGAATGATGTTTTAAAGAAAAAGTTTTATTATATTTGTTAAAACCATGTATAAAATTAGTATTATAACTTCGTTTTCTTTTATAGGTGAAGACCATGACATTCAACAACTGTAGAGGTCTACGATTCTTCGACTTCCCTCAAAAATTTTACTTAATTAATATATTTATTTTTATTTTCAGGAATTGTATTGTTTTGTATTGGGTTGTAAATGACCAAAACATCAAGTTGAGAGTTTTTAAATCTATTTGTTCTAAAATTGTTGATATTTTTATAAATGACAAAAGTCTATTACTATCTGTTGAGTAAATATGTGAGAGGGAAGTATTTTTGAATTAAAGCGTCCTAGAATTTTCTTTTAACGTAACTTTGATATGGCTATATGGTATGGCAAAATGGATCTGTGTTTGTTATATGCATCTTTTGATGTATAAGGAATGTTATAAAACAATAGACCAATAATAATTCGCCAAGTGGAATCGTCGCGTTTTCTTTTTCTTTTGTTGTTTTTTTGTAAGACGAGGGCGAATTAATTTTTTTCGCTGTTTGTATCATTATATTATAGATTATTTTATAAAATGTTTTTTTATGGAATGAGTGTTTTTAGCTGGATTTTAAACTCCCCAGTCATTGAGAAGAAGGCTGAGGAGTAAATTATGGAATTTTTCTTCTCCACTCGAGAGGGTGTTTCAATGGTATACCTTTAATTAAAATTTTCTATTGGTCTATATTTGTTTTGTTTGTTGCCGTATCTCCTAATATCGTAACTCAATTTTGAAAGATAGGGTTACGGTATAGTCAGTTAAATGTTTTAACCAATCTTTATCAAGAAAACTACTGAATTAATAATCGTCATGTTATAGCTTACATGGTCTACAGGTGAACTGGTCTAAAACAGCGGAAAAATATATGGGTTGGATTTTTGGGTTTCTTTCAAGTCAAATAATTTTGTAAAAATGGGAATTTAAATTTGGGAAAAACTATTCAAGGTAGAGGTAAAACTTTACCTATGAAACGAATAAAAAGTTATATCAGGGTAGGTTAATGAAGACAGTGACGTCACACCTAGTAGATTTCAGTAAGAGACCTAGGTAATTTTCTATTTCGTCATGTCGGGAACTCATTTTTGAGTTATACTGGATACACAATAGACCGGAAAATTTATTTAACAAGAAGATTTGGACTAGTTTCTTTCTTCGTTGTACACCTGTGTTTTTCTAACTCCAGTGAAGATGGCCACTTCCTGTTAGTGTTGAATCCACAGTGTCTTAGGTTTTCTAATTAGGGAGACAAAAGCGTTGTCGTTGAATAAATTTTATATTTCACAATGCAATTTTCAATTTAAAATGGTAGATCTACCTATTCTTTTTATTGTGACGAAACATGATTTAGATTTGGTATACAAGAGTCACTATATGTTTTTGCAGGAACCTGTGTTGAAGTGATGATGGGATATTATTTTAAAACAGGTTTTATGGTAGACATTTGGACAATTTTTCTGACTTGGTTAAAAAAATAGGTTAATTAGATAATATTTGAGATAGTAACTAAAAGTTAGGATTTTTAGAAATTTAGTGTTTAATCGTATAGGAATAGAAAAAACCTAGAAGATACAACCATAAAGAGTAGACGACTCTTGAGTCATGCCATATCAAATGAAAACCGTTATATTTTTATCAGTGATATTTAAAAAAAAAATATTAACATCAAGAAATAATCAGAGATTGGAAAAACAGACAAGAACAGCAGAATAAAGAAGTATTTTCTTTCATTATAACATTTTATGATCAACTTTTTACTCTTTTTACTTTATAGGGTTGATAAGCCGTTTAAGCTAATCTTTATGTCATTTGGTAATATTTACATTATGAAATTTATATATTTTCTTTTGTCTTGAAATTTTATAAATAAAACCACTGTCTTTGGCTTTAGCAGTGATAACACCTATAGACTAACGAAAAAAGTCTCATTTGAATTAGAAAGTTTTAAATCTAAAACATCTTAATGGAATAGTATATTTAAAATCAAGTAAATAAAATCTTTGTATAAAAAAAATTTTTTAGTGTACAGCAAACAACTGTTTTTTTTCTGTAAAATGTTACCCGTCAAACTAATTACCATAAAAACTAAGTGCATAAGCACAAATTTTATAAAAAAATAGCTAATTAGCTGTGGAGATTGGTAGTTGGCATAACAATCGCTGGACCAAGAGACAGTGTCTCTATCGCGTTGTGCCACAGTTCTATCTTGAGGTATACAGAGCTTTTGTAACCTATTATTATACGTGAAAACCAATTCTTTAATCTCTTTTGTACTTTGCTTTAGTAGAAGTAAATTGTATTTTTTCAGATAATGTCTGCATCAATCATATGTCAGATATGTAATTTTAATCTTGTTTTTTGTGTTACACGGAAAGTGTAATATTTAACTTTTTATTATTTTGGTAAAGTAATTTTTTTTTTTAGTGACCAGAACATTTTAGATATTTTGTAAACTTTTATTTGTTTTTTTTTATTTTCGTAATATTTAAAAAAAACAAAATATCATTTTATTTTTTGTTAAAATCCACACATGCCTTTTGGTTTTGTTCTTTTATGATGAATATGTGTGTTATAGTAAATCAACGTAACGTAATGGTTAAAGTATTAACGTAAAATCGATTATATATAGTATATTTTAGAGTCCATTATTTCAAAAAGCTTTGTTTTTTTTTAAATGGGGGTCATTTGCTCTTAATCAGTGCTTTTCTAAGATCCCATAAACCGAATAAAAACTACGTCATCAACAGTTAAAATTTTTCGATTTATGCACATATATATATATTTTTTTTTCCATTTTGAATCCAATTGGATATTATCATAGCAATCTTAACATTGCTAAGATACATTTTTCTATTTTTTTTTTCTCTTCTCATTATATTATAACTTGATAAAATCAATATTATCTAAATTAATAACATTTGATTCTTTAAGACTATTTTTGAATTTTTGTATTGTTTATCATTAAAACAATATTTTATTTTTTATGTTTTTTTTCCTAAAGGGAAAATATTGGCCTATACGAACTTTAAGTGCAGTCTGTACCATTTAAGCCAAGCAAATTCCATTTTAAGGATAAATTTTGATAATTGTTTTTATTTTGATATTTTTTAAAATCTACACTATTTTAAACAACTTAAAAAAAAATCTCCACTTTTCTTTTACTCTATGAGTACATTTGTTTTTGTAAATCTTTTCTTTTCGTAACTATGACAAATCACAAAAATGTGTTGTCTTTTTCTAAAAATGTTTTGTTTTTTTTTGTTAGTTTGTTCCTTTCTGTTTGCTGTCCTAGTTAATCGATAAAATAAAAATATTCTCTATAACGTCATTATTAAAATGATATGCTAGTGCGCAGGCATAGCATTAATCAAGAACACCTAAATTATTATTTTTGTACTATTTTTATTTCTGTTATCATCTTTAAGTAATGTTGTTATTAACTAAAGCCTATACATAATTTCCTCTATTAATGATAAACAAAAAGTAATTTATGTATACTTTTTGCGTAAATAATCAAATCATTAAATCACTAGTTGATCGTTTAAGGAAAACTTAGCGTAAAACTTAGTCTTTCTAAGATCAGTGTTTATTTTTCATATATTAGCAAGCATTATTTCATTTATTATTGTTTTTATTATTATTTTTTTTAAATATTTGCTCATTTTAAGTCTTGCGTTATCTAAAGAACCTTATCGTTTAAGATACCTTTTGTTTTTTTTGTCAACTTATTAAATTGGAAAAAAAGTATGTTATACCTAAAATATTTTAAAGTCTTTGTTTTATTATTTTTTTCATATTTTCGAAGTAAGCCCTTGCCTGCTTGGACTCTAAATAGTTCTTATTTAGTAGTTTTGGAAAAATAAGAAATGAGTTTGTCACCCAAGAAAGTTTTTTTCTTTTCATAACACCAAAAAGAATCGATTGAAGCAACCATCAACTGTCATTTTTGTTTAATTTTTTTTTGTCATTCGCTTCAATTGGAATATAATAAGACATAATTTTATTTAAAATTTTATTATCAACTAAGATTGTTTTATTTTGTTTGTTTTGATTCATGCACTTTAAATTCGATAAAAACCTAAATTGATCAAATTTTAAAACATTTGCTTACATTAAGTCAAGTATTTTAAAGCAAAGATGTCTAATTGTCAAACAATGACATCAATATTAACCTGCTTTGTTTTGCTGCTGTTCTTAGTTTTTCAAAATTGTGTAAAACCAGCTTACAAATAATTGGAAAATAAAATAAAATGCAAATTAATTAGAAAATAAAAAACCCAACTTATCATTTTCAAACATTTCACACCGAAAATCAATCTAAAATCGAAAAATGTTATTTTTTTTTACTGAAAGCGAAATTTAGTAGAAAAAGATCTAAGAAGGAAAAGTTTGAATTGGAAACAGCTAATGTTTCAGGAAAAAAAATTTTAGAAGGAAAATTCGGAAAAACTAAAAATTCTAGGAGGAGCTTTATTCTAAGTAATTTTGAAAATGTGTATATTCATCTGGCTGGATTTGTTCTATTTTCATTTGTTCATGATTTTTTTTATTGATTGGTTCTATATTGAATCATTGTATTTGATTTGTTCTAATAAAAAAATATTATATTTGGATTTGTTCTACTAAAAAAAAATCTATGTGAATTTGTTTCATTTGAGATTACTCTATCTGTTCTATTTGATTTTCTTTATAAAATTTAAAATTTTTTGTATCATTAAAATCTTAACTATGATAAAAACTTGTATTTCAGTTTTTGTATCATTTTGTGTTCGTTTTTGCTAACTTGTATTTATTTTCAGTTATTCTTTCTATCACACGAGTTATTTTTATATGATTTGTTTTTGTTTCGATAGAATATTCCATGTTTGTTTTAAAGTTTGTTGTGTTAACCTGGTAGGGCTGTTTTTTATTACACTGAAAACAATAAACCAACTTAAATTTTTTTTCAAATATTGTCAACTAAACGTTTTTCTTTCTCGTTATTGTAAATTAATTTTGTCTTAAGATATTTGAATTTTTTTTTTATAAATTATTGTCAATTAAACGTATTTTATTTATTCGGTATAAATATATTTTAAAGTCTTAAAGTAATTAATTTTAATATTTCAGTTAGTGTTTGTAATTTCTTACTTGTATCTTTGTTTTAAAATTTGCCTTTTTATGCAAACACGTTTTTTGGGTTAGACAACCTTTTGTAGGTTCTTTACTGTCTAACTAGTTTTAGATCACCTAAAACTTATTTATGAGATGTAATCATAAAATCAAAAAAAAATTTAAATTTAATTTTTTTTTATTTTTTAAATAATATTTTTTTTAAACAAATAATTTTGATTTACATAAGGTTGGTTTATTGTTATTGAAAAAATTGTTTTTCTTGTATTAAAATTATTTTGTTTTTAGGTCAGCTATTGCAAAGTGCTGTTAACCAACCAACAAATTTCTTCCACAAACAGTTTAATCAACCAAGCAGCCATTCCACCATTAAAGTCAATAGATCTGCCAAGCAGCCATCATCACTACAATCGACGTCTTCTTACCGTCGCTGTGCAAACCTGCAATTGGATGCTTCTTTCCAAATTCAATACAGAGTCTGCTGTTCATCCTTCATTTCAAAGATGGCCAATGTGGAAACTCAGCTCTTGCTGCGTACCTAGTGTTTGTTTAACACTATGGAGGAAACGGTTTGGTTTGGAAACTCCCTTAATTTATTTACGTTAACTTAAATCACTTTTTTTTTGTCTCCACAAATTTCTGCATAAGCGTGTATATAATATATACCTTAATGTAGTAGTTTTCAAACAATGTGTTATATATATATTATATATTTCTATATATTTTTCGGTTTATATGTCAATTTTATTTTGCCCTCATTTAGTTTAAGTTATCGTTGTTATTAAGCTGCACTGATATTCTGATTCTTTCAGTACTGTTTGGAATCTACTGATCGTTCACCATGTTTGTTGCTGACTAGCTGATCTAAGATGTTGTACCTGATCTAGTGTTGCTGTTTTGTTCCAGAATGGAACTTCAAGTTTTTTCCAGCCAGAATGTTTGTTGACTATCAGATATCCAGAGAAGAAAAATGGAAACGAAGAGCGTTATAGTTTTAGTTTAGATTTGTGTTGTCTGCACTACTTAATGCTTGTTGTTATAAACCATTTTATTTCGACTTGCGTTTAAAAAAAATTGTTTATACTTAATCAGGGGGGAGTAATGTAACAAAACGGGATTTGAGCATAAATGGTATTTTTGCCATTTATAAGTTTTTAAAGATTTTTAATTAAATATTGTTTTTGTCATCAACCAGCATTAATTATATGCAAGACTAGGTTAAGATTAAGTTAAATTTATGGCAACTCCGGCGACTTGTTTTTAGGCATGTTTTCAGGTTCGCTGTATTTTAATAAAAGTTGTATTCGGCTAATATGTCCTTTGAGCCACTAACATCAAAATAATTCTTATTTTGTAACTGGAAACAAATTTTAAACTATTTTCAATTAAAAAAGAAACACACTGTAAGATTTAAACTTTACCGAATTTCTAAATCCACGCATCTTTGAATTGCGGTGGTATTTGGTCTCTTTGTCTTTCTCGCCAATGCGAGGGAGCTTGAGATTCAGACCACGGCAGCCAAGAGTGTCTGTAGAGAAGAGTGGTGGAAGAAATCCGTTAAAGAAAGCTTAGATTTAGACCAATCAGCTAGCGACAAACTGAGAATGTCTAGAGAGCGGGGTATTGAAACTTTCGAAAGTCGTCAGGGACTTTACTCTTTAGTTTGTCGTTGCCTGGTACGTTACACTTTCATTCAGACTTCTTAAGGGGGGTTTTATTTCAACTGGGGAAATTTATCAATTATTTTAACATTGTATAAAACTGTTAACTTTAATATTCATAATTATTTTGGTCTTTTCTTTTAGAGTTTATTGATTGTAAAGTCATTAGTTATTACTGTTTCCAGTGTTTTGAAATAATGTGTTCGACTGTTTTATGGTTTTTTATCAACAAAATACAAACCATTCGTTGCCCTAAAATCGGCATTTTTAATTAATAACATATCCCAAACCTAAACAGTAATATTAAGTAAATTAAACAGTTGATTGAATAGTTTCACTCATTCAATCAACGTTTAAGATGTTGATAAATATATATATTTACAACAAATATATAAAAGGTTTATAAAACCTAAAAGTTTAAGAAGTGTAAATATTTGAATATAAAAGTTCAATGGTAGTAAAAATTTGATATTTAAATAATAAATATTAGAAGTGAAAGTGTGAAGCTGCAAGAAGAAAATTGAAAAGGTATGTATGATTTCCTACATTAGTTATACATTTGAGAAAAACGTTTATAGCATACTTTTCCTCCAAGAACCGCCAAATTCCCTTTCGAGATCGTGTAAATTTAGTAACATAGTAACATTTAATCTTTTTATAATTTATATAAGTTGTAGCCTAAGTTGGTAGCTTACAACCTTTAAGCCTTGGCCACTTGAGGTGACAGTACCACTGTCACACACACAGGGGCCCTGTTACATTTGTGAAAACTGCTCAAAAGCTAAAAACTGAAATTTTGAACTCATGTATCTTAGAAACCATAGGTCGAACGATGATGAGGCAATAATAACTTTTCATCAGGACATCAAGATCTACAGCATACTGAAATTTAAAGGGAACCCAACCAAAAGCCACCGCTCATAAGCTTCGGGCGGGATCCTTTCCCAAATCAATTGTATCGTCTTTATGTCAGCCATTTTCTTAGATTTCACTGAGTGCGACGATGTGGCATTTTGTGTAGCTAAAAAGAGAAAACTAACCTTGTCACTGGTCAAGTAATTATAAGGAATAGGTTGCCAATCCAAAAAAAAATTCCATCGTTGACTTCTTGCAGGTGGCCACAGACCGGCCAACATAAGTTCAAGGGACATTTTTGTTCTGTTAACGTTAGTTGACCTGGCTTCAACGTAGTTTATGCTGTAAATCTCGCCTAAGAAGTCATTGTAACGCTGCCTTAGGGTGGTACCAAGTTCATATGCTCTGCGCTTGCCATCCTATTAAGTAGCTTAAGATTACATTTAAATAAAAAAATTAGTGGAGAGCGTCTAACAGTGGCCATGCTCCTATAGTGACCACACTTTGGCATATCGTCACTCAGATGGTAAAACCTCGTATCTCAAGAAACCACAATTTTCAGGAAATGCGAAATATGAGGTTTTGGCATCTGATTATATCTTTGCCGTCGCGAGATACGAGAATTTTTTTTTTTTTGTCTAATCAAGTTACTAGGTTTTGAAATCGATGGCATATGTATTCATATTCTTAATGTAACTCGTATCAGTAAATTTTGAGATATGAGGTTCTAGCATCTGGGCGACGATATTATTTAT
This sequence comes from Aspidapion aeneum, assembly GCA_963576565.1. Taxonomy (NCBI): domain Eukaryota; kingdom Metazoa; phylum Arthropoda; class Insecta; order Coleoptera; family Brentidae; genus Aspidapion; species Aspidapion aeneum. Next base: position 57,609,102 of record OY755038.1, read on the forward strand.
TTCTGGTTAACAACGGATCTAGGAATTTCATTTGAGGGGGGGATTTTTCGCGTTTTGCTTAGTGAACAGGGGGAATAGGACAATGCGCCGCCGCCAACTTACCGCGGCTAATTTTCCTCAGGACTCACTTGTGCCGGCGCCGATCCAATTCGCCGCCGACCCAATTCGCAGTCGACCCGATTTTCCGCTGGCCGACGTAATTTAACAGGTCATTAGAGTTCCGGTAATAATTTTTTTGTCACAAAATATTTCAAAATGGCGGACTTTTTTATTTAAGAACCGATATGTATGTATTAAATTTGAAAGTTTAGGGTGTTTAAGGTGTTGATTTTGATTTTTGAAAATAATTAAAATGGAGAGCTCCAAATGACGGATTTTTTACTTATGAACCGATATGTATTAAATTGTAAGGCGACTGAATCCGATAATCAAATTAAATTAGTCGCTCAGATGTTAAAACTTTGTATCTCAAAAACCACAATTTTCAGGAAATGAGAAATATGAGGTTTTGACATCTGACTTATTCCGGTCGCGAGATATAAGGAATTTTTATTTAGCGCAGCGCATGCTCTCTTTATTACATAATCAAGTTACTAGGTTTTCAAATCGATGGAATATAAATTAATATTCTTAATGAAACTCGTATCAGTAAATTTTGAGATATGAGGTTTTAGCATCTGGGCGACGATATTATTTATTTCTGGTTAACAAGGGCGGAATTTGAATTGCGGAGGGGGGGGCTTAGAGTGTTGATTTTAATTTTTGACAAATAATTTAAATGGAGAGCTCCAAATGGCGGATTTTATACTTATGAACCGATATGTTTTAAATTTGGAACTTTGGGGTGTGTAAGGCGACTGAATCTGAAAATCAAATTAACTTAGTTGCTCAGATGTTAAAACTTCGTATCTCAAAAAACCACAATTTTTAGGAAATGAGAAATATGGGGTTTTGACATCTGACTTATTCCGGTAGCGAGATAGGAGGAATTTATATTTAGCGCAGCGCATGCTCTTTGCTACATAATCAAGTTACTAGGTTTTGAAATCGATGGAATAAGAATTCATATTCTTAATAAAATTCGTATCAGTAAATTGTGCGATACAAGGTTTTAGTATCTGGGCGACGACATTATTTATTTCTGGTTAACAAGGGCGGATCTAGGATTTTCATTTTGCGGGGTGGGGGGATTTTTCAGGTTTTGCATAGTGAACATGGGGAATAGGACAATGCGCCGCCGCCAACTTACCGCGGCTAACTTTCCTCAGGACCCACATGTGCCGGTCCCGATCCAATTCGCCGCCGATCCAATTCGCCGCCGACCCAATTCACAGTCGACTTGAATTGACACTGGCCGCCGGATTTTGACAGGTCTTTAGTCTTCGTTGATGTTGATTTATAGATATGGGTTGATAAACGGAAAAGTCCGCCATATTGAATCGGTATTTTAACTTTTTGTGAGTTTAATTCAAAACTCAAAATCAGTAACCTTAGATATCCCAAAGTTCCGAATTTAATACATATTGGATCATAAAGAGTAAAAATCCGCCATTTTGGATTAGCCATTTTGATATTTTAAAGTTTAATTTAAAAATCATAATTAACGACTTTAAAAACAATAAACATCAAAAATAATACATATCGATTTATAGATGGAAAAATCCGTCATTTTGTAATCAGCGATATTAAACACCAGAACGTTTCAAATGTAGTAAGTATTCGTTTATAAAAAGGCAGCCATTTTGGATCCGTTATATTTAATTATTTTCAGGTTTGGATCAAAAGTCAAAATTAAGACCCAAAATTTATTAAATATTGATTTTTGAATAAAATAGCTCACCATTTATAAAAATAAATAAACACCGCATTGTCTAAATTTAATATATACCTGTTATATGTTTATAAACGGAAAACTCCACCATTTTGAGAGCGTCATTTTGATTTTTTTTAGATTTATGTCAAAAATTGTATTACTTAGCTTTAACACCTTATTGTTATTCAAATTTGAGACAAATCTGTTTATAAATAAAAAGCTCCGCCAATTTTGATTCGCCATTTTAAATTGTTTGTGTAAAAAAATATTAAATTTGAATGTTACTGAATACACCTGATAAAATCTGTACTTCTAGGAAACAGATGATAAATAAACCTTTTAATAAACAAAATTGCAATGAAAAACTAATCGGATCGGCTGCAAATTCGGGCGGCGAAACGGGTCGATGGCGGTGAATTTCTCTAAAGCCTGACCAGAAGTTATATGCTGTGTGTCAAAACTAAATCAATTTTGGGATTTGGGGGGAAATTTTCCCTTTCTAGCTCCCCTGTAGATCCGCGCCTGTTGTTACACATGTAGCTACAACATAATTATATTGACAATATTAGCTCACACATATACTATACTATAGTAGTGTGAGCTATGGTGATCCTAATTTTTTGCTCCGATTTCAAAATTTTTTATATATCTTTGCGTTTCAGATGATTTTGAAACTTTTTTGTTGCGCCGTCTGTCTGTCTGTCTGTCTGTCTGTATGTCTGTCTGTCTGTCTGTCTGTCTGTCTGTCTGTATGTCTGTATGTCTGTATGTCTGTCTGTAACGACCAACACGCATAACTCAAAAACCGCTTAGCCGATTTTAATGAAATTTGGTACCTAGGCTGGGTCTTGGGTCGAGATGGTCCCATTTAAAAATGAACAAAATCCACCGAACACAAACCAAGTAAAAGGGTGGGGGTAGATTTCAAAAATTGGAGTTTATGTGAAAATATGGCGTGTATGATATCAAACGAAAGGTAATTGAGTCTGGAGTTAAACAAAATACATTTTAATTTATTTTAAAAAAAGGGTGGGGGTATATTACAAAAATTAGAGTTTAAGTAAAAATATGGCGTGTGTGATATCAAACGAAAGGTAATTGTGTCCAGTGTTTAACAAAATACATTTCAGTTTTTGTTTTTTATCTCACACATATACTATACTATAGTAGTGTGAGCTATGGTGATCCTAATTTTTTCGAGAAAAAAAAAGTTGCTCCGATTTCAAAATGTTTTGTATATCTTTGCGTTTCAGATGATTTTGAAACTTTTTTGTCGCGCCGTCTGTCTGTCTGTCTGTCTGTCTGTCTGTCTGTCTGTCTGTCTGTCTGTCTGTCTGTAACGACCAACGCGCATAACTCAAAAACCGCTAGGCCGATTTTAATGAAATTTGGTACGTAGGCTGGGTCTTGGGTCGAGATGGTCCCATTTAAATATAAACAAAATCCACCGAACACAAGCCAAATAAAAGGGTGGGGGAAGATTTCAAAAATTAGAGTTTATGTGAAAATATGGCGTGTGTGATATCAAACAAAAGGTAATTGAGTATGGAGTTAAACAAAATACATTTTGGTTTTTTTTTTCAAAAAGGGTGGGGGTAGATTTTAAAAATTAGAGTTTACGTGAAAATATGGCGTGTGTGATATCAAACGAAAGGTAATTGAGTCCGGAGTTAAACAAAATACATTTTAGTTTTTGTTTTTTTAAGGGTGGGGGTAGATTTCAAAAATTTGAGTTTAAGTCAAAACATGGCTTGTGTGGTATCAAACAAAAGGTAATCTAGTCTGGAGTTGAATAAGATATATTTCAGGTTTTAGTTTTATTTGCTCGCACGTACACTATAACTAAAGTACCTAGTGTGAGCTTAGGGGCCCATATATTGGCAGAGTATTTTAAGGGTGGGGGTAGATTTAAAAAATTTGAGTTTAAGTCAAAACATGGCTTGTGTGGTATCAAACAAAAGGTAATTTAGTCTGGAGTTGAATAAAATATATTTCAGTTTTTAGTTATATTAGCTCACAAGTGCACTATAACTATAGTACCTAGTGTGAGCTTAGGGGCCCATATATTGGCAGAGTATTTTTATATGCGTCTATGTTTATATCATTTGAAAGACAATGACAAGAACAGAAATATTGACAATATTATTAATCGTCTCAGAGCCGCTTAAGATAATCCAGCGGAATGGGCCAACTAGGGGCCGTCAACTCGACGCGGCGAACTGGGCGCCATGCGAACTAGGCGTGGCCAACTGTGACTCAATTCTGGTTAAAATAACATTTGTTATTGCAACAAAAAAATACTTGCACGATTAAGATTCATGTGCCAACATAACACAAAAATCACGTCAACGTTAAATTAACTTTAACAAAAATAATAAAGTAATTTTCTACTAGAAAACAAGCCTATACCATGTAATATTTGTTTTGTTAAATCTACATGCTTAAAGATAACTTAAAAACAAGGAGGAATCAAGCTATAAAAAATGTAATTTTTGCTGGTTTCTGGTTCTGTGTATATAACGTCTTTTTTACCCTCGTTATTTTCATTTGCCGAATTCACCCTTGAAAAGTCCTCCACAACATGTTCTAAAACGCCACTAGATTAAGACTACTCAAACCTACTACCTTTTTGCGCCTTTTTTGTCACGTTTTTTTAACAACTCTTTTTAAGAACTTCTTTAACAAATTTTAAAAGTTAACTACTTTAAAAGTACAACACTTCAAGACAAACTTAAAAGATGGCGCTCAAGGCAACAAAATCTCTATACATACATTAGGTTTTCTTTAAAAGCTAAACAAGATTTTTCAACAGTAAACACAACTTTTTCTCGCAATATTAACGTGTCTTTATCATGCTAATAATTGGAGTTTTTGTAGTTTAAAAACCAAAGCACTCCCGGATAGATTTCGTCGAATTGAAAAATTTCGCACATGGCGCTGCTTTTAGTAAAATCTCAAAAATATTTGGTAAAAAAACCATGCAAGTCGCGTTTTAAAATTTGTGTAGAAAAGGCGCGAACCTAATGTGATTTTAAGGTGGATAAATATCTACTTAGAATTCACTTGAAAATAACGTAAAAACATTGCTGTTTTGATTTAATAATCGCGTTAATACAATGCCAATTTTAGCGAAATTATTTTTTATAACGTTAGTAAAGCTTGTTTTCATATATATGGAATAACCGTTTTTCGCAGCTTTTAAAATCAACGTTTTTTCTTTCACGCGTTTTTTAGGTGTTATGTGGGTGTGATCGCGACTAGCAAAGTCTTTTGGAAGTCCGCGACCATCGTTAAAATAAGTCAAATAAATAAACATATTTTGTGTAAATAATACGAGAAAGAATTTGAAAAAATCCTACCTTTGTCAGTTGTCCCCATCCAAGTGGCATGTAGAAACTTACATTGTTGTAGGGGTAGCTTAAGTATGACCCTGCATTGGGAGTACGATCACCATGTCTGAAGAGCTAAGTTAAAAAGAAACAAAAATTACAGGTAGGGGAACTGCGGGTAATCAAGAACAGGGGGTACTGGGGAACACGTATTTTACACCGCTTGTGACATCTTTGGAAATACATATTGACCATGTGCGGATATGTTTACAGAGCTCTTTGGCCTCATTTAAAATTTAAGCGTGGCCTGAACAGGTGCATGTGTGTTTTCCGCAGCTTTGTTGTTATTTTTATTGTGCGTAAATAATGTATGTAAACAAATGTAACTAAATTTGAATATTTTTTACATGATTTGCTCATACTACGACATGTCAGCTCTAAACCGAAATGTATATTTCTAGAATTAATTAAAACAAAAAATTTCAGTATTAAAAAAAAATATAAATCGCAAAATCGGATAATGAGGAACACTTGCACCTGATTACACGCAAGTATATTCTCCATTATCCTACAATGTAATTAATGGTAATATTTTGCATATAGATCAGTGCAGATACCTTTTGGAAGGGAAAAAATTAACAGATTGAAACTAATGGAAATTAAAGGAAATCTATCGCAGCCAACAACAAAAAATAAATTAGACTCGGTCCGAGTTATTAGGGTGAAATTGGGTGACCTTTTAGGGTGGGTGGCGGTTTTTCACGGTTTTCAGCGAAACTAGACTTCCTACCGAAAAAAGTCAAATACAAAAGTTATAGGAAATAACAAGATCTACTATTTTTGTTTTAACTTTTTTACCTAAGATCATCTTATCCAAAAAAAATCGATAAAACCGGTTTTTTAAATTTTAATCTATCCTTGTCCCCTGGTCAATTCGACTTGATAAGGTTAATTTGTATTTTCAAAATTTTGGGTTTTCGATCTTTGGTATTTTTGAACTGTTGTACTTTTGAATATTTACCTCATGTACTTCGATCTTTTGTATTTTCGAACTTTTGTTTTACAACCTTTTGTATTTTCGAACTTTTCTACTTTGGACCTTTTTTATTTTCAAACTTTTTTACTTTCGACTTTTTGTACTTTCGATCTTTTATCCACCTTTTTTGCTTACTATTTTTTATTGTTCTATATTATCCGCCTTGTGTTCTCAATTACATGGCAGTGTCGGGTAATTGGAAAAATGCGACTTTTTAAAATTTATATTTTTAGTTTATTTAAAGCCTGATCTTTACTTAGGTACAATCAAAGTTTGTGTTGACTAAATTGTAGGTTTGTGCTTTGAGTCTTTCCTAATAAAAAATATATTTTTTTTTACGGTGTTCCTAATTACCCTCCTCTTCCCTATCTTATTAGCGGTAAGCAAAAAATTAGGAAACCTTTATTTCTTTAACGTCGACGTTTCACATATTTATTGAGTCATCTTTAAGATAACAATAATTGAGTTTTTAAATATTTAATAATTGATTAAATAAGAAAACTCATAAAAAATACTAAAAACAAACAAAATTGAATTGGCTGTTGTATCTACCCACCCTATTCTGTCACTTATTTCTTATAAAAAAAAAATCAAAAAAACCCATTACTAATTATTTTCATAAAAATTTAAACGCAAACCTATTTAAATCAATTGTACTAGAAGAATTTAATTTTTTTTTGTTAAACAAAATTTTCTTTAGCTAGTTTACGCCAGTCAATATCGACAAAAAAAAAGGCAAACATATTGTTAGGATCCTTGAGAGTAGTTCATCCAAAGTTTGCAACCACGAAATCAATGTGCTATTCCCATGCGACTTTAAAAGCTGGTACTTTTTTCCAGTTTTTTTGAAAAGGACAACTTAGGGAAGCATTTTTCGGGCGGTGCGGTTAGTTTTTTCACGCTAGATAAATTTTCTACAATTTGCGGGTAACCACAGCTCCCTAGGTCTATTTGTTCCACTTACTCCGGTGTACCTTATATTTATTGTTAAAAATAATTCTTCCCCGTCCACATAAAACCCCCTGACCTTTGTCCTCCAAAAAAAAAATCTTAATTGGACCGGTAAGAATATGTTTGCGATTAATTTTCGAAGGTTAGGATAACACCAAAGACTAAAAATATCTAAATTTTACTTACAACATTGGCTAAGACAAGTGTGCCATCATGACGTGGTGGTGGTGGAGGAAGCCGTAGCCTGTTCAGGTTTTTACCCTCAATAATTTTGAAAGTAAGAACCAGTAATATGCACAAGAGAGGCACGAATTTGACTGACGAGTTCATTCTTGCGAATGGCTACTTTTTGTAAAATGCCGGCAACTTTTATAACATAACTTTTTTTTCTAAGAACAATCAAGGATCTCTTATCTGTCAATAAAACAATTTTAAAATGTTAATCTTTCCAAATATTTTTTTTTATTTATTAAGCTTTCAGTAGTTCATTTATGGCCCATGCACACAGTGGAGGTCGTGGAATGCCTAATCTTAAAATACAACATTTGTTTACGATATAACGATGTTTTATCTAAAAAATCAATGATCGGGATATTTTACATATAATTTGGATCGGATCACCATCTGAAGTCGCAGTATCAGAAGATCGATGTTAATGATTTTCTGCACTTTTAGCTGCATTGAGGGTAGCCACACCCCGTTAGCAAACATTAAGCTTGCACTGCAATGCTATGTTTTGAAAATCTATGAAGAATTTAAAACAAACCTGGGCTGAGTATGGGGACAATATAGTTCAATAGTGTAAAGCGACATACAATATGTTTAACAAGTTGAATTTTATCCTCGACACTACACTAATTTTATTATTAAATTGTTTGTTTAAGTACAGGGTACCTGAAGTACGGTCGTTTGTTACGTATGCTTAACACTTTTAATTCTCTTGTCAAGAAAAGTATTTGAAACAGCGTGTGTACAAAATAGCGCTCGGACCAAATAGAACGTAGACAAAATAGCGCTCGGACCAAATGGAACGTAGACAAAATAGCGCAGCAACAAAACAGCACGTGATACAACAGGGCATGGTTTTTTTTTAGTTAAATTAATTAACAAATCGAATTGCCATTACTATCCAAGGCGGACCAGGGGCTGAGAATAGTTGATAGTAGACCTGGTTATGTTAGTATACTAACCTGAACAGGTTAGGTTGGTAAGCTAACCTGACCTGGATAGATTAGTAACATAACCTGACCTAGCTAGTTTAGTATCCTAACCTAACCTGGTTAGGTTAGTATATAAAAAAAACTTATTTGACCAGATCTCTTCTTGCATAATAAATTATGATTTCCGTTCGTTCGCTTGTCCGAATGTTGGCGCTATACATATAACTCGATAATGCCAATACCTCCGTCTAATATATTTTTTTAAATACCTGCAATAATGTTTTACAAAAAAAAAATCAAATAAGTAAAAGTAATTAATTAGGGAGTGCGTTGAGCTGTCTTAAAAAATGGTTAAGGCTTAAGATGACATTTTGTCTTTGAAATTTCACAACCGATACACAAACAATAATAGCGAATCATTTTGGCGAAAAAGTGCGGCACTAGTGCAATTTTTTGTAATCTTTTGAGCCACCGACGAAGGTCAGTGTTGCATTTTTCGCCACGGGCTCTCCGACCTCGTGTTGATCTAGTGTACTTTCAAACTGCTCGGGGGTAATTTTTTGATAGCACCAAAACAGTGTCAGTGGACCACGAGTGGCGCACTAACTTTTTCACAAGAATTCGCTATAAATAAAAACTACTTTTATTTGTCAAAAATTATTTGTTTACAACTTTAAGGTTACACAATATAAAAAATTGAATTTAAGTTAAATTATAAGCGGTTTTATTTAATCCTTATTTAAGTTCTATTTAGCTTTTTATGAAAGTTTATAATGAAAGTTGTACTTTAGGGTAAGTGCTTATTTACTCGTTCATATATTTCTGTTTTAAATAACAAAGGACTCGTTTGTGACATTTTAAAGTAAACAAGAAATTACATAACAAATTTTGATATCATTGTTTATGTGTCTGAGGTTTTTAGACTAAATCCAAGCTCTTTTTGCCTAAACCTGCCCACTAAATAAGTTAATAATTTTTATATATTTGGTTTTCTCTACTAATGGCGATCTTTTTGCAGTTAACACACAAAAGAACGAAGCAAATGCAACTTAAATAATTATACTTTAGAAAAAAACGAAGCAAATGCAACTTAAATTATACTATCAATCAGACCTATCCAAATAAAAAATTTAAAACGAAGGAAAGCAAAAATCTATATACAGGGTGTTTTCTTTTTGACAAAATTTTGAAATTTTTGTATCACGCATCCCCTTTGAGGGGTAAACTTCAGCTTTGCATTTTAAATATAGAAAGTGGGTCAGGTGACGACCTGTTTTGAGAGTCTGGTGAATGCCTTTACAATTTTGTAAAAATTTCAAAAATCGATCAATTAGTTTGTGAGATAATTTTCATCAAATGTTTAATTTTAACATGGATTGATAAAATAAATATTAAATTAGAATTTTTAATTTATATGTTTTAATTTTTATTATTTTTCTAGTTTTGAAGGCAAAAACCTCCAAAACCAATCAATAGATTGTCGAGGTTTTTACACTGTTGTAAAGATGCCAATACGCCAAAACGTTTTCCCATCGCAAATAAAATCCACGTTCGAAGTTTTCTCCAAAAACATACGACATATACACAAAAAAACTTTTTTTTTTCTTAAAAAAACAGCCTACATATAAAGGTTAACCTCTTTTTAATAAATTGCTATTTATACAGCCTATACCTATAGGTGTAATTAAAAATATTACTATCTACAGTCGAACCTCTCTAACTCGAACCTCTATAACTCGATCCTCTATAACTCAAACCTCTATAACTCGAACCTCTCTGCACTTTTTATATGTATCTTAACCTCTTTCACTCGAATTTCTATAACTCAAACTCTCCATAACTCGAACTGTTTTGGTTGTCCCTTTAACTTCGAGTTATAGAGGTTCGACTGTATATTTAATTTACTTGATAACTATGTTTTAATATATTTTGTTTTACCCTGTATGTTACCTTCTTAATTAGTTATTTTAATTTAAAAATTAAAAAAATTTTACTGTTTAGTACATATCCAATACATGCCAGCAATAAAACTTATAACACATTATTCTAATACAAAACTTGATATATAGTAGAGTAAATTTGTAGGGTATTTCAAGAACAAGCTGCAAAAAGGGTATATTTTTTATATTTGGCATGGTGGTAGCTAACATCAAGAGCTAAATTTTTAATCGAGGATCCCTTATTTTCCGGCAGCAGAATCCAAGATGGCGGCTGCCAAAGTTAAGAAAAAAAATGAAGTCCCTGTTTTAAGAGAAATTAAATTAATTTTGATAAATTTACTTTAACTAGGACCCACGTATTTTAAAAATGTTAAAAAAAAATACATCTGTCATTTTAAAACAAAATGGCGGCTATATTTCAAAAAAATAGTTTTTCTTCGACATTTTCTTTAATTCTCACGCGATAATTATGTTTAATAACTCATATTAAAGCCACTAACCAGCTCTTTAAACCTACCGAAAAAAACTTATAAGTTTCCCAGCCGACACAAAGATGGCGCTTAATATGTCAAAAATAAAAGATTCCTTTATAACCTGTAGGCCAAATTAAATTTTGAAAAAAAGTTTTTTTGGATTTTATCAATAGTAAGCCATGTTTTGTAAAAATTTATAAAAAGTTACAATGTCACATTTAAAATTTTAATGGCGATGGCGACCGAAGTTCAAATAAAAAAGTTATTTTTTTGTTTTTGTTTGACACAACTAGTATTGCCGTGTAATATATCGATTTATACTAAATAGGGGTCGCCAATTTTAAATATTTCATAATAAATGACACATGTCTATTATTAATCAAGATGGCGGCGTTCAAAATATAAAAACAACAGTATCTTCTTGGTTTGGTAATTTTTTTACCAAGATATGTAGTTTTAGTTTATTTAAATTATAATGTACAAAAAAAATATAATTTATTTATTTTTTAAAGATGGCGGCCGAAAAAGTAAAAAAAAATAATAATAGCTATCTCCGGTAATATTGATCTAACAGTAACGTTTATATAAGCAAAGTTAAATAATTTTTCCTAGATTATCAGAATTTGATGTTAAAAATGACATATGTCATACACTTGTCAAACTTTTGACATATGGTTTATTTTTTTTAATAAAATACCCTGTATATAATTATTTTAATTGATAAGGATCATTTTTCTGATTTCAAAAATATATAATATGTTGACATTTAGTCCAGCCGTTATTGAAATATTTGCATTTTAATAACCTAAATAAACAATAAGGATGTATAGCCATTTTATTAATGAATATAATTTTTAAAATGCAAATATTTCAACAACGGCTGGACTAAATGTCAACATATTATGTATTTTTGAAATCAGAAAAAAGAGCCCTATCAATTAAAAAAATTATATACAGGGTGTTTTATTTAAAAGAATAAACCATATGTCAATAGTTTGACAAGTGTATGACATATGTCATTTTTGACATCAGATTCCGATGATTTATGAAACATTATTTAACTTTGCTAATTTAAACGCTACTGTTAGATCAATACTAACGGAGATAGCTATTAAGTAAAATATGGTCAATTGATTCAAATCACCCGGCACGTGACATATGTCAACTTTTTTGACATTTTTACAATATCTGTGTTTTGTTTAACGAGATGTCTTGTTTTTTTCAGTTTTTTTTGTTAAATTTCGAAAAAATAAACAAAAATATTTTTTTTCTACTTTTTCGGCCGCCATCTTTAAAAAATAAATAAATTATATTTTTTTTGTACATTTTAATTTAAAACTAATTAATGTTAATATAACACTACATATTTTGGTAAAAAAAGTTACCAAACCAAAAAGATACTGTTGTATTTATATTTTGAACGCCGCCATCTTGAATAAGAATAGACATATGTCATTTATTATTAAATATTTAAAATCGACGACCCGGATTTAGTATAAATCGATATATTACACGGCAATACTAATTGTGTCAAACAAGAACAAAAAAATAACGTTTTTTATCTGAACTTCGGCCGCCATCTTAATATGTTAAATGTCAAATTGGACCTTTTTATAAATTTTTATACAATCTGGCTTACGACTGATAAAATCCAAAAAAATCTTTAAAAAAAAAATTTATTTGGTCTACAGGTGGAAAAGGTCTGTTTTATTTTTGACAAATTAAGCGCCATCTTTGTGTCGGCTGGGAAACTTATCATTTCTTTTAAGCACGTTTAAAGAGTTGGTCAGTAGCTTTAATATGAGGTATTAAAAGTAAATATCGCACAAAAAATACAGAAAATATCGAAGAAAAACTATTTTTTTTTAATATAGCCGATATTTTGTTTGGCAGTGACAGGTGTAAATTTTTTTTACATTTTTAAATTGAGTAGGTCCCCCTTAAAGTAAATTTATCAAAATTAATTTAATTTCTCTTAAAACAAGGAAATCATATTTTTTCTTAACTTTGGCTTGGATTCTGAGGCCGGAAAATCGGGGATCCTCGAATGAAAATTTAGCTTTTGGGTTTAGGTACTGCCATGCCAAATATAAAAAAATATACCCTTTTTGCAGCTTTATTTTACAAATTTACTCTACTAATAGATAAATCCTAAGATTATTGATATCGCACTGTATATTAGATATATGCACATAAACCTTGTGGGTATTATATTAAGTAGTAAAATATGTTATTATTTAAATACAAAACGAAAAATCAATAGTTAACCAAGTTGTTATTTTTAATTGCAATCTCCATACATTCGAAAAACTGTCAACTTAGTTTTAGTTAATATGTCTTGAATTTGAAGTATTTTAAAAAAAGCATATTTGAGACAGTTCACCACTAGAGCGACGATTTGCTAATATGTATCTTGAAATGTCGTTCAATTAGAAAGACACATAAAGAGTATAAAAAAGAGGACAATATTGTTATCTTTTTCTTTTCAACTTATAAGATTTGAGTGTAATGTATGAGGTTAAAAAAAATCAAGTTTAAAAAATGCACTTTCCACAACGCCCAATATATTTTTAACCTATTTTGAGTCAAATATATCAAAATAGTTTATTTGGAAAAAAACTAAAGATTGGAAAAAAACGAAAGATTGGCAAAAATATATAGTCGTTTATTTTTATAATGGCGGTTCATTGGCACGGAACCGAACCAAATTACAAAAAAACAACTATAAATACCAGTTATTTCGCAAAGTCCATGGATTCAAGCGAATTTTCTCACACCACCACAGATGATTTTGATGCTGCCTCAGTAAAAATAAGAAAAAGTCTAATTTTATGGAAAAAAATCATAGAAATAACTTTTTTTGGCTTTAGCTGATTGTTATTAAAATATCGTACGGGAAATGGGAGCCGTGCAAACTTTAGCACTTTTGTTACACTTGCGTTGTAGCCATCCTGTGAAGCAGTGGCGTATATAGAAAAAAGTTTCCGAGACCCCATAAGGCCGTATTTTATGCTATTTTATGTGTGTATTCATGATATATGTGGAAAATATCTAAAAAAAATCTTAGCTACGGGGGGGGGGGGCGGAACCACAAGCCCCCCCCTTTCATATACGCCACTGCTGTGAAGCTATCTGTCAAGCGCAGGACAACAATGAAACCAAACATTAAAAGAGAAAAATCGAAGCTATATCACATTGAAAATTGTGTGAAAATTGACCGTTTCGTTTAGGAATAAATTTACTTTAAAAATGTCCAAAAAAATGTGGTGGCTTACTTCAATTTTTGAGCAGTTTATATAAAATAATATAAAAAAATAAGAAAAAAGGGAATATTTATTTATACAAATCATAAAACACCGGAAAACGCAGAAGGCTTATACTTGAACACAAATCAAGAGTTATTCAAACAAATTAACAGAAATAAGGTTAAATTTGTTCAACAATAATCCCATTCTTGACACACTACACTATTCACTAGTCGAGCATGAGGCATATCTTCATGGCTGTCATCAGCATCCCACTTAATAACATCGTTTTGCCAGTCTACTTCCTCAAAATCTTCAATAGTATCGGAAATAAAAATTGTTCTATAGTAAGTTTCATGCTTATAGGGTTACAAAATATGAAAGATAATATGTTTTTTAGATATTTCCAATTTTCCCAATATTTCCAATATTCCCGAGACCCGTTCGGAAATTTCCAATATTTCCATTTCCATGGAAATATTTTCAACGGAAAATTTCCATTTACATCACTAGATGATGGAAATATTGCAAATTTCCGAACGGGTCTTGGGAATATTGGAAATATTGGAAATATTTAAAAAAATACTTAAATCTTGTCATTAACGATTCAAACGCGATGTTTATTAATATATGTTTCATATTTCATAAAGTAAGAAATAATATTTTATTTTTTATTTTTATTTTTATTTTTATTTATTTAATTCTATACAACAGGCAAAAGCCCAATTACAGTATAGAATAGAAAAATACTATACTACAAAACTATATCTATAAGAAAACTATAAACTAGTAAACCTAAATTCTATAAAATGATGATCGCATAAAATTAGAAAAAACAATTTATCCTTTCAGTATTTACTAAATATAATGCAGTACCAAAAAAAAGTAAATAAACAACTAAAAGTGTAAACACCAAATAACAACAAAAAATATCATTTATATCTCTGATAACACTTTTTTTAAACCGTTCAGCGAGATATGGAAGTAGTCGACGTTAAGTGAGTTACATATATTACATATTTTAAACACCGGAGAGAATTTCATGGTATTAGTCCTTGCATTTGGAAGATAAAACGTACTAATTTGACGGGTTGAAGTTCGAGGGACTATAAATGACATACGACTTAAAATATTAGGGCAGTCTATTTTATTATGCAAAATTTTGTGTAGAATAATTAAAAATGAGTTATTTCGCCTTGTCTCTAATGAATGAATATTAAATTTTCACAAAAGTTCAATCTGTGGAAAGCCTTGTCTAGGATAAACATGATCAGATTTTAGGTGCAAGTATTTTAAAAATTTTCTTTGGATGTTCTCAAGGTTTTCTTTGTGAACAGCATATATTGGAGGCCAAATAATTCCAGCATACTCTAAATGAGATCTTATAAGGGTGTAATATAGTGTTTTGACAGCTTGCACATTACTGAACTCCTGAGTGCACCTCATCAGAAACCCATACATTTTAAAAGCTTTGGCCGAAATCCATTCGATATGATCACCAAAAGTCAATTTGCTGTCAAAGATGACACCTAGGTCTTTAAAATTAGTTGGCCTGTCTAAAATAACATTATTGATTTGGTAGTCATAGTGAATAACATTTTTTGTTTTAGTAGTATAGGTCATAACTTGACACTTATTAATATTTAAATCTAGACGATTACTGACACACCACCCATGTAATTCCTGTAAATTATATTGCAATCTTTGACAGTCTTCTATAGACTTTATGGGAAACCAAGTCATAAAGTCGTCACAATAAAGTAAAAAGCTTATATCCAGATTTCCTCCAATGTCATTTATAAATAAATCGAAAAAGAGAGGCCCCAAAACAGAGCCTTGCGGTACTCCTGAGCTTACTGGGCAAGTAACCGACCTATGACCACGCGACTCGACGTATTGTTTTCTATTTTCTAAGTATGATGTGAATAGTTGTAAGTACTGATTATCGAAACCAAAAAACTTAAGTTTATTTATAAGAATCGCATGGTCAAGCCGGTCAAATGCTTTTGAAAAATCTGTATATACAACGTCAACCTGCCCCTGATTGTCTATCGCTTCAGCAATATTTTGTGTGATCACTAACAGACTAGTGACCGTGGAGCGATTTTTGACAAACCAGAGGGTAGATAACGTTGTATAGAGCTATCTCAAAGACTAGCAAAGTTGTTCATAATGGACACCGGTCTATAATTCGTGACATCAGCCTTTTGGCCCTTTTTAAAAACTGGACAAACTCTGGAAGTCTTCCAGCCTGTAGGAAACATTTTACATTCTAAGCATAAATTAAACAATAGCATCAAATGTTTGACAAGCACGGGATAACAGTCACGAATAAGAAATGCTGGTATTTGATCAGGCCCCGAAGTCAGTTATGGTTTTATCTTTTTAAGCGCAATTTCAACATCCTTTTCCGACAACTTTCTTATATTTATATTATTATTATTAAATGGGTCCTCGATCGTACTACTTATAGATCCGGGTAAGTTTGGAGGTGAAAATGATTGCTGAAAAAAGTTAGCGAAGGCACCCAAAATGTCACTAGGAGTACTAAGTTCTTTCCCATATAAGTCATATTTTTTGGTATGCCAGAAGACTTCTTTTTGCTATTAACATATGACCAGAACTGTTTAGGATCAGAACTTATTTGATTTTCTGATCTATGAATGAAACTCTTACGTGAATTCTCAATGTCTTTTTTCAACTTGGATCGGATAATTTTGAAATGATTAAGATGTTCAATATTGTGAGTTTTTTTGTATGATTCATGAAGTCTAGTTTTTTCTTGATGTCTTTTATGATTTGCTGCTTAAACTAAGGGGGATATTTTGATGACTGCTTAGGTTTATGACGAGGCACACAGAAGTCAAAAGTTTCATACAGTTTAGTATAAAATGATTGACATGCTGAATCGAGAGAGCATTCGTCGGATAAAAAAGACCAGTCTATTTCTAAAATTTGATTGTATAACAGATTTAAATTTGCTTTCCTAAAGTTATATTTATTTTGAAGGTTGAACGTAATAGAATCTTCCATAGTCATAGATTTTTCAAGGCAAAATAAGTTTATTGATAATGCCCTATGGTGTTGAACTTCATGAGTCAAAAGGTCAACCGCCTGCTCAACTTGGCAATTCCTATTTTCAAACAATACTAGGTCCAAAATTCTGTTACTTTCATTGCGTACAAAGTTATGTTGAAACAATTTTGTTAATTATAAAAAAGAATTTAGCATATTTACACAGTTGTAAGTTAGGCCAGAGTCTAGATGATGGGTGTAAGAAGGAATATTAAAGTCACCTAGAATGCATACTATTTTACCGAGCAGAAAGTCCATTGATGCAACAATATTAAAGACATTCTCTAAATCATCCGAACATACAGGAGGTGGGATGTATACAACTACAAAAAATACCGGAGAAAATTTGAAGAATATTTTTACAACCAGAATGTCTATATGTGGCAAAATATTGAGTTTGCTTTTATCCAAGGGACAATTTTGGGACCTTATATTCTTATCCACAGCGAGAAGAACTCCTCCCCCTCTACTTACTCCAGGAATATATATGTCAGATCGATACAAAATGTATTTAGGCGCCCTAAATTCATTGTCAAATATCGAGTCATTCAGCCATGTCTCAGAAAGCACCAGAATATCGTAAGTTGAATGTGCACTCGAGCTGAGTATCTCAGCCGTCTTTGTACGCATTCCACCTATGTTCTGATAGTACACTGATATTTTACTTTGCTGTTTATTTTTAACATTAAAACACACGAGGGATTTATGAGAGAGGGAAGCATCACCGCGCAGTGTTTGCTATTGTTCTAAAATGCCAGCACGCAGACGCGAGCATGCATTTTTGTATGATGTACAGTGATTGAGATCCCAAGCTGCGTGGTTTGTATTACTACTTGACCGATGTTGCCCGATTTTCAATTTTGTGCAATTAGGACAGGAAAAAGTAATAGATGTGCACCCAGCTATTTCGTGACTACCACCACATTTCGGACAATATAATTCGCGTTGACAAGAAGCAGAAGAATGGTTAAAATCGCTGCACCTAAAGCATCGTTTCACTTCAACACCATCAAACACACTACAACAGTCATATCCTATAAAAACATTTCCTACTTTAGTTAACCTATCATAAGTTATTTGGTCCACTTGCAATAAAACCTGAAACAACTTACTATTTTTCTTAGTCGCAAAAATTTTAACTACCTTACAGTCTGATGTATTTGTAATAAGATCAGCATTTTGTTTTTTAAGAACAGATAATAGTGTATTTTCTTCCAAGTCTTCTGAAAAACCCACAATTCTTACACGAGGATTAAGTCCTTTCACCTGTTTTATTTCATATGCGTCAGAGAGTTTAGATTCAGCCAGCTTTTGGAATCTTTCATTGTCTTCAGCATTTTTACATCCAATCAAAATACCACCATCATTAACAGAGCGAATTTTTGTCAGGTTTAAATCTGACTCACTGGGATTAATGTTAGCTAATAAGTCCTGTTTAGTTTGGTCAACAGTTTGCGTTTGCTTGGGTTTAATTATGACTGCAGGCTGAGTTTTATTTTTTAAAGTCTGAGAGTAACTTATAGTTGGTAAAGGCGCCGGTTTAGACACAATAATGCTGTTAATATTATCTTTTATGGTAGACACCAGGTTTGTTTGTAGTGTCTCAACAGTTTTATTAAAGGTAGTGTTGGTGTTTTGAGGTTGGTAGAGCTGCGGGACTGTAAGCGCTGCTGGTCGTTTTATAAAATCTGGGTGCAAAAATCCTTAAAAGGACGATGTAAAAATACCAATTTTTCCGAGCCACACAAAGACAATATAGAGGATTGGCACTCACCTTTTCAGTTGTTTCCGTTGTCCAGAGGAGCTCCTCTCGCTGGCCCAGTCGTTGCAGTCGATCCACACTAGAATCACTTGTTTGTGTAATGGTTTAGTTTGATTTTCTAAGAATGTTATTGGATTTTTTGGTTAATAGAATTTATCACCATGCTGCGTGGTGATCTCGATAGAATACGACAGACGAATCTTTTTTGGTTACGCCTTTTTGCGCAGATTCATTTTTCGTAGATGGCGCTGGCGTTTTGCTTGTGCCAATCAAAATTGAAATTGTGTGGGTTTTCCGAATACGGGAATTTGGCGCAAAATTTGAATTTAAATTAAAGTTGCACGAACATTTTCCGCCCACTTAAAACTTAAAAAAATGAGGAAAAAAAATATATATATATTCTAGATAACGACACACGAAACAAAAGAAGTTGCTTGGGAGTTTAGTGCGCATCTAAAGGTAGTGGGCACAACTTGACCACGGGACGAGTGAAAAGTCCGTGTTGTGTTTTAACAGTAGCAACTCGAATGTGATTATCCCGACCAGGATGTACAGATACTATTCTACCCAGCAACCAGTGTAATGGCGGCCTAGTTTCATCCTTAATTAATACAAGCGTATCTAGCTTGATTTCAACCGAAGGGTCCGACCACTTAGAACGCTGTTGTAAAGTATTTAAGTACTCGAGTTTCCAACGCTTCCCGAAATCGGCATGAATTCGTTGGATAAGTTGCCAACGCTTAAGGGTATTTACCTTAAGGGTAGAAAGGTCAGGATCAGGACACGAATTAAGGGGTTCCATTGTGAGGAAATGACCCGGAGTCAAAGACGTAAGATCGTTTGGGTCAGAGCTTTGCTCACAAAGGGGTCGAGAATTGAGTAATGCCTCTATTTGGGCGAGGAGAGTATAGAGCTCTTCGAAGGTTAGTATCTGGTCACCGATGACCCGATACAAATGTGGTTTTATAGATTTGACTCCTGCTTCTGCTAGACCATTTAGGTGGGGGGCTCCCGGACTATTAAGACACCATTTGATTTTTAAGCTCTCAGAAGCTAATTTCGAAAGATTGTGGAGCTCCTTAATAGCCCCAACAAAGTTTGAGCCTCTATCACTTGTGATTTGGACACAAGTGCCACGTCTAGCGACAAAGCGTCGTAAAGCGGCGATGCACGCCTCTGTGGTTAAATCCGAAACAAGCTCGATATGGATTGCCTTGACAGAAGTATCGACAAAGACTGCGATATATGATTTACCAACTTGTGCTCCACGACGTCTCTGACCTACAAAGGTTTTGATTGGGCCTACATAGTCTAAGCAAACGTTTGAAAAACATTTTAATTGTGACGTTCTAAAAGAAGGTAAATCCGACATGTACGGAGTATACGGTTTTGGTTTTAAGCGAAAGCAGGGAATACATTGCAATAAAACCCGCTGAATAGCTCGACGTGATGACATAATCCAAAACTTTTGACGAATTAAGTATTGGACTGTGTTTATTCCGGGATGTAAATTTTCGTTATGAGTTTGAATAATGATCAATTGGGTTAATCTATGAGATTTCGGCAATAATAAGGGATGTTTTGCCTCAAAAGAGAGTTGAGAATGCCGTAAGCGTCCGCCCACTCTAAGGAAACCCAATTCGTCCAAAAAGGGCGCGAGTTTCCGAAACGGCTTAGGTAATAGCTGAGTATTTTGAATTTTTTGAATGATATCCGAAAAACACTCTTCTTGGACCCTTTTAACTAAAACAAGTAGAGCCTTGTGTAGTTCAAAAGCGGAAAAAACGCCGGATAAAGGGTCAACTGAGGTTTTTCGATTGTGAATAAGTCTTAGAAAATGACAAATGATTTTTTGAATGGTATTTAAATTGGATATTTTATCGATTAATCTATCAAAAAAGTTTTGATTTTGAATTTCTGCCGTCAGCACCACTGAATTTTCCGGTTTTTCTTCTTTGAGCACCTCGTCTGGAACTCCCAAAGAACTCCCATTTATAAACCTTTGAATTTGCCACTCCGTAGTGGGCAAGGTAATCCATGGAGGGCCGTGAAACCAAAGAGGGTGATTTATTAAGTTATTGGGCGACAACCCTCTGCTAGCGCAGTCGGCAGGGTTCTCGAGTGAAGTAATGTGATACCATGGGACTTCGGGGATTGTTTCTTGAATACGACTTACGCGGTTTGCCACAAAGGTCTTCCACTTGTGAGGCGAAGATGTGACCCAATGAAGCGTGACCTGCGAGTCCGAGAACGCAAGAATTTCGCAGAATTTCATCGATTACGAGTAATGATGAATAGGTGCGAATAACTAGTTCGAGTAAATCAGCTAATTAGAGTAGCTCCAAGCAGTTCCAAACGTGGGATTGAAATAGTGTGTAAGGGAGCAACCCTTGACTTGCCCATGACTAGAGCAGTTTGATAATTTTATTTGGTAATTCGACGCGAACGTATACGCAAGAAGCGTATCCTAGCTCGGATGCATCGCAGAAACCTAGCAATTGACATCGTTGAATATTATTCGAAAAAATATGTCTAGGTATACAAAGATTCGAAAGAGTGGTTAATTGATTATTGAATTGATTCCAAAGAGTTTTGATTGGATCGGGGGGTATTTCATCCCAATCAGTTTTGCATAACCAAAGTTTTTGCATAATCACTTGGCTAAAAATGAAACAGGCGATAAGAACCTATAGGATCCCAAATTTTAGCGATAGCCGATAAAATATTCCTTTTGGTGCAAGGTTTTTCACAAGGGGTACAAGAATAGGTAAAGTATCTGTAGAAGGGTGCCACTGAAGGCCCAACACCTTAATCGATGTTGAAGAATCGTCTTCAAAGGTAACAGGGATCTGACAATCAGCGGGCGACAAATGTGAAAGAAGTTTCGGATTATTTGATGCCCATTTTCTTAATTCAAATTTCCCAATTTAAGCAACGCTATGAGATTCTTTTGAAGCGATAAAGCACCTTCTAGAGAGTTAGCTCCACAGCAAATATCGTCCATGAAAATGTTATTCAAAAGGACCTGGGATGCTTCAGGATAATTCTTAGCCTCCAGGATGGCTAGTTCTCTAAGAGTTCTAATAGCTAAATAGGGACTTGAACTAACACCAAACGTCACTGTATTAAGCCTGTATTCCTGCAGGGGTTCATTGGGATCAAATCGCCAAAGTAGCCTTTGGTAGTCCCGATGAATTGATTAATTTGAATTTGTAAAAAGTGCTGTTTTATATCAGTCAAAAATACGATAGAATAAAATCTGAATTTTAATAGAATTTCGGAAATATCGGCTTGTAACTTTGGTCCTATTAAAAGAGTTTCGTTCATGCTTAGGCCTTTCGAACCCTTAATCGAGGGGTTAAAACCACCCGGAGTTTAGTCGTTGATTGTCAAGACGAAGGACTCCGTGATGTGGTAAATAAGAACATAACTGAGGTCTAGGTTCGGATTTTGGAATTAAAGACATGTGCCCGTTTTTGAGATATTCTCTCATAAAATCCGAGTACATACTATAGAAATTTGAATTTTTTATTAAGCGAGATTCAAGAGACAAAAATTGACGATAGGCCACTTGAATATGTATCTCCTAGGTCAGGATGTGACGAAAGGCAAATTTACAGTAAATCGGCCCGAAATATCTCTAGTGGTAGTTTTTTGGAAAATCTCTTCACATCTTTTTTCTTCGGGTGAGAGAAACGTTTTTGACTTAATTGATTCTAGTTCCCAAAATCTGCGAATATTAAAGTCGAGAGACTACTCACAGGAAGTAAAGTAAGAATTGACTTGAGGTGAAATATTTATGTTTTGAGTTTGGCCCATCAAGACCCACCCAAAAACTGTCTCAAAAGCGGAGGGTAGGCCGTGAGGTCCTGGAATTCGTCCTGATTGGACGATTTCTGTTTAAAGTTGTGCACCTAAGAGTAAGTCAATTGGACCAGGGTTATAAAATTGGTTATCTGCAAGCTTTAGATTTGAAATATGACTCCAATTGGATGAATCTACCTGTACTGAGGGCATATTCGAACAGAGTTTCGGTAAAACGAAGACTTGAATAGAAAAGGTAGGCTCTTGTTGGCCTAGGGCTCGAATAGTGCAAGTAGAAATGCCGTTAGTGGCCGATGAAGATTGATTTAATCCCAGAACAGGGATCGAAATTTTGTTTCTTGGCAAGCCTAACCTGTTAAGACAAGCTTCGCTTATCAGGTTAGCTTGGCTACCGCTGTCCAGAAGTGCTCGGACAGGTTGGTAGTTACCCCGACTATCCAGTACCTCTAATTTTATAGTCGCTAGAAGCACTGTCGTCCGGGGCGTCAAGGTGGATAACGAAGAGTATTGATTTGTAGATGTATTTGGATTCGAATTGATTTGAATTGAATTTGAACTGGGTTGAACAAAACTAGGGTTCTGTTGGCTAAGACTTGAATTTGAATTCTGATACGATAAGTTTGTGCCTGTGCTAGGCACGGCCACTTGATTTGAATTAAAACTTTGATTTAAGTTCGAATTTTGATTTGAATTTGGCTTGAATTAACAAAGGATTGACTTGAATTCTGACGGATTGAATCTGTCATTTGCGATAGATGAATAAGACTATGGTGCCTATGTCGACATACCCTGCAGTTGTAGGTACTACTGCAGTCCATTACTTGATGATTTGAACGTAAACAGTTGATACATAACGATTGTTGTTTTACATAAGTAAAACGATCTGAAGGAGATTTGGCGATAAAAACACCACACTGCGAGAGTGGATGAAAAGAATTATTGCATATTTGCACTTATAGGGTTGTTGGTTTTGTCGAAATTGAGTATTGATTGTTTATTTGATACTTGTGAGTGCGTATGCGCTAAAAAATTTGATGGAGGGCTTGATTTGTACTGATTATTTGAATAAGAATTATATTTTTGGTTACTAGAATTCGAATAATTTGGTTTTTGCTGTTTTGAAGTCGAAGGTTGCATTTGCGTATTTTGGGGAGATAGCTGTACTGTTTCAAGAGCACGGCATTGGTTAATAAGAAACTGAATTAGATTTTGATATGTTGGAATCTCGGTAGTACTATACTTTAATTCGAAAGCGGTTCTTGTGGTTTGATCGATTTTTGATAATAAAATTGAAAATAAACAAAAACACCACGACGTTACTGGAAATTCAAGATTTTCGAGCGCCGCAATATTCTCGGAAAAGGTATCTACCAAGACTCTAAGATCCTTTGCTGACTGGTTTCCCTTCAAAGAATTTGCATAGTAGATTGAGTTCCAGTAGGTACTGGCTAAAAGTCTTTTATTTTGATAGCGATCTGTTAATACCTTCCAGGCGATTGCGTAATTACTTGCCGTTAATTTTATAGAACTTAAAATATTAAGTGGTTCGCCCTCAAGGAAGGTAGCAAATGTTGAAATTTCCTTATATCGGAATAATTAGAGTTTTCGTGAACCAAACAAGAATAAACATCGTAAAAGGTTGGCCACTTTTTTACGTTTCCATTAAAGCAAGGTACCTTTAAAGGGCCCAGATCATCGCTACGTGAATAGTGTGAAGTTGCGGGGGGTAAAATTTGAATGAACTGAATCGGAACATAAACTCGAAAAAAGAACTTTAGCTTGGTGTAGAATAGATCCGTATCTTTCCCAATTTTGTTCTGTACTTCGAATCATCATCGTCGTCGTCTTTCAAGAGACCTATGATGTCATTATGAATGTTTTTAAATTGTTCATAGTGATCATCTAACGATTCGTAAAAGCCTTAAAAACTGGCAAGGAAGAACTATCTGATTTAGCTTTTGTTCCCAAGTTATACGTTTCCGTAATACGAGATATTGAAACTTTGCGTTGATTCTCAAGCTTTTTTAACGACATATTATTAATTAAAAAAATAAAAAATATTTAAAAGGAATAAACTAACACTTGACCCCTATTGACTTTAATCAGTCCAAAAGAGTCCAACACGCATATATTTTATTATCGATTTCTCGAATAAACGCAAAAACTTATAAACAGCTGTTATCCTAGGTCGCGATTTTTCTCCCAAAATAAATGCACACAAAACAACTTGTACCTACTACCGCTTCTCTTATTATTTACAGGTAAATACTAATTCTACTAGATGTGTTTGTTTACCTGTTAAATAAGAATAAAGTATTTAACTCACAAGCAATTTTGTTGTTTTGAATAACTATAACATATTATTTAAACAAATAACTATTATTTAAACAAATTTCGATTTTTGAATCAAAACAAACGACGTACCAAGTGCCAATTTCGGCTGCAATGAAATGTAGGTGGAGCAACCGTTAAGCCACGCAAGGGGGGACGGAACCTCCTTTCTAAACTGGACACGGCAACAAACGAGCCAAAATGGCGAGGCGAAAAAATCTAATATTTTTAGCAAACAAATTTTAAAAAACTATCTGGGTCGTGGGACCAGAAAATGTTGGTGTTTTGAGGTTGGTAGAGCTGCGGGACTGTAAGCGCTGCTGGTCGTTTTATAAAATCTGGGTGCAAAAATCCTTAAAAGACGATGTAAAAATACCAATTTTTCCGAGCCACACAAAGACAATATAGAGATTGGCACTCACCTTTTCAGTTGTTTCCGTTGTCCAGAGGAGCTCCTCTCGCTGGCCCAGTCGTTGCAGTCGATCCACACTAGAATCACTTGTTTGTGTAATGGTTTAGTTTGATTTTCTAAGAATGTTATTGGATTTTTTGGTTAATAGAATTTATCACCATGCTGCGTGGTGATCTCGATAGAATACGACAGACGATCTTTGTTGGTTACGCCTTTTTGCGCAGATTCATTTTTCGTAGATGGCGCTGGCGTTTTGCTTGTGCCAATCAAAATTGAAATTGTGTGGGTTTTCCGAATACGGGAATTTGGCGCAAAATTTGAATTTAAATTAAAGTTGCACGAACAGGTAGCTAATGCCGAAGTTAAGGAGTCTTTCACCAGCTTATTAATTTTCTCCTGATCAACTGTAATACATTTCTCTAAACATACTTCACATTTCCATGAAAGACCAGAAGTTTATTCAAGTATTGTGGCACCATCGGCTACACTGACTGCAAACAACGTGTTTATTGTTTCTCAAAATGGATTTCGTACATACGGTACAAACCGCCATGTTCGCTAAATTCACCACTTTTTATCAATTTTGTTATTGCACAATATTCCATAAGGAATAACGTTTGTTTATTAGTTATTCACTTTCTAAAATGTTTAACTTTGATTTACTAGCAAAAAAAACATAGTTTAAACAGAGCAACTCAGTAGGTGATGTTCACGCTGCGATGCGATTTGGCGCACTTTTAATAGATGAAATAGCGGAGTACCGTTGTAGAAGTGGCAAGTTATTTGGAAATAACTTCATATGGAAAAGTAGTTTTGATAACCCAGTCTCGTAGTAGAAAGGACTGTGTTCTTTATCTTCATTATCACAAGTAGCTTCACGAAAGTTGATGATTCCAGCATCTTCGACTACCACAAAACGCAGTTCTAGAGGTTATAGTCAGTCATATTCATTCAAAAAAGAGAACCAGACTAATGACACAGCCGCTAAGCTATAGTAGCTTAGCAATGAAAGTAGAAAAGGGCGATAGATTAATTTTTATTTCCGACACTATTAACGATTTTGAGGAAGTAGACTGGCAAGACGATGTTATTGAATGTGATGCTGATGACAGCGATGAAGATATCCCTCTTGCTCGACCAGTGAATAGTGTAGTGTGTCAAGAATGAGATTTTTGTTGTATAAATTTGACCTTATTTCTGTTTATTTGTTTAAAGAAGATTTCTTTATTTGTGTTAATGTATAAGCCTTCTGTGCTTTCCGGTGTTTTGTTATGATTTTTATAAACAAATATTCTCTTTTTTCTTATATTTCAAATATTTTATATATTTCCAATATTTCATATATTTCCAATATTTTCATATATTTCCAATGTTTCAAAAAATATTTCCGGAAATATTTCCAAAACTATATTTCTGGAAATTTTACAACACTAGTTAGCACTACCGTACAACCACACAGTTTATCAAGGTGTTATTCAGTTACCTTATACTTTTTACATTCATGCATTTATAAAATCAGAAAGAAACGCTATATCTTTAAATGTATTAAAGAAAACAGGATTAAAGTTGAGGTGAAGCACTCTGTAGAATCATATAAGGTTTATTTCAAATTCTATTTAAATATGTATTTAATAATAGCAAAGTAAAGTAAATATTTATCCTGCATATAAGCTATAGGCACCTACATTATAATGTTGTAATTTTTACTGTATTTGTAAAATTTTCTTACCTTTAAGTTCTGCGCGCACTGGCATGTAAAATGCTCGAACTAAAGGTGCTATAGGCCATATTTTTTAAACAGGAGTCAATTAGGCGGTCGTCAGACGCCATTTTGGCACATGATGTCGGCTTTAAAGGATACAAATTACCTAAATTTCAGGCGATATTAATAAAATGCCTTTAATAACCCATTGAAAATGTCCTGCAATTTGCTGTAATTACTTTGTAGTCCTCCCTGCTCTCACCCATCTTCCATCCTCTTAACAAACCATATTCGCATAATTTTATTATTATTATTAATTTCAAAAATTCTTCCTGCACACACCTTTTACGCCTTTTTTCCAACAACATTTTACTAGTTTCCCCTCCCTCTACCTCTCTCCTCCCCACAACACCATTTTACTTGTTCCCTCCTCTCTCTCTCGCCTCCCCCACCTTCACTCAGTGGAAGGTAACACTGTTCGCGTCCGTAGAAAATCTAAAAGTACTTTTTGGATTACCCTAAATGAAATTACCCAATAAAATAATGCATAGTGCTGAATAAGAAATAAAATCCCAAAGGTTGGAAATAAAATTTAAAAAAAAACATCCAACTGCTAAAACTACTTGTACAAAACTGTATAATTTCGTTAGTGAGCTTTGGGCATCAAATCTAAAAGTTGAAGCATCTCGTAAATTATATATACCTATCAATTTTGTACCCAAGAGCGACTAGTATATATAGACCATTGCTAGTAGGAATGTACAAGTAGATTTAGCGGTTGAGTGTTTTTTTATTAAATTTTTTTCCGTTTCTACTCAACTGCAGCACGGCGAAAGAAAGGGTAATGTTTTCCACTTGGGATATGTATGTATGTATGTTTGTGTCGCGCGAGAGGCTAAACGGCTGAAACAATTTTGACAAAAAAAGGTGTTGTTGAATTGCTACTGGCTCCGAAGGTGCTATAGGCTTTATTTTTTAAACAGGGATCAAAATGGCGGTCGTCAGGCGCCATTTTGTCACATGATGTAAGCTTTAAGGCATACAAATTACCCAAATTTTAGACTATTTTAATTAAATTCCTTTGATCACCCATTGCAAATATTCTCTAATTTGCTGTATTTACTTTGGAGTCCTTCCTGCTCCCACTCATATCCCCTCCTGTCATGCCCCCCCGAACCGAACCCTCTTCAAAAACCATATTCACATAGTACAGGGCGAATTCAAAAACTCTTTCTGCACACGCATTAAGATTTTTTTTCCAACATTATTTTACTACTTCCCCCCTCTCTTTATATCCACCCTTTCTTATTAGTAATAGTTGTAGCTATAACTCTTCTGCCCACGCTTTAATATTTATTTCAACAACATTTTACTAGTTCTTCTCTCCCTCTCCTTTTTCCCGCCTTCAGTCAATGTTTGTAGAAACACACCTATCTAGTTCAATATTTGACATAAATGTATGATTTTGGTAATAATTAGGTACCTTAATTTAGTTAAATGAATTGCGTATGTGTCATATATTGAATTAAACGCTAATTTCTGTAATCCATGATAATTCATTAATTAATTCCTCTTTGGTTTTTCTTCCAAGTATACGGAATATATTATGTATAACTCCTAAATTTCTAGTAAAAGTAAGATTCATACAGTGACATTCTATAACGCTGAATAAGGATTTAAAGAATTAAACCTATATATTTATCGGTTTCACAAAGTTCTACGTCTTCCGACACCCAATCTCCACTCGTTTCTGTTTGCCCATAATTCATCATCTAGGCCTCTTATTCTTATTTCACTGTCTAATCCTTCTCTCCAGCTTCTCCTTGGCCGTCCTCGTTTTCTTCGGCCAGTTGGCTTCCATTGTAGTATTTGTTTAGGTAGTCTTTCATCATTCATTCTTTGTACATGTCCGTACCACACTAGTTGTTATATCATCCACTAAAGTACGTTCACCCACTGTCATAATTTCTCCTATTCTTTGATTTGTAACTCTTTCTCTTTTTGATTTCCCTGCTGCTCTTCTCCAATAGTCCATCTCCGTAGCGGAAAGCATTTTTTCTGTTCTATCCTTGATTGGCCATACTTCTGAGCCGTATGTAATAATACTTTTTACAATGGTGTTATATATAAGCTTTTTGTTATGTTTTGATATACTTTGGTACCAAATTATTCCATTTAAAAAATGTATTGCTTTTCTTCGTTGTACGTTTCGATCTTTTGTAGCTTTGTCTAGTGTTCCGTCAGCTGTAATTTTTAGACCTAAGTATTTATACTCATCACAGGACTGAATTCCCTGCCCTGTATTTAAGTTTAGATCCTGTTTCATTCCACCGATACGCATATACTCTATCTTATTGAGATTAACCTTTAGTCCCACCTTATTGTACTCTTCTATTAGTTTTCGTGTCATATATTCGAGGTCGTCATAATCCTGAGCCACTACTATCTGATCATCGGCGAATGTTTCCTTCCTTTTTTGTGTATTGTGGATATATATGACGTTTTCCACTCAGTTGGTACTACAGTTCCATTTAAATATTTTTGAAAAAGATTCCGTTATCTCCAAAACGGTTCTTCAGTGCCATATTTAATAAGTTCGGCTGTGATATTTCCGGGTCCGGCAGATTTACCGCTTTTTAAGGTTGTGCGCACGTTTTTGACCTCAGAGATTGTGAGGGGTACTGGAGATCCCACCGTTCTAATTATATTGTCTCTTGCGTCTTCCTTGAATTCTGCTCTACCTTCAGTTAAAAGTTTTTTAAAATGGTCATCACATTCTTTGTCTGGTATTGGTGAAATGTTATCTCTGCATGTTTCCTTTTTAATCGATCTTATAGTTTTCCAGCTTTCGGTACTTCTCCTACCTCCTAAGTAAGAATATATTTTCTGGCACTTTTACGTCCACGAATGATTTTTCTTATCACTGATCATTCTTCTCACCTTTGATTGCGCCATTTTGTATTCTTGTCTGCTTCTATCTGTCTTTTAGGATAAGTAGGTGTGATATAATATCCTTTTTTCCTTTATTTCTCTTTCAATCTCAGCATCCCACCAGTATGGTTTTCTTCTTTTAGAAGTTTCTTCCACTAATCCTAGTGTTTCTTTTGCAGCTTGGTGGATGCTTAATGTAATACATTCGTATTCCTCATCTGGGGTTTCACCTGAACTTGTATTAAGTTTTTCGTTCAGTCTCTTTTTGTATAAGTTTTTTACGCTGTCATGTTCTAGGCTTAGTAGATTATATTGACAGTGATCAATTTCCTCATTCACTGTATCATCAAGATATTGTTGATGCAGGCTTCGGCCTTGATAAGGAAAGAGAATTTTGGACTCCAGAAAATAGTGATCACTTCCGCATGTTGATCCACGCTTTGTTCCGACATCTTGAATTTTTAGTTTTGTCTTTTGTTTAGTGATAAAATAATCAATGACGGATTTCAGGTTTTGTGAGGGTTTGGTCCAGGTATATTTGTGTATTTCCTTATGTTAAAAAAAAACCGTTTTGGATTTTTTAGGTCTAATTGCTCAGAATTAAACCTAAAAGTTAAAAATTAAAAAAAATAAATAAAAACAAACACCCAACTACTAAATCTACTAATACCTAACAGTCGCAGTTGGATACAAAATTACCCAATAACCTGCTTCATGAGAATACAAAACTGTATGATTTCGTAAGTGTGCTTTGGGAATCAGAACTAAACGTTGAAGCATATCGTACATTATACAATTTTGAATCCAACTGCCACTAGTACGTAGTAGATTTAACATTTGTTTGTTTTCCTTATTCATTTTTTTTTATTATAACAGTATGGCCAACCGACTGAGCACTTCTTAAAGAATAAGTTACTCTCGCGATCAGCACTCAATAGAATATTTATTTCAAATGGACACCTACCCTTGCATACATAAGGTTTTCTAAATAATTTGACAGTTTTTACATCTAAAAGAGTCGCGGAAAGTTGTAGCCGTCATTGCCAAAGCGGTGCTTCTTTTGTCGTTTGGTGGTCATCGGCGTAGTTGTGTTTACATAAAAAAATTAATAAATTTATCACGTGTTCTCACTATAAAAAGATTTACTAAGAAATACAAGAAAGGGCTTAAAACCAAAATTACCACAGACAAGACGAATAATAAATTCCGTACTCTCGAGAGCAGCACTCGATAGAATATTCATTCTAAATGGACACCTACCTTTGCTGACTTACATACATTAGTGTCTCTAACTAATTTGATAGTTTTTACATCTAAAAGAGTCGCGGAACGGTTGTCGCCGTCATTGCCAAAACGGTGCTTTTTTTTGTCGGAATAATTTCGATGAAAAAAAAGTTTGGTGGCCATTGGCGTAGTTATTTTTATGTAAAACAATAACAAATTTATCACGTGTTCTCACTATAAAAAGATTCACAGAAAACAATACTCTCGCGAGCTGCACTCGATAGAATATTTATTCCAAATGGACACCTACTTTTGCTAACCTACATACATTAGTGTCTCTAAATAATTTGACAGTTTTTACACCTTAGAGTAACGGAACGATGGTCGCCGTCATTGCCAAAATAGTGCTTTTTTTGTCGGAATAATTCCGAAAATTATTTTTAAGTAAAAATGAATACATTTATCACGTGTTTTTACTATAAAAAGATTTACTAACAAATACAAGAAAGGACTTAAAACCAAAATTACCACAGGCGAGATAGATATTAATTTTCATACTCTTGCGAGCAGCACTCAATAGAATATTTATTCTAAATAGACACCTACCCTTGCTGACTTACATACATTACTGTCTCTAACTAATTTGATAGTTTTTACATCTAAAAGAGTGGCGGAACGGTTGTCGCCGTCATCGCCAAAACGGTGCTTTTTTTTCGGAATAATTCCGACGAAAAAAAGTTTGCTGTTCTTTGAGGTAGTTTTTTTATATAAAAAATTAATAAATTTATCACGTGTTCTTACTATAAAAAGGTTAACTAACAAATACAAGAAATGGCTTAAAACCTAAATTACCACAGACGAGATGGATCTTGATTTCCATACTCTCGCGAGCGGCACTCGATAGAATATTTATTCTCAATGGACACCTACCCTTGCTGACTTACATACATTAGTGTCTCTAACTAATTTGATAGTTTTTACATCTAAAAGAGTGGCGGAACGGTTGTCGCCGTCATCGCCAAAACGGTGCTTTTTTGTTGGAGTAATTCCGACTAGTTTGCTGGCCATTGGCGTAGTAATTTTTATGCAAAAAGATTAACAAATTTATCACGTGTTCTCACCATAAACAGGTTTACTAACAACACTCTCATGAGCAGCACTCGATAGAATATTTATTCTAAATAGATACATACACCCTTGCTGAAGAAAGAAGTCGCGGAACGGTTGTCGCAGTCATTGTCAAAACGGTGCTTTTTTTGTCTGAATAATTCCGACGAAAAAAAAGTTTGTTGGCCATTGGCATAGTTGTTTTTATGTAAAAAATTAATAAATTTATCACGTGTTCTCACTATAAAAAGATTCACTAACAAATACAAGAAAGGGCATTAAACTTAAAATTACCACAGACGAGATGGATATTGAATTTCATACTCTCACGAGGAACACTCGATAGAATATTCGAAATGGATACTGTAACGTGCCATTTTTACGTTTAAGGCAACGTTACATATTTGTTTATTTAGGTAAACAATCAAGGCTCTTCGACTCGTCTTTCTATACACAAATTAAGGGTATTTTATAGAGCTAGGTTTGGAGGTTATATAGTGTCCAGAAAGTTACCTTAAAGTTAAAGGAGGCATTCCATCGAATTACTGTGGACACTGCGTACATCGCATTATCTGGACATCGTAATTGGAACTTGAGATCACAGGTTTCGGGAAAAATCACATAAAAACTTTCGATTGTTTTGTTTATCTGTAAAATTTCGGAATTTTCTTTGACGTTCATGAAAATAAACAGCTGTTCTGCTGGGGAATGGCGGCGTTGCCGCATCACAAATGGTTTCAGTAACAGGAAGAAAACATTTAGACGAACATTTCATTCGCTTATGTTTATTTTCGAGGATATTGGGACAATGTTTTCTCTTCCGAACCTCATATCCTTCACGGATTAGCCAGTTTTGATAGCACGAAAACATATTTAGGTCCACGGTTTGACCAGTAACAACCGAGGCTCCGCCCACTTTGATATCTTTATTAATTTGATAAGGAGAAGATAAAATAAATACGAGTTATGCACTTTTATAAATGGGAGATAAACGAGGGATAAAAACCAGGACTAAAAGAATAAGCAAAATCGTATTTTTATATTATATAAATTTATATATAATCATAGTTAAATAAAGTTAATAACTAGCTCAGTTAGTCGGATTGAAGGGTTTTGTAGGGCTAGCTAGTGGTGAGCAAACTTAACATCTGCACACTCTTGTGCCGAGTTTAAGCAGTAGTTCAATGTGTATTTTTAGGTTCAAGTTCAGAAACAACTTTATTAATGTAGAAATGTTTTACAATAATGGCGTCAAACCATGAATCTTGGAGAAAACCTATCTAAAGAGCAAAGGAAACTTTTGACTAAAACTGTAACTAAAATACAACTAAATTCTACACTCAGTATAGCTTTACTCATATGGGAATTGGTTGAGTGTTCGAATATTCCTGGGTTTGATGCATGCTCTGATCTCCAGTAATTGATTTTACAGTTGATGGTTTCAATGCTGAGCTTCTTATAGTCCGGCTGGTTATTTTCCTCCTACTTGCTATGTTGGCGAGGGTCCGGTAGGCAAATATTCGGTCTATGTATGGAGGGTGTCTCGATGTCCTTGTTATAAAAATTCCAACCGTAGAAATAGATCCGACAACACCTCATGCGCAAGGTACGGAAGTAATAGTGTATTTTTGTCATTGGCTGGTTGGAGAACGGCGGAAATTGTTGTCAGGTTGACCAACTTATAATCGGCGGGATTTTTGGTTTGCGAGTTTTTTTAATGCGTTTGCATTCTTATATGAATTTAACCGGGAAAATCTGGTTGGTACTGTGTACTGTCCCCACCAAATTTAGAAATGGCATATACGGCACCTTCATTTTTTTCCGGACGTGGCATCGTTCCTTTTCCTAAAGAGTCGGCGGTGGGTCGACAACTGTTTCTGGGATCGCCATTGTTTTTGGTTATTGGCACTGCAGAGATTGCAGGAGATATCCCAGAAACTGTAGAAAGTGAGTCCGTCGTTTTAGGTGTAATCTAGTTGACGGCTCATATCCTCTGCATAGAGGGACTAAAAGGCGACCTACGCCATTCCTACGGAAAGAGTAGTGCACCGTCCATTCCATCGACGGGACAGTTGTGCTGGTGGAACGAGGTTCTGTTCCATCGACGAGCCATTGTAACCCTGGGAAAGGGTTTTTACGCTCGGGCCAAGTCCAGAACATTTTCACCACCATGTGCTGCCCTAGCACCATGTGCTAAGCAAGCACGAGAAGAGGCGCGGCAGATCGAGACCCGGAGTAGCAGGACTGTCTGGAAACAACACCAGGTTTACAAAATATTACTTCAACAACTATTAGATAAGAACAGGACCAAGGTAGGAGCAAGGATATTTTAGATATAATTTTTTTTCTATAATTTTCCATATAATTTTTTTTATTAAGTACAACTTTTGAAATTCTCGTAAACGCAAGATAAGGTATGACGTCATAACCCTAGTTTTGCGGCATATTTACAACATTGACTTGTTGTCCTTCATTTCATTTATTTAAGACAATTTCTCCTGTGAAATTTGGAGTGCCTTGCTATTTTGGCCCGAACTTGTTTCCTTTCTTTTTTTTTTTTAACATATTTTATGTTTCCAGTATTTTTTCAGTAGTTTTACTGCAATAAACAAGATGAACTAAATTTTGTGTTATTTGTACAATCCAGTGAACCAACTTTGCAGAGACAAAAGAGAGATGAGGTTATATTTTTTAGCGGTTTCCTTACATTGTTTTACCTCATGGGGTAGATCTCGGACTGGGTTGCTGTCTGTCTCATTCTACCCAACGTAGAATGATGACAACAGATATTTGGTCCAGATCTCCCCTATGACGAAATAATTTTGAAAGTATATTTTTTTTTACAATCATTTATACAACTGAGTCTCACACTACTGACTCAGATGTAGGTACACTATGACCTGTTAAAGGAGTCCATCTACCTGTAACGTGCCTCTAGTTTTGTCATCTTAATTCAATGTTTTACAATTTTATTTTGTTTATTAGTCAATTTTCTTTGGTTTTTTTAATTACACAAATACTCTGGAAGCGGTGGAAGTAGGTAGAGTTTCATTGTTTGGCTACAACGTTTGGGTTAAACTGTATTTTAATTAAGATCTTCTTTGTAAAACATTGATATTAAAACACTGTGGTGCTTAATTTTTTTGTTTCTGAACCCCCCCCCCCCCCTTCTCCACTGTATAAAAGTTACCGGGCATATCAATGTTTTACCTAGCTGGAAAATACAGTTCTGCTTCCAGATATTTGTTTAATTACTCAGTAATTTTTTTTTAGTGTCACAATTTCGCACAGCGTTATTATTCTATTTACAGTGTCACAAAATGGCGGCAACGTATTTAGTTTGCCACACATGTCACCTAACGCATTTTAATTGGCCACAATTGGCGCCCTACGTGAGTGTTGGCTAGTTTCTTAACATCTGATGTAATTTTTTTGATTTTTTTTGAATTTGGAAAAAAAAAATTATTTAAAATTTTTTGAGAAAATTTTTTTTTGAGAAAATTTTTTTTGTGTTACAGCCAAAGCCAGGTTAAAGACTTTTAGTGGCTGTCGGTGTTTTTTGACACCCAATCATTTTTTTTTAATGAAAAACCAGATCATTGGTTTTTGGAAATAACACTTTTTAAATATTTTTTGGTAATATCTGAGCGTTGATTTGGAATTCGTTTTGTTGTTTTAGTAATTCTCATAGGTTTTTGTTAGCTTACCTTCACAGGTTTTCTCTTGGAAAATAAAAGATTCATTTTTATTTATTAAGGAAGAATAAGTTGATAAAAAACATGGGAGTTTTTATTGAACGGAGTCCAATTCATGTCTTAATTCTTTAAAGTTTTTTTGTAGGAAAAAAATGTTTTAATTTTTTTAAATTTCTTTTTTATGAAAACTAAATACAGCAATGTAAATTTACTACAATTTTTTGTTGATTTATAGGTGGATGGACCTCCAGACATGGTCTTTTTATGTTTTAAATATATGACATAGGTAGTGTGTTTTTTCTAACAATTTTTTTTTTGCAGGTTCATTTATTTATATGTTATTATTTCCTGCTTGTGATAAGATAGAAATTGTTTCACCGATTATTTTTTAGTGCAGTCAATTTATTTAGGTCAAGTTATTTTTTTTGGTGATTTTAATTTTTTGTGGGATATCACCACTTGGAAATTGGAATATTTTTACAGCGTTTCACACAAATTTTTCTTGGCTGGGTTGTTTTAAAGTAAATATAGCCTAACAGCTGGTAATTTTATTTAGTTGAAAGTATAAATTAATAAAAATGAAAGAAAAGGAAAATGAGTTTATTTTGCTTTGTCATTTTCTTTTCTTGTTTTTGGTGGTAACTGTTGATGACAATTAAGATCTTACGTCACTCAGTTACATCGGGTCAGAGAAGGGTACTACTACTACATAGTGTCAGCTCGGAACTTTAGGGAACACAACGCTAAAATTCCTAGAGCAACACATTGGCTGAAGATCAAGCCAAAAGTCCAGTTAACATTTTTTTTTTTGGGTATTTTTGTTGGGGCAGTTTTTTTTTAGGTCTTTGGTTGCCAGTTTAGTTGTCTAGTTGTGTTTTCGTGACTGGTCAAATTTTTTTTGGTAGAAAATACAGCGTTGGGCTTTGGAGTGCATTTTTTTTAAAAATGACCTACGAGTATTTCTTTCAATTAAAGTTTTTCTGGTTCACAATTATTTTTTTCTGTATTTTTTTCTGTGTTCAGGTCATAGCTTGATTATGGCCAATGGAGAGCAAACATTTATGTTTGAGCCTTGAGAAGTTTTGCCTGCTCCGGATTGAATACAGAGAAAATGAATTTGAAGCCCAACTAGATGTAATACCACAAAAGAAATGTTTAACTGAGACAGATATAGATATAAGTTTTTTTGATTTTTTTAGTTCATTTGTAAAGTTCAGTAATTTTTTTAAGTAATGTCATTGTAAGGCCGTGAAATTGGTCAGTGAATTTAAGAGAGACTTTTAACTAAATATAAATGCTAGGCGGTGGTAATTGGTAAAAATATTTCAAAATTTTACTTTTTTTCCAATAATTTAATTTTTCTTAGAAAGATTATTTCTTTCTGTAAACATAACTTCTCGAACTCTTGTTTTTGTCAAAACGGTTTGTATAGTGGTCGTAGTTTTAAAGGGTGACCAGACAGGTTATATTTTTTTAGGGGACTAAACGGGAACTTCTTGAGTTACAAAAGGGGAACTTCTTTTTGTCTTAGTTGATCAGGCAGGAATAAATAAATCTTTTACTTCCAAATCATAATTTTAAATAACAAGATTTATTGGTTAGGTGTTTGGGTCTTATAATGAAAAACGTTTTGTTTTTGAGGATACTGGTGTAATATGCATTATTTTATTACATGCTAAAATTTGTTTGACGGCAGCTAGACTAGTCTTCAGATTTTTTTTTGATAGTCTACATTTCAGGACAGTGGCGTGTACTTAAGGGGGCCTGTCATCTGCGCCCATTGTAAAGCAACTTCCAACTTACTTGCTTAGCTTTTTCACTTCATCTTCGTTTTGTTGCTTCTGAAATTAAAGCGTTATGTTGGATAACGATAGATGGTGTTACACTGAGAAAGTACCTAGGTATTTAGGGATGAAAACTTGGAAGTTGTGGACAATTGATTTGATTTTTTATTAATTTTTTTTTTAATTTTAAGCAAATTTTTAAATTACAATACACTGTTGTGGAATAAATGGGAAAGTGTTAAGGCTAAACAATAAATTTAAGATCATTGATTTTTTAAAAAATTTCAACCTAAGAATAAATTTAAAAACAATAGGTTTTCCTTGATGCGACTAAACATTGGTAAGGGCATCTATTTTTTTTTAATCTGATTGTTGTAGATGGTATAAAAGAACTACCTACCATTCATATTGCAATAATTAGGGTTTTTTCTCCCGCGAGCTGGGTGGAAATGGAAGAAATGTTTGGTTCGGAGTGTAGAAACCGTTGAACGAGGGCTTTCTACTAATCTTTTTAGGATTTCGCAACTTCGGTTTTCGCTAAATTACAATACATCCAAATTTGGCCTACAGGCTGAATCTCACATCTTCCAGGATCTTGGAGATTCGCGAAGAAAGACAAATTTTGTGATCTATTTAATTATGATAGGAATTAAAATAGTAACATGCACATGAGGGAACTAGATATATTTAGGTTAAAAATTAGTAAGAACACTGATCTGAACAATTTTCCATAGTGTCCTATTTTCACAAGGTGCTTCAAAATATCTTCACCTTTCTTTGAAATAAGATATTGTTTCGCCTGTGGGCGTTTAACCGTTTGAAAAATATATAGGGTCCAGATGGGATTGAAATGGAAATCACAAGTTTTTGGGTTTATTGACATTATACTTAGGAAATAGGGGAAATGTCTAATAAAATGTTTTGGGTTTTTGGCCGAGTTTTGTTGATATAACAAAAGTTTAATTGGGGCCGGGAGAATTATGCTCTTTTAAAATTAATGCAATAGTTTTTGGCTTCTTGATTTTTGTTGTCTGGTTTTTATGCAGGATTATTCCCAACTGTTTCATTTTAAAATGTCATTTGTAAGTGATAGGGTCTCATTAGCCCTTGGACATTTGGTAATTTTGCTTTGACTAATAGTTGTGGGAGGGCCCAACTTAATTTTATATCTCGTAAACACCAGGAATAAGCTGAGAATGCATTAAGCAGTAAA
Organism: Aspidapion aeneum; assembly: GCA_963576565.1. Taxonomy (NCBI): domain Eukaryota; kingdom Metazoa; phylum Arthropoda; class Insecta; order Coleoptera; family Brentidae; genus Aspidapion; species Aspidapion aeneum. The sequence goes on from OY755038.1 coordinate 57,648,110, forward strand.
TTTTTTTTGATTGGATGTTGTGTGTATATAAACTTGAGTAAACAGGGTTCGGTTTACAACGGTCTTATAGTTGGACCTTGGAATTGGTTTTACATTTATTTTTCTGAAAATGCATAAGATAATTCTTTACTGAGTTGAGTGGAAAATTTAAAACCCAGATACTTCATATTATAGTGGTACAGTAAATAAGTACTAACGTTGCTTATTTCCTTAAGTAATAATTTTAAACAAATATACTAACATCGTTTGTTTTTTTGGAACATAAATATTTTTTTTTTACTTTTCCTTAACTGATTGTTTTGTTTTTGGAATGACGATTTTTTGTACTTTATGATTCTTAAGTAAATTTAATTTTCAATATTTTTTTTTTGTATAGTAAATTAATTTTTCTAGCTCATTCACTTTTCACATTCACACAGTTTTGGGAGAGAAAAGGAAATCTACAACTGTTTATTTAAAGAAAAAGAACAAAAACTATTGCATGACATAACTCTATTAAGATTTTTCTAGTGCTAGTTTTGTTTTAATTCTTTTAAAATCGTTAATAGAAGCTGCAACCCCACTTAAACATTTTTATTTTTTTTTTGAAAATATTTTTTTAATATTTTTTTTTAATATTTTTTTTAAGGAATGAAACTTGATTTTCTTGTTGCAAAATTTTTTTTTGGTGCAATGATTTTACCAGTTTATTTAAATAATTTTTTTTCTGAATTAAAATATAATTTCATTTCAAACCCTCGCGTTTTAACAACCTATCATCACTTGTTTTAATTTTTTTTCTCCCTACTTCAAACCACCTGTTAGGGTAGAGTAATATTTGGAAAATTTTAGTGAGCCACTAATTAATTTTTTTTTATTATTGGGCTACTGTGGTCGACACCAAAAATTTAAAAAAAAAAAATTCTTTTTGACACCTTTTGGTACGATCCTAGGGTCTTCTTGACCATGGTTTGCATCAATTTAGTTTAAATTTTGGGAATTTCATTTTAACGATTATTAGAGAGTTGCAGTCCTACCAAGACGTTATTTGTAGATTTTTTTAATACCATTGGTAATTTTTTTCTAATTTTTTTTTAATTACACACAACATCCTTACTAGTCTAATTCGACGCAATTTTAGCGAGCGGATTTCTATTTTTTAATTGAGCATATTTTACGATTTCTATAACATGAACATCTGTTCCGATGTTTATTGCGTTCACTTATATATTAAGGGATGATGTTGCCTTAAGCAATGCATGGTGCGTGTAACCTCAGGATAGGTAAGCAGGTTAAAGTGGGTTTTGATTTATTCTTTTGAGAAAAATCATTGTATACGGCGATTTGGGTTTTTTTAGGAGTTTATTAGTGGAGCCGTTCTGCAATAGCAGGAGTATACCCTAGCATTAACTGTGTACAACAGCTTTGGGATTTTATTGTTATAGGTAGTCTGTTGTACGTTCCATTTAGGGATAAATTTACCTATTCGGTTGCTGAGGTAAACAAACATCACCTAACTTTAATTTTAATCCAGTTCAGCTAGGATAAGCGCAATTATTTACAATTTTTGGGTTTTACTCACGCAGGAGTGGAACATAAGACCTGAACACTGCCAAAACTCTTGTCTCTCTTTTATTTTTTTTAAACTTTTGTTATGGCTACTTGTTAATTCTAATTTAGGATTTAAGTAGTTATTTCTCTCTGCAAGCTTGGACGTCATAGTTGGTTGTACAAATACTTAACATAAATTATGATTACATTTTTAAATGCAAATAAATTTTATTTTCTTACGGCTCCGGCGTTTGTCGGTTTTGTTCGCGTCTGCCCGTATTTAAGTTTTATATTTTCTACATTTGTGAGAAAATTTATAGTGATTTTCACTAGTGAATATAAAGTGAACTTTGTGTTTGTTATTGCGTGGTTAAGTTTTTATAATTGGGAGGTATAATTAAAAGTTTTAATTAAAGTTTAAAGTTTGAATATAAAAGGCACCATGGCTATTTCTTTAAGTCGGTTGTCTGACATAAGGTACTTAGTCAAGGACGAGTTAATCTACGAATTAACATAGAGAGGCATAGCCATTGGATCGGTGGAAGAAATGAAGCAACAGCTCATACTGATTAGGCAGAGAGAAAGGACTGATGGAAGTATGAGATACCCTCCGTGTCCCTTTAAATTTGGCCAGGATGCTTTTAGCTGCATGAAAAAGCTAGATAGTCTGGTACCACTGGTAGAGAAGTTCTCTGGTACGAGCAAAGGGGGGGAGTTTAGAAAAATCGCTGTAAGGTTGGAACATGTGTTAGCCAGGATAAATAACATGAATCCGTCTAACTTCGAAGAAAGTCAAACCAAAGGCATACTGGTTGCGGAAACCTTGAGTTTGACTGGGAGATTGCAGAGCCAAGCAACAGATTTACTAAGAGTTGGCGTTACCTCAGATGATGATGAAGCATCTGAAACCCAATCAACGAGTCGAAGCTCAGACCACTCGACAAATGCTGGCAACACACCTAACCAGTCTCATTTCCCGCAACCACAGCTCTCGAGCACACAAGGAATAGCTCAACAGCCCACAAACCAACCGTCGGTCATTGCTCCATTGCAAATGCAAGTGCTTACAAACCCGACTCAAACACCAGTACAAGCACCACTCCCTATGCCGATTGAGAATTACGGTACAACAGCTTTTCAGTATCAACAACCGTCTACCGTTCCTTTGAGTTTAGCTGCCCTCCAAAGTAGCATAGCACCAATTGCTCAGTCACGACCATTTTCATGTTCGTCGCCAGTACCAATGTCAAGTGATCCTGGTACTTCATATCATGTTGCACCTGTACCTCCGCATAAGTGGAACTTAAAGTTTACAGGCGAGAGGGGTACAATCTCCGTCACCGCATTTTTCGAGAGAGTGGACGAGTTGAGTCAGGCTAGAGGAGTTAGTAAAAAGATTCTACTGAACTCAGGCATTGATCTTTTTGAAAAGTCAGCCTATACTTTTTATAAAGATGTTCGTAGAGAAGTTCATACATGGGAACAGCTGGAACAGAGGTTCATGGCAGAGTATCTTCCTTCTTCATATGGCGAGAAGCTATTGAAGGAGATCCAAAAACGTAAACAAGGCCCTGGAGAGTCTATAGGGACCTATATTGCTGTCATGAACACGTATTTCCAAAGACTTGGCTGTCCTGTTTCTGAAGAGGCGAAATTAGCTATCGTCTTCAGAAATATCGCGGACATTTATAAGAAAGGGTTGATTGCTACTGAGGTCAATAGCCTGTCACATTTAAAAGATTTGTGTCGTAGAATAGACCAGAGATATGGGTTAGAGGAGGAGAATTTTACTCTTAGGAAAAACCAATCAATCGAACCTGACTTGGCCTATGTTGACGTAGAGAGCGACAGTGACGATTTTCCAACAGAAGTCAATGCAATTCAAATATCAAGTACCGCGACATCTAACCAACGGAATTCAAATCATCATGCTGATAGATTTGACAGAGATAGGCAACAGCCAGCAAGCAATTTCGCTGCTAGAGCTGATAGAGATAGGCCACAACCAGCTAGTGGTCAGTCTAGTGTAAATGACAGAGATGGACAACCACCACAGGGTGCTAAACCTGGTAGGGTGAATAGGGACGTTGTTTGTTATAGATGCAACCAAACAGGGCACATGGCGATAGGGTGCGCTTACCTAGAGGTAAGCAGTGTTATTCGTGTGGTCAAGCAGGGGTAACAATCAGAGAATGTCGTAATTGTAATCGTCAGGGAAACGGACCCAGGCGCTCGTAGGCGGTCGACCTTCGAGTCAGCCTGAACAAGCATCGACCGATAGGCTAACGAACGTTTTAGATTATGTGATAAGTCATGCTCGTAAAGATGAGAGACCTTATTTAGAAGTGGATGTGCTCGGAAATAAGTTATTAGGTTTGTTGGATTCCGGGGCTTCACGTACCTTTTTAGGGAATCATGGTTGTTCAATCATCGAGAGGTTTGGTTTTTCACTTGATACGACGAAGAAGACGAGTTGTATTGTGGCAAATGGTCAAAGCACGGTTAGTATTGGGACAGTGCAGCTCCCTATGCGAGTTTAAGATAAATTTAGGTTAATAGAGGTCGTCGTCGTTCCTGAGTTGCCGCACACTTTGATTTTGGGATTAGATTTTTGGATTTCGATGGGTATAGTACCGAACTTAAGTACTAATGAGTGGCATTTTGCCGATAATAAAAATGTGATTTGTTCGTTAGAAACATCAGACCAACAAACAACTCTTACGCCTTATGAATCAGAACGACTAGAGAAATTGGTCGGTAAATATAAGACTATTATGGGTGACTCACTGGGATGTACAGACAGAGTAGAACATAAGATTACAACAGATGCAGCAGCGATAAGACAACGTTCATATAAGGTCTTACCGGTCATTCAGAAACTTATTGATGATGAAATCGACGAAATGTTGAAACTTGATGTTATAGAACGGAGTAGTAGTTCATGGGCTTCACCAGTGGTAATGGTACAAAAGAAAAACACAAAGAAATATCGTTTCTGCGTAGACTACCGCAAATTGAACTCAGTGACGGCGCGTGATAGTTATCCTTTACCACTCGTATCCGAGACTCTTGACAAGTTGAAAGATGCTAAGTACTTGTCAACTTTAGATATTAAAAGCGCTTATTGGCAAGTACCAATGGAAGAATCATCGAAGTCACTAACAGCATTCATCTGTCGACGAGGTCTATTCCAATTTAAGCGTTTACCTGTCGGTCTTCATAATGCACCTGCAACGTGGCAGAGACTCATAGATAGCATCATAGGAAACGATTTAGACCCCACGTGCACGTATATCTCGATGACCTCGTAATTGTCACACAGAGCTTTTCTGAACATCTTAGAATTCTCGAGGAAGTCCTACGAAGATTGCAGAATGCAAAGATAACGGTAAGTTGGGAAAAATGCCAACTGTGTAGGCCAGAAATGACTTATTTAGGTTTCGTAGTGGACCGTCGAGGCACCCGAGTTGACCCTAATAAAACTAGAGCCATGTTAAAGCTCCAGAGGCCAAGAACTGTCAGAGAAGTCCGTAGAGTTGTAGGTACAATATCCTGGTATAGACATTTCATAGAGAATTTTTCAGCGATAATAGCTCCAATTACAGCTCTAACTAAGAAAAATCAAAAGTTCGATTGGACTCCAGACTGCGAAAAAGCATTTATTAAGATTAAAGAACTTTTAGTGACTGCACCGATTCTTACATGTCCAGATTATACCAAAGAATTTGTCATTCAAGCAGACGCATCAGGATATGGAATAGGAGCATGTTTAATGCAACCTTATCCTGAAGGAGACAAAGTCAGAACGTGTTTACACGACCACCGAGCGAGAATGTTTGGCATTGGTTTGGGCGATAGAGAAGCTTCGGCCTTATATTGAGGGGATCTCATTTAAGGTCATAACAGATCATTTTAGCTTAAAATGGCTTCATAGCTTGAAAGAGCCCAGTGGAAGACTTGCTCGTTGGTCTGTAAAACTGCAAGTAATCCATCGAAAAGGGAAAGATTTAGTTGTCCCGGACATGTTGTCTCGTGCAGTACCTATGATTGATACAATTTCGCAGCCCAGAGACGTTTCAACAGCAATTAAAGATCGATGGTACAAAAAGATGGTAAAGAGGGTCGTAGAATCACCACTAAAATTCATGAATTGGAGATACACTAATAATAAGTTGTATAAATATGTCAAACAAGAATACCCTCAACTTTCACCATCTAACGAATATTGGAAAGAGGTAGTCCCCAAACATCATAGGCATAGAATTATTGGAGAAGCTCACGATCCTTCTACCGCAGGACATATGGGTGTGTATAAAACCTTCCACAGACTGGCAGAAAAATATTATTGGCCAAAAATGCGCCAGGACGTGGCAACTTTTGTAAAGAAATGCTTTGTCTGTGCAGCTCATAAAGGTGATACACAAGGTGTATCTGATCAGATGATATCTCACCCAAAACCAACTCGTCCTTGGGAAATTATTTCAACAGATTTATGTGGACCTCTACCTCGTTCGACAAAGGGTAATTGTTGGATTCTCGTCGTTACGGACTATTTGAGTAAGTTTTCCTTAGTTTTTCCAATGCGAACAGCCTCTACTCAAGCTGTTGTCAAGCATCTTGAGGAGCAAGTATTTATGGTCTTCGGAGTACCCCGTTTGATACTTTGTGATAATGGACCTCAGTACAAAAGTAATGAGTTTAAACGTTTCGCTGAGAGTTATCAGGTTAAAATTCAGTATAATCCGTATTATCACCCCAGAGCGAATCCAACAGAAAGGACGAATCGTACGTTAAAAACCATGTTATGTTGTTATGTGAAAGACAACCCCAGGAAGTGGGACGAACAAATACATAAACTTGCCTGCGCGATTCGTACTGCAACCCATGAGACAACCAGGATGTCTCCTTTCTTTGTTAATTTTGGTAGGAATATGTGTCTGTCAGGAAAAGATTACTCCAACCCAGTTTTGTTATCTGAAGAGAATGGTGTACAATCTGCAGCTGAAAGTAAGAACGAATGTTTCCGGGAGCTCTATGCGGATGTTAAGAGAAGGTTAGAGGTGGCAGGAGAGAAAAACGTAGTTCACTATAATTTGCGTACAAGGATACCCAACTTTGTTGTGGGTCAGCGTGTTTGGAAAAAAAATTATGTGTTGTCAGATGCTGCGAAGTTTTTCTCGAAGAAGTTAGCACCGAAATTCGTTGGTCCTTATGTGATTAGAAATAAAATTTCTTCATGGATATTTGAGCTTCAGGAACCATCGGGTAAAGTACTACCAGGGAGCTGGCATGCCAAAGACCTTAAGTCGGCAGAGGACCTCTCCGATTAACCTTTTTAGGTTAATCGTCTTGAAGTTGGGGGGGGATTATGTAACGTGTCATTTTTACGTTTAAGGCAACGTTACATATTTGTTTATTTAGGTAAATAATCAAGGCTCTTCGACTCGTCATTCTGTACACAAATTAAGGATATTTTATAGAGCTAGGTTTGGAGGTTATATAGTGTCCAGAAAATTACCTGAAAGTAAAAGGAGGCATTCCATCGAATTACTGTGGACACTGCGCACATCGCATTATCTGGACATCGTAATTGGAACTTGAGATCACAGGTTTCGGGAAAAATCACATAAAAATTTTCGATTGTTTTGTTTATCTGTAAAATTTCGGAATTTTCTTTGACGTTCATCAAAATAAACAGCTGTTCTGCTGGGGAATGGCGGCGTTGCCGCATCACAAATGGTTTCAGTAACAGGAAGAAAACATTTAGACGAACATTTCATTCGCTTATGTTTATTTTCGAGGATATTGGGACAATGTTTTCTCTTTCGAACCTCATATCCTTCACGGATTAGCTAGTTTTGATAGCACGAAAACATATTTAGGTCCACGGTTTGACCAGTAACAACTGAGGCTCCGCCCACTTTGATATCTTTATTAATTTAATAAGGAGAAGATAAAATAAATACGAGTTATGCGCTTTTATAAATGGAAAATAAACGAGGAATAAAAACCAGGACTAAAAGAATAAACAAAATCGTATTTTTATATTATATAAATTTATATATAATCATAGTTAAATAAAGTTAATAACTAGCTCAGCTAACAACTTAACATGTGAACACTCTTGTGCCGAGTTTAAGCTGTAGTTCAATGTGTATTTTTAGGTTCAAGTTCAGAAACAACTTTATTAATGTAGAAATGTTTTACAAAAATGGCGTCAAACCATATGAATCTTAGAGAAAACATATCTAAAGAGCAAAGGAAACTTTTGACTAAAACTGTAACTAAAATACAACTAAATTCTACACTTAGTATAGCTTTACTCATATGGGAATTGGTTGAGTGTTCGAATATTCCTGGGTTTGATGCATGCTCTGATCTCCAGTAATTGATTTTACAATTGATGGTTTCAATGCTGAGCTTCTTATAGTCCGGCTGGTTATTTTCCTCCTACTTGCTATGTTGGCGGGGGTCCGGTAGGCAAATATTCGGTCTATGTATGGAGGGGGTCTCGATGTCCTGTTATAAAAATTCCAACCGTAGAAATAGATCCGACAACACCTCATGCGCAATGTACGGAAGTACTAGTGTATTTTTGTCATTGGCTGGTTGGAGAATGGCGGAAATTGTTGTCAGGTTGACCAACTTAGAATCGGCGGGATTTTTGGTTTGCGAGTTTTTTTTAATGCGTTTGCATTCTTATTTGAATTTAACCGGGAAAATTTGGTTGGTACTGTGTACTGTCCCACCAAATTTAGGAATGGCATATCCGGCACCTTCATTTTTTTTCCGGACGTGGTATCGTTCCTTTTCCTAAAGAGTCGGCGGTGGGTCGACAACAGTTTCTGGGATTGCCATTGTTTTTGGTTATTGGCACTGCAGGGATTGCAGGAGATATCCCAGAAACTGTAGAAAGTGAGTCCGTCGTTTTGGGTGTAATCTAGTTGACGGCTCATATCCTCTACATAAAGGGACTAAAAGGCGACCTACACCATTCCTACGGAAAGAGCAGTGCACCGTCGATTCCATCGACGGGACAGTTGTGCTGGTGGAACGAGGTTCTGTTCCATCGACGAGCCATTGTAACCCTGGGAAAGGGTTTTTACGCTCGGGCCAAGTCCAGAACATTCTGACCACCATGTGCTGCCCTAGCACCATGTGCTAAGCAAGCACGAGGGGAGGCGCGGCAGATCGAGACCCGGAGTAGCAGGACTGTCTGGAAACAACACCAGGTTTACAAAATATTACTTCAACAACTATTAGATAAGAACCGGACCAAGGTAGGAGCAAGGATATTTTAGATATATTTTTTTTTTCTATAAGTTTCCATATAATTTTTTTTATTAAGTACAACTTTTGAAATTCTTGTAAACGCAAGATAAGGTATGACGTCATAACCCTAGTTTTGCGGCATATTTACTAAATTGACTTGTTTTCCTTCATTTCATTTATTTAAGACAATTTCTCCTGTGAAATTTGGAGTGCCTTGCTATTTTGGCCCGAACTTGTTTCCTTTCTTTTTTTTTTTTTTAACATATTTCATGTTTCCAGTATTTTTTCAGTAGTTTTACTGCAATAAACAAGATGAACTAAATTTTGTGTTATTTGTGCAATCCAGTGAACCAACTTTGCAGAGACAAAAGAGAGATGAGGTTATATTTTTTAGCGGTTTCCTTACATTGTTTTACCTCATGTGGTAGATCGCGGACTGGGTTGCTGTCTGACTCATTCTACCCAACGTAGAATGATGACAGCAGATATTTGATCCAGATCTCCCCTATGACGGAATAATTTTGGAAGTATATTTTTTTTTACAATCATTTATATAACTGAGTCTCACACTACTGACTCAGATGTAGGTACACTATGACCTGTTAAAGGAGTCCATCTACCTGTAACGTGCCTCTAGTTTTGTCATCTTAATTCAATCTTTTACAATTTTATTTTGTTTATTAGTCAATTTTCTTTGGTATTTTTAATTACACAAATACTCTGGAAGCCTCGGAAGTAGGTAGAGTTTCATTGTTTGGGTACAACGTTTGGGTTAAACGTATTTTAATTAAGATCTTCTTTGTAAAACATTGATATTAAAACACTGTGGCGCTTAAAATTTTCTTATTTCTGAACCCCCCCCCCCCTTCTCCACTGTAAAAAAGTTACCGGGCATATCAATGTTTTACCTAGCTGGAAAATACAGTTCTGCTTCCAGATATTTGTTTAATTACTCAGTAATTTTTTTTTTAGTGTCACAAATTGGCACAGCGTTATTATTCTATTTACAGTGTCACAAAATGGCGGCAACGTATTTAGTTTGCCACACATGTCACCAAACGCATTTTAATTGGCCACAATACCTACCCTTGCTGACCTACATACATTAGTGTCTCTAAATAATTTTACAATTTTTACATCTAAAAGGATCACTTGTCGCCGTCATTGCCAGTGTTTGTCCAAAAAGCTGTGCTTTTTTTTGTTGGAATAATCCCGACGAAAAAAGAGTTTGGTGGCAATTGGCGTAGTTGTTTTTATGTAAAAAATATTAAATTTATTACGTGTTTTCACTATAAAACGATTTACTAGCAAATACAAGAAAGCGCTAAAAAACAAAATTAGCACAGACGAGATGGATATTGATTTTAATTATTGCAGTAACTACATTTTCTAATTTTTTAAACCGCATTTAATTTTGTTACATAAACAATGTTTCCATAGTGATGTTATTTATTTTTTTTGCCATCTAAAAACAGATGTTCTGGTAAAGAAAATACCACTGAATTAAAAAAAAACTGCTTTTAGAACATTTTTAGGGCATTTTGGGGTGAAAATGGAGCATCATTTTGGGTTTTAGTTTGAGATCAACGGACACAAAAACGTGTATTTTCACCAAATTTTTTCTTAAACGAAAAGAAAGTATGAAAGATAAAAATCTCAAATAAGAAAGTTTTTTCGATTTTTTTCGCAAAATGTTTGGTAAAAGACTTATTTATAGAAAAGTTTAAGACCTTTTTATTATCTATAATTTTTGTATTTAACTTTTTTCTTTTCGATTGGGTGCAATAGATTTTCTTTCATTTCCAATAGTTTTCTTGCCAATTTTTTCGCCTTCCAAAAGTTATTTGTACTTGTCTAAAATGCGTAATGGATCAGTAATAGGAAAAGAAACATCTTGAAATATTGTGCTCATATCATATCAGTATTACTAAAATGAGACTAACAGATAGCAAGTCTTAACAACAAAATTATGTATATATGCAGCCAGCTAAAAAAAATTGTTAGACGAAACATTGCAAAAACAGTATACTTTTTACATTTTAGCATGGGGTGGGGCATACAGCAATATCCTAAAACCCCTAGAAATATTACAAAAACGGATTTTAAAGATAATATGCAAACTACCACTAAGATTTTGGACGACAGAGGAGAGAGCTATATAAACACGTAGGTATATTAAGTGTAAAAGAACTATTATATAAAGCCTTACTTCTATACTTAACAAAAACAGATTACTAAATACTGAGACTATACATAAACATGACACCAGATTCTCGAAAGGTCAAGAAATAAATCTCCCTATGATGAATAAAACAGAAGGGCCAAAGTCCTACTTTTACGTAGACACAAAAATCATTAATCTTCTAGATGATTTAAAGCAAATTGTCTACAAAAAAGCATTTAAAATGAAAAATTAAGATTTAGTTGCCTAATAGTCATATCAATAATTAGGTAGGTATATATTTTTATCAGGATCTTTAATCGTAAATACCCATATGTATATTCTAAACTTTTTAATATAATCTCAATATTGCAGGCTTTTACCATTGCTTGAAAAAAATTAATGATTTATATATTATTTTTTTGCTCAAGAATGCTTTATCTAGTAATATTTTGTTTACTCAAAGTTTTAATAATAACTAAAACAAAATCTTTGCATACACATTACGTAAAAGCAACATTAAAAAAATAGACACGTGGTTTATTAAGATAATTATTACCACCTAACGCGACAAACAATTTATTTTTTAGCTTTGTTGCATTTGTTCATTTCAAATTATATTTATTTGCATGGGTAATTTATTATGTTATTATAAGTGTAATTTTCTTAAATAAATAAATAAAAATTAAATATAATATATGACGAGAGATCCCAATGTCGTCAAATACAAGCTACTACAGAAATGAATAAAACATTAAAGGCAAATGAAGCCAAGGAATAAAAAGGACAATGTGGTTTAAATAATTTAGTTACTGATGCGGCATAACGTCGAATTTACTGTTTTAAGCAGCAGCAAAAATATTCAAATTTCTATGATTATTTCCAAACTTTACTAAAAGATGGAACTTCTAAAAGAGAGGCCATTTAAAGAAAGATAATAATTAACTGCCTTTCAAAAAAAATATACACCTGGAAAGAGTTGTTATATTTTAATGAATATTGGTACAGTCGGTGGACCAACCGTAATAATCAGTGAAGTTTTTAAAGGAATCCCAAGTCTGCATTCCAAGGTAATTTTAATTATGTGTTGCTCCTTCTCTATCACTTAAAATCAGATGATCAATTGACCAGGCAATCTGAATTTCGTGCCTAAGCTTATCAAATAAGCAGTGCAGCAACTGTTTCCACTCTTCTACCGATCATATCCCAGACTTGTTCTATAGACCATGGTAAACGGCTGAAGTCAATTGTCTTTAAAATGTCCAAGGTAATCTGTGCTATACATACAAATAAACCATTTTGGACCGTGTGATCGTAGAGCACTAATACTGGCTCTAACACTTCTTGGTTGTAACGCTGTGCCTTCAAAGTTTCTTTGATGAAGACTAGAGGTGAGCGGTTACCTAAGCTAAACACGCCTCATATCATAATGCCTAATGTTTAAGCGACAGGGCGCTCATCAGCAAAATGAAAATTTCTGCGGTCTTCACGCATCCTTGTGACTCGCTGACGGTCATCTTGTCTACTCAAACATAATGTGTATTCATCAGAAAAAAATCACTGAATGCCATTCATAACTCCATAGGTCAAGTAAGGACGGTATGCATGGGCAAGATCTTATTATTCGGTAAATAGATTTGATAGCGATATTGGTCTCTCTTCTGTACGGAACCACTGATTGGCTATACTTCTTATTATTTGAAATCTGTTCCTGAAAGCTAACAATCTCAAATAACGATCCCGGCTTACATTAGTGCCTCTAATGCTTCCAGAGCCCTCTCTTCATTGTGTTTGATGCTCTACAAATCACGCCCCACAGCACAAAATTATAACATACAGAGATCGATGAACTGCACGAGAAATCTCACGATAAGAGTATCCAGCCTCTCTTAACACAAAAATACGACCTCATTAAATTAGCTCACTTGCCTGAAAGGAGCACCATGTCTATTAGGAGGCATCTAGAAATTTTCAATAATTTGTTATTGAAGTGAATAATTATTCTTTTTGGCAAAACATTTAAGAAATAAAAAACAACTTTTATTGAGATAAAAACCGAAAAAAAACCTTGTGTTTTTTGACGGGCTTGAAATTCCTATCGTCTGTTTACTTTAAAGACACAAACACTTGCATCAAAAATCGTCAAAAGGGGTAAAGCCCTTCTAGATGTACAACTTTTTTTTAAAGCAATATATATGCAAAGGGAATCTATTAAATATCACAGCCCTAATTCTGGGTCTTTTAATATATTTAAAAAAAACTTTGGTCGGTAGCAAGCTCCTAATTTGTCATGGTAAATCAAAAAGTCCCACCCATTTTTTTTTTTGAAAAATGCGAATTGAGCTTTGTATTAATAAAGAGCGAGAGAAGAGGGTCCGCTGAAATCGCGTATGAATCGCTAAAACTTTGTGCAATTATTTCCAAGCTCTTTGCTACTACTCAATACGAAGTATGATAATTATTATAAGCTAAGTAGACTGTAGCAGTCCCCAGAAACGGTTTTAATGCAGTTAACCACCTATTACCCATAAAAATCCACATAGAATGAGCCAGCGAATACCACATTCCACTATATATATTGCATTTGTAGACTTTGGCAGACTTTTAATTAATAGCTAAATAGATCAAAGATATACAGACTTAATAGTCAAACACTAATCAAAATCCACAAAGGAACCAAGCCAATCTGCATAAGAAGATATTTAACAAGAACCTAGAAGATGTTTTTAAAAATTTAGATTGCCAAGAAATAGGCATCAAAGTAAGCGGAGAATACTTAAACCACCTAAGATATGCTGATAGTATCGCCTTTTTAACAGATAGGAAAGAAGAACTGATAAAAATGCTTGAATGATTTAGATGAAAATATCCCGATCAGAATAAAACAAGAAAAAATAGAAAGCAGAAAAATGCATATACCTGGGACAAATTATTAAACTTAAAAAGAAAGCAAAACAGATGAAATCAAGAGACGAGTTAGAATGGCCTGGGCAGCATTCAGTAAATTATGATACATATTAAAAAATTTCCTCAGTACATCAAAACGAAAGTGTATAACCAGTGCCTCCTTCCTCTACTTACCTATGGATCCCAGACCTGGACGCTGACAAAACCAAACATAGATAAAGTAACAAGAGCCTAAAGATTTATAGAAAGACAAATGTTACATGAAAAGCTAACAGAAAGAAAAAGGAATGAATAAATAAGAAATAAAATAAAAGACAGATAGAAAGACAATCGATGGAACAAATTAATGTATTGTAAACTGGAGACCTTGGCAAAAAAAGTAGTAGGGGAAGAGCCCAAATGATATGAGCGGACGATTTAAAGAAACATGCGGAAACTAGATGGATGAACACGGCGACAGACAGAGAAGATGTTGGAGGAGGCCTTTGTCCAAAAATAGATACAAAAATGATAAATAGATATATAGACTGTGGTGGGTGTAAAAGTCTTCTCGAAAAAGTGTATAGACTGGTTAGAATTTAAATATACTATGGTTAAACCGTCCCGTCCCTGATTCATCAGTATGCCAAGTCGGTACGTGAACCTAAAAGCCTACACGTGCAAACTTTTAATTAATCCTTCCCTTCTTATTAAAACACTATGAGGCCCTCAAAATAATTGTTTTAATTTTGAGTGGCACTCTCAGCGCCGGAGATATGCTTGCATAACGTCGTGTAGTAGTGAGAGAAGGACATTTCATTTAACTTAAAGAGGGTTTGGTTATGAATTTATAATTTTTTTACCCCTCTACGCACCTAGTAAGCTACTCACAAAGAATTAGTTAAATAACAGTCTAGTTCTCGAGTTTTTTAAACTAATTTATTAAACGCGCTAGTTATAGTAGTAATGTAGTAAATTAGGGGAAGACGGGGGAATTCCGCCAGCTTAAGAAAACTGGCAAAATTAAAGCGTTTAAAATAAACTTTAATTACAAAATCTTTTTTATTTAGTTAGCTTATTAACATAACTACAATTTTTAATTAAAAAATGTATATTTTTTTGCGTAAATATAAAAGAAATATTTATTTTTAAAACAAGTTGCAGCGGAATTTCCCCATGGTACGGGGCAATACCGCCACATCCTTGGGGTTTTAGTCATATTAGTTTTTCTTTATACCTTATAATTTCTACTCGTTTAGAAAGATTGATACATAAAAAACACATCAACATATTTTATAACAATGTATTGGCCAATACAAAAAAAAACTTTTTTCAAACTTTAAACTAAAATTTAAAAAATGGTAATTAATTCACCAGTTAATGACAACGTACAAATTGAAAGCAAAAGAGCACAATCTACTTATACCGCAGCCGAAATCAAACTAAGGCGGCGACACGTTGTAACTGAAATGGTTTAACTTCTGGCACCACTGCTGCTCTGTTTGTTGTAACTGGCAGATCTCTGGTGTTACTGGTTGTCTAGATACCTGGGGTGGCGATATTACCCCGCACGGCGGAATTCCCCCAATTTCCCTTACTTATTTTTCTCTTTTAATGAAACTAATCCTACTTCCGTAAAAATAAAGCTTTGTTATTCTTTTAGTATTTTAGCCCCAACCAAAGAAAATATTCCAATGTTTGGATAACAACTGCATTTTTAAGCCTTGCTTGTTGAATCGCAAACATTTCGGATTTTAACGAACTCCGCAAGTGCTCGACATTTGTCGGTTGTTTTATTAACATTATTATTCCTTGGATGCCTATTCATTTTTACAGGAATATGTTTAACTTATGGAATAACTGTCGCTTTAAGAAATAAGGACTTCGCCAGCATTGCGCATATGGACGTGCTCAGTCCACTCGTAATATAGATTTATGGTAGAAATTTATTTTTGGTTATGTCAAGCCAAATAAAGGTAGGCTTATGTTAGCTTTGGGCGCTGATTTTGGATTTAAGGAAATCGTAATTTTCGTAGTCAAACCTTAATTTATGTGAATCTTATACTTTAAACACTATCAAGAATCATTCTTAACCGCATCGACCTGAAACTTGAGTTGAACAAAAATGACGCTGTTTGGTTACGTGGTGGAAGTAAGCATCAGATTCAGATTCATTTAAATTACAGTGGACCAGTTCGCTTTTACGATTTACCTCACTCAACAGTGCAAATAATTTCCAGTTATGTCTGCACGTCTCAATTATATCACAACTTATTATTTATTATACAACATTTTACTGTTGAAACTATAAGTTCCTGACTCCCCCGTAACACCAGCATCGATAATTTCCATTTTTTAGTAATATCCGACTACCTCAGCATCATAAAAAATTCTTATGTCGTTAAAATATGAAAATAAGAATATACAGCAAAAGCGAACTGGTCCACTGTAATTTAAATGAATCTGAATCTGAATCTGATGCTAACTTCCACCACATTTTTTAAAAATTTTTAATACACCCACCCACTAAGCACAAAATCGAAAAAATTGTATATTTTTATTTTAATATTGTTTTTTGAATCAACAAGCATTAATTACATGCAAGTCCAGGTTTCGAATAAATAAAATATATGACAGCCAGTGACTTGTTTTTAAAAACATTTTTAGGAATCGCTCTACTTTTATAAAACTTGTATTCGGGTAACCTGCTCGGTAACCTGCACTTGAGTAACTAATATCAAAATAATTTATATTTTGTAACTGTAAACAAATTTAGTAAGTTAATTTCAATTAAAAAAAACATGCAGTTTAATTTTGACATCGGGTCGGGCCATCTTTAGCTTACGCCGGTATCTTGTCTATTTGTCCAGAGCGTCCAGATTTTGTCTTTTTGCAAAGCGCTTTAGAGTTTAGCTAACCGAGATGGGAAATCTGATTAAAAATTTGAAATAGTACTTTAGTTGGATTTTGTGCGCTTTACTTCATTTCATTTAAGGAGTTCTTTTTTTCAACTGGGATTATACACTTTTGTCACATATTTTAACCTGAAATAAAATTATTATTTTTGTTATTCATATTTTGATCCTGGGTTTTAAAGTTGATATTAATTTTAAAGCTTTTAAATATTTTTTTTGTTTTTGATCATAAAACACAAACCATTCTTATCCGTAAAATCGGCATTTTTAGTCATAATCCCAAACCTAAACACTAGTATTAAATCAACTAAACAGTTGATTAAATAATTTTTTTCAATTAGAAATAAATAAATTACAACAACTTCATAAATTTTTTTAAAACCTAAATGGTAAAAGAGTTTGCATATTAGTAAAAGAACAAAAATTATAATAATAATAAAACTAAATATATAGAAGAGAATATGTGAATGTATTAGGTTTTCGTTTAGGATCGTAGTAATAAAAGGTAGTTTTTAGCATTTTGGACTTTTATTTTAAATTACTAATTCAACAGCACACGTTTCGGCTCCTTCCGCGTCATCTTCAAGCTTAAAAATTTAAAGAACTAAGTGTCATCAATAGCAACAAATAAGATTCAAAAAATTCCATGCTAGCCTATTAGCACACGTCGAGTACAGCCATGTGCTATCAGCATTAATAACAGTTTTTTGTAAATATCTCAGAAATTAAAGCTTTTACTAAGTTTTTGATTATAATACAAATTATTGAGCAAAATGCAGTCTACTATATTACGAAAACCGCATATTTATACGATGCTCCGTTAAATTTTAAATCAACTGTCATTAGCATTAATGGATTTTGACCAAAACCTAATCAGCTCGCTAGACTCAAACACTATTTTTCCTAAAAATTTTGTGAAAATCCGTTCAGCGGTTTAGGAGCTATCTTGTTTCGGACAGAAATAATAAACACACACACACACACATACAGACATCAAGACGATATCTATCTATCTATATCAAACTAATACATTTTGTAGCCATTGCTACACGGGCTAGGAAGGTAAAAATTGGTAACTTCTGTCGCAGCAAGAGCACTTAGAGCAATATAACTTGTTGTGGCTTGGGCCATTGTTAATAATCATATTTTATTTGCGGCATAACTCCGCAAAGGATTTTACACAATATTCATGTTCTGCAGAATGTTTCGTGTATGCTTAAGCGAAGGGAATTTCTTGGCAGATACATAACTCACTTACTTCTGACAAGTTTGTAGTGTGCATCGCCTAAAGTTTGGGTATTGTTAAATTAACCACACACTCTCTGACACGAGACGAGGCAGATGGTGCATTATTTTTCATATTTTTTACATTTGGATGAGAAGATATTTTATGTAAATATTTAAGTTAAAGAGCAGATTGATCTGTGCAGCGTTAGGCTGGTTTAAGCCTATACTGCTGGGATGCGTTTAAAAATAACAGGCGAGGTTAAGTTAATGGTAGGGTAAGGCGATAATGTTGATGTCATCAAATGTCCATAGGAAAACAGATGATTTGGATTATTTTCACTTTAATTTAGTTTGTTTACTTGAAGTATTTTAAATTTTCGAGATATGTATAGATACAATAAAGTAATTGTGTGTGAAATATAACTTAAACAATAAAAGTTATATTAAATTTTGCGAATGTAGTAGATCAGATCAAAGAAAAAAAGAGTAGATTTTTTGCGTAGATTTTATTGATACGAAACGTAAATTTGCATGTAAGTATTAAAACTTTGGTCGAATAGTGTCTCTTGGTATGAATTTTACAAATCTTTATTTTTATACGTATCAATAATATGTAGGTTACAAAGACTCTTATTATAGAATTCTTAAATAACTCTTTTTTAAAATTTTATATGCTTTTTGTATGTAAAATATGCCGCATTCAATTTGAGAGAGGCGATTTTTTTAGAGATTTCACTACCTGAAATATCCTCTTTGTATTCTCCAAAGAATGTGGTAAAATTTGTATATTCAGCATGAATTGGGAGAGTATTGGCTACCTAGAATGATATATATAAGACATATACTTAAGGAACCCTCACTAATTATTACTGACAGTATTTTTATAATGGTAGGTATGTCCCTGTTTCTCAAACATTATGCAAAAACTTATTTTATATAAATCTGGTTGATATTTTTGGAAAATGATAAATTAGGGAAACTTGGAAATTTTTAACAGATCCTCAGAACGGGGTACTAGTAGCCGTATACATCGATGTTAATGCCTTGTTAGACATCATCAATAGAACACAACCAAAATGAATGAAAAGGCGATGAAATGAGGGAGACAAAAGCTAAGAAGGACAACTAAAATGTGTATACCGACTTTAAAAAACCAACTGCCAATTTTCGGTATTAGCTAGCTAGGGTAGTCTTGCGCTACAACCCAATATATTAGATAGTTTAAGTTGTGCTACGTATTTTTACGTAAAACTGCACGTTAACCGCTCTACGTTTTGTTCCAAATTTGAGTTTAAGTTGAATGTTTTTACGTTACCATAACAAGTCTACTAATTTTTTGATGTTACAATTTTGTTTTTTGTCTTTTCAACTACAGTAGGAATATATTTGCAAAGAATCGTTTGTACTGGAAGCGGAATTATCGTCTAGGCCTCATTTTTCTATCGGTCAATCAACCAATTCTATTCTTTGGTAACGTTAAGGTGCCCGCAGACTGCCGTAAGCTAACGTAAATACGTAAGCTCCTAACGTGACCTTGATGACGGTGTGACGAAGTGCGCTGGCGTAACTCTCAAATCTCATGCTTACGTAAAAGTACGTAGCACAACTTAAACTATCTATTAATTTGATATTTAATATTGAACCTGGGCTTATGATACCCACTGAGATTTTACTTTAGCTATCTCCGTGTCGATGTTAGATTTTTGCCTCATACTCGAGGCTATCCTAGCTGATACCGGTTGGCATTGGCAGTTGGTTTTTTGCGTTAACGTTAGAGTCATGGCGGCCTGTTTTCTTGTTTCTTGTTAATATTCATAAACGAAGGAATATTATTTTTAATCAAAGAAGTTTGTATTTTTCTTCTTATTGTTTTCATACTGAAAATATTTTTTATTTAGTAACCTATCTATGCCTAGAGACGCATGTATGACATAATTTTCCTATTCTTATATAAAAATGATGCCATGCATATAGAAAGAAGAAAAACAAGAGAAGAAAGTGACAAATTTCACATGAGCGTGAATGTTGTGAACGAGGTTCTAGCCGAGTTAAACAACACGCCAGTGTAAGAAAGTTTCTTTTTATCTTGTGCACGCTAATTTTTCTACGAACACTGTTCGTGAGGAAAAAATACTACAAACGTGAAGTTTACTACCCGTGAAAAAAAAGACAAACATTTGTTCATGGCTAAGCGGGTATAGAAAGATTTTGTTTCTTTTCTATTTTGCCGTGAGCAGCTCACGGGTACTAAACTTCACGTTTGTAGTATTTTTGGCTCATGCTCCGCTGACTCGACATAAAACGTTGCGAAGATGAAAAAAATGCAAAATGCATTGACCCGACCTGAGGGACAAATTATGTCACGGTCATGAGCACTGTTTTTTGTTTCATCTGACTGCTTTTATTTTTACTCTGGTAGTTTCTTTTGTATTTGTAGATGTCGCCACTATGTAAAGCAAAAGGTATCGCAGCCTTGATTTCTCTTACTAACATCGTAGGATGAGATTCATATACCGTCTCTGTAGCTTTACAAAAGTGTCACATTGACCATGCAGTGTTCTGAAGAGTCCTTTAAGGACGAAACAGTTAACTGTCAATACTTGATAGGTGTCCATTAGATCTTGGACCCCCGTGGGTGTACAGCTTTTGAGCTGCTCACGGAAAACGCAAATAATACCATTTTTTTGTGAATTTTTAAAAAATTAATTACAATATCAGCTTATTTATTTTTTGCTTACACAGTGTGAACTAATAGCGCATCAGCTCTATTACTCTGTCCATTTCTTTTTATCCATCAAGTGTACTGACGGGGATAATTTAAAACCGGCTTTCCCGAAAGGGATTTACATAGGTAAATTATATAAGCCGTTTTGGTTTATTGGCCGTTTAACAAAAAGCAAACCCAGTTTTTATTTTTAAAAATATTCAAAGTAGTATTGAATAAGATGATCCTAATAATAAAGCTGATTCCTGGGCTATTTTTAAAATTTTTTAAAAATTCTTCTTTTTAAAAATATCTGTGATATTTTTCTAGATAGTTTTAAAAAATTCGGTACACATTATATTTATTAAAAGGTATTTCAAAAACACGTTTTTTATTTTGACCAGCGGTTGTGCGGGAATTCCCTGGGTATGACTGAAGACGGTTTTTTTTATAAAAAATCTTTTTGAAGTTCTTAATGATTGCTGAGCAAATGCCGTCTCTTCAATTTGTTACGTTTGACATACAATTTCGTAGTAATCAATTAATGCATGCATCTTGCTACACCATTTATTATTAAACCTGTTACTCATTAGAGAATGCTTATTGGTGAATAGAAAGGGTGGACCATATTTCACAAAAATACCTATAGAGGAGATATTTTTAAAACTCCTTGTATCTCAAAAGATAAGATGTTTAGGACATATTATGTACATGTGAAATTTTTTTCTTAAAATAAACCCAGAAAATATATTTTCTAATATGAACATATTATTAAATAACTCTCTGTATATTATATTATTGAACACTGTTTCCTAAATAGTGGTAAAAATTTTTAAGAGTAATTCGTTGAATCATTTTAAGACTAGTTTTGATAAAAGGTTTTGTTACCGAGCTATGGGGCTTAAAGTTTTAGAGTTTATTAATTATTCAGCAGTTTTTGAGATGTTGAACTCAAATTTGACATACAGATTAAGCTATTATAGGGCTTTCATGATACAATGGGTTGCTCTACCCGCAACACAGACCTTTATAAGTTACAATGCTGTAAAACTTTTTAACAGACTTCCTAGAAACTTAAAAACTAAGACTAACGAGTCAAGTTTTAAAAAACATTTTAAAACATACATTAAATCTCTTAATTACTAATGAGAAAAAGAGCGCGGAATAAAGTTTGTATTGTTTAATTAATGTCTCTTGCAACGTCCACAATGGATAACCTGATCTTTTATTTTTTTTCTTTTTTCATGTTTGGATAGATGATTATGTTTTGTTTTTTGCGAAAAAAGATTGTGTAAAATATTAATTTCAATGAGGTGGTTATATGGAAGAGCATATTATATTAATATCGCCACCTATTTATTTATTTTTGGAAAATGGTTTTTTATATTTATGAGTTTCAAAATAAAGGGACTTATTTATTTATTTATTTATTAAACAACCAACTGCTGTCAAATATTTACATAGTGATATTTTTTTAGGGGTTATTTTTTGAGTCCTCGAAATGTTTGCGATGCGCTACTTGTGAATTCTAAAATGAAAAGGAAATTCTTTGTTTTATTCAGAAAGTTTTTGGTATTTTGGAGATTTTTGGTCCTTATACATTAGAAAAATTGGTTTATGATATGATTAAAATATTTTATGATGTATACAGGGTGTCCCAGAACTAATGGTACATAGTCAAACTGTAGATTCCCTGGGTCAAAATATTACGATTTAGCCCCACTTACCTGTGTCCAAAAAATCGTACTAACCGAGATACAGGGTGTTAAACTTTACTTTTTCAAGTCGATTTTCTTTAATAACTTTTTTACTAATTGATATTTTTGCAAAAAATAACCAGCGTGTAAGTTTTTTTGAAATTAGCAAGACGATTCCGTTGAAAATTTTGATGTATAGTGTACAGGGTGTTCCCTGGACCACTAGCATTGCATTAAAATCAGTGACTTTTTTTTGTGCCTCGGTGTATACCAGTTTTTATGTAAAATAATGGTTTTCCCATCCTTTTTATGTAAAAAAGTTATACTGTTTTAAAGTCGCTCAGAGCAACGGTTTTTGAAATTTTTGCATTTAAAGTTTTTATTGCCTGTGAGTGATATGCCTAATTAATTCATTTATGATACTTTCTTCAATTCATTCTACTAATTAATATTTTTGCAAAAACTAACCAGCATGTAGGTTTTTCTGAAGTTTGCAAGCCGATTCCGTTGAAAAATTTGATGTACAATGTACAGGGTGTTCTTTGGACCACTACCATTGCATTAAAATCATCAGTGTATTTTTTTGTGCCTCGGTTTATACTTATACATCAAGCAGGTTTTTAAACAGAATATTATTTGAATTATTAATTACAAAAAAAAAATAAAAACTAATTATAAAAATGATACATATTTTATTGCAACAACAAATTTTTAGATAGAAAAACAAAAAAAAATCTACAATAAATGTTTAAAATGGCCACCGTTAACCTGAATAGATTTATTTGTTCGCTTATGAACACCTCTCCAGCATTTTGAATTTTTTGAAATAGTTTTTCTCGGGTATTTATCTAGCCTACAATAATAAACAGTTTTAAGTTTGATTTACTATATGTCAATTTAAAAATTTTAACTTAGTTGCTGAGAGCGCCATGCTTAAGAAATTTTATATTTTTTTAAATAAATAATAAAATATTAATTTTATTGATAATTAAAATTTTCTTTCAAAACAATAAAAAAATACTTGCATTATTAAAGTATACGTACTTACCATTTTTTAAAAAAACTAATACGAAGAGGTTTTTGTTCCTCATTAAAAACAAAACAGTTGCAATAACGAACAATGATAACACACTTATGATAATTCAAGAACCACCCTGTTTATTTTTTAAACATCCAATCTTAGAATGCTATAAAAAAGTATTGATTATTATAGCTAATATGTATGAAGTAGGCAAGAATTTAATCAAAAATCTTTTACGCATACAATAAAAACTTCTAATTTAAATATCTTGAAAACCGCTCCTCTAAGCGACATCTAAACGCTATAATTTTTTATTTAGATAAAATTAAAAAATTAATATTTTTAATAGAATCTTGTATACACCGAGGAACAAAAAAGTTAGACCTATTTTAATGTAACGGTACCGACCCAGAGAACACCCCGTATAATATTTATTTTTTTTACCCAAATTAAGTTGTCCATGCCCAAAAACCACCAAACCGAATTTTTTGTGCAAAATTATTAATTAGTAGAAGGAGTTGAAGAAAGTATCATACATAAATTAGGCATATCACTCACATGCAATAAAAACTTTAAATGCAAAAATCTCAAAAACCGTTGCTTTGAGCGACTTTAAAACAGTATAACTTTTTTACATAAAAAAAATGGGAAAACCATTATTTTACATATTAACTGGTATACACCAAGGCACAACAAAAATACACTGATTTTTTTGCAATGGTAGTGGTCTAAGGAACACCCTGTACATTGTACATCAAATTTTTCAACGCAATCATTTTTCCAATTTTAAAAAAACTTACACGCTGGTTAGTTTTTGCAAAAATGTTAATTATTAAAAAAGTTATTAAAGAAAATCGAATTGAAAAAATAAAGTTTAACACCCTGTATCTCGGTTAGTACGAACTTTTGGACTAAGGTAAGTATGGCTTAATCGTAATATTTTGACCCAGGGAATCTACAGTTTAAATATGTACCATTAGTTCTGGGCACCCTGTATATAGCTTATTTAATTTTGCCAATTCTGCTATTATATAGTTGGCATGGATGGGTTCTTAGTAGAAACATATTTAATGGTATATCCTTGAGCCAAATTGTTAAGCTTAAATCATTTGATATGGTAGTCTGCAGAGTTTTTCTATGTACTTGCTGACAAAAAACTTTGCCATATTTGTCAGCCTCAGTAGGTACTTGAAGTACAGTGAAGTCCGCATGTAGGGAACCGTTTATAATGAACACTCGCTTATAGCAAACCTAAGGTCACTTATCGTAAAGCAAGCTTTACAGGTAGCGAAGCCTGACTTTGATGTTATATTGTTGGGTTATAATTTTTGACATTTTTTCTCAGTTTCGCATTGGCGGCTCGTTCTTATTTTAAAAATGTGGTTTTACCACAGTCTAAAGATCTGTTAAAATAATGATACAGTTTCAAGATAGTTTGCAGCATAACTTTTTTTTTAATTACCTAAATATATATATATATATAGTAGTATACTGCGTTAAACAACATCCATAAAATAAAACCGAACCGCCAATGCGAAACCGAGGAAAACATGTCAAAAATAATAACCAAAAAATGGAAAGCCTGACGTTGGCTTCGCTTCCTATAAGGTTTGGCTTTACGATGAGTGTCCTTAAGCAAACTCCGGTTAAAATACCCAAATTTTTTTTACTTAGGTATACAATAGGCTATATGTCTTCTTATAGTAAACCTCGGATATAGCAAACCAGTTTCCATGCAATCTTCGAGTTCACTATATCCGGAGTTGACTGTAATACCGAGTGTAATACACAATAATTTTTGTTGAATTACCTTCGTCTGTTTTTACAAACAAAGATTGTATTGTATTGTATTTTTTTGACACTTTTAAAGGAAATGTCATTTTGTATTCTATTCTTAGAAACAAATAAAAACATGCTAATATATATTCTGGTAAATAACCATGCAGTTTTAAATTACCAATATTTATCGGGTACTAGGTAGGTCACTCATCGTAAAGCGTGCTTTACTTTCAGTGTCCTTAGTACTAGGTGCATGGAGGTCAAGTAGGGCCTGCCACCACCTGAATATAATGCAATACAATAGTAAAGAATTTATGCGTTATATTTTCTACAATGTTTGAGATAGCATCGATATAGAATTATTAAATATTTTAGAAGGCGTAAAAAACCCACTTGCTAGAAAATAAACTTATAATTATTTCTGACATTTAGACTTATATTTTCGTCTTCTTGAGGTCTGTTATATTTAGAATTGTTCGAGGCTCAATAAAGATAAGAATATAGGTTAACGTTTATTTATTGATAATAAATTTGTTATTAATTTGTTTAACCCTGATTTCTAAGTCTAAAACTTTTCTAATGTTGATGCACTTATTTTGTGTAAAATATTTTATTTTGCTTTGGCTTAAATATTGTAAATTTCACTTAATCATTAAAAAAAACTTACAAGCTTTTTAAATTAAAGGCCTAAAAAAAAACAATATATATTGTACACTTGCCCACTTTTTTACTGTCACCCTATTTTTACTAAATTTAGTCAGTCCAGCGGCGTAGTGAGGGCAGGGCGACCGGGGCACCTGCCCCGGGCGCCAAAGTCAGGGGGCGCCGAAAGGCGCCTCTTACATTGATTTTAAAACATTTAATATGGGGGGGAGCCAAACTTTAACCTTGCCCCGGGCGCATGAAACCCTCACTACGCCGCTGGGCAACACCATGACTTAAAATAAGTATCATGATTTAGTAAACGATTTTCTTTGGCCGATTTTAAAGCCTGATTAAATTCCGGGCTTTCCAGAGGCGTTTAGTCAATTTTAAGATGACATTACAAAAGTGGGCGACCATACATAAAATTGCTCAATAAATTTAGTGTGGTTGTTCTACAAACCTTATTGCCTTTATGTTAAATAGTTTTTAAATTAAGGTTATTTTTTAAGTACTTTATGTGAATAAAGTAACGATAGACCTTGATTTCAACAGCACTATGGATCTTTCATATATATGTACTTGCAAATAAAACTTAATTTAGCCAGATTAAAACCAAAATTTAGCTATTTTTTTCATAAAACTTCTGTCAAAAACTCGCCCTGTACCTCGATATTGATACGATCTTTTTATGTGCATAAGACCTACCTACATCAATTTAGTTAAATTCGAAAAAAAAATATTTTCTCATATGCGATGTGCTTAAAATACATTAGGGACCTATTGCAATAAAGCCAGGCACAAATTGTGCCGGGCACTATATTGACAGTTTCGCATTAAAAACTGACAGTTGATCTTTCAAAATTGACATACTAAAGTCGAGTTTAGAAATCCAGTCGTTTATTTCCCATTAATTGTGGCGTCACTACTAATTCCGGCTCTTATAATACACAATGGCCTTATTTTGAAAGAAAACAGCTGTTATTATAATGTGAAACTGTCAATATAGTGCCCGGCACAATTTGTGCCTGGCTTTATTGCAATAGGTCTCTATTGAATCGCATGAATTGCTCTAGCATTTTTACCGAATACGTTAGTTCCCATTAGTCTGGAGAGTAATAATACATCAAAAACAAATATATAACATTACATTACATTTACTTTATTAGAATTTTATTCAATTTTTGTTTAATACAAAAATTGGTTACTGCTTTGAAGCACTTTATGTGTATTTGCTTGAATTAGAATATATCGTGTATATTGTAAAAAAAAAATCTGTTTAATTGTCCAATCTATAAAACTTTCTTTTAAGGTGGGTTATGTACCATTATTGTAATACGTTTTTACCTTTTATTTATCTTATACCCTTTTTTGCGTTACAAAAAACCATAATTTTTTTGGCACTAATCCTCCAAACAAACACCGGAGGCTTTTCAGAAAAAGCCCAAAAAGAGACATAAAAATAAATAACGGAAAATTAATACATCTTCTAATGGAGGAAAAAAGTCACTGAAATAAAGAGTGTATCCAGTTGGGATCGCACTATAAGGAAATATTTATTTATGGTACTAATGTGTTATGTTGAAAATAAGTCACGCGAGAAATATTTCTCAAGTGACTTAGGAAACTTAACACAGGAGTGGCATACAATGTTTTATCCAACAAAAGGAAGAAATCTTTTTTTTATTGGATAATAATTAATTTATTTTGTCAAAAAAAAAATACAATTTTTTATAAAAAGTTTCTTAAACCTCAAACAAAATAATTGTTAAACATTACATTTCTCTGATACATTTAAACAAAATTGAATAAAGGATTTATTTAAACTTGGTGATCAAATAATTTAAACTAACTATTTATAGAAAAAGTAGTCCAGTTGGACAACAAAACTTCGAAAAAATGATACAAACGAAACAGCAAACAAGTTAATCATAACAAAAACATTTCATATAAAAAAACCAAGTATGCGAAAATGACATTCCGTAAAAAGAATTGAGATAAAAGTAAAGCCAAGTTCTCCAATACCAATTTCAAAATGAAATGTTCTTACTATTTTGAAAATGTTTTTCTATACTTTGCTATAAAAGCCAAATTTCTTTATGTTCAATTTGAAGTCATTTACAGCCATAATAGCCAAGTTTAGAAAAACATTTCCGAACTAGTAAGAACCTTTAATTTTGAAAATTGTATTGGAGAACTTGGCTTTACTTTTATCTAAATTCTTTTTACGGAATATCATTTTAGCGTACTTGGGTTTTTTTTACATGAAATGTTTTTGTTATGATTTCACTTCTTTTTTAAAGGAATTGGATAATATTTAATTTTTAAAGTAGTAAAATATGCGGAATATTGTTCAGAACTTTTGCAATGCCTTACTTAAAATTTTAATTTTGAGGTTTTTTAACTTTTTCCCATGGTTTTATTATACTTCCTATCAGCCTTCCAAAGCTTAGCTCCCTAGCGTAAAATTTTCGTGTTTTTAAATTTTTCCCTATAGTTTTATCATAGTTTTTATTAATCTACAAATGCTCAGCTCTCTAGTGTTTCTGGAAGTGGATAATGTTACTTTTACATAACTTTACATTTATAGGGGAGAAGAGTAAATTAAAATTTTGGGGTTTAAAATTTTTTTTCCATGGTTTGATCATAGTTTCTATCAGCCTTCCGAAGCTCTCTAGAGTTTCTGGAAGTAGGCAATGTTACTTTTATATAAATTTACATTTATAGGAGAGGGAAGTAAATTAAACTGTTGGTGTTTTTAAATTTTTTTTATGGTCATCATAGTGTCTTTCAGTCTTAAATAGCTTAGCTCTGTAGCTTGTCTGGAAGTGGGCAATGTTACTTCGAAATAACTTAACATTTATAGGGGAGGGGAGTTAATTAGAATTTTGAGGTTTTTTGATTTTTTCCAAGGGTTTGGTCATAATTTCTATCAGTCTGCCAAATTTCAGCTTTGTAGCATGTCTGGAAGTACAGTAGAATTTTTGTGATCTATACATGAGTGAGTCAGTGAGTGAGAGGCAATTTTGACGTTTTTTGAAATTTCGTAACTACCTTACTACTTTATGGAAGTCCATGAAACTTATAGGGGTTGTTAACTCTATGACGATCTACGAGTTTGAGATTCGTAGCTCATTTCGAAGTAGAGTTTTAGATAGGTCAAATATGGGCTGAAATGTTTTAATAAAATATGGTACGGCAGCGCGAACGTGGCGCGGCACTGCCGTGCCCTCAGATTTAATATTATTTTCGAATTCATAAAATTCAGGTTAATAATTTATTCAAAAATATAATAACCACTGTGAAAAAATAAGTGAAGAATTGACTGAAAACTGTTTAATGTATTGACTGACAAATACAATACTTGACAATGACAAAAAATTGATTAAAAAACAAAAAGATCAACTCAGTATAACAAAAAATTCAAACATTGTCCCCGGCAGTGTTGACTTGTATCTCAACACAATCATTTGGGAACCGGTAGAGTTTTTTTACAGGTCTGCAAAATACTCCATTTTTAGTTCGGACGTCTGCGACCCGTACGACTCCATCTTCTCCTTCATATACCCTTTGTATAATCCCCAATGGCCACACTCCTCTTGGAGAATCATAATCATTTATATTGACTAAATCACCTATCTTTAAATTTAGATCATTATCGTGCCATTTGGATTTATTAATGAGAGTTGGTAGATATTCGCGGAGCCATCTTTTCCAGAAAATATCAGTAAGATATTGTGATATTCTCCACTGTTTTCTTAGTATGAGGTCATCTTTTTTAAAATGTCCAAGAACTAAAATTTCGGCAGATTTTCCCACAAGAATATCATTGGGACAGATAGCTATTTGGTCATGGCAGTTATCTGATACATATGTCAGCGGTCTGCTATTGACAATATATTCTGCTTCAGCAAATAAAGTTTGAAGGACTTCATCTGTTGGGTTTCTTTCTTTAAGGATAGCTGAAAGTGCTCTCTTGAAACTTCCAATCAAGCGTTTCCAGCACCCACCCATATGTGGTGCCATTGGTGGTAAAAACTTCCAAGTAATTCCTCTATTTGTAAGTTTTCAGTTATTTTATTTAAATTAAGTTCTTCGATTGCTTCCATAAGTTCTCTATTTGCGCCTCTCAACACGTCACGTAATGCGCGAAATTAATATATATAATATATTTATCATCCTCTCAATGTGATTGATTGACCTATATTTATTTATTCTAGAAAACAACTTATATTGGAAGTTTAGTGGTTCAGATTTTCAAGTAATTTTCCTCTACGCTGCACGTAGGTAGTCGGATAACTTGCGAGAAAGGAAACTTAAGAAGAAATTTTCCGTTTTTTTGTCCATCTTTTCTTGGGACACGAAATGGATTGATGTTACGCATTCGAACAAGGAAATGTCAAGACAAGAAATCTTTATTTGTTAAATACAATAATGTAGAACTGATTAAAAAAATTCAGTTCTGAATTATTCGAAATTTTTTTAGAGCTTTTAGGTTATAGGAAATTACTTACTTTTTTTTATATTATCACATTTTAATCAGTATTCGTTCGATCGCAGTTCAGTACGGTTATATTGCATCGTACCTGCATGATAGTGCTAACGAGGTCAAAGTCGGAGTTTGTTTTGTTTACAAAAAACCTCGCGCGCGAGATACCTGTGTTGAGAATCTATATACAATGTGTATTATAAATAATATATCATATTTAAAAGCAAAAAAAGTGTACCATCACCTGTGAAACTTGTTTTAAAAATTAGCGAAAAGCCCAAACAAAATCAAGAAAAAATGGATAATGCCGAATTATTTCAGGATAGCCATGCTAGAACACAAAATGAAGAAGTTTTATATAGCGAATGGAAAAAATCCCAAAACGAAAAAAATTCACTTAGTGTACAAGTGGATTATCTCCGAAGTCAACTGGAAAGTATGCAAAGAAAATTTGCAGATTTAGAGACAAAAGTCACTAAAAAAGAAGAGTCTGACATGGACTACATTACTGATGAGGACGATCTTGCAAGAGAAACTGAGTGGATCAGACAAAAAGGAAAAGGTTGGAAAAAACGTCGAATGGATACTTCACTCTCACCACCACAACAAAGCTCGGGCACTGGAGAGCCCTCCAATAAAACACAAAATGAAGAACCCCCAACTAAGGTTAAAAAAGCTCCATTACCTCCACCGATTATGGTAAATGGCGTAAATAATTTTAATGATATTTATGAAAAGTTAAATATCATACAAGGAGTTAAAATAAAAGTTTTAAATAACGAAAATATTAAAATAAATGTACAAGACGCAGACAGCTATCGGCTGGTTACTAAAATGCTTAATGAAATAAAGCATCAATGGCACTCATACGAAAACAAACAAATAAGGCCAATTAGAGTAATAGCGAATAGGCTACACTTCTCATGTGACCCACAAAAAATTGTAGCTGATCTAGAAAAAAAAGGTTTTAAGGCACTGGAGGCCAGCAACAAACTTAAATGGAGAACAGGACAACCTCTTAACATGTTTATGCTCACATTTAGCCACGATGAAGATATCAACAAAATTTTTGAAATTTCCAGTATCCTTGGGATTGAAGTGGAAATAAAAGCACTAAAAACCTCAAAGTTAGTCCCTCAATGCAAAAGATGCCAATCTTATGGACACACGCAAAAATATTGCGCTAAAGAACCACGTTGCGTAAAATGTACGGGGAAACATCTTACTGTAGAATGCCCCAAACCAAAGGAATCTGAGCCAAAATGCATCCACTGTGGAGGCAAGCATCCTGCTAACTACAGAGGATGCCTTGTTGCTAAGGAAATACAAAAATTGAAAAATAAACCTAAGAAACCGAATCTCATAGCAAACGTGAGTACAAATAGACAAAACCAACAGACAAGAAACACAGTCACACAAAACTCTGTGACAAGGACATACAGCCAAGTAGCAGCAACAGCTACTATACCTGATATTAATATCAGTAGTCAAAATACTATGGAACAAACACTACAATTAATTTTGGAGAAATTGAACAAACTTGATGAGCGATTAACTAAACTAGAAAGTAGCAATAACGGAGCTACCAATATGCCTCAAAATGGTCAGTAATCTTAGAATCCTAGCTTGGAATGCCAATGGTCTCTTGCAACATCAGCAAGACTTGCAAGTTATTCTAGACATAGAAAAAATTGACGTCTGTCTTGTGTCAGAAACGCATTTCACTAACCAGTCTCACATTAAATTTAAAGGTTATAAAGTGTATCATACAACTCACTCTAGCAATACTGCACATGGGGGAAGTGCTGTAATAATTAAAGAAAATATATCACACTATGAGGAGATGGGATATAAAACCATAGAGATTCAAGCTACATTAGTAAGTGTAAAAACCAAAACATATACATTAGTCATAAGTGCTGTCTATATACCACCAAGGCACTTACTAAAGAAAAATCAATATCTTAATTTTCTCAGAAAATTAGGAAACCGTTTTATAATTGGAGGTGACTTTAATTTAAAAAATACCTACTGGGGATCTAGACTGACGAACTCTAAAGGAAAAGAACTTTTGCAAGCTATTAGTGAATATCAATGTGAGCCGATATCAACTGGTAAGCCCACATACTATCCAACAGATCCAGGAAAAATTCCAGATCTAATTGATTTTTTTATAGTAAAAAATATATCTTTAAGTTTTGTAGATATAGAAGAAAGTTTTGATTTACACTCAGATCATTCACCTATTATTCTAACTCTTAGTAAAAACATAATAAAGAAAGAAGCAAATATCTCACTAGTTAATAAACTGACTGACTGGATTAGTTTTAAACAAAGTCTGTCAGAAAAAATAAACCTATCAGTACCATTGCAAACGCCAGAACAAATCGATAAAGAAGTTGATTATTTTGTTACAAATATTCAACAAGCAGCTTGGGAAAACAGTCCAAAACCAAAGAGAATTTTTAAGGGAAAAAACTATCCAAAGGAAATTAGAGACCTTATATTGGAAAAAAGGAAACTAAGAAGAAAGTGGCAACAAAGCCGTGATCCTCGGGACAAAACAAATCTCAACAACATGACGCAGCGCATTAGGCGAGAAATTCTAATAATAAAAAATGAATCTATTAACCATTTTCTTAATGAACTTACAGATGATAAAAATACCGACTATTCCCTTTGGAAAGCAACCAAAGATTTTAAAAGACCAATTATCCAAATTCCACCCATACGAAAATCTAACAACGAGTGGGCAAGGAGTAACGAAGAAAAAGCAGATATTTTTGCAAGTCATTTAGAAAAAACATTTCAGCCCCACGAAGCACCAGATGAACACTTTCATTTAAATGAACCCCATCAAATCGAGGACCATATTAAGCTTACATCACCAAAAGAAATATTAACAGAAATCAAAAATATTAATTCGAAAAAAGCCCCAGGGTATGATCTTATTAACGGGGTAGTCATAAAACAACTCCCCAGAAAAGCTATCGTAAAACTATGCAACCTAATTAATGCGTCTTTTAGGCTTAGGTACGTACCTAAACTGTGGAAAGTTGCAGAAGTTATCATGATTCCAAAACCGGGAAAACCACTCCATGACGTGTCATCTTACAGGCCAATATCTTTGCTGCCAATTATATCCAAGCTCTATGAAAAATTATTGCTTAAAAGAATAAAACCCATCATGGAAAGACAAGAAATTATTCCATCTCATCAATTTGGTTTTCGAGACAAGCATTCCACGATAGATCAAGTACACAGAATTACTAATATAATAGAAAAAGCACTAGAAGAGGGAAAAGTTTGTTCTGCAGTTTTTCTAGATGTAGCACAAGCATTTGACAAAGTGTGGCATGAAGGCCTTAATTTTAAACTAAAAAGGTTTCTGCCAAAACAGTATTCGGATATTTTGGAATCATACATATCTGATAGACATTTTAGAGTAAAACAGGAAGACTCATACTCAAATTTAAGAGAAATTCAAGCAGGCGTGCCCCAGGGTAGCGTACTAGGCCCTTATCTATACTTATTATTCACTTGTGATATCCCAAAGCCAGAAAATTGTCACTTAGCAACATTTGCCGATGATACTGGTTTATTGACGGTAGAAAAATCTATTGAAAAATGCATAGAGAAACTTCAGGATGCAGTCACCCAAATTCACAGTTGGACCACAAAGTGGCGAATAAAATTAAATGAAACCAAATCAATTCATGTTGATTTTACAAACAAAAATATAAATCACATACAAATAACAATTAACAACATTCCAGTACCATATTCGAATCAGGCAAAATATCTAGGTATGACACTTGATACCAAATTGCGCTGGAAAGCACATGTTAAGAAAAAAAAAGAAGAACTTGAGATAAGGTATAGAAAAATGAACTGGCTAATTGGAAGGAAGTTCAATTTAACAATTCATAATAAGTTACTGCTTTATAGACAAATACTGAAACCAGTATGGACATATGGTATTCAACTATGGGGTTGTGCTAAAGAGAGTAACATTCTAGTTGTACAGAGATTTCAAAATAAAGTATTAAGAAACATTGTGAATGCACCTTGGTACGTTCGAAATAGTGACCTTCATCGAGATCTAAAACTCGAAACTGTAGCAGAGACTATAAAAAAGTACGCAAAAAGCCATGAAGATAGACTCCATCGGCATGTGAATGTGGAAGCAATTCAGCTTCTAGACAATACTATGCTAGTTCGACGACTAAAAAGAGTGAAGCCGTTTGAGCTAGTAAACTAAGTGAATTACACATAAAACAAAATAATGCTATAAACACAACACAATAGTGAGTTACAGACTAAACAAAGCGGGGAGAACTGTTGAGTGAACCCTAAGTTTAAATCTGACTTTTCTAGTAAATTAAGTTAAAACAAAATTGCTAATTAGTCTTACTGACTAGATTGTAATAAAAAAAAACACAGTGTGTTTGACAAATAAAAAAAATAAAAAAAAAATTTTAATGACTCA
The DNA here is from genome assembly GCA_963576565.1 of Aspidapion aeneum. Lineage (NCBI taxonomy): Eukaryota > Metazoa > Arthropoda > Insecta > Coleoptera > Brentidae > Aspidapion > Aspidapion aeneum. The sequence goes on from OY755038.1 coordinate 57,682,922, forward strand.
ACCCATGACATAAATTAAATGCAGTTTTTTTTATAATTTTTATCCTAGAGATTGCGTAAGACATATTTCCATTCATTGCATATACTGCATTATCGCGCATTTTTCATCTAATATTTTCCTCAGAGGCAGTCCATATGATTCAGTTTCTATTATCGGCAATTGGATTTTAAAGGCTGCGACTTTTAGATTCTCGAAATACGTGTTCTGCAGACCGCTGGCGCTGGTTCTGGTAAGAATGAGAGTGGCAGAACACGGAGCTATCGGGTGGTACATTCGCTCGCCGTCTTGGTCGTCTGTCATCCATGCTTGTGCGTTACTTGTTTGAAAGAAATTCCACCTTTCTTCAATAAATTCCCACATTTATTTAACGCATTCGTATTTTTTCACTTATGTTCTCAAAAGAGCTACAATATTAGACGTAGGTCATCCAAATGTCAAAATAATTAGACGAAAAGGTAAAGTTCAGATTTCTTATCCTCGAAAACCCTCAAATCGATATAATGCTTGCGTATGTTGGCACCTATTATCTCAATGTGAGTTTCATTGGGGCCCTACAGAATTCTATATAAGAGGCCGTAGCTCCCAACATACTCGATTCACCCCCAAATTGTTTTGCGGTTTTAATGTCAAGGTTAATGGGGCTACAACGTACTTAAACGAAAATGAGCGAGGTCTTCTTTTAAATGTAATTAGTGCATATTACTGTGGAAAATCGAGGTTCACTAGCAGGAGTTTAGTTTTTACAGAAAGCAGTAAATATTTTATTAAAAAATTGATCTTATACCATCTTGAAATTAGTGTGCAGGTAATGTTTTTTTAATTACTTGGATCCTCTGTACATTCTAGAAAAAAAAGTTTTGAACAAAAGTTATATACAATTTTTTCCTACAAAGCGCATTTTTAATTTTTTTTGTTAGACGGATGGTTTTCGAGTTATAAGGCTAAATATTTCACCCACATTTTGAATTTTAAACAAGTTTTTTTAATGATCTTTAACTTAGAAGCTATAACATCCTATAAAATCAGCTATAATTAAGTTATCTAGGTAGCATCCTTGCTGAGATACAAACCCTGAAGTGTTAGCAGTACATCCGTTTCCTATAATAATAATTTCTCAAAAGGTAAGTAATTTTACAGAAAATATACACATAACCTTATTGGAGAAAATCCCATTATCCTTTCAACGATGTATTACATATGTGTGTCAAGCATTTGCTTAGCACTTAATTGGCATCCCTAAATTGGGGTTAGTTTTTAAGGTTACGAAAAAAAATCATGTTTTTTGAGGTTTTCTTTGGTTTTCAAAAAAGCTAAGCATTTTAAAGCTACTATTCACACTCCAGAGGCGTCCACTTTAAGGTAATTTTTTTTAATTACAATTTTTTTATTTGTTCTAGCCAGTTCTATTTACTCTATATTATTGAAAATAAAATTATATTTAAAATAATATGTCTCTCCTGGGTTTTTGTTAACAAGGAGCACTCAAGGAGCATTCGTTCGGTGATTTTTTTTTTATTACAAAATAATATAATAATAATAATAATAATAATAATATTAATTATAATTCAATAAATTTTAGGATGCACAACACATGGTATTTTTGTCATTTGTAATAATTATTAAAACTATAAAAATAAAAAAATAAAAATTAATTTTCCAACAACATAACTAGTTTATAATTCCGGGGTTTGTCATATTCCATAGTTTGTCATATTCGCGAGTTTGTCATATTCAGGAATTTTTCAAAATCAGAATTTATCCAATATGATGTAATTTTATGTCTATTAAACTACTATTTGTGACGAGCAGTGACAACCTTTTCAAAAATCTTAATTATGGTATTTAGTAATGATATTGGCCTATAATTATTAATGTTAAAGTGCGCTCCACTTTTACTTAATGTGTTTGTTTTTGGCTTTTTTCAGTGATTTGTGAAAAGCACCCTGTTAAAATGAAAAAACGTATAAAGACGCTTTTGGAAATTTCATTGCCTTCAAACTTTGATTTAAACTTTGTTTTAAACTTCTTTTTTCCTAAAATGCAAATTGTCTATTAAACTACTATTTGTGTAAAGCTGTATTTTGCTAATATTTAATGGATTTAATAACAATTTTTTTAGGTCATATGCACGATTTTTTTTTAAGTCAGGTTGTTCTTCAAATTTATGATAACGCTTCTAGATTTATGCCTCTATTTTTATTTATTATTAAATATTTTATGGCATTTTGCCATGAGTAAGATAATTTTAGTTTTATTTTGAGTAATTTTAAACTATTTATCATGTTAAAGTCCTGATGTACTTCTGCTTGTATTTTAGAGTTTATATATTCAAAAGAACGTTGGGCAAGCATAGTTTTTACTTCTGGAATGTACCATATATGTCAGATAATTTTTTTTAAACTGTTGTATGGTTAAACATTGCAGAAATCACTATCCTACATCAAGAATTTTACTTTCTCTGTACAGATTATCTGATAAATAATTTCTACTTTAGCCTAGTAATATATTTAGAAGCCATTTTTGAATTAAGTTTGGTTTAAGGTGTGTGTCTAAAATGCCACTCCATGCAATTATGCCATAAGGTAGGTGTGGTTCAATAAGGGCTGCATAAAGAATTTTTAGATAGCGGACGTCAAAATATTTTCTTACTTCTTTGAGTTTGTTTCTCAATGAACGGCGTTTATTGGTGACATATTGTGTGTGTGTGTTTATACCTCTTAATATGTGTTTATACTTACTCCTAGATATTTTAATTTTTATGTGACTTTGATTTGTGTAGTATTGGTGTTAATTTTGATGTTTGGCAATAAATCGGAATAGCAACCAAACGGCATAAAAATTATTTTTTTAATATTTAGAATCATGTTTTCATGAAGTGCCCCTATAAGTTATTATAGAGTCATGAGAGAAAAAGTTAGGTCGCCTTTTGACGCAGCTTAATTCAGTTATTAATGTAAATGTTAAAAAATAGTGGATCTAGCACTAGACGGAACTTCCGTTTTTTTTTTCTAAAATGCACAGAAACCTAATAATTTAAAAATACCCTTTTTGTCTACACTAAATCCAAGATGGCGGGGAGAGTAATAGGTAAGAGATAAAATTGTTAGATTTTTTTAAAGGAATTCGATCTTATATGTTAGCTTATTTCATTTTGATATTTAATAATAGAGGTTTTTGAGGAAGCTTTCTTCAGAAATATTAAACTTATAGTTTTTTAGCAATAGTTATTTTGCCTATTCTGCTGCGATTAGCACTACATACCATTGGTATTTGGTTGGTTTTTCTTTCAAATAGCCAAATTTCAAAAATTTTTGTTAAAAAGTAAAAATTGAAATCAAGCAACATTGTTATCATTGTTGTTAAAGCTTTAACTTTACTAGTTACCAAAAGTTCCCCTGACTATTTGTTGCCTTTTGTAAAAAAAAAAGCTTTTTTGAAAACATGGCTTTTTTAATAAACTAATGAGGATTAAGTCTTCCGCAAGTGTCTAAAATAAAGTTTAATTCTTCTTATTATATTTTACTAAAAAGGTTCTTTGAATTCAAAATAATTTCGCAATGTTAAAAAGTAGAGGAAAGTAGCCTAATATGGGCAGAGTGCTTAGAATGGGGTAGGTTCCTTTCTCAACAGTACTAACCTCGACATCGATTGTATGTAGTGTGTATGAACCCCCGACTTACCAGAAAGAAACCATTCTCTTTTTTGCTTAAACTTGTTCTCTGTTTTAAGGCAACTTAAAATTGAATGTTTAAAGTTTTGTTAATAATATACTACTAGAAGAAAAAGTTATAAAAAACTTATACTTCAATTTCCTCTTCTTTTTCTGGTACATTGATGACTGCGTATGCGCTCTCCCAAAAAACAAAAAAATTATAATTTAAATTGTTAAACGCCTATTACAAAAAACTTCAATTTATAATAGGGACAAAAAAAGAGCAAGAGATCAACTTTTTAGACATGACCTTACATAGACAAAGCAACAGAATAAAAATTGAGTGGTACATAAAAGAAACGAGGTCGTCCAGATATTTAAATTTTAAGTTGGTCGCGCAGACAGAGCGATACAGTTATCCGAGTTAGACTTTTGAGAATAGTATACAAAAAGCAAAGAAATCACTTTTACTTAAAAACTATCCTGAATCTCTAATAGATAAAACTTTTAAAAACAAAATATATTTATTCTACAATAAACTTCATAATTAAATCAAAACAACAAATACAAAAAATAATTAATATCTATCAATCACATATATGCCAAGGCTATCGGAACAAATAAGCAATATGTTTAAACCATATAATATAACAACAGCCTATAAAGTTTATAACTTATCTAAAAAAAAATTCAGTCCAAAGTCTTCGATCCCAAAGGCGAAAAAACTACGTTGTATTCAAATACTCTGTAAAAACTGCAACATATACATCGGACAAACATCTCAATATCTTAAAAACCGCCTAAATGGACAAAAAATGATTAAAAAAAATAAAACAGATCTAACCAACCAAAGTACGTCATTACATTTGATTTTGAAAATACAAAAATATTAAAAACTGAATTCCACCAAAAAAACGAGAGTATTTGGAAATGGACTGACATGACAAACATCGAAATGCAATATATATTAACTTATTTAAAAAAAAATACACTACCAAGCTTAAATTCGTCAAAACATATAGTATCACTAGAAGATATATAACAAAAAAGGAAAAAGTAAAATTATAAAAAAGAACAAAAAGCTTATCTCTCTCTTTAAAATAATGGCTTAAAAAATAAGTACCCTAAGCATTGTTTGCCATTCCTGTTACTTAAAGAAGGTCCGAAACTTTAATGAATGTAAATTTATACCACATTCCCAAGAAACCAACAAAACTAAAAATATAACTACTACCGATAAAAAATTTTGCGTACTTTATTTAAAAAGTTTTTTTCGTTTAGACAAAAATAAACTTTATTTAGGTCTACTCTGTTCCTGCGGGGTAGCTGTTATTCTTAGATAAATAAGTGATGCGTAATTTACCCAGAAACAAATCCAAGCGGCGACTTGAGGGAGGAAGGGGGGGGGGAGGAACGGGGTAATTACCCCCCAAGAAAAGAAAATGCACTTTTTACTAATAATGAAGGTCAAAACAGGATAATTACCCCCCCCCCCTCCCCTAGAAAAACAAATTATATTACAAAAAAAAACTCTTCAACTTTTACCCTTTTCTAGATTTTGACCCAGATCCGCGCTTAAACAAATCGCAAAATGGACAAATATCATGTTTAAATATTAAGTATTAAGTTTGTCCATAGTGCATTACGTTGCCTGGAAAACCAGCCTCATGTTTACTTATTTGTATAAGAAAAAATACTTTTTCATAGATATATTTTTATATTATTTTCAAAGGTAAATTTAATCAAAAAAAGCCCAAATAAACTATTTAGTTACTTCGAAGTTTTACATTCTAAATGGCACCTTATAATAATGATACGGGGTGGGGAACCTTTTTCTTAATACTGAATATTCTCTGCTGTATTTAGTTTTTAGTTGTGGTATAAATGATCGCAATGTACAGTGTACATAGCTCACTCCGTGTATTTTATGCCAAACTTCGTAAGCAAAAGCAGCAGTTTAGATCAAGAAAAATTCCAAAACACGCGGGCGCCCATATTTTAGGCAAAAAGCTCACCGAGTCTGATTGCGCAATAAAAATACTGCATGTTTAAGCGCGCCAGGACCGCAATTCCGCCCTGCCGCCGTGTTATTTATTCCCGGCGACAGTTTAAACCGGAATAAATGTCGGCCACAAGGAACTTTCTAGACCACAGAATATTCTACTATGAGTGTATTTCATCTCCCCGAACAGCTTCGAGCAATGGATGAGACAATCTTAAAAACAGCGCCCTAAGACTTAACAATGGTTCATCTCAACACAAACAGAGCTACATAGAAAAGTCGTAATGACAGACATCGTAAATATTATTACTTTGTTACTAGTTATGCAGATTCTTAATTTTTATTAAAATCTCTACAAATTAAATTTGCAATTAGGTACAAAATACTAAAAAACACTATATATAAGTAAAGACTGCTTTATCACATCCCACTTCGCTTGGTTCTGTTTGTACTTTATTTGGCTTAATGCAGACAATTTTTTAGCTTAAATCGGTGGACATTAAGACTGACTAAAAGTCACTTGTTGCCATGGGACGAAACTCATTCACTCTCACATTCATACTACATGAAGACTCAGCGGGTCGGCAAGAATTTAATTTTGCCTGAATCTTATCGAGCCCAAGGGCCTTTGTCGTGCTAGCGCTATCTAGAATTTTAACACAGAATCATCTGCTTAACGTCTCTTTCGAATAAAAACCTTAAATTAATCATCTGCTTTGCCTTTTTTTATGATAACCAAGCTCAGCCCAAGAAAATCGTCTCCCCTAAAACGTCTCCCCTACCTCCGGTCGATCTGTATGGTAGTATGTTCGAACTTGTGTGAATCAACTGAAATGTATATTATCACATGCGATCGATTTCTATATAGAAAAACTGTCATTGACAATTTTTGCGGGTTGAATTTATCCCTTAACTTAAAAGTTTTATAAATATCGTTACTGCAAATTGGCTACTACGTTCTGCTCAGGTGAACCTACAAATATCAGAACCATAACTTTTTAAAGATATTTACGGTATTCCAGATGTCAATTAGAGTAAATCATTTCTGCCGCGGCATCAGTTGCACTAACCATACAGTCCACATCCTTTTAGAGTGGTCTGATTTTTGAGTACGCGTAATAATGCTTGGGAGATGAAGCGTAATAGTACTTAAGGTACGCTTGCCTATTAGCGACTATTTTGAACGTCTTTTGGGCTCTTTTAATTTTAAATAGGTAGTTCTACATCCTGCCATATATTCGGCTAATAAAGCAAGTCTTAGTGATTTGCATTGATGTTATTATTTTATCAAATGAAAATATTCTTCGTGGACAGGTTTATTATCGTGACTTACATGATGAGACGGATCATCAATAGATATATTGTTCCATAAATGTAGAGGTACCAAAGGTTAAGTTTTGGGTTGTTTAATTTAAAGACTTATTAGAATTAGAAAACTTTAATAAAGCGTAGATAAAAAGGTGTAAATGCTGATGAAATAGCGTATTTTTCTGATACAAAAAGTCTAAAAAACCAGTTTGCAGTGAGAAAAAGGTTTATTTAAATTATTTACAAAGGGAAAAAAATAGTAAAGTTTTGAATGAAATGAACATATATCATGGATCTAAAAATGGCACCGGTAGAATTCCTACAAACCTTGAAAACCCTGACCAAATAAATAACTTTTTTGACACCTACCGGCATTGAATTATAAAGGCATCAGTATAATTTAATGCCGGTAGGGGTATTTTCCCTCGGAGTAGTTGTTTCTGTTGGTTTCACAAAACTTATGCTCTACACAGAGCTATCGCCTACATTCACCTGAGGATGGCCCAAAAGTTCGAAACCGGTCGTGGATTGGCATGGATCACTTGTTCCTGATTGTCAGGACGTGTTCCAGACTTGTGATCGACGTTGGAGATAGGTAATGAAAACCAAACAGATTTAAAGTGTAACGGTTTTGATAATCACTCAATTCAATTGATCAATGACTATTTAACTAACAGACGTCAACCTGTAATTTACGACGTTAAAGAATCTGTTGAGCTAAAAATTGAGAAAATGCATCCACAGGGGTCAATACTGGATCTGCTTCTTTTTATAATATTCACGATGGACATGAACAAATGCACAATTGCGAGCTTGCACAATATGTAGATGATAGTCAGGTATCCAAGAAGTTTGATAAAACCAACCACAAAGAAGCTGAAAAACGCATTAATCTTTGTTTAAATAAAATTTTTCATTACTCAACCATGGGCTTAAGTTCAACCCAAAAAAATCGGCTATTATGTTTTTTGGCAAAGACTCTGACTGGGCAGTAAAAAATGTGAATATTAGAATTGACCAAGAAATTATCACGGTTGTTAGTCGGTATAAGTACCTGGGTGTTATAATTGATTTCAATCTACACTTTAATTCTCAAATATTATAAATCTAACAGCGAGCATACTTCTCGTTAAGAAATCTATACAAAAGTAGAAACATCCTAAATCGCAAACTAAAAAAGCAACTATGCGAGTCCCTGTTACTATCCCGCTGTAATTAATGCAATTTTGTTTTTCGTCCCTGCTTGAAAAAGCATACATACTACTCGGTATAAAAAATTCAAAATTAATGTGTTCAATTTATTTTTGGATTACGTTTTCGAGCTCAAGATTGAAGGGATTAAAATGGCTAAATATGTATGACCGTGAGAAATATTACTATGGATATTTTTGTCAAAGGCTGACAAAAACTAAAAGTCCACAGTATTTGCTTGAACAAATAATCAGTCAAAAACCTACGGCGAAAGGTATTTATCATATAACTAGGCACAGAACGTCTCAATTTAAAAAAGGTTTTTGCAATATATTTTAAATTAAATTTTAAAATTTAATTGCTACAAAATAGGTATTAAATTTAAATCTTAAATTGTAGATTATATTTTTAATTTTTGTTTATTCTATGCTATTTCCAGTTTAATTTTATTGTGGAATGTGATATAGTTATGTTTCTATATTTATGCTTTTATATTCTTACATATACAAAATATTACACTAGATCTTTTACCATTTCTAGCTCCTTAGCGGACAGTGTGTCCTACAAGGAGGACGCGATGTGCGAGCAATGTTGCGCCGGGGACGAGATCTCAGCGCTTTTCCTTACATCATGTGAAGCATTGAGCGAGGCAAAAAGAGAGAGATGTAGTGGTGAACGCGCAATCTTTTTTTTAAACCAAGGTATATATATATATATATATATATATATATATATATATATATATATATATATATAATATATATATATATATATATATATATATATATATATATATATACCGTTATCATGGCGACCATGAAGTCAGAGCGCAGTGGTAAGAAAAGACGGGCACAAGGTGCCTGGTTAAAGACTGCGTTTGTAAAACTGTGACAAATTTTCTGAGACACAAAAAGATACAGGACAGCGAGAAGACTGACGTGCTCAGCAGAACAGAGGCTAAATAGGACCCAGAGTCGCTCTTGAGATTGACATGCAAGGCATGGTTAAACTTTTGACACATGTACCTTCATTTTTAATAGAATTCTTTGTTTTTGTTTCTCTTACAAACGACAAATAGTGGACCAATCAAATGCGTTGTTCAGGGGAAAGAAATAAAATTTTCAGGAACTAAAGAATAACGCATCTATCAAATTGGAAATTTAAAGATACTCATCGTCTGCTCTTGCTTTAGGATGAATGTCCTAAGACAACGCAACATAATGTATTTCTGATTATTTTTTAATCGGGAATGAAATATAAGCAGCTATAGAAATCTATGACGCTGCTGAAATCCGCGTACTCAAACTGCAAACAGGAAAAGGAGACCTTACAAAATCTTATGGGAAAACTTAGGCAGAAAGTGTTTGTTTAGCTAAAACTAAGGTAAAGTAAGCTTTAGTCTTTAGGTTGGTTTAATATAATGGGCCTCGTCAAAACTATAGACAGGACCACTGAGACTGAAGTGCAAGGTGGAGATGAATGTTAACGGCAATAAGGAAAAAGACTGGAGTCGGTTCGGTTCGGTTCAATCATGGGGTCCACAAGGTGGCCGATCTACTCGCTAAGCCAATTTTTGAACCGACCACTATTTATACTTCGACTGTTTTTAAGGTAACTAATACATTAATCATTTTTCGATCAAGCTCGACTTTTGTCAAACATCTCCACAGAGATTCTGCATAAATATTTTGTACTATTGTAATTTGGACAGTTTGATAGCTCCTGTAGGCACTAAATAAATTATTCGCAGGCTATGTCTTCTAAGGACACTCATCGTAAAGGCAAGCTTTATAGGAAGCGAAGCTAACGTCAGGCTTTCTATTTTTTGGTTATTATTTTTGACGTTTTCCTCGGTTTCGCATTGGCGGTTCTGTTTTATTTTGGGCATGTTGTTTTACACAGTATGAAGGTACCTAAACTTTATATATTTATGTAATTAGAATTAAAAAGTTATGCTGCAAACTATCCTAAACTGTATCATTATTAAATAGATCTTTAGACTGTGTTAAAACCACATTTTTAAAATAACAACGAGCCGCCAATGCGAAACCGAGGAAAACATCTCAAAAATTATAACCAAAAAATAGAAAATTAGAGTTATGCTTCGCTACCTGTAAAGCTTGCTTGACGATGAGTGACCTTAATGTCTTCACATGATTGACATTGCTGAAGTCCGTCTAAACTTTAGTCTAAGGACACTCATTGTACATACAGCAAGCATAGCATGTATATTATTTCTATCCGTAACACGATAGCTCCTAAACCGCTAAACCGATTTTAATAAAATTTTCAGGTAAAATAGAGTACGACCCTCTAACGAGCTGATTAGATTTTGGTCAATATCCATTAATGATACTGACTTTTTGACAATTAAAAAATTTTCATCATATAATTATTTTTTGGTGAAATTCTTTTACATAATTTTCTTCGTTTGGATGGCTTATTCTTATTTTAAACATATAGTTTAATAATAGTCTGAAGGTCTATTTAATAACAATAAACCTTGAAGAAAATTTTCATCGTAACTTTTTAATTCTAAATAATAATAAGTAGTTCAAGGCTAAACAAACTATAAACTAGAATTTTGTTTAAATTATTTTATGTGTACATTGAATATAAATTTGAATAATTCTTATTTGTTACAAATTCTTCTTTACTATTTAAGCTAAATCGCAAGTTTTTAACTTCTTCTTTGAAGAATGGTCATGTCAGTAACCAATGGCGCCAAGTCAAGCCAACCGAACTAAACCAAACCAATTGTCCTTTGAGTGGCCCAAATGTGTGGTAGTCACACGGTGACAAATTTGCCCTAGTAAGGCAAGTTTTCAAGTCAGTGGCGTAATTTAGGGACCCTAGGCTCTCCCAAGGGAATGTTTTTTTTAGATATTTTTCACACATCCAAAATATGGCATCTTGAGTTCTCGAGCCCCGCCAAAACTTTTCTCTGAATACGTCACTGGTTCAACTGTTTCCTAATGCATTTCATGCAATTTTTCTTAACAGATGTCTGTGGCAGAGCGTTTTTATTAAGCGGAATCTCACTTCAAATAGGCATAGCTCAACTTTTTTATCAATAGGCATTAATGCTACGGCGTTCGTGAAGAAAATCAACAAGCAGTAAGTCTCTGAAATCTTAAAAACACCGTTACAAGAACTTTTCATGTGGAAAAACGGATATTGGCTTTCCGCAGTACTGCCTTTCCAAGTCTCACGGCCATCTGCAAAGTTTTTGCGTTAGTCGTAGACTTGGGCCCTTGAAAGTGCTTCACCGCTGAACTATGCAGACAGCTGAGGCAAAATTTCGGACGGTTTTACGCCTAGGGATCAAGGAAAATTATTACTGTATGTAAAATAAGAACAACTACATATGTGTAAAATATGAAGTATGCAAGAAAAGAGGATAGAAGTTTACACGCGGTTACGCCCATTGTTTCAGGATAGCCAACCCCATAGCCAATACCTGTCCTGTGTGCGCTCCGGTAAATTGGAGGGAGTAAATTTCTGACACCAATTGTTTTCTCTTGCGCGGCGATCTTTTCGTTCAGTTCGTAAAGAGAATCGATCCAGGGTTCGGTTATAACATACATAAAATACCGAAAATTTAGACGATAACTACGTAACGTATAATCCTCTTTTTAAGCTTGATCTTTTTTACAATATTTAATGCCTTTTCTACCACGAACTAAAGCTTATGGCTTCCTCAGCAAAACAAATAAGAGAGGGGTCTGTTTTAAAAGCAAATACTTTCATATTGATTTAAGAACTACCTAGCGAACTAAATTCCCAAAAATACCACCGCTCTGTGCCAAACATTAACCGAGCCTGTTATAAAATTCAACCCGGACATTACTTAGCATTTCAGGTGTCACTGATTGTAGAGTGGTAATTAGTTTTGCCCGAAGTTGACCAAAGTAGTAGCTCTAATGACCTTGCGAATTAATTTGTCTTTTTGCATAGTGCCATAAAGAAAAATCGTTGGGTGCCAATTCTGGTGATCTCGAAGGCCAGCTTAAAGTATCTTAAGCCGAAATCGTTTGATTTTAAAACACTCTCACATGCAAAGTGTCATGAGCTGGGCAACCACCTGTCGAATCGCAGAAAATATATAGTCCTGCAACAGAGCTAAATAATTTCTCTCTCGTAAATTACCATTGATGAAAAAGGGACCACTGATAGCGTCACCCAAAATTCCAGTCCAGACAATAAGTTTTTAAGGATATTAAGTCTGTTCTGCAGTATGCAAATGTTTATTTTTCCGTGACTAGTAACGAACGATGGAAGGATTGTGACGGCAATAAATTAAAAACGAAATTTCGTCGTAAAACAAATTTTTTAAATAAAATTTTTATCTTGAATCGCTTTTTTAATCATGGTTTCACAAAACTGATCATCTGGAGAAAATGTTTGAGTTTTCTTTACATTAAAACCCCGACATCCATGTTGTTTCAAAATGTTTCGAACGGTTAAGGGTAAAATATCAATTCCCATATCATTGGCAATTATTACCTTACTAGGAGGCAAAGCTTCTGCTGCGGCAGAAATTATAGTTTCGAGCCGCTTCGTTTCTTCTCCCAATTTACGAATAGGAGGTGCCTCTCCACCACTGTATTTGTGGCAAAAATTGACAAACCCTGTTAGTTGAAAATGGGTCACTATTTTTTAGACCGTGCTACGGCTTATATCTCTTTTCGCAAATGCGACAACAAATAAATTTTCCACATCTTGACTCATATTTCCCCCGAAATACAATTGAATCATCTGTATTTTTTTCTGAACGCTAAATGAAATAGGCTTGAGATTTGCGTGAAAAAGAAATACCCACATCTTACCTATTTCGCTGCACATGACGGAATGACCAAAAACTTCGTGAAGACGAGAGATTACGATGTAATCCCTACTTTCCCACTACCAGCCCAAATACGGCTCAAAAACAGCGAAAAGTATTTCAAGATACCACCCAAAATATATTTTTCTCTCTTTTACTTCTCCCTTACACACATTATGCACAGCAAGTAGTCTATGATCCCTATAGCATTTAATCTGGGCGGCGGATAAAAGGTCGAAAGTACAAAAGGTCGAAAGTACAAAAGGTCGAAAATACAAAAGTTCGAAAATACAAAAGGTCGAAAGTACAAAGGGTCGAAAGTACAAAAGGTTGAAAGTACAAAAAGTCGAAAGTACAAAAGGTCGAAAGTACAACAGGTCGAAAGTACAAATGGTCGAAAGTACAAAAGGTCGAAAGTACAAAAGGTCGAAAGTACAAAAGGTCCTGGAGGAAATGCAAGAGTCCAGAAAATAGCGGATCTAAAATCAGTACGCTCCTGACTTTTTTCCCGGGATCCTAGACGGTGTGGAACCGAACCGAACCGAACCTAACCGAATCGAATCAAACCTAACCGAACCGAACCAAACCTAACCTAACCTAAACTTTTGTACTTTCCACCTTTTGTACTTGCGACCTGTTGTACTTTCGACCTTTTGTATTTTCGACCTTTTGTATTTTCGACCTTTTGTATTTTCGAGCTTTTGTATTTTCGACCTTTTGTTTTTCGACCTTTTGTACTTTCGACCTTTTGTACTTTCGACTTTTTGCCGCTCATTTAATCTACCTGTATATAAATAACGCGATGCGCAACAGACGTTTGCTCCTGTTGCTTGACAACGTGCGCCAAATCAACTTACCGACCTCCTTTAGACATCCCTACTTAACATATATCCAAATGTCACGCCACTCCCACATATATTCAAATGTCACGCCACTGCCTTTACCTATAACGCGCTAAATACAAAATTCAAGTTAGACAAAAGACAAGTTATATGATCCAAATGTGCAAGGCAGAGAATGCAAACGGCATGCATCCAATGAAAAGGCGCCTAGCACCAGGATTGCGTGAGGTAGGTATAGGACTGGATACCCTTTTTATGTACTCTTGAATTTTACACCGTATATTTTTGCACTTGCGACTTCTGGATGCAAGAATTGAAGTAAACCAGGTGCGTAGTTGAGGTACCTTTAAACTGTGTAAAAACAAAATCTGTTAAATAAGAATGAGCCGCCAATGCCAAACCGAAGAAAACGTTTTAATGTCGGGTTTCGCCTCCTCTAGAGCATGCTTAACTTGGGGAAAAATACCGATTTGGTCTTCAATATATATAGTCTGTTGACCAAAGCTTTGACGATCGTCTAGAGAAGCATTTATAATTTTGTGGCTCCGATTCTCTATTCTGATAAAAGTGAATATTCTGCGCTCGGCTCTGGAAAGGAACGTGCATGTGTGGAATGTTTAAAATCGTAAAACGAAACGGTCGCTCTAACGGATTTGAATAACGTACGCGCGAGAAAGAATTTAGAAGCACTTTCAATTTGTGCCTCTTTGTTACAGATACATAGCTGTTATAAAGGTGTAACCATAGACTACTATAAACACGTTAAGCTGAATTTTTAACAGTATTCGCTGAGGAGTTGAATTCCAGTCCGCATGCTAGGCATATGGGAATCAATGTAACCATTTTGAATGACAACAGGCGGCGTAAATCCATTCCTTATTGTAGTACAGTAAGCTCAGTTACTCTACAGCAATAAACAATGAAACTATAGTTACGCGGTTTCGCAACTCCATTCTTTACTGCGGTACAGTAAAGTCCGCTACTGTAGCGGGGTAAGTAATGGAACTAAATTCAAGCGGTTTTGCAGCTTCATTATTTACTGCGGTACAGTAAATCCTGAATCAATGGGATAAGGTAGTTAGCAGAAGCACCTAAAGAAGGTGTTTATATACTTGAGCGTTTGATTTAACGCCGCGAAGCACTCAAAAACTCGATCTTTTGTACAGCCGACAAAACAATATAATTAGATTTAAAAAGGATCCAATACATTTTTCTATTTAAAAAAATACAAATAATTGAGATTTTTAAATAATATAAATATTTCCAAAATGGTATCTACTTTCCAAAACATATATGATAATTGCGTATTTATTCGAACATAATAAAATATAGCAAGTTTGGCAGAAATTTAAAACTTAAAATTAGGCATATATGCATTGATTTTTACTTGCCCCCTGTATAAGATAAATGTCAAAATAAAACCAATGCTGTAACCAACGAGAAAATAATTTGCTGATTCAAACGCTTTTTATATATTTTTAAGACGAAAATGAGTGGTTGAAAATGGTGGCAAAGAATAAAATGCAACACCCTGTATATAGACCTAATTTAATTTTTTCTGCACTATATATAGTAACAAACTCCGATTTAAATAAAATTTATAGTTTTCTTGACTGTACGAAAAAATCGTACAAGATTTTATATAGAGAGAGACTAACCATCTTTCCAAGTTTCTGAACTTCTATAAAGTAGTAAAGAAGTTACGAAATTTTAGAAAACGTCAAAATTGGCACTCACTCACTTATCATCAAAATTCTACTGACCATGCTACAAAGCTGAAAAAAACCCCAAAATTCTAATTTACTTGAAGGAACCGAACCGAACCGAACCGAACCGAACCGAACCGAACCGAACCGAACCGAACCGAACCGAACCGAACCGAACCGAACCGAACCGAACCGAACCGAACCGAACCGAACCGAACCGAACCGAACCGAACCGAACCGAACCGAACCGAACCGAACCGAACCGAACCGAACCGAACCGAACCGAACCGAACCGAACCGAACCGAACCGAACCGAACCGAACCGAACCGAACCGAACCGAACCGAACCGAACCGAACCGAACCGAACCGAACCGAACCGAACCGAACCGAACCGAACCGAACCGAACCGAACCGAACCGAACCGAACCGAACCGAACCGAACCGAACCGAACCGAACCGAACCGAACCGAACCGAACCGAACCGAACCGAACCGAACCGAACCGAACCGAACCGAACCGAACCGAACCGAACCGAACCGAACCGAACCGAACCGAACCGAACCGAACCGAACCGGACCGGACCGGACCGAACCGAACCGAACCGAACCGAACCGAACCGAACCGAACCGAACCGAACCGAACCGAACCGAACCGAACCGAACCGAACCGAACCGAACCGAACCGAACCGAACCGAACCGAACCGAACCGAACCGAACCGAACCGAACCGAACCGAACCGAACCGAACCGAACCGAACCGAACCGAACCGAACCGAACCGAACCGAACCGAACCTTACCGAACCGAACCGAACCGAACCGAACCGAACCGAACCGAACCGAACCGAACCGAACCGAACCGAACCGAACCGAACCGAAACGAACCGAACAGAACCGAACCGAACCGCCGTTATAAATATAAAGTTATGTAAAAGTAACATTGCACATTTCCAGAAGCGCTAGAGAGCTGAGCTTTGCCAGACTGTTAGGAAATATGATAAAACTATAGAAAAAAATTTAAAAACCCCCAAATTTTAATTAACTTTCCTCCCCTATAAATGTAAAGTTATGTAAAAGTAACGTTGACCACTTTAAGAAACGCTAGAGAGCTGAGCTTTGGAAGACTGATAGGAACTATGATAAAACTATAGGAAAAATTTTAAAAATACCAAAATTTTAATTAACTGTCCTCCCCCATAAATGTAAAATTATGTAGAAATCACTTCGTCCACTTCCAGGAACGCTAGAGAGCTGAGCTTCGAAAGGCTCATAGGAACTATGATAACACCATATGAAAAAATTAAAAAACCTCAAAGTTTTTAATAAGGCATTGCAAAACTTTTGAACAATATTCCTTAAATATTATTAAAAAAAAGCCAAGTACGCGAAAATGTTATTCCGTAAAAAGAATTGAGATAAAAGTAAAGCCAGGTTCTCTATTACAAATTTCAAAATAAAAGTTTCTTACTAGTTTGGAAATGTTTTTCTAAACTTGGCTATTACGGCTAAAAATGACTCTTAGGTAAAGTGCTAAATTGAACATAAAGAGGTTTGGCTGTAATAGCAAAGTTTAAAAAATCATTTCCGTACTAGTAAGAACCTTTCATTTTGAAATTTGTATTAAGGCCGCTTGACATGGTGCATGACAATAAAATTTGCAGGTAAATGAATTAAATTTTGCCCAGGTGCATGCGCATTACAACTCCAGCTGATTGTTGCAGGCAATCCATTTTTATCGGTCCGGTGCCATTTTTTTGCATGCAAACTGCACTTGCATGCAAACTGGGGAATTTTTACCTAGATTTTGGGGAATCAATGCATGGCCATACACAATATCAAACGAAAAGAAGATTTTTTGCAGGCAACAATTTGACCGAAATTTTTTGCTTGCAAATATTTGCAGCGCGCCCTGCACAATGTCAAGCGGCCTTTAGAGAACTTGACTTTACTTTTATCTGAATTCTTTTTACGGAACACCATTTTCACGTACTTGGTTTTCTTTACATGAAATGTTTTTGTTATGATTTTGTTATCTGTAAACGTAACCTGAAACGTTATAGTACACATGTGCTAACAACGGCATGGGCTCCGATACGCTACGTGATTATAAATGCCCAAAGCCGTGACTGCTCCCGTGCTGATGTGGGACTGGGTTAGTGAACAGGATTAGAAATGTACCTTTAACGTACCAGACAGCTTTTCAACAAAATACTTTTCACCCTTGCAGGATTTTTTAATTATTGTTTTAATACCGGATTTCATTGTATGCGTTTATGGGGGTGGATCGGTGCGGGTAATTTAGTCCCATTTTTAATAGGATTAAATAGGACGCTCGGTTATTAATAAAGATCACAATCAGCGGGTTTTACTTAACAGTGCTTTTTTAACCCATGTATTACGTAAATTTTAGCCATCCATATCATATACAGGGTGTTAATAAAGTATGTCGCCAAACTTCAGAGGATACTTTTTTAAGTGATTGTAGGAAATAAACTTCAAATAAACATGGTTCCGCAAATGCTCAGTTTTCGAGATACAGGCTGTCAAAGTTTTTTAATATTTTGTTTGTTTTTTATTTATCGCTCTTGCAGTTTTTACGACGTTTTGCTTCAATTTAAAACGTGTATTTGGCTACAAGGGATACATCATTAAACATGTCAAATATTAGGAAAAATCGACAGTGTGATATTTTTCTACTGGTCATGCCCATTTTTTACCTCAAAACTTTTTTGCAGTAAGCCAATGGCAGATTAAAATATATTATACACATTCTTTGTTTTATTCAGAAACTTTTTAATTTTTTACAATTTTATGTATCTCTAACTGTTTTCAAGAAAAGAGACAAAAAAAATTGTGCCCTGTTAAAAGACATTAAAATTAAAATAGTCAATACATTACATTATTTTAATTTTATGTGAGTTTTATATGTATAATTTCTAAATAGCAAACGAAGATACAAATTATCTTATTTTTTCTTTTTTCTTTTTTCTTAAAAACGGTTAGAGACAAACAAAAATTGCAAGAGATCAAAAAATTTCTGAATAAAACAAGGAATTCATTTTATATTTTTGAATCTTCCAGTGACTCAATGTAAAAAATGTTCTTTTGGAATAGGGGGCATAACCCCGGAAAAAATATCACACTGTGTGTTTTTACCTTCCTAGCCCGCACAGCAATGGTATTGTTGTCGACGAAATTTTTTTTTTTGAGATAACGCCGAAAATGTGTTATTTGGGTGTATTTTGACCTATCCTAGCAATATCGTCGTGACATCTGTCTGTGTGTGTATTTCTTTTTCTGTCCGTAACACGATAGCTCCTAAACCGCTGAACCGATTTTCATAAAATTTTCAGGGAAAATAGTGTTCGACACTCTACACGAGCTGATTTGATCTTGGTCAAAGTCCATTAATGCTAATGACATGTTTTTGACAATTAATTTTTTTTTTAAATGCTAATCTTTTAACGGAGCATTGCATCAATATGCGGTTTTCGGAATATAGTAGGAGCTTTAGTTTCTGAGATATTTACAAAAAACTGTTTCAGGGCGGATATATCATGGCTTTAGTTGAAGTAGGCTAGTAGACTAACTAGGAAGGTATCAGATCCGTCTGGGATCCATTTATTTTTTTAAAAGAAGTTAATAGGGTCAAAAAGCTTGCCTGCTTCTCTCTCTGTATGTAGTAAACTTAGTAGAAGGAAAGTTTAAATAAAATATTAAAAAATATATTTTATAAGGTCATAGTTCGAGAACTACAGCAGCTATAAATAAAACGATGTTTTTCGAGTTACATAGATAGGTACGGAATTATATCTTTCAACAAAATATTTTTAATAAATTTAATATTTTAAGAACCTCAGCAGGTAGCAAAACGCAGTTTTTAAATTTAGATTGAGATTTTTAATAATAAACACAAATAAAAACCTAAATAAAATCGTATAAATCTTATAACGACAGCAGCTAGACTAACATAATTTATACAAATTGATTTGGAACCTCATTTTCAATAAAAAAACTGCCAGAACTAATTGGTTTTATGGCTGTTCGTGCTTGCCGGCGCCAATTTTTTTTCTTCTTTAAGTGGCTTCACAACCCATGGTGAGCTTTAGCCTGATTAAAGCCCTCCTTTCTGTCCTGTCTGGCACGATTCTTTGTCACCTGCTTATTATCTTATTCTTAATGTTATTTTTGACATCGCCTATCCATCTTTTTGGTAGTCTCCCAGTCGCGGGGCGTGGTATAAAACTTTAGGGGTGCACAACCAAAAAAAAAGCGATAATAGAAAAGATATAATTTAGAGCAAATAATTAAAAAATAAGAAAATTGAATTGCAACTACGAAATTGTCAAAATCAAAACAATACGACCCGACTGACAACGCACCATTTTCTCAGTGCACTAATTTCAGGTGCATGTAAGCTAGCCTTAACACTCAATGGTAACCGTGGACGCGGGTGGCATCACGGGTGTGCGGGCGGCATCGATTGCCGCAATTGATTCATAAGAGCATGACCGAAATAAGGCCCAGATTCTTTGTACTGTAAAATTCTACAGCGACATGTCGTCCTCTCTTTCTTAATGTGAGTGTGCTTTATCCTGATTAACCAGAGCCCTCCGTTCTGCCCTATCTGGTATGATTCTTCGCCACCTTCTTATCCCCTTATCCTTGATGTCATCTTGGAAATTATCTATCCACCTTTTTGGTACTCTACCTCTTACTGCCCTTTCTGCGGCTCTTCAGTTCAATATTTTTCTTGGTGCTCTTGTCTCATGCATTCTCTGTACACCAAACCAATCCGAACCGAACCAAGCTAATCTTCTACTTTTGATGAAGCTCACTATGTTTGCGCCACCGAATAGTTTTCATTACCATACCAATTACCATCTTCTGTTTGTACTGGTTTAAAGATCTTAAGAAGAATTTTTCTATAAAATATTTTTTTTTGTTCATCATTTCTTTTTGGCTACTTATCTTGAAAACTGAAAACTTTAAATTTCCTAGCCCATTAGCACACTCCAAGTAAACTCCGTACTATATCAACATTGAGAACAGTTTTTTGTAAATATCTTAGAAAAGAAGGCTCCTATAGAATGTATATTACACAAATTATTGAGAAAAATGTGCAACAACTATATTACGCACATCAGTGCGATGCTCCATTAAAAGGTTAGGCTTTTTACCATTAATCGATTTTGACCAAAATCTAATCTGATCTTTACAGTTGTGTAGCTTTAGGCTCTGTCGCTCTGAGGCTAATTTACTTAAGACTCATGACTCTTTAGGTCTACTAAAGACTTCACAAAAAAAGAGAGCTTAATTACTTTGTTTAACTCATTAATTAAATCTAGACTACAATATGCAGCTCTGATATGGTTTCCTAACTATGAAGTCCATGTTGACAGGCTCGAAAATATTCAGCGCAGGGGGTTCGACCACAAGATGTTGCTTCAACGTTTTGACTTTTTGTCATTAAAACAGCATACAGTTCTTGCTACTCAATTATTTTTATTTAAAATTTGTAACAACTTAGTTGATTCTAATGATTTATTACAAAATCTTAACTTTCATGTACCATCAGTGAACACTCGAACCCATAACAAATTTTATCTCGAAAACTATAGCACAAATCTTGCCAGAAACGCGTCAATATATAGAGCCTGCTCATGGTTTAACAAATTGTGCAGTAACAATGATATAGACCTATTTCACGGCTCTGTTAACTCATTCAAAACTAAAATAATACCAAAAATCAAAAGTATTTATAATTAACATTGTTATGTCTTCAACTTACTTCTTATAAGTAACTTAACTATTAGGATTTTATTCTTAAGTTTTTTTTTCTTCCTTAAATTTGATTTACTTTTCTTTCTTTTTTGTGATAAATTATACCACAAAGTACCTGTAACTGTTATACTAGGATCACAAGTGAAATTACTAGATTTAAGTTTACAATAACTGTTTTCATTATTAATTAATTTAATTTTAAATTGTCTTGTTTTTTAATTTTAAATTGTCTTGTAATTGGGATTTGTCTTGTTAGACAATAAAGGATTATTTATTTATTTATTTTCCGGCACTTTCAATAAGGCAGAAGGAATGTTAAATGTGACTTACAACCAGACTAGTTCACTTGGTGTTAGTCGAAAATAAGAACTCGCAACCAGGCTAGGCACTTGCTACGAGTTTTGTGTAAATACCTATAACCACAGAAGCACCTGCTATGGGTTTAAGTAAGAACTATATAGTAACCAGACGGTGTACTTGCTACTATAAAGTTTAAGAATATTGTCAAAACGTAGTCTCACGTTCTGCTAGTAGGTATGCTAGGCCGAAAATAGACTTGGGCATAACAGTGAGAAACAACAATCAGTTTGAATCTGGTTTATTAATGACCAATTTTCTGTTTATATAATATTGTATATAATACAATAAATGCTTATTAAGCTAAATTCAATTTGTGTCATTACACTGTTTAATATATCGTATTTACAATACATGTGGTAATTATAATAACTTAAATATCCTAACTACATAATTATGCAGATGTAAA
The DNA here is from genome assembly GCA_963576565.1 of Aspidapion aeneum. Taxonomy (NCBI): domain Eukaryota; kingdom Metazoa; phylum Arthropoda; class Insecta; order Coleoptera; family Brentidae; genus Aspidapion; species Aspidapion aeneum. Next base: position 57,704,996 of record OY755038.1, read on the forward strand.
ATATATATATGAAAATAATAAAATTTTGGATAAATGGACAACAGTATTGTACACTATTTTACCTCGAAATTTCATGAAAATCGGTTCAACGACTTAGAAGCTATTGTGGACCGGACAGATATACACACACACACGGACAGATGTCACGTGTGACTATATTGCTAAAATAGGTCAAAATGCACCAAAATGTCATATTTTCGGCGTTATCTCAATTTTTTTTCATCCAAAACAATACCTACTTGAGAAGTTGCTGCATGGACTAGGAAGGTAAAAAGCTATTCTATACTCCACTAGCACATTCAGGAGTTTCTCTTGGGGTGGAGGTCTGAGACCTCATGATGTTGTATTCATGCTCTTTTTTCTATTTATTCATGAAATTTATATTACATAAATATATATTGTATACTCAAGACTACACGCCTTGATTCAAGATTTAATTTGAATTATTCATATTAATATTAGCATTTCTTAAGCAACTCAAGGCTTGATTAAATACGAAGTCAAATTATTTACCAAAAAGAATTAGCTTGTCTAACGAACTGTCACGATCAGCTGTTTTTCGATCCAAGATGGTTGCCATAGGACAAACAAAGCGTTTTCCCATAAGCCGCAATGTTAACAAAAACGTAATTTTAAAAAAAAGTGAAACGATTTAATTTACAACAAAGATGCTGTTTTAAGTATTGATCCTTTGTACACATGGGAAAAATGCGTTTTTCTTAAAAAAAAATCAATTAAAGCCAGTAAATCACAAATAAAAGGGACCATGTTTTGTTCAAAAAGTCAGGTTATGTTTTTATTTACTTTTGTTTTTTTTTTTTAATTTTTTCTAGTTTTTTACTTAGTTTGAATAATTACTATTAGTTTCTGTGGTGTTATGAATTGTGGCAGCTGGGGAGATCTTGATAATGTTAGTTTTGATGGAATGCCAAGTATTTTGACCTTAAAAAATCATCTTGATTTAAATGAACTAGGTATCAGCTCAAAGAAGGGAAAAGAAAGTGGATAAGTGCTCTATTACCTGACTTAACAGAGGATAAATTGAAATATTCGAAAGGTTTTTGTCAGGTTTGTTTTGGATAAATATGTAACTGCCATTTTGGCAACATTTTCTATTGGGATCTTTTTTTGTGCTCGAGTGGACCTTTTGCAGAAGTGTAACATAGAATTGTGTTAAACTGTAAGAAATACTTCACTATGATTTTTTTACTATCCTAGGCAAGCAACTTTCAAAACTAGAATACAGCAATGATCCTGACTGGGTCTCTCCTGAATGGATTATTGTTTCAAAACGGTTAAAAAATTAAAAAAGTTATGGTTGAAAAAAGGGTCTAGAGAAGAAAGAAAAGGAAAACAATATGAGGTGAAAGTGTGGGTAATGAGCTGAACCAAATTTGTACACCATCCTACAGAACTCTTAAATAAATTCTTGGTAGTGTAGCGTCCTGTATAGTGTCCAGTGGAGTCCTGTATCACCAAAGTTTCTTTTTCTTTAATAACTATTTATTTTACAGACCTCAAAACAGTTTAGAATAAACTGGTGAATTTAACAATCTCCCTAACACAAACCTCTTTTTATCTTAAACTATTTTGGTGCAAATTTTTCCTTTATTTCCATGCTTTTTGACACCTAAAACTTGTACACCATAAAATTTGTATAGCATCTGACTGGATCTACTATGAGTCCTGCTGTGAAATTTCTACGGTACTGTTCTGAGCTTATTACCAAAAAAAAAATTTATGCCATCAAAAAATAAATGGAAAAAAAGTCATCTTTGTTGACTTTGATGACCACAAGAAAAACAAATAAGTTCTCTCAGATTTTTTTTTCAATTTCTCTCAAAAAAAACTTGGGTCCTAATGGGTCATATGCTGTTACGCCGAATTGTAGAGTAGAGTATATATTTATTTGCATAAACTTTTAGATACATAATTGAGCAAATATTGTTACAAAAAAACAGTAATAAAAGTAATAGTAGTAATACAACGGCGAATATTGTACTGTTGTAAAATTTGAACAGTAGTGTTGTGAGCTGATGAACCATAGGTTTGACTGTACTTAGGCCCTATGTATTATAGTTCATGGAAAATCATATGGTGATGTACAGTGTGTGAGGCCAATGACCAGGAAAAACGGTATTTTAATTTTGCAAGTTTTTTTTTTATATTACCTATGTTTTCTTATATTTTTTTAAATAAATATATTTTGTAAAGTACTTATTAGAAGTTTGCTTGACCAACCTCGGTTGGAACTCATATGTGTATATTGATCTGTTGGACTGACCTACCTATAAGTTGTGCCTCTTTTTCATGTCACTACTGGAGGGTAAACACGATTAAACTTTGTCTAAACCGAAAAATCATAATGAAATATTTTTCACAGTTTAACGCTATAGAAGGCCTATTACTTAGCAAAAGGTTTAGTCAAGTACAACAAAAGATCCTAATAGAAAACCTGAATCTGATGAGAAGAGTTTAGTCTATTTCAATTTCGCCTCTGTTAAGTGAGCCTTGAAGTGAGCTCTTTGAATAGAACTACTTATCCACTTCCCCCTACCTTGGGCTGATAGTTCATTGATTCATTGGTCAAAAAACTTCAAATTCAATGAAAACTAATATTATCATTACTTCCTCCGCTGCCACAATTCACAACAGCAAAAAAACTTGACATAATAATCAGTGGTGTACCCAGAAATATGTCTTGGGTGGACCCGAAACCTTTGGGGGCCCGATATCTTTGGGGGGCCCCCAGAGGTCCCATGATGTTGTACTTTATGCTATTTTTTGTATTTATTCATGAAATATATGGAAAATATCTCAAAAAATATGTGGTTTGGGGGTTCCGGCCCCCTAGCCCCCCGCCCCCTTGGAAGAAAAACGCATTTTTCCCATATGCACAAAGGATCCGTTTTTAAAACTGATTAATTTTTGCGACTGAAGCGTCGTTTTTGTGAAATTTACGTTTTTGTTAACATTACGGCTTATGGGAAATCGGTTTGTTTGTCCTATGGAAGACATCTTGGATTTGATCATATGTTTTGTTAGACAGCCCTGTGTTACTTTAAGGTTAACAATTCTCAAATTTCAAATAAGTTAAAACTTGGTCAGTTTCAAATTCATTTTCTTCTTAAAACTCAAATAGCTGTATAGCATATTTACATATTTTGAACAGTAAGCTGTTTAGAGCAATATTAATTTATATTTAAACCAAAATTTATATTCTTTATTTCAGGAATATTTAAACAGTTGACCTCGACGCACAGTGATCTGGGGCTGGGTCATAAGTGGTCAAATCCGACATCCTGATAACATCCTTAACCGAGGCTAATTGAACCCTTAAATGACCCCAGGGATTCGAGGCAATAAAAGTTAATTCCTAAATCTATTCTTTTTTTAAGTTATAGGGGGTTCATTTAGTATAATTTTGGCGTATAATCACCATAAGCCTAAAGTAAAAAAAAAATAAAACAAATTATAAGTAAGGCAAAAATTGTTCTTGGAAGAAACTAAATATATTTGCGTGTAGGGTAAGGATTGAGGTTTTAGGCAGTATCAAAAAAAATGGTAAGAGCGTTTTGGTTTTTAGGTGAAATTTTTTAATGAAACGTTATTTTAAAAATAGTTCCTGCTAGTTTCGTAGATCTTTTAAAGTCCACTTTGGTCCGGCTTGCTGAGTATGATGTCCCAAGGCTTACTGAGTAAATCTAAATTATACATTTACCCGCCCTGACCCGCTTATGAAGACAACAGAGATAAACTATGTGTAAAGAATGTTGTCCGGTGCGTTATTATTGCCACCAAGCATTTCTTACAGAATTTACTGGTGACATCATTACGACGGACACGGACAAAATTCATTCGCCAGACACAAATTTTGTACGTCACGTCATATTAGTGCTCAGCAAATCCCGCTAGATACACTTGGTGGCAATAAAAATAAAATAAACAACATAAACAAAAATTATATTTTATACCTTAAGTTGTATAGCTATAGCAACCATATTAAATTTAAAAATATAAAAAATCTTATTCGCTTTTCTCTGTACTTCTTTTCTAAAAAATGTATAGCTGATAAAAATCGCCAGCGCAACGATATATTATTACCGCATCTTGTGTCTTTCCAAAACTTATCTTAGTTGGCTTCGCTTTAATCACATGTTTATAAAAACAAAATAGTATGCATTATTTGCGTTTGAGGACATATTTTGTCAAAAAAACACTTAAATCTGGACACTGAAACTTTAGCCTTAATTCTTGATTAATTAATATATAAATATGGAATTTTTTATATTTCCTTTCAAAAAAAAAAATACCGTTTTCAGTGTATATTTTCTATAAGTTGTAAGTATCAGAGATTATTGGTAACGAAATGATTTTTACTTTGATATACTAATGTGTATTCTTAATTGTGTATTTTTCAGCATGTTATATTTAGCTATTTGTTAAATATTATTTTCAACAAATATATTTGTTTATTTTTTTAAATAAGGCAACACTGATTAAAAATATTAACTTTAAAAATTTCGTAAGGCTGAATTAATTTTTTATTTACAGTAAGATGACTTCCTATAAACAAAAAACTAAAATGAAATTTCATTGATATTGAAAATATTTGGCGCTTGGAATATCCCCTAGGTGTTTGCACCTGCGCAGTATGAATATTAAAAAATATAATGGGTATGCAAAAAGTTAGACCAAGAAAAGAACTAGCGAAACCAAAGAAAACCCTTAAAATTTTCTTTATTAATGACAAAATGGCTCTTGACCGCTTTCTGACCTAGCCAGATCACTGTGCGACGTTCCGAAGACTTATTATTGGGTGGTGGAGAAAAGCGAAGGGCATATTTCTCAACTAATAACAATAACGGCTTGTTAACACTTTTTTAGTAAAAATAAAAAAATAAAAATTTATTCCAGTAAACATATTCTGGTATGAAACAAAGATCACGCATCAGTATCGTAAAAATCGCATGTGGAAATTTTTATAAAGAACGAAGTTCTTCATGCTAGGACACCCGGCGCTTCTTTAGTCCTAATTTTGAAAGTTGTTCAAATTGTTCCAATAGCTAATTTGTAATGACTAACCGTCTTTTTTTAAACTACTAGACAACCTGAGAGGTATACTGGGGACATTTTTGGTCAGTTAAAATGACAGAAAATTTGTCAGCTGTTACCGTTATTGTTACTTAGAATAACGGTAACATTCAGGGAAAAAAAGAGAGATTTTGGAAAACTAAAGATAAGCATAACACAAAAGCAGTGGCGGATCCAGGGGGGGGGGCACTAGGGGGCACTTGCCCCCCCCCCCCCCGAGAATTTTTTAAATATACAAAAAATGAGTAAAAGGTAATGTTTTTGTAATAAAAATTAAAAATTTTTGCCTGCGGCACATGGAAGTGTCTATTGTTATTATCATCGAAATTACAACCACTGACTAGTTTAATAAAATGCTGCTTAAAAAAATATATACCGCTTTTTACCAACAGAGAATGTCACCTAAAGTGCCCCCCCGAGAAGCACCTCTGGATCCGCCCTTGATTAATTTAATAGTTTCATATCCCTTCAACTTTTTGTTTATTTATATTTAATCGATTTATGACTTTTCACAAACCATACTACCGATTTTTAATAAAAAATTCGACTGCATTAAAAAAAAACAATACAAAACTAGCTTTAAAAAATAACATTAAATGACGACCACCGTAAGTACCGGGTGCCGTTACCGTAAATAACAAAAAAGGAGCGAAAACCTGCTAACGAACAGACTCAGTAAAAACAATAAAGGTAACAATGTGTAAAATACGCGACCTAAAATGTTCCTAATAAATAATATTAAAATATGGATTTTAATAAACGGATTATTATCAATGTATAAAGGTCTGGAATGTGACAAACATGACGGACTTTATGTCACATTATTTTTCCGCAAATTCACGTGAGCTGAATTTTAAATTTGACTGTAAACATTTTTATGTAACATAATATTTGATAGGTGTTAAATACTGGATTTAAAATGATAAGGCAAATAATGCAGGTCTCGTGATTAAAAACGGCAAACTCACGTGCAGGGTTTATCGTGATAAGTTTGTTAACATTAACCAGCAACAATCTATAAGTTGTAAGTATTTTTATTATACATCAATGATATTGTCAATATGACCAATGATAGTGATGATATTGAATTACATTTGCTTGCTGATGACACGTTGGCATATGGTTCATCAGATAACATTGAAACACTTTTACAACATATGAATCGGACAATGCAAAAAATAGAAACATATTGTCGTAACAACATCCTAAGTATCAATAAAGCTAAGACTAAATACATGATAATCGCAAAAGAGAATGTTAAGAAAAATATAATTTCTTTAAATTATAGCCTTTATATGGGTACTGATATTTTGGAATGTGTAACGAAGATGCGATATCTTGGTGTAATTATTGATGAAAAACTTACTTTTAAAGAGCACTGTAACTCAATAATGTCCAAAATAAGTTACAGTGTTAATCATCTGGCTAGGTGTGCTGACGGATTGTCGATCTGGTCGAGGTTGGTGGTCTATAATACCATTGTTCTACCTCATTATAATTACTGTGCAACCATTTTGTACTTACTGCAGCAGAATGAAATTAACCGCCTTCAAAAAATGCAGAATAGGGCAATGAGAATTATTTTGCAGCGTAATAAATATACTCTAATTAGAGAAATGCTAAGGCAGTTACAGTGGTTGCCGGTGGAGGAGTATTTAAGATATAATGTATTGGTCTTTATTTTTAAGAAAAAAATAGGTAATGCTCCCTCTTACCTCTGCAGAAAAATAACATTAAATAATCAAGTGCATTCACATTATACGCGCCAACAAAATGATTTTTACATCCCACATAGAAATAAAAAATCAGCAACAAATTCAGTTTTCTTTAAGGGCCTTGATGAATTTAATAAACTTCCATCTGAAATAAAAGCTGTTCCAACAGTGAAAAATTTTAAGAAAATCCTAAAGATTTATCTTCTAAAAAAATTGAATATTCTTAATGAAGATATTCCGTAAACCTCTTCTTTCTTTTTTGTTTGTTATTGATAAGTGTTTTAATATTTTAGTTAGTGATCTTGCGTTAATATTTTTATGATTTTTTATAGCTGGCTATTATTTCCTGTTTTATCGGTTTTATTAATTTTAACCTAAATAATATTTTTTAAGTTAAGAACATTTAATTAGTGATTTTGTCTTATTGGTGATTTGATGTTTTTATTTTGTTTATATGATTTCCTTTATAATCAGTAGTTTCCTGTATAATGACGTTTTTTGTTTTTTTTTAAATCAAGATTAAGCATATAATATTTACATTTCTGTTTTTTATAACTAGCGTTTTTTGCTAAATAAATGGTTTATATATATATACAATAGGGATAACCGGCGATTAGTATTATCAAAACACCGTATAACCCAATAAAAAAAATCATTTAGCTACAGTGCCGCAAAAGCCTACGATGCCATCCATACCTAACGATTTACTCTCTAAGAAATACGAGTATGTTTTTACCAAGAGATCTCCCTAACAATAAAGCTAGAAATAAGCTATCGATGTAACCTTGATAACTGGGGTGGTTGTATAAGAGCAAATTATTTGGATACCGCCACCCAATATAAATTTACATCTAAATCCTTTTGCAAACTTAAAGATACAGACATTTTTATTTATTTATTTATAATAGTGTATTATTCACCTCGGCATAAAAAGTGGCACTTTTTAGCTGAAGGCAAAAACTTTGTAGCAGAAGCGTGGTAAAATTTATCGAGGGATAAAAACAAACTTTTAGTTACACTGCGCAATGCTGCCAGTTTTTTACTCTTTATTCTATTAAAAATAATGCATTTACTTGATTTCACAGCCCGACTGTGTATGAACTTAAACTACATCGAAGTATTTTTTGTTATTTCCTTGCCAGAGTTTGATCAGTTTCGTAGATTTGAGTTTTTGTTTTTATCCCTGAGCTGGTATGATATACTCAATTTACTATTTAGCCTCATTTAAAAGAAAAAATGAAGAACTTTGTTTGGTAAAAATACATTTATTATTTATATTTAATTTCAAGGTATACATTTTTTTAAAACTCTCCAAAGAGTAGTTTTTTTTTCAACTAAAAAAATGATTTTTCTTTCAAGCTACTTAGAATTTAAATAAAATTTGTAAACTAAAATACCAACTACTAAGTGAAAAAAACTTTTAAATAAAAAAAAACACCCAATTGCTAAATTTACTTGTAAGTACTAGTCGCAGTTGAGTACAAAATTGATAGGTATACTTGTAATGTACGACATGTTTCAACATTCAGTTTTGATGCCCAAAGCGCACGAAATTATACAGTTTTGTATTTTCATGAATCAGGATATTGGGTAATTTTGTACCGAACTGCGACTAGTAGTTACAAGTAAATTAAGCAGTTGGGTCTTTATTTAAAAAAAAATAATTATAATAATTTTTTTATTTCCAACTTTAAGGTTTAATTCTTATTCAGCCTTATAAAAAGCACTATGCCTTTACAATTTATTTATACCCAAAAAGTACGTGTAGATTTTCTACGGACGCGAACATTGTTACCTTCCATTGAGTGATGGTGAGGGAGGAGAGGGGCTGGAGGGAACTAGTAAAATGATATCGAAAAAAATATTAAAGCGCTCAATATTTGTGAAAGGTATAGCTACAACTAGTTAAATGGTGTTGGAAAAAAAATCTGAAAGCGTATGCAGAAATAATTTTTGATAAAATTATGGGGAGACTGGTGGGAGCAGGGAAATAAAATCGCCTAAAATTTTGATATGTTGTATGCCTTAAAGCCTACATCATGTCACAAACTGGCGTCTGAATACCGCTATGCTGTTTCCTGTTTAAAAAAATATAGCCTATAGCACCTTCGGGATCAGTAGCAATTCAACTACACCTTTTTTGTCAAAATCGGTTCAGCCGTTTAGCCTCTAGCGTGACACAGACATATTTACTTACAGACATACAACAATCGAACAACATTATCCTTCCTTTTGCCGTGCTGCAGTTGGGTAAAAATAAACAATTTGTACTTTTCAACGGTGTATCATATTATATAGGTTCTTAGTTGCCTTCCAAGGCTGTGTATAATATATGCGTATTTGTACAGCATTAATACTAAATATTACGTAACTCAAACAGGCTAAAATGGTATACAATAAGCTCTTATAGTCTGGGTCGTAGACAAAAGAAACTATGTAACTTTAATAAAATTTTCTCCATCCATGATGGATATGATACCTTCCTAGCTAGCCTATTAGCACACTTGTAATAAGTGAAGTCATAATATATCAGCCTTCAAAACAGTTTTTTATAAATATCTCAGAAACTAAAGGTCCTACAGAGTTTTTGGTTATAACGCAAATTCTTGAGTAAAATGTAGTCTACTATATTTCGAAAACCGCATTTTCATTTGATGCTCCCTTAAACGACGAATTGCCTCACATACATGCAGTAAAATTTAAATTAAATTGCAATTGCATCATCGTGAACCTACTGCCTACTTGATTTCGCTGATTTTACTTAATTGGGGTAAGTTCTTTATAAAACAGGAATTTACATTATCAGCATATTATAATATTTTTATTTTTTATATGTGTATAAAAAAATGGGGGTAGGGAAATCCTGAATCACCTATTGCGAAAGTCACGAATCGCCACTGCTGCTTTTAAACTTTAATGGCAACATTGGCCTATGTCCGTCTCTTTTTTTCTTATTTTAGTTTCTTTTTGTCTAGACTCGAACACACGGTCTTCTCCCATGCAGCATCTAGAACTAATAACCCTGTGTACAGGTTGTCGACAAATGTTGATTCGCAGTAGAACTGAACATTTAGGCAACAATATTAAGATTTTGTCACACTTTCCTAACCAAGATTAAAAGTTTAAAATTAATAAGAAAACAGGGAGCTTAAGATAGCTAGATATATTAACTTAAGTTACAGTCTTTGTTTAGAATCATAACAAATTTAAAATAAAATCATTAAAAATAAATGTATTTTATTAAAATGTCCTAAAAGATTAATTAGTTTAAAACTTAATTTTTACAAGTACCCTATTTCGCCTTATTGCGTCATAGATCAGTTAAAAGCAAAAAATCGTATTTGTGTCGCCAGAAAACGTAATTTATAGTAACGTTTAAAATAGCGTGGCATCCAGTAGAAATTTTGAATTTTCAAAACTTATATATTTTGCCTGGTCCATGCTCCAGGATGCTATGCTTTTTGAAAAGAAACAATATGTATACGTATTCTTTACTTGCAGCTTTATGCTGCAGCTTCCCTAGCGGCTTCACCACTACAAAACATCTATCTGACCACAAATACACTAGCGAAGCGGTTTATTTATTGGAACATCTCCATTCGTTCGTGTGTGACATTCAGACTTATTTTTTTTAGAATTGTTGCTTTTAAACCCAACAAAAACACATCGTAATTATTAAATAAAATTTTGCTGGGTTAAGTTCTTAGTTTTGCTTACGTTAACGCCAAAAAAATCACTGATTGAAAAATATTAATTTACCTATAAGATTATAAAAATTCGTTACGTGTGTGACATTTATTTCTTTACAAAATAATGTATTTTTGTTATCTTACAAATTTTCTGCGAACTGCCAAATACTTAATTCAACTTTTATTTTTTAATTAATACTTGGTAATATTTTGTACAATAAGATTTATATTTAAATGCCCCTTTATGCATTTTATTATTTTATTTATAAACTTAAAAGTAAGTTACGTGTGTGACAACAACGTGTAACGTGTGTGACTAATGAAAAAATACAGAAATTAACAGCTAATAGTATTTTATTTTTAAAAAGAATTATAACTAGACAAATAAAAAGGATATTTTTTTAAAAACTTCATACTTACTTGACCAAATAACTTCCTACTCAAATTTTTTGGGTTAGGCCTATTTAGTTTTATAAATGGTAATCTGCTTTTGTTGTCTTCATAAAGAAGTTGATTTTAAACACTTGCTGCAGCTTTATAAAAGTCGAGCAAATTTTGGACTACCAATTTTTCATCTTTAGATTAAGATAGTTGCCAAACCAAACATTCTACGCGTCCTCCTATACCTTCTACTACACCTTTGCCGTGGCTTGTGGAAAAATACTTCCATGTAAAATTAACATAAAATTTGTCTTTTAAAAATGGAAGTAAGTATTTATTTTTGAATTGCGATGATTGTCCATCACTAAAAATTATCACATCTTCCTTTTAACCTTCTGTAAAAATTATCTCAAACAACTTACTAACAAATACAAATATGGTATATTTAGTATTTTCTTTTGTGTCTGAGCATATCAAAACGTTTTCTCTTATAAGAGAAGTTCTTATAAACATAGGTCTAAAAATGTATAGATTTCAAGATACGTCAAACTTTTTTGTAAATAGAATTTTTTCAAAAGAATGTTACCATATACTAAGTAAATTTTACACAGCTTTGTTGAAATTCGACAGTGTTATTTGTAGAAGTAAGGGGCCAATTTACGCCTAACTGGAATAACATTATTAGGTCTAGTAGCATTCCGCAGATGAACACGATAATATAATTATTTTGTTTTTTATTTACGCCAATAACTATACAAACTATTCCTTTTAGAATTACTTAAAGAATAGACATTTAAGGCGAAAACTGAATAAACAAAATTATTACTTAGAAAATATTGCATTTTATTGTTAACGTTTAACGTTACGTGTGTGACAAATTAATTTCTGTTGATAAAAAAAAACTTATAACATGCAATTTTTTTAAATTTTGTTTCTGGTATCTCATAAATGTGCTGGCTTTTGGCAAGAAAAATTTCGTTTAATTAATGCCTTTTTTCCGAGTTATACATTTTTATTTCTGTTTTCGTTACGAGTGTGACAACAGTTTACCATGCCATGTATTTTTAGGCTAAACCAAGTACAAACAAGCGAACTTTGGCATGAAAATTTGTACATTTGTTGTATATGGTACTACGGTATGGTTAATTTATTGTTTAATATCAAAAGCTTAAGGAAAAACAGTTTTTTGAGATGTTTATCTTTTAACTAAAATAATGGATATTTTTATATAAATTAGTTTAATGCTAAAACTGTTTTCACTTTCTCCAATGTCGATCACGAGGATACGAGTGATCCCCGTCTGGAACACGTCCTGATAGTCAGGAACAAATGTTCCATGCCAATCCACGACCGGACCGGTTTTGACCTTTTGGGCCATCCTCAGGTGAATGTAGGCGATAGCTCCGTGTAGAGCATAAGTTGTGTGAAACCACCAGAAACAACTACTCCGAAGGAAAATACCGCTACCGGCATTGAATTATACTGATGGTTTGAGGCTAGTTTAATGCTGTTTTCTTCGGATTTTTTGGGAAAACAGAAAATCTATATGAAATCCTTACTCAAGTTCATAAGCTAAGTAGTGTTGGCTTTAATTTAGGACTAATTTTGATAACCTATAAAAATGTTTAAAACATATCCGCTTAGGACCACTTTCTGTGAAATCGCCCTATTATCGATTTTTTAAAAGGAAGTATCAACTTTTCTATTAATAAAAGCCTGGTTTGGATTTCTGCGCGGCGAAATAATAATAAGCTTTATAAGTTTCCGATGCTTTCTTTCTTGCCTTAACAAGCAATTTATTTTGCTTTTGGGCCAAATTGTTTATATTCAAAATTGTTATAAGATGTTGATTGATGAATAAACTGTTTTATTATTTATTATTATCATTATTTTATCTGTCCATTTTAATCTACACTGTACACTTCTATCGTAACCATAAATTTATATATAGGGCTATCTTCATAATGAGGCTATCCGTGTACATGCACCTGCTAACGTAACGTCGAAGATATATTTGCTGTTGGCGTTTTGTCTGCCGCGAAAAACTCCATAGTGTAAGTTTACTTTTTTTCCTTAATTTGATAACCGTGACTCTTTCGCCGACACTAGGCCGCCAATTGGAATACGTAACTGCACGGGTCATCAGCCACCTTTGGAGCCCCAGACCGGGTTTTTTTTTATCCGGTCCTTTCGTCCCTTAGAATGGCCTACCGACTGAAGTAGTGTGTAACAAAATCTGCCTTAACGCGATGTCCGACCTTATCTGGCCTGGTTACCGTCGCCGTCGTAAATGAAAGGGCAGTTACATTTTACAAGACGCTAGCCCTACCAAGTGTACTTTAGCTGCCTGACTTCCGCATGCACAGATCTTCCAATATTATTTACCTCACGTATTACAATCAATGTATGAGCAGGGTGATTTTCACTTGATTTCTAACCACATGAAAATAGAAAGTTTCAAAAACCTAACCTAACGAAACCTAATCAAATCTAACCGAACCAAGGCAAACTGAACCAATAATTTAAAAAAAAAACTTTCCTGACTTCCTACCCGGGATCCTAGAGGATGCGAATCGGAACCGAACCGAACCTAACTAAACCGAACCATACCTAACCTAACCAAACTAAACTAGAACACTGCTAATTAGGTTTAGTTGGGTATGGTTAGGTTTGGATATCGTTAAAAAACAATCCCTGAGGTTAAGAGTTTAACTTAAGTCCTTAAATTTAAGCACGAAGGTCCAAAATTTAATTCTTAGGTAAAACTTTGACAGCACCAGCAAAGCAAGTGCTTATCTTAAATTAAGTGGAACTTAGCACTTAAGTCCAAATGAGAAAGTGGCCAATTATATGTTAACATGCATACACTATTTGATCATAAGTTAGGGTGGCATCACTGGTTATAATTGAAGGTTATGGGGGTTACTCCTCCAAGTAAATTGCTTGTGTCAAAAGTGACAAAAAAATTATTTTTGCCTTAAACATCAGTGCTCTTACGCTTTTGGGTTACAAATTTTCCTCCCCTTGGTTATTGGATAACCGCTAGTGAATGGTAGTCAATTATGTTCTATTAAGCATAACCAAAGTTTAAAAAATTTGCTGCAATTTGTCAAAAATCAATGGAAATATAGAGATAAGACGCGTGTCGACGTAGGCTGACGCTGGTCGTAACTGCAAAACAGGTGCCACCAGCCAATAACACAAGACGCTAGCCCTACCAAGTCCACTTCGAATCCCTGACTTCGCATGCGTAGATCTACCAATATTATTTACCTCATGTATTAGAATAGATGTACCGGGTGATTTTCACTTCATCTAGGATCCCGGGCAGGAAGTCAGGAAAGTTTTTTTTTTTTTTTTAATTATTGGTTCAGATTTGATTAGGTTTTGTTAGGTTAGGTTTTTGAAACTTTCTATTTTCATGTGGTTAGAATCATTCAAGTGAAAATCACCCTGTATTCATCTATTCTAATACATGAGGTAAATAATATTGGTAGATCTGCGCATGCGAAGTCAGGGATTTAAAGTGGACTTGGTAGCGCTAGCGTCTTGTGCCAATAACCCGCTTCAAAACAGGTGTGCGATTCGGCCTTTGATGTAGGCCGCCGGCTCAAGTGCAGCAACTTATATTTTAATTGCGTAAACTTTGGCATAACTATAAACTTGGTGCTGCCGGTTTTTTTTACACTTGAATACTGAAACAGAAATCTACAATCAAATTCAAAATATGACCATATACCTCTTAATTTTTTCTTAACTAAATATAATGGCACATATTATATGCATTATTTTATGATTCATGACACTTGCCCACCTCTATAAACTTAGCATTACCACTTAAGAATTGGATATTCGCAATATATGCATTAATTGTCGTAAATTTGTCGTAAATTTGTCGTGAAAGAAAAAAATTTGTCGCGCCACCCGTTTTCCTAAAAAGGGTATGTAATGCTAAGTTGAGTCTCAACTTAGCACTACCACCCCAGAAAAAATATAAATTTTTAAAAACTAATAAATGCATTAATTGTCGTGAATTTGTCGTAAATTTGGCGTAAAAGAAAAACAATTGACGCGTCATCCGTTTTCCCGAAAATGGGCAGTGAGCAATTTTGAGATCTCTCAGTCAAATCTTAGTGATCTTTAAGCTTTTTTACAAAACTTATGAAGATGTAGGTGATCATATTTAACATTTTCGTGCAACTGTAAATTTTTGGTGAAACAATCATTATATTACGTTCCGCCTTTACTTTTCAATATAACCTTTTGTGGTGTTTGTGTAAATATTCATTGATCGCCAGGATTTTGCGTTGTTTTAGAAATTATGAAACTTCTCAAGAAACATTTATATGCTTTAATTGTCTTAAATTTGTCGTAAATTTGTCGTGAAAGAAAAAAAATTGTCGCGCCACCCGTTTTCCTGAAAAGGGTAGTGCTAAGTTGAGTCTCAACTTAGCACTACCACACCAGAAAAAATTAAAATTTTCAAAAACTAAGAAATGCATTAATTGTCGTGAATTTGTCGTAAATTTGTTGTAAAAGAAAAACAATTTTCGCGTCATCCGTTTTCCCGGAAACGGGCAGTAAGCAATTTTGAGATTTATCAGCTAAATCTTAGTGATGAAGTTTTTCACACTACGAAGATGATATTTAACCTTGTCGCGCGATTGTAAATTTTTGGGGAAATAATCGTTATATTACGTGCTATTTTTACTTTTCAATATAACCCTCTGTGGTGTTAATATAAATATTCATTGCTCGCTGTTTTCAATGATCAAGCTAACGCCAGGATTTTGCGTTGTTTTAGAATTAACGAAAAAAAGCGAACTTCTCAAGAAATATTATGTTGTTCTTTTAACAATCATAGGCATTTTGCTACAAAGAACGGATATCAATATACCTACTAGTTGTATAGCTTTATTTATTTTATTGTAGGCAAAAGTTCTTACCTAACAAAGTCGAGAAGCCCTCCCTTGTTACACTTTGCCAAACTTTTAGGAAGCCCTCCAAATCCTGTTACGTAATTAATAGGCGACTCCTAATAAAATAATAATCAAGCATAGCATAGCCAATTGTTAAGAAGAAACATTTCGGACGCGTGTAAACGTGTTATGTCGACCTGGCAACATTGAAAGCCCTGCACCAAAGCATCAAAAAAATAATATCTTTGACCAAAGTTCTTTGAGCCGACAAGACGTTTTTTTTTTTTTAATTTTATTTAATAATTATTTCGAAAAGTACACCATGAAAAGAGGGAAACCTCCTAAAATCCAACAGGAGGATATCGAAAAGACAGTGCTCAGATATAAGGATAAGTTAGTGTCAAATGGAACAATTGTTCCTTCGTCGAGTTTTGTTTACAAAGAGATGTCGAATGTTTTGCCTTAAACCTACATTTATTAGTTAATAATCGATACATTTTACAAAACAATTTGCTTGGTAAGTTTGGCATAATAAATAGGTATATCAGATAAATAAAGATAGGGGAAAGCAGGGCAATGCAGCCCACCTAAGTACATCGAGTTCTTCTTTAAAGTCTACATACACACCATATACGGAATATTCCTATATATGGTAAACACTAGCAAAATACTTAACCTGTGTTATCACTGCTAGTTCAGGCCCTACATCCGAGATTCAAGCAATATGCTGCCTTTAATGATAGAAGCAACACACTTGGTATAGATAGACATAAGACTCGCCCAAACATTTTACGAAAGGGAACCACTCACCCAACCCTGGCATGGGGTGGTTCCCTCCCCCCCTTAAACGTGCTTTTTGATAGTTTTTTGCTAATAACTCGAAAACAGTGAACTTTTCCAAAAATCTTCTAGAAATCATTTTTCAAGCGGATATAATTTCCTCTTCAACGATGTACCCTAGAACGCCCTGAGGGCAATGGTAATTCCATTAGAGTACGAATAAAGGGGAAAATTTTTAAAATATTTTTTTTAATATTTTTGTATTTTTTTTGTGGTATCTTTTATCTTTAACATTTTTTTTTGTTAAAAAAATATTTTTAGTTAAAAGCCCATTGTATTCAGTTAAATACTTATTAGGCTAGACAAATTGATTTTAAATGGTCGGCTTGAAATAAAAATAAATGTGTTGGTAAAAATCCTTAAATCAAACAAATATGCTGAACATTCATATTTGTAACTCAGTAAATAATAAGAAGAGTGAATGATTAGTAATAACTTAAAACTGAGTTTTTCTAGTTAATATACTTTAAAATTGGCGTGGGGGCATCCCCCCTCTAACCCCCCTCAAAAGTGCTCTCTTACAGTATTTTCCCAATTATTTGCAAACTCTCAACTTGGCAAAAAACAACTAAGTAACAATTATTGAGGCTGATGAAAAGTCCTCTCTAACGATGTATAACACGCCCCCCCTAAATCAGTGGCGCACCTTTTATAGGCATTTCATAAATGAAAGATGTGAAAAAAATTATATTTTTTTATTTTTCTTAAATTTTACTGTCCCACGTGTCTGGTTTTAAAACTTATTTTTAAAGCCGAAGAAATTTTCTTTTCAACGATGTACATCACTCCCCCCTCAACGCACTAAGAGTGGGCGGATGGTTCCCCCTTGTTATATTTTTGGGGAGTATACTGTATATTCTTACAAACTGTGTTGCTTCTCTCATTGAACGCAGGGTGTGTATTAGTACTGTTTCAACAAGGTTATCATTAATGAAGATTCATGTGTATACCAAATTTGACCACTTTTGGTGCGTCTATGCTAGATCTACCGCTGCATTTATGGGGGATTTAAAAATGAGTTTTAAAACCAGACATGTACAACAACAAAATTCAAGAAAATTAAAAAAATATTGTTTTTTCCACACCTCTCATTTATTTAAATGCCTATATAAGGTGCGCCACTGATATAAGGGGGGCATATTATACATCGTTAGAGAGTACTTTCGGTCAGTCTCAATAACTATTACGTAGTTGTTTTGGGCCAAGTTAAAAGTTTGCAAATAATTGGAAAAATACTGTAAAATATCACTTTTGAGGGGGACGAGAGGGAGGATGCCCCCTCCCCCTAATTTAAATGAATTAAACTCGAAAAATTAAGTTTTAAGTTCATACAAATCAAAAATATTTTTTTACTCACCTTGAGAATTATTTACTGAGCTGCAAAAATGAATGTTCAAAATTTTTGATTGATTTGAGGTTTTCTACAAACACATTTATTTTAATTTCAAGGCGGCTACTTTTAAAAGTTATGTCTAACTTATTAAATATGTAAACGTATACAATAAGTTTCAAAAAAATAATTTTTTGAAAAAAACTATATGTTGAGGATACAAAATGCCACAAGAAAAATAAAAAAAAACATATTTTAAACATTTTCCCCTTTTTTCGTAGGCCTATGGAACGTGAACCACTGCCTTTAGAGGGTACTAAGGTACATGGTTAAAAAAGAAATTTTATCTGCTTGCAAAATGATTTTTAGAATATTTTTAGAGAAGTTGACCGTTTTCGAGTTATTAGCAAAAACCGTCAAAAAGCACGTTTAAGGGGGAAGGGGGACAACCCCCTGCTAGGGTTAAGGGGTGGCTCCCTTTCGTTAAATGTTCGGGAGAGTCTTATGTCTATCCATACCAAGTGTGTTGCTTCTATCATTAAAGGCAGCATATCGCTTGAATCTCGGATGTAGGGCCTGAACTAGCAGTGATAGTTCAGGTTAATTATTTTGCTAGTGTTTATCATATACGGGAATATTCCGTATATGGTGTGTATGTAGACTAAGACTGTAAATAATAACTCGATGTACTTAGGTGGGCTGCATTGCCCTGCTTTCCCCTATCTTTATTTATCTGATATACCTATTTATTATGCCAAACTTACCAAGCAATTTGTTTTTTAAATTGTATCGATTGCTAACTATAAATGAGTGTATACTTGTAGGTTTAAGGCTTCCCATTAAAACATTCGACATCTCTTTGTAAACAAAACTCGACGAAGGAACAATTGTTCCATTTGACACTAACTTATCCTTATATCTGAGCACTGTCTTTTCGATATCCTCCTGTTGGATTTTAGGAGGTTTCCCACTTTTCATGGTGTACTTGTCGGAATAATTATTAAATAAAATTAAAAAAAAAACGTCTTGTGGGCTCAAAGAACTTTGGTCAAAGATATTCGATGCTTTGGTGCAGGGCTTTCAATGTTGCCAGGTCGACATAACACGTTTACACACGTCCGAAAAGTTTTTTCGTAACAATTGACTATGCTATGCTTGATTTTTATTTTATTAGGGGTCGCCTATTAATTACGTAACAGGATTTGGAGGGCTTCCTAAAAGTTTGGCAAATTGTAACAAGGGGTAGGGAGGGCTTCTCGACTTTGTTAGGTAAGAACTTTTGCCTACAATAAAATAAATAAAGCTATACAACTAGTAGGTACCTAGTGTTACTAGAAGATGGTGTTTTGTTAGTATGAAACATATTTATATCCGTTCTTTGTAGCAAAATGCCTATGATTGTTAAAAGGACAACATAATATTTCTTGAGAAGTTGGTTTTTTTCGTTAATTCTAAAACAACGCAAAATCCTGGCGTTAGCTTGATCATTGAAAACAGCGAGCAATGAATATTTATATTAACACCTCAAAGGGTTATATTAAAAAGTAAAAACAGCACATAATATAATGATTATTTCACCAAAAATTTGCAATCGCGCGACAAGGTTAAATATACTCATCTTCGTATTGTAAAAAAGCTTAAAGATCACTAAGATTTAGCTGAAAAATCTCAAAATTGCTAACTGCCCGTTTTCAGGAAAACGGATGACGCGACAATTGTTTTCCTTTTACGACAAATTCACGACAATTAATGCATTTATTAGTTTTTGAAAATTTAAATTTTTTCTGGGTTGGTAGTGCTAAGTTGAGACTCAACTTAGCATTACATACCCTTTTCAGGAAAACGGGTGGCGCGACAAATTTTTTTCTTTCACGACAAATTTACGACAAATTTACGACAATTATTCCATAGATTAGTTTTTAAAAATTTTAATTTTTTCTGGGGTGGTAATGCTAAGTTGAGACTCAACTTAGCATTACATACCCTTTTTAGGAAAACGGGTGGCGCGACATATATTTTTCTTTCACGACAAATTTACGACAAATTTACGACAATTAATGCATATATTGCGAATATCTAATTCTTAAGTGGTAATGCTAAGCTTATACAAGTCACTTGCCCGTTTTTGGACAAGATGAGCAAAAAACAGCGCTTGCAAATACGAATTTTATAACTGGTTTTATGGTTTTATAGATTAGGTACTCAGTTTTTATTTAAAAGTAAAGAATAAGACGTAAAATCTAGATATTAACTAAAGTAATAAAAAATAATAACATTGTCAGTTACAGAATATTAAATACATAAACATAGTATTTAATCTTAAAATGGCTTTACATACGACCAAGAAAGATAAAGCCAAAATTTTTACTAAACTGAAAAATGGTTGCTCCATTCCAGCAGTAGCCCAACATGTTAAAGTAAGCAGAACAACAGTTTATTCTATTAACAAAAGATGGAGAGAAGAACACCTGAAAGTAGGACAAGTTCAGGAATATCAGGCGGTAATTCGAGTACTCTAAAATAACACAACAGTTTTTAGTAGCCAAGCGGCCATAGAAAAATTTTGTTTCTCTTGTATTTTTCCATTGGAAGCTCAAAAGCTGTGTACCCACGGTGGTCCAAAATCTAATGGACACCTATTAAATGCAAATATATAACTGGTTGGGCTTTACATATATGCAAAGTGAGGAAAAAATATTGATATTTTTTGTAGAGAGAGCAGGAATTGCTCCTTTCTTACTTTTACTCTTTGATGATATTCCGTGGTTTTAAAAGTTCGCGGACGTTTGATGATTTTTATTCTATAACTAGATTTTTACTGACATTAGGTACTAATAAAGTTTTTTAAATAATCAAAGCTACTTACTTCAAAAAGGAAACCGACTTTTCACTTCTATAAAACTCGTTTTTACAAGCAAACGCATCGTGTTCCCATTTTTTATTTTTGTTCTACAAAAACAATTTCGAAAATATAATGACAACATTTACCAACACTTTAATGACATATCACAAATGACAATCTCTTTGAAGTATTCAGTTCACATAATACCACCGGTGATTAGAACTAGAAAGAGAAAGGTTGCAATGCTTAGCACTCATTGTATCGTTACATTTTTGCCTCAGTGTCCCATATCATCATCTCGGTAAAAGAAATGAAAAATAATGCCTGCGATATGGTAAGCTTTTACACAAGTGGCGTCTTCTACCAAATCCAAAAAAACTACTAGAGTAAAAACAAAAGGCAGGCACATGAAACGAAATACAGTACCCATGACCGTGACATAATTTCCCCTCAGGTCGTGTCAATGCATAATGCATTTTTTTAGCCTTCGCGACCTTTTCTGTCGGGTCAGCGGAGTGTGAGTCAAAAATACTAAAAATAACCCTTTCAGGACAGCGAAGAGTGTAAGAATTTTTCCAGTTTTCCCAGTTTCCAGGCAGCCAAGAACACATTTGCCGTAGAATTAAATTGTTAAACCTTAGGTGCCGAACTGCAAAAAAGAACTTAATAAAGTGGTTAATTTCAGAAATTTAATTCAATTCAACAGAAGCAGGCACGTTATTTATAAAAATTACCAAAAATATATTGTTGCAGCTTTTTCTTAAGTTTTACGTTGACATTTGGATTTTTTAAAGAATTCGTCTTATAAATAGACAAATGGAAATAAACAGTCCTCTTGTTGGACGTGATAAAACTACTGTAAATTATTTTAAAATTAGCTTTACTTGGTTACGGTTGACATGAAAATACTATTCTAAAGCCTTGTACTGACCTGAAGAACATTGAGCTGTGCAACGATCTAAACAGCGAACCAAACACTAGTTTGAACGGGGCCAAGGCAAACGCAACGGTTCGCGTAATTCTCATCTCTTGTCAGTTTTTGTCCGGTGTATGAATTCTTGAACAAGTGAGGAGTACTTCTTTAAAATCGGGTGAAAGTCAAACTGCGCATGCGATTTCACTTGATTTTAACATCTCTATTGGTCCTCGCTCGAATTTCAAGGAGTACTCGCTCGGAAGATTTCAAGAATAATGACACAGATATTAAAGGTAATGCGCACAAATGGGTTTTTTTGGATTTGACAGCACAAAAGGAGAGAATTTGTGCCCTGTTCGTCAAAATAAAAACAGCCCATTCACCAATTTGTTCGCTGTTTAGATCATTGTACGACGTAATGTTCGTCGATGTGTGTAAGTCTGTACAAAACTTAAGATTCTACAAAAACGTAAAGAAAACTCATGAATGATTCTTTAATATTTTTTTAAATGCGAGTATATGTAAATAATATAAAATTACGCTATTTTATAATTTTATTGTCGGTTTCTGACTCTCCATGTTATAGTTGGGGAAAGTGGCTTTAAGAAAATTGTCTGTTTAACTTTTCTGTTCAACGTATCTATTAACATTAGCTAAAAAAGCTTCCCGTAAACCTATTTTTTTGAATTTGTGGCTTATAAATTTTACCATGTTCCCGGGTTGCAGTTTGTTATCAATTTTAAGGAATCAATTTTATCGAAAACATTTTTAACATTGAATTCACGAGCAGCATCGGCGTTGGTTGGCCCGATCTGTCAATGATAGTGAGTAGGTGTGGCCGGTGTATCAATTTTTTCAAACTTTAATAGCATGTATATCAAATTTTTGTTTTTGCTTAAACCCTTCTTTCCTCCATGTTATATAAACTTTTTTCTTATGTTGTCCCGCTCTATCACCCATTAAAATATTGTAATTCATACCGTTTACACCCTGTATAATACGGCTAAGTTAATTGTTTGTCACGTAACGCGCTAGGTATGTAACTAGGCTTAAAATATCTTGACAAAACTTTATTTTAGCAGATTGCTTGGACTTAAACCAACTAACGACTTAAATGCGATGCATCACTTTAGAAATGAGTAATTTGTCACGCTTTTGCCAGGATCCCAGAGTAGCAAAACGTTGCGGGCAACTTTGTGTCAGCACTATTAAGGGGGGTTTTCCTTAGAATAAGAAAAAGAAAAGAAATATTTCTAAGAATTTATTACATTGTTCGGTATTCTTATCTTCTTTACATTAAATAATTTGTTTTTTAAATTGTGCAGTGTATCAATATATCTTTCAAGTGTACGTACATTTGCATAATTCAAGTTTAAGTTCAAATCTATCTATTTAGCCTTCTTCGATCCATCTTGGTACATAGGCCTCCCCAATATGTTCCACTCTTCCCTGTGGTCTTCCTCAATTTCTTTTATTTTCTTAAGGTCTCCAGTTTGCAATTTATTTGTTCCATTGATCGTCTTTTTGTCTGATATTATGACCGGCAAATTTCCATTGTAATTTTGCTACTTCTCCTCTGACATATGAGGTTTTGAGGTACTGAGGATATTTTTTATTCAAATAAGCTTTGTTAAAAAATTAATCAAAATCTGTTGACAAAGCAAGAACCTATTGCACTGGACTTCATGCGCCTAGAGCGTTATAAGTCGTGCCTTACCTACTGAATTTGACTAAGTTATCAAATTTTAGTTGTTATCCAGTACATAAAAAAATCGGACTACAACAGAAAATAATGTATGCTTAACATTTGAAGATACACCACTAAAAGCCTAAATTATTAGCCGCCAAACAAGACAGTAAACTATAACTTTTCTCTAGTCTAACCTTAATCTTTTTACAATAAAACCGAGTATGTATTTGTTAAAACAACAAATTTCACTTATTCAACCAGCTCGTAAACAAATTGCAATAGTTACAAACATTTACCGGGATGATAAAATACGACGCGTAGGTAAGTTCCAGTTAATTTAAATTTTTTCCTATAGTTTTATTATAGTTCCTATCAGTCTTCTAAAGCTCAGCTCTCTAGCGTTTCTGGAAGTGGCAATGTTAGTTATACAACATACATAGTTTTATCATATTTCCTATCAGTCTGTCAAAGCTCAGCCCTCTAGCGCTTTTGGAAGAGGGCAATGTTCCTTAACATAATTTTACATGTATAGGGGAGGGGAGTAAACTGGAATTTTGTGGTTTTTTGACTTTTTGCAAGGGTTTGATCAAAATTTCTATCAGTGTGCAAAATTTCAGCTTTGTAGCATGTCTGGAAATATAGTAGAATTTTGATGATCTATACATAAGTGAGTGAGTGAGTGAGTGGCAATTTCGATGTTTTTTGAAATTTCGTAACTTTATGGACATCTATGAAACCTGGAGGGGCTGTTAACTCTATGAATATCTACGACTGTGTAATATTTAAGATTCGTAGCTCATTCCAAAGTAGAGTTTTTTAAAGATACACTACGTACACAGTAACATCAATCGATAAAAAAATTAATTGTAAATGAAAGCTCTCTTATGACATTTTTCTTCTTAAGTAAAGAGTTATTAACGATACAAACAATTTTAATTTTATGAAAAATATGTTTTACATAATGTGCATTACCTTTTTCTAACCCAATTGGTAAATTTTTAATCTTTATTATCTTTTAATTACTAGATGTTTGCATTTAACAGGTAGGTCTTAGGATTACGGATTTCGCAGTATAACTAATATAAGCAATTTAACTTGACGACATAATTTTCTAAATAAAACAATTCTACAAGCGTGCATAGTATAATTAGGAAATATAAAGTAAAAACCTAATAATAATAATTGTTAAAAAAATAAAAGTATGGTCATACTTATACACTTATATTAAAAGTCTATGCTTTTTAATGTCGAAGAATTGGCAGATTATGTTTACTTATATATAAAAAATTTCAATTTGAGTCCACTTTTACTTAATTTATCAAATTTTATTAAAACTCCATAACTTTCTGTAGATGTTCCAAGGATTGAAAAAAAAACTCTTTGTCTTCCTCTACTATCTATTTTATATTCGTCGAAAATAAAACCGGTAGTAGAGGATGACAGAGATTTTTCTTTTTTCAAATTTTATTATGTTAGGCTTGGTGGGGTATTTTTAGTAATCTTTGGTGTAAATCTTAGAACACGACCACTTTAGACGAAATAAGATTTTAACAATTTATTCTTCCTTTGGCTCCCCCATCCCTCAAAAACATTTTTATCTTCTTTAATTTTCATAGAGTTTTTGGATTTATAAGCTACCCACAAGGTCGCAAACAAATAAACATGTGTACACAAGAGAAGCCTTATATTTAATTTATCAATTAGCTCACACATATACTATACTATAGTAGTGTGAGCTATGGTGATCCTAATTTTTTCGAGAAAGTTGCTCCGATTTCAAAATTTTTTATATATCTTTGCGTTTCAGATGATTTTGAAACTTTTTTGTTGCGCCGTCTGTCTGTCTGTCTGTCTGTCTGTCTGTCTGTCTGTCTGTCTGTCTGTCTGTCTGTCTGTCTGTCTGTCTGTCTGTCTGTCTGTCTGTCTGTCTGTCTGTCTGTCTGTCTGTCTGTCTGTCTGTCTGTCTGTCTGTCTGTCTGTCTGTCTGTCTGTCTGTCTGTCTGTCTGTCTGTCTGTCTGTCTGTCTGTCTGTCTGTCTGTCTGTCTGTCTGTCTGTCTGTCTGTCTGTCTGTCTGTCTGTCTGTCTGTCTGTCTGTCTGTCTGTCTGTCTGTCTGTCTGTCTGTCTGTCTGTCTGTCTGTCTGTCTGTCTGTCTGTCTGTCTGTCTGTCTGTCTGTCTGTCTGTCTGTCTGTCTGTCTGTCTGTCTGTCTGTCTGTCTGTCTGTCTGTCTGTCTGTCTGTCTGTCTGTCTGTCTGTCTGTCTGTCTGTCTGTCTGTCTGTCTGTCTGTCTGTCTGTCTGTCTGTCTGTCTGTCTGTCTGTCTGTCTGTCTGTCTGTCTGTCTGTCTGTCTGTCTGTCTGTCTGTCTGTCTGTCTGTCTGTCTGTCTGTCTGTCTGTCTGTCTGTCTGTCTGTCTGTCTGTCTGTCTGTCTGTCTGTCTGTCTGTCTGTCTGTCTGTCTGTCTGTCTGTCTGTCTGTCTGTCTGTCTGTCTGTCTGTCTGTCTGTCTGTCTGTCTGTCTGTCTGTCTGTCTGTCTGTCTGTCTGTCTGTCTGTCTGTCTGTCTGTCTGTCTGTCTGTCTGTCTGTCTGTCTGTCTGTCTGTCTGTCTGTCTGTCTGTCTGTCTGTCTGTCTGTCTGTCTGTCTGTCTGTCTGTCTGTCTGTCTGTCTGTCTGTCTGTCTGTCTGTCTGTCTGTCTGTCTGTCTGTCTGTCTGTCTGTCTGTCTGTCTGTCTGTCTGTCTGTCTGTCTGTCTGTCTGTCTGTCTGTCTGTCTGTCTGTCTGTCTGTCTGTCTGTCTGTCTGTCTGTCTGTCTGTCTGTCTGTCTGTCTGTCTGTCTGTCTGTCTGTCTGTCTGTCTGTCTGTCTGTCTGTCTGTCTGTCTGTCTGTCTGTCTGTCTGTCTGTCTGTCTGTCTGTCTGTATGTCGGTCTGTCTGTCTGTCTGTCTGTCTGTCTGTCTGTCTGTCTGTCTGTCTGTCTGTCTGTCTGTCTGTCTGTCTGTCTGTCTGTCTGTCTGTCTGTCTGTCTGTCTGTCTGTCTGTATGTCTGTATGTCTGTCTGTAACGACCAACGCGCATAACTCAAAAACCGCTTGACCGATTTTAATGAAATTTGGTACCTAGGCTGGGCCTTGGGTCGAGATGGTCCCATTTAAAAATGAACAAAATCCACCGAACACAAACCAAATAAATGGGTGGGGGTAGATTTCAAAAACTAGAGTTTATGTGAAAATGTGGCGCGTATGATATCAAACGAAAGGTAATTGAGTCTGGAGTAAAATAAAATACATTTTAATTTATTTAAAAAAAAGGGTGGGGGTATATTTCAAAAATTAGAGTTTAGGTGAAAATATGGCGTGTGTGATATCAAACGAAAGGTAATTGAGTCTGGAGTTGAATAAAATATATTTCAGTTTTTAGTTATATTAGCTCATACGTACACTATAACTATAGTACCTAGTGTGAGCTTAGGGGCCCATATATTGGCAGAGTATTTTTTCTATGCATCTCAAGTACCCTCTGTCTCTTAACCCTGCACTGGGTGATCTTAAACCTGCACCAAATTTCATCACGTTACGCAAAAATGCATGAGCCTAAATTTTCTTCCTAGGGTCCCAACTATTTTATCTACTTTTGTGAAACAGGCTATGTACCTAACGTTATAAGCTCAGCTATTTTCTCTGGTTTGTCTGGTGCCACTACGTGTGTACCAAATTTCATCCAAATGGGATAATGGGAAGTGTGTCAAAAACGCTTCACAAAATTTGATTGATAGTTAGACAGAACATCTGAAGCTAAATAAAAGCTTGTAAAAAATTGCGTAAAGGATTTTTTAAAGATGTTTTTATATAAATAATATATTTTATTTTTCATCTACATATATTATCAAAAAAAAAAAAAATTTGTCCGGCGCCGAGTTGGCCGGCGCCCAGTTGGCGGCGCCGAGTTGGCCCGGCGCACAGTTGGCCCGGCGCCAAGTTGGTGGCGCCCAGTTGTCCTAGACCGTGCTAGAATGAGCCGAGCCGCGATTTAGTATTTGAATAAATGGCGGCAATGAAATGATGAAATTCGAACCTCGTTAAGAAAATAATTATTTTAGATTTGGAAGACTTTTTCTTATCTTGGTATACCCATCTTTAGAAAATTTTGTCAATATAACAAACAAAATGAACAAATGAACATTGCAAAAATAGGCAAAAACAGAACAAAACACTTTGCATAAAAAAAATACTCTGCCAATTTATGGGCACTAAAGCTCACACTAGGTACTATAGTTATAGTGTACGTGTGAGCTAATATAACTAAAAACTGAAATATATTTTATTCAATTCCAGACTCAATTACCTTTCGTTTGATACCACACAAGCCATGTTTTGACTTAAACTCTAACTTTTGAAATCTACCCCCACCCTTTTTTTCTTAAATAAACTAAAATGTATTTTGTTTAACTCCAGACTCAATTACCTTTCGTTTGATATCACACACGTCATATTTCCAATTAAACTCTAATTTTTGAAATTTACCCTCACCCTTTTATTTGGCTTGTGTTCAGTGGATTTTGTTCATTTTTAAATGGGACCATCTCGACTCAAAACCCAGCCTAGGTACCAAATTTCATTAAAATCGGGCAAGCCGTTTTTAAGTTATGGGCATTGGTCGTTACAGACAGACATACAGACAGACAGACATACAGACAAACAAACAGACATACAGACAGACAGACGGCGCAACAAAAAAGTTTCAAAATCATCTGAAACGCAAAGATATATTAAAATTTTTGAAATCGGAGCAACTTTCTTTTCTCGAAAAAATAAGAATCACCATAGCTCACACTACTATAGTATAGTAGTACTGTGAGCTAAATATTTTTTTAATTACAAAAATATACTTTGCGTTGACCTTTGGTTTACCCGTTTAAAATTATTTGCATTTGAAAAACGTGATTATATTGTTTAATTTAATCCTTTTATTCAATGCGCTTTTGTGAAACAATAGAATCACGTTTTAAAATGAAACTGAAAAAAGTAGGTTAGTTATTTTTGTTACAATACACAGGATCTGTTATTAACCCTTAAGTAGTCGCTACGCCGTAAAAAGTGCGCCACTCGATCTAAAAACCATCCAACGTCCTTCATTTTCACTCAATTCTAATGGCGGCCCATGTAACCTCCCACCCATTAGTCTTCTTTACGTTTTAAGTAGCACGACTAGCAGCACGCGCGAAAGCATCAGTCGACAGCGAAGTGTTATCGAAGTCGGCAGTGTTTGGATGGAGCATAAAATACGCCAATCGACTACGTACGTATATTTTTTTTCTTGGGCATGTATTATGGAAATTAATGGTATTATTGTCTATTTATCTGTATTTTAGGGACTACTAGCCTTTTTTACGTAGCTCAAGTACCAACACGCGCAAACTTATCAGTCGACATCGAAGGGCAATTGTGTAAAGAACATGGCGTCACTACACATATCTGTCACACCCCATAGACTTTTTCTTGTATATGAGCACTTATTTTTGTAACTTTTATGGAATTTTATTATTTGTGATTCACTTCTTCTTGTTTAGTTTTATTTTGTCTTTAGCATTCTAGTTGATAGAAAGCAAATTATTTTATTTTGTTTCAAAGTTTTTAGGTTAGAGTTATTAGGCTAACATTAATTTATTTTGTTTTTGTAACTATTCGAAGCTGAAATTTTTTTTTCTAAAAATAAAAATTTAGAAGCATAGGAATTGTTTTAATGAAAATTTTTTTTATTTAAAAAATCATAGCGACTTCTTAAGGGTTAAATATTTTTTAAATTATACCTGGTTTTTTTTACCAACTTACTTATACCGGTTTTTATGTATTATTTACATTTGCTGACGACCTAAAATAAATTTTTCAACATTTTAAAGAAGTTTAAAAGCACTACAAAAACAA
This sequence comes from Aspidapion aeneum, assembly GCA_963576565.1. Classification (NCBI taxonomy): domain Eukaryota; kingdom Metazoa; phylum Arthropoda; class Insecta; order Coleoptera; family Brentidae; genus Aspidapion; species Aspidapion aeneum. The sequence goes on from OY755038.1 coordinate 57,734,330, forward strand.
GTGATTTTGGTCAAATGAATTTGAATTTGATATACATGCCAATTTCCTTCTGATTTTGAACTCAGAATGTCAGAACAAGGAAGTAGCAGCGGGTATACATCCATGTTACAATCTTCTTGGACATCATCAGTACGGCACAAACAAGATGGATGGAAAGGCGATGAAATGAAGGTGATGAAATCTGAAAAGGAAAAATGAAATGTGAATACCTACTTTAGAAAACCAACTGCCAATTTTCGGTATCAGCCAGGGTATCCTCGGATCTGAGGAAAAAATCTAACATCCACGCGGAGACAGCTTAAGTCAATCTGAGTAGGTATCCTAAGCTCAGGTTCAATATTAAATATTAAAGGAATATTTTGAGGTTGTCAAAGACTAAATAAATTAATTTTCGGGCGGCTCCTCAATACAGGGTAGTAGTAGCCGTATACATCAATGTCACAGTCTTCTTGGATACTACCAGTGCGGCAAAACCAAAATTAATGGAAAAGCGATGAAATGAAGGTGACAAAATCAAAAAATTTTCAAAATCTCTATTTCATCTTCGAAAATTTTTTATAACTAAAATTTGGTTTAAAACTTTGAACTAATGAAATAAAGTTCCGTAGCTTGGAGGCCTCTATGATTTAAGTCTAAAGGTTTATTATTATCTTATGTACTAACGTAAATGGACCATCTTAGTTGTGTTAAGACGCTTGTCAAACGTTGTTATAGTTACCAGAACCCAAAAATGTCATAAAAGAATTGCTTCCCAAGTAGAATAAAGGTGCACTGGAATTTCCGAAAATTAATTATTAAAATTAAAGAAAATTTACCAAGTTTCCCAATTTTATTTTCGTAAAATAACGTATTTATCAATGACAAAGACATGCCTACCTCGCCACATACGCTAGTAGTAGTAACAGTAGTGTGGGGTAGGCTCTAGGCCTGGCGACTAGGCATATGAAGCGCCTTTTTGGCCAACCCCCGGGCATCCCTCCTACTGCGTCCTTCCTTCGCTAAGGAATCTGCCCGGCTTCTATACATAGGCCAGAATATCGGGCAACCTAAGATTCAGGAATGCGGCGAGGTCTCGTCCTCGCTCCATCGCTCGTACGTCGGCGTCGCGTCCTCCTTCACTCTCATCTTCGCCAATGGCTCCCACCTCTCTTCGTGTTCTCCCCGCATACGCTAACGTGCGTGATTTAATTATTATATACGAAAAGTGAGTAATTTAAAACTTGCCTTGCTCTAACCAACCATCTAGTTCGAAGCAACCTAAACCAAAACTAATCTAACCTAAACGATATCTACCTGGCCCTAACCAACGATCTTATCTTTAGCAAAACCGCACCAAACCAAACCAAAACGAACCGAATGGCCATACAGAGATATTTTACCTAATTATAGCAAATGAAGGGCATGCCGCAATTCTATAACAATAAATTCAATTTATCTTGTTAAGTAGGTTTTTGGTCTGCGCTTCAATTTGCCTATACCCGGGATGAAATCAGACGCTGTCTAAACAAAAAAAATTACATATTAATCAAAAGATTTTATTTATAATTATTAATTATTAATATGCAGTCAGCACTGAACAAATATTTAGTGCTTAATTCGGACATCACTTATTTTAAAAAAAACCTATGTTTCTATTTTGGTCAAAATAGATCTTTTACAAAGGAGAAACGTCAATTCGAGAAATTGACTTAAAAAGATAAAATACTTTCCATTGCCATAAATCGCGAATCAAATGACACACGCAAAGTTAAAGCAAGAATTAAAAATCACAAACATCTAGTTTGTCCACGGATTGAGTGCCGGTAAGGTATAAATGACAAAAAGATTTCTATTTGGATTCTGATTTTCTGGAAATCGATCCTGTTTGGTTCAAGCTAAGATGTTAAAAAAAATGAGTCAAATAATTTTAGATACAAGGTGGTTTAGTAGGCTGATTTGATAAAGTAAGGTATAAATGATAAAACATATTCGATTTAGATTCTGATTTTCTGCGAATTACTCCTGCTTGGTCTGAAACTAAGGTGTTAAAAAAATTAATTAAATCAATAAATCTACAGGATGGTTTAGTAGCTTCATTTTATTAAAAGTGTTAAGAGTAAAATACCTTTGTTTTAAAAGATATTAGAAAATATTATGAAGAAGAGTTGTTTACATTCAAAAATTACAGCAGATTTTTAATTTTGAGAAAAATCAGCCTTCTCTGATTTTATAAGTCGATTATGGAAATTTTCTTTAGACGATTTTAAGCTGATGCTTCTGCAAATCAAGAATCAGTCGTAACTTTTAATTCTAAGCAACTTTCCTTAATAACCTTTTCTGATACCTATCTCTTAAAACAAAGGTATTTTACTCATAACACCTTTTATCAAATCAACCTACTTACCGCCCTTAATTAATTGATTTGGTTTATTTTCTTAACAAGTTAGTTTAAGACCAAGCAGGAGCGATTCTCAGAAAATCATAATCTAAATCGAATTTTTTTTGTCATTTATACCTTACCATAACTCAATCCCTGGACACACTTTATGTACTCAAAAGGATTCAAACCAAGAAGGAGCGAGGTCTCAAGCGAATGCGCTACAACTGATCTCCGAATAGAGGTAGATTTGTAGATTCCACGAGGAGTCGTATCGGCTTCCAAGTCGTTCAGCGCCTATACCAACAAGAAATTTTGTACGTGACTCTGCATCTCATTTTGTTTCCAAGATTTGAAAGCTTCTGCCAAAGGAAGCTATTTTCTTGGGAGTTAGTTGGCAATAGGGTACCTCCTTTAAAGTACTGGAGCCTTTTACGAAGTAAGGAAGGGCAATCGCATAGCAGATGTTTGGCTGCCTCTGATGCGCGACTGCAGAATCTGCAGTTAACATCGTTGGCCTTACCTCTTGCCTTTAGGTGATATTTTACTAGGTAGTGTCCGGTAAGCAGTCTGACTTTTAGTCTCAAGTCGGTCCTGTTCATTTCTACAACTCGCCGATGAAGATGCGATTCATACTTTACGTACCTGCATTGTCACATCACCGTATCGTAACCGCAACGTCAATGAAACGTGAAATATTATTACACTGAAAGCAATTTCAATGTAGTTTGAATACGTTCATTTCTTTCAATGTAAGAATATTTGACGTGGTACCATGGCGTGACGGTAGGTATAGTATGAATCGCGCCAAAGAAAAAGTTTAGACAAATCAATTTTGTGTTAAAAAGGCAAATAAAAGTTACGATCATACGTACAGTTCCTCCAAAAAATTATATTGTATCCACACACATAAAAAGGCATTTAATGTACAGGAAAAGATGTAAGCATAGTACCTACCAAATTTTCATATGGAAACTTCCTGCACAGTTTTTTTTAACTCGCCTTTTACTCCAAAATCGAAATTTTCAAACTTTTATTACTAAAATACACGCACCGTTAGATCCATATTTATATTGTTTCTAACTTCTTTTCTTATTCTGTTGTTAAAAAGGACCTAAAATACCTCAACTAATGAATTTCAAGTCGCCCTTTCTTGACATGAATATACGGGTTGCAGTCGGCAACCATCAACTTGAGAACTTTACGAGTTAGTTTGGAACATATAAGTACTTATTATTAAACAAGTAAAACAAGAATTTTAAAAAAATTGAACATGGTACACTGGCTATTTCGATTATCTCAGAAACTTGACATAATATATTTATATTGTTGGGAAACTAATGCCAACGAATGGGTTTATTCGCACATTTTGGCTTGGTTTGGACTGATAAGCGAAGGGCATCGAAGATTCGTTGGCATTTGCTCATAACCCGTAGAGTGTCATTCGGTAACATCAAAAAAAGTAAATGGAATCTGCTATTGCAAAGTGAGTAGCATTGGTGTTTTAGAATATTGCTATTTCCAGTTTTGCTGAAGGCTGGACATGCAATATACAAGGTGCTCCAGATAACAGTAACTACATGCGGATTTCGAAAATGGTATGAGATAAAATTTTGGTTAAATAAAAAAAAAGTTGCGATATTCCAAGCCCAATTATAGTTGATGTTGTATTAAAGTGACACCGCGTCATCAAAACCTTGATGGGCGGGAAGGGAGTAGAGGGGTACATACAGTGGCACGCACTTCCTTTAATTTTTTTATTGATATTGATTCCCAAAATGAGGCACTGCACTAATTAGTCATTAGCTTACTATTTTACTTGCTTTTTATTGATGTCTTCTTCTAAACGATTTCATTAGAAAGGAACATATATACTATTATCTAGTTGTTACGAACATATTGATTTAGCAGGGCTTGGACGTTTTCTATTCGTTGTTGTTTTGACTTTTGACTGTATGTCAAACAGATTACCGTCTTTGCAACTAAATCAATATTTGCGCACATTTTACTATAATTTTGGATCCTCTTTTATGTTTCGGATCTTTATTTATCAGGTAAGTACCTATTTGATCTCTCCTTTAAAAGGTCGTAGTGTTTTATCCTTCGAACATTAAGCCCCGAGCGGCACACTGCTTGTACAAAGTGAAACACTAATTTTTTAAGGCTTCTTTACTTAGATTTTGCCGCAGAATTTGGTTTACCATAGCTATGACGCGGTGCCACTTAAATAGAACATCAACTATAGATGCCGTATTGAAATTAAAAATATCTGGCAAAAACTAAAAATGTCTTTCGAGAAACTGAAATTTATATAAATTTGGTATTTTTTTATTAATTACGGTCACTGAAATGACGTAATCAAATTTTTTCTAGGCTTTCTAGATTTTTTGTACCCATAGCCAACTTTATTATTTCTTCTGGCCGCCATATTAAATTTATACGTCGTTAAATAGAGGAGAAAAACAGCTCAATTGTGTATAAAAAGCCTAGTATTGGATTATGGAAAGCGTGAGTTTCCTAAAAAAGCAGTGTTTTGCTTTGTTGGTGGCTAAACAAATGTCGTAATTGTCTTTGTAGTCATATCTGCATACTTCATAAAAAAATTTGCCAATTATTTGTTTTATCTGTAAAGACCTTTATTTTTGAATTTTGTTTTTTTTACCCTTGGTGAAAATGTAATGAAATGTCTAAATATTTATCTTTTGTTTATGATACCAAACTTAATAGCGTTGAAATAAATTAAAGTAAATGCTTATATTTTGATTAAATGTATAAGTACATATCTTGAGTATGCGTTTATGGCACAACTCTATCGGTGGAGCGGGTGATGGATCTGTTGGAGCCTTGTCTCCGTAACTCTTACTTTCAAGTAAAATATAAGGTTTACGCGCAAAATGATGGAGTCTCTTTCTCCACTGGTAGCAAACATCTACAGGGAGTGGTTCGAGTATAATGACATGAACACGGCAAGAGTCAAGCCAAAACTATGGCTACGATACATGGATTACACATTTATTATATGACCGGAAAATGATGATGAACTGCAAAAGTTTCTACACCATCCGAACGGTACAACAAACAACCAAATGCACAATGGAAATTGACACAGATTCGGCTTTACTTTTTGGGCGTTCCTGTCAAACGAATAGACCAAAACATTCAACCCACTGTATATGGGAGAACAACACACACGGGGCAGTACCTAAATTTTAAGTTTAGTCATTCTGTTGCTACAAAACAAGGAGTTACAAGGAATTTGTATTTAGGAGGCGTAAATATTTGTAGTAATAATGAAGAAATAACTACATAAATTTACAACATTAATAAGGACTTATAACAGAATGGTTGTTCCGAAAAAATAATAAGCTTAACAATCTCTAAAATTAGAAAGAAACCAAATGTAGCAAAATTTCAAAATTATGATCCATTGGGTATTATTAATATCCCATATGGTCTTCTGAAAACATAAAACGAATAGCCAAACACTATAATATTATAACAGTATCTTCATCGGAAAATACAATAAAGAGTTTTGTAACTAAAACCAAACCAGAAAATCCTTCAATTTACCAAATTTCGTTTGAGTGTGGTACATCATATGTTGGTGAAACGAAATGCCCTTTTCAGGTTAAAACCCAATTATAAGATATTAAAAAATCCACTTTAGCGGATCATGCATAGTCAAATGACCACAGGATTCAATGGTCAGAAGCTAAAGTTTTGCATAAGAAGCCGTTTTGGCGAAAAGTTTATTGGAGCTGCGTTTATAATGCAGAATAAAGAAGTTTTCAGTCAACCAAGCACGGGCATACCAAACATATGGAAACCACTCCTTAATGAAAACAAGCGTCTTAGGATTTAAAAAAAGGGCGGATCATCACACCCCTGCACCAACTAGTATAAGTAGTAGCCTGTAGACTGAACTCTTTATCATCATCATTGTCTACGAGTTTCAAACAAAGAATCTCCAATGGTTATACACAGCGGTGTTAAGACCAATTTAAACTTATGGGGTCATCGTATAGTGGCCATAAGTACAGACAAGAGCCACAAGAATTTGGGCGCTCTGGGAAGACATGGAAGGAATAAGGCAAGCCAAACTCCTAAATGGGGAGGCCAGCGCCTCCAGGGCGAGGTCTTTTCTCACACTCGGGAGAAAATATGAGCATGAAGTTAGCGAACACCCATCGCAGATCGAACCGCGACTAGGTGGATAGTTTGCCGTTAATTAGTCGTGAATTAGTTGTGAAAAAATTAATTTTGTCGCTCTTACTTTTGACCGTTTTTTTGGGTGCTTCGCTTACTTCATATGAAGTTAGCAAAGCACCCTTGTCAAAAATGGCTTTAGACTTAACCTATCAAAACCGAATATAGTGGATAATTTGCCGCTAATTTGTCGTTAATTAGTTGTGGAGAAATTAATTTAGTCGCTCTTATTTTTGACAGTTTTTTGGGTGCTTCGCTAACTTCATATGAAGTTAGCAAAGCACCCTCGTAAAAATGGCTTTGGACATGACGTATAGAAATCAAATATGGTGGATAATTTTCCGCTAATTAGTCGCTAATTAGTTGTGGAAAAATTAATTTTGTCGCTCTTATTTTTGACCGTGTTGGTGCAAGAATTATTTGCCAGCTTTTGGCTACTTTTATATTTTAATATTATTTTTTCATTTCAAATTTCGCGGGGTATATGCATATGACTTATCCCCGCACCGAGACACGCGCGAGTCTGCGCGAGGAGTCGCAATCGGGAAACTGACAAGAAGCACACGAAACGCCGTGAGTGCTACAATTTTCCCGTTTTTCCTATCTTCCAAGCGACCAAAACGACTGCAACTAGATGAAAACTAAGGTACACAGAAAAAAGTGTTTGGTTGAATCAAATAAACCAATTTATTTGAAAAAAAATATTTGGATTAAATAAATCTTGTTTGGATCAAACAAATATATTTATTTCGGACAACAGTACATTTTGTTACGACAAAAAACATTGTACATGTGAATCAAATAAATTACATGTTTCAATTTTTTTGGCAATAATAATATTTAAAAAAATATTGTTTACCGTATACTCAAATAATTGATTTTTTTAAAGCAACTCAATTGCTTTTTATTTTTTTTAATGCTCAGATTGACTAAATAATTGTTTCAATTATATAAATTAATAATTTTAATATTGTTAGATAAAATTATTTGAAACAACTAAATTAAGTTTTTGTTTATAAATAAATATACAAATACGATTTTTTTAAATTCCTTCTTTCTTGGTTTTTATTTCCAATAGTAAACCATTTTTGTATACATGATATATATCACGTAAAATTATTTGACTCAAACAAATTAGATTTTTGACTTTGTCAGTGCATATTCTTCATTGGTCCATATAAAAATATTTATTTTAGCCAAACAAGTAATTTAGTCGCTTTAAATAAGACTTAAGAGATTTTTGTATACGGGTTTCTGCCATTTTTGGTTTTTAAGAAAAATTTGGGGGGTCCGAAGGACCGCGAATCTGCGTCCGGCTTTTTTTTTATTTTGTTTTTTTTAATTTTTTACTTAATTACCTTAGCCTAACGTAAACAGACTCAAACCAATCCAAACCCTCCCGACCCCTTGTTGCGTTAAAAAAAATCGCCGGACGCGGATTTTGGATCTTAGGCAGGCTCCCTAGTAGGTGCCCTCATAAAGAACTTTTCGGCTTTTCATGAAAAATTATAAATGGCAAAAACCCGTGTAGGTATGTAAATTATTTAGTATACGGGTTTCTGCCATTTTTGTTTTTTTTTTTTTGAAAAATTATTTATGGGGGTACCTACTAGGGCCTCTAGGATTTTTTATATTTTTTTAAAATAAAAAAACGGGTACCGGAGGGCGAGGTTGTAATGTATTTTTTTGGTTTGGTATGGGTTGGCTTGAGTTGATTTGAGTTTGTTCAGGTTAGATTGCGTCGATTTAGAAAAAAAAATTAAAAACTCAAAAAAATTAAAACAATTTTTTTTTTAAATTCTCCGGTCGCCGATTCAGGGTCCTAGGGACCCCCCTAAGTACCTCCAGAAAGGATTTTTCATCAAAAATCAAAAATGGCAGAAACTCGTATATACTAAATAATTACCAAGTTACCTAATAAGGTTAAATTTTTATGAAATTACAAGTACAACTTTTTATCTTCTGTAAATACAGCGCGTTGCTATACCTATTAAAAATAACAGCAAATCGCTACTGCGCCGACGCAGAATAACGATAACAATAACTAAGTGGCAAAAGAACGGTTCAAAAACACCCTATATAATATCTACAAGAATTTTATTTATTTCAATATAGCAAATAACCAAAAAAGTGTAGAATAAAATCGATGTACCTACTAAGGTGAACTCCCTAGCTGTCAATATGATAAAAAAGAGGAGCGCAACAGATCTTTTTGTTTTTCTAATGCACAACAGACAAAGAGTTTCGATCCAAAGTTGTCCGATTGATTCGCGGAAATCCGACCAATAACATTCCGCCCTAAAGTTTAGAATTTTATTTATTTGATTTAACTAATTTTCTGTTAAAACCATTAAACTCGCCATTAACCTGCTAGTACTTCTCTAGATTGCTTAGCGTAAACATTACAAAATGTGTACACAGCTTGTGAAATTCTGTGAAATGTTTTTTGAAAAAATCGGAACATTTTTGTGAAATCCTGTAGCTTGTGTGTGAAATTTTGTGAAATTTATTTGTCTTTGTGAAATTTATTATTATTAAGGGACCGGAGCTAAGGCGGCGACATTACTTTTTTAAATGAGATTTACCGGGTGTCTCAAGGTGAGTGGCTTATTAGATTATTTTGTAAACTATACTGCCGTCCTAAGCGTAACCCCCGTATTTGAATTTTATATGAAATGGAGTAAATCGCGTTGAACGTTTGAAGTGCCTTATGGAAAAAAGAAAATTTTAAGTGACATTTTAAATACTTTTTGTAGTTTTTCGATTGGTTACATTAGTATAAACAATAGAGTATATTATTATAATTCGTCTTAACCAACAATCGCATTTTTGGATTTTTTTCAAATACGGGGGTTAGGCTTAGGACGGCAGTATACAATAAAAACTTTCTGTTCTTAAATAAGTCCATGTAAAGTATATTTATAAAATACATTCATAGTTGCAGTGTTGCCAATTGTGGGAAAACTTTGCAAACACCTTTATTATTTTATGTATGATGTATACCTATCTTCAACCGTTTTTAAAATATTGACAGATGAAAATTAACATTTTGTAACTTTATCAGCCCGTAACGTTTCTACATTCCTATCTCGGTTTTTCAAAAGCTATTTTATACTATTTAGAATTAGTTCAGGGTTAAAATATTCCATGGTTAATTTAACCCTGGGTTAAATCTAAAAGTAGTCTAAAGCGATAGCTTGTAAAAAGCTAAGATAGGTTTTGATTTTACGGCCTGTTAAAGTTACAAAATGTCAATTTTTACCTGTTAATATTTTAAAAACAATTACAGATAGGTATAAGACGTTATACACAGAGAAAAATATCCATGCAACAATTTTAAATACGCTGTGCAACTGAAATTGTGCAAAAATATAAAACAATTGTTGAAATAAACGAATAAATCTGTTTTAATGTTACCAATTGGATTGTGTAACTTATTTTGTGTAAAAATGTTACACAACAGAACAATAACTCTCAACAGCGTAGTGGAAAAGCCCATTGTGTTATAAATCTACACAGATAAAATGTAATTTTTTTAATGAAAATTTGTGCAAAAATATACTTCAAATTGTAGAAATCATTCGTCGGATTGATTCGGTAAAAGTCGTTTCAAGGGATCGCCCCACCGCATCTGGCTTCCTTCAGTGTTCTGTGAGTTTAAATTTGTGTTTTGGCTTGTCAGTGAGGTGATCCGTACAAGGTTAGTGTCATTAATTGATAAGTGCTTCCGTTAACGTTAAACGTGTAATGGATTCTATGGATTTTGTGGAATTAGTTCTCGAAAAACTGGAGGAATGGGTGCCTACTTGCAGTCCACAAAGAGAGATTTCGGGGTAAGTAAATTACTACACATAGGTCTACCCTAGAGTCCCTGTATGTTGACATATTTGGTAATATATCCAAATATGTCAACATACAGGGACTCTAGTCTACCCAAGCTTTTGAGAATAGTTGATCCATTTTTGATTTTTCTTTCTGTGATTTAAAAAATGTGTTTGAAAGTAAATGACAACATTGTCCCCAATATTGTCTTGGTTTAGCCAGTCCGAAGCTCAAAAACATTTCTGCGCCCGCGCACTCCCTTAGGAATCACTTTCAAGAATTTTCGCAGAGAAAAAATTGGGCTTCTTGACCAAATAAAACTATTTACAAAATTTCAGCTTGTTACTCATGGCTTATCCTATTTTTGGTCTAAACTGCGCTTTTTTATAACGGCCGATACTAAAATTCTATATTTAAACATTTTTTTTATATTTTTTAGCTTGAACGATTTTGCAATGGCATATCCGGAAAACAAAGACAGTTTTTTGACAAATGTGCAGAAGTTTGTTCAAAAATTTGGGTGCTGTTAAAATCAAACGCAATTTACCAAAGATCAGATACAGCGGTCTGAAAAGAGTTTCCATGAAGCAGACGAAGGTAAATGATAATTTTTGCAACACCACTATTTTTGATTAACTTAAAATTTGTAAATTAGAAGTCAAAAGACATATTTTGCCTGTCTTACTACCATGGTATCTATAAAACTGTAACCTTTATTTAAAGGGTATCAAAATATCAGTCAGAATAATTTGACTATTACATAGAAATCCTTCAATGTCCGTTAAACTTAGTACTATTTTTTTAGCAGCTATTTTGTCTTCGCTGCCTTCCTTGCAATTTCCAAACAATGGAAAATCCGAACAACGAAAGTCCAGCAAACAAGAATCTTTAAATAGATATATTTTACACGTTCAGGTAAATTCATTAAGCATAATAATATTGGTTAAATAATTTAATAACTAATGTGTTAAAATTTGTTGTACTCATCAGAAAATACGAAAATAAAGGTCTTTTAACAAGTGAATTTTTAGTTTGGTATTTTTTTGTCAAATAAAAATTAAACATTGTGTACTTGTTATAAAAAGTAATAAAGCGCTTTTTAAAAATATATACAAAAAATATATACACAAAAATTAAAACAAAATGCAATGCAATGCAACCTATTGAAAAAAAAACATCTACAAGATTTTGTACACATTCAGGGATACTTTTCATTTAATTGTTAAAGAAAATTACAGAATATTATGTAAAAAATTCATATTTTTAACTATTTTTACATAAAATTGTAGGAAATATATGCACAAAATTGTGCAATTTTGGGTGTAACTAAAATTATTTATTGTAAAATATATAATATATTATATTTTTTGTGGTAAAAAGAAAAATATAACTGAAGAAAAAACACCACAATGTAAAAAAAATACAAACATCTTTTAAAATATAGCTACATAATTGTGCATTTATATTGCCCAAAATAGAATAAGAAAATTACACAATATTGTATAAAATGTTTTCATACTTGAATATTTTGCAATTTTTCCAAAATTTTAAAAAAATTAATGCAAAATATACAACAAATTGTGCAAAAATATGTGAAATTTTTTTATACAGGCCTGTACAATAAGCATTGTGCAAAAAAAACAGTTGCACAGTTGTTTAAAATTTTACAACAAATTCCATTGCACAAATCTATTCAAAATTTTTGCACAAATTGGTTTTATACCCATTTTGAAAACAAATTGTGCAAAAAAAAATTTGCTATAATTGTTGAAAAAAATTACATACATTTTTCTACATAAAGAATCGAAAAATATACATGGTGTTTTTTTTAAATCATAAAGCCAACTTTTCCTGCAAATGGCAACACCGCAACTATGAAAGTATTTTGTAAATATACTTTACATGGACGTATGTAAGAATAGAAAGTTTTAAAAGTTTCTATCGTATAGTTTCCAAAATAATCCAATAGGCCACTCACTTTGGAACACCCGGTATACGCTCTATATTTTGGCAAATTGGAATAGACCTTGTCTTTCTGTTTCCAAAACTACCTATTATACCTAATACCTTTCTCTAGGAACAGTTTTGAAATAAAATGACAAAAACAAACAAAAGAGTAAAGCAGACAAAAAGTCATCGATAATTTTTCTTGGTTAACTCATTGCTCTTAATGAAAAGGTTTTGTCATTTTATTTAAAAACCATTACATAAAAACGTAGCATATTAGGTATTTTTGGAAACAGAAAGGAAAGCTTTATTCAAAATTGCAAAAATATACAGGGTTTTTCATTTTAAAAAGTAACGTCGCTGGCTTCGCTACGTCTCCTTAATGACTGGTTCCAATATTAGCATCAAAAAAGATACTTTTTGCAAACCATCTGAGTATGTGAAATTTGACTTCTCTGTTTATTTTGATTTCGAAGATATTAGGGAGGTCTCAGGGTTTTGGGTCACCCTGTATATAGGTTAGTGGTCTTATTTATACCTTGGAAAAGATTACACAAGTATAATCTAATTAGTATTTAGGAAGTATTTTTGTTTTATGCATATTTGGTTAATTTTATGTTAATTTGCCTTTAAACGTTTTTACAATTTTACATGTTTTTTGTACCTACCTGCCTATTTTTGAATTAAAATACTTTTTTTTCATGCAAAACATTTGTGTTTACTTGTACAATGCAGTATTCAGACGGGTAATCATGTAACTGTTTATTAAATGTCTAATCTAATTAAATACATTTTGTTAAAGCGGCAAGAAAATAAATTAGGAATATTAAAAAAATAATTTAAATAAGAAGCAATATTTTGTAAAGCAATCAAGGAAAACAATCATTTCAAACAATTATATTTGGTTTACCAAGTACCCTATTTGTTTGTTTGAAATAAACTTGCAATAATAAATATTTACTTAAATTTAACACACATTTATTTATAATAAACAAAATAATTTTACAAATAAAAGTTCGTTATTAAATAAATTATGTTAGTAAGACAAAAAATATATTGAGAAGATTAAACAAATTATTTATTAAGAAAAAACAATAAGTTTTTTAAAACAATCAAGGAAAACGGTAAGTTCAAACAATTATTTTAGGTTTACTAACTACCCTATTTGTTTGTTGGAAAATATGTTTTTGTATTGTGAAATAAGTTAACTCTTGTTCTCACAGAAATATTTACTTAAATTCAACAAAATATATTATAAGTTTAAACAAATATTTATTTACATCAAGTAAAATAATTTAAAAATTTACTTAATAAATGTCAGTTATTAAATAAATTTTAATATTAAGACAAAAAATATGCCTAGAATACTAAACAAATTAATTTATATGAAGAAGTAATAAGTTTTTTAAAGCAATCAAAGAAAACCGTCATGTTAAAGAATTATTTTATCTTTACCAACCACCATATTTGTTTGTTTGAAATAAACTTGTTATTGAAAATAAATAAATTAATAGTATTTGGTTTAAATATTTCAAATTATTTGATATAAATGTATTTTTGTTTGTCAATTAAACCAAATAACTCTAACGCATCAAATAAACATTTTTTAAAGAGACTAAATTAGTTATTAGAAAACAATAAATATTTTTATTTGAACCAAATAAGAGGACGTTTTGGACCTATTGAAATAACGAATTTGGTTGAGTCAAATAATGTTTTTTTGCATCAAATAAATCTTATTTAAAGAGACTAAATTAGTTATTTGAAAACAACAAATATTTTTATTTCAATCAAAGAAAACAGTCATGTTAAAGAATTATTTTATTTTTACCAACCACCATATTTGTTTGTTTGAAATAAACTTGTTATTGCAAATAAATAAATTAATAGTATTTGGTTTAAATATTTCAAATTATTTGATTTAAATGTATTTTTGTTTGTCAATTTAACCAAATATTTCTAACGCATCAAATAAATCTTATTTAAAGAGACTAAATTAGTTATTTGAAAACAATAAATATTTTTACTTCAATCAAAGAAAACAGTCATGTTAAAGAATTATTTTATTTTTACCAACCAACATATTTGTTTGTTTGAAATAAACTTGTTATTGCAAATAAATAAATTAGTAGTATTTGGTTTAAATATTTCAAATTATTTGATTTAAATGTATTTTTGTTTGTCAAATAAACCAAATAACTCTAACGCATCAAATAAATGTTATTTAAAGAGACTAAATTAGTTATTTGAAAACAATAAATATTTTTATTTGAACCAAACAAGAGGACGTTTTGGACCTATTGAAATAACGAATTTGGTTGAGTCAAATAATATTTTTTTGGTTCAAATAAACACTTTTTTCTGTGTAGGTGCACTTTAGATATTTTATATGCATCGTTTTTACTGATTTCCTTTCAATTAATTTTACAATTACGTTTTTCAATTTCTTATCTCAAAATATTGGGTATTTCTCGAATGAGTGGTGTAAGTGGTAAACCAGCCAACCTAAACTCAACCCAACTTACGTTTGCACCCTCATTGGATGGTCCTTCTAACCGATTCCTTTCAATTTACATTTTCAGCAGTTATCCTGTAACTTGCCAAACAAATTTCCAAAATTTTCCGTTTTCGGCGAGATTTTTTGTATTTTATTAAGTCACGTGTGTTAAAAATATCAACTCGGGTGAGTTATATATCGAATATCGAATATACCTATGGAATTAAAAGGTATAGTCGACCAATACAGTATTGTACGCCACGCGCGCGCTGTTTGAATTACTTGACTTGGGTTACACAGCCGGCATTGGTCGACATACTTTATCGCGGACTCCGTTAAATTTGTAGTAAGCCCGTATAGCATAGGGTATGTAGCGCTCGACTCGAGATCCGCAGGGCATGGGATCGAGACTCATTGAACACAAAACTTTTTTTCTTTACTAGTTTGGTAATTGGTAATATCAGAGGATAGTTAGTACAAACAACCTTAATTAATATTTACTAATTACTAATTAATAAATAATTAAAATAAATTAAAAATTCTTTAATTTAATGAAATTTTATTAATTATTTTTTCTTTCATTTTATGAACTAAAATTGGATTTTTAAAGCGTTTTAGAAGTTTTAACAAATCTTTGGTTTTTACCAAAAGGTAATTTTCAAAATCAAAATGTCAAAACCAAAAAAGACATTATTGCTAGACAAGCGTGCTATTTGTGTAAATCAAATAACCGAATCGAATGAGGTCGCGAAACAGGCGAAGGCAGACTCTTCGTTCCAGTTCCTCTTCAAATCTAGGTACGAGGATAATGACGAATGTCATCAAAAGTTTTACGAGTCTCATAACCAAATCATCGGATCCCTCGAGGAGTTGGGACTCGATTTTAATGAGCAGGACAACATAAGAAAAAGATTCGATTTACTTTTTTATGAATGTCGTGGCATTTATTATGATATTTTTCGAGCCAGCAATACTAATTTCTATTTGATTTTCACTTTCTCCAACGTCGATCACGAGGATACGAGTGATCCCCGTCTGGAACACGTCCTGATAGTCAGGAACAAATGTTCCATGCCAATCCACGACCGGACCGGTTTCGACCTTTTGGGCCATCCTCAGGTGAATGTAGGCGATAGCTCCGTGTAGAGCATAAGTTGTGTGAAACCACCAGAAACAACTACTCCGAGGGAAAATACCCCTACCGGCATTGAATTATACTGATGGTTTGAGGCTTTCGTTGGGAACTTGTTAAAACTATTTGGTTTTCACTTTCTCCAACGTCGATCACGAGGATACGAGTGATCCCCGTCTGGAACACGTCCTGATAGTCAGGAACAAATGTTCCATGCCAATCCACGACCGGACCGGTTTCGACCTTTTGGGCCATCCTCAGGTGAATGTAGGCGATAGCTCCGTGTGGAGCATAAGTTGTGTGAAACCACCAGAAACATCAGTATAATTCAATGCGGGTTTGACAAACCATCAGTATAATTCAATGCCGGTAGGGGTATTTTCCCTCGGAGTAGTTGTTTCTGGTGGTTTCACACAACTTATGCTCTACACGGCGCTATCGCCTACATTCACCTGAGGATGGCCCAAAAGGTCGAAACCGGTCCGGTCGTGGATTGGCATGGAACATTTGTTCCTGACTATCAGGACGTGTTCCAGACGGGGATCACTCGTATCCTCGTGATCGACGTTGGGAAAGTGAAAACCAAATAGTTTAAACAAGTTCCCAACGAAAGCCTCAAACCATCAGTATAATTCAATGCCGGTAGGGGTATTTTCCCTCGGAGTAGTTGTTTCTGGTGGTTTCACACAACTTATGCTCTACACGGAGCTATCGCCTACATTCACCTGAGGATGGCCCAAAAGGTCGAAGCCGGTCCGGTCGTGGATTGGCATGGAACATTTGTTCCTGAGTATCAGGACGTGTTCCAGATGGGGATCACTCGTCTTCTCGTGATTGACGTTGGAGAAAGTGAAAACCAAATAGTTTTAACAAGTTCCCAACGAAAGCCTCAAACCATCAGTATAATTCAATGCCGGTAGGGGTATTTTCCCTCGGAGTAGTTGTTTCTGGTGGTTTCACACAATACTAATTTCTTTTCACTAAATACTTCTGCCAATAGCCCTAGGTCAAATTCTAGATCTTTTCCTTTACCCAAATTGGCTAGTTTCGATGGCAACTATAAGATTTGGCAACATTGGTTTGACCTCTATAAGGTCATGATTCATGATAGCGACTTGAGCGATATAGAAAAGTTTCAGCACTTACGTAGTTCACTGACTAACGAAGCACTTAGTCTGATAAAAACAATTCCGTTATCTGACAGCAATTATCATATTGCATATGAGGCTCTAGTCAAGGGATATTAAAATAAGCGTCTCATAGCTACGACTGCTTTAAATGCTATGAATTCCGTTTCGGTGAAAACCAGTTCTGCGAAAGAGCTCCATTTTATGTTAGACACCTTTTTCGAGAACTTAGCCATTTTGACCGAACTCGGTTTTCCTACGACAGAGTGGAACTTTCTTACATTTAATCAATTGCTTTCCAAGTTGGACGTTAAGCTACGCACAGAGTTTGAGCTATATTATAGCAGAGAGAAAAGCCAAGTCGACATTCCTTCTTACAATGACTTGTACAGCTTTATCGAAAATCACTGTATAGCCTCTAGTTCAAATCATGCTAAGCCCTTGAATAATAATCAGCGGAACTTTAGTCACAATAATTATCCTAAAAATACATCAACTTCATCTTTCAATACTACAGTTTCAAATAATCCAATTCAACTAACTAAACCGTTCAATTCAAATGTCAAATGTCATTTGTGCCAGTCCAATCATGTCCTAGCCAGATGTCCCGATTTCCTAAATAAAAATTCAGAAGAAAGACTTTCTTATGTAAGACAAATTAACTTATGTGAAAATTGCATGCATTTTTCTCATCAAACAAGGAATTGTTCTTCTTCTTATAGCTGCAGAGGGTGTGGCCTTAAACACCACAGTTTACTGTGCCCCCACCCCTGTCAGTACAATACACGTGCTCAGCAGGGTACAAATACTAGAACTCAGGAAAATCCACACTTTCTTTCTGTTTCACAAGGTACTTCCTCAACAAATTGTCACGCCACAACTATTCCCAATCAATCTACTTTTCTACTTTCAACAGTGGTAGCTGACATTCTGGATTCTAGAGGAAATTACCAACCCGTGCGGATTTTGCTAGATTCAGCATCTGAAGCCAATTTCATTTCGGAAAAATGCCTTAATAGACTAGGTCTCCCCAGACAACAATTTTCAATTTCCATTCAAGGTATAAATCAAAAGGCATCTTCGACTACCAAAGGCAAAACTAATTGCATTATTTGACCGCAGGGAAG
Organism: Aspidapion aeneum; assembly: GCA_963576565.1. NCBI lineage: Eukaryota > Metazoa > Arthropoda > Insecta > Coleoptera > Brentidae > Aspidapion > Aspidapion aeneum. The sequence continues at coordinate 57,752,544 of OY755038.1, forward strand.
AATAGATCCTACCTTTCAGTTTGAGGCTTTAGTATTGCCTCAATTATGTTCCAATATTCCCTCTGTTTCTATAGATTCCAGTCAATGGGATCATATTCGGAACATTAAACTTTCAGACCAAACTTTCAACATACCTAGCCCCATAGATATTTTACTCGGTTGTGAATTATTTCCTCAGATTTTAAGAAATGGAGTCATCCATGGTCAAAAAGGGCAAGCTAGCGCTTTTAACAGTGTTTTCGGTTACGTCTTGATTGGTAAGGTAGACGCTTCGATTCAATCCAAGCCAAGTACAGTCGTTAGCTGTTATACATCTTTAGAACCGCCTTTAGAAGTGTGTTTAGAGAAATTTTGGGAAATAGAACAAGTCCCACATAAAGTTCACAGCAGCCCTGAAGATATTCTATATGAAAAAACCTTTTCGGACACAGTATCTCGTAATGAATCAGGCAGATTCATAGTTTCATTACCTTTCATTAACTCAAGGCCTACTTTAGGTGATACTTATCCTATTGCTGTAAAAATGTTTAAATCGCTCGAATTCCGACTTCTTAAAGACCCTGTGCATTATGAAGCATACAAAGACTTCATGAAGAAATACATATTATCAAATCACATGATTCCAGTCCCTACACCTAGTTCCAAAGAAATCTTAGACTGTTCATATTTCATTCCCCACCATAGTGTTTTCAATAGGGGAAAAATTCGCTGCATTTTTGATGCTTCACAAAAGGGTCCTAGGGGTTTATCTTTAAATGATACATTGTGCGCAGGTGCTAAACTTCAATCTGATGTCCGCGAAATACTTCTGAAATTCCGATATCATGCTGTAGTGTTTACTGCAGATGTTGTTAAAATGTTTCGACAAATTCTTGTCACACCTGAGCACACACGATATCAGAATATCTTATGGAGATTCTCTGAAACCGATCCCATTCAAACCTACTCTCTCAGAACTGTTGTCTATGGTCTTAAATCATCACCTTACTTGGCTATACGTACTCTACAGGAATTGGCTAGATTAGAGTCTAAAAATTTCCTAATGCTTCTAGAGTTCTGTTAAAAGACTTCTACGTCGATGACGTTTTAAGCGGTTACAATTCCATAGTTTCGACCATAGATTTACAGCAAGAACTCATTTCACTATTACGTCGTGGTGGTTTCGAGCTCAGAAAATGGGCAAGTAACAAACCAGAACTTATTTCATCATTTCCAGAGACGGATACACAAATGTCTATTTCTTTCGACAAAGCAGAGCCTAATTTTGTCAAGGTGCTTGGGCTCCAATGGAATCCAGTGACAGATTCATTTACATATCTTGTTATACCTGACGATAACCCTTGCACTAAACGTGGAATCCTTTCTCAAATAATGAAAATATTTGACCCCTTAGGTTTCTGTTCTTCAGTGTCCTTACTGGCCAAGCATCTGATGCAAGATTTATGGAAGGAAAAGATAGAGTGGGACTCTCTTCCGCCCCTTCATATCATAAATACTTGGAATCAGTTTCGCATGGAGCTTCCCGAACTTTCTAATCTTCATTTACCTAGACGTCTTACAATAGACAAACCTACTCGCATAGAATTACACGGATTTTCCGACGCTTCAATGGTTGGTTATGCAGCCACAGTCTACCTTCGTATTGAAGCATCTTCTGGCGAGCTGTTTACTTTTCTTGTTATGGCAAAATCTAAAGTTGCACCACTTAAAACGGTTAGTCTCCCAAGACTGGAATTCTTGGGCGCTACCCTACTGTGTAATCTTATCTCTTTCATTCAAGCAAGTTACGCTGAAACTTTGGTGTTTAATGAAATTTGGGCGTGATCTGACTCACAAGTGGTCTTACGCTGGTTATCTGATTCTCCATATAGATGGGTTACATTCGTCGCTAATCGTGTTTGCAAAATCCAAGAAACTTTACCCCCTCATGTATGTTACTATGTTCCGTCTGCTGAAAACCCAGCGGATTGTGCTTCTCGTGGACTCACACCTAACCAACTTGTTCAACATGACATGTGGTGGAAAGGTCCACCCTTTCTAAGCCTTCCACGAGAGGAATGGTCTAATGGCCTTCATTGTCCAGATCTTTGCGACAGTGATGATTTGGAAGAACGCAAGACATTTCTCACGGTCATTTCAGACCCACATGAGATCGATGTTCTCTTGAATAAACATTCTTCTCTCAAAATACTCTCGAAAATACAACGAATCATTTCCTACATGCTTAGACCAATTTCGAAAATCTATTAATCAGATCATTTGGTAACGGAAAAGGAACTGCAGAATTCCATGATTGTTTTTGTCCGCCATGTCCAACGTACAGTATCTTCAGATCCTATTTCAAAATTTAAAACAAACAAGTTGCTTCCAAAACCCTTTCGTAAACTTTCATTATTCGTGGACCAACAAGACTGTCTCCGAGTAGGCGGTCGCATTAAGCATGCTTCTAAACTTCCTTATTCTGCTAAGCATCCGTTGCTCTTGCCACGTTCACACCGGCTTACTACAATAATTATCGAATATACACATTCAAAATACTTTCATACAGGTCTCAAAACCAAAAACATTATCTGCTAAGGCAGCAATTTTGGGTGCTGTCTGCTCGATACGCTATTCAAAAGGTAGTTTCTCATTGTATCTTATGCTTCAGACTTCATCCAAAACCAGCTGTGCAATTTATGGGAGATTTACCTCCTCAAAGGATTTCCCAGTTAAAACCATTTTCCCATGTTGCCGTGGACTATTGCGGACCGTTTGATATCTTAATGTCAAGACACCGAGGTGCCAAACTCTATAAAGGCTATATTCTTGTTTGCGTTTGTGCTGCAACCAAAGCAGTGCACTTAGAATTAACTTCCGATCTTTCAACAGATACGTTTCTTGCGGCCTTTAAAAGGTTTGTCTCCAGACGTGGAAGGATATCACACGTTTATTCTGATAACGGTACCGCCTTTGTCGGTGCAGATAGGTTACTTCAAACCTACTCAAAGGAAGCATGTGAAAGCTTAAGCATTTCGTGGCACTTTTCTAGCCCTGGAAGTCCTCACTTAAACGGTTTAGCCGAGGCTGGAGTAAAATCCACCAAGGCTCACCTCAAACGTGTTGTAGGCGCGCAGCGCCTTACATATGAGGAATTGACTAGCTTCTTGTTTCAAGTTGAGGCTTTACTTAATAGTAGACCTCTCTATGCTCAAATTCTAGATCCAAATGACCTCATTCCGCTGACACCAGGTCATTTTCTAACATTAAAGCCTTTAAATTCTATACCAGAACCTGATTTTTCCGACCTCAAGCTTAACACTTTGTCTCGCTGGCAGCTTGTCCAAAGACTTCAAGCTGACTTTTGGAAAAAGTGGCGTTTAGAATATTTAAACACACTTCAACAACGTGTTAAGTGGACTGAGAAATGCAATGACATAAAAGTCAACACTTTAGTCGTTATTAAGAATGAGCAAAAACCACCACTCGGACGTGTTGTAGCGCTACATCCAGGTGCTGAAGGGCTTACTCGCGTCGTGACCGTAAAAACCGCCACTGGACTTATCGAAGACCGGTGGTCAAGTTATTTGTCCTGCCCCTGCCGGAGGTAGGACACAAGTAAATTTTTCGAAATTTTGCTCAACATTTTTTGTTCTTTTTTTCTTTTCTTTATATATAATTTTTTTTTATTTTCTTTTTTGTAATTTACTAGAATTAGGGTAAATCTTCGTGCATTCTTGCACGATTTGGGTATTTAGATATAGTTTTTTTTCGTATCCTTACTAAAAACACACGTGTTTTGGTGGCCGGAAAATGTTGGTGCAAGAATTATTTACCAGCTTTTGGCTACTTTTATATTTTAATATTATTTTTTCATTTCAAATTTCGCGGGGTATATGCATATGACTTATCCCCGCACCGAGACACGCGCGAGTCTGCGCGAGGAGTCGCAATCGGGAAACTGACTAGAAGCACACGAAACGCCGTGAATGCTACAATTTTCCCGTTTTTCCTATCTTCCAAGCGACCAAAACGACTGCAACTAGATGAAAACTAAGGTAGGTGCACTTTAGATACTTTATATGCATCGTTTTTACTGATTTCCTTTCAATTAACTTTACAATTACGTTTTTCAATTTCTTATCTCAAAATATTGGGTATTTCTCGAATGAGTGGTGTAAGTGGTGAACCAGCCAACCTAAACTCAACCCAACTTACGTTTGCACCCTCAGACCGTTTTTCGGTGCTTCGCTAAATTCATATGAAGTTAAAGTGGCACCCTCGTCAAAAATGGCTTTAGACATAACTTATCGAAATCGAATATGGTGGATAATTTTCCGCTAATTTGTCGAGAATTAGTTGTGAAAAAATTAATTTTGTCGCTCTTATTTTTGACCGTTTTTTTCATATGAAGTTAGCGAAGCACCGTCGTAAAAATGGCTTTAGTCAAGACGTATCGAAATCGAATATGGTGGATAATTTGCCGCTAATTAGTCATAAATTAGTTGTGGAAAAATTAGTTTTGTTGCTATTATTTTTGACCGTTTTTTTGGGTGCTTCGCTAAATTCATATGAAGTTAGAGAGGCACCCTCGTCAAAAATGGGTTTAGACATAACCTATCGAAATCGAATATGGTGGATAGTTTGTCGCTAATTAGTCGTTAATTAGTTGTGGAAAATGTAATTTTGTCGCGTTTATTTTTGAGTGTTTTTTGGATGCCTTTCTAACTTCACATGAATTTAGCGAGGCACCCAAAAAACGGTCAAAAATAAGAGCGACAAAATTAATTTTTCCACAACTAATTCACGACTAATTAACGGCAAATTATCCACCTAGTCGCGATTCGATTTGCGATGGGTACCAACATATGAAGTTAGCGAAGCATCCAAAAAAACGGTCAAAATTAAGAGCGACAAAATTAATTTTTCTACAACTAATTAACGAATAATTTGCGGCAAATTATCCACCATATTCAGTTTCGATAAGTCATGTCTAAAGCCATTTTTGACAAGGGTGCGTTGCTAACTTCATATGAAGTTAAAGCACCCAAAAGAACGGTCAAAAATAAGAGCGACAAAATTAATTTTTCCACAACTAATTCACGAGTAATTAACTGCAAATTATCCACCTAGTCGCGATTCGGTTTGCGATGGGTGCTTCGCTAACTTCATGCTCATGGAGAAAATATATGAGACTGGTGGCACGGCTTTTAAAAGGACACTGTCGCCTATATAAATACCTTAGCATTCTGGAAATCGAAGACTGGGAGTGTCGATGGTGTATGAAGGATGAAAAATCTTCTCTACATAATCCTAACCTAGTGCCCGGCACCCGCCGCGTTAAGACAGTCGAATTTTGGAAGCTGCGTGCTTAGCTCTAGCGATATTAGAAATTGGACAGTGGGGTACAACAGACCCAGCAAGGTTGTCTAAGTGCATGAGATTTTCTCGCCCACAAAACTCCATTTAGTCATTCAAGACTTTTTTTGCAGACCTCTGGCGCTGTAAAAATAAGAGAGGTAGAACAAAAAGGCATCGCGTTTAAATTTCACGTCCCATGCACACAGGTGGAGAAAGGTGAAATTATCAAAATCAAAATTAGCAAATTTTTCCAAAATTGACTTTTTTAAAGAGCACAGGTTTAGTTTTTCCAGAAACCAGTAATTGTTTTATCGAATATTTTCAACAAATAAAGTAAATTACTGCTGCTAAATAAATAAACTATATTCCTTCTTTGTAATTTTTTTTCCAAACTATGGTGACTATACAATTTTTTTTTTCGGAAGTAAAAACTAAACTTTGCACCAAATATATATTGCAGAATTTTTTTCAAATAGTTTTTGCAGTTTTATTAAACTAGGTTTTCTCATAAAAAATACGTTAATTAATTAGATAAGGTAATACCTTAATTTCAAATCTTCCCAACCCACACAGAGCTGGAAATGTTTTTTCGGTCTGAACATTAAGTAATTAAAGTTAGTTTACATTTATATTTATCTGACGATGTCCAACATTTAGCATTGGCTCGTTCTACAAAGGTGCAGTCATTGAAGTTTTATAGTGTTGTTGGATCTTAATATCTTTATTTCAAATTTAAATATGAAAAAAATACGAAATCTTCAAAGGATCAAATATCATAAACTGAATAAATTAATTTTCAGGCTAGTCCTCAGGAAGGAGTTATGCGGCTACTATGACCCCTTTCTGAGGACTAGCCCAAAATTAATTTATTTAGTCTTTCACTACACCTCGAAAAATTCCTTTTATATCAACCATCATAGTCACCTAAATCGAAATTTCTGGTTTAAAGGAGGCGTAAGTCGAATAATTTATTCATTAAATAATATTTGACGCGAAGTGTTAAATACAACATTAAAGATTACTGGACAAGATTTTTTAGTGGTTGGATTTTTTGTTCAGTGGTTTGTAATAAAACAGATTTTTATTGAATTTTTTTAAAACTTTTATTTAACTGTTTAAGTCAACAGTTTCGGCACAGCCATGCCATTATCAAGGCCAGATTGATAATAATGGTACGATGGCATATTTGCCGATCTATTTTTAACACAGCTAAGTTTATATAAACACGCTGCTCTGCGATACGCTTACTTTGAAGTCACTTTATTGCTACTTAGTGACATTGGCGGTTCTACGAAGTGGGAGTGGGGGGACAAAGAAGCTAATCAGAAAAGCGCTTAAGGAAGCCTGTGGAAAAAAGTGCATACGGAAAAAAGCGCACAGAGGACCCCCCAAAAATTTCGAATAAATTGAAAAAAACTTGTTCAAAGTATTGCAATATTACACGTTGAAGTTGCGAAAATGGTACATTTTCAAAGCCATCAAATAAATTTACTTTATAGAGCTTCTTTATAAAGCAACGTTGAGATGTGTCTGCGCGAAAAATTGCAACATTTTCATATTATAAGGACCCCTGATAAGTAGGTTTGTTCAAATATTCACTTGCTTATTTTATGTGCCAGTGTGAATATTACCTACCACCTTAGAGTAAGAAAAAACATCTTACTCCACGTCTACGACCTACCAATAATACTATTCTAATGGCCAATTTATGCTCTTAAAAAAATTATGAACCGAGACGTGAAACTTCAGAGGCTTTAAACAATATATTTTAGAAAATTTTCAAAAAAACTAAAATAGTTCACAAATAATAAAAGCGATCTTCAAGTTTTAAATATTTTGATAATTTTTGAAGTTTTTATAAATTTCAATAAAAAAATTTCAATTATTTTAAAAATTCTAAAAAATTTTTTAAAGTCAAATATTATATATACAGCGTGTCCCATAACTTTAATCTGTTTATTGATGGAGTAAGCAAATGCCTTAAAACGACGAAACTTAAAAAATATGCTGACGACATAAAATTAGAAGCACGCATTAACTCAATCGAAGACTGCCTGAATCTTCAGAATGACCTAACCTCTCTTAGCATATGGTGTAATGAACATAAACTACTTTTAAACATTGCAAAATGTCAAGTAATGACTTTCACCCTAAAAACTAAACCGATCACTTTTGACTATTCTATAAATGGAAAAGTACTAAATAGGCCTGAGTTTGTTCGGGATCTTGGAATTACCTTCGACTCTAAGCTAACCTTTAATAAGCACATAGATACTATTATAGCTGAAACCACCAGAACATACGGATTTTTAGTAAGAGTTAGCAGAAACTTTGAAGACCTTGAAACCATAAAACTTTTATATTATACTTTTATTAGATCAAGATTAGAATATGCCTCCGTAGTATGGTCACCACAACTACTTACTCAGAAAGAATCGCTAGAAAAGATCCAAAGACGTGTACTTAAGCTTTTATACTTTAAATCAACCGGTAATTATCCTCCTCAAGGTCACCCCCACACTGACCTTATGCAACTGTTTAATATTCAGCTACTCGACACACGTAGGCAGTCGGCCTCTCAAACGTTTCTATATAAAATTCTCCATAACCAAATTGATAGCATAAATATTTTAGAGAGAATAAACTTTTCTATTCCACGGCTAAACTCAAGACAATCACCTGTTTTTTATCTTCCTACTCCTCGAGTCAATGCAATGCAATTCTCGCCAATCTATACAATTTGCGAGACTCATAATAAATATATGCAGGGTATCGATATCTTTAATTGCAGTATATCTGCAGTCAAACAAGTATTTAGACGTTAGAGTTCCTACTTTTTATTTAAGATATACTGTATACATGTATCTTTTTGTACTTATTTTTCTTATATTATTTATAGTTATTGTAAACATTTTTTTTTGTAAACTTCCTGCCCTGTAATTGGGTATTACCTGTTGGGCAGTGTAAATAAATAAATAAATAAATAAAATAAATAAATAAACTTGAGAGCCAAACTGATACAGATGATAGAGATAGAGAGCAAAAGAAATAAGGTTTAACAAAAAATAAAAAATTTGTCACAGTGAATATTTCGCTATAATGGTGATCCAAAAATGTATTATTTCCTTTTTCGATATAATTATAAGTAAAGGAGATATACGCTGTCAAAATAACTTCTTCAAATGTGTAAAAAATAAAAATCTTTAAAAAATTTAAATTTTTGCTTACTTATTTTTTTTTTTAAATATCAATGACAATTTATTAATATGTCTCCGTGGAGACTTATTTTTATTAACAAAACATATCAAGAAAAACATTGCTTTTAAAGGGGCCTACAGACACGCGAACATTTCCAGAGATTAGCACGCGCGTACAAGTTTGCGCATACTAATCTCTTCGTGTGTAGACAATATCCGCCTAAAATATCTCTCGAAGATTAGTTCGCGCGCACAATGTACGCGAGCAAATCTCTCGGTGTCTAGGCAAAACGCATTGATAAAACGTTTAATTTTGTCTTCGTGTGTGTAGGCGATTCCCAGAGATTAGTTCGCGCACTAATCTCTAGAGATTAGTTCGCGTACTAATCTCAAGAAATGCTCGCGTGTCTGTAGGCGACTTAAAAATATGGCATTATAAAAAGTTGTTCAAAAAAGTAGTTTATACTAAAAAAAATTGACCGTATAATTTTGTTTTAAATATTCTTATCTCCACTTATGCTCTTGTTCTAAAACGCGAGTTTTAAAAAAGTTATTATCAAAAATGTGTAAAAGTCGCCAACACTCTTTCTAACTCGAGAAAGTTGCCCTATGGCCCTAAAGTATACAATCTTATTTTTGTGAGCAAAATTAAGATGATCAAGTAACCTGTAACAGTAGGTACCATTCTTAATCTAACTAACATTTATTTCATTGTGATTCTTCCACAGATGAAACTTTTCTTTGTTTTATTTCACTGTGCGCTGTTTTACTTGGTGCGTTTTTTTCTCTGTGCGCTTTTTTAGTATGCGCTTCAATAAGAATGCGCTTTTTTCTGTGTAGCGTCTTTTGCTGTGCGAATATTACCTTATTGCTTTTCTTCTGTGCGTTTATTTACGGTCACCGTTTGACCATACCCCCCAGACTTTTGTTCCAGAAACGTTCTTGCTCAGTAGTAGTTAAAATAGTGTCTGAATTGATTAGCCTTCGGATTTTAGGAATTCCCTATTATGCTTACTAAAAACAATTTGATCCACCAATAATACCAATTTTGCTAGTAGGTTTTTTATCATTTCGTTAAGTAGGGGTGAGCAATCGAAATGACACGACTTTTACATTATTCATCATAATTCAAAAACGAATAAGTTTAAAACATGTTTAATGGATGTCTAATACTTTTAAGATTAGAATTTAATTTATAGCATAAAAAATTACGAAAATTTATATAACGAAAAAAAATGTAAAAAGAAAACCTGGTGTACCACTAGTTGTACACAGTGAAACATCGGGTAGTACGTTTTGAAAAAATGAAAGTATATTCAAACAAAAAATGCATAGATTTTTAGTGCGCAAAAAACTTACATTTTTATCTAATAAAAGTGTATTGAACACCAGCGTACAATCATACATGTGCACACATTGATACACGTGCCATTGTACAGTGGCGCACCCAGGATTAGGTCTTGGGGTGGGCGGCGAGACCTCATGATGTCGTATTTGTTGCTATTTTTTGTTTTTAATTACGAAATGTATATATGGAAAATATCTAAGAAAATCTTAGGCTTAAGGGTGGCTCGGACCCCGAGGCTTCGCCATGGGTGCCTCCATGATTGTGTACCACCCGTAAGTGTTTCATTGTGTACTGAAATTTTAAATTGCTCAAGCTACCACCCCTAGCCGTTTTTCTCAATAATATTTACGGGATAGAAGCAACACATCATGAGTAGTATTCATCGAATTAACCACTAATTAAAAAAGCAAATTTGTCGATTTATTATTACAAGCTTTTATTTAACTTCACCTGTATGTATGTAAGTATGTGGGTATGTATGTATGTAATCAAATTTTGCAACTCATTTTTGAAGAACTTCCAAACATCCGATTGACTAAAATTTTGCACAGCGTCTTAGCTATGATGACAATACAATGATATGGTTTCAGCGGGTACCTACCTCCCCCTAACATGGGAGGTGGCGAGGGGGTAAAACTTTAGTTTGTCCGGTTTTAACCAAAATTGGTATCTGGGGGTTTTTGAGGATGAGAATTACGAATTATTGATCAGATTACAAAAATTCAATATAGCGGATTCAAAATGGACGATTTAATGTCAAGTTATTTTGATTACTTTTAAGTGACTTCCCCGTATCCGATTGACTTCGAATTTCGCATACCGTTATATTTCCGATGACAACCCAATAATGTGGTATCACTGACTGCCTACCTCACCCCTAACCTGGATGGCGGAGAGGGGGTAAAATTTTAGTTTGTTGGATTTCCACCAAAATTGGTATCTGGGGGTTTTTAAGGATGAGGATTACAAATTTTTAATCAGATTACAAAAATTCAATATAGCGGATTCAAAATGGACGATTTAATGTCAAGTTTTTCTGATTGCTTTTAACTGAGTTCCATGTATCCGATTGACCTCACATTTCGCATACCGTTATAGTTCCGATGACAATCCAATAATGTGGTATCACTGACTGCCTACCTCCCCTCTAACGTGCAGGGCGGAGAGGGGTCAAAATTTTAGTTTGTCGGATTTCCACCAACTACAAAATTGGTATCATTTGGTTTTTGAGGATGAGGATTACGATTTTTTTATCAAATTACGTAAATTCAATATGGCGGATTCAAAATAGATGATTTAATAACGAGTTTTTCTGATTACTTTCAACTGACTTCCACGTAGGTATCTGATTGATTTCAAAATTCACATACGATGTGCATGCCCACCCAGCGTCATCTGATGCGTGGCAACACGGTATTAGACAAATCTAAAAATTTAAATATAAATTTAGAAAAAAAAAAACTTTTTGAAATCAAGCTTTTATAAAATGGACTAAAAAGCATAAAATAATTTTTTGAGTGTTCTGATATCATAATAATAAAAGCGATGGGCGTATTTAATATTAGGTAAATGCCTTTCCATGCGCATTTGGTGGATCGTCCACATCCGACTCTTCTTTTTCAATGTGACAAAATAAATCGACACACTGCCGGTCGCGGATGATCTGCCTAATATGAAGCAGGCGTAATAATGTCCATCCATATCAGAAAAATGTAAGGATAGCTTGAGTAGGCTTGGGTTGGGTTGGGTTAAATTGTCTACCCTTACATTTCTCTGCTATAATATAATGAATTTGGATTTTCACTAAACTTTGAGTTAACGGGTAAATTTCCTTTAATACGCCCATCGCTTTTATTATTACGATATCAGAACACTCAAAAAATTATTTTATGCTTTTTAGTCCATTTTATAAAAGCTTGTTTTCAAAAAGCTTTTTTTTCTAAATTTATTTCCTAAAGCAATCAGATTTATTTATTTTGGTCGTGCAAAACAGCAACATTCTGCACACAGTTTTACTTAATTAGACCGAGTCTAGACCCCAACAGCCGATGGTGGATGCAGCTAAGGTCACTTCCTTACTTCGTGATCTAGCGACCTTAAATGCAGCAGGTCCAAATGCCTCCTAAGTAGCGCTGCTAAAATTCTGGAGGCAAAGTGAGACTAAATATATGTGATGTTTTATTATGTTCTATGCATCAATGTGTACCGCTCTCCCCTCCAGAGTATTTAGTGCCCTATTAGTTGGAAAAGTTACCACTAAACTACGGTCGCTTTATTATTGTACTGCTTTGTAGGAAATTGAAGTTTAATTGATTTCCGCAGACCTAATTTTAACTACTACTATTTCCAGAGACATAATGGTGTGTGATAAATTTAATATTTGTCTAAGCTTCGTCCGAAAACCGTCAATATGATTGAAACCGAATGGACAACATTTTTTCAATGATGAATTTTTGAAACAGAAAACTTTTTTAAATTAAGTGGTTTTGTTACTTCACAGTCTTTTGAAACTGTCTGCCAACTTGTCTTAGTGTTTATCATCTTCAGAAAATTAATCATAAAAAAAACGTTACATTCTATCGAGTTGTGTAGGCTATTTTCCTGCGAACAGAACTATACTATTTTTTGCAAAAATTGCTTTTTTGCACATCTGTGGAAAAGGACTTGGCACACTTTACGTTTTTATATATAGGTGGGTGAAAAGTACTTTTCCACATATGTGCGGAAAAATTTCAGCACAAGTGTAAAATTTAACGTTTTCTGAGGATGCAAATTGTGTGAAATAAAAAATTGTAACAATGAAAATACACTGAATAAAAAACTATTGCTCTCTTATAATGAAAGACTTACGAAATGAAAAGCATTACTCGCTCTAGTGACCCTTTATTTATGACATATTTTAAAGAAATAGAGACGCAACAAATTTATCGAAGTCAAATTTATTTTAGTTAAAATGAAAGAAGGGAAATATCGGTCCTCTATACTCTAGCCTTGTTAAGAGAGAGATACACCTTCCTTCTTTGTTAATTCATAAGCGTCGGAAAATTAAAATAAAAGATTTTTGACAAACATTTAAGGGGGGTGACCGACTAAGGTGTTTTTATATTGCTTGATAAATGATGTCACTCACAAACTCACTGACAAAATAAATTATTTTATGTTGCCAATGAGCTTGGCAAGAAAATGTCATAACTAAAAAATGTGAGTTTGAGTGACTGTGGTAGGTTTGTCGCGTCATCATATTCCAAATAACTTAGCTCATGACATATTCAACAAAAATATTTATGATAAGAATTTTTTCTTAATTTTTTTTTAGAGATTGCGTAAAGCTTCGGGCCCTGATTACGTTCACAGATTCACAACAAACTCAGAGATTTTTAGGTCCGAAACTGATCATACCATTGAGTTGTATAAAGCCCTGAAAGGGCTTTAGAGACGGAAAGACAAGGCATTTTTTATTGACCCTATCCAATTTGGTTCCTATGGGCGGGTATTTCTTTTACAATAAAAACAGAGATAGACATTATTGAACATGTGAAACGGACAAAGATAGGCTGATTTTGCATGCTAATAATACCCTAGATAATATATGGGTACTTTTATCTCTTTCACACTGACGGCATAAGTGCCACAGAAAAGCAGCTGGCTACCTTTAATCCACCTGCCGTATTTTGAGTGATTCTACCTGCTAGTCGGATTATACAGAAAAAACTGATAGACAATGTTGTCTAAGTACGGAAATGAATTTTTTTGAATTTTGTGCGGGAATATTACAAAAAGAAATCTTAAAACGTTTAAAAACAAGTTTAGAAGTAACTATTTGAGTTCAAACATGGTCCGAAATTGTTTTTTGTGGAAAAGAAGAAAAAAAATCCATAAAAAAACAACATTTCATGCGTAAGTCGTCTTGACGGAAAGTTTTTGCTAAAACACGAGAAAGTTCAGTAGCGTCACGATAGATAGTTTTTTCTGCGACCGTGCGATTTTACCCTCACACATTTTGATTCAGAAAGTGTCACTTCCCCGCACTTATAAGATTATTTTTTAATAATAATTTGTCCTGAAATGGGTTCTGGTACGTTTTACCACCCTACTCAAAACTTATTACAACAAGGTTTTTTTGCATTGCATGAAAATTAACAAAAAGTATTTGATTTTCTTAAAAATGATTTTTTTTAAATGCTTACATACCGATTTTTATCCAGTTGTTTTTGTTTTTTCGATCCAAACTTTTGACATGTCACGGTCGAGTTTCATACATCTTGATGAATTGTTACACAGACTGATCTATTTTTTTATAAATTTCGATAAATTTTATGTTTTTTGCGGACTTTACAGTAATTTTAAGTTAAATTTTGGTCTTTCATCGCGAAAGTATATATTTATTATTATATGACGCCACCGCGACCGGTCTACAGACCGGTCTCATATGTGTATGTCCTTCTAATGTCATTTGGCCATCATGCTGTCTTACTTAATAAGGTCACTTAGTTTAATTAATAATTTTGTCCAACATAATATAAAAGAAGAATAGAAACCAACAAAAAATTTGTGACACTTCGATTAGCGATTTTCTTTGATTGCTATGGATTAGGGTAACCAGATTACGGTTTATTAGGGTGCCCAGAGTGCGGAAAAAAAAGATTTTGAAAAATTTCCCTAAAAGAAATGTTTATGGTCGCATACACTAATCCTTACTCGATTTCCGACGATTATGGACAATGGTTACCCCTTGGACATAAACCTAACAACTTTTACTATATTTATTAACAACTAGGTAGGTTAGGTTGGGTTAGGTTGGGTTAGGTTGGGTTAGGTTGGGTTAGGTTGGGTTAGGTTGGGTTAGGTTGGGTTAGGTTGGGTTAGGTTGGGTTAGGTTGGGTTAGGTTGGGTTAGGTTGGGTTAGGTTGGGTTAGGTTGGGTTAGGTTGGGTTAGGTTGGGTTAGGTTGGGTTAGGTTGGGTTAGGTTGGGTTAGGTTGGGTTAGGTTGGGTTAGGTTGGGTTAGGTTGGGTTAGGTTGGGTTAGTTTGGGTTAGGTTGGGTTAGGTTGGGTTAGGTTGGGTTAGGTTGGGTTAGGTTGGGTTAGGTTGGGTTAGGTTGGGTTAGGTTGGGTTAGGTTGGGTTAGGTTGGGTTAGGTTGGGTTAGGTTGGGTTAGGTTGGGTTAGGTTGGGTCAGGTTGGGTCAGGTTGGGTCAGGTTGGGTTTGGTTGGGTTAGGTTGGGTTAGGTTGGGTTAGGTTGGGTTAGGTTGGGTTAGGTTGGGTTAGGTTGGGTTAGGTTAAGTTAGGTTGGGTTAAGTTGGGTTAGGTTGGGTTAGGTTGGGTTAGGTTGGGTTAGGTTGGGTTAGGTTGGGTTAGGTTGGGTTAGGTTGGGTTAGGTTGGGTTAGGTTGGGTTAGGTTGGGTTAGGTTGGGTTAGGTTGGGTTAGGTTGGGTTAGGTTGGGTTAGGTTGGGTTAGGTTGGGTTAGGTTGGGTTAGGTTGGGTTAGGTTGGGTTAGGTTGGGTTAGGTTGGGTTAGGTTGGGTTAGGTTGGGTTAGGTTGGGTTAGGTTGGGTTAGGTTGGGTTAGGTTGGGTTAGGTTGGGTTAGGTTGGGTTAGGTTGGGTTAGGTTGGGTTAGGTTGGGTTAGGTTGGGTTAGGTTGGGTTAGGTTGGGTTAGGTTGGGTTAGGTTGGGTTAGGTTAAGTTAGGTTGGGTTAGGTTGGGTTAGGTTGGGTTAGGTTGGGTTAGGTTGGGTTAGGTTGGGTTAGGTTGGGTTAGGTTGGGTTAGGTTGGGTTAGGTTGGGTTAGGTTGGGTTAGGTTGGGTTAGGTTGGGTTAGGTTGGGTTAGGTTGGGTTGGGTTAGGTTGGGTTAGGTTGGGTTAGGTTGGGTTAGGTTGGGTTAGGTTGGGTTAGGTTGGGTTAGGTTGGGTTAGGTTGGGTTAGGTTGGGTTAGGTTGGGTTAGGTTGGGTTAGGTTGGGTTAGGTTGGGTTAGGTTGGGTTAGGTTGGGTTAGGTTGGGTTAGGTTGGGTTAGGTTGGGTTAGGTTGGGTTAGGTTGGGTTAGGTTGGGTTAGGTTGGGTTAGGTTGGGTTAGGTTGGGTTAGGTTGGGTTAGGTTGGGTTAGGTTGGGTTAGGTTGGGTTAGGTTGGGTTAGGTTGGGTTAGGTTGGGTTAGGTTGGGTTAGGTTGGGTTAGGTTGGGTTAGGTTGGGTTAGGTTGGGTTAGGTTGGGTTAGGTTGGGTTAGGTTGGGTTAGGTTGGGTTAGGTTGGGTTAGGTTGGGTTAGGTTGGGTTAGGTTGGGTTAGGTTGGGTTAGGTTGGGTTAGGTTGGGTTAGGTTGGGTTAGGTTGGGTTAGGTTGGGTTAGATTGGGTTAGGTTGGGTTAGGTTGGGTTAGGTTGGGTTAGGTTGGGTTAGGTTGGGTTAGGTTGGGTTAGGTTGGGTTAGGTTGGGTTAGGTTGGGTTAGGTTGGGTTAGGTTGGGTTAGGTTGGGTCAGGTTGGGTTAGGTTGGGTTAGGTTGGGTTAGGTTGGGTTAGGTTGGTTCAGTTTGATTATGTTCGGTTAGGTTCCGCTAGGATTGTTTAGGTTAAGTTTAGCTACATTCGGTTCGGTTTAGTTTAACCAAATCGAACCGAACCAAACCGAATCTAACGGTTCGGTTTGGTTGGTTCGACTCGGTTCGGTTTGGTTCGGGTAGGTTTGGTTCAGTTTGATTATGTTTGGTTAGGTTCGGCTAGGTTTAATTTGTTTTGGTTAGGTTCAGCCAGATTCGGTCTGGTTTGGTTCGGTTCGTTTCGAATCGGTTCGGTTAGGTTCAGTTTTCTTCGGCTAGGTTTGGTTCAGTTTGATTATGTTTGGTTAGGTTCCGCTAGGTTCAGTTTGTTTCGGTTAGGTTTAGCTACATTCAGTTAGGTACGGTTTAGTTTAACCAAATCGAACCGAACCAAACCGAACCGTTAGATTCGGTTTCGATACGGATCGGTTCAGCTTGGTTTTGTTCGGTTAGACCTTCGATAAATTTTAAAAAAGTAGATAATTATTAATTTTTAGTGTTTTAAGGAATAAAAATTGATATAATGTTCAATTAAACGAATTTTTAATTGTAAAAATGTAGGAATCATAATTTTCTTGATTTTGTTTTGAATTTCATGCTTCTTTAAAAATTGTGCATTTTCATAAAAGGACCAAAAAAACTGACCCGATTTCGATCAGTGACCTTAGTTATTTCAAGTTTCTGTTAACAGCTGATAGATGTCAGGGACCGTTTTGTTTCAGTTTGAAATGAGAAAATGCTTCTTTTGTAGCAATTTGTATGGGTTTTAATGGGGTTTTAAGAATTATTCAATTTTAATTGTTTTAACAAAATATACGATTTTCCGCATTTTTTTCTTTTTAGAAATCACTATAAAATGGTCTAAAATTATCATTTTTCAAAAAACTTCGTTGTTTTAAGAAAGGTGGTAAAACGTACCAGACCCCTGAAATGTGTTGCAGTCTAGGACAACTGGGCGCCGCCAACTCGGCGGCGGGCCAACTGGGCGGCAGGCCAACTGGGCGCCGGGTCAACTGGACGCCAAGCCAACTGGGCGCCGGACTAAAATATTTTTTCTTGATAAAATGTGCAGATGAAAAACAAACTTAAAAAAATTAAAATGGCGGATCCAAAATGGCGGACTTTCTTATTTATGCATCGATATATATCGAATATGGAACTTGGCGGTGTTTCAAGTCGCAGAATAGAATAGATGTTGAAATTTTTGTATAAATAACATATTTATTTTGTTTTTTATCTGCACATTTTATCGAAAAAAAAATAGTCCGGCGCTGAGTTTACCCGGCGCCCATTAGGCCCGGCATGGCGCCCTGTTGGCGGCGCCTAGTTGGCCGGCGCCCAGTTGTCCCATTCCGAATTGAAATTTTTAGTTCCGAAATTTCATCTGACTCGAGCATAACATGTAGTCCACCCAAGAAGAGAAGAGTTGAAGAAGACCCTTGTTCAAAGAAAGAAATTATTTTACCTGGAAGGTACAACATTTGTAAAGTTCTAAGATGAAAACAATAATTTTAATACATCCACTGCACTTAGCATGCTTAGAAATTCTTTTTACTCTTTTTTTTACTGAAGGGAATTTTGTAAACACAGTATACACAAGTAAGTATTCATGAATTATTTATTATTCAAACAGAAAATTGTTGATAAAAAAATTCTAGTGGAATTCAAAATTTTTATTTTGCGCCGCCACTGCCCTTTTTTATCCAAGACAAGCAAATAGAATATTTTTGCGATGTTGCATGTATTCGGACTTACCAAGCCAAAATTCTATTTTCATCCCTGTCTTGCTCATTAAATTCTTACTTGTATTTGGTCAATTGCGATAAAAGCTTGATATTAAGGCCCATGCCGGGTCTACTCGTAGGGTATAGAAGTCAATGAATCATACCGACTTCACATTTTAGTTTTACGCAAACAGCAGCACTACCTCGTGGGCGACCCCAAAAACTTGTACATGAGGTTAATAAAAAAGATAGACTTAACCTTTTCTCTTTGCATTCCCTCATTTAATGATTGGAGATTTAGAATCTTTTGAGTGCAGGAAATTTGAATTTTTTGCTTTTTAAGCGTTCGTTTGAGAAAATCGAAAGTCTGATCGCCACTGATTTCTCTGTTCGTCAAAGTCTCTTCCTTTTAAAAAAGTTGAATAAGAAAAGAAATCTTGGCAGATGGCACAGTATAGGCTAATATGACTTTCGTTGAAAAATAATTATACCACCCAGCGCCACACCCAGGTAGTCCCCACAGTTAAAATGCTGTTTTGGCGGGAATGACCGACCTAACCGAGGCGTTTACTGTGATTGGGTTTGCGTTGCGTCTACGCTGCGTTCGATCTGGAATGCGACCTGCCCGACTTACGGCCGCGAGCCCCAGCGACTCCTCAGCTCAATTTTGCTTTGGATTAATTGTAAAATCACGTGATTGGTTTTGCTTGCACTCGAATAAGATTCAGTAAGAAGGCGTCGACGTGACGTGACTCTTATAGTCAAGAAAGAAAATCAAAATCGATTGTTGTTGTATATCGGTTTCAGATAAGAGTAGATACTTTTTTGCGGGATATCAGGTAGGGTAAATCAAATTTTTCTAGCCACTTTTTAAATATAAAAACAAACATTTGTTTGTTTGCACACATTTTTTTGATTTTAAAGGCAAAAAATTAAAATATATATTTTTCAGAAAGTTCTGGCAAACACGGAGAGTTTTTAAGGTTAGTCATTAAGTATATGAATTTCTTTAAGCTCGTTATGCTTTCAAACACCATTTTCCATGAAAATTAGTTCAGCGGATCAGGAGCTATCGTGGGCCGGACAGACATACAGACACAACCCAACATGCACGGATAATCGTTACAAGAGATTGCTAGGATAGGTACAAATACATCAAAATAACACATTTTTGGCGTTATCTCAATTTTTCTTTTCGAAATCAGTATTTTCTCTAGCCACTGCGCGCAAGCTATAAAGCAGTGGCGCACCCAAGAATATGTCTTGAAGGGGGCCCGAGGCCTCATGATGTCCAATATTAAGCTACTTTTTGTGTTTTTCATGAAATATGTGGAAAATGTAGAAAAATATATAAGGCTTGGGGGGGCGGGCCCCGAGTGCGTATGTATGTATGAAGGTTAAAATTTAGAGGCCCCCTGCCAAATGCAGACTTTTCAAAAATTTCTTGTAGATTTAAAATCATTTGCTTAATCACTAAATTAAAAAAAAAAGTCTTTCATCAATTAGGGATTATACTTATAAAAGATATAAAAAGAAACTTATTTCACTTATTTTTATTCTTCTAGGAACTTAATGCAATAAAGCTATAAGAAGGACCAGGCAGCATTCTCATAGTTTCACCCTGAAAACCAATCTATCAGTCTCTCAAAATTGGCATACCAAAGTCGAATTTAAAAATAAGTCGTTTATTTTCCTTTCGTAAAGAAAGGCAGTATTTATTTTGGTTCATATAGTAAATAAATGCTTTAATTATGAAAGATGACAGCTCATCTTACAAAGGGAAACTGTTAAATTACTGTTTGGCACTATTATAGCCTGGATTTATAGCAATAAGTCCCTAATATGGTTAATTTCAAAATTAGCGCAGTTTTGTATGAATTTTATCAGAATAACTCACCCATATTTACATCTCTAGTTCTAGTGACATATCATGTATATATGATTTTAAAATTTCTCAATCTAATGAGCATAACTCATTGTATGCCTGCCAATTTGACTGGTTAAATAATGCGTACAACACGTTTGGAAAATTCAATTATATTTTAATGCTACTTTAAATAGAGATAGATAACATTTTGTATCGTACGTTATTTTGGCACTAATAATAATTTGACATTTATACAGTACAACGAGTTTTAATAAACAACATACAGTATTGGACAAAATTATATCAACAAATCATATAATTATACAAAACAGCAAATTATGTACATTTGCACATGGACCACAGATTAACGTGGATGTTATAAGAGCACATATAATATGCTAAATTTACACACAATAGATATTAAAAATCGGTTTATGAAAATAAACAATCAGGGAATTAGGTAAACCGAAACAGCCCAAAATTTATTATTGCAAAGATCTATAGTATCTAGCAGTGGCGGCGCGTGGTAAAAAAAATTCGGAGTGCACACAAAAAAAAAATAAAAAATTGCGGCGCAGGCGGAATTTTTTTTTGCAAATAATTAAAAAATTAGATATTTAGTTAGATATTAGTTACCAACCTATTATTATTGAAATTATAAATAAATAATAAGTGTATCATACCTAGTATTTTCTCTTCTAATGGCAAAGGTGAAAATTTAATTGTTTTTAAATACTGCACGCTAATGCTATCAGAATTAGAAACTTCCGCCATTGTCGTAAATACCAAATCGTTGAAATCAAAACAAACCGTCAGCCCCCGACCGATAATGCCAAATTAGTGGTGTGCAAATACTATCTACTCGATACTTTAATATCTGATACATGGGCGGATTCGAAGTAATCGAATATCCTTCGACGCCAAATACTCGTTACTCGAATCCCGAATGGGACCGAAGCCGAAGTGTTACTTTCGTATCAATTGTATCGGCATCGGCCGTATGAGTAACGAGTTTGGAGTACTTGTAATCATTTGGACCGATATTTATATATTGGATTTACCGATAATATAATATAAATAATAATAAAATCTAAGACTCGAATAGGAAGTATCAGTATCTACTCAATACTTGGAAAAGTACTCGTTGCACATCACTATGCCAAATTGGCTAAGTGCACTAACTAAAATTGCCCTTGAGCTCCTCTAACATGCAACTCGAATCATGGGTGCGGGGGGCGTCACGGGGGTGCGGGCAGCATCGAGGCTAGTTTTTGCATAAATTTTGTCCTAGGCACTGCCGCAGGAAGGTTCAGATTCTATGTACTGTAAAATTCTATTGGGACATGTCGTCCTCTCTTTCTATATTTCGTAATTAGAATGCGACACAACATCTACGGAGCAAATAAAAGTGAATAATTAGATTCGAACTAACTATATAGCGCATCCGCCAGCATGCACCGCAGGTGGTTTGAACACGAATACAACCAAATACATACCGGGTATTAATTTGTAGGTAATATTCCAGTCTTTAGTGAATTCCGTTTGGGGTAATTAGTAATTAAATTTTAGTATTTTTTTTAAGTAAAATTTGGGAGTGCACGTGCACATGTGCACTTATGGAGAAACCACCACTGGTATCTAGAACACTAAAGAATTTTAAAATTTCAGGATCTAGTCTGTCGCTGAGAATCACTGGACGACCAAGCATCTATAAAACTTAACAAGTTCACGACGAAGCACAATGGGCCATCCTGCAGCAAAAAGAAATATTCCCGGATCCGCTTTTTAGGATTTAAAGAACAGCAATGTGATAAGAAATGTCTAAACCATAAAACTAGTCAACATTTTCTATTTGAATTTTTGTATAACAGTTGCGTTTCTTAGCGATTTTCATTAAGTATAAAACGAAGGATTTTATATTTATATAGCAAAATTTTAAAAATATGTGTTATAACTATTAATTATGAAGGCGCGAAATATAAGTAATTATATTACAGTCATAATTAGAAATAGTATAAATATCTAAAAAAATTATTGCGGCATAATTTTTTAAAAGCTGAAGTTTAAATATAATTATTTTCTTTGTGCGCTATTTAATTAAGATTTTAAAAAAGGTCCCCAACAGAACTTTTTTAATTTTTTTATATAATACTGTCTAAGCATTTTATTTTTAAAAATGCGTAGATGCGTAAATACATTGATGCGTTTTATTTGGAGGAGAGCCCAAGTAATCTGGAAGAAGAAATTTAATAGCTCTAGTAGCGGATCTATGGAGGGGGCAGGGGGGTTTGCGCGCCTCCTTGACATAAAGCTTATATTTTAGTTCTAGTAAAAATACTCTGCCAATATATGGGCCCCTAAGCTCACACTAGGTACTATAGTTATAGTGTACGTGTGAGCTAATATAACTAAAAACTAAAATATATTTTATTCAACTCCAGACTAAATTACCTTTTGTTTGATGCCACACAATCCATGTTTTGACTTAAACTCAAATTTTTGAAATCTACCCCCACCCTTAAAAAAACAAAAACTAAAATGTATTTTGTTAAACTCCGGACTCAATTACCTTTCGTTTGATATCACACACGCCATATTTTCACTTAAACTCTAATTTTTGAAATATACCCCCACCCTTTTTTTTAAATAAATTAAAATGTATTTTGTTTAACTCCAGACTCAATTACCTTTCGTTTGATATCACACACGCCATATTTTCACTTAAAATCTAATTTTTGAAATCTACCCCCACCCTTTTATTTGGTTTGTGTTCGGTGGATTTTGTTCATTTTTAAATGGGACCATCTCGGCCCAAAACCCAGCCTAGGTACCAAATTTCATTAAAATCGGCCAAGCGGTTTTTGAGTTATGCGCGTTGGTCGTTACAGACATACAGACAGACAGACAGACAGACAGACAGACAGACAGACAGACATACAGACAGACAGACAGACAGACAGACGGCGCAAAAAAAAGTTTCAAAATCTTCTGAAACGCAAAGATATATAAAAATTTTTGAAATCGGAGCAACTTTTTTTTTCTCGAAAAAATTAGGATCACCATAGCTCACACTACTATAGTATAGTATATGTGTGAGCTAAAAAGCTAGATAAACATCAATTTTTTATAAAAATTATTATTCTTTTAATTTTCACAAAATCTTTATTTTATAAGCGCATTTTATTTTCATGTATTGCTTGACTTCAAAGTTCACATTTTTGAAAAACAGCAAAAAAAATTGTTTCGTTTTTTGCTGCCACCTTGGCGAGGTATGTTTTTACCATTTTACCCATTTAAGGAGCCCACTGTGCGACTCGCAAAAGATAGTTTGTAACACGCGCTATTGACGACTTTTTGAGTTTGGTTTTTGCAAATATTTACATTTTATTGTCAATAGTAAATTAATTAATTTTTATTTTAAATCTTTTTCTTGCGTGTAACGAATATTATAAAATTTCTTACCCTAAACCTGAATGTGTACCACCGGTCGGTGGTACATCTTGTCGCAAACGTATTAATCGTCGTATCCACCCTCAAAAAATATAGGAAAATAAAATCTTTATTATAAATATTTTTTTAAATTAATATTTTTACTAGATATAAAGCCCCAAATATCCTAAAATTCTATGTTTAATGGTTTTCTCAAAAACGAATATTAAAAACAAAACTTGAGAAAGAAAAAATTCGGAGAATTATTCAGTGCATATGATTGTGGTAAAAATCATTGCTTTTACATAAAAGATATCTGCTGCAAACACATTTTCATATTTAGTATATAATTAATTTCTAGGTCACATTTTATATTACATTCTGCTAGGGTTAAATTTATTATTAGTAATTGACGCTACATGAATTTATTTTGGAACAAAATAAATTTTAGATGCGGTTTAGAAGTAGCTGGGAGAAAATGGTAGCTAAAGTCTATTTGACAGTGCAAAAGCTGGTAGTGACTTTACAGTTTACACAGGTTTTTGTGGCAAATTAACACTTAGGTACAAAAATTTCATAATTTCTTAAATACCTACTTAAAACGTAATTTTCCAGCTAAATTAAGTTCAGCGTCCTCTTTTCTAAGTTTTAATAAAATGTTTTTTTAAATTTTACTGCCTCGTTGAATCCTCCAAGGGGTGGGACCGCCGATTTTTGTACACCAAAAGGAAAATAATAATAATACCTACGGTATTTCCTGGTATTTCCCAGTATTTCCTCAAATTTTAATGGTATTTCCTAGTATTTACCCAAGCACTTCCCGATATTTCCTAGTGTATTTCCCAGTATTTCCCAAGTTTTTTCCGGTATTTCTCCTAACCTGTACACCAAAAGGAAATACCGAGCCATCCGTCGGAATCCTTTTTTCTGGAAATTCCGGATTCACGACTGCGCAGAATTACTGGACATGTCGAAGCGAAACGATCCAGGGCGACAAAATCAATGAGAATATCGAAATTTGTTACACAGAGGCAATAGCAAAGCTATGGTGATCCTAATTTTTTCGAGAAAAAAAAAGTTGCTCCGATTTCAAAAATTTTTATATATCTTTGCGTTTCAGATGATTTTGAAACTTTTTTGTTGCGCCGTCTGTCTGTCTGTCTGTCTGTCTGTATGTCTGTCTGTCTGTCTGTCTGTCTGTATGTCTGTCTGTAACGACCAACGCGCATAACTCAAAAACCGCTTGGCCGATTTTAATGAAATTTGGTACCTAGGCTGGGTCTTGGGTCGAGATGGTCCCATTTAAAAATGAACAAAATCCACCGAACACAAACCAAATAAAAGGGTGGGGGTAGATTTCAAAAATTAGAGTTTATGAGAAAATATGGCGTGTGTGATATCAAACGAAAGGTAATTGAGTCTGGAGTTAAACAAAATACATTTTAATTTATTTAAAAAAAGGGTGGGGGTATATTTCAAAAATTAGAGTTTAAGTGAAAATATGGCGTGTGTGACATCAAACGAAAGGTAATTGAGTCCGGAGTTTAACAAAATACATTATAGTTTTTGTTTTTTTTAAGGGTGGGGGTAGATTTCAAAAATTTAAGGTTAAGTCAAAACATGGCTTGTGTGGTATCAAACAAAAGGTAATTTAGTCTGGAGTTAAATAAAATATATTTCAGTTTTTAATTATATTAGCTCACACGTATACTATAACTATAGTACCTAGTGTGAGCTTAGGGGCCCATATATTGGCAGAGTATTTTTGAAGTGGGCGCCAAATGTCGGTTTTACCCAAGGTGCAAAAATCACTAGAATCGGCCCTGTTAATTGTGTGTCAGGCCATTTTTGCGCATAAGTAAATATTCTGGTAATTTATGGGCACCTAAGCTCACACAATTTTATACCCACAATTTTTTGGCATATGTCCGGTGCAAGCGCGGATTTAAGGGGGGGGGTAATTCCTCCCCGCTAGAATTTTTTTTTTCTACACAAATAGTTTTTTTATCGACCATTACCCCCCCTAGATTTTGGCCCAGATCCACGCTTGGTCCGGTGGATTTTTTTGATTTTTAAATAAACCACCTAGAGCCAAAACATAACTCAGGTACCCAATTTCATTACAATCAGGCGCCAAAACATAACTCTACCCAATTTTATTAAAATCAGGCAAGTAGTTTGTGCTATCATGTTATTAATAATTCTAAAAATCTAAAATATTATTCCTAAACAGGCTGAGAAGGCTTTAAAAAAGATTTTAAACATAAGACTAAAATCAGGTTTACGCAGCCTCTTGCCTTCTCAACCTAACTCTGGTTCCAAGCTTGCCAACTTTTAGCAGTGATAAGCAACGTTTAAAACCGCAAATTGGTCACCACGTGTTGCACACATAATGCGGGATCATCGTATGTAGGTGAGTATCTGGCGTCAGGGGATAACCATGTGTTTATACGGGTTAAATGGTATTTATATTTTGACGCTTTTGCTGTATTGACCAATATTCTCTTACACTAAAAAAACCATTTGTTCTATCATGCATTTGGTATATGCCAAAGGCAATGCGACAATTTGCCGCCGCTGATTCCGCTCGGCTGATTTGCCGCCTACCTAACTCGCCGTCGGACCAACTCGCCGCCAACGCAATTAGCTGCCAGACCAACTAGCCACCGAAACAACTCGCCGCCGTTGCTTAAGTTTGAAATTTTTCTATTATGGAGGTTTCGAGTACCTTCAACTTTCAAAAGCCAATGTAGTATATTGGTTCATTGGTATTGATAAGTAAAGATACTTGTACTTTGATCTTAGGTTGAAAAAAAAGCGAAGAATAGTGTTGAAAAATTGTCTATAGCATAAAACATAAATTACGGTGTTAAACTTCATATTGTATTTAGTGTCATCTTTTACAATTGGCCTCAAGTGTTTACCTTGTCTATAAAAATCAGTGAGCAATGTCAAAATTACTGTGGCGGCATCTAGACCTATCGATCAGTTTATCATAATGATGCAAGCGTTCACGAGAGTTTCCAATTCGGCAATAACTTACAGGATTCGACTTAAATTTGACGGTTACATTTCGCTAAAAAGCTCCGTCATTTGGATAGTGGAGGCTCCCTTGCCATAAAATTGTCAGTAAGGCATGAGTTTTTACCTAGCCCGCGGGGCAATTGCTAGAAAAGGTACTGACAGGTTTGAGATGACGCCAAAAATCTGTTATTTCGGTGTATATTGACCTATCTAAGCAATATCGTCGTGACATTTGTCGGCCCGCCCGTCCGTTCGTGTGTGTTTGTGTCTGTCCGTATTGCAATAGCTGCTAAACCGCTAAACTGATATTCATGAAATTTTCAGCTAAAATAGTGGACAATACTGTAAAGGGCTGATAAGATTTTGGTCAAAATCCATTAATGGTAATGATAGTTTTTTGACAGCTTTAAAATGCTAACTTCTTAATGTAGCATCTCATCAATATGCTGTTTTTGAAATATAGTAGAGCACATAACGTTATAACTAAAAACTACATTGAAGCTTTGGTTTCCGAGATATTTACAAAAACTGGTTTTAAGGCTAATATAGCGTGGAGTTCACTTGGAGTGTGCTAATGGGCTAGGAAGGTATCAGATCCATCATGGATCCATTTATTTCAGTGTAGTTTCAAGGAAAATTTCTTACGTCATTTTCAGTTAAGCCTCTACTATTTTATGTTCTATTTAGGACATAATTTAGGTCTAATGGGATTAGTCACAAGGTAAAGTATAAAAACAAATAATACGATTATATCCAAAATTAAAATAAAATAAACACCCAACTGCTAAATCTACTTGTAACTACAGTCGCAGCATGTCGTACACTATATGTATTAATTTTGTACCCAACTGCGACTAGTTGGTACAAGTAGATTTAGCAGTTGGGTGTTTTTTTTATTTTTTTTTTAGTAACTGGGATTTATAACATGGACCGAGTCCCCTATTTGGATCAAATACTGTCTCGACGTTCACCGCACGGGTAAATTACTGCCTCGTTCATTGACGCGGTGGCTTGCCTAGCAAAATAAATTTTAACAAGGCATTTATTCGGCCTCGCAGCGAGGCATGTGGACTTGTGCTCAAGTAAATAAGCGCCTTAATATTTTTAAAAGCGCTTTTTTTTAAATAGTATAAAATTAAAAATTTTGCTTTATATTTTTAGTTGGTTTAAAAAACGCATATATATTAACTTCCTAGGATAGTGTATAATTTCGTAGTGCCATGCCGAGGAAAAGGGATATAAGTCGATTATTAGGAATGTTCAGAAAAATAACTTAAGGTTTACTTACAATTTACACATTAGGTTTAATACTGATACTGATGATACTCAAATATTCAGATTAAAATACAAATACCATCACTCATTTTATTTGGCCCATAGTAAGGTTTTGATATATACATCCAAAATCAAGACAGGTATCTCGTTTTGAACAAAAATGTACTTTACTCCTTTTTCCCCTGCACCACGGAATTCTAAACTTACTTGGTATTTTTATTAACACGGAATTATTAAATAATATTAAAATTGCTTGTTTAATTGGTAAAAATGTATTAAAAGGGATATTTTTACTGTGTAATCAAATTTAATATTTTAAAACCATCACGTTTTTCGATAAAATTTAATTTATACTAAAAATATTGCACACATGTTAAATAGCGTGTTGAAATAATAGCATATCTAAAATAATATTTATTATAGGATACCCTTTATTTAATAATTTAAAATTTAGTTAATAAATACGAGTATTACGTGGCTAAATCCGCAAAAATCATTTAAAAACAAAGGTTTAATAAACAAGTAGTGCTTTTTGAGCGCAACCTATGTCTAATTATTATTTAACTAAAACACTATACACTGAGAAAATAAGGTTTAGCGACATTTGGTATAAATGTTTTCGTATTAAATAGATGCCAAATGCGTAAGATTTTAAATTGACAATATCATGGTTTTTAGAAAAAGACATTTCTTAAAAGAAAAACTGTGCTCTTTCAGTAGCTTATATTTGTTAGGTGATCCGTGCCTATATGTTCGTCACTCAGAAGGCGCAGAGATGTTTATTTTTCTCTAGGCGTAGGTAGAGTACCTGTATGTGTTTTTGATAAAAACAATGATGGTAAAATTAAGGTATAATTAATGTACAGAAATTGATTAAATTAATAATAAAATCAAAGAAATAAATAAAAGTGTAAAACTAAAAAAAAACTAAAAAAGAAAACAAAAGCTGCGTTGCCGCGTTGAATCGCAAGACCTATTTGTTGCTTAATGAAGCAATTTGCATTTTTATTGTTTATTAATTTTGACAATTTGTTAACAAAAAATTTTGCTTCTTCACCCCAGGCTCCCAATGTTTCGACGCTGAAGGGTACGAAAATGTACCCGAAGAGCCGGAACTTCGTATTTTTTTTTACTTTTGTTTTTCTCCGTTACGGGTAGCTTCTCCTGATTTTATTGATGTTTTGTCAAGATAAGAAAATGCGAAAGTATCTCTGCAGGTGGCGTCCTAAATTAATGATTTGGTTTGTATTTAAAATTGTAGGCGTTGCGAAGGCATTTGACAACAGCAATTTTTTTTAGTGTATAAAAATGCGTTGCAAAGCTATATGATATTTATTATTTTTATTTCATTTTTGTCTATGCATCTTTATGTGCGCCTAAAGCACTTAAACTTTTAGAAAAAAGAACACTGGTTTCATGAATATTTCGTCTTTTTTACGAATGTCTTTAAGTAGCGCGTGCTAAAATATAAAAAATATAAGTATATTTTGTTAAATAAATTTTAAATGCTCTGGTTTAAAAAACTAGCATCAGTTACTCTCTGGTTAAACTTAGAGTCCCTGTATGTTAATCAAAATAGGTCAACATACAGGGATCCTACTCAAAGCAACACTATTTTTGATCCGCTATTGTCATTTTTGAAGGTTTAAAGATACTCAAACCAAAGTGGCATGAAATTAAAAAGTGCGCATAGAGTTCGGTAAAACGCATGCTCCTGGGAAATAATTATTTTGATACGAGCATGTGTAAATTAATTTTTTCGCACTTATTTGTATGCTAAAAGTTAGTTAGCACTAGTCCGGTAAAGTCACTTTTCTGCATTTTAACATTTTCTTTTGCTGCTTCTTTACCTCAGCTTTTTTTTCTCTTGCCTCCATTGCTCTATGTTGGAGTTATCTATGCCTAAAAAAAAATATAAGACCATATAAGTTTACTATATGAGTTCGTCGCCTCTACCTAATTATCTAAGCCTCCTTACTGTTGGCTGCACCGATAGGGTTGGGGTAGTCTGTCCCCTTTATCTTTTTGCGCATTTAATTCTTTTTTTTTTGGCTGTCACTCGTGATGCGTCCGTTGATGCCAGAAAATAAGGAAGCTTTTGCATAACTTATGTCATGTTTTATTTGTATTTTTGGGTCAAATGCAACTCTTTCTTTATCAGTGTTTTTGTTTGAAAAACAGAGAACACGTATCAAACAAAAGTTGCATGATTTTGATGCATAGTCAAAAGGGGGCTTAAGGTTTTCGCACCAGCGCGATTTTGACGATGAGGCAGCTATATCTTAATGGACAAAGAGTCTGCGGGCCCCTCTAAATCATGAATGGGCTAACCAGTAAACCAGATGCAAATGCTTAAAAAACAGAACCTTAAATTAAGAAAAGGAAAATGCAATATTGGTGTAGAAAAAAAGAAACCCAACACTGCATTCTTCAGTAATTTAAATTAAAATTATGTGAAATCCAAACTTTTCTTCAAGAAAAAGAGATCTATTTGAAAGGTAAAATTAAAATTTCGTCCAATGAAGTTAGGAAAACCACGCAAACAAAATTATTTAAAAACAAGATATACAGCTATAAAGCTCATCGAATATGCCAAATCTAATACTGATTAACCAAATCACATCAGCTAATATTGGAACTCAACAGCAATAAAAAACCGACAAAAAACATAACATTCTGCTAGTTTTTAGGTAAAGGGAAAAATATTTTTTTGACGCGATGTCGTATATATTATAGGCATTAATAGGCAAAACATTTTAATAAGTCAGACACAATTATGGCCAAACACACTATAAAACCAGCATATAGAAGTTTACATTTAAAACAACACACATCAGTTCCTTAATAATACGAGAGCCATATTGGTATGATGATCTGTGAAGGCAATTCATTTACGAAAAATCGAAAATAGCTGTATTTTAGATTCTAACACCAGTATTTACTAAGACCTTAAGCATTGTAGACCGGGTTTAAGTATCAAGTCTATAGACTTGATACCGACCGGTTTAAGTGTATTTTTTCCACCCTAATGTGCAATATGATAGTAAGCATTTCTGTGAGTTTCATCTCATATAAATTCAAATTAACTTTAGAAATAAAGAAAAACCACATAAAAATTTTGTAACCAAATTTCATTTTTTTAAAACTTAGTCCGTGCAGTCGTAGGATTCCCGTTAAAAATAGTCTCAAATTGTAGTACCACCCCTGGGGGGTGGTTTAAAGTTCGAAAAACAATAGAAATAATCCATGATTGACAAAAAACTTACATACAAAAATATTCAAAGCTGAATAATACATAAATAACTTAAAACTATATCTGTAGATGCATTACCGTATTAAATACGTATTAATATTTAAATACTGTAAAAAGCACAAGATTTATTAGAATTCCTTTTTAATTACTCATTCACTAAAACAATCGACCATCGGTTTAATCGTCGCTAACTTGTCTAAAACATCAACATGTAAAATATAGGGGACAGCTAAGACTGACTTACACCGTTTTTATTCGACATTTCCTAGTGACTAGCACCCTTTAGTAAATACTTTTCAGACAATCAAACTATTACATCGATTTAAAAAATAATACGAATATTGGCAAAAGATTTTTGGCTAAAGCAGTGTTATTCCTTATAACAATTGTTTTTTGAAAAATGAAACAACCAATAATTCGACCGTAACAAATGTTTCAAGTAAAATAACAATGAAAAATTAGCAACATTTCCGTTTTGAACATCAATACCGCAACAACATGTAACAACATAAGAAAGGAAAACAAGACAAAACTGAAGGAATTGGTCAAATACAACTTAACGACCGATCTATCATATACACACTACACTTTGCTGACGACCAAGTAATTGTAGCAAATAATAAAGAAGACATGGAGTATATTTTAAGAAAGTTAACGCAAGAATACCAAAAGTGGGGGTTAACAGTGAACGTGAATAAGACAAGTGTTTTAGAACTAGACAATGGACAAACCATGTATCCATGCAATAAGTCTGTATACTTGGGTGTCACATTTGATAAGAGAGGAACAGACCGTAAAGAAATAAAAAATTCAACTTGGAGTTTTATTCAGACAAAAATAACCCCGAGCTAGTATGCATTATAGAACATTGACAGTTGTCTGGGTATTTAGGGGTACTCGCTGATGCAGCTTACTGTCGGCCCCCAGCCCATTTTATTTTTTGTAATTTTCCTAGAAAGAATGTTTTAAATTTATGTTAAACAGACATTCATAAATCCAAAACATTTTCAAAAAGCCTAAACTCTACCAGTTATTGTTAAAAATCTCTTTAGGGATAAAACTTTATCAAAAAAAGAGCAAATTTTGATAAAATTGCACCAGTTCCTATCACTTGACATTTCTGGAATGGCTTCTACTTTAACACGTGCCTGGATCCCCAATGTATGCATTTATTCGATAGGCGGATTTTTATCTTTTGATAGACTGACCACGGTTATAAAAATTTTTTGTGCTTAATAATAAATCAGGTGCAAAGTTGATTTGCCTATTTAGGCCAGCATTATACTTAGGATATTACATGAGCCGAAACCCATTTTACCTTACAGCAATTTTACTTATCGAGGGTCCAAGTGCAGTACCTCGTAAGTGAAATCTTTTTCGATTTTGGTTTTTCGACATCATTATTATCGTGACAGGTTAAGCCATGTATTGAGAAGCACTTGATGTTGTAAAAAAATTCTAAACTCTAACGAAAACACTTTTTTTAGCAAAAGTTTTTAAAAAATCAGCTCTCATTGCAGTTATCTGCAGTATTTCGCTTCTCTCGTAAAGTTTTTAAAAATTTATTTACGAGGAACTACACTTGGACCCTCGTTATGTGACCTTCCACAAGCATAAGAATTTTGTATTTGTTTTGCAACTGCTTTTTAAGTTAAAGAGTTCACATAATTCAATTCCAGAAAGCGTAAACAGATCTAACAAGTCCTTTTGCTATCCTATTGCCTGAATTCTGTTTCTGGCGTGTTCAATAAAAACAACGATTTTCTGCACTTGTTACAAAATACTGATTTTGAGTTAAAGTTATTATTAATAGTGAAAATAAAAGTCAATTTATTAAATAAAAAGCCTTAGTAATAATAAAAATTATAGAGAATTTATTAATTGGAAAAATCCAGGACATTACTGGCACTCTTGTATACATCAAAAATCAAATTTTTAGATTTTAAATAAAGTTAACTATAAAACAATACAACTGGGATTTAATTCGTGCGTGCTTCGCTAGAGATTACGTTGCAATTAAAAGTGGAATATAACCAGTATAAATTATTGTTTTTACATGTTAAGTAAACCTACCGGAAAATATTTGAGTGACTGGAAACCCATCCTTTGGTTTATTCTGATATTGTTTTCCGTTCAATATTGCGGTTTTCCATAATTTTGCATTGTTTATTTGGTTTTTATTTTTCAATGTTTTGGTACCCAATTAGCTTATTCTGAAACAGGCTATAATGTTCCACTTTATCATTTATCAGTGAGTTAGAAAATTGTATTTTTCGCATATTTACCCATGTATTATACAACATTCGTATCCTCAATACATAAAAAAGGAAACAAGCTGGATTGCAACAATTACAGATGAATTTCAGTAACCAGTACTCTAAGTACGGTAGGATTCTTAAAAATCTAATAGAGAATTATTTCCCTCAACAAGAAGAAGAATATCAAAGTGGGTTTCATGCAGGCAGATCTTGTAGTGATAATGTTTTTTGTTTTAAACGAATTATTGAGAAAAGGAGTGCTGGAGATATATAGACTCTTGTAATATGTGTGAACCTACAAAAAGCAGATAATACCGTTCCAGTAGTAAAATTATGGACAGTGTAAGAGCAAACTAATATTAATCATACATAAATAAAAGCGATAAAAGAATTATAGAAAGGGTCAAAATCTAAACTAGTAACAAGAGGCTTAAGACAGGAATGTTGTATCTCTCTAAATTTTTTTAAAATATATATAGCAGTAGCTCTAAAAAGCTGGAAACGTAAAGTACACCGTATAGAAATACAACTTAACGACCGATCTATCATATACACACTACAGTTTGCTGACGACCAAGTAATTGTAGCAAATAATAAAGAAGACATGGAGTATATGATAAGAAAGTTAACGCAAGAATACCAAAAGTGGGGGTTAACAGTGAACGTGAACAAGACAAGTGTTTTAGAACTAGACAATGGACAAACCATGTATCCATGCAATAAGTCTGTATATTGGGTGTCACATTTGATAAGAGAGGAACAGACTGTAAAGAAATAAAAAAATAATAAAAGCAAAAAAGGTTATTGTATGTCTTAACAGTATTTTATGGAGCAGAGAGATAAAAAAGAAAGTAAAATATAACATACAGGGTGTCCCATAACTTAGGGGCCATAGTTCAGCAGGTGATAGAAGAGGTTATTTCCGAGAAAAAAGTTTATATAACATGGGGGTCAACACACATTTGTTTTTAAGATATAGGATTTTTAGTTAGAGAAAAAGAGAAAAAAAGAAAATCTGTCACAGCCAGCTAAATACTCAGCTAATTGTGATTCAAAAATGTGGTATTCCTTTTTTTGATAAAATTACAAGTTGAGGAGATACAGGATTTTCCGAAAAAATATGATTTGAACAGGGCTAAATGAAGTTTTTGACAACAAAGTTATTATCTTAAGTTTTAAAAAATACATAGATACAGTCGGGGACTTAATAAATGGCCGCTGCCGTTTTCAGAAGAGCTTGGATGAGAATCCCAATACCGGGCGAGGTTTATGAATGAAGAATGAATTATTGAACATCGTATTGCGCGCTTTTATTCCCTCGACTCCACGTCGATCGGCTATCGCTGTGCGCTTTTGTGCAATGCAAATTTTGATACTGAAATTAATAACTATTCGAAATATTGCCCGATAAACGGGCGAAGCTATACACGTTTTTTGGATACACACATTCCTTTTTTTTAGCTGATTACTTGTTTACTAGCATAGAATGTGTGTATCCTGGCGGGATTAATAATTTATTTACAATGGTTTTGTTACATTACTTATGCTTAAAAAAAAGTTGTATAGACTTTTTATTTAAAGCCACGTCAAACTTTGTAGAGATATTTTTATTTAATACCTGCTTTTACTACCGAAAACGTAACGTATTACTTTTTGAAAAAATCCAAAAACAAGTCAAGTTTGTTTGTCGGGGGCAAATTTTTGGGGATGAGATAATTCGCCGCTGCCAACTCGCCGTGGGCCGATTCACTGCGGTCCAATTCGCCATGGGGACAATTTTCCGCCCGCCTATTCGTCGCGGGGACAATTCGCCGTGAGATTTTTAGTTTTATGATATTACCATTGGGAATTGTTTAAGCAGTTTTATTTAATATAATATATTTGTTTATTTGTATAGTTATAACTTTTTTCAAACTTTTTCAACTAGGTATTTGGTGGTTAGTATAAATTTCAACATTTTTTTTATTAGAATTAGATTTTTCCATTTATGACCCGATATGCAACAAGCTTGGAACTTTGAGATGTTTTAGGTGTTTCCCATTTATGAACCAATGTCCATCAAGTTTGGAACGTTGAGATGTTTTCGTTCGCTGATTATGATTTTTAACTTAAACTTAAAAAAAAATAAAATGGCGGATCCAAAATGGCACACTTTCTTATTTATAAACTGATTTGCCTAAAACTTGAAACATGGCGGCGCTAAAGGTAACTCAATACAATTTTTGACTCAACTTTAAAAACATGAAAATTGCAAATCCAAAATGGCAGATGTTTCCAATTATGAACCGATATGAATCAAATTCGGAACTTTGGGGTGTTTTAGGTCGCTTATTATGATTTCTAACTAAAACTTTAAAAAAATCAAAATGGCGGATTTACTAGGGCGCATCTTCTTATTTATAAACCGATTTGCCTTGAACTTGAAACACTGCGGCGCTTAAGGTAACTCAATACAACTTCTGACTTAAATTTAAAAACATGAAAATGGCTGATCAAAAATGCTGGATTTTCCCATTTATGAACCAATATGCATCAAATTCGAAACTTTGGGGTGAAACTTTTGGTCGCTGATAATGATTTCTAACTTTAACTTAAAAAAAGTCAAAATGGCGGAACTTATTTACAAACCGATTTGCCTCAAACTTGAAACATCGCGGCGCTTAAATTAAAAAACAAAAAGTTGCCGATGAAAAATGGCGGATTTTCCCATTTATGAACTGATATGCATTAAAGTCGAAACTGAGATCTTTCAGGTCGCTGATTATTATTTTTAACTTAAACTAAAAAAAAAATCAAAACGACGGATCCAAAATGGCGGACTTTCCCATTTAAGAACCAATGTGCATCAAATTCGAAACCCTGGGATGTTTTAGATTGCTAATTATGATTTTTAACATAAATTTTTAAAAAATTAAAATTGCGAAACCACAATGACGCATTTTCTTATTTATAAACTGATTTGCTTAGAACTTGAAACATCGGGGCACTTCAGGTAATTTAATTAATTTTTGACTCGGCATGGCGCACTAAAAATTAAAATAATGACAAAATTATGACTTCCAAATCCGGTTTCATTCCTTATTATTTATAAGATTTTAGTTCAGCTTGGCAACTGCTGTCAAACGGTAATAATATATAAAAATACATTTATATGTATGTGTACATGCATTTTTAGGCACGGTTAATAAGCTTTAAAATGACATTTCACTCAGCTATTTAGCTGTACTAGTTAAGACTCTTGCAAATTTAATAAATGTAAGACTTTGCGTTAAAACTGCATTTTATTAATTAACAGTATTCGCTTGACCGCAGACGAGAGCATATCGTTTTTTTTTAAGCAAGTACAAAAAATCATCGCGCCTAAACATGGTGATTAAAAGAACCGATACGCTAACCCTGAACTTTAAAACGGTAAAGAAAAAACCGCCGCCCCTAATTTTGCATAGATGGATAAAAGAAAATTTAAAATTTACCGTTGATCAAGTCGAGGGGATCCAGTATGATCACATTAAAAATGTTGTCTATTTAAAGTTAATTACTAAAGAAGTAGTTGAAAGTACACTAAAAAGTTGGGAAGAAAAGAGATTGTTGTATATTGACGAAGAAGGTAAAGAACATGAGGTCTTATTATGTGAAGAAGGAGAAAGCGTGGTGGTTAGAATTTTTGACTTTCCACTGGAACTAGAAAATGAAAAAATTCAGAAAAAATTTGAAGAGTATGGTTACGTTAGATGGCTAAAAAATGATATTTTTAGAGGGAAAGAACTGTACGCAGTCCCAAGCGGTATTCGATCGGCACTAGTAGTTATGACACGAAAGAAAGTGCCTTCTTATCTAACAATTGAAGGCTTTACATCACTGGTCACATATCCTAATCAAGTCAGAACATGTATGGTATGTGATGAAGTCGGGCATGAGCGCAAAAACTGCCCCAAAAAAGTTGGAAACCAGAGTATTACAAGGCCGAATGCACCATATGCAATTGCAACAGGAACAACGCCAGAAGAAATAACCTATGCGTCAGTTACCCAAAATGGATTTCAAGGTTTTACCGCAGAAGAAATAATGCTATCAAAGACTCTATCAATCGAAAATCTAAACATGGAAGATGACCAAACAGACACGCAAAACTCGCAAGAGTTCATCGAGTCATCACAACCTCCACTTAAACCAGTGGAACAATTCAAAAGAAAACGCCCTGAACTCCAAAGCAACTCTTCACAAGAAGAAAACATTAACACAGTCAAGAAACCGACAAAACAAAAAAAGAAGCAACAAGAAAATGATACACAGCTTTTTGAAGATAATGCGGAAGATATGGAGCGAGCCGAGCAGGTACCTACATAAAAATTTTAAAAAAATGTTAAATTTACTCACCTTTGCTTCGATAAATATGAACTGCCTTAAGAAAAAAAATAAGGTTTCGTGCTTAAATGATTTTTTCTATAAATATAGTATTGATGTCTGCTTTTTACAAGAAGTAAATTTGGAATTTCTAAAAACTCCATCGATATATAGTTATGTAACAAATGTTGGCATAAATAACAGAGGTACAGCTTTAATATACCGTGATTCAATAAAGATCTCGGACATTTTATGCGAACCAAACGGAAGAATTATGTCGGTAAACATTTTTGACTATCGCTTTATAAATGTATACGCCCCTTCTGGAAGCCAGCATTACAAAGAGAGAAATGTTTTCTTTCAGAATGAGCTTACGGAACCCCTCACATATTTGTTGTCCACTTAAAAACATCATATCCAACCTGAGATTAATTGATATTTGGGAACACATACATAAAAATGCCGTAGAATTTACGTATTTTAGAGAAAATTGTGCATCGCACATAGATCGGGCATATATTTCTCAAAAGCAAAAAAGCCATGTTCACAACATAAAAAATATTCCTATTGCATTTTCTGATCAAAACTCAATTATTTTTCAATTAAAAACTGACAGAGTAAATCAGACGAACATTACGCACGGCTTTGGATATTGGAAAAAAAAGCAGTCAATTTTAAACTCAAAAGAAAATCAACAAAATTTTATACACACAATAAATGAGCGAAAACGGGGTGTTCACTATCAGAATGACAAAATTAGGTGGTGGTTTAATATTTTTAAACCTGCATTTAAGAGATTTTTTAAAAATAAAGAAATCGAAAGAGCAATGGAGAGAAAAAACTTGCTGAATTTTTACAACGAAGCCCTCTTTGAAATTCATAAACAACCTAAAAACCAAGTAACAATAAATGAAATCAAAGAAATTGAATAAAAAATTTTGCAACTAAAAGAACAGTTTTTAGAAGAAGATTTTCAGAACAAAAGTAAGGAAAACATAAATGAAAGATTCTCTCTATACGATTTTGTAAAAATCATAAAAAATAATAAAGTGCAAAGCATACAAAAAATTTTCACCAATGATAACGTCGAACTATCTACCCTGCCAGAAATTAAACATTTTATAACATTAGACTTTCAAGAAAAATTCGCTGAAAAAATTTGCAATGAAGAATATGCACAGAAGCTTTTCAACCTCATAACAACCACCTTAAACTTAAATGATAGAGAAAACCTACTTAAAAACTTTTCAAAAGAGGAAGTGTATCAAACGTTGTTGCAGTGTAAATCCAAAAAAACTCCTGGGTTAGACGGAAGTTATGAAGCTTATATCTGCTTCTGGCAGATTATAGGGGATGACATTACAGAAATCTTTAATATATTCCTAAAAATAATTCTGTTATTCCAAAACAATTTTCAGAGGGTGTTATTAACCTACTACCAAAAGAACAAAAAGCTAAGAAAACAGACCAATTCAGACCAATAACACTTCTTAACTGTGACTACAAAATTTTTACAAAACTGATAGCAAATCGTTTAAGTATTTTCTTAGAAAAATTAATATCTAAATCACAGCACTGCCTTAAGGGTCGTTCTATTTTCAGTGGTATACTTCTCTCACAAAATATTGTTGCAATTTGACAAAAAAGATTCATTTGGCGGGATCCTGAGTCTGGATTTTAAACAATCTTTTGACAGAGTCTCACATCTATACCTGTTCAGAATTCTTAAAAAATACGGATTTCCAGATATTTTTATAAACGTTATCAGTCAATTATATCAAGGGGCGGAATCGCAGATTCTTATAAATGGCTACTTGTCAGAAACATTTAAAATAAACTGTTCAGTAAGGCAAGGTTGTCCACTCTCTATGGCACTTTTTGTTTTAGTAATAGATCCACTCTTAAAACTTTTATCTAGATTTATCGCTGAGTGGTGTTACTATTAACAATAAAAAGTATGCCGCAGCAGCCTACTGTGACGACGTTTTCGCAGTTTTAACAAAAAAGCAAGATTTACAAAAAGTGCAAAAGGCCATTTTAATTTATGAAAAAGGCTCTGGGGCTACAGTGAATAAAAATAAATCCAAAATCCTACCACTGGGGTCGTGGAATCCAGCAACGCAAGCAAATGAAATGTTATTCAAACTAGTAAACAAGCTGAAAATTTTGGGAATATGGATATGTAAGTCAATAAAAGAGACAATTTACGAAAATTGGACAACAGTGTGTAATAGTATACAGGGCCTTTTTTATGCGGATCTTACCAGAAATCTGGACTTATTCCGAAAGGTATGGTATAATAATATATATGCTTTCCAAGCTTTGGTACACTGCGCATGTGCTTCCCATGCTAGAGACGTTTAGTCAAAAACTAATATGCCAAATTGGAAAATTTTTGTGGGCGGGAAGCTCGTATAGAGTTGCACGCAACCAACTTTATACAAACTTTGAAAATGGCGGTTTAAACTTAGTAAATATAAAATACAAAACACAAGCAATTTTAATTAAAACTCAGAAACAAAACGGAATATCTGGTTTCCAATCTTTCTATAACAATGTTCTATATACAAATACAAGAAACAGCCTAAGCCCTGAATTAAGGTCTCTTTTTGACACAGTACAAAAATATGCACTTTAAACCATAAACGAAAATACAACAGCAAAGCAGGTTTACCAAAAAATGTTAAATGAAGACTTAAAAAAAGCACACATTGAAGAGACAAATCCCAATCTTAATTGGCAAAATATATGGTCTAACTTTCAAAACAAAATAATTCCGGTCAAATGGAAATCCAGTGTTTATAGGGCGATCAACGATGTTTATGCGGTAGGAGCTAAACTAGCAAAACACAGGCTCTCAAATGACAATGTTTGTAAAAAATGCCAACAAATAGATACACTGTTTCATCGCATAAAAGTGTGTGATAAAATAGTTGATATCTGGAACTGGGTACAAAAATTGATTCTAAAAAAAACAAAGGTGGATATAAATACAATTCTGTGGGGGACCTACTACAAAATAAAATAAAAACACCAATGGAAGTTTTTTACAAATGGATTTTATGCGCTGGAAAAGAGTTATCATGCTGACTTGCAAGAATTTAAATTGATGATCACAATTCAAAGGTTTAAAATAAAAGAAAAAATAGATAAAATATTTTTTTGCTTTTAGAGAATTTAGTTTTTTATAATTTTTAGATATATTAGTGACATTATTATGTATATTTAATGTTACGATGTAAAAAATTACTCTGTACATATTAATTAATAAAAGTTTTATTAAAAAAAAAAAAAATTAATATACCTAAATTCATCCAGTAGGTAACCGGTAACTACTAACTTTATACCCTTCTGTTATGATTCATGCTGAATTTCCGAATTTACCAGGGAAAAAGAAATAGAAACTTTCCATTGGTGTTCGGACCGTCTTGTCAACCATCGGACCTAAAAAGTTTTCATTAAGAAGGATAGCCTCGCATCTGTGACCTAGGAGCAAAAACCGACTTACCATACCTGACACTTATTTCGATCATATTTTTGAAATATCAGTCAGGTCAATGGATCAAAGTAAAAGTTATGCTAATAAGTGCTATTTAAAATACATATGAAACCATTAATTTTCTAAACAAAGGAAAAATAGGTTTAAATACATAAAATAATAATTAATTAAACTCCAAATTTAAAAAAAAAACTATTTTTTTATATTTTTTTGTAACTTAATTTGTCTGTATTTTCATAAAAAAAGCTTCAAAAGCATTAATTGTAACCAAATAATATTTTCCAGAATTTTCTGCAGTTAATGTTGAAACACCTGTATGACAAATATATTCGCACAATTTGATTTAGACCTAAATTTTACTTTTGTGGTTTTGGGTAGAGATGTTGTTTAGTTGCCTTCCGTTTAATCTATTTAACGTGTTTTAACCCAACTATCATAGATCTCCTATTCTCAACTTTAAAATTAAAAATCATAGTTATACTAACCTGTAGGGCTATTCTTGAATTCCGTGGAGATTTTATTCTTCTCCCTCGAACAACAAATCTGATTGGACCACGCAGCTAATTTCTCTCTGTTTTCACGTGGATGATATTATTTTCGGTAAAATTTATTCTATTGGTTATTTGTAAGAGAAATGGAAACAAACACTTCCATTAAACATGATTTCATTAATGTCGAAAGTGAGAGAAATTGCATGTGTGGTCCAATCAGAGAGTTTTTCGGAAAAGAGGCAATAAATAGCGCTACTGGGAAGATAAATTTTCCAATTCACCCAAGAAATTTTTGAGTTATTATTGTGTTGATTGTTAACAAAAATTAAGAGCGCACGAAAAGTTTTGTTTTAAATTATTTGGTTCTTGTACATTTTAGAAAAAAGAGTATTATATAAAACTTGAATACAACAAAAATGCATACAAAAGCGCTGTTACACATTTTTTCGTCAAACGAATGGTTCGAATTATAAGGCTAATCATATCGCCGCCATTTTGGATTTTTTTAGTGGCCTTTGACTTAGAAACTGCGTATTTTTAAGAAAATATGTAAAAACATAAATTATAGCAAGACCAATTAATAACCTATAAAATGAGATAATACTAAGTTATCTTGTAGTACTCTTGCTGAGATAAGAACCATCCAAACCTACAAAGCGTCAATACACCCGTTTTCTATGTATTTCCATAGTATATGCAACTCCTGGACCTCGTTTAAGACCAAAATTAGAAAAATAGGTTTTGTAACAATATTTGTCTTAAAATGAGAAAAAATTAATTATCAATCAAAATGGCGAGGTTTCCTATTTATGAATAAATAAGTATAAAATTTAGAACTTTGGAGTGTTAATAGTCGCTAAATATGATTTTTGACATAAATTTAAAAAACTTATTTACC
Source organism: Aspidapion aeneum (assembly GCA_963576565.1). NCBI lineage: Eukaryota > Metazoa > Arthropoda > Insecta > Coleoptera > Brentidae > Aspidapion > Aspidapion aeneum. The sequence goes on from OY755038.1 coordinate 57,795,019, forward strand.
AATAGGTATCAAATTTGGAACTTTGGCGTGTATTAAGTCGTTCATTATAATTATGAATTCAAACTTTAAAAAAATTACATGGCAGATCCAAAAAGGCAAAGTTTTCTATTTATGAACCGATATGTATCAAATTGAAACTTTGAGGTGTACAAAGTCAATAATTAAAATTTTGGGGTCAAACCAAAAAAAAAATATCAAGGCGGATCCAAAATGGAGAACTTTTACATTTATAAACCGATGTGTATTAAATCTAAAACTCTGCGGTGTTTAACGTAGCTTATTATTATCTTTTACTCAAACAAAAAAAAACTAGCATGGCGCATCCTATTACGTTATCCTATTTATGAACCGAGTTGTTACAAACTTGGTACTTGGGGTTGTTGAGGGCTAAATTGAGCTCACCGTCTAATGCGTAATAAAGCTGCATTGGAAAGCATAAGGAGTTTGCATAATAATATAATCTAAAAACACAACTAAAAATATGGCAGTACAAAAAAACTAGAAAATTATACGGACATAACCCTGACTTTGCAGCGGATAAGAACCTACAAGTTTAACGATTGCATAATCAAATAAAAATTATTTTTCTATAAAAATGTGTTTTTAAGTCCACTAAAATAAAAAATTTTAGAGCGTCCACGTTTTTGTATTAGTTTGTTAAAATTTGGGTTTGGTAAACTGCTGATGATTCACACTAGAACACTTTACCTTAAAAGTATTTTTGCCTACTTTTCTTCATCAACTGTTAAAGTTAACTCATCTGTAATTTTTGGTTTTTGAGATATTCCAGTTGGTATTTTTTATGGAGTGACATTATTTTTATTTGATTTTTAAAATTAGTTTTAAAAAAACTTATTTTCACCTTTTTATTTTTTGAATATTCTTTAAAATTTGTGTATTTTTTATTAATATATATTTTTTCTATTTTTATTTGTTTAAGTTAGCCTAAAGTACCTTAAAAATAATAAACTGACATGCTTTGTTGTATATGATTAATGTAAAACTCGTTTTTCTCGAAGAAATCCCTTTTTTGTAAATGAATAATATCTTTCTTCTGGACAACTTGTGACAACAGATTTTAAAGTATCATTTTTGAAAGATGTACTTTTTCAGAAAATTAAAATTTTAAGGAAACGGTTGATCACTGAAGCAAAATTTTTGTCCAGCGTTTATAAGAAATCTATATTTTTATAGAATTTCGGAATCTTAAGCAAAAAAAATTGTCATTGTCTTACCTCTCCACACATCAAAATTAAAATGTATAAAATCTACTTACCTCCATACAAATGTGTTACTTTAACGCGTTTATCTGAAAGGAAAAATGACACTTCTAAAAAATAACTGAAAGTTGCATCAATTAAATCATAGTTTTGTCAAGGCCTACTAGACTATCTACTTTTTTTGGTAAAGGTGCTTATAAGTTTCAGTTTGTTTTTAATTTAAGCCTTTTTGGCGAAAAATTATGTCCGCGAGCCCACTGTCTGCTGATAGAAGAAAATCAATTGACATTGATTGTCAAAATGGCATTTTATAAACACTTCTATTTGCAAAATATTCCCAAGACTGTTTTATATTGGGTGCGCCTGTCCCACTACTTTGAGTTAAAAGGAGAGAGGAAGTCGCTGGATGGCCACTGTTTCGATTAATAATGTGTAAGTTCAGTCAATGACACGATTAGATTAGAATCCCTGTATGTTGACATATTTGGATATATTAATAATCTCGATTAATATATCCAAATATGTCAACATACAGGGACTCTAGAACCATAATTTGTGTCATGATGCCGGGCTACGTCACAGTCAGCGCCTTATTCTTCTTCTTATTATCTAACCTAATTTATATTTATGACTGTCATCCTTAAAATTTCAGTAAGGCCCACAATCTTAGAGCCGAATCGTTGTCCCTATGACTGACTATGTAGTACCTTGACTGATATTTAAATATTTTGCCTTGTTGCGTTTTGCATAACAAATTTTCTAAATGGAGTTTGTCGCCTTAAGTAAGTTGAATCGAATTGTTCTAGAGAGTCTGTGGTAGGAACATAAAAAGAACTTTTCGAGACACTCGATGGATGTTTCAAAATTCAATAGCATAATTATTTTAGTGTTGGATTCCTTAAGGGATTTGGAGACAAAATTTTTATATAAACATAGATCCTTAAACGCCTTGTTTTCATCAAGGGTGTTAAAGCTTAATTTTATTTTTGTTTTTTTTTTAAGCTTTTGAGATATTTAGTTCAAATTTGGTAAATATATTAAGTTATAGGCACTGTGATATTAGATATGCCAAATAATTGTAGGCCACAGGTGGGCAGAAGTAGGTAGTTTAAAAAAAGAAATAAAATCCTCGTATTATTTGCAAACTTTTTCATTCCTCGCAATTTTTTTGTATCTTTAACCGATTTAGAGAAAATCGCTGTTGCATCAAAGGTTGCAATCATAAAATAAAAAAATTCTCCAGTATGGTATGACCAGTATATTAAAATAAACAAATCTTCAGGGCTTAGATGATTAAGGTTTCAAAATTATAAAAATAGAACATAATATTATAAGTTGTACACAAAATATTATGTTCTATTTTTATAATTTTGAAACCTTAATCATCTAAGCCCTGAAGATGGCCCAGACCTAGGGCCGAAACGTCGGTTGTTGATGTAGAGTTTTCAATAATAAATATTGTGCAAAAAAGCCAAAACTTCAAACTTTTAATTTTTTTCTTGTAATCATTCAAGAAAATTTACATTAAAATTATTTTATTAAATTTTAAAACTTGTTAGTCGATGATGTTTTTAAATGTGGCGCTGCAATTAAAAAAAAAACAAATTTTCAACATAATATGTTGTTTTCTTTAGATCCTGAAACATCATAAATATATAGCCATTTCAGTCACCCACGGCAAACTGCAAGTTTTAGCGATTGTCATTTTATGATGGTCCCTTAAATTCTTTGTGTTTACTTTTGATTTATAACTCTTGCGGGACTTCTTACGTTGCGACAAAACAAATCGCGATTTTCTTCAACGTCGCGTTGTCGCTTCGAGCGGCAATTGATGTTTTTTCCGGCATTTATTTACTTCTCATAATGCTTAACACGTTCCCAACCAGAGGTAAAATTAAATAACGAAAAAAAAAATACAATAAGGTGATCTCATGCTTTCAGGCGCTGATACTTACATCTAATTTGATTATCTAAAAGGCTTGTCGAGTGAATACCCTGAGAACTAGCGTTACTATACTGTAAATCCACAAGTGAAACGATAGCGAACCAAGGAAACTAAGTCCATGGCGGGAGGAAAACGTACACCGGTCTATATAAGGAAGACAGACATTTCGTCACAGTTCAACCAGACCATGCTATCACCGTCTCGACGGCATCGGTTCCGAACCGAAGACAGTGAGTTAACAAAGTATAAAAGGCAACTTCAAAGTGGTAAACTCAACCACGGTCACCGGTATTTCGGAAAAAGGCATTTTCATCCTCAGCGTGACTTGCCTGACTACACTAATCAAACTGACTACAAGATACAAGGTAAATTTTTTCATTCTTTTCGATTTACCTTGTATCTTGTAGTCAGTTTCATCAGGCAAGCCACGCTGAGGATGAAAATGCCTTTTTCCGAAACACCGGTGTCCGTGGTTGACTTTACCACTTTGAAGTTCGCTTTTATACTTTATTTACTATACTGTGACACTGACCAGTGACCATAATAGAAAGTTTTAAAATTGTATATTCATGCTTTAGGTATCCCAAATGGTAGAGAATTGGTGTACAAAGCCAGAGGTTCTGGGCTCGAGTTCCAGACAAAGAATAAGAAACTTTTTTTAAATAATTTGTCGTTCTTTAGTTTACACTCTTGTTTAGAATTGTTGTTTACGGTTTTGGTTAAAACCCAGCATTATTGCGCTTTGGTGTTTAAAAATTATTGCTATTTGAAATTTCAACACATAAACGGAAAAATTTTAAATTAGTGGAATGTTTTGGTCGAGTGAATACCTAACAACTAGCGTTCCTATACATGATTAGAAGTTGAAAAAATTTATATTCATGTGTTGGGTTGCCCAATTGGTAGGACTTTTAAGTTTAAGGTGTTGTTGTCGTATTTGTTTATATATTTCTTTACAAATCTTAGGATTCCTAATAAGATAAAACATAAACAATTCGAAAGCTAAAATCGACTATTAACACCCACCACAATCCAAAAAACGTTCATTTATTCCGCTCACGAAAAAAATTTTGCCATTTTCTTGTTCGCTTTCGGAGTTTACCAGGGCAGCATACCCCACTATGGATCTCATATTATTTTAGTTGAACTACATTTAATGAAAATAGTGTAAGGATTTAAGGTTAGTCCAAAATTTACTATTAATATTAGGGACCAATCTGACAGATTTACAAAGAAAACTGACAGCTGACCTCCCAAAATTGAACCAAGGTCAAATTTAAAAATAAAGTAGCTAACTTTCATTTAATAAAAACAGGCACTAATAAATCCGGTTTTTAGTCCCTAATAACAAATACCAAATTGCAAATAATACTAGGACCTAAAGAAAAAAGTTTTCTGCTTCCGCCGGGATCTCTTGCTCTCTAGGCAAACATTCTTAACATTGAACTACCGAAGCCATACATAAATTTTCGGAAAACTTCCATCTACGCAGGCTGCGGTGTCTCAATAAAAGAACGAGAAACCCTCAGGGTATTAACTCTTTCCCACTGTCAAAGGTATGATAACTCAAACTAGACGTAAAGAATCAACGTCTGAAAGCATGAGATCACCTTTTCGTGTGTTAATATTTCTAATCGCAAAATGGGCGATTGCCAATATAATTATCAAATTGCAAATAATGCAAGGACCTAAAACTGTAAACGACAGGTGAAATTAAAGAAAGAAAAATAAGAAAAAAGTTTTCTGTTTCGGCCGGGAATCGAACCCGGGATCTCTTGCTCTCTAGGCAAGCATTCTTAACATTGAACTACCGAAGCCATATATAAATTTTCGTAAAACTTTCCAACTAACTCAATTTTGAATTTTCATACCTTTGACAGCGGGAAAGAAGAATCAGTTGGATGATTTGGTCGAGTTAATACCCTGAGGGTTTCTCGTTCTTGTATTGAGACACCGCAGCCTACGTAGATTGAAGTTTTTCGAAAATTTATGTATGGTTTCGGTATTTCAATGTTAAGAATGTTTGCCTAGAGAGCAAGAGATCCCTGGATCGAGTCCCGGCCGAAGCACAAAACTTTTTTCTTATTTTTCTTTCTTTAATTTCCCTTGTTGTTTAAGTCTCTATTAATTTGAGCCTACGTCTATTAAATTATTGTTTGTGTATCTATACCATGGTGTGTTGAGTAATTTTCGTGCGTGATCGCTGTAAGTTGTGAGCGTTTTAATTTGTTTTTGTTAAACAGAGCGAAAAACGTAAATAAATCAATTAATTGTACATTGTAATTTTTTCCCAATGAACGAAAAAATTTTATTCAATGAATTCGACCATTAATATAATTATGATTTTTTAAAAAGTTTATTATATTAATGTTGGTTTACATTAAATTAATGAAAGTTTGTTTATTACCTAAAAACTAATGTATACCGTTCAATTTGTTTTTTTGTGTGTATTTACGTTTTTAAGTAAAATGTTATTCAGAACATTCAGCAAGTTCCAGGGTAAAAACAAATTTTTGTGTGTTTTTTTATTCAATTATTTTGAATTAGCATTAAAACATTATCAAAGATAACATATTTTGCACTAAAAACAGGAACTGGTCATTTAACTGAGCGTTTTTTGTGTAACAAGTACTGCATCTTGTAGCTCTATATTTTACTAGTTGAGCGACAAGTGTTTTATTCGCCATGAAAACCTCAGAAAATCCAGAAATCCAATACAATATTCGACTCTGAATTAGTAAAGTTTCCTTCGCAAATGTTGGCTTAAATTGGGGAATAGGTATAAGTTTAGTCACATTTTAAATTAGAAAAAGCAATTTTGGGCAAGAACTTTGAAAAAATATTTAGTTAAAATTGCCACTATTAAAACTTTACCAAAGTATTACTGTTACATACTATTTTCGTGCACAATTACTGGATCCTGGTGTTTTCCAAATAAATATAAAAAACAAATACCATACCTAAATGAAAAACAAACAAATCTGTCAATAAGTGGCAATAAAGACCCAATAGCTACCACCGTTTATAGTGTCATCTCTAGAAACATGTGAAAATGAGTGTGCGTGAGTGGGCGTGGTTGACCATTGCAGCAAGCCATCATAAATTTATTTATATATTATTTAATGATCTATATCGTAATATCTAATTTCTGTACTCTTTAATGGCGTTCTGTATTGAATTAAACTATTTTTTATTAAAACCGCTTTGCACAGACTTAAGAAAGTCTGTGATATTAACCATATTGACAATATCAAAACAATATTAAAATAAGCGAAAAATCAAACAAACATACAGTTCATTTCATAATTTTTAAGATAATTTTGTAACAGTTATTAGCTGGCTATTATAAAAATATTATAGGCCAGCAAAAAAAAATATTTCAAAATTTACGAAATGATTTGTATTGATCACTATAAATTGTACTATCACTTGCTAAATAGTTTAGGTACTCGGCTATGAATCGGATAATTTTTAAGTTTATGGGATATTATTGCTTTTCACGCCATTCCGTTATTTCGCGGGTACTAACCGCCGCGTAACATCTGCCAGGAAAAACTACAAAAAATTATGTGTCTTTGAGAAGCGCTAATGTTGGAATTAGGTGTAAAATTATTTATTCTTACTAAATAAAAACAGTTAAAAAAATTTTAATGTCGGTCTAGAAAGTTTTTCGACGTCGTCTGACTTCTATTCTCCACCACCTTCCATCCTGACAATCATCTTCTGTCAGGTTTTTCTTTACTCATTGATCTTTTGATTGACTGTTGCTGTTTAATGCTGCCAGTTGTTTTTCTTTAATATTTTATTTTGAATTTTTTGGAAAACCTAACCTTAAAGTTTGTTTTGATATTTTTGGGCTTTCTGCAAAAACACTCAAAAAAGAAAGTCCTGTTTGGGAAAAATTCCGATCAGGTGATAATTTTTCTCTTTGTTGAAAGTTATTTTCTTTTTTATCACCTGATCATTTTGATAAAATCATGGGCGTTATTTGCTCACGCTGGGAGTTTGAAGCGCCACCCTGTGTGTGACAGGGGAATGAAGAAATCACTTCCGACAAAAAACTGAAAGAAGTCACTCGTGTTTTTGGGTTGAAGACCGAAATTCCAGTCACAAGAAAGGGCCGCGGACGCCAGTGAAATTTTGGGACTGCTACAGAATTACAGAAGATAAGCTTCTAGCGTGTTGCCGATTTTTTCCTTTGGTTTTTAGTTTAATAGACTCTGTTTTCCCAGGCGGGGCCAATTTAATTTTGGGGTTATTTTTTTTGGGATATCTCTAGTTTTTCTCCCCTTCAGGGCTAAGATGTATAGTTGCCATTCTAGTTTAGGGCGCCCTCTTTTTCTGCGCCCTATTGGTTGTCATTCTAAGACCTTCATTGGTAATCTTTCCTCGATTCCCATTCCTTCTTTTATAATCTCATTTCTTATGTGATCTGTTCTAGATGTTCTCATTGATCTTCTTACTGCATCCATTTCGACACTTTTCATTTTTGTTTTGTATTTTTCTATTACGCGACAAGTCTCTATTCCATTCAACAGCGTGCTTCTCTCCATTGTTTAATGTATGTTATATTTTACATTCTTTTTTATCTTTCTACTCCGCAAAATACTGTCAAGAAATTCAATAACCTTTTTTGCTTTTACTATTCTTTTTTTCAGTAATTTACAGTCTGTTCCTTTCTTATCAAATGTGACACCCAAGTAGACATACTCATTGCATGGAGATATTGTTTGTCTATTGTCTAGTTCTAACTCACTTGATTCGTTTCCAATAAATAAGTAATGTGTCTTGTCCACGTTCAATGGTAACCCCCACTTTTGGTATTCTTCCATTAACTTTCTCATCATATCACTTGGTCGTCAGCAATCTGTAGTGTGCATATTGTAAATCGGTCGTTAAGTTGTATGTACATGCCATGTACTTTACGTTGCCAGTTTTTTAAAGCTACTGCGATAAATATTTTAAAAAGAGTTGGTGAGATACAATATCCCTGTCTCAAGCCTTTCGTTACCAGGAATTCTTTTGAAAGTCGATTTTCAATAAGTATAATTTTAGATTTTGACCCTTTGTATAGTTCTTTTATCGCTTATATGCCTGTATGACTGATATTAGTTTGCTCTAACACTGTCCATAATTTTTCTATTGAAACGGTATCATATAGTTTTTGTAGGTCCACAAAAGTAACATTTCTGGCACTTTTCTCAATTACTTGTTTAAGACAAAAAACATTATCACTGCAAGATCTGCCTACACGAAACCCATTTTGCTCTTCTTCTTCTTATTTATGAAAATCATTCTCTATTAGACCTCTAAGGATCCTACCGTACAATCTACTTACTCAACTCAAACTCACTCAAACTCAAAACATTTATTGCCGACAAAATCAAAACAATGTTTGACAAAGCAACGTCAAAAATTTGTACTAAATAGTTGGAACAATATGTTATTTCATTTTTAAATTAGTAAGTAAAACACTTAAATAAATACATATAAACATTTTTGGTAAAGATAGTTTTTTGTAGCGTTTTTAAATTTTATTTCATTCTCAATTGATTTGATCTCTGTTGGTAAACTGTTGTAGGCTTTTATAGCTTTATAAAATGGTCTTTTTTCAAAAAATGTTGATTTATGCAGGAATAGCGAGCTCAGCTCTGGGTCTGGTTTCAACAGTCATATTACTGCCGTAGCTGTCACTATTTGTTGGAAAAAGGGCTTTGTGTTTTTTAACAAAAATAACAAGTTGTAGGAAATATATAGATGGCACTGTCAGTATTCTTAGTCTGGTGAAGTGCTGAGCACATGAAGTGCCTGGTTTAAGTTTTAGTAAACACCTTATGATTCTTTTTTGCGTTCGGAAAACATCCATTGCAAAAGAGGAGGACCCCCAAAAAATAATACCATATGACAGTACACTATGTATACTCGCATAATAGTATGTTTTAAGACTGTCAAATGAAACCAGATCTCTAAGGCGTCTTATAACAGCACAAGAGCTATTAAGTTTGTTTTTTAATTTATTTATTTGTTGTTCCCAACGGAGACATGAATCTATTGTGATTCCTAAGAAATCTGTAAATTCTAAAACTGGTATAGACTTTCCATTGAACTGAACATATAAAGATTCATCAGTTTTGATTTGTTTGCGAAAAGTTAGTAAGCCAGTTTTCCCCATGTTAAGCCTAAGAGAATTTTCTGTACACCAGTTTGACATTTCATTGGAAGCTTGAGAGCATTTTTTAGAAAGTTCTATTACGTCCAGATGCAGTCACTGTTTTATCATCAGCAAACTGGGCTACTTTGCTAACTGTTATTTTTTCTTGAACCTCATTAACATACAACAGGAAGATAAGTGGCCCCAGGATCGATCCCTGAGCCACCTCCTGCTGCATGTCACACCAGTTCGAAAAATACTGTCTGTGTTCTTGTGTTAGTGAAACAATTTGCTTTCTTTCTGTGATAAAAGAAAGTAACAGTTTTAAAGGCAGCCCTTTAATGCCAACACGTGGCAGTTTTTCCAAAAGTAAGTTGTGATTTATCGTGTCAAAGGCCTTTGAGAGGTCAAAGTATATACTTGCGGTTTTTTGTCCTTGTTCTAGGTTATTCTGTATTGTTGTTATGACATTGTAAATTGCTTCCTCTGTGGACTTTTTTGGTCTAAAACCATATTGGCCTTCATATAGTAAATTGTTTCTTTCTATGAAATTAATTAATCGATTGTATATAGACCTTTCAAAGACTTTTGACACTGATGGCAGCAGAGATACTGGCCTGTAATTACCAAGAACCTGTCTATCTCCTTTTTTAAAAATTGGTATAAGCCCTTTTCAGTTGCACAGGAAATTCACCCTTGACAAAACAGCAATTAATAATGTGTGTGAGGGGCTCACATATGTATTCATCAACCTGTTTTAAAATATATGTTGGAACTTCATCCAAACCTGATGAAAATTTATTTGGAAGTTTTGTAATAATTGACAAAATTTCAGGACTGTCTACAGGTGTCAGAAAGAATGAGTTAGGGATTTTACTTTCATATTTAATTTCTCTATTGTTATGTTCGGATCTTGAATTATGTTACCATTGTTTTTTATTGTAATGTTGCTTTGAGACTTGGCCCGATTTGTCTCATGGTTAAAAATTTGCCACATTGTTTTAGTTTTATTTTGAGAATTTATTAATTTGGTGTCATTCGAACTTTTTTTAATGTCAACCAGGAATTTCCTGTACTCCTTACGTTCCCTTTTGTACTGAGATAAAAGAATGTCACTTTTAGTTGTTTGGTAATTTACATATAGATCCTTGATGTATGAAGAGTACCTTTGAATTTCTTTAGTTACCCATGTGCTTTTATCCTTGACTCGCGCTGTTTGTACAGGACAGCACCAGTCAAAGTAATACTGAAATATATTGCTGAAAGATTCATAGCTTTTATTTGGATCTGAAGTGTCAAAGACTGATTGCCAGTTCTCTTGTTGCAAGGATATTTGAAAGTTAGTAATATTTTGACTGTTGAAAAACCGTTTTTTAGTAAATTTACATACCTTATTTGAAGAACCTTCATAAAAATGCATATATTGCCCGTAGTGATCAGGTATGTTTGTTTTATAGATGTAGCCCTCACTTTTTTGTTCATTGCCTACATTGCTATATATGTTATCAAGTTCTGACCCAGAGCTGGGTCTCGTAATACCTAAAATATGTGGAAATAATGAATAGCTTAAAAACAGTTGGTTCACTGCTTGTGAATCTAGACAGTTTTTTTTCAAAATGACAATTAAAATCACCAACTAAAATTAGAGTTTTTTCTGGATTGTATATTGTATCCAATACCTCACTGATTCTACTTTGAAAAACATGAATATCACCTAAATTGGGGGACCTGTATATGCAAAAAAAAATATATTTTGATTTGTTATTTATCACTTCGCATACTGAATACTCACAGTGAAAGTCCATTGGTTGAAAATCTTTAATCAGTATTGGGTTGGCTTTTGTGCTGTCTTTAACAAAAATTGTGGTCCCGCCTTTTTCCCTATTTGTTCTAGAAGAATATGAAATCAAACTATATCCCTCTATTTTTAAAGATTCTATTTTATTGCCAGTTAAAAAGTGTTCTGTTAAACACAGCACTGTAGGTTTAATTTCATCTAGTATAACTGCTAGTTCAAGGGTTTTTGTGTTGATCCCCTGAATATTCATATGCATGACTGTTATCTTGCAGTCTAGGGTTTTTATGGTTTTTGAAGGCTTTCCAATGTTTTTTGTAATTTTTGTTTGTTAAAGTACTGGTTACTGACATTCCTCTGTAATTGTTGCAATCCAGCTTGTTTCCTTTTTATGTATTGAGGATATGAATGCAATTTTCCAATCATCAGGTGCTGGATGGATAATATATGTGATATTTTCTACTAGTTTCTCTGATCCATTCTTGAGTATTTAAGCGTATATTCCCCAGGTCCGCTAGCTTTTCCGGATTTAAGCTTTTTAATACTATTCTTTATCATTCCTTTTTCGATGAATACTTCCTCCCAATGTACTTCTATGTCTTTCCATGGAAAAGCTGACGGATATTCGGGTAGTTTCCTGCAGCAGTCCCTTGTAGTGTTCTGTCCATTGTTCTGGTTTATGATCTGAATGTTTACTTTTTCTTTTGTTGGGTTTTTACCGTAGAACTGAATTTTCATACTTCAGAACTCTGCCTATCTACTCCGTGCGTTTCAAATTTCTTAGCTGTCTTCTAGTTTCCCTGTAGATCTCTAGGTCTCCTTTCTCTTTAGTACTGAGCCATTTCAGGTATGTGCGTTTTTTTCTCCTTGACCATTTCCTGTATTTTCTTCGTCCACCACATCTTATTGTTATTTCTATTATCTTGGCATCCGACTGCTTGCTTCCTTTAAACTTTTTATTATGTTTCTATATTATATCTCTTCAAATGAGCGTTCTGTGTTTATTAGTTTTTTATCTAATCGTTTCTGATACAATCTTTGCGTAGTACTAACTTTGTACTTAACACATGCGAAAAGTGTCTTTACCGCCCTTGACGGCTTGACCGAACTCCGCTCCGCGTCGTTCGGTCAACTGCTGTCGCGTTCGGTAAAGTATTACTTTCCGCACTTGTTAGGTAAATAACTATTACCTATGAGTACCTTTTCTTTCAAAAAATTGAACGTAATTTAAAAATAAACATGTCAAATTAGATGGAATTGAAATGTAAACAAATATTGAAACTGTCTTATTGACGCATTGCTAGGGTTTCTAGGCGGTGCGCGTGCGGTAAAGTAACTTTACCGCACGGCGTGCAGTTCTCGGTCCACCTTTTTTTATCCCCCCTCTCCTCTTATAGTCGTGTTCGAATTTGTAAAAATTTAACTACGTTGAGGCCCCAAAGCCACAATGTCACAGAAATGAAACCTAAATATCACTCGGAGAAATGTAGCCATCGCTACGCTCGGACTACAAATTTCTCGCTAAGAGATAAAGAATGCAATTTTGTTTCGTTGGTATATAAATACTATTAAATAAAAGTTTATTCTCGGATACTAATTTGTTAGGTGCCTTCTCTAAGTCATTGTTAATTATTTCCTTACAGAAAATTAAATCTTTGGTGAAGAGTTACAAATTATCTTTTTATTTAGTTCTCCTTTAATTACGTAATTAGCTTTTTTGAGTAGCGATTAATTAGAAACTCGATTCTAAAATCCAAAAAGGGCAAGAAATATTTTACGAGATTACCATGAACCTAAATAAGAACAAATGTATTTCTGCACGAGTCTGTATTTAATAGGTAAACTGATTTAGGTACAGGTCATCGTTAACTGATCTTTTTTTAATTTTTTGGACTTTACAAATTTGCTTTAAAGTTTTTTACGCTCAATATTTATTTATTTAAATGCGAACTGGTACATTTACACCAGTATTTACTAAAGAGTCTAAAATCTAAGTCCTTAAACTTTGTCTAGATTTTAGTTAAAGGTTTAATTCATTATTGTGCGTTGAATGTAATAGTTTTTAATATGTATAAAATTATAAACAACAAGTGAAATTAAAGAAAGAAAAATAAGAAAAAATTTTCTGCTTCGGCCTGGGATCGAACCCGGGATCTCTTGCTATCTAGGCAAACATTCTACCACTGAACCACCGAAGCCACACATAAATTTTTCGGAAAACCTCTATCTATGCGGGCTGCGGTGTCTCAATACAAGAACGAGAGATACTCAGGTATTAACTCGACCAAGTCATCCAACTGATCTCTAAATTCTTCTTTCCCACTGTCAAAGGTATGATAATTCAAATTAGACGTAAAGAATCAACCTCTGAAAGCAAAATGGGCGATTTGCCAATATAATTATCAAATACCAAATTGCAAATAATGCAAGGACCTAAAACTATAAACAACAAGTGAAATTAAAGAAAGAAAAATAAGAAAAAAGTTTTCTGCTTCGGCCGGGGATCGAACGAGGCAGAAAACTTTTTTCTTATTTTTCTTTCTTTAATTTCACTTGTTGTTTATAGTTTTAGGTCCTTGCATTATTTGCAATTTGGTATTTGATAATTATATTGGCAAATCGCCCATTTTGCGATCAGAAATTTTAACACAAGAAAAAGGTGATCTCATGCTTTCAGACGTTGATTCTTTACGTCTACTTTGAGTTATCATACCTTTGACAGTGGGAGAGAAGAATTTAGAGATCAGTTGGATGACTTGGTCGAGTTAATACCTGAGTGTCTCTCGTTCTTGTATTGAGACACAGCGGCCCGCATAGATAGAGATTTTCCGAAAAATGTATGTGTGGCTTCGGTGGTTCAGTGTTAGAATGTTTGCCTAGATAGCAAGAGATCCCGGGTTCGATCCCCGGCCGAAGCAGAAAACTTTTTTCTTATTTTTCTTCCTTTAATTTCACTTGTTGTTTATAATTTTAGGTCCTTGCATTATTTGCAATTTGGTATTTGATATATATAAAATTGTTCCTTAATAGCCTACAATAATGGCCACCTTTTTTCGTTGTTATAATGTCATTAATATCCGCACAAAATTTAAAAATAAATAAAAAATATATAATTTTTTGGTTTAAAAATGGCAGCAATATTTAAGCCTTTAAACGTCACTAGAAGATGTTCAATAAAAACCGTGTAAGTCAGGATCAGCTGTGCCCTATATTTTACGTGTCAATTATTTAGATAAGTTAGCGATGATTAAACCGATTTTCAATTGTTTTGGTGGATGTGTTACTGAAAACAGATTCTAATATACGTTGCGCTTTTTACAGTATTTAAATATTAATACGTATCTAATATGGTAATGCATCTAAACTAGGTTTAGGTTACTATAATGTATGCTGTATTTGTATACAATTTCTTGATCGATCATAGACTAATTTTTGTTAACAGAAAGTTGAAACTCACTGGGAAATGCTTAATGTGCTATTGCAAATTTAAAAAAAATTAAGAGAAAAACCTAACCTAAAATTTTTTAAAATATATTTAAAAGATGATTTTTTTTATTAAATTATTTTCTCACTCTGTAGGTAACTGGTTTTAATATGGTAATACTTTATGATATTAAGCTTTCATTCCCATTTTTATCAAACACCATGTACTAAAATGTATTCTTTGTTTTTTTAAAGTTAAACAACTTTAAGTAAAGGCTAGGAAATTAGTTAATACAAGCCAGACCACAATTGGGATTTTGAAAATTTAATGTTTATACAATTACAAACTGTACGACACAAAAAGCGTAATATTAAATATATTTAACTTCTCGTTAGAAATGGTGTTCAAATAGGCGCAAATGCGCACACTTATTTTATTTGAAATTCCAGCTTAACAGATATTAAAGTAATTTTTATAAAATATAAGTAAAAACATGTTTTGGCCAGACTTAAATGTGAGAAAGGGGCTCAGAAAATAAATTAAACATAAAGGCAATGATCTCTATCATAAGGGCGGTTAATTCAGAATTAAAAATAATAAATTAAGGTACTTACATAACGTTTTAAGAAATATTCTTATTAATATGAAATTTTTAATATTTTGTGTCAAAATTTTTCGCCATGGATAAATTATTTTTTGTAAATATCTTAGAAACTAAAGCTGTTAGTATACATATATGTTTGGGAAAAATCATGATTCAATGAGTATTCGGTAAAACTTTATGTACTCATGTTTATATATTATAACCTTTAAAAGACCACTCTTATGTTACATTAATTTTGTTTAAATCCTTTTGTAACAGATGCCCATAAGTTTAGTGAAACACTGTTTTTACTATATAGCACTTTGGCTGGAATTCCAAATATAATAAAAGTGTGCACATTTGCGCATATTTGAAAGCTACCCAGAAGTTAAACTTTTTTTATGTATGCTTTTTTTTATGCTGTGCTTATTTATATAAAAATATTTTTTTCATGGTCTCATTGGTCTAAGCCTTACTTAAAGTTGTTTAACTTTTAAGAAAGAAAAACTAAATTTAAGTACATGGTGTCTTGTACAAGTGGGGATCAAGCTTAATTTTATAAAGTATTAAAATTTTAAACTACAGGGTAGGAAAAAAATTAAATTTAAAAAAAAAACATTTTTTTAAAACATCATTTTTTAAAACATAATTAGATTAGGTTTTTTTCTTAATTTTACATTATAAACCGAAAAAAAGTTATTAGTTTTTGAGAAAATCGCAATATACTGATTTTTAGGACATTTGGGGCCTTACATCTAGCGAAGCAACGGTGGTTTTGGTTGAGAAATATCTGGGAATGTATCCCAGATGCTAAGGAATAAATATACAACTATCTAGCTGACAACTATTTCTTTCCAAGTATCAGGGTTTTTCATCTAATATGACTGGGCTATAGATTTTAAAGTAGAGCAAAAGAGCAAAATTCAACGACGCAAATTTTCATTTGAAACATATATGATGTTTACTGCAATTTTTTTCGCCAAATTTAGCTGTTTTCTAAAAGCTGATGCATTTTTGTTTTACATTTATTTTTAAACAAATACGTTGAGTTTACTCGTAAAATGTCTATTTCAATTTGGCATAATTGCTTTGCTTTCGTTCATTAAACAACCGTTTCACAAATTCAGTGATTGCGAACTTTATTCGAACGAAATCGGCCTTTAAATTACTTAAAATCATTAAGAGTGTTGTTCTTAAAAATAAAGTAAATTCTAGTATAATAGGATCAGGAGCTTAAATTATCTAAGTATATAACAAATTATTAAACAGGCCTCCAAATGTAAAAGTGTAAAGTAATTAATATTAAAAATCGTAAAAACACGTAAAGCATTTGCGCGAAATGGCAAAGGTTCTAAATTCGATTTTTGGCTGAGTAGCTTTTTGCTTTTTGATAATTAATTTTACTACTTTCTTGTTTGGAATTGATGTCAAAGATGTTAAATGAAACCTGCATAATTAATTTGGTTTTTTTAAAATAAAAAAAATGTTTAAAAACTTGACAGACAACGTATTATATGGCCAAATTTAAGACACTTTGTTTGCCAAAAGTGTATCATATACTAATGAGTGTCTGCGACAACGTATATGATATGATATAAGTGTACAAGCCAGAGAAAGCAAACGGCGTGTAAAATCCATTAAAAATGTAGGTAGCGGAAGCGTTATACTACAGAAGTTGCTAAAAGTGTCCTCCATTAACTTCAATACAAGAATGAAGTCTTCTTACCATTGATTGTCGAACACGCTGAATTATTCCCGGTGTTTGCCTTATTTGATCACAAGAATTAACTATCCTTTGTCTTAATTCTTCCTCATTGTTGAGTGGAGTTTGGTAAACCAAAGATTTTAGATGTCCCTGAGGAAAAAATCTAAGGGATTTAGGTCTGGTGATCTTGGTGGCCATGACTGTGGACCCGCTCGACCAATCCAATGTCCTTCGTAATGATCATTTAGAAACTGACGTGCGACAATGCTAAAATGAGGCGGGGCACCATCATGCATGAACCACATTCCTGCTCTTACTGCCAAAGGGACATTTTCTAAAAGCTCTGGTAGCTCAAATTCCAAAAAAAAAACGGTAGATAAGGTTGTCATTTACAATACCAACCCACACATTTACTGAGAACTGTTGTTGTAAATTATCTTCAATTACTGCATGAGGGTTTTCGTCACACCAGACATGATTGTTATGAAAGTTCATAATCGCATTTCTTGAAAAACAGGCTTCATCCGTAAATAATATTTGACTTAAAAACCTGGGAGATGCCTCTTGTTGTTGGAGAAACCAAGTGCAATAGTTTAAACGCTGGGGGAAACCAGTAGGTAGCAGAGCTTGAACACGCTGTAGATGGTAAGGGTACAGCTGGTAATCTCGTAAAATTTGCCATACAGTTACATGATTTATGTCTAATTGACGTGCAATTTTTCTCGTACTTGTACCAGGATTTTGTTCAATTTCATGCAATACCGCTTCTTCTTGCTCCCCCGTTCTAAGTACTGCAGGCCTCCCTACAGCATCCCTCCTCTCAAACGTACCTGACTCGCATAACCGTTCATGTATTCTTACAAATGTTTGTCTGTGTGGTAGAATTCGGTTGGGATGTCTCTCTGCATAAATACGTCTTGCCTCTCTTGCATTACCTTGGGCCATCCCATAAACAAAATGCATTTCTGCGTTTGTAAATTGCACCATTCTCTAGCATACGTAACTTTTAGAGCTAATTAATCAATTAATTAACACATTTAATTAGCACGTAAAAAAATTAAACGTACTTATAAGATATTGGTGGGTGTGCTTTCGGGCTGTTCGGCCGTCGTCGTTGGAAATTCGTTCTCGACGTTTCGCCATCTCGAGTGGATGGCATCTTCAGGAGATGTTGACTGTTTGTCGGCTTCTCGAAGACTGGTGGTTAGTCTGTCACGGGCGCAGGTTATATACGCTATGGTGGGCGGAGCGTATATCAGAGCTGGTCGTTGATTGGTCACTTTCTCGAGATTCAGTTTTGTTTTTGTAAGCGAGCCGTTTAGTGTTTTTAAGAACCGGTACCTATGTTCTGTTAATTTTAAGAGTTTCTTTAGATCTGTTAAAGTTCTGCTGGTGTTTATGAATTTCGATTGCCTCTTTATAGAGTCTTGGATAGTATGAAGAGGAGGCGCAGAGAACTTGTGTGTCTTCGAATTTTATTCGGTGGTCTTCATTGTTTAGTGTGTGGTCTGCAACTGCGGATTTTTCCGTATGTCCGAGTCGACAGTTGGCTTTGTGTTCTTTGATTCTTGTGTTTACGGACCGTTTGGTTGTTCCTATGTAGACACTTCCACAGGTACAGGGAATGCGGTATACCCCCGAAGAACTTAGTGGGTTCCTTATATCCTTCGCAGACCTGAGGTTGTTCTCGATCTTCTTATATGGCTTGAAGATCGTTTTTATGTTGTGTTTTCCCAGAATTCCCGAAGCCTTTCACAATTTGTTATACGATATTGTTTATCGTTGTAATGGGACTTTGTCAAATTTTCGTTATTGTTGATTGTTACCATGGCACTTATCAAATTTTGACAGTTTTGTTTTTCTTTCATTCCACGACATTCCATTTTTTCTAAAAAGTCGTATTTTTAGTTGTGCTGTCTGAAAACTTATAAGAATGGCAAAAAAATTACTGCCGTACAGTTATTTCTATTATTATTGGTTAAGGTGTGCCCCTGGACTTAATAAATTTATTTTAATTTGGACTTTTGCACCTTAACAAAATACTAGTTTCCAATTTCCCCTAAATTTTGTAAACAAAAATTACCCAGAAAAGACTTAGTATTTTTTTATTCCTTAAAATGTTTTTTCCAAATAAAATGCTTTTTATTTTTTTATCTGGAAAACCGAGCAAGTAATAAAAATAAGACAAAAGACATAAAAGATGTATTTTTAGTTGGACAATACGCCAAAAATACAAAAATGTCAAAAAAGTCAGTGGCGTACACTTTTTTTAAACAAAGTATTTGCTAAGGTCATCCCTGGTACGTCACTGGACTTGCTAATTGCAACTTCTTTAGAGCCAAAGTAGGCCCTTTACACTAGAAATATATCTGCCAATTTTCAATGAAATCAAGCGAAAGATGTTGAAGATATTTACAAAAAACAATTTTTTTTTCAAAGTTTAACACCCTGTATCTTGCTGGATATGCATTTTCGGACCTGTGCTTATTTGAGCTTTTCTTCCTAAAATGACTCCAGGAATCGCCCTCTGAAGTTTCGCTACATACTTTATTAACGCCCTGTATATATTGATGCACTCGGCGTTGTCACCTCGGCGTTAAGGATATGACGACCTGACCTCACCTATTTCTAGTGGTGTTAGCCCATATATAGGTACATATATGACATGAGGGGAAGTTCCTTTACCAGAATTTCAAAAGAGGGGTAAATAATTTTTTTTCAAATATTTGATAAATACGTGGAATACGTTCGGTCCTCAGACCGATATACAACCTTTGGATATGTGCTATTTCCTGCCACCTCAGGCACTGTTGCCGGTTTTATTAAGGTGATAACGTATGGCGTAAGTCTATAAGCAACAATAGCATTATCTAACTAAATTTAAATATTAAATATAAGGTAACAACGTTTTACTTTTATTTAGGGACACTTTAGGAAATATAACAACTTTAAAAGGTTGCAAAAGTTTGTAAGAAAAGATTAATGGTGATAACGTACTGTCTTTAAATAAAAAACCGAACATTTATACTTTTATTATAGAAATCTTGCTGTTATTTTTTTTGGAAAAGATATTTTGAGGTTTTGTGATCTCAGAAAAATTGCATAGCTTGAAAGTCATAAATACAATTTACAATACAAATTAAAAGGAAATTGTCAAAAATACACTCTATGGAATGCAAAAAAAATTAATACATTATCTTAGTTTATATATTTTTGGGTCTGCAATGTTTATGACATGATTGATATGACAGAATTTAAAAAACAAATTATTTATCCGTAACAAAAAAATTAATAAAAAAGAAATTGTGATAATTAGTTAAGCCGTTTAAAACAGGAAAACCATATACAGGAATGATGTGTTTGCCCACGCCACAGCCCAACACGAATATTATTAATCTAATAATAACCACCAGCAATCACAAGGCTCAAATGTTGACGTGATGTCAGAATTTGTAAATGACATTCTTTATCAAAAAAGTTTCACGGGCGAATCCTCAAAGGTAAAGTAGCTTGGGGACGCGTTTCGGCTCCCAGAAGACAACCTAAGCCCTGGATTTTTTTAAATTTGAAGGAATTTCACGAGGTAAAAAGTTAAAAAAAAGTTTTACGGGCAAGTCCTCAGAGGTAAAGGTAGCTCGGGGAAGCGTTTCGGCCTCATTAGGCCTCATTCAGCCCGAGCATAAACATGAAATGAAATGATCATGTCGGTATCTGAAAAAGAAATAGGAAATATGGTGTTTACTGAGGAGAGACCAACTGTCAATTTGCAGCTTTGACATTCTTTATTATTTAATTTCAAAGTCATATCAAAATTATAATATTTTTATGTTCAATTTAGCACTGTGCCTAAGAGCCATTTTCAGCCGTAATAGCCAAGTTTACAAAATCATTTCCAAATTAGTGAGAATCTTTCATTTTAAAATTTGTATTGGAGAACTTGGCTTTACTTTTATCTCAATTCTTTTAACGGAACACCACTCTCGCGTACTTGGCTTTTTTACATGAAATGTTTTTGTTATGATTTCACTCCTTTTTTAAAGGATTTGGATAATATTTAAGTTTTAAAGTAGTAAAATGTGAGGAATATTATTCAAAAGTTTTGCAATGCCTTATTAAAAATTTAGAGTTTCTTTTTATATTTTCCTATGGTTTTATCATAGTTCCTATCAGCCTTCTAAAGCTTAGCTCTCTAGTGTTCCTCGAAATAGGCAATGCTAATTTTACATAACTTTACATTTATAGGGGAGGAAAGTAAATTAAAATTTGGTTCTTTTAAATTTTTTACTATACTTAGTTTTATCATAGTTCCTATCAGTCTTCCAAAGCTCAGCTCTCTAGCGTTTCTGGAAGAGGAGAATGTTACTTTTACATAACTTTACATTTAAAGGGGAGGGAAGTTAATTATAATTTGGGGTTTTTTAATTTTATTTTATAGTTTTATTATAGGTCCTATCGGCCTTCCGAAGCTCAGCTCTCTAGCGTATCTGGAAGTGGGCAATGTTGATTTTACATAACTTTACATTTATAGGGTAGGGAGGTAAATTAAAATTTTGGGGTTTTTAAGTTTTTTCCAATAGTTTTGTCATATTTCCTATCAGTCTGACATAGCTCAGCTTTCTAGCGCCTCTGGAAGTGAACAGTGTTACTTTTACATAAATTTACATGTATGGGGGAGAGGAGTGAATTAGAATTTTTGGGTTTTTTGATTTTTTCCAATGACTTGGTCACAATTTCTATCAGTATGCCAAATTTCAGCTTTATAGCGTGTTAAATTTAAATTTTCGTAAATTAAAATGTTAAACCCCTCGTAGTTCAAACGCGGCCATATGTATTAAAAATCGGCTTTGATGTTTGAAAACGTCTCGAAAATCAATCTCAGTCCACTTGCTTTTATCTATCTCTGCTAGAAATACCTAAAATCCCCAACAAACATTGGCCCAACCTGTACAAGTCATGTTTATATTTGTCACAAAATACATTAGGGACTTATTGGAGTAAAGCAAGGCAGAAAGCGCGAATTTTAGGAGGGTAACGGGGTAATTCCCCCCTCTACAAAAATTAATGCACAAATATTTTTTTCGTCGAGCATTACCCCCCCTAAATTTAGGTCAAAATTCGCGCTTGCCAGGCAGTAATAGTACCAAGCAATAATTTGACAATTTTACATTAAACGATGACAACTGATCGACGACTTACTTTTAAATTCAACTTTGGTATTTCAAGTTTGTAGTACCTACCTACTCCAGTGGCGCACCCAGGGATAGTTCTTGGGGGGGCGCGAGGCCTCTGGGGTGGGCCCGAAGCCTCATGATGGCGAATTTTATTCTCTTTAATCTTTTTATTCAGGAAATATGTGAAAAATCTCTAAAAAAGTCTTAGGTAAGGGGGGGCCGGGCCCCCGAGACCCTCCCCCCCTCTGGGTACGCCCATTCATACTTCTAAGTAGAACGGTAAAACCGAAATCATTTCTTTGTAATATTCAATTTTTTTTTTAATGGGTGCTATTATGATGTAAAGCAAAACATACGTAATTTGACACATGAAAATCATTTTTATCCATACTTAAGTATTTTTACCGTCCTAGCCCGCAAAGCAAATGCTAGAGAAGGTATTATTTTCGACGAAAAAAAAAATTGAAATAACGCCGAAAATATATTTGGGTGTATTTTGACCTATCTTAGCAATATCGTCGTGATGTCTGTCTGTGTGTGTGTGTGTAGGTGTGTGTGTGTGTGTGTGTATATGTGTGTGTGTGTCCGTAACGCGATAGCTCCCAAACCGCTGAACTGATTTTCATATAATTTTCAGGTAAAATAGTGTTCGCCACTCTAAAGAGCTGATTAGTTTTTGGTCAAAATCGATTAACGCTAATGATAGTTTTTTGACAATTAAAAAATTTTAAAAATTCTAACCTTCTAATGGAGCGTCGTATCAATATGCGGTTTATAGTAGGCTACATTTTGCTTAATAGTTTGTGTAATAACCAAAAACTTCATAGGAGCTTTAGTTTCAGACTTATTTAAAAAAACTGTTTTCAGGGCTGATATATCATGGCTTCACATAAAGTGTGCTAATAGGCTAGCTAGGAAGGTATCAGATCCGTCATGGATCCATTTATTTTACTTGCATACACTGAAATGTAAAAAACTCCTTCGATCAATATTTGAAATGTGCTTTTTCTTGTAAATTCTTTTAAAAAAGTTGTTTTTTCAACTTTAGCGCTTTTGTACTTCATGCAAGAAATTGGTTGCAAATATGCAGAATTATTGTTAAAAGATCCTTCTGGTTTTTAAAAATTTTATAGGACGTTATATTAAACATTCATATTAAAATGTGTGTTCTGGACCAAAAAAGAGATACAAAAAGTAAAATATTCTCCTGCTATCTCATATTTACAACATACCTTTTTTTAAATGATTACTGCTTGTTTAAAGGATTTGGATAATATTTAAGTTTTAAAGTAGTAAAAAAATATCAAAACTTTTGAAATGCATATTAAAAATGTTGAGGTTTTTTATATTTTCCTATGGTTTTATCATAGTTCCTATCAACTTTTTAAAGCTCTGCTCTCTAGTGTCCCTGGAAGGGGAGGAAAGTAAATTAAAATTTTAATGTTTTTAAATTTTTTGCTATAGTCTTCCAAAGCTCAGCTCTCTAGCGTTTCTAGAATTGGACAATGCTAATTTACAAAACTTTACATTTATAGGGGAGGGAAGTTAATTAAACTTTGGGGTTTTTTAATTTTCTTTTATAGTTTTATCATAGTTCCTATCAGCCTTCCAATGCTCAGCTCTCGAGCTGTCTGGAAGTGGGCAATGCTACTTTTACACACTTTTACATTTATAGGGGAGGGAAGTAAATTAGAATTTTGGGGTGTTTTTTTCTATAGTCTTATCATAGTTGCTATCGGCCTTCCAAAGCTCAGCTCTCTAGCGTGTCCGGAAGTGGGCAATGTTACTTTTACATTACTTTACATTTATAGGGGAGGAAAGTAAATTATAATTTTGAGGTTTTTAATTTTTTTTTATAGTTTTATTATAGTTCCTATCAGTCTGCCATTTCTGGAAGTGGACAATGTTACTTTTACATAACTTTACATGTGTGGGGGGGGGGGGAGTAAATTAGAATTTTGGGGTTTTTTGATCTTTTCCAGGGGTTTGGTCATAATTTCTATAAGTCTGCCAAATTTCAGATTTGTAGCATGTCTAGAAGTACAGTAGAATATTGATGATCTATACATGAGTGAGTGAGTGAGTGAGTGGCAATTTCGACGTTTTTTGAAATTTCGTAACTACTTTACTACTTTATGGAATTCCATGAAACTGGAGGGGTTGTTAACTCCATGAAGATCTACGACTGTGCAAAGTTTGAGATTCGTAGTTCATTCCGAAGTAGAGTTTTAGATAGGTCAAATATCGGCTGAAATGTTTGAAGAAAAGATGGTATAGGGCGCCCGAACCGAATAAACGAAACCTATAAAAACAATACAGGTTTTTTTTCAAAATAGCCCATGAAGTCTTAGGTACTTAGTTTTTAGAAATTTAGATAAAACCTAATTATTTCAGTTTATTTTGCATATAATATAGAAATACATATATGTGGGTAGACCTAAAACTTTATGGTTGGTATCTTACCAAGAATATTACCCATGCAACTGATTAATAATTTTTGTAGAATATTTATCTATCTTTATTTCATGTCATTTCAATCATTCTCAAAAATGAGTAACTTTTAATTTAAACGCCACCAAAAAAACAAATTGGACAAATTCCAAAATGAAAAAATGGTTAATATCATACCTCTGAACTTTGTATTTAGTCTAACAAAAAACACATTTTAGCATTTTCGTATAAAATTTTGTTGGCTGTAATTTTTGTTTCAAACTTTGTACAAAAACCAAGTTATTTAAAAAAAAGAGAATTCGTGCGCCATTTTTTTAAACAAGCGGCGAGAGCAGGCATCGCTCTATAATTGTGCCAAGCTTCGGACCTTTTGCACCAAAACGTCATATTATATGGTTAAACTACTTAACTAATTTCAAGTCTTGCCCATAGGAAGGTGTCTGAATAGCTGTCGCAAAAATTTATTATATTACAAAATCAATCAAGTCAAGTTAAATAAAACCGTTAAAAACTACCAGCCAGAATAAGCAAAAAAATGTAAGAAGACTAGCAAAATTAGTCAAATTATTTCAATAAGATAAAAAATACAATAATAATCCTTTACAAAGCCCCTCTTAAAATATCAGACACAGGCACTCGTTTCTGAGAATTCTATTAGATATTCCAAGGGTATAAAAAGCAGGTACAAATTACATATAACAAAGAAACCCGTAGCGTCTAAAATCTAATCGGCAATGTTGCCAAATTTCTGAGGCCGCTGCGACGCGGTTTTAATACGCAGAATACGTTTTATACCACCGAGGTGACTCAGTGGACCGTTTAGTTACAGTATAAGTGACGCTAGCGCCACCGGTAGATACGTGAATTACACGGCCAAAAAGTAGCTATATATACCATTTTGTGACCTCAGAACAAAATTTTGCACACGGCTTGCTGAGTGTGTTAGGAATCGTCCCTGAAATTTTTATTGAAAAACGTTGTCACCTCAAAAAAGTGAGGTTATATATGAGGTGACACCGTAGTTTATATACTTTATTTTGAGGTGGCTAAGTACCCTTTATCAATATATATATATATATATATATATATATATATATATATATACAGGGTGTCCCAAAACTAACTAAAATTCCTTGGGTCAAAATACGATTTAGCCATACTTACTTTAGTCCAAAAGTTCGTATTAACCGAGATACAGGGTGTTAAACTTTATTTTTTCAATTCGATTTTCGTTAATAATTTTTTTACTAATTAATATTTTTGCAAAACCTAACAAGCGCGTAAGTTTTTTTAAAATTGGCAAGACGATTTCGTTGAAAAATTTGATGTACAGTTTACAGGGTGCTCCTTGGACCACTACCATTGCATAAAAATCAGTATATTTTTTTTGTGCCTCAGTGTATTCCAGTTTTTATGTAAAATAACGGTTTTCCCATCCTTTTTATGTAAAAAAGTTATACTGTTTTAAAGTCGCTCAGAGCAACGGTTTTTGAGTTTTTTGCATTTAAAGTTTTTATGGAATGTGAGTGATTTGCCTAATTTATATATGATACTTTCTTCAATTCTTTCTACTAATTAATAATTTTGCACAAAAAATTGGGTTTGGTGATTTTTGGCCATGGACAATTTAATTTTGTTAAAAAAAAATAAAAATAATATACAGGGTGTTCTCTGGCTCGGTACCGTTACATTAAAATAGGTCTAACTTTTTTGTTCCTTCTAAAAAGTTAGTGTTTAGATGTCGCTTAGTGCAACGGTTTTTAAGATATTTAAATTATAAGTTTTTATTGTATGTATACATATTAGCTATAATCAATAATTTTTTATAGCATTTTAAGATTGGATGTTTTCTTAAGAAATATTAAGTTAAAAAATATACAGGATGGTTCTTGAATTATCATAACTGTGTTAAAACAATTGTAAGTTATTGTCCGTTATTACTACTGTGTAGGGCGATGTTTTTAATGAGGAACAAAAACTTCTTCGTATTAATGTTTTTAAAAATGGTAAGTACGTATACTTTATTAATTCAACTATTTTTTTATTGTTTTGAAAGAAAATTATAATTATTAATAAAAGTAATATTTTATTATTATTTATTTTTGGTGATTCGTCTTCTAAACTATCCATTATTCCAACGTTTTTGGTTCTACAGCCTTTCAAAAAATAACCCTTTTTTTACATCGGCTACACATAAAGTCTAAGGCTGGGCATTCTTTCAAAATTTCTGCCATGCAGTTACACCGTGGGCATTTTTTATAACTTTTTAAACTTACTTTTGATTTACTTATTTTCTGTATCTTTGAACATTGAGCTTGATTTTCCTCTATTTGGTCAACTTCATCTAACTCACAAATTCTTTTGACTCTATTAATGTCATGTCAGAATCTCAAAGAGATTCGAACATTATGATATGTCAAAGGAATGCAAGCACGGATCACTAAAATGAAAAAATTTAAGTTTTTCTCTGTAAAATATTGTGAAGAATTCGCCTTGTTTTTGTTAGCGGTTTATAAACTGGCTGTGTCTAATTAAAGAATTTTCTTTCTTCTTGAAATAGCTCTTTAGTTATTCTACATATGTGTTTCCTTAATTTGATAAAAAATTTTAAGTTTTAGAACAAATCTAGGTGTAGGTGTGGTACCTACAATATCTTGGTCAAAAAATTAAGACAATAGAGCCGTAACCTGACCTAATATTCTAAATAATTTTCATACTTGATTTTCCAGTCTTTGAACCGCGCTAGGCTTGGAGAATCATTTATTTTTTCTGGCAATGGTATATTGCTTGGCAAACGTATGTATTTCTGTATGCAGACACACACCCTTTCGATAGTTTTAGGCACTGGTTAAACTTTTAGTGCATTAAGGATAAAAATGGAAAATAACGCGAGAACCTTGCTATTTCTCGGCGATACAAATTCCATTCACTGGGCGCCTAGGCTTCTACCAGAGTTCTTGAGTTGATCGAAATCACTGTGAGGAGTTGATGTAACTGATTTGAATGAATTTAAAATTGATTGGCACTAATTGCAACTGATTTAATTGTAGTTTTGGAAACCGAGTAAAAACATGCCGGTTTCAAATGGGGGTTACGATGATCTCTCGTTGTCATCGCGCCGTTGGGTGGCGCACTTTCTATCCGCGCAGTTTGCGGTGTCACGTGACAACCTGTATGGTTCAGTGCAACGGAATAATTAATATGTTGGAAAATTAACTATTTATTTGTCTTGCACGTACAATTTCAATTTAGTGTATTCTGGATACTGCTGCTACTTTTTGCATCTCCAGTTATTCTCTTATGCTGTATTGTACTTCTGATAACTGTAATTTGAAATCATTTTTGATCTTTTTCAAGAAATCCTCGGTTTTCCTTTTCAAAACAGATAAGGCTTGGTTGTTGGTCTCAAACCTAGTCAAAAAGTGACGATGGCACATCACTCCCTGTATGACTATTGACTTTCTTTAGCAGTTGCTATGACAAGAGAGTAAACGTCGCTAGAAATTCTAAAGCGAACAGCATTAAAAATGTTCGAAGAGGTGGAATATATCCCTAAATCATTGACTTTTATACCCTACTGGTAGACCCGGCATGGGCCTAAATTGCCATTATATAAAGCTTTTATCGCAATTGACCAAATACAAGGAAGAATTTAATGAGCAAGAATTTCGGTTTGGTAAGTCCGGTAAACATGCAACATCGCAAAAATATTCTATTTGCTTGTCTTGGATAAAAAAGGGCAGTGGCGGCGCAAAATAAAAATTGTGAATTCCACTAGCATTTTTTTATCAACAATTTTCTGTTTGAATAATAAATAATTCATAAATACTTACTTGTGTATACTGTGTTTACAAAATTCTCTTCAGTAAAAAAAAGAGTAAAAAGAATTTGTTAGCATGCTAAGTGCAGTGGATGTATTAAAATTATTGTTTTTATCTTAAAACTTTACAAATGTTGTACCTTCCAGGTAAAATATTTTCTTTCTTTGAACAAGGGTCTTCTTCAACTCTTTTCTTCTTGGGTGGACTACAAGTTATGCTCGAGTCAGATAAAATTTCGGAACTAAAAATTTCAATTCGAAATGGGACAACTGGGCGCCGGGCCAACTCGGCGCCGCCAACAGGGCGCCACGCCGGGCCAATTGGGCGCCGGGCCAACTCAGCGCCGGACTATTTTTTTTCTCAATAAAATGTGTAGATAAAAAACATTATACAAAAATTTCAACATCTATTAAGTCGAGTGTTGAAATTTGGTAGGTGTACTGTTCTAGTAACCTGGTAAAAATACCATTTACGTTTTTTATTTCAAGAATGGCGGATCCAGAATGGTGGATTTCTTTATTTTTAAACCGATTTGTCTCAAACTTGAAAGTTTGCAGTGTTTGAGATCACTTAATACAGTTTTATCCTCAACCTTAAAAAAATTAAAATGGCGGATCCAAAATGGCGGACTTTCTTATTTATGCATCGATATGTATCAAATATGAAATCCGCCATTTTGGATTTGCCATTCTTGTAATCAAAAACGTAAATTTTATGTTATCAGATTACCAGAACTCTAGACCTACCAAAATTTCAACGCTCGACTTAATGGATTTAACTCTAACAAAACCAAATTTCAAGAATATTACATAAATGATTTTTTAAAGATGTTTTTGCATAAATAATAATATTTCTATTTTGTTTTTCATCTGCACATTTTATCAAGAAAAAATATTTTAGTCTGGCGCCCAGTTAACCCGGCATCCAGTTGGCCCGGCGCCCAGTTGGCCTGCCGCCCAGTTGGCTCGCCGCCCAGTTGGTGGCGTCGAGTTGGCGGCGTCCAGTTGTCCTAGACTGCAACACATTTCAGGACAAATTATTATTGAAAAATAATCTTATAAGTGCGGGGAAGTGACACTTTCTGAACAGCGGCGTAGCGTGCTACAAAGGGCGCCCATCAAACATCGTGCGACCAAAAAAAAAATGTCATCATGTCTTTTTTTCTTTTGACGGCCCTCCTGGGTGCTTCGGGCACCCATGGGGCGCCAGTACCCTCAGGGCGGGGGGGGGGGGGGGGCTACGAACTCCCCGCGCCCCCCCTAGCTACTCCACTCTTTCTGAATCAAAATGTGTGAGGGTAAAATCGCACGGTTGCAGAAAAAACTATCTAGCGTGACGCTACTGAACACATTGTCTATCAGTTTTCCCTGTATAAACCGACTAGCAGTTTGAATCACTTAAAATACGGCAGGTGGGTTAAAAGTAGCCAGCTGCTTTTCTGTCACACTTATGCCGTCAGTGTGAAAGAGATAAAAGTATCCATATATTAACTAGGGTATTATTAGCATGCAAAATCAGCCTATCTTTGTCCGTTTCACAGGTTCAATAATGTCTATCTCTGTTTTTATTGTAAAAGAAATACCCGCCCTTAGAAACCAAATTGGATAGGGTCAACAAAAAATACCTTGTCTTTCCGTCTCTAACGCCCTGTCAGGGCGTTATACAACTCAATGCCCTAAATAAATTTTAGTTGCCGCCGGTAAAGCCACCTCGGAGCTTGTATCGCAGAAGTATAAAGAGAGGTATGAAAAATAATTGAATAATTATGGAAAATGGTGCTCTTAGAAACCTGTTTAAAATATATTTTAAAGAAGATTTGACTATTTTTACAAGCTTTTATTTAGCTTCAGATGTTCTGTCTAACTATCTAACTATCTAACTATCTAACTATCTAACTATCTAACTATCTAACTATCTAACTATCTAACTATCTAACTATCTAACTATCTAACTATCTAACTATCTAACTATCTAACTATCTAACTATCTAACTATCTAACTATCTAACTATCTAACTATCTAACTATCTAACTATCTAACTATCTAACTATCTAACTATCTAACTATCTAACTATCTAACTATCTAACTATCTAACTATCTAACTATCTAACTATCTAACTATCTAACTATCTAACTATCTAACTATCTAACTATCTAACTATCTAACTATCTAACTATCTAACTATCTAACTATCTAACTATCTAACTATCTAACTATCTAACTATCTAACTATCTAACTATCTAACTATCTAACTATCTAACTATCTAACTATCTAACTATCTAACTATCTAACTATCTAACTATCTAACTATCTAACTATCTAACTATCTAACTATCTAACTATCTATCTATCTAACTAACTATCTATCAAATCTTGTGAGGCGTTTTTGACACACTTCCCATTATCCGATTTGGATGAAATTTGGTACACATGTAGTGGTCCCATGACAATACAACATTAAGAGAAAATATCCTCCCACCCCGACCCCCGCCCCTTCCATAGAAAAATTTGTTTTTGACACACTTCCCGTTATCCGATTTGGATGAAATTTGGTATACATATAGTGATCCGATGATAATACAGTATTAGGAAAAAAATATATTTCTACCTCTACCCCCACCCTCTCCTTCCCCCCCTAGAAAAATGAGTTTCTAAGCAAATCACGATCAGCGATTTCATTATAATCTAGAATAAACTCTTCTGTTCTGTTATTGAACAAATATTTTTATTTAATAGAGATAGCTGAGACTAAAAAGTAGAAAACAAATTGGTAAAAAAAATTTTTAAGTCACAAGCTTTTATAACATGCACTAAAAATTTAAAAATAATTTTCTAACATTCTAATATTATCATAATAATATTATTATTTTTTAATTTTTAGTGCATTTTATAAAAGCTTGTGACTTAAAAAATTTTTTTACCAATTTATTTAATTTTATATATGTTAATAAAAAAAATAAACAAACTGGAAAAATATATTTTGATTTTTCCACACGATAGTAGGAAAAACTGATGCGCAAAGTATCTTTCCGCACTTACGGCTTACCCGAAAGGCGCGCAAGCTTCGATATGTGTGTAGGAACACAAAATTTATCATTGTATGTGAATTCCTTATGCACCATAGTAAAAAATTCGCATTGTATGTTTATTCCAATACAAAAAAAATGTGAACTATTTATTTAAACTCAAAAAATTATATTTGATAATTTGTAACAAGTCGTCCTTTCACATTTTCCAAAAGAATAAACCAAAGAAATAAAGAAATTCATTATCCCTTTTTTATGGAACTACAAAGTATACACGCTTGCAATTTCGAGCAACACACTCGCATTTCATAGTGTCTATTTAAAAATGGAAACATAAATGTCCGCTATATAACCAACTTTTTTGACGAGAGTCCCGGAAAAGCTTGTATGTGTGTATTTTTGCTCAAATTATGCAAATGGAACCTGCTGTTTCACTGTGCTACATGAAAACGGTTTTTATCGGACCGAATGCATTAGAACTTTAACAAAAAATAGTTAAACGTTTTGCCTTTGACTCTCTCTTTCTTTTGAATATTACTCACCTAAAGCATAGCACATAGCAAACAATAAGAAAGTCTACATAGTAGCCGACTTGCCCGAACTTAAAGCCAAATCCACAATCTACCAACCGAACCAAACCTACATTTACACTAAAAAAATTACCGTATACACCCAGAATACCAAGAAGTAAAGTTTTTGCAAAGTCAGTTGAACAAAGGTTAAAGCCGACCAGCAGCATATCCTTTAAAGATAGTGACATGGGCGGCGGTAGATATACTCATGAGAATTATTTCATTTAATTATGGCGTAAACTAAAGAAATAAAAATAGATAATAAAACTTTCTATTCCTATACCTACAGAAACGACACTGATTTATTTTCTAACTCTGCATACTGCCGACTAAAGGGGTTCCGCAAAGAACACCTTAAAGCAATTAAAAGCGCATTTCAAAAAAATCTGCCAATCAGGTGTGGTGCATTCACCTGGGCTGGGTCAGTCAGAAAACAAAGACTTTGTGCTCAGACCGCAAAGAGTCGCGCCTTTTTTCTGTCGGTAGGGTTGAAATTATACCAGGAAGATTTTATATGAATTTGGATAACTTTTGAAGGGCAGAATGAAGCAAAATTTCATGAAATCGATAGAACCCCGTATTAGGAGCATTTCAGGTGACTTTGCAAAAACTATACCAAGGCATCCCCAAAAAAATTCAATAATAACCAATGATATAATAAGTAATAAATCCATTATATTGTATTTATAAATTACCGGGTGGGCCAAAAAAAACCGGACAATTTTTTTTCATTATATCTTTTGAACTATGCAATCGATTTTAATGGGACAAACAGCACTGGATAGAGAATTAATCGGAGTTTTGACCAAATATATTGTTTTGTCCGCACTTAAAATCCAAGATGGCGGACGAAATTAAAATGACCCTTTAAAGATGCTCGTTTATTCTTGTGTTGCGAACATATTTTAATAATTTTTTTACATTTTTAAAAAAGCTACATTCTTGCCACGCACAACAAGGTATGAACTAGTAAAATCGGTTCGGTGGTTCTAAAAAAAAATTTTTTGTTTCAACCATTGTTTTGCATATTATCCGATTGCCTTGCCAATCATCTCTGCATTTATTGCCTTATAACTTCATTACTACTAAACCGATTTTGATGAAATAAAAACATCCTGGTGAGAATTGATTGCTGTTTAAAGATTATGATCAAAATTTATCGTCATCTTAAAATTTAAGATAGCGGACAGAATCATATTTGATTCTTGAAAATGGCGTGTTTATTCTTATATTCCGAAAATGTTTTAGTTTTTTTTCAATTTATAGAAAATCACTACTTTTGCCTGAAACAGCGACGTACAAATTGGTAAAATCGGTGAGGTGGTTCTCAAAAAATATATTTTTGTTTTAACCATTGTTTTACAGATTCTGCGATTGCATTGTCAATCCTGTCTGCATTCATTTCATTATAAATTCGTTATTACTAAACCGATTTCAGTGAAATAAAAAAGATCGTGGTGAGAATTGATTGCTCTTTAAAGATTTTTATCGAAATTTTCCGTTATTTTAGAATTTAAGCTGTGGACAAAATCATACTTCTTTCTTCAAAGTGGCGTGTTTATTCTTATTTTGCGAAAATGTTTTAATTTTTTTTATTTATACTACTTTTCTCCCGCATAAAGAGGTACAAAATAATAAAATCGGTGTAGTGGTTCGCATAAAATCGGATTTTTTTTACAAACATTGCCAATCCTGTCTGCATTCATTTCTTTATAGATTCATTATTACTGAACCGATTTTATTGAAATAAAAAACATCATAGTGCAAACTGTAAAGATCAATCAGTTTGCCCCATGATGTTTTTTTACTTCACTAAAATCGGCTCAGTAACTATGAATTTATAAAGAACTGAATGCAGACGGGTTTGGCAATGCAATCGTATAATTTGTAAAACAATGGTTAAAACAAAATCAGATTTTGTAAGAACCATTTAACCGATTTTATTACTTTATACTTTGTTAGGCGGGAGAAGGGTAGTGCTTTTCTACAGATTAAAAAAATCTAAAATATTTCTCAGAAAATAAGAATAAACACGCCATTTTGAAGAATCAAGTATGATTCTGTCCGCCATCTTAAATTTTAAGATGGCGATGAATTTTCATCATAATCTTTAAAAAGCAAACAATTCTCGCCAGGATGTTTTTTATTTCATCAAAATCGGTTCAGCAGTAATGAATTTATAAGGAAATAAATGCAGACATGATTGCCAAGGTAATCGTATAGTTTGCAAAACAATGGTTGAAACAAAAATATTTATTTTTAGAACCATCGAACCGATTTTTCTGACAGATGCCTTGTTGTGCGTGGCAAAAAGCAGCTTTTTTACTGATTTAAATAAACAATTAAAACCTGTTCGCAACACAAGAATAAACGAGCATCTTTGAACAATTTAATTTCGTCCGCCATCTTGGATCTTTAGATGGTCGACAAAAAATATATTTAGTCAAAACTATGATTAATTCTCTGTCAAGTGCAGTTTGTCCCATTAAAATCGATGGGATAGTTCAAAGTTTATAATGAAAAAAATATTGTCCGGTTTTTTTTGGTCCACCCGGTATATCTAAAGGTCTATTTTTAGGCGCCAAATTATTGGTAGTAGCATTATTTTTAGAAGAAGGATTTTAGTTAATTATTGTAGAGGTATTAGATCAGAGCAAGATGAGTCACGGAAAATTGTTCAAAAACCGGTTGTTCAAAATCGATTTATTCGAAATCAGTATTCCGAAAATTTATTCAAAAACGGTTTTTTGAATAGAAATATATTTGAAAATCTATTATTCGAACACAAATTTGTTGGAAACCATTTTGTAAGAAACAAGATTTATATAAAACCATTCGCGGCGAGCGTAAAGCGCTGCTTCACCTCTTTTTTCCAGGCTAAATATAATAATTGGTGGGGCAAATTTCAAATGCCACATTTCGTACCAAGGTCCTAAATAAGTCATTAAAACAAGAATTGGTCATAAATTTGCAAATAGAAACCGCTATTACTTTTGCCAAAAGAAGTTTTTTAAAAAATATTCCGTTCGAGGAATTGCTTTTCAAAAAATGTTTTCGGAACTTTTTTGTCAAAAAATGTTCCGCTCAATGTTCGTTTGGACATGAGGTTTTTCACTTGGTACTTTCAATCTGGAAAACTTAAGAATTACTTTTATACAGCGTAATATTGTATAAAGAGTGACGCCTTATATTTGAAAAAATTAGTGGCTTTCCATAACTTAAACTATATATATGGTGGCCCAAAATTATAGTGTGTTTCACAAAAACATATTTTTTTAAAATGCCTATTACTTTACTTAAATATCACCTAATTTTTTGGTAATAAATTTTTTGGAAAGAAGGAATTTTATTACAAAAAAATACTCTTTTATAAATTAGCAATTTATTATATAAGGTGGTCACCAAAAGTTAGTCTTTGGCAATTGCTCATTCCTTTTGTTGGCCAATTTTTATAATTGTAGTAATTTTGGAAAGCCACAATGTCATAAATATTCAAGATGGTAAACACATTTTAATATTAGGTTATTTATAATAACAAATTTGATATGATCCTACGAGTATTCTGTGAGGTAAATGATCGTGAAATAGAAGGCAATGGATCTTCCAAACATGCAGAATATTGTGTGAAACCAACAGCTACTCGGAGGGAAAATAACCCTACCGGCACCGAATTATACTGATGGTTTGATGATTTCGTTGGGAACTTCTAGAAGAATCATTCCATTTAGAATATGGTGTGTTACAAAACTACTAAACGTAATTTTTCAGAAAATGGGCAAGGTCTTTTTCTGGAATATTTAATTGGGGAAGTAAACATCCTATAGATTTCTTATAGTCACAAAAAATGATATTATTTTCAATCAAAATTTGTAAAGTGAATAATTTGTTAAATTTTTTAAATCCATAATTTTAAACCATTATCTTACTTTCTAATTTAACACACAAAGAGAAAAACATGGGTGTACCATGGGTGATTTATGGCCTAGTAGAGTTTTTGTAATTATTTATTTAGGGAATGGAGCTTATAGTTAAGAAGTGAAATTATTAAGTTTTTTACATTACGTAATATGTTAACACCCTACCCCCTCCCCCCCTTCTATCTAGCAAGTTTGACTCTTAACGCATTAAATTAAAATGCATTAAAAGGAATTTAAAACACAAAAATAAAAACAATTGAAGTCAACGTAATTATTATAAGTTACAGGGAAACCTCTCCTTGCGGACACCTCTATTAAGCAGACACTCCCTTTAGGCGGACAAATTTGTTGGAACCAAGCTGTTGCCTATGTCTTTACATGTATAATTCCCTCCTATAACCGGACACTCTAACAACCGGACGCGGACAATTTTTTTTGGTTAGAAATTTCTGAAACCTCCCTTAACCGGACGCGAACCTCTGAAAACGGGACGGAGCGCTCCACGACATGGGGATAAATATTATGTAGTATGATGGCACCAATGCACTCTGAAGCCAGGGAATTACCTATTTCCGTTTTAATGCGGAGACGAAATACACCTGTCGTATTTACAACATTATTTTATTCAGCGGGACTGCTGTGTTTAATGTTTAGTTGGGTAATAATAGATCTCTTTGAAATGGCGCCTAGTAAAAAACTTCTTAGTTTATGTGGAAAAATGGAAGTTGTTAACGTTTCGGAAAATTTGATAGATGTTATCAGCACGAACGATCGCCGAAAAATTTAATATCGGAAAATCTCAAGCAGCGGAAATTGTTAACAAATATATAGCAAAATTTGCAGTTCCCTCTTTTAATCGGACACCTCCAAAAAGCGGACAAAATCGACGGAACCGTGAGTGTCCGCTTATGGGAGATTTCACTGTACTTGTATTGATTCGTAGTATTTTCCCACAAAATTCTTGATTTCTAAAGCTAGGGGCAGCTAATTTTTTTAGATTATGATATTAGACATTTTCCTTTATTAGATTTTATAAACAGTTTTGCGGTCGTTCCTGGGCGATTTTTTATAAGAACTTTTATAAAAAAATCTGTAAAAAAACATAGTACTTCTTATATAGGTGTAAACTAACCAATAATGTAATAACCACTATGAAAATATATAGCAAATATAAAGCACCATTTAGCCTAATACCGTATTAAAAAAAAATAGTAAAAAGCCTATAAAGTTTTGTCTTATGCAATTTATTATATAGTATAAATTTTCTCTGAATTTTGTCAATTTAGGAACTCTTTACTTTCACCCTGTATAATAATTGTACGGACAAACATTTTCAAAAAACTTTCTTAAAACGAAATAAAGCAAGTTCAGTACAGTCCCGATTATCGGGAATAATGTGGACTAAGGTGATTTCGGATAATCGAAATTTCGATTAATCCGATTTTTTTTCTGGAAAATAGGAGTTTAGGATTCGTATATCATTAGATCGACTTAAAAACATTTGTAACACTCTGTCGGCTAACTAAAACAATTCGCATTTTAGAACGTCGGCGTCGTATTGCCGTGAAACCCCGAGGGGAACCACCTAGCAGTATAGGTGAATCCCAGACGCGTTTCGTATAATGCGAATTTTTTCGGTTAATCGAGATTTTTGTTTTTAAAGTTAGTTTCGGATAAACCGGATTTCGCAAAATCGCGATTTGGATAATCGGGATTGTACTGTATTTACAAATGCAATACTATAATTTTTATCACAGGAATATGATTATAATTTTGTACCCAATGTCCAACACGGAACACAGAGCCATTCCACCGTGTGGCGGGCCGGAGCGCGCTGTGCTGGCCGGTTGGTTCCGATTCTATGGGCGCATGTTCATTTGTTTAGGTACCAATCAAAATCTGCCGGCCGTGTGGGGCGGGATGTGGGGTTTTTTGCTTTAAGGGTTAAGGAAAATTGTACCTCTTACCGTTTCCGAAATCCTCATGTAGTTACTTTTATCTGGAATACCCTGTATATGTAGGTATGGATGATTGACGTTAATATTTACCGCTTACACCATGCACACTTTTGTTAAAAGCCGCATTGATTTAAAACCACATCAAAAAGCTGACCGAGGCTTTTGTAGCGTCCAGAACAAAATAAAACTTATCGCTAGTTTTCGTTTTCTAGACAGTTTTAATGGAAGATTACTTCCCAAGACAAATAGCCTCGTTTTTCTGTAAATAAAGGAGTAGATTTTGTGATATGTGTTTTTGTCTCATTTAAGACTTTAAAAATATAAAATGAAGTTACTTAAAATAAATACATGATGTTTTAAATTTTAAAAAATATGTTTTTACAAGTACTATAAGTATCTGAAGTTAAAAAGTCCAAACCTATTGTAACGTTCTTGTTATGATTGTATGTCGTTGTTTAAGATGTTAAATTGATAAATAAAGAAGTGACATTGTTTGATAAAATTGTAATCAATCAGAACTGACTAAAGTCACAAACATCAAAACTATAAGTGAACTGATAAATAAAACAA
The DNA here is from genome assembly GCA_963576565.1 of Aspidapion aeneum. NCBI lineage: Eukaryota > Metazoa > Arthropoda > Insecta > Coleoptera > Brentidae > Aspidapion > Aspidapion aeneum. Next base: position 57,833,332 of record OY755038.1, read on the forward strand.
TACAAAATGTTGGAAGGACACTACATTCCTCCCTGCTCTTCATTAGACAAAATCTTTCATCCAATGTGGAGTACTGGTGTGACGTCTAGGCCGACCAGGAACTGAACAACTTGTCTTAGACTCAGGTTCGTTCATCTCATGAGAAGTGGAAGGCGAAATCAATGCTGGACGTTGGATGGGGTTTTGCACAAATGGAATACCATTTTCTTCCAACTGGTCTGGATCAAAATTGTTAAGATGATTCTCATTTTCTTCTAACGGCATAGGATTGATGTGGCTTTCATCGCTATGCTGGGTATCTTCATTTTCAGCTTTGTTGAAAATATAATCAGATCTGGATCTGGATTCAATTTCCTTGGCTACTGTTGGGATGAAAATCTTGAAAAATGAAGAATTTCTCTCAATGTTCTTTCCATTCCTCTGTGCAACAATCTTGTCACCAAAGATTTTTACAATCCTGAATGGTTCCGGATCATAGAAGGACGTAAGCGAGTTTTTTCTCAACTGTTGACAGAGAACCAAATCTCCAATTTTGAACTCATGAGATTTGCAATTTCGTTTCTTATCAGCATACTCCTTTTGTTTCAACTTATTCCGTTTGTCTGCTTCTTGTATTTCATTGTTACTTCCGTGCTCCTGCTTATCAAGAATAGATGGAAAACATGTTCTTACAGGTCTGCTGAACATGAGTTCATAAGGCGTCTTGGATATCATGGAATGAGGAACGCTGCGATAGTTTGCAAGGAATTCTTGCAACTGCGAATCAAATTGGCTAGTCTCCAAATTAGCACAAACTAAAGATTTCTTGATAGTTTTTACAAATCTTTCAACCATGCCATTAGCTTCAGGCCAATACGGAGTGATTTTTCGATGAAGTATCCCATAAGACTCAAGAAAATCTTTGAAATCTTTTCCGTTGAAAGGTGGACCATTATCAGATTTGACAATGAGCGCTCTTCCGAATAACGAGAAGTATTTTTCAAGTATTGGTTTAACTGCCATGAAGGAAGTGGAGTTCACAACTTCAGCTATTGGATATCTGGAGTATTCATCAACCATTAAAAATATGTATTTTCCGTTTGGAAAAGGTCCAGCAAAGTCAACATCTAACTGTTCAAAAGGAGTTCCAGGAAGTTCTGAGCTCTGTATCGGACTTCTTGAGATATCGGGTGTTACAGCTTGACATGCAGCACAGCTACGGACATAGCTTTCGACCATACTATTAATATTTGGAAACCAAATTTTTGTGCGTATCAGCTGTTTTGTTCTCACAATGCCTAAATGACCTTTGTGCGCTAGTTTTACTGCTCGTTCACGAAGAGATGTTGGAAGAATTATCTTTGTACCCCTAAGTAAGATATTTCTGTACAACGTGATTTCTTGTATGATATTTTTGAATGGTTTGAGGTCTTAATCACTACATGAATAATAATTTGATGAATTATCAATTATACTGGAAAGTTTCTGTAAGGTCTTGTCTTTTACTGTTTCTTTTTCTACTTCATCCAAGGTTATTGATTTCGGAAGGCTACAAGAAGTGTGGAAGCTAACATATTCTTCAATTTTTGCTGCTCTAGGGATCTGTTTATCAAATGGATTTCTTGACAAGTAATCTGAAGGATTATTTTCACCCTTTTGATGAAAAACGTCAAATGAATACGGCTTTATCCTTAAACAAAGTCTTTCTATACGCAAATTTGGTGCTGATCTGGGATTCTGCAAGATGCTTATCAATGGTTTATGATCGGTAAAAAGTTGAAATTGTTGGCCATACAAATAAAGATGAAAATGTGTGATAGCCCAAGATACAGCTACCATCTCTCTCTCGATTTGACTATATCTTTGTTCTACGGATGATAATGCACGGCTTCCATACGCAATGATGTTATTTTTGTTGTTATCTCTTTGTGAAAGAATGGCACCAACGCCATTTGGACCAGCATCGACGTGTAGCTGAGTTAGCTTCGAAATGTCATAATATGAAAGGTTTTTTAGGTTCATAAGTTCATTTTTCAGATCTTCAAAAACTTTTTGGTGTGTAGAAGTCCATTTCCATTCTGCTGAACTTAAAGTGAGATCTCTCAAAATTTTTGTTTTAGATGCAAGATTTGGAATGAACTTTCCTACAGAGTTGATCATACCAAGTAGACTTCTAACTTCGGATGGATTGGTAGGTGATTGCATGTTTACAAAAACCTCTACTTTTTCTGGATCAGTATGGATACCGTCAGAAGAGAATACATATCCAAAATATTTGATTTTAGATTGATTAAAGATAGATTTTTGTTCATTGATTGTTAGATTAGCTTTTTCGAGTCTGGTAAGAACTTTCAAAAGAGCTTTATCGTGGCTAGCTTGATCTTCTCCAAAAATCAAAATATCATCACTGAAATTAATGACACCATCAATGTTTGATAGAACTTGTCTAATTGTATTTTGAAAAATTTCAGCAGCTGCGTTTATTCCAAAAAATAGTCTTTTGTATCGGAAAAGACCGATGTGCGTAGAAAAGGTTGTTAGATGTTTAGAAGTTTTGTCAAGAAGCAACTGATGATAACCATCTTTCAAATCCAATTTGCTAAAAACTTTTGCATTGTTCAAAAGTAATACTAGGTCATCGATTGTTGGTGTCAAATGACGTTCTCTTTTGATAGCTTTGTTTGCTGATCTCATATCTACGCACATTCTAATTTTTGTTGGATCAGATTTTGGTACGACTACAATAGGAGATACCCATGGGGTAGGACCTTCAGCGGGTTCTATGATGTCCTGATCTAGGAGCCTATTTATTTCAGCTTCGACTTTTTCTCTCATATGAAATGGTAAACGTCTATGCTTTTGCGCAACCGGATGAACAGTATCATCAACATGAAGTTTAACCTCAAATTGATTGAATTTTCCAATACCTTTCACAACATTCCGAAAATTCTGTTTGATATACTCTGAATCAATTACTACTTTGTTATTGCTTAAACTAAATTTAATCAGATTCAATCCATGTGACGTTTCATAGCTTAATAATGGTTCGGCATTGCCTTCTATAACATAAACGTCTGCAGTTATAGATTGATCTCGATATGAGAAAAATCCATGAAATTTGCCAACTACAGGAAGATGTTGTTCTGAATTGTAAGGACATATCAATGAAGAATCTTGAAAAAGTTTAACATTTGATAAACTATTGAAGATGTTCTTGTTAATAATGTTCACTGAGGATCCTGTGTCAACTATGAAATTTTGACTAATTCCATTTAGATTTAACGTAACTCGGGGAAGAGTTGAGATTTTGTTCAGTTTGTAAACAGTGAAAGAGGAATCTGAATCAGAGCCTACTTCAATAGCGTTGATACGTTTGTTAGTACTACTGTTTTGGTTCGAGCTTGTTAACTGAATACTATCATTGTTTTTAGAAGAAAGGCACATCTTACTAAAATGACCCCTTTTGGTACAAGAATGACAAGTTACATTTCTGGCTGGACATGACTTAAGTCCATTTTTATGCCAACTGTTTCCACAATAAGAGCAAATGTTGTTATCTTTACCTGATGATGATGGTTTATCTTTATAGCTCGTGTTTATCAACCTGTTCCGGTTCACCATAACTTCTGTCTCGCTTTGTTGGGATGCTTGCATCTGGTGTAGATGGACTTTTGTAGTTTCCAACAGCTTGGCTTTCTGCAGTAGTTGTTCCAAGGAAACGTTCTCTGTTAGTGCATACTTGCGAAGATCTTTGTTCCTAGTTTTTGAAACAATTTGACTTTTAATTTCACGTTCTTTATCAGAAAATTGGCAGTTTTTAGAAAATGAAAGTAGTCTGGCGTAAAATTGATCCGTAGTTTCATGCTCAAACTGGTGTAACTCCCTAAACTGATATATTTCAAAGTCTACATTGATTTTAGGAGCAAAATATCGATCTAATTTTCCTTTCGCTATAATGTATGGAGACTCCTCAACAGTAGTTTCATTATTTGTCGGTAAATCCGGTAATGAACTATATAAATCATAAACATCCTCACCTGCACAATGTAGTAACATAGCTTTTTTACGTTCTTCATTTGTAATACCTGTAGCTAAGACATAGTTTTCAAATCTCTCAATGTATCTTGCCCATCTTACACCTACATTGTGGATATCTGTTCTCATATCAAATGATGGAAACCCACTGGTTTGAAATAGGGCCATCTTCTACGTTTTTTTTTTTTTTTTGATGTTGTCAATTCAAAAAAATTCTTGTTAAACTGTCAAAAATCTTCAAAATTTGTTTTGATTTTGTGGAGCTGTTTTCTGTTGAATCAACTTGCTGGGGTTCTTCTTAGAATCCTCGTCGCCAATGTAACGTTCTTGTTATGATTGTATGTCGTTGTTTAAGATGTTAAATTGATAAATAAAGAAGTGACATTGTTTGATAAAATTGTAATCAATCAGAACTGACTAAAGTCACAAACATCAAAACTATAAGTGAACTGATAAATAAAACAATGCAAAATGTTGGAAGGACACTACACCTATGTTTTTCTAAAAATATATTTACGCTCTATTTAGGTTTTTGAAAACAAAGTTTATATTTAGGAGATACTTTCCTAAACGAAATTTCTCAACAGATCAATCTCTTAAACTTTTAAACTGCACTACCAACTAGGGTTTAGAATTGTTAAACGTTAAGTTTTCTATGGAAATATTTCTCCAGGCACGACGCGCGACCTCTTCAAATTATACAGCACCATTTAGAAAATTAGTATTGTAAAAAGACTCTGTTTGGTCGATTTGAAATATTGTAGTCTACCTAATCGGCCTTTTAAGCGCACTTCTTATTAAACCATCAAAAAATTTGCAATCGAATTTTCATTATTAGGGAAACCACTTCACTTTGCTTTTCTAGGTTCGGTTCAAAATTCATGTAAAATGATTAATCTTATTCTTCCGATAATATTTAGCTCTTATCCAGATGATGATTATAATGAAGCCTTGCATCATTGGATACTAATTTCCAATTTTCAGTGTACTCCACAGATTCTTCCAACCTCTCAAGAGGATTTTGAAAACGGCACATCCGAGGCATTGGTGACCTTTTGTATATGTGTGTATTTAGGTTTTATGGCCTTTATCGAGCCAACTGGCCAGCATCTGCGCCCTTTTCAATTGTCAAGATTTGCGTTCAAAGGCAAGATTTATCGCATTACAACGACCAGAAAGTCATGCTTCGTTTAATGTTCTACCATCGTATCCTTTGGGTACTCTCCTGGACGATCAAACCTTCCGCGTTTCTGTTTAATTGAGGTTAATTGTTCCTGTGTAGTCCTCATGATTGTACTTTTTGTGGTCAAACAATAGATATTTATGGCTATCATGGCCTGAGTTGCCACAAGAGTGCAGGAAAGATGGCTCGTCATAGCGAACTAAACAGCATACTTTTATGGGCTTTGACATCTGCAGGATTCCATTCAGTTCTTAAAACCGTTGAAGTGTTGAAGTGATGGAAACCGTGTAGATGGAATGACCAGATTTCCGAGGAAGTCTGGCAAACCTCTCCTATGGAACGTCTCTTGTCAAGATTCATTATGTCATTCATATATCCACTTATCTCCTAAAAAAGCAGAAGGGGTTTGTCGTTTGGGTGAGCCCTAAAGAATAAGAAATATGAGGAACTGTTTGACCGCTTTTGCTTTGTACTATTTTCTGTTGAAATACTTGGTTTTTACGGGGAAGAAGCCAAACATTTGATTGAAAGAAATAGCAAACAGATAAAGGGTACATTTGGCAGCGGTTTAAGAGTTAAATCTTTTATTATTCAGAATGAAGAAGAAGTCGGGCAATTCAGAGAGGTTTAAATAAACTCTTTTATATTCAATGATTTTTTTTCTTTGCTTGTTAAATTTTATTGTCATTGTTATATTATATATTTAAGATTTATTATATATAAAAAAAATTAAACTGAAAAAAGCTCCTGGGTATGATGGAATTAGACCAGAAACACTAAAGCATATTTCCGAAGTTATCTCACCACATTTAAGCCTTTTATTGCCCAAAACTTTGAAAATTGGAATTATAAAGCACCTTTTTAAGAGCGGAGATCAAAATTATGTTTTGAATTATACACCGATAACTTTAGTCTCATCAATCGCAAAAATTTTTGAAATGAGTATTAAGAAATGGTTGGTCGGGTATTTGGAGAAGCACAATCTGCTTTCTAATCAACAATTTGGTTTCAGGACTCGCAGATTGACTGAGGATGCAATAGTGGATTTAACAAAACAAATACATGAATCCGTGGATAACAGGAAACCTTCACTGTTCATCTTTGTTGATCTTGCAAAGGCCTTTGATACAGTAAGTCATTTGAACCTCGTCAGTAAACTTAGAAAATGGGAGTAAGGGGAACCTGCCTTGAGCTCCTTAAAAGCTACCTCACAGAGAGAAAACAAGCAGTCAAAATAAAAGATACAATTAGTCAGTTTAGAACGATAAAATATGGTGTTTCTCAAGGTACGGTGCTTGGGCCGCTTTTATTTATAATGTATATTAACGATCTCTTTACAGTAGATATAAAGGGTAAACTGGCGAGCTTCTGTGATAATGTGGCTTCTTCAGTGCGAATACTTGGGCAGACGTTAAACAGATCGCCCAGAAAGATTTTATAAGAATACAGGATTGGTTCGAGTTCAATGTGCTAACAGTAAACATTGATAAGACTCAATTCATGATATTTTTTAATAAAAATCCGGTTTGCTAAATATTGGCATGCTAAATATTGCAAGTTCAGGCAATATAAAAAAGACAAATTCCTATAAATATCTAGGTATTATAATAGATTCTTATTTAAGGTTGAATTTACACATCAAAAACCTTCTTAAGAAGTTAAGATATCTAGTGTCTAGATTTAAATGTTTTAGGTCATACTTTAAACTCACTGAACTAAGGTATAGTACTATGCTCTTGTGTAGTCTCATCTTGCTTGTGGCCTATGCTGGTGGGGAGGAGCAAATAAACACACGATTAAAAAAATTAATGTTATTCAAAAGTGGATTATTAAAGGTTTAACACTTTAAGCTCCATCTGTACCATTTTTGGTACACAAAAATTTATTGACATAGACCATGTGTACCATTTCAGGTACACAGATTATTGATCAATATTTTAAGGTTGTGATAACGCGGGGTTTACGTATTGCATAAATTCTTATGAATATGAATGTTTGTCTGGTTAAATATTGTTGTGGCTTGTCCGAGATTTTGTGGAGAAATTGCACCACCAGGACATTTTGAAATCTAAACTTATTTGTGCCGGCGAATAGCAACCTGTGAACGGGAGTCAAAGTGTTAAGGTATCCTAGTCAACAATTATTTAAGAAATCAGGTTTTTCTAATATTAAACAACCGTTTTCTAAAAAAATTGCCACAAGGCTGTTCAAAAAAATGAAAAAATTGCACTTTTTCAACACTTGCATGGGGCCAGGGGTGTGGCGGGTCGCAGGTGTATAGAACCAAAAGCTAACAAATATATTGGAACGAGGCACATTGCCGCTGTAGCACTCAAACTGTATAACCTATAACCAGATAGTATTGATAAAATACCCATATTAAATAGGTTTAAAAAAGAAATTAAAAACTGGATCAAAAACTCATTGATCAAAGGTTTAGTAGCTTAGTGTGCGTGTCAATGTTAACGTAATATTAAATTTGTGTATCCCGAATGTGACTTAAACTACCAGACTTTCAATTTTTACCCGAATGTGACTCCCAAACTCAATATTGACTTTAACTTGATAGGGTCTTTAAATTCGTGTTGCTCTGCGACATGCCCTACTATTACTATTATAACCTTAAAAAAAATGATAATCATTTAAAAAATATTGGTTTTTAAATTTTTTAATGCGTCAACGAATAGTGCGCCCGCTAAACGTTTCAGTATGATATTTTATTCTCTGGTATAAAAATGTCAAGTGCTTCTCACTCTTACAAACTGTTCAGGGCGTTAAAACATTACTTTTTCCAGTAGAGTAGGGAAAGTACGAAAATTTCTTTCGTTTTTTAACAAAAGCACAACAAAAATAACGACAACTTACAATTTCCGCGATATCAAAGTAAAGTAAATTTGGTTAGTATGCTTAAGGGGTTGCCTACGTGTGCCCTAATATTTTAGTAAAATGTTTAGCTTTTTCAACAGTAATGTCAAATACATGGTGTAACCAGTCTTTTTATTTTGATTGGTTGTGAAATCAAATGTCTAGTTTTTCTATAATCTCTGATGTAGACCAAGCTTTTCTAAGCCCAACAGTTCTTGGAAAGTATTGATTTTCGTAAAATTCAGCTGTACTGAAGCTAAACAGTTCGATATCTCAAAAAGTTTCCTCTAAATAAAACAAAATAGATAGATAGATCTCTTATTAAAAATAATAAAATCTGATAAGTTTTGACATAGAACCATTACCAAATTATTTTATCTTTTAAATTAATTGAGACGAAAACTATGATCAAAAGTTATTTTTATTGACTCACGCTTTTATTTATTTATCTATAAAGAGATGGTCTACTTACGTCCGCACTATTTAAAAATGACTATATTTTGAAATCGCCTAGCCTCTTTTAAGGCATCCTGTATACCGAATGCCACATTAAAGCGAGAATCGTTGAAAAAGTCACTTTACATTCGCAATATCAATCAAGAAGATTGAGAAAATGGAAGTGATTTACACTCGAGTAACTTGGCTTTGACATCAGCCCAGCGGCGGAACAAGTAGTAGCGTGGTCCGAAGCGTGTAATTGCCAACAACCTGATATTAACTTTTTTATGTTTTTTAAAGACAAACATTTTTAAATGGAAAAAGGATAGGACAAAAAAATTTTAAATTATAATTTGAGAAATATTGAAGGTATAATTTCTTATACCGGTTTAACAATGACAATTTATCATATTCAAAAATTTGAGCTAGATTTCATGAACGTAATACAGAACTCGACATCAAATAAATCTGGTAGTTCCTCATTTATTGATTTGGTTATCCACGCTATTAGAGCATGCTTTAATATCTACCAAGTTTGACTTAAAATGTTCACAGAATACAAATGTCAACAGAGTGCCAAACCACTCTCTTTTGTACAAAATCAGCAAAAACGTTTGGGGTTTGCTTTACTTTAATTAATGTTTTATGAAAATATCCAAACTAATTAATGCCAGCAACAAATTATTAAACATAAAGAAATCAACTATTTTCTGATATAAATTCTCAGCAAAATTGATAGGAATTGTGTGCTGTATTACACTGCAGCGTCATGATATTAGCCTTGAATAAATTCACGAATGTCGTAATCCATGAAAAAATCCATAGAAAAATTGTCAGTAGAAAACAGGTATTGGAAAAATAAACATTGCGACCTAAAAATTAAAATATAGAAAACGCCTGGAAATCTTATTTATTGCATAAGCGCACCCAGGGGAGACTCTGCCCCCTCTCCAAGCTTAAGCCAGTGATTTTTTTAGATATTAATTTGCCACATATTTCATAAATAAAAAAATTAAATAGCATAAAAAACATCATGGGGAATCGGCTCCCCTCCCAAGATATATTTCTGGGTCGCCACTGACTATTGCTTTATAGTATTTTTAATAAACTAATAATTTAAATTAAAAAGCTAAAAAGAAAAAGATCTACTTCAGTCATTATTACATACATGTTTTTAGGGTAAAAGGGTTAGTTTCGCCATCATTAAAGCCCGACTGGTAGCTACATACATATAAGTTAAAAGGTAAATATTTTTTATTTTTTTGACTTGATTTATTAGAATTTCTGAAATAATCGCACAGGCAAGAAGTCGAAAAAATGGTCTGCTCATTTGACCGGACTACCTAGTTACGTGTCTTTCAGTGTCCCTAATCCAAAACAAGGTCTTCTTTGCCCGTAAATCCTCAAAATTTCGAGTAAATTGCGAAAAACTTAATCAAATAAGTATTGTATTTAAAAAAAAAAAAAAATTTATAGCCAACAAGTAAATTATTTACATTAGATTAGATAAAACTAACGTTGTATCCAAAACAGAAAATCTACATTTTTTAGCTCTAATTTTAGGAACCAAAAATACTAGTTTAACAAGGGTATAAACACGAATGTAATGGTCAATTTATGTCATACAAAAAATTTATAACTAAAATATTTTACTAATTTTAAAATTTTAATAATTGTAATAATTTTTTTCAAATTTTAAAACGTTTATAAAGATAAGAATGATTAAGTAATCTAATGTGGTGCTTTTTTATACGAAATCTAATTTTAATAAGCTAGCTTTTTTCAGTGCACGATTGCTTTTTTAAGTTATAAATGTTCATTGTATAGTCTCTCTGAGCGCTGTTTTACAGTGTGGGCTCTTTTAAGTTTGCGCCTTTTTCCTGGGCGGATACTTCCTGTTCGCATTTTTTTATGTGCCTGTACTTACGGTCACCGCTTTATCATAACCCCCCTCCCCGACAGATTTTTGATCCAGAGCCGCCGATGATTCACACCGTATAAGATTAAGCTACACATGCATATATTTCTAAAAAATGTAACCAAACTATATGAAAATGTATTGTAATATATATAAGTATAAGTGGCCCTGATTGGCTCAGTGGGCGAACTGTTCGATTGCCAATCAGAGACTGTGTGGTTCGAATCCCATCCCTGGCACTACAAACTCGAACCTACACTCCGTTTGTGAATACAGATTTACCGGAAGTAGGGGTAAAGCCTGTCTTGGGCGAAGTTTGGGCATCAAAGAAGTAGGCAAAGTTGATGATGAATACAAGACCGTGGTTCGGAAGTCACGTTAAGCCATTGGTCCCGTGTTAAGAGCGTAGATGGCGCTAGCACGATAAAGACCCCTGTATTCGACACAGAGCATCAGGCAATCAATTAAATCCTCCATGAGAAAAGAAAATTGCCTACCATAGGGGTATATATGTGTATGAATGTGAGGGTGTTGTGATTGTCCATAAAGTTAGAAACCAGAGCATTAAGTTGCAGACTGTGGCTAGTTGGCCTTTGATGCATAGGCCAACCAAATCGAATAAATGAATGAATGAATATATAAGTATACTACAAAAACATGTTAAGTTTTTGATAAAGATTTTAGAGACCAAATCTTTATCAAAAACTTAACATGTAATTGGAAAATGGGAAAAATGTTGTTCTCAGAAATTTAGTTTTCAAAAAAATTTCTAAGCGAACCCTTTCTAGTAGGGGGGAGCACTTCATTCTCTAGTCATGGGCGCTCAAAGGAGCCAGTCTGAGCTTTCTTCAAAGTATTTTTGGTGTTAATTGCATCAATGCTTCAAAATTACCGATAATTTGTACGTGGAACGTGCTTTTTATAATTGCAAAAGTTTGCTTTTTATATTCTTGTAAAAAGGCCGAGTCGCAGAATGAGGAATTTTTTTGTAAAATGTGAAAACTAACTATTGCAATTTGTAGAAAAATACGTTGAGATGCAAAAGTAATCATGGTAATTTTGATGCACGAGTGTAATTTAGTTGAATATTTCCGGAATAATAAGAGAAACTTATGTTTGTTAAAATAATGACAATAAACTTTTGCCTATTTGATTTTTAAACAGTGACGGCGCTTGGTGTAAAACTTTGGGGGTTCGTAAATTTTTTTTTTTTTAATGCCACTTCCAACTTTTTGGCCATTATATTTAGAGCAAATAACTAAAAAAATAGGTATTTTGTTAGATATTAGTTATCTATTATTATAAGTAATAATAAATGTATCAATATATGTCACAACCACGTTTTGTATTGAAAATGAAGGCGTCCATCCTTTTTTTAAATAAATTGTCCAATAATGAATTTATTGAACTTTGGAGTTTCTTGAATAATTTTTTTCTCAATGAATAAAATGGCGACGGCAGTTAATCTATTCTGACCCACTGTGCTTCTAAGAAAAGCTTTTGTTCCCTTTAGGGTAGAGAAACTTCTGCTTGTGTAGTTGTCATTGACATCGTAACCACTGCTTCTAGCACGCTAATGCTATCAGAAATAGAAACTTCCGCCATTGTCGTAACTACAAAATCATCGAAATCAAAAAAATACGGCTCGACCGATAACGCCAAGTTATTTCAGTGCATTAATTTAAGGTGGATACACACACCAAAGACAGGAGTAGAATTACGGGGGTGCGGGCAGCATCGATCGCCTCAATTGATTCACAAGAGCACTAATCGAAGTAAGGCCCAGATTTTGTGTACCTTAAAATTCTATAGGAACATGTCGTCCTCTGTTTTTATATTTCGTAATTAGAATGCGACATAACATCTACAGTGACACAATTTAGGTCCATTTAAGCCTACAGCAGCCGGCCTATGCAGTTACCGCATGGTCGTTTAAACACGAATACAAGCACATGCAAACCGGGTATTAAGTGCTAGTTAGTATACAAGTTTTTGGTGCATTCCGTTTGGGGTTTATTGATATTTTATGATAAAATTATTAATTAAAGAATGATCAAATTTTAATATTTTTAGGCAAATTTTGGGAGTGTACGTGAACTTATGGACGAACTGCCACTATTTCTCAAATAGCTGACATATTTACCTACAGTGGAACTGTCGCTGTACAGTGTCGTAGATTTAGATTTTGAAGTAGAAGAAGCAAAATTTAATAAAAACTTTTTAAAACTAATACTTTATTTAAACTTCATTATATATGGAATTTTTTTGGAAAAAATTTTTTTATTACGAAATTATTTTGATTTTATTCGAATTATTTAATAGTAATTTTTTTGTTTTGGAAAATCCAAAAACCTACGACCACCAACCCACAAATAATCACCATTTTGAAATTTTTTATATTTAAAAATGCATTAAATATAAAATATTTATTAGAAATAGTTTTTTTTTATAGGGAAGTATTAAAACAACCATTACATTTTAGCTCACACATATACTATACTATAGTAGTGTGAGCTATGGTGATCCTAATTTTTTCGAGAAAAAAAAAGTTGCTCCGATTTCAAAAATTTTTATATATCTTTGCGTTTCAGATGATTTTGAAACTTTTTTGTTGCGCCGTCTGTCTGTCTGTCTGTCTGTCTGTATGTCTGTATGTCTGTATGTCTGTATGTCTGTATGTCTGTATGTCTGTATGTCTGTATGTCTGTATGTCTGTCTGTCTGTCTGTCTGTCTGTCTGTATGTCTGTCTGTAACGACCAACGCGCATAACTCAAAAACCGCTTGGCCGATTTCAATGAAATTTGGTACCTAGGCTGGGTCTTGGGTCGAGATGGTCCAATTTCAAAATGAACAAAATCCACCGAACACAAACCAAATAAAAGGGTGGGGATAGATTTCAAAAATTAGAGTTTATGTGAAAATATGGCGTGTGTGATATCAAACGAAAGGTAATTGAGTCTGGAGTTAAACAAAATACATTTTAATTTATTTAAAAAAAAAGGGTGGGGGTATATTTCAAAAATTAGAGTTTAAGTGAAAATATGGCGTGTGTGATATCAAACGAAAGGTAATTAAGTCCGGAGTTCAACAAAATACATTTTAGTTTCTGTTTTTTTAAGGGTGGGGGTGGATTTCAAAAATTTGAGTTTAAGTCAAAACATGGCTTGTGTGGTATCAAATAAAAGGTAATTTAGTGTGGAGTTGAATAAAATATATTTGAGTTTTTAGTTATATTAGCTCACACGTACACTATAACTATAGTACCTAGTGTGAGCTTAGGGGCCCATATATTGGCAGAGTATTTTTAAAGGATAGAAATTTCAGAACTAATTATCTCAGTTTGAGAGTAGTGAGGGTTGGTAGCTTTCTGGATAACGCCATCCAATTAAAGGAGTCTAGGTAAAATATAAGTAAACCTCTTTGAATACCGATCTAGACATCTGACATTTGTTGTACTAAAGTAGTTTTGAAAATAACAACTGTCGCTTTATGTAACTGTAAGTCTATCCGATTTTTTCATATTCTTTGTCTCCTACACCTATAGCTTGTGACCCTGGATTCTACCTAGGTACGCCGCTGCAGTAGACAAATCTAGGAGGCGCGCAAATGTCACAAGATAAAGCCTATAATAATGGCCCAGGATGATTACCCCTATTCTTGTAATAATGGAAATGTAGCTAGTTCAATTTATATAAAAGCGAGAGCGTTAAAGCGGCTTCAGAATGCGGCAGAATTCGGATTGGATTAAGCGTTCGCACTATTATTACTTACATCTATACTAACACTGTTCTACACGATTTTTTTTTCTGAGGTACTGATGTTTGACCCTAAATGCCATTTTCGTTCTAAAACAGAATCTGTAATTTAAATTGTTCTATCAGGCACAGATTTTGAGATATTCAGTATTTTATGGAAAACTTTAGGTAAAAATTACCATAATTAAAATTGAATTAGTTAAATTAGTTAACGAGGGCAAAAATATACCTAAAACTATATTTTCGGGATTATTATAATGCTCAAAACACAATAGGAGAGACAAAGGGGAAAGAGTTCTTTTCATTTTGATTATAAGATAGGCAACGCGATCTAAGATTATTTTAATAGTATGGACGTGATTAATAGTATGGACGTGTTCATAGTATGGACGTGGCGATTTAATACTGTAGAATAATATGATTTTAATGTAATTTTATCTGTAAAATTAGCTTTGTTTAATAAATAATTTATATATTATGTCCAACTAAAAGCTAAGCTATGCTTAAAATATTGATTAAAATCTAGTGCCTTTTTCTTTATAAGAGATGTCAAGAATTCGCAATAAAGTTGAATAAAAAATTAACCAAAAAGGCTAACTTTACATTGAATATTTATTCTTAATACTATGCAACGGCTTCTAATTCAAGTGGCCACTGAACATTTAGGTGTCGTTGTAAATTTTTCAAATCTAGGTTTGTGACTCGTCAAAATTAAGGAAATATAAAACGACGAAAATAAATGAAAACAGTCAAAGCTCATTAATTCCGAAATGGTGAAAAACCCAAATATGGATGTACTAAGTTAATTGATGACAGCGGTATACATCCGAATTTGTCTATACTGTGGAGTTGATTTTTAGAAAAAAAGAATTACCGTCGCACAGTGGGCTCTTGAACCTGATTTTTGGTCAAAAGTAGAAAAAAAGATTTTGTGACAATATATTGTTTTTAAATAAGCGAAATATTATAGTTCAAATAATTTCAAAACCATGTTATTAGCAAGAAAATAGTAATTATGAATCAAAATGGCGGATCCAAAATGGCGAAGTTTTCTATTTATGAGCCGATAAGTATCAAATTTCGAACTTTAGGGTTTTAATAGTCGCTAATTATAATATTTGACTCAAACTAAAAAAGCATAACATGGCGGTTCCAAAATGGCGGACTTTCCCATTTATTTATTGGTTTGAATCAAATTTCGAATTTTGGCGTGTTTAAAGACGCTGATTGTTTATTTTGGTCCGGTTCGGTTCGGTTTGGTTCAAATTCACACCCTCTAGGATCCCGGGAAAGAAGTCAGGAAAGTTTTTTTTTTTTAATTGTTGGTTCAGTTTGCTTTGGTTCGGTTTGATTCGGTTCGATTCGGTTCGGTTCGGTTAGATTTGATTAGGTTTCGTTAGGTTGGGTTTTTGAAACTATCTATTTTCGTGTGGTTATATCAGATTAGGTTAAGTTAGATTAGGTCAGGGCAGAAACTAGTATAATATAGTAGACAGTCAATTTACATTAGGCTAATAGCATACTCTAAAATTCACGCACTCGGCACCTTTGAACGCAGCCGGTGACGACCGGTGAGGGCGCTGATTTCCCTATTCGTTTGGTAATAGCAGGGAACCACATGAACTGGAATGCTAGCTCGTCTTTTTTTTCTTATGCAATAATCTACATAGGAAAAAAGAGAGAGGAAGCGTTTCTGCCTCCATAGTGCAGTGTTGCCGATATTTCATTTAATACAAAATCATTTGGAAAAATCTTTTAATCACTGCTTTCAGTATACATGCAACCTTCGTCAGGGGTGGACGCGTCTTGCCCAGTGGAGGGCATAGATATGTAGGTAAGAAAAAGTAGATATATTTTCTGACTTCCAAGAGTTAACGCCAGAAACACATGTACAGTCCTTAAACCTGTTGCTAAAAATTTTCGGACAACTCAGGAATTTTTTGGAAAAACTCAAGAAACTTTCGGAAAACATGGGAAATGTCAGGAAAACCCCGGAAAATGTTTGGGAAATGTTCGGAAACATACATTTTCATAAAACTTGCGAAATGTTCGCAAAAACTTGGAAAATGTTCAAAAAACTCGAGAAAAGTTTTAAAAAAACTTTACAAATGTTCGAAAAAACTCGAGAAATTTTCGAAAAACTCGGAAAATCTTCAAAAAACCTCGAACAATTTTCAGAAAACTTTACAAATATTCGAAAAACCACGGAAAATGCTCGGAAAAACTAGGAAAATTTTCGGAAATCTCGGAAAATGTTCAGAAAAACTAGGAAACTTTTTGGAAAACTGGAGAAATGTTCGGAAAAACACAGAAAATGTTTAAAAAAGTCGAGAAAAGTTTAGAAAAACTTTGTAAAAGTTCAAAAAAACTCGAGAAATTTTCGAAAAACTCGGAAAATGTTTAGAAAAACTCAAAGAATTTTCCGAAAACTTTAAAAATGTTCAAAAAACCTCGGGAAATGCTCGGAAAAACTTGGAAAATTTTCGGAAATCTCGGAAAATGTTTAGAAAAACTAGGAAAAGTTTTGGAAAACTGAAAATGTTGGAAAAACTCAGCAAATGCTCAAAGAAAACTTGTGTAATGTTTAGAAAAACTCAAAATTTGTACAAAGACACAAATTTACTCAGTTTAAGACAACTAACTTTATTATAAATATTCTGTTCTCTATCTAGGTCAAAATAATCTACTGTTTCCAGAAATCCCACATATTCCTGACACAAGATTTGTTGTGGAAAATAGACTACCAAGAAAACAAAAAACAATTGGTCAAAGCTGCTATACATATATTGGAAAAGAACACTTTAACCTGCTACCATCTGAACTTAAACACAATGTCAAAAAAAAATTATTAAAAAAAATAAATATGCACTTGGTTACTTCAAAATTATCCAAAATTATAATAAATAAATAGATACTTAACTAGAAACTGGTCTTCAAGAATATTTCATTACTTTTTTTTTCTTTTATATATTACTTGTTTTTTTTTTCATTGTGGTAGTATAACTACTTTGCATTTATTTATTTCTACTTTTATTTATTTAATTTTTTCAAACTTTTTTTAGTCTAAAAAACAACACTAAACCAAGAAAAAACTTTTTCCTGAATCCATCAAGTTTGTCACAATTATTATTATTTTTGTTATTTTTTTAACTTTGTTGAATTCCGTTAAATGGGCTTAATTACATTTATGTAGGTACAAAGAAACCATTGCAATGTATATTTCATGATATATTTACTTACTTAAGGCTATGATGTATAAAACTCATTTCCATGTAAAAAATGTGGCAAATAAATATATTGAAATTAAATTGAATTGATTAAAATTGAAATTGAAAATTGACCCCAAAACTCGGAAATACTGGAATAAACTTTGAAAATTTTTTCGGAAAACTGAGGAATTGTTCGAAAACACTCGGAAAAAACCCGAAAAATTTCCATAGAAGCTCGTGAAATGTTCGGAAAACTCGGAAAACGTTTGGAAATACTCTAGTCTAGACATTCTTATGAGTAAGAGAATTGTCGGAGTAAATCCACCTACTTAATTTATTTTCATCAATCTTAAAAAAAAAACAAATGGCGGAGTTCCCCATTTATCAACCAATATGTATTAAATACGGAAACTGAAACTTACAAAAATGAACATGACGCCTGCAAAATTTTTCATAAGTATTTATTAATTGATTTGATTCAAACTTGCTACTTTGTGGTGCTTAAGATCACTCAATACAATTTTTAAAATAAAATTCATTTGTCAACCGATATCTGTATCAAATTTAAAACTTTGGGGTATATAACGTCGCTGATTTTAATTTAGGATTTTAAACATTAAGTTGGAACAGGTAAGTGGAGTGGAGCCAAACATCAAACTCAAAAATAGGTAAACAGTTTTAAGTTAAACGGTTTTACTGAAATCATTAGCTGTATAAAAAACTAGAAAATTTTAAGTACACAAACGTGACTTTTAACAGACTAAGGTAAAAGCGTGGGTGCATAAAAAATAGGGTTAAATGATTGTTTAATCAAATAAGAATCACTTTTCTAAAATATTTTAAATGCGCAGTTTAAATTTACGTCTGTTATAAACCAGGTTTGTCTTTCCTGACCTATCACTTTTCATCCCTGATTTTAATTTTTTATCCCTGATTTATCACTTTTGATCCCAGGGATAAACAGTGACACTTTTATCTCTTGTGTTTTTATCCCTAAACAACAAAAAATAATTTGGAGAGGCCCTTGAAAGGAGGCCCAGTTTCATTATTTTTTTTACTAGGTGGACCCTTTTTGTGGCTTCTAGTTAGTAAGGTCAGAAATGAGAAATGATATATAATAACTTTATTATTCATATGGTAAGGTTACAAAAAAAATAGTCTATTACATAACAAGAGACAAAAAAGAGAGTGACAAATTTCACATGACCGTGAATGTTGTGAACGAGGCGCTAGCCGAGTGAAACAACACGCGAGTGTAAGAAAGTTACTTTCTATCGAGTTGTCTGTCCATCATTCATCGCCAGTTATTGTATAGAGTGGTTTATTAGAGACCTTATTGGCTGATTAAATTTTATCTTTGTTTTTTTTTATGAGTATTTTAAATTTTGCTGTTAACTAATTATTTCTTTTGACCTTTGTAAATTTTGTGCGAAAAGTACTTTTCCATGTGCAGAAAAATTTTTGTCCATAGGTGAAATCTAACGTTTTCTGAGGATGGTAAAATGGTGTGAAATCCATCATTTTCATGTGTAGTGGTAGGAAAAAAATATTGCATATGGAGTACTTCTTATAAAAATAATTAACAAACAAAAGTTTAATTTAATTACTTTGCGCTTTTTTGTATCTTACATTATATTTAGTTCTCTATGCTCAAATAAACGTTTGCTCAAATGTTTGTGTCGCTCTAGACGCTTTTAATGTAAACTATATTATACTCGTTTCTGGTAAAAGCAACAAGACGCTAGCCCTACCAAGTCCACTTCCAATCCCTGACTTCGCATGCGTAGATCTACCAATATTATTTACCTCATGTATTAGAATAGATGTACAGGGTGATTTTCACTTGAATGATTCTAACCACATGAAAATAGAAAGTTTCAATAACCTAACGAAACTTATCAGATCTAACCGAACCGAACCAAAGCAAACTAAACCAATATTTTTTTTCAAAAAAAAACTTTCCTGACTTCCTACCCGGGATCCTAGAGGATGTGAATCCGAACCGGACCGTACCGAACCGAACCTATCCAAACCTAACCTTACCCAACTAAACCTAATTAGCAGTAAGTGTTGTAGTTTAGTTTGGTTAGGTTAGGTTTGGTTCAGTTTAGTTAGGTTCGGTTTAGTTCGGTTCGGAATCACATCCTCTAGGATACCGGGCAGGAAGTCAGGAAAGTTTTTTTATGAAAAAAATTATTAGTTCAGTTTCCTTTGGTTCGGTTCGGTTAGATTTGATTAGGTTTTGTTAGGTTAGGTTTTTGAAACTTTCTATTTTCATGTGGTTAGAATCATTCAAGTAAAAATCACCCTGTATTCATCTATTCTAATACATGAGGTAAATAATATTGGTAGATCTGCGCATGCAAAGTCAGGGATTGAAAGTGGACTTGGTAGGGCTAGCGTCTTGTGTAAAAGCAACACACTTGTTATGGATAGACATAAGACTCGTTCGAACATTTTAAGAAAGGAAACCATCCCCTCAACACTGGCAGGGAGGTGTCCCCCCCCTTAAACGTGCTTATTGACGGTTTTTTGCTAATAACTCGAAAACGGTCAACTTTTCTAAAAATATTCTAAAGATCATTTTGCAAGCGGATAATTAATTATTATTTTGCAATCCTTTACTTTACTAATTCCTACTTTGCAGTCCTCCCTGCTTCCACTCATCGCCCCTTCTGTCATTCCCCCCCACCCTCTTCAAAAACCATATTCGCATAATTCTATCAAATATAGGGCGATTTCAAAAATTCTTTCTGTACATGCTATAAGATTTTTTTCCAACAACATTTTACTAGGTTGCAAAAATCTTAATTTTACTATTATAGACCAGCTTTAAAAGAGTGTAATTTTTTAAAATATATTTGGTGATAGCAAGAAAGCGTCTAAAGTTCAATATTTTTTAGTTTTTATAAAAAATATCCAAGTCTTATAGTGGTCGGGCAAATTCAAAGATTTTGGGCTGCTTAAATTCAAAACCATTTTTTAAACTATTTGGCCAAAATTGAAAAGCGATTTTTTGGTTTGCGGTTAAATTTGGGTCCCCTGAAAATATTTCTTTACCTTCCTAGCTCGCGCAGCAATGGGTAGTGAAGGTATTATTTTCGACGAAAATATTTTTTTTTGAGATAACGCTGAAAATTTGTTATTTGGGTGTATTTTGACCTATCTTACCAATATCGTCGTGATGTCTGCCTGTGTGTGTGCGTATGCCTCTCCGTCACACGATAAAAATCACTAAACTAAGCTTTTTGGGAAAAAAAAATATTTTACACTTTATTGTAGAAAATAAAATTATCTTTTTAACTATCTATAAGCTAGCGCAGAGTAATACCAAACTTTCCAGCGGCGTCCATTTGTTGAGAAAATGTTTAAAAAATTAAAAAACCACGTTTTTCACATGTTTTACCCGATTATCTTAAAAACTAAGCCTTCTGTCAAAAATCATGTTATATAGTAGATTGTAGACAACAAAATTTGCTTTTAACTGCTGTGTCACAAAGTAAGATTTAGCTTTAAATTAAAACTTCACAGGCGTCCGTAAATAAAATCAATTTTTACAAATCACCAAATAAATTATTTTTTTTACAGGTTTTATCCAATTTCCTTAAAAACTAAGCCCAATTGAAAAAAATATGTTCTAAACTTTATTGAAGAAAATAAAATTCCCATTTTACCGATATATAAGTCAGTGCGATTTGGTTAATGAGAAACTCTCCAGCGACGTTCCTATAGATATAAGGGTCATATAAAACAAAAAAAAAATAAAAGCATTTTTGTCACATGTTTCACCCGATTTTCCAAAAAAACTAAGCTTTTTATAGGAAATATGCTTGTCAGCTGATTTGTAGAAATAAAATTTCCTTTTAAATGATATATAACTTGGTAAGATTAATTTCATTTTTAAAACTTTAGAGGCGTTTGTAAATAAAATAAATTTTAAAAAATTAACAAATGAAGCACCACACTATACCCGCCATCTGCATTGATAGTCTTTGCACCCCTTGTACCTCCCCACCTTTCCTTTCATCCCTCCTCCACAAAAAAAAAGTTGAAACTCCCCCCCAAAAAGAGATTCTAGGTACGGCTAGCAGCAAAGGTGATCCTACTACTCACCTTTTCTCTACATCTTGCGCCATAATTTTGTAGGTACGGTTAGATATGTGAGGGGGGATGGCCTACTACTGCCACTGATTCAAATTTTAAGAATCTTAAAAAAAATCGAACCAAAATTAATTTGTTTGGTGATTTTTAAACATTAATTTAATTTACGGACGTCCCCAAAGTTTTAAAAATTAAACTTTTCTTACCTTGTTATACATCGTTGAAAAGGATTTTTTTTTCTACAATCTAGTATGAGACATTTTTTGATAAAGAGCTTGGTTTTTTGGAGAATCGGGTGTAACATGTTACAAAAATGTTTTTATTTATTTATTTTGTACTACAATAAAGTGTGGAATAAGTTTTTTCCTAAAAAGCTTAGTTTTTGAGAAAATTGGATAAAACTTGTAAAACAATTGGAAAGTTTAGTGATTTTTCAATTGATGTAATTTACGGAGGGCCCTAAATTGTTATAAATAAAACTAATGCTGCCCTGTTACACATCGTTGAAAAGGAAATGTTATTCTCTACAACCGACTATAGGACACAATTTTTAATAATTATTTTTTTAATTTTTTTGCATTACCTCAATAAACGGACGCCGCTGGAGAATTTGTCTGTGTTCGTACCCCACTGACTTGTATATCGTTGAAAAGGAAATTTTATTGTCTACAATAAAGACAATTACATATTTTTCACTAAGAAGCTAGAAGAAGAAGGTATGGGGGTTTTTGCAGCTAAAATTTAAAAAACTAATATAATTTTATTTTTAGCTTAGGTTTTTAATATTTTAGCTCACACTACTACTATAAGTAGTGTGAGCTATGGTGATCCTAATTTTTTCGAGAAAAAAATATCTTTGCGTTTTAGATGATTTTGAAACTTTTTTGTTTTGCTGTCTGTCTGTCTGTCTGTCTGTCTGTCTGTATGTCTGTCTGTAACGACCAACCCGCATAACTCAAAAACCGCTTGTCCGATTTTAATGAAATTTGGTAGCTAAGTTGGGTCTTGGGCCGTGATGGTCCAATTTAAAAATGAACAAAATCTACTGAACGCAAGCCAAATAAAAGGGTGGGGGTAGATTCCAAAAATTAGAGTTTATGTGAAAATATGGCGTGTGTGATATCAAACGAAAGGTAATTAAGTCTGGAGTTAAAAAAAATGAATTTTAGTTTATTTTTTAAAAAAGGGTGGGGGTAGATTAAAAAAATTTTAGTTTAAGTCAAAACATGGCTTGTGTGGTATCAAACGAAAGGTAATTGAGTCTGGAGTTGAATAAAATATATTTCAGTTTTTGATTATATTAGCTCACACTATAACTATAGTACCTAGTGTGAGCTTAGGTGCCCATAGATTGGCAGAGTATTTGATTCATTTCTCTGTCATTGCGGCTTTGGGGCATCAACATAGTTACATTTTCAGAAATTCGAACACGACTATAAGAGGAGGGTGGATAAAAAAATTGGACCAAAACCTGGCTTGGCAACATCCAGATCCTTGACCCACTGTCCAGTGGCGGATCCAGGGGGGGCACTAGGGGCACTTGCCCCCCCCGGTAATTTTTTGAATATACAAAAAATGAGTAAGAATTAATGTTTTTCCTAATAAAAATTCAAATTTTTAATATACCGTTTTTTACCAACAGAGAATGTCACCTAAAGTGCCCCCCCCCGAGAAGCACCTCTGGATCCGCCCTTGCCACTGTCAAAGTGCGCTCCTCTTATTTTGCATACTCAACTACCAACAGCGCCTGCACTAAGAAGAATTTAACTAGTTTCTGGCCTAAGCATATAATAAATAGGCAGTCGCTCGAAAAAGAATAATATTTGATTAAATTAAGCGGTATACCTACCAAATTCTAAATACCTCATTCATAATAGAGTTCGAGCAAACTCACGGGGCCGCGCGCCCGAGAGGCTCTCTCTCTTTAATGCACCTCATTTAAAAGAGCGAAAGAATTGCCAAGCGCTCCGGGTTGTTTACGCGAAGTCACTAAATGTCCACGTCTTGAAAAAGGAATCTATAAGCGGGGGAAAGTTAGTAGGACGATTGTAAAGTAGATCGGTATAATTGTCTTTGGTATGGCAACACCGCCGACTCTTTCGGAGAAGGCAATTCTCAATAAATATTTACACCGTCATGTATGGCCATCTGGTATGAGATATCGGTAAATGGGGCCATTTTGGATTGGTTGTCTATTTTATTAGTTTATGGTCAGGGTCAGGTTAGGTGAAGGTTCCGAAATTTTCTGTTTTTGATTTTCGATATTTTGTATTTTCGATATTTTGTTGTTTCGATATTTTGTTGTTTTGATATTTTGTATTTTCGATATTTTGTATTTTCGAAATTTTGTTATTCGATATTTTGTGTTTTCGATATTTTGTATTTTCGATATTTTGTTGTTTCGATGTTTTGTTGTTTCGATATTTTGTATTTTCGATATTTTGTAGTTTCGATATTTTGTTATTCGATATTTTGTAGTTTCGATATTTTGTAGTTTCGATATTTTGTAGTTTCGATATTATGTACTTTCGATATTTTAATTCAATATTTTGTTTTTCGATATTTTGTGTTTCGATATTTTTTCGCCCTTCCCTGATTATAACTACGGACTCAAACTTAAAAAAAAGTTTATAGCAGATCCGATACATATCAAAATTTATGAACCGATACATATTGTCATAAAATAGTTTAAAATTTAATTAAACCACTATAAAAACGTAGCAATAATCAATATTGCTGAGTATGCACAAATTTCATCTATAAAACCCGATGCTGGACAATAGACCGGCATCACTGTTACAAGTGATCAACCCAGTATACCACTGAAATACGTGGTCCCTACTAACCACACCCAGTACACCACTGAAATACGTGGTCCCTACTAACCACACCCAGTACACCACTGAAATACGTGGCCCGTACGAACCACACCCAGTACACCACTGAAATATGTGGCCCGTACTAAACATACCTAAGTAAAACCCCACTATGGTGGTTAGGCTTTATGGCCCATAAGGCCGACTCTTTCCGGCCTATAAGGTCTATTCCTTATGGCCCCTAGGTCAACTCTCTCCAACCAGCATCCCCCCTTATTACATTATTTAATTTGGCATTCGATTCTTGTTAACCTATTTTATGTATATACAATACACGTATAAATGTGGATTCTTTATACTTCTTTTTCATATTCCCCTAAATCCTTCAGTCACAAGGGCACTAAATAACAAACCCTGTGACATATATGGTGGAGACACCACTTGTCACATATATGGTGGAGGTGCCGTGTGTCATATTTAATTGTGACATATATGGTGGAGGCGCCGTGCGTCATATTTAATTGTGACATATATGGTGGAGGCGCCGTTCTCTTTCCTTCTCTAATATCTCCATATATTATGGGAACCTCTCTCAGCCAAGCATAATTTAATTTTTTACCTACTTCTAAGGCCATTGTGCATTCGCACCCAACACGATCAAAAAGTACTATTCGTGCTTAGCACCAAAAATCTCTTCCTTGCCAGAAAGGCAATATCCCGCTTCAAAATTAAAAAAAAAAAACCTATCAGGAGCATATAAGCAGCAGAAGGTTTATATAATAATTAATTTTTTCCTTTTATTATTATTTCGCAGTTAATTAATCAAACAAACAAGATGACCCAAAACCACTGCATACCATCCACGAGGCATAGCAATTCAAATGACGTCAATCCAGGCAACAACCGCTCGTCGCGACGCACCAGAACCGTCGTCGTAGGTACCATTGGAATAGCCAAATCAATTCTACAGTGACCCCACAGATTGGCAACGACTTGACCACACTAAGATTTCTTCAATTTTCTTGGGTTACTGTCGGACCGAGTAGGCAGTAGCACAAAAGGGAAAAGAAGAAAACAGCATCCACAACGTCACAGCCTTCCACATTAGACCTTGTACACAACCCACCCGATCAATCGAAGAAGTCATCTTTAATCCCGCAAACATGTTAAGCCATCCTGCCCCAGAGCAATTCAGGTCCATCTCCCACCGCTCCTGCTCAATCTGACTCTCACTCCGAACCAGGGACGCGGATATTTATAAGGTCAGGTATTAGTTTTCGTTACTAATTATTTATTTATGTAATATGGGCCTTAATTCATTTTTCTTAATTTTACACAACAAAATTATTTCTATTTAATCCTTATTTCTATTAAACTCACTGCAGGTACAAATTTTATTCAAATCGGTTAAAAATTTACGAGATATTAGCATTGGCGAACCTATTAAAACAAACATATAGTACTCATTCAGACAGACAAAAAAAGACTTTCGCGAGTCAGCATACAAAACAATTAAAATTACTTAATACATTTTTCACTTTTTTATTCAAATATAAAGCATACTTTTTTTTATTAAATCAAATTACGTATTAAAGTTACTAATAACTAGTAGGTCACAAAAACCCTACGTTAGCAAAAATATTTTTGTACGTACCTATATGTGACATTATTATAAAAATGATACATGCAATTTATTGTTTTGGTTTAATTTTTAAAATGCAAAATACCTACATGACCTAGGCTGCTAATGTTTACAAACTTTCTATTATAAAAATAATGGTAAAATATTTACCGATTTTGATTCTACTTTCAGCACTCTTTTAAATACTCAAGTTATTATTTTTTTTTTCTTATTGAATGCACTGAACCAATTTTTCTAAACTAGTGACGCTGGTAATTTTTTTATACATATGTTACTTAAGACAAAGATACTTTTTTAACTATTTATAATGATTAAAATTTGATTAATAAGTAGGGATAAATATAATTACTGAAACATTAAAATACATTTTCAGGATCAGTTCATAACGTATAAAATAATTTAATTTTTTTTTGGATTTTCGAGGCAATTTAAATTTTTTAAAGGCTTAATAAATTTAAAAATCTTATTAGCAAACGGTAAAGTACCCAACAATTTTTAAAAATGTTTATTTTTAAAAATTAGTCCAATTAAAATGGTTGAATGAAATGCCTAAAATGGAAGTAGTTGAAAAAGGGCACAAAGTTGCTCAAAAGAGTCCAGAAAAAGGACCGTGTATACTGTAAAAGTACAGTTTTAAAGGGCACAAAGATGCTCAAGAGTCCAAAAAAAAAATGGACCGTGGGTTAGTATACTGTAAAAGTACAGTTTTAAAGGGCACAAAGATGCTCAAAAGAGTCGAAAAAAAGGACCGTGGGTTATTATGCTGTAAAAGTACAGTTTTTTAGGCATCAAGGAATGCGAAAAATGGCAGTATTTGAAAAAGGGCACAAAGTTGCTCAAATCAATCCAAAAAAGGACCGTGAGCTATTATACTGTAAAAGTACAGTTTTGAAGGCATCGAAGAATGCATAATAGACTCACAAAGTTGCTAAAATTAATGGGTTGTATTAAAATATTGTGAAGAAGCTCATATAAAGAGTTAAAAAAGGGGCACAGTTGCCTAAATTGTTGATGATGATATTGAGGTATAAAAAGGCGCACAGGGATATAAAGGTCCCAAATAAAAAGTTAAAGGGTACTTACTGAATTGTTAAAAAGAAAGATTAACTAAGAATTTTGATTTTCGTTTTTTTAATGATTTTTTTTTGAAACTGATCCTTAAAGCCTGTTAATATTTATTTTGTGTTACAATTTTATTTATTTAGTCCATTTTATTGTTTCAGCAAGATACAAAAGCTAACGGGCCACATCCAAAGGAAGGTAGATCCAAAAATCCTATAAATCCTTCCAGCTAGATAATGGTCGCTCCTATCGAAGAAGATGTAACCAGCCAACCGGAACAATAAATAATATTTGCAAGCTACCACAAAGATGACCACCCGGACCTGGATACCTCTTCCTCGAGCGGAATAGAAGATACTAGTTACCAATGTTCAATATAACAAAATTATAAATTATTTTTTAAGTTAAGCATTGGGGGCCAATGCTTATTGGAGAGAGGGCATATGTCATAAAATAGTTTAAAATTTAATTAAACCACTATAAAAACGTAGCAATAATCAATATTGCTGAGTATGCACAAATTTCATCTATAAAACCCGATGCTGGACAATAGACCGGCATCACTGTTACAAGTGATCAACCCAGTATACCACTGAAATACGTGGTCCCTACTAACCACACCCAGTACACCACTGAAATACGTGGTCCCTACTAACCACACCCAGTACACCACTGAAATACGTGGCCCGTACGAACCACACCCAGTACACCACTGAAATATGTGACCCGTACTAAACATACCTAAGTAAAACCCCACTATGGTGGTTAGGCTTTATGGCCCATAAGGCCGACTCTTTCCGGCCTATAAGGTCTATTCCTTATGGCCCCTAGGTCAACTCTCTCCAACCAGCATCCCCCCTTATTACATTATTTAATTTGGCATTCGATTCTTGTTAACCTATTTTATGTATATACAATACACGTATAAATGTGGATTCTTTATACTTCTTTTTCATATTCCCCTAAATCCTTCAGTCACAAGGGCACTAAATAACAAACCCTGTGACATATATGGTGGAGACACCACTTGTCACAAATATAGTTGTGACATATATGGTGGAGGTGCCGTGTGTCATATTTAATTGTGACATATATGGTGGAGGCGCCGTGCGTCATATTTAATTGTGACAATATCAAAATTCGAACTTTGAGGTGTATATAGTCGATAATTATAATTTCTGACTCAAACCTAAAAAAAGCGCATGCCAATCCGAAATGGCAGACTTTTACATTTATGAACCGATATATATTTTAAATCTGAAACTCTGCGGTGTTTAAAATCATCAATTATGAGTTTTGAAACAAGAAAACAGTAGCATGGTGGTCCTAAAATTTCTATATTATGCACTACAGTGAAACCTCTCCTTGCGGACACCTCTATTAAGCGGACCCTCCCTTTATGCGGACAAATTTTTTGGAACCAAGCTTTTCCCTATTTCTTTACATGTAAAATTCACTCCTATAACCGGACACTCTAATAACCGGACGCGGACAATTTTTTTTGGTTAAAAAATTCTGAAACCTCCCTTAACCGGACGCGAACCTCTGAAAACGGGACGGACATGAACATAAATATTATGTAGTATGTTGGTAACAACGCACCCTGCAGCCGGGGAATTACCTCTTTTTGTTTAAATGCGGAGACTAAATACTTCTGTCGTAATTAAAACATATTTTATTCGGTGGGGGCGGTACTGCTGTGTTTTATTTTTTTATTTGTTCAATTGAATAGTAATAGATAGATCTCTTTGAAATGGTCCCTAGTAAAAAACTTCTTAGTTTACGTGAAAAAATTAAAGTTGTTAACGTTTCGGAGAAGGAACATCTATCAGAACGAAAGATCGCTGAAAAATTTAATATCAGAAAAACTCTATATATTAAAGTTTTGCAGCTCCCTCTCATAAGCGGACACCTCCAATAAGCGGACAAAATCGACGGAACCGTGAGTGTCCGCTTATTGGTAGTTTCTCTGTATCTTATTTATGAACCGATTTGTGTCAAACTTGGTAATTGGGGTTGTTTAACGTTAAATAGCTCTCACTGCGGAACGCGTAATAAAGATGGTTTGGAAAGGATGTCCTTATTGCGTAAATATTCCTTAAAAAAATTTTTTATTTATTTTTATTCATATTCATTCCACCTGTCAAAGTTAACTTCATATGTAGTTTTTGGTTTCTGAGATATTACAATTTTATATTTAATGATCCTTTTTTTATTTGATTTTTTAAATTAGTATCAAATTTTCTTTTAATTGACGTATCACTGAACATAATTTTTTTTTAATTTTTACTTTTTTATTATTTTTTACACTAGTTCTATTTTTTAATATTATTATTTTTTTAAATATTTTTATTTGCTTAAATAAATTTGAGTGCTTAAATAATAATAGACAAGCACTTTTGCCAATACTGACATGCTTTGTTTTATATGATTAATATAACCCTCGTTTTTCTTTAATAAATCCCTTTTTAGTAAATCATTAATATCTTTTACATAGGGAACTTGCGGGACCAAATTTTAAAGGATTATTTTTGGAAGACATTATGCACTATAAGAAAATAAACATTTCAAGAAAACGGTTGATGACGGAAGCAAAGTTTTTGTCCAACTTTTATAAGAAATCTATATTTTTATAGAATTTCATACATACCAAACATAAACAATCGTCTGACCTGTCTGCACATCAAAATTGGAATGAAAATGTACAGGAGTAAAAATCTACTTACCTTCCGCTACCAGACCCATTTTACGAGACTTTTATACACCACCAAATAATGTCGCAAAATGGCTATGAATACGGTATTTTTAATGCGTTCCTCACAAAGGAAAAATTACACTTCTCAAAATTAACTTAAAGTTACATCAATCAAATCATTGCTTTTTTTCAAGGCCTTCTAGTCTATTTACTCTTATTTAGGAATGGTGTTTGGTTCATTTTCAGTAAGTTCTTAATTTAACCCTATTTGGCCAAAAATGAGGTTCCAGAGCCCACAGTGCCTCGCCCCGTTTGGAATTGTATTAGGAAGCGGCGCGACCAAATAAACTGACAAAATTATAAAGCACGATTCGTTGTGTAGGCTTAATTATTTTTTTTGTTTTATATATATTTAATGTAATATTGATTCTTTTTTAAATGAATCGATAGCTTTTAAGCGGTTTGATAAAATTGTTAATAGCAAAAATTATTAGATCCGGATAATGCTAATAATAAAATGCTGGAATACCGTATCAGTTTTTTTTTTTAATAAGCTGCACCTAGGCATAAAAATATTACACCACAAGTGAAACAAAAAAGTAAATTTTTTCCCAACTTTGCGTCTAGAAATGCAAGTGACTTGGTTAACTTTTGTGTAAATTTCCACCGTTAGTCGTTTTGCTTTAATTTCCAACACGCTTTGCTTTTCTTTCTCAGACTTTGTTCAGTAGATTTCTTAAATAAAATAAAAAAAACCTAAAACCAAAACCAAACAAATATTCTGGTGCTTTTAAACATTTAATTCACCCCTTTGGTAACAAAGAAAGTACATTCTGAATGATTTTTGTTATTCTTAACGAAGCCCTTCTCTTCACTTGTAACCAGACGTCAAGTGTTAAGCCGGGCTACTATTCTCCTGTATTTGGCAAATACGCAAATATTTGCATACTTGGGCATACTTGGCAAGTACACCAACTTCCGAAGTCAATTTGACAAGTGCAGCGCCCCCACTACTCCTGTATTTGAGAAGTACGCCAATACTTGTGTACTTGGCAATTACACCTCGTGCATACGCGACCGAAGCTAAAAACAGAATAAAACTAATAGTAATAGAAACTGCTGAAATATTTGCTGAACAAGCAGGCAAATAGTGAGAGTGCATCCACAAGCATGAACTTGTCAAATACGCAAATAATTGTAATCACTTTGGCTCGAGTAATTTTATCGACAACTGTCGGGACTTCACCAATGGCCAATAATTGTATATATATATAAGCTGAGTATACCACTTCCACCACTTGGCAAATATGGACAATTGACAAATATTTTGCCAAATACACGAGAATGGGAGCCCGGCTTTATACTAACAGCACGAGTCTTACTGTTAGGACTGGCTTTTTTAATGTTCTGCAGTAAGAACTTAGAATTTTGAATTCGAATACCAACATCTTGGCTTGAAAGAATCTTGCTTCCCATGCAACCCGATCACAGCCGAGCGACGCGAGGGACGGCCAGACTTCTCTGTCAATTTATTTCTTTTACTATGTGCATGTAGCGCTAAAAATATGTTAAATGAAATTAACTAAAATTACAATACAAATTTAGTTTATATAACTCAAGTTACTCACTGCAAGAGACACGGGTTATTTAAAATATTTAACTCCCTTAAAAACCCTAATAGGCCGCTTAACTACTCATTGGCAAGCTGCGACTATAACAACCAAGTTCCCTCTGTCGGCACACTATGAGCCGCTCGAAGTGTGCTTGCAAACCTGCTGCCGACAAAGGGAATCTGGTTTCTGTAAAGGTTGTAGTTACAGTTTACAGTTCGGCAATAAGTACGCAGCTTTTCCTTGCTTACGCAATAGTAGCAATTGGATTGTTAAGTAAAAAACTCATTTACTGCATGAAATACAATTAATTTCCAGAAAATGTTACTTTTAATATAATTATCTACGCTTTTGTGCCCCCGCTAAAAGTTTAAGTTTGTTTAATTTTAACCAAATTGCCCTTTTCGCTCGTTCTTATGTCTGAAAACATGTGCTTAACTGACATACAATACAGAAGCGGATTTACCCACGAGCGACCTGGGTAATTCTGCTCCAGTTTGTTAAGGCGACATAAATACATTGTCTCCCTATGTTATTACGGCCTTTTAACTAACGAGGGCAGAATTGTTTGTGGATTCAAAATGGTTATAAATTTTATTTTACAATAAAAAAAGATACGAATATTGGACTTTTTGAATTTTTTTTTGTTTATTATTTTTAAACCCTTTATAATCTATGTTAAAAGCAATGCACGAGTATGGTTAAAAACGTGATATTTAGTGTTTTTAGCATGAGCTTGCAAGGCCATCAAGTAAGCTAAGTGAATAAGTGATCTTCACGCCCGTGCCAGTTTTTAAAACAATATTTTATTATATTAAAAAAAGTTTCTCCGTAAAATTTAAAATAATTTTTTATATTCTACATATTTTATCAAAAAGTCTCATAAGGGAGTAACTTTCTCTGAGAACAAACGTATAAAACTTAAATATTAATGATTACACGACGACAACGCACGTTCATTAAACCTAGTTTGAGTCGTTTGATATTTATCGAACATAATTATTTGCGGGCCTAAAAATACCTTTTCACTTTTTTCTTTGGAAAGGGTCACACAATTTTATCTTCCAAAAGCGTTGTTAATTTAAAAAAACTATTTTAAATTAATTTATACCTATTTTACAGGAAGTGTTTGCACAAAAAATAGTTTCTAGACAATTCTTCGAAACTATTATTAATTTTGAACAGCTATGTGGAATAAAATTATTTATAATATATAGTTGATGGTTTTTGCAGCTCCGGTTCAAAAGAGCGATATTTAAAACGGCGACATTCAAAACAGCGGTCTCATTTGAACGACATTTAAAAGAGCGATATATTAAAACAGCGACATTTAAAACAGCGTCATGTTAAAACAGCGACATATCAAAAGGGCGACCGATTAAAAGAGCGACATATTAAAACAGCGATATTTAAAATAACGACATTTAAAACAGCGACATATCAAAACAGCGACATATCAAAACAGCGACATATCAAAACAGCGATATTCAAAAGAGCGACGTCTAGTAAAAACAGCGACATTAAAAAAGCGTCTTAAAAAATAGTAACAGTTCGACTAAGGGGCCTCTTTCCTAACATATTTTTTCAAAAAAAAACTTTCCTGACTTCTTTTCCGGGATCCTAGAGGGTGTGAACCGAACCGAACCAAACCGAACCGAACCAAACCAAACCGAACCGAACCGAACCGAACCGAACCGAACCGAACCGAACCGAACCGAACCGAACCGAACCGAACCGAACCGAACCGAACCGAACCGAACCGAACCGAACCGAACCGAACCGAACCGAACCGAACCGAACCGAACCGAACCGAACCGAACCGAACCGAACCGAACCGAACCGAACCGAACCGAACCGAACCGAACCGAACCGAACCGAACCGAACCGAACCGAACCGAACCGAACCGAACCGAACCGAACCGAACCGAACCGAACCGAACCGAACCGAACCGAACCGAACCGAACCGAACCAAACCGAACCGAACCGAACGGAACCGAACCGAACCGAACCGAACTAAACCTAACCTAACTGAACCAAACCAAACCGAACCGAACCGAACACATAGCCCTCGTGGTATAGAATCGGTTTGTTATTTTGCGAAGACCTTTCCATTTTAACGTTGATTAAAAGAGACTGGCAGTGGCTCAATTTGACGATTTTTGATGTTGTCTTAGCGTATCGTGGTTACAATAAGCTTTACTGAAATACCGGGTGTGGCAAGTCATAAGACGCTTTTTTTAAGTGTTGCTTAATATTGATTTTTGAATTGTCGCTCTATTAAATGTCGCTATTTTGTTATGTCGCTCTTTTGAATTGTCGGTGTTTTGAATGTCGCTGTTTTAATATGTCGCTCTTTTGAATGTCGCTGTTTTTGTTAGATGTCGCTCTTTTGAATATCGCTGTTTTGATATGTCGCCCTTTTGATTGTCTCCGTTTTCATATATCGCTTTTTTGAATATCGCTGTTTTAAATGTCGCCGTTTTAAATATCGCTCTTTTGAACAGGTGCCTGTTTTTGCACGTGCCAACGCTATTTGACAATGTTGACATTTGAACGTCACATGTAGTTAACTGCTTCCTTGGAACGCCGTAAACTCACAGGCGGTTAACATAAGAATTTTAATTGTGCTTTAGCGACCTTTTATCATATTCCACGCAATTTCCGAGCGGCTGGCGCCAGCTGCACAGTTCACGGAACGCAGTGTTCATGATCCATTCTTTAACTTTTTTAAAAATTTATAAATTAAGGTGTTTTTAAAAAAGGTAAATCTGACTATGTATTAACAATACCTAACTTTTTTAATATAATTATGGTAGGTAGGTTTATTAGTAAACTATTTGATTTTGAATATTAAAAATAATAGTGTTACAAATTTAAGGTATTTAAATTTTATAGTTAGAATTTATTTAGGTTTAGTGTAGTATTAGGTTGATTTATTTTAAGGTTGTATTCTTAGTCTAGGTTTTAGTTGCGTTATCTATGACAAACTGGTGCGCGAACGGTCGGCGTTCTAGAAAAGGGTGGTACAATCCTGAATCGAACAAGGATGGAAAATTCTCGAATAGTAGGCAGACCCTATATATAGGGCCGGACGTCGTGCATCGGGCAGTCAAAGATAACCAACAGTAGTGATCGCTAGATGTTAACGCGAAGTTAATAGGCGGATTAAAGTAGTGAATTATTAGCAAGTTATTAGTAAGTTTAAGTGCGTGTTGTTGTACATAATTTGTCGAAATAAATTGACGTATTGTTTTTGACATTGCGAGTTTTAATTGTTGTGGAGAACCCGTCACAATAAGGCGCTGACTGTGATGTAGGCCAGCACCCCGATGACGTCACGGGCACCCCGATACACAATCGACACAAAATATGATTCTCGAACGTACTAATAGTTTCATTGACTGAAGTCACCCATTATCATCCGATTATTTACTGTCTTTTTTTAAAGTAATGTACTAGTAAGGGCGCATAATAATCTAAAACAACCATGACATCAGTGACTGAACAGTGGCTGATTCGTTTTATTTACGAAACTCACACATTATCATCCAGCTATTTACTCTCTCTTTTTAATTCAATGTAGTGGGGCGGGCGCACATGAGTCTAAAACAGCCATGGGATTATTTTGGTAAGAAAGTTATACGAGAAGTCAAATTTATGGGGTTATATTTATTTATTTTGATATAACGGTTTTTTCTTAAATTTTTATAAGATATACGTTGTGTTTGGCTAATTATCTCATTAAAGGCTGTAAAAGTAATGTAGAAGTTCCTTATGCAGATCATAAAACAGAGTTAACCTTGACAGTGATTCAGTTTTTGCAGTGATTTTAAATGAGGACCATTCATTGCAAGATGTGATGATTATGTGCAGTGTGCCAAGACGAAATAAATTTAAAAAAATGACAGGTATGTATTATTTTGTGTAACAGAGTGCACTTTTTATTTTGTGTTGTGCAAATAAAATATAACTTTTTCTGCGCCCCCGGGAAGCTAGCTTGCTGGCCAGCAACAAGAATTTAACAGTCAGACAAACAGTGTTAGGTATTTCATAATATTTACATGGGCGCACCCAGTGGGGGGGCTAGCCTAAACACAAAAAATTGCTTAAAATATGACATCATGAGGCTTCGGCCCCCCCAGAGGCCTCGGGCCCCTTCCAAGACATTTCTGGGTGCGCCACTAATGTTTGTAGTAAAAAATTACTATAAAATAAAAAAAAACAGTGTCAAAGATATAATTTAAAAATAATCTGGTCCCCAAAGGTCACTCATCGTAAAGCAAGCTTTATAGGTAGCGAAGCCTGACAATGAATTTATATTATTTGGTTATTATTTTTGAAATGTTTTCCTCGGTTCGAATTGGTTGCTGGCTCGTTCTTATTTTAAAAATGTGGTTAAATCACAGTCTAAAGATCTATTTAATAATAACAGAGTTTCAAGATAGTTTGAAGCATAACTTTTTATTTTTAAAAACATAAATATATATAGGGTGTTTCAAAATTCAGTATCATAATTTTAATGTTCAATTCCTTAAGTGATTTCAAGACAAAATTTTCATATTGTGCAAACACATATAAACATAGGTCCTCAATTTTCGAGATACAGGGTGTTAAAGTTTAGTTTTTTATATATTTTCTTGTTTATAGTTTCTTGCAGTTTTTGAAATATATATAGACACTACACTATCAGACATGGCAAAAAATAGTAAAAATCTACAGAGTGATACTTTTCAGGGCTCATGTCGCCTTTTCCCCAGATTTTTTTTCCTTGTAAGCCACTGGTAGGCAGAACTAGGTAGTTAGGACAAGAAATAAAATCCTTGTTTTATTTGCAAACTTTTTTGTTTTCTGCAATTTTTTTGCATCTTTAACTGTTTTAGAGAAAGTTGCTGTTTCACCAAAGGCTGCTATTATAAAATAAAAAATGTGCCAGTATGGCATCACAAGTATATCAAAATAAAATTAATTAAAACTTATTTGGCATGCCTAATATTGTAGTACCTATAAGTTAATATACGTGCCAAATTTGAGCTAAATATCTTAAAAACTGTAAGAGCTATAAAATAACAAAATTTTAACACTCTGTATCTTGAAAACTAAGCGTTTGTGGACCTATGTTTATACGAACTTTTTGTCTTGAAATCACTCAAGGAAATTAGGATTAAAATTATGTTATTGAATTTTAAAACACCCTGTATAGTTTAGACACCTTTGTACTGTGTAAAACAACATCTTTAAAATAAAACTGTGCAGCCTATGTGAAACCGAGGAAAACATGTCAAAAATATTAAACAAAAAATAGAAAATCGTTTCCTATAAAGCTTACCTTTACAATGAGTGTCCTTACCCCAAACCCCCCTGATAGTCTAGCAGAATAAACCAAAACACATATTTTACAGTATTTACAGCAAAAAAAATCACAAAATATTGAAGATAATTTTGTTTCACCAAAATTTTTATAAAATTACAAAAGGAGTCTCTAACCTATAATTTAGTACTAATCTGATAACCCCCCCCCCAGAATAAGCTAAAACACGCGATTTAAATTATACAGGGTGTCCCATAACTTAAGGGCCATACTGCAGCAGGCGATAGAGGAGGTTATTTACGAGAAAAAAGTTTATATAACATGGGTGTCAACACACATCTTTTAAGATATAGGATGTTTAAAGTTAGAGGAGTGGGAGGGAAAAGTGTTTTACAAAAAAAAGAAAATCTATCATAGCCAGCTGAATACCCGGCTAATTGTGGGTGTGCTTTCGGGCTGTTCGGCCGTCGTCGTTGGAAATTCGTTCTCGACGTTTCGCCATCTCGAGTGGATGGCATCTTCAGGAGATGTTGACTGTTTGTCGGCTTCTCGACCGAACCGAACCGAACCACCAGTCTTCGAGAAGCCGACAAACAGTCAACATCTCCTGAAGATGCCATCCACTCGAGATGGCGAAACGTCCAGAACGAATTTCCAACGACGACGGCCGAACAGCTCGAAAGCACACCCACCATTGGACGATGGCCGCGAAAGCCTTTCACAATTTATACCCGGCTAATTGTTATTCAAAAATGTGGTATTCCTTTTTTTGATAAAATTACAAGTTGAGGAGATACAGGGCTGTCAAAATAACCTCCAAAAACATAGAAAAAATAATATCTTTTAAAACATTTTTTGCTTACTTTCTTTTAGAAAATATCAATAAAATTTTATTATTATATCTTGCTAGAGACTTGTTTTTATTAACAAAAATATAAAAAAACATTGCGTTTAATATGGCATTTATAAAAGTTTATACCAAAAAAATTGTTTTTTTCTGCAAAAAATTGACCGACTAATTTTTTTCAAAATAATTTTTATTTCAATTTATTGCTCTTGTTCTATTACAAAACTCTGCCCAATTTCATATTTTTACTGCGTTTTTTTAAAACGTTATCAAAAAAGTTAAAAAAATCGTCAAATTTGATGCTCTGTATCTCGACAAAGAAAGAGTTTTGCCCCATGCATTATAGGAACTTTTTTATCAGACATGACCTCCTCTATCACCTGTTATAAGACACCCTGTATACAAAAAAATCACAAATAATTGAAGACAATTTTGTTTCACCAAAAACTTTTATTACAGATCACCTTTGTTAAGGTGATCCGTGCTTTTCTAAAATCAAAAAAGAGAGATAAATATAATTTAATTTGTTAAAAATAATTATTTGATGTTGAAAATGAAGAAAAGGTGTCAATATTTTGTGTACAAACGAGTGTATAACTCTCAGTTTGTGATTTTTTTTAGAGAAGCAACTTTAAGACCCAAAGACTACATTCTTTAAAATCAGAGGACCTTGTACAGAATTTATGAATCAACACCAGAGGGCTATAAGCATGTTCCTAACTTGCATTCCAATCCTTTAAGGCATAAAAAAGCTATAAGGTTGGTGTATTAAACTTTTTCATTAACATAATTGAGAACAATATTTATTTGATTTTGTACATGAGAAAAAGTGACTTGGACTGTTAAAATATCAATATAAATAATGTTAGGAAATTATGTAACACAAAAATTTAGGATTTTTGACCACCCCCTTTATAAGACATTTTAAGAAAAAACAAACCCTTTTTAAGTGTTATGTAAATGTCTTTATGTGTATAAACAAGTTTATAACACTGTTCGGTTTATGTATTTTTCTTTTTAGAAAATCAACTTTAAGACCCAAAGAGAACATTCTTTAAAATAAGAAGATCAAAAGTGCACTGCACATATGTCACCACCAGTGGGCTTGTAGTCCAATTATTAGAGATATATATAAAAGCTGTGTTAGTGCAGAAAATACGAAAGTTTGGAAACACTATTAGAAGGTTGGTAATCTTACTACTCCTGTAAGTTTGTGACCTCGAGCGGCTGCCATCTTAAAAATATGACGCCTTAAATGGTTGCGGTAGGATTTATAGGAAAAAGTTTTAAGTTTTTTATAGTTTTGCAAAAATATTTAAAAGCATAAAATAAAACTGAATGAATTACCTATAAAATACTTATTATTAGAAGTTGACTGGCTAGTGCCTTTGCAGAGATGCAAACCCTAAATTGTTAGCAATATGCGTATTTCCTTTATGTATTATCACATTATATTCCAAATAAACACACAATATTAGATTATACCTAAATTTCACAGAAACTAAGCATTTTAAAGCAAATGCGAATTTTTATTTATTTATTGCAAAAACTACAATTATCTTTTAAACAATTAATTTAAATAAGGCCAAGTTTCTGATTACCTGGCACTATTTTAATTGGCGTCTCTAAATTGGTAATATTTCAAAGAACAAGAAAAAAATGTATAGGTTTTATTAAATTTTCTGAAACACTTTTGTAAAAAATATAATTTTGTTGTAAAAAATGTATCACAAAGTGGTATTAAATAATAATATTGCCAATAAAGTTATTTATTATTATAAACTGAAATTATTACGTAACCTTGACTCAAATTCATGGTGGGCACTCCATTGCCATCCTTAAATTGGGGTCCTTTGTAATCTTAAAAATAGTACCAGTTTACAGACCCTTAAAGTGTGTAAAGGACTATGCTTGCCGGCATAGGTTTTAGTTTTAAGGAAAATTAAATTAAAAATTCATTACCAGAATAGTTATGTATAGAATTTAAATACTAACCACAGCGAAGTTAAGTGCGACTTTGTATCTGGAGACCGCCCCCCAGCATGCGATTGGTTAATCAATAATTTGGTTGGCCGCGATTGATTTGCCTTTACAAGGCAATATTATTTGAACAGAACCAATCGTGAAAAACCAAGGTCTTAATCAACCAATCGCGTGCTGAAGGGACGAAATTGGAGTGTACCTCTAGACACCAAAATTTCACATTTTCATGAGTTTCAAAAGTGGAAAAAATGCTTCAAAAATTTAAAAAGGCTCTACCATTTTAAATAACGTTAGCTAAGTTTTTATTTTTTGTAATCTATATTCTGTCAAATATGACGGCTTACATAATGACCGACCCACGATTTTGCACCAATGTCTTCCCGACTATTTTTTATACCCTACGGCAACATCCTACATATGTTTTTTTTACCCCAAAGGACACATTGGTGGAAAGGTAATTTAAAGCTTTACAAAAAGCTACCAAACCATTTTGCTTTTAAAATGACAGCTTTTGTCAAAAATCTAAAAAATCTGTACACAAATAACAAAGTTATGAATTTTCCAAAATTGTTGTTTTTTTAATTTTTGAGATGTTTCTTGTATTTGGCATGAGTTTGACATATGTCAAATAAGTCGAATGGCGTTCCAAAAAGCAAAGGCTTTTGGCGTCTGTCATCAAATTTGCATTTACACGTTAAAATAACAGAGGTCAAGAACCGACTAGATAGTGATTTTTGACCAAATTTGTAATTTTAAGAGAAAAATGGCTTAGTAGTTTTAGAGCTTTAAATTACCTTTCCACCGATGTTCCTTTTAGGTTTATATAGGTAAAAATTAGTCGGGAAAACATTGGTTGAAAATCGTAGGTAGGACGACATATCATATTTGACAGAATATAGACTAAAAATATTATAAATTACCTTACGTTATTTTTTAATCCTTAAAGCATTTTTTCCCTCTTGAAAGTTTTATGAAAAAGTAAAATTTTAGTGTCTAGGGGTACCCTCAGGCCAACTTCGTAGTTTTTTGAGCATACCTCGAAAATTTTCTAACTGTGGATACAACTTGTCAGGAAACAATTTTTTTGTATCTTGTGATTTTTTTTTGTAAAATCAGCAGTTTTTCTATAAAACGCAAAAAACAAAAAAAAACATGATGTATAGGAATATATTTTTTTTGAGACACAAAAACATTAAAAATGCAAGTAATTAATAGTTTT
Source organism: Aspidapion aeneum (assembly GCA_963576565.1). Classification (NCBI taxonomy): domain Eukaryota; kingdom Metazoa; phylum Arthropoda; class Insecta; order Coleoptera; family Brentidae; genus Aspidapion; species Aspidapion aeneum. The sequence goes on from OY755038.1 coordinate 57,873,999, forward strand.
TATAAAAATGCAATATAATCCAAATAAAATAAAATAAATTTAAAAAAAAATTAGTTTAAGAAATAAAAAAAAATGTAAATTTACCAAAATTCTTCTATTTTTCACTTTTGAGCTGCCATATTTTATTTTGGCATAAGTTCGACAGACGTCCAATAAGTGTAATTGTATTCCCAAATGTAAGGGCTTTCAACCCCTCATCAAAAGTGCATGAAGGCCTCTAAGCGAATAGAGTCCAAACTATTATAAAAGTTGGCGAGTTCCTATAGTAAAAAATACTTAACTTTTTTTAAATGCTATATTGTGTTAATAGATATTTTATTTTATTTTCTTTTTTAAGTATTAACTTTTTAATTATTCTCTATTTTAAACTTAAAAGTAAAAAAAACATATGTAGGTATGGTGAGGTTAGGCCTTCTGTAGAAAATAAAATATACCGAAGGACCACTCGAGATAGCTCGAGAAAAACGTGGGAGAGTTAAGAGGGACTGTATCTTTCCACAGGGCTCCAACAGGGAAAAAAGAGCCTAAAAACTTAAATACTAAAAATAGCGCAGCAATGAAAAATTATCAAGAAACGACTTACCAGTAGATGTCTTTTGTAGCTGCTTGGCTGGCCAGCCCGATTATACGCGAAGTACCAGACTCTCCATTGTTCTATAGTTCAAAATGTTCCAAACACTAATATCTAATAAACTAAAGCGTAAAATTAATAGTTTCCACAATTTTAATATAAAATGATAGCGGTGCGGTGACTTTACTTGCACGAGGCGCGTGGTTGAGTTTCTGTGTTGTGTTCGCGCAGACAATCGGCGTTTTCGTCTGCTAGGCCGAATTTAGCCGCTTATCTCAAATCCTTCATTGCTGGAAGAAGCGCGCGAAGTTTAAATTTAAAATATGGAAAGATATAGCGTAAAGTAAATCAAAATAATATTCTAGAAACGCTTGTAAGCGTAGAAAATGTAACCCAAAAATATTTAAAAACTAAGAGAGATAGTTTCTCTAATTTTAAGGGAAAATTAGAGAATATAATTATTTACAAAAATAAAAACAAGTTGGGAAACTTGTTCAATCGGCCCACCAAAATGAGCATCATTTTTCGGTAGGTGAATCTGAATCAATTGGAAGGGGGCAAAGCTTGACTAAAGGTCGTTTAAAGATACCGGACGCGGTACGAACATTTGCCACCCTAGCGTGCTATATGAATCAGGCCCTTTAAAAATTTCAATAATGCGACCTACCCGCCATTGAAGGGGCGGTGATAACTCGTCTTTGATAAGAACGAGGGTACCTATTTTTGGCTCTGCGCATGGTTCCAACCATTTATTTCGTACTTGAAGGGTATGTAAAAATTCTTGGCTCCAACGACGCCAAAAATCGGCTTGTATTCGTTGGACCAAGTTCCATCGCGATAACCGATTCTCAGGTTTACTTGAAAAATCTTCATCAGGAACAGAAACTAAAGGTCCATGTGTTAAAAAATGTCCCGGTGTTAAAACCTGTAGATCGTTACAGTCGGTAGATTGCGGGGTCAAGGGGCGAGAATTTAAAATCGCCTCAATTTGACAAAGAACCGTGTACAACTCCTCATAACTTAGAATTTGCGAGCCAATGGTACGAATTAAGTGAGTTTTTACTGATTTTATCCCTGACTCCCAAATACCGCCGAAGTGGGAAACTGATGGAGGGATAAAATTCCAGGCGATAGCTTGTTGCGTGCAAGCATTTCTTGCAAGATCCAGCAATTCTTTGCTTGATTTAACGAAATTTGTGCCATTGTCTGAAAAAAGATTTTTTATGTAACCTCTTCGGGCAACAAAGCGACGTAGCGCAGCTAAAAAAGCGTCCGAAGTTAGATCTGACACTAACTCGAGATGTAAAGCTTTAGTATTTAGACAAATAAAAAGGCAGATATATGCTTTTTGTGTTTTTACACCTCTGTGTTTACTGAGAGTGATAGGTATAGCACCACTAAAATCTACTCCACTAAAAGTAAAAGGCTTTTGTGGAATCAAGCGGTAGGACGGAATTTGTCCCATGATTTGCTCATAAGAATGCGGTTTGACGCGAAAGCAACGAAGACATTTGGATAAAACCGTTTTAATTAAGCGTTTGGCAGATAAAATCCAAAAAATTTGACTAATGAGATATTGGACTGTTTGCACTCCAACATGCAAATATTTTTTGTGCATATATTCAATAAAAATATAAGAAAGTCTACTTTCCTTGGGTAAAAGAAGAGGATGTTTTTGTCCGTAAGAAATAGTCATGGCTTGTTGAATGCGTCCTCCAACTCTTATAAGACCATCTGGGTCTAAAAAGGGATTCAATTTTTGTATGGGTTTTATGCATTTTTTCTGGTTTTGAAGGTTAAAATTACTTCAGAAAAGTATTTTTGTTGTTCGTGCTTAGCCAAACATTTTAAAGCGTTAAAGAGATCGATATAATCTATATTTGTCTTTTTTCTGACGTCTGCGGATAGTCTACAATTATTTATGAATCGTAAACTGCGGGCTAAAAGTAGTTGAATAGCGTAAAAATCGGATTTATTATTTAAAAGCGAATCTAAAAAATTTTCAGTTATTCGGTCACAAGAAATCAGAGCAACATTTTTTCGTTCCTCAGTCTCTAAACTGTCATTTATTTTGACTTGCGGGATTTTTGTTGGCCATTTATCGAAAGATTCTTGTAAAAAACTAGGGGCGGCCCACCATAGGGGATGATTTAAAAGCTCACTCGGCGAGCAGCCGCGGCTGGCTACATCGGCACTATTGAGAAAGGTGGGGGTATATAACCAACATTCTGGACTAATATTATCTTGGATAAGACTAACACGATTTGCGACAAAAGTTTTCCATTTACTTGGATGGGATTTTATCCAGTGTAAAACAACCATTGCGTCCGAAAAAGCGTAAATATTATTTATTGTGAACCTTTTTATGAATATATCATATGTGTATTTTAAGACCTCAGATAAAAGAGTAGCGGCTAGAAGTTCTATTCTCGGAATACTAACAAATTTTTTAAGTGGAGCGATGCGACTTTTCGCAAGAACAAAATATATGTGATATTTAGCGTTTCGTAAGACACGTAAATATATTACGCATGCGTACCCTCGTTCACTCGCATCACAAAAACCACAGAGATCGATGGATTCGGCGTTGGTGATGTCAATGTGGCGGGGTAAACTAAATTTTTCTAAAACTTGAAATTCAGATTGATAGAGTGTCCACTGACGAACTATTTCTAAAGTAGGCGTGGCGTCCCAGGAAATACCAAGTAACCAAATTTGTTGAATCAAATATTTTAAAGTGAATGTTACTGGGGTAAGATAACCATGGGGGTCATAGCAGCGTGCTAAAAAAGAGAGAAGAGTCCTTTTAGTACAGCTTTGCTGATTAGGTAATATGTTAAATCGAAACTCGTCATAGGAAGGATGCCAGCACAGGCCTAAGACCTTAGTGACGTCATCCGAATCGAGAGATAAAACTGCAGGGTTGACTAAGGAGGGATCTAAATGAGAGATCACTTCTGAGCGATTGCTAGACCATTTGTGTAATTTCAAGCCAGCGTTTCCTAATAACTCCGTAAGCTCATGCTGCAAATTTAACGCCTCTTGAACCGTTTTACATGAAGTAGTGAGGTCATCAATATAGGTATCGTTAAGTATAACTTCAGCAGCGTGAGGGTAGTTATCATATTCGGACTCAGCTAAGTGCTGAAGGGTGCGTAAAGCGAGATATGGTGAACAGTTCACTCCGTAAGTGACAGTTCGTAGTTTAAAAACGGAAACTTTTTCATTAGGGTTAAACCGCCAAAATATTTTTTGGTATTTTTGATGATCAGGGTTGATATTTATACCACGATACATTTTTTGAATATCGCAGGTGAGCGTCACAGGGTTAAGGCGAAAATGTAATAATATTTGAATAATATCTTTTTGTAGTTTTGGACCCGATAATAATACTTGATTAAGCGAAATATACGTAAAAGGGTCAGTAATACTCGCATTAAAAACTACCCTTGTCTTAGTAGTGATAGCTTCATTTTTAACAACAGCGAAATGTGGAATAAAATAGCTGTCTGAATCGTCTTCTTTTTCTGAGTCATAGTCCATATGACCCAATTCCAAATATTCATTCATAAATTTAGAATATTCACAATACAAGTTTTTATCGCGAAGCAGTTTTTTTTCTAAAGATAAGAAACGATTTAGCGCGACTTGTTTTATTGCAGGAAACTGCGGTGGATTTTCAAATGTGCGAAAGCAAAGGGAGACAGTATACCGGCCGTCTTGATTACGCGACACGCTCTGTTTAAAATAATTTTCACAAATTTCATCCTCTGGTTTCAAATGAGTTTTTTGGGGGACGCAGTCGGTTTCCCAAAATTTTGAAATTAATTGCGAAAGCGAGTCATTTTCATTTTGACAAAAAAGAGCATTAATTGGCGGGGTAGAAATTAAGGGTTGATTTATTTGTCCCATCAAAATATAGCCGAAAATAGTTCCCATAGCAAAGGGATGATTTGGATCATCGCTAGCGATTTTTTCACCCTGTATAATTAGTGGAAATAGATCCATACCAATTAGTAAATTTATAGGCGAAGGGTTGTAAAAAGTGGGATCTGCTACGGGTAAATTTTTTATAAAATGCCAATTTTCTGTATTTATTTTTACTGACGGCAAATCAGGACAAACTTTTTGCAAAATAATCGCTTGCGTAGACACAAAAATATCTGGTTTTTGAAAATTACAAATTTTAATAAAAATCGATCCTAGATCAGAAGTAAGAGAGTTGCCTCCAACCCCCTGTATATTTGAACATAAGGGTTGTCTTGGAAGGCCCAATTGTTGCGCTAATTTTTGAGAACAAAAAGTGTTTTGCGAACCGCTGTCCATCACGGCTCGAACTGTTTGAAAGTTACCGCGGACATCTTGAATTCTTACTAGGATAGTTGACAATAAAACTTGCGATTGCGCAGAAATAAAACCACAATGCGTGGGGTTAGAACCCGAAGGAGTTGCGATTGGTACTTGTGAATTAGAAGACGTCGAAGTAAAATGTTGATTATTTTGATGAGAGACACTTTCAGGGAAATTAGTTTGAGTAGAGTAATTTTGAAGCGGACAACCAGTAGCCGGGGATCTAAAACTTTGCTGACTGGCGAAGTAACCACGTGGTGCGCTACTTGGAGACCCGTTGGGAGAAATATTAGAGAGATTTTGTGAGAAATTCACGTTAGCATCAAAATGTGATCTATTTTGATTTTGAGAATTAAAGTAATTAGAATTTCGCTCACAATGAATTAATGAGTGATGTCTTTGATTACCAGGGCAATAGCGACATGAGCGTAGACTTTGACAAGAAGTTGTTAAATGTATTGAGCTTAAACAATTTAAACATAGTTTTTTATTTTTAGCGTAAGCATAGCGTTCGTAGGCAGATTTACCTTTAAATGCGTGACATAAATATATGGAATGTGTGTTAGAATCACAAAAAGCGCATCTATCTTTAGAATGAGTATTTTCCGAACCGAACCGAACCAAGTAGCGTTTTTGTATAATAAGGCGAGGCGTTATTTTTATAAAACTGTATATTATTTTTAAATCTATTTTTAGATTGTAGCGAATAAAGCGAATTACATTGACTTTCAAGGAAATTATAAATTTCTTGATATTTGGGCATTTCATTAGACCTAGAATTAGCTAGTTCAAAGCGCGAAAGTAGTACCTCAGGCAATTTATCTAGTAAAATGTTGGCGAGCGGAAAACACCATTGATCAGTGTCGTAATTTAGAGTTTTTAAAGCCTCAATGTTTTCTGAAAAAACATCAAGCAGCGTGCGCAGCGTTTCTGGATTGTCGTCTTTGAGAGCGGGAAAATTATACACGGAGAGCCAATAAGTTTGAGCCGATAAGCGGGGGTTATGATAGCGTTTTAGAAGCGTATTGTAAGCGATTATATAATTAGCGTCGGTTATTTGTAAATGTTTAACTACGTTTAAAGGCGGTCCTTTTAGGTAGGACAGTAACAAATTAAATTTAGCGTTTGTAGGAATACTAGGATTATTGTGTACAGAACTATTGTACATATCTAGAAAGGTTGGAAACTTAGTGATGTCGCCATGAAATTCGACAATGCGCAGTCTTGGCATTAAAGACGCCATAAAGCGGTCTGGATCAGAAGAATTTGAAATTTGCGTTAAGTTTTGAGGTTGAGGAGCTTCAATTTTCACCTCAAATAGTTGTTTTTGAATTCTTTTAATATCATAGAAGCTGTCGTCAAACTCAGTAAGGCGTTCATTTTCTTCTTCCAGTCTCTCCGGACTTGCCGAATAAGCCTCTATTATTTGATTCTGATAAATAAAAAATGTTTCTTTCATTTCATCAAGGTCGATAAGTCGAACCTGTAAACACGGTTTTTTTGTATCATCCGTTAGGCAAGCATAAGCTAAGTTACGAAGAGTATTAATGCGATTATGTTGCACATTACGGAGTGCTTCTAACTTCTTAAGTTGCGTACTCATTGTAATGTTTTTAAAAAACTCCGTTAAAACAGGTGAACGATTAGTTTCCGAAATTTTTAATATTTAAAAATTAAAAGCGTTTAAAAAGAAAAGAAAATAGGCGATAAAAAATGTAAACAAGTCTCATTTACCTCTCTAATATCGTTTACAGCGAGTGGTGGAAACTTGTCCTACGTGCAGTCGACGCCAAGCCAAAAAGAGGTAGGAAATGCGCGAAAACAATGCGCGTTCGGTACTTTTTTACTTGTTATTTTTACTGCTAGCACAGCAAAAGATCAAGGTCATGCGTATTTATTAAAAATTTTATTTTTAACAAAATGCGATTTAGACTTTAATTTTTCCCGGGGTCCTGTGATCAGGCTCGATCCTGGACCAAATGGTGAGGTTAGGCCTTCTGTAGAAAATAACATATACCGAAGGACCACTCGAGATAGCTCGAGAAAAACGTGGGAGAGTTAAGAGGGACTGTATCTTTCCACAGGGCTTCAACAGGGAAAAAAGGGCCTAAAAACTTAAATACTAAAAATAGCGCAGCAATGAAAAATTATCAAGAAACGACTTACCAGTAGATGTCTTTTGTAGCTGCTTGGCTGGCCAGCCCGATTATACGCGAAGTACCAGACTCTCCATTGTTCTATAGTTCAAAATGTTCCAAACACTAATATCTAATAAACTAAAGCGTAAAATTAATAGTTTCCACAATTTTAATATAAAATGATAGCGGTGCGGTGACTTTACTTGCACGAGGCGCGTGATTGAGTTTCTGTGTTGTGTTCGCGCAGACAATCGGCGTTTTCGTCTGCTAGGCCGAATTTAGCCGCTTATCTCAAATCCTTCATTGCTGGAAGAAGCGCGCGAAGTTTAAATTTAAAATATGGAAAGATATAGCGTAAAGTAAATCAAAATAATATTCTAGAAACGCTTGTAAGCGTAGAAAATGTAACCCAAAAATATTTAAAAACTAAGAGAGATAGTTTCTCTAATTTTAAGGGAAAATTAGAGAATATAATTATTTACAAAAATAAAAACAAGTTGGGAAACTTGTTCAAGGTATGTGACTTTTTATTTGTTTTGTCACAGATTATTTTATTTTTAGTATTATTATTATGCTTTTGGTATCTTTTTATTTTGTTATCTTTATTAGTTAATAATGTTATTATTCTTATATTTACAACTTCTTACTTAATTTAGATAAATATTGTATTGTATTAGTTGTTTTTGACTAAATAAACGATAGTGATCCTAGTTATAGCGTTTTACAAGATTTTGTAAGGCAGCCCATTTCCCTACCTAAATGAATAAAGTTGAATCTGTATTTTATGAAATCTGATCTGGTTTTGGTTGTTTGATATCTCAGATAGAAATATATAAAAAAATGTGCAATATATCATGCAGGATTTTTGGCATGTGTAAACATTTAAGAAGTTTTATGAAATTTTTAAATTAATAACAAATTTAGAAATTATATTATTTTATTATTTTTTTAAAACTGTTTATAACTTTCACCATACAAAGAATAAATGTAATATCCTACTAACTAATACACTACTAACATGGATAATTTATTTGCTGCATCAAGTTTTCTTGTATTCTATCCAAACGGCCACAAAGTTGCTAAAAATAATAATATAATGTTGAGATATTCAAATATTATTTTTGCTAAGACTTATAGTCCAGTCATTATAGAATTTTAGCTCTCAAAACGTGGTGTAGTCGCGATTTTACATATGTTGTTCACATTGGAGTCCTAAAAAAATTGAGGTATTTATTTATAATTAATTATTTAGTTACTGTGCGTTTTAGAAAATTAATAGTTGATGACAAAATAGATGATAACAAAAGTTCTTATAAAAGCGTTTGTATACGTATTTTCGTCAGACGAATGGTTTTCGAGTTATGAGGCTAAACATTTCGCCGCCAATATGGATATTAAACAATTTTCTTTTTAGTGGCCTTTATCTTAAAAACTGCTTAATTTTGAGAAAAACATGAAATAAAGACTAACTAAATCTGGTTATTACCCTTGCTGAGATATGAACTCTGAAGTGTTAGCGGTACACCCGTTTCCTAAGTATATGCAAAATAAACCGAACTTTTAACGAAGTTTTATCTCATTTTCGTAAAAGGTAAGCATTTAACTGAAAATATGTAAGCAACTTTTTTGTAGAAAATTAAATTATCTTTTAAACGGTGCATCATTTGAATGGTTCAATTTCACGGTTACCACTTAATATGCCATCCCAAAAATGGGGTTATTTTTTAAGTCATGAAAAAAAAATGTTTTTTTTAGGTTTAATTCAGGTTTCAAGAAAACCAAGCATTTTTGGGAAAAATTTTATTAAAAACTAAGTTTATCAAAAAGTTTAGTTTTACTCTGTGTTATTTAAAAAAAAATTATTTTGAAAACAATATGAGTTTAGTATTTTTTTTTTCAATTCAGTTTTTATACGCCCCTGGGGTATTAACGGTTGCCCTAATGTTATAAATATACACACTGTTCGAAAGAAAATTTAATTGTCTATAGTACAAAGTAAAACTTTTTGCCGATATAGCTTGCTTTAAAAAAAATTTGATAAAACACATGATAATTTTTTTTAATTAAAAAAAACCAAATATGCGTATGTTTCTTCCGTTAACAGAAACTACTAGATATATATCACTTTAAAGATAATTTTATTTTCAACAATATAGAGTAAAACGGGAATTTTTGAAAAGCTTAGTTTTTAAAAAAATTAATTAAAACATAAAAAATTATTTAAAAAAAAATAACCTTAATATGCGGACGCCCCTCAGGTATAATAGGGTGAGTAATAGCTTTCACACCACTTTGTGGTACGCTGTTTAAAAGTACAATTTATTTTTTCTGAAAAGGGTGTTTTTTTCCTAAAATGTTTTTAGATGTCAGTTAACTGCTAATCGTGGAATTCGCCCATCTAAGTGATACATTGTTTAAGAGATGAATTAGTTTCCTACAATAAACTTTATTACATATTTTCTGTAAAATGCTTACCTTTTGAGAAAATGACAAATATTAATGATTTAGGGGTTTATTTTGCATACACTATGGAAATACATAGAAAACGAGTGTACTGCTACCACATCAAGGTTCGTATCTCGGCAAGGGTACTACCCAGGCCATTCAGTAATGTCTCCTTTTATATGCCATTAATTAATCTTTAATTTATGCAGAAATTGGCTAACATACAAAATTGCGGCGAAATGTTTAGCCTCATAATTCGAAAACTATTTGTCTGTCGAAAAAGTGTATATAAGCGCTTTTGTATAAAACTTTATTGTCTTCGGCTTTTGTTTAAAACTAATTTTTTTCTAGAATGTACCGGAAAAAGGTAATTTTTAAACAATTATTTTTGTTCACACTAAAGCCGAGATAAAGGGGGGAGCCGTCCCCCTACGCCAAGGTAAAAGACTTAATTTTTTTATAAGGCGTCCAATGTAAACATATGTCAAAATCGTCACCACACCAACTTTTATGCTCTAATGACTGGCCTATTAGTGTAAATTATTTTTTTATTATGACATGGCTACTGGTATTATTGCCAAGAGTTTTGCCAAAAATAAATACCTTGTACCTTTTGACATGGGAAATGCCTTAAATTTTTCTACTTTTAATCCTACAAGGATTAAAAACTTTAAATAAAAGTGACACTTCTTATCCCGAGACGAAAATTTTGTACCACGAGCATAGCCATTACTTTTCATTCTGAGGATTTTAAGTGGAAAAGTGCACTTTTTATTGTAAAGGTGCAAAAAATGTAATAACTAAAAATGATGTTACCCATTAGGTCATTTCAAATTAAATCTTGAAAAGTTTTGGCCCAGTAGTTTATTTTTAAAATAATTTTTAAAAATTAAAAGATTACCAAGTTTTGCTCCGACATAGGTAAAGAAAAATAAGACTCTATAAAACTACTTTACAGCAATCTATGAGTCATACCTTGTCAAAAAGGTATTTGAAAGACCTTTTAAATAATGTGTCACATGACACATTTTAAAAATAAAAACAAACAACCGAACCGGGCCCCCCCCAGCCTTTGATTTTTTAACATATTTTCCACATATTTCATAAAAAAAACACAAAAAATAGCTTAAAATTCGACATCATAAGGCTTCGCCTCCCCCTCTACGAGGCCTCGGGACCCCCAAGACATATTCGTGGGTCCGTCACTGGGTGTAGGCTAAAGTACATGAAGACTTTAAAAAATGCTGAATCCCCTGAAGCTGGGAAAGTTTTAATTTTTACTTTTTTTACAAAACTAAACAGAAAGTTTTAAATATTACCAATACCGTACTAGACGAATTTATTTCAGCGCCATCTACCCTTCACTGTTGCGAAGCTTGCCAGTTGCCACTCTATATGGGTCATATACTCATTGATATTACAAAAATCATTTTTTATTCAATATTCAAATTATTTCAGACAAATGAAGTAAATGTGAGTTTTTTGCACCCAAACGGGTCAGCCCCCTCTTTTTATTACCCTAAACATAAAGCAGATATTTTAATTATTGAAAGAAAAATGATTTTAAGAAAAGTTTAACCCATTACCGCTACAGGTTAGACCTACAAATTTTGGAAATAAAAATAATTGAAAAAATATTTAATTTACTTGAAATTTTGAGAGGCGTGCTTATTATTTATAAAATATTATTTTTTCCTATATTATAGCATTTATCTTTGATTCTTATATGTTTTACTTGAAAAAGCTACCATTTTTTACATGTTTGAATATTTTTTTATTTTTTCATATGGAACCCATCATTTCTCCATCTTGAAATTTGGTGAGTATCTTAGTAAAACATTGAAAAAAATTTATATATTTTTTTGAAAAAATTTAAAAATGGTATTTTTCCAAAAAAAAATCAATTTTTTTTGAAATTTTTTAAATTTTAAAAAAAATATATTTATTTTTAAAATGTGTCATGCTATACATTATTTAAAAGGTCTTTGAAAGGGGAAATGGCATAGATGCTAATATTAAAATTTGTATATAGAAGTTACTAGGATTAATTATCTATAGGTACGAATTTTAATTTGAACCCCTCAACCTCCCAGGGGACTTATTATAATAAGTGATTGAAAATAGTTTTTGTAGTTCTGGTTAGATTTACCAATTATAAATATAAAATATTGTATATAAGAACAAAACTTCAAAAAAAGTATAAACCAAAATACCTTAACTATTAATTTTTATTACTGATTGATAAAATCTACCTTTTTTCCTGCTTAAACCAGTCCAGTTAATCTATAGTATCATGTAAATGTTCTAGTTGCTAAAGTATGTATGAGTTTGGTGGTTTTCCAGCCTTTTTTGTCCAAATGCTCATCAAAGTTTTGTCAATATATGTTTTTATCTTCCCTAAATTCAGTAGATTTCTCTTTAGTATTTATGTCACATATATCAGGAAACTGTGCCGGAAACCCTAAAAGCATAAAATAGTGGATTTTTATAAAACTATACTTTTGTACATAACAAAAAGAGAAAAATGAACATAGTTCTTATAACATTGCGGTAAGTATAATTTAAAATAAGTAAGAATAAAATTATTTATATTATGTAAGTTATACATTATTAGGCAAAAACCTAGAAACAAATTTTGTTTCCTAGTTTTGAATGTGTATATAATAAAAAGGATGAAAATATTCCAAGTAAGAACTTTTACATTGAGGCCATCAAAATAATAATTAGCCTTTGTGAAACATAATATGGGAATACATAAACTACCACAGCGATTGAAGAAAAGCTTTCTTCTCTGGAATACTTCCAAACAATTAATAAGAACCTTTTGACTGAAGCTATCAAAATAATAATTTAGTCTAAACTTTTCACTAACCAAAATTTGAGCATATGTATTGTCTCTGTAGTATGATTATGTCTTTTTTATTATTTTCTAGATTATATTGATAGCCTCAGTATGTAAGTATCTACGCCTTATGGCTAATTTACATAACAATGTAAGGGACCATTCTTAAATTACGTAATGCCACAAGGAGGGAGGTTTAACCTAATCTTGTGTCACACTAAATGTTTTTTTAATGTATTTTTTACAAAAATACCTTATCAGGGGGGAGGGAAGGAGGTCGAAAATACTGAATTTTTGAGTTAAATAATTTAAGGATGTGCCCTAATTTAAGTGCTTTCATGTTTTACCAAGTTAACTTCCAGGACTCTCAACAGATAAACAGCAAAATAATATGATAAATATGAACTTTTTAATAAAATTATGAAAAATATGAAATTAAGAAAACAAAATATCAAGAAATTATGAATAAAAAATTTAGTTTCTTTTTGGGTCCTCTACCAAATGGCTTGTTATCAAACCCAACTCTTTTTTAGGAAAACTCATTTATAAAGCAAAAATATATATTTCTTAATTTTATTTATTAAAAAACAAAGAAATAGAACCAAATTATGAATGCAAAAGTTGTAGGCTTTATCCTATACCATCAAAAAAAGTTATAAAAAACCACAAACATTGTAAATCTCTCACGGAATATCCTACAAGTTAATATGATTATGATTTAACTTAAAAAAAAAATAGATATTTTCTTTCTAAACTCAAAAATATATGATAAACTGCCATTTGGTAAAGCCACTGTTAAAATATTAGCATCTACAATTTCTAGCAGTTTGGGACCTACTCTACATTTCTTGAAAATAGGTACCCTATTTTCTATCTCTTAAAATAAGTGCAGTAGACCTTTTTGGAAATATATTAAAACACCCTGTACATCTAGTAACACAGAACACTTAAGTATACTTGATTATATACTTGGTATACTTTAAATACCTATTCCAAACTCAAACATTAAAAAAAACTCAACATTACAATTAGACTTTTTTAGAACTAACCACGGATGTCCAAAACTACTAATTAACATAAAAAATGCAACAACCATAACAATAATAAAACAAAAGGCAAAAAAGCCCTACTTTATTCAGACTTTCTCAAAGGCAACAAAATAATAACAAACTAAATGGAACTCAAAATTCAAGACTAGGAAAAATATTGAAAATTTCCACACTTATTCTATTACTGAAGTTTCTTCATTGGGGAAAATATGAAAAATATGAAGGTTTTTCTAAAAATATGGAGTTTTTTGAAGTCTGAAAAAAAATATGAACATTTTCATAAAATATGAAGGTCTTAAGTACCATTACTACATAGGTGGAAAAAAGATAGATTATACCTACGAAAATTAAGCAACAAGCTTATATTATGTCCATTGCATTTCTAAATAAATCAGCCTTTACTTATACTAGATGACACAAACTATTATTTAAAATTTCTCCTTTTTTATATTTTTAGTATTTTGTCACGTTTTCGCTTCCTTTAGTGTGATTTTAGCGAGGGGTCATCAGCTTTCAACAGTACTGTACAAATTTCACAACAGGACCCGACAGTACCACGACAGGACCCAACAGTACTCGACAGTACACGACAGTACCCAACAGTACTCGACAGTACACGACAGTACCCAACAGTACTCGACAGTACCACGACAGGACCCAACAGTACTCGACAGTACACGACAGTACCCAACAGTACTCGATAGTACACGACAGTACCCAACAGTACTCGACAGTACACGACAGGACCCAACAGTACCCGACAGTACACGACAGTACCCAACAGTACTCGACAGTACACGACAGGACCCAACAGTACTCGATAGTACACGACAGTACCCAACAGTACTCGACAGTACACGATAGGACCCAACAGTACACGACAGTACTGGACACTACCCCCCAACCCCAACCAGTGGCGTAGATGCGAAAAGACATGATGAGCTTTTTTTTTTTTTTTTATGGTCGCAAATTTTTTAAGCGCGCGCTTTGTCCCTGTCGGCCTTCCCCAAACATGATGACCTTTTTTTTTGCTCGCATGTTTTTTGAAGGGCGCGCTTTGTACCTCGCAACAGGACCCAACAGTACTCGACAGCACACGACAGTACCCAACAGTACACGACAGGACCCAACAGTACTCGACAGTACACGACAGTACCCAACAGTACTCGACAGTACATGACAGTACCCAACAGTACTCAACAGGATCCAACAGTACACGTCAGGACCCAAGTCCTGTTGGACGCTGTACAAAATTCTAGGGTGCCGATGACCCCTCGGATTTTAGGCAAAAAATTAAAGTTTTTATTTGCTTACATTATGGCTATAAAATTTAGAGCAAAGTTTTTTTTTGTCAATTTCACCCTTTTAATACTATAAACTAAATAAAGCTTACCTTTCTAGATTCCGTTTTGCATCAAGATACTAAAAGATCGTTTTCACAATTAACACAGTCGAAATAAACTTTTAAAAACATTCTGTATTGAACAAAAATTATCTAATGGCATCCATTTTGCCAAATTTTTGACAACCCGTCTTCCAGCAGCGCTATGAGTTAGACAGCAATAAAATGAATATACTGTGCATTAAAAAGAGATGCAAATGAGTATGTTCCAAAATTACAATTTATGTCGGGGTGCCAATGGGGTGCTAATGTCAACCTACGTCACGAGTCAGCGCCTAATTGGTGTCAGAAGTGAGAACTAAATAGTGTAAAGACTATCCTTACATAGTATCACCGGCTAGGACAATTAAACAGAGGAACATTCAGTGATTTTGCCAGAATATTTAGAACTAAATAGTGCAAAGACTATCCTTACATAGTACCACCGGCTAGGACAATTGGACAGAAGAGCAGTAAGGGGTTTTTCCAGAATATTCAAAGAAGTTTGATATTGTTTTATTTAAAAATCAAAAAAAAAATATTTGAGAACCGACTTCGACATTAACTTTATAGTCCAAAAATTGATAATTAGAGAGATTTTCTCGAATATTCCATCACTTTCTACGACGTTCTATTTGAGAACCAGAAGAGATATACAAAAAACCGACTTCGACATTAGCTTAGCTATTTCAAAAGTAAGAATCGGAAAGAATTTCTAGGATATTCCATAACATTCTACGACGATCTATTCGAGAACCAAAAGAGATAATCAAAAAGCGACTTCTACATTTGTCTAGTAGCAGAAAGAGTGACATTTACCAGTATATTCCAGAACATTCCATTAGGTTCTATTTAAGAATTGGAAGAGATATTGAAAAACGGACTGCGACATTAACTTTATAGCCCAAGGATAGACGTTTAGATAGATTTGTCAGAAAGTTGATGATTACTAGACAAGGATCAGCAAAGATGGAAGATCTAACTAAAATGATGCAGGCTCTAGCAGCTCAAATAGCTCAAAACCAGAACGATATGAAACAGGCCATGGAACAAAACCAAAACAATATGAGACAGACATTAGATGGCATGCAAGAAAACTTCGATCAGATAAAGAGCAATTCCGAACAGCTAAGAGAAGAGTTCAAGGCAGCAACCAAAGATCTTAAGGAAGAAATAACTTAGAGAATGCAGAATGTAGAAGAAAGGGTACAAAACAAATTGCAGAATGTAGAAGTAACGTTACAAAACAAATTGCAGGATGTAGAAAAAACGGTACAAAACAAATTGCAGAATGTTGAAGAAAAAGTGGAGACCAAGCTACAGAATGTAAGAGAAGAAGTTTTTCAAACAGTGGAAGAAAAGCTCCAGGATGTGTCAAAACCGCTTATAAAGCTTTAGAAAGAACACAACAAAATAAAAGCTCAGGGATGTGTCGTGAATTCCAACCAAAACATTAAGCCTCCAAATTTTGATGGTACGTCTTTTTGGTCCACCTACAAACAACAATTTGAAGCTGCCGCCGCTGCAAATAGTTGGGACGATGACGAAAAAGCTAGAGCTTTGTTAGTAGCTCTACGAGAACCTGCTCTTGGACTTTTACGGTCTATTCCAGCGGAACAAAAACAGAGTTAGAATGCTTTAGTGGCAGCTTTAGAAAGAATATATGGAGATGAACATTTACGAAATTTGCATTGGTCAGAATTAAATATTCACCAACAAAGAGCAGGGGAGTCATTACAAGAGTATGAAGCGGATATCGGGAGGCTGATGTACTTGGCTTACCCAGAAATGCCAGAAAATTACAGAGATCCCTTTACGGTAGATCGCTTTATTAACGGCTTGCGAGACACGGACTTAGCAAAGTTACTTCGTCGAGAACGCTTCCATAACAGCAGTGAAGTGTTGATTCGAGCCCTTGAAATTGAATCATCAAATAATATGTCCAGGCCAAAAGTAAGAGCTGTTTCAATTTAGGAGGGAGAAGAAATGAGCACTGGAGAGGAGGTCAACTTAAAAACGCTAAACCAACTGTTTCAATCACTGATAGAGAAGATTGATTCTTTGAAAGAAAGCAGACGATCCCCTCCAAATGTAAAGTGTTTCAGATGCGGACGTACAGGGCATATTCAACGCGATTGTCGTGTCCAAATGAGGTCTCGCTCACCATCTACTGGGAAAGAGTACCGAAGAAGAGATCAGGAAAACTAAAACTAGTCAACGCAGAGGGGCGGGTGTTAGCTAATGGGAATTTAGCCCCAAAAATTTACTCTATTAAGAGCTGACAGTCTTAACATCGACGGACTTATTAATGGAAGAAAAATTAATATAACAGTAGACACTGGTGCTCCCATATCATTGCTTAAGTTCAAAATTGCAACGAGATATAAAATTCGACCAACAGAAAAGAAAATAACACATAAGACTGTGACTGGAGAATCCGCCGACGTGTTGGGGCAGACAGACATAGACCTACAGCTGGGAAGATTGGAGATTCGCCGCACTGTATTGGTTGCCGAAATAGAAGACGAATTAATTTTGGGAATGGACTTGATCAGTAAACATGGATTTGCGTTTGATAATAAACTTAATACCCTAAGATTTGGGAATGAAGAGTTCATTTTGTCAAATAGTCACTTCAATAAAGAACCAATAAAGGTCGTGGCAGTATGTACAACAAGACTGGTCGGTAACAGTCAGACTCATAAGCCAACAGAAATTACCCAACACCTACCTCGTTGCAAAGTCACTAGTTAAAACCGATAAAGACATCCCGATTAGAGTCGCCAATATTTTCCCAAATAGCGTCAAAATTAATAAGGGGGAGGTGGTAGCTTTATTTGAACCAGTGCAGAAAGTAACAAGATGTGAAGAGCCAACTTCCGAAGATAAAAGCAAGTTACCAATGGAGGTACTTCAGCAATTTCAGTCAACATGGCAACCTATCACTCCAGAAGAATTTTGTAAAGCGAGAGAGTTTATAGAAGAGCAAAGCAATATCTTTGAAACTAATCATAATTCACAAATCTTATTCAACATTCCATCAACACTGGCGATGCCCAACCAATAAGACAGCCCCCAAGAAGACTACCAATGGCCAAACAAGAAGAAGTTCACAATCTTATTAATAAAATGCTCAGTGACGGTGTTATTGAAGAGTCATCAAGTCCTTGGTCATCTCCTGTGGTGTTGGTCACTAAAAAGGATGAAAGTACTAGATTTTGTGTCGACTACAGGAAACTTAACGATGTGACCAAGAAAGATAGTTACCCACTACCAAGAATAGACGACACATTAACAACATTGGCGGGATCATATTGGTTTTCTACTCTTGACCTAAAAAGTGGGTATTGGCAAGTAGGAATCTTTAAAAAAGATAAAGAGAAGACAGCATTCTCTGCTGGAAGTGGACTTTATCAGTTTAATGTGATGCCATTTGGCCTATGCAATGCCCCAGCAATATTTGAAAGACTAATGGAAGTTGTTCTACGAGGCCTTACTTGGAAAACCTGCTTAGTCTATTTGGATGATGTCATAGTAATGGGAAAATCATTTCAAGATCATCTAGACAATTTACGAGAAGTATTTTCAAGAATCAGGAACGCAAATCTTAAATTAAACTCAAAGAAATGTTTTCTATTTCAAGAAAAAGTTGAGTTCCTGGGTCACGTCGTTTCCCGAGAAGGCATCCATACCGACGAAAAGAAGTTACAAGCAATAAAAGAATGGCCTCAACCTCATGACAAACATGAATTGAGAAGCTTTTTAGGCCTGTGTACATACTACAGACGATTTGTATAAGGATTCGCCAAAATAGCGTCTCCATTACATAGACTTACAGAAGATAAGGTTTCTTACAAATGGAATACCGAATGTGACCAAGCATTTAGAAGACTAAAAGCAGCATTATGTTCTAGTCCGATTCTTGCATATCCCATTCCAAAAGGAAAATTCATACTAGATACTGATGCAAGCACAGATAGCATAGGAGCAGTACTCTCCCAAGTACAAGATGGAGAAGAACGGGTCATCGAATTTTTCAGCAAGAAGCTATCCAAACCAGAGAGGAATTATTGTGTTACCAGAAAGGAGCTCCTAGCCATCATTAAATCCGTAGATCACTTTAGATATTTCTATGGACAAGAGTTTCTGATTAGAACGGATCATGCTGCGTTACAGTGGCTCATGAAAATGAAACAACCTGAAGGGCAAGTCGCGAGATGGATAGAAAAGCTACAACAATACCATTATCAAATTACCAGATGCTACAGTTTATGTCCACAATGAAACAATTCCAAGCCATGCAGGCAAACCTTGTTCCGCACCTGCAGCAGCCACAGTCTCTACCAACAAAAAACACTAATGGGTACTACATCCCCACCGATAAGACCAGCGTTCCTAAGAATCATATCTTGGAATGCGGATGGCCTAGCAGCTAAAAAACCAATGCTAGTCAACTTTCTCGAAGAGAAAGACATCGACATAGCACTAATCCAAGAGACCTTTTTAAAACCAGCAAAAAGATTCACACTGCCAAACTACCAAATATACAGGAACGACAGACTATGGGGCAGAAAGGGCGGAACCCTGATTGCCATAAAGAAAAATATTGAACACTACCCAGATGCTAACCCAACATCACAGCAAATGGAAACAACAACCATCTCACATTCAAACAGCTACACAACGGATCAGAGTCTTATCCACATACATAAGGCCGGAAAACCAACCACATGAAAATGACTTTCTCTCAATATTTAACAACACACCAACAATAGCAGGAGGCGACCTCAACGCCAAACACCTACAATGAGGCTGCTTAATAACCAATGACAAAGGCTTGGCACTAGAGGGGGCCGCCAACATTTTACATTTCAACATTCACGCACCAGACATATCAACCAGATACCAACAAGGCCAAAGACCAGAAAAACTGGACTACTTTATGTCACACAACCTACAACTAAACACAGAGATGGAAGTCGACTTCACAATTCAATCCAATCACGTCCCCATAGTCCTCGCAGTGGGAGACCGAAGACTAAGATACACCAACACAATACAGCGCCACCACACGAATTGGCAGCGATTCCAACAGATTCTGGAAAACCACACAGAACCACAACCACAAATCAATGATCCAATCGCATTGGATCAAGCAACGACACAACTCCAAAGGGAAATATCTGAAGCCATCGCCGCAGCTACAACCGCAACCACCTGCCCACCATCTAAAACCCTACAGCTGCCCCAACATATCAAAGACATGCTGAGGACAAAAAATCGGCTACTTAGAAGAGCTCACTCAACAGGCGACCCCGCTATCAAGCAGGAAGCCAATAGACTCATAAACACCATAAGAGATGAGATCAATGCTATATACAACAACAAGTGGCAAGAAAGGTTAGCTGAATTGTCAACAGAAAATAACTCTGTCTGGAAGATGGCTAAAGTGTTTACCAAAAGCAGTAACAAACCATTAACGTATTAACCGGAGGAGACCGGGAACCGCGGCAAAAATTCATTCATCAAAACAATTCGATTTGACACCTAGATGCTTCAATAAGTTGGAAAAGAATAGAAATATTTCTTGGAAAGAAGATGGCAACGCTGTGCGACACACAGCAGACGTATGTTTATTCTTTATGGTCGATCGATTTACCAGTGACGGCGACAAAATATTTATTTATCAAAAGTAAATACCTAACTTATTAAAACAAGCAATTTAATTTAGTTTACAGCTGAATAGATACCCATTGACAATAAAAATTTACATTAATATCATTGTTGAGATTATGTTCTCAAATACAGAGGTCGAACATTAAAAATAGGGGTCAGGCTCTAATAAAAACTTGAGAGCCCACTTGATTTTCGAACCGGGGCACTCACCGAGAATTGTGAAGTCGTCTCCAGGAGCCGAAAACGGTATTAAAGGTTCTCTTTTTCCTAGCGACAATTAGATCACCCCCATTATTACAATTTTAAAGCTAGATACTATGTGTAGTGCCTACTTTTCTTTTGTATATAAAAAAGTAAATATAATTTTGGTTCCTTTTTTTATGAAAAATTGGTAGTAATATTGTAAAAAAGTAACAGAGCTCTATTTGGAAAAGGATATTTTGGACTTTTTTTAAAAAAGCCCTCGATTTATTGCTTTGATGGGGAGACAATTTGCTTACTTTGGGGATTTATTAAGATGCACCCCATTAGTGGGCTTACTTTTACCCATTTGTTTTAATTAGGATAGTAACCATGGCTTGAACTAAAATAGTTTTTTGGTTATGCTACTCTACATTTTTCAATTTTCCCTGAATTTAAAATGTCTTGCAAATATATTTGTATTTACTGCCTCCTACGACGCGGCGGTGGTTTTGTCCCTTTTAGGAATATTAAAGTTGTGTCTACAAAAACCTACAAAAAATATGTCCCTAAAAAACAACTCTTTTTTAAAGCGAGTTATTTTGAGAAAAGTTAATGCGCCACTTATTCCGTCGGACTACCATCTCGGTTTTCATCAGCAGTTTCATTAGAAAAGAAACTGGAAAAAAGTGCAACATATCAATTTCTGTTCTGTGGTAATTGCTTTATTATAGTTTTTTCAAAAACATCTTTTTCGAATGATGTTTTGTTCATTTGACATTTTTTTTAACAATTTGTTCAAAAACATCTTTTTTGAATGACATTTTGTTTGAATAACGTTTGGTTCAAAAACATTTTCTTCAAACAGAAAACTCTTCGAAAAACTAGCTCCTGTGTGTCAATTTTTGGGAGGTCGCAATCGGTGGTAGCTTTATCAATTGATCCTAACCTGTTAATCTAACCACATTGAACTCTAATCAATTGATCGCAAACGTATCCATTTCAAGAAATTAAAAATGTTTTCAAAAAAGAGATCATTTGAACATAATATCGATCACAATGTTTCCGAAAAAAATGCCAATCAATCACACTGCTTTCAAACAAAATTCAAAAAAGATATTTTTGAACAAAACAATTTGACAAAATGTCATATGAATTTAATTTTTGAACAAAAAGTTCTCAAACAAAATGTTTTAGAAAAACATGCAACTCGAACAAAATGCCACTTAAAAAAGATGTTTTCGAACAAAATGGTTTCGGTCAGATTAATATAAAAAAGATATTTTCATAAAAAGTGTACCATCAGATAGTCACTGGAACAAAATATTTTTGAAACTAAAAAATTTGAACATTATATTATTTAAACTCAATGCTTTCTGCCATTTGAACAAAATGTCATACAAACCCACTGCTTTCGAACAAAATGTCATGTAGAGAAGATATTTTTTAACGAAATGTTTTCTCAATCAGATTGACATTCAAACAAAATGTTTTAAAAAAAAGTCATTCGAAGATAATATGTTTTTAAAAAAAAATGTTTTCGAGAGAAAACCCCATTCGACAAAATGTCATTCGAAAAACTAATTTTTCAACAAACCAAAAGTTTTTTATCAGGTGGATGTTTGAACAAAATGTTTTTGAAAAAGATGTTTTCAACCAAAACTAAAAAAGTAATTTTTGAACAAAATGTCAAATCAAATTGTCTTTTAAACCGAATATTTTTGCAATGCAATTTGATTTCATTTGCCAGTTTTATTTTTTGATCACTTAATGCTGATAGTATTTTAAAAAATAACTTTTTTTATTTAACATTTAAAATGAGTTAAATAAAAAAACATATATTTATATC
Organism: Aspidapion aeneum; assembly: GCA_963576565.1. Lineage (NCBI taxonomy): Eukaryota > Metazoa > Arthropoda > Insecta > Coleoptera > Brentidae > Aspidapion > Aspidapion aeneum. Next base: position 57,896,480 of record OY755038.1, read on the forward strand.
GTCTCGCTTATAGTTAAAAATAAGGAACAAAAAATATTTTATAAATGATCTAAAAAAGAGGGTTATTTAGATACCAGGGCCGAAATTTACTTTTCGTTTTTAAATAAATTGCAATCAATTTTTGGGTTATAACAATCATCCTTAGAAATTGATTTTATTTAACAATGAAAATAATAATAAGTGGGTATAGTTTTTGCAAAGTCAGTTGCACAAAGGTTAAAGCCGACCATCGGCATATCCTTTAAAGAAAGTGACATGGGCGGCGGTAGATATACTCATGAAAATTATTTCATTTAATTATGGCATAAACTAATGAAATAAAAATAGATAATAAAACTTTCTATTCCTATACCTACAGAAACGACACTGATTTATTGTCTAACTCTGCATACTGCCGACTAAAGGGGTCCCGCAAAGAACACCTGAAAGCAATTAAAAGCGCATCTCAAAAAAATCTGCCAATTAGGTGCCGTCTACCCACCTGTGCTGGGTCGGTCAGATAACAAATACTTTGTGCTCGGCCCGCAAAGAGCGCGTCTTTTCTCTGTCGGTAGGGTTGAAATTATACCAGGAAGATTTTATATGAATTTGGATAACTTTTGAAGGGCAGATTGAAGCAAAATTTCATGAAATCGATAGAACCCCGTATTAGGAGCATTTCAGGTTACTTTGCAAAAACTATAACTATAGTTTATTGTTTTTAAATTTTTTGAATATAAAATTTACATTTTATAGGCTTAAAAAGAAATCTGCATGTAGAGACCTCGTCTTTACACTTTTTAGATGTTTGATTAGGATGCTTTTAGCTTGGTGTATTTTATTTTAAGTTAGGCAACCTTAAAAATTCAGAGTAGGTAAAAAGGACTAACCCAACCTAAAAAATTGCCTCGATCCAAATCTAAAAAAACTGTTTACATAAAAACAACGGTTAAATAAAAAAGGTATACGTAAAAAATTACTTTCCATATTAATAAGATACATTTTTACCTTATCTGTTAAAAATCAAGGTTCGTAGTTCAGTTAAAAGTATCAAAACCCCAAATCTTGGGACACCCTGTACATTTTTAACTAAACTTATGTTTAAACACTTTTAACAAATAAATAATTATATATTAGCCTAATATTTTTTTTCTGATTTTATATTGATTTCTACGGCACTGGTCTTTGTTTTGTTTTGAAGGTCAAACAAGTTATTTAACTTACTTATAAAACGAAACTTCTTGATTAAAATGGTCGAGATTTTAGCACAAAATACACTCCCACATCATTTTAAAGTCTTTTAAGATTAATCTTGAGTCCAGATCGAACATATATTTTAAGAAAAAACACGAAAACAATTCCGAACCGTAATGAGACAGGACAGAAACACCGCATTTGACCAGTTACAAAATACTAATGGGTCTAAAGGGACTACCTTCTAATCAAGAATAGTTTTGTCTCTTTTTCTCGCATCGGTTTAACAAAAGAGGAACAAAATAAGATACTTTACGCGGGCCAAGACGATTGCGGCATGTTTCTAATTCCTTTGTTTTAGTGAGGGACTGTAACCGAGAATAGTTTTGTTTCTTTCTCTCGCACTGGTTTAATAAAGGAAAACGAAGGAGTAGCAAAATAAATGCTGGAAGCACAAGTTAAAGTGATCACCGCTTGTTATATATCCATATTTGGTGGTGTATAATTATTCTGGTAAGGGTTTGTAAGAAGAACAGTTTCGTCTTTTTCCGTTGCATTGGTTTAAAAAAGAAATAAAAGTAAAGGAAAGGTCGGATAATTTTGGTGATTCCTAAAGAGAAAGGAAATAGAGTTTTCTATGAACCAAACAAAAATAGTCAATGAGTTCTTTTCTGCAGAAGTACGTTTTTTAAAACAAATTGTTTATCTAGACGGCCGATTTTTTTGTTTATTTCCTAGTCTCCTCCGGTTAATACGTTAATGTAACAAACCCATACCACCTATACAGCATAACAATCAAATAATCACTAACCCACAAGAAAAAGTGGAACTATTTGCAAACTCCCTAGAAGAACAATTCACAATACACAACATGCACCACCCAGATCAAAACAGGGACAGGAGAATTGCACAGAGAGTCACAAACTATATCAATCAACCAACAAACATACAGGAAATAGTTCAGATAACCACAGACACTACAGCACAGTTAATAAAAGTCACCCACTCAAGAAAGGCTCCAGGGATCGATGGGATTACGAACCTGGCACTTAAGAAGCTACCAGACAAACAAATATCAGAACTAACCAACATCATTAACAAAACTCTACTGCTGCAACACTTTCCAAACCCATGGAAAGAAAGCAAAATAATCCTAATTCCAAAACCCAACACAAACCACGGGATTCCAAGCAACTATAGGTCAATCACGCTACTACCAACGATGGGGAAAATAGCAGAACGAGTAATACTCGAACAAATCACGAGCCATCTAGAGGACAACAACGCTATTCCTCACTCGCAATTTGGATTGAGAACAGGCCACTCCACCGTTCACCAGACAACAAGATTCACCAGACACATCACCGAGGGCTTTAACAGGAGAAAATACACAGGGGCGATCCTGTTCGATATCTCCAAGGCCTTTGACAAAGTATGGCATGACGGGCTCCTGTTCAAAATGATTACACTTCAAGTGCCAAGCTACCTGGTTAAAACTGCAAGATCGCTACTGCTTAATCGAACCGCAGTAGTAATCGCAGATAATGCCACCTCAAGACAAATCAGAGTCAACGCAGGAGTACCGCAAGGATCACCCCTAAGCCCAACCTTCTACAACATATACACGCAAGACATTCCTCAACACCCAAACTGCAAGTCAGGACAGTTTGCAGATGACATAATAACAACCGCAACAGGCAGAAGTCCAAGGCTGATAACACTCAAACTTCAACAGCACACCAACCAACTAGTTAACTGGATGCGTGACTGGAAAATAAAAGTCAATCCTAGAAAAACCCAAGCAATACTACTCACAAGGTCCAAAACACAAAGACCTCACGGCCACATAATAATCCACAATAATAACATCGAGTGGAAGGACGTAGCCACATACCTTGGAATGACAATGGAAAAATTCTTAACATGGAACAAACATACAAAGAAAGTAAGGGCCAAGGCAATAGGGCAGATCTCCAAACTCTACCCTGTCATAGGAAGGCGAAGTAAAATGTCAATTAAAAACTCCTGATATACAAGACAATGATACGCCCTATATTAACATACGGCAGCCCTTCCTTCTGCATAGCAAAGAGAAGAAATAAAAAAACTTTAAGCCGGGTGCAAAACAAAGCACTACGGATAATAGTAAACGCACCCTGGTGTGTAAGAAATAACACCCTTCATAGAGACCTTCAAATAGAAACACTGGAAGAACACATAAACAAACTCAACAAAGATTACTTCACCAAAGCGACTCAACATACAAACCCTCTGATAAGGGACAGTCACCAACAGCCACCAAGACACATACGCAGAACATATGCAATGCCAAATGACGACCAAATACAGTAATGCTATAATTTTTTAAATTAGTTATAAGTTAGATTTTAAGGATTAGGCAAATAATATGTTAAATCAATTTATATAGTACACATTCATAAGTTACCCTCTGTAAAAGTTGTAAACCAACAGAATTAAAAATAAATGCCATTTTAAAATGAATGATTATTAAATTAAGCACCGAGAGGGAAGGGTGCATAATAATGCAGATGCATTGTCGAGAAGACCTTGCCCTGAAGATTGTAAACATTGCAGGAGAATTGACCAGAAAGAAGGAATTACCTACGTGCGTCAGATAAAATTAGAACCAGATGAAGAATGGATGTCGGCTTCAATTAGAACCACACAACTTGACGTCAAAGATGTATAACCAATTTTGCGATTAAAAGAAGAGAACAAGCCACGACCATCATGGCAGGATATCGCAAATCAAGGGATGATATTCAAATCAGTGTGGGCACAATGGGATTCACTGATAGTAGAAGAAAACATCCTTAAACGTGCCTGGGAAGTAAGTAATGGGGCAGTAAGAAATGTATTATTTATTGTTACAGATTGATTTGTGTAGTGAAGTTGCCTTCTAATTTGAGAAAAGTGCCCTATGTAAAGCTTTAGAAATGGCAACTTGTAGAAATAGTAAATGGCATCTAACGCAAATAGTCCATAGTACACCGGTCTATTTTTTAAGTGATAACTAACAGGCTCAATTTTGGTACACAGCTTTATTTAGCCGAGATGCCATAATGTTTCCCCTACAAAAATACTTGAAAGTGATTCCTAACAGAGTGCCTAGGCGTTAACATGCTTCAAATATAGGACTGACTGAACCAAGCAAATAATTTGTAGGACTATATTGCCATTTACTTTCAAACACATGTTTTAAGCTACAGAAAAAAAATTTGCCGGTACATAATTCTTTACTTACTTTTGTTAGTTTTTTCATCTTATTAGTTATGATTTTAAAGGGCTTTGAAAATTATTAATGCCCCTTTTTTTTTGCTTGAGAAATGTGTTTGAAAGTAAATGGCAACATTGTCCCCAAAACCTCATGCTGGATTTGGTTACCCTCATGCTGGATTTGGTTAGACCGAATCTCAAAATATTTTGGCCTCCACTTATCGGTTAGGAGTCACCTTTAAGAATTTTCGCAGTGGAAAAAGATAGGCGTCTCGGCCTAATAAAGTAATGTAAAAGAACTCAGCCTGGTACCTGTGCTTCACATGACTATCATAACCTTTATATTGAGATCATGTGACGCGTGAGCGGGCACCCATGAGAAAGTCGTAGGTGGGAACCGGGTGTTAGACATCATAATAGACCGGTATACTGTGGACTTTTTGCGTTAGACGCCATTTAATATTTCTGCAACTTGCCATTTCTAAAGCTTTACATAGGTTGCATTTGACAAATTTGAAGGCAACTTCACTAATCAAATCAATATGGAACAAAAACGAATATATTTCTTAATGCCCTTTTAAGATCTATAATTAACCCACCATAGTCAAACGAAGGGGTAATAAGAAATATTTCCATTCTTAGCTACTTGGTTATGACAAGTTAAATTCAAAAACAATACATCAAAAGACTTAGACAAAATCAAATTAAAATAAAAATAAAAAATTGGCCAACTTTTATTTTTATTTTATATCTGAAAACGGATGCCTTTGTTGTTGTTTTGGTGCAGAATTTAAGTTATTTTCCCATTTTACTGTGTTTTTTAGAACGAAATACTTTCACAGTGTATTTTTGCAAAAACACTTAATTAAATTAATTTTAATTTTTATTTTGCTGTGTAAACAGTCCATCCATCCAGTCGCCATACTATACAGGTCTAAGAGGCTTTATTAAGCTTAAGTTTTTTAATTTTTTTGCTCGGAACACAAGAATAGCCAATACAAAGTTGCTGCCCAGGAGAGAATATACAACTGAATTCGTCCCTGCATGCATAAGTAGCGTAGTTTTTGCGGTTTTTCTTTTTTGTGGTAAAACGTGCAATTTCAAAATGCACTCCAAATTGGCTAGAAAGAACTTGCAAACTTGCTTAATTAAAAAAAAGAAGCAAAATTAGTTTCTTTTTATTTAAAAAATACTTTGTACTTTTGGCAAAACTCTGCAAATAATTTGACCTCTTTCTTTTTCATTTATAAGATAAGTGGAAGGAATTAAATCAGAATTTTATTTCTGGTCCATAAGTTTTTAATTTATCAGTCCATGCTAAATTTGAAGGCTCAAAAACCAATCATTAGAATTTTTAAAATTTTTACACTGTTCTAAAGATATCCATAGACATTCAAAACAAAGTATCACTAGACCCACTTTCCCTAATCAAAATATAGGGGCAAAGTTGACCTATCGAGGGGGTGTGAGCTGCAAAAACTTCAAGCCAAAAAGTGTCTCGCAAACAAAAAAGACGTGTCCAAATACCCTCTGTTAAGTTTTCGTTGAAACACCCTGTGTTTTTAAATTATAGCCTTTGTAAGCTTATCGATAAAATGCAATGCAAAAAAATATCGGATATAATAAGAACAACACTTGCTTTTTCGAGAAATATCAAATCTATCCAGAGCAGAGCTCTTTTTAAAAGAGAGTCGCATTAAAATCGCTTGGCTGGGCTCGGGTCCTTTTTCCCAAAGATTTTTCTAGAGAATCTCTCTTTTTCTCATAGTAATTAATGCGTTATTAAAGCGACTGCTGCCGCTGGCAAACTGCGACAAGATTGTGCCCGATCGGGGAATAATGCCTCTTGTGCCCTCGATTTCGGCAGACTGCAGTTTGTCACAGATCGTCCGTTTTCTTGATAAAATGCCTGGTGCAATTCCTTTCTTTACTCAACGAGAAATAGTCTTGCAGAATTACACGGGATTTTTCAGTTAATATTAGGCTATGGAAATAATATATTTTATCAAGCTTCACAGCCACACATGTTTTCTTCCTATGGACAATATAGCGTACAATAAAAATTAAAAAACAATGGTAAATTAGACACTCTCTCATTTAAAGATGAAAATTATGATAAACTGATTCAATCTGATATTGAAATGGACGGTGTCAAAGACTATGGCTGGTACTTAGGGTATGGAAGAGAATGATTTTGGGATAAGATAGAAAAAGATTAAATATGTAATGCGGACGTATATGGAAAGAACTATGGTTGTTTCTAAAAATGTATCTTTTTTTGCTCATAAAATTTAATGAATTATTAAAATGACCGTTGCCGCTGGCAAACTGCAATAAGATTATGCCAGATCGGGAAATAATGCCTCTTGTGCCCTTTATTTCGACAGATTGCAGTTTTTAACCGATCGCTCTTTAAATTGATATAATTCCTTCTGCAGTTTCTCTCTTTTCTCAACGATAAATAGCCTTGCAGAATTAGTAAGGATTTATAAACAAATTGGCATCCACCTTCGCAGTCAAGATAATTACTTTTAAAATAAAAGAGCTATTTTTAATTATAGTGAGTTCCGCAGTTGTAAATTGTTTTCTTGTTCTAAGCAATAAAAAGTACAAAATATTTATATAGAGGATCTCTCTTTTCCTCATAGTAATTAAAAAAAAATAACAATAACAATAAATAACTACTGCCGCTGTCAAACTGCGACAATATTGTGTCCGATCAGGGAATAATGCCTCTTGTGCCGTCGATTTCGGCAGACTGCAGTTTGTCAAAGATCTTCTGTTTTCTAACCCAAAAATAATCTTGCAGAATTGCACTTTCAAAACCACTTTCGCAGTTAATTTTAAGGCTATCGGAATTAAAGAGCTATGATCCTTCATTTTAGCAAGCTCCACAGTTGTACATTTTTTTATTTTTAAGTGCAAAAAATCTTGGATCGACGAAAATTTTAAAAACTAGGATGACTTAGATATTTTTGTATTTGAAGATGATAAAGAGCTCAGTTAACCTGAGCGTAAAAATGAGAGTCGCGAAGACTAGGGAATATTTGTTGCTATTAATCAAGATATAAAAGATAATTATTGTAAGACTATAGAAAGAAAGGGATTAAAGAAGTAATTGTGAGTCATATATTTAAATGTGACTAAATTCCAAACGAAAATATTGTTGATGTTTCTCATTAAAACAGAAAAGTTTTAAAGCTATATATACCCAGTATGTACCATTATGGACACAGAGAGATTTTACTCAAACAACCACTACAGCTGCGGTTTCGTGTAGAAAAATTAATAACAAAATCAGCCTTCCGAATCCTTTCAAAATATTTTTTTTTCCGTAGCTTTTCGGTTGGAGGAAGTAATCTCATCTCCGACTAAAAAAATTTAATTTTTTGTCGAAATTCTATGGCGAACATAAATTATTACATATACGTTTATCTTATAAAATTCTGCATAATCTGGATCTCAGTCGTGTACTTCTACGTTACTTCCCCACAAAGGGAGCGAAAATGTAATTTTTATTAAAAAAATAAGGCCTCGCCAAGTTCGCGCGCCGTAACCAGCTTTTCTTGAAACATTTCAGCCGATATTTGACCTATCTAAAAGTCTACTTTGGAATGAGCTACGCATCTCAAACTTTGCACAGTCGTAGAACTCCATGGAGTTAACAACCCCTCTAAGTTTGGAATTCCATAAAGTAGTAAATTCTACTGTACTTGCAGACATGCTACAAAGCTGAAATTTAGCAGACGGATAGAAATTATGACCAAACCCCTGGAAAAAATCAAAAAAACCCCAAAATTTTAATTTTCTCCCCTCCCCTATACATTTAAAGTTATGTAAAAGTAGCATTGCCCACTTCCAGAAATGCTAGAGAGTTCAGCTTTGGTAGACTGATAGAAACTATGATCAAACTATAGGAAAAACTTAAAACACCCCAAAATTCTAATTTACTTCCCTCCACTATAAATGTAAAGTTATGTAAAAGTAACACTGCCCACTTCCAGAAACGCTAGAGAGCTGAACTTTTTAAGACTGAAAAACAATATGATAAAAATATATGAAAAAATTTAAAAACAACAACATTTTAATTTACTTCCCTCTCCTATAAATGTAAATTTATATAAAACTAACATTGCACACTTCCAGAAACGCTATAAACAATATGATAAAACCATAGGAAAAAATTTAAAAAGCCCAATATTTTCATTTACTCTTCTCCCCTATAAATGTAAAGTTATGTAAAAGTAACATTACCCACTTCCAAACACGCTAGAGAGCTGAGCATTGGAAGACTGATAGGAACTATGATAAAACTATAGGACAAAATTTAAAAACACGACAATTTTTAATTTATTTCTCTCCCCTATACATGTAAAGTTATGTAAAAGTAACATTGTGCACTTTTAGAACCGCTAGAGAGCTGAGCTTCTGAAAGCTGATAGGAACTATGATAAAACCATGGAAAAAAATTAAAAAACCTCAAAAATTTAAGTAAGGCAAAAATTAAGTATTAACAAATTCCTTTAAAAAAGAAGTGAAATCATACAAAAACATTTCATGTAAAAAAAAACCAGTTGAGATAAAAGTAAAGCCAAGTTCTCCAATACAAATTTCAAAATTAAAAGGTTCTTACTAGTTTGGAAATTTTTTTCTAAACTTGGCTATTACGGCTGTAAATGATTCTTAGGCACAGTGCTAAATTGAACATAAAGAAGTTTGGCTGTAATAGCAAAGTTTAAAAACATATTTCCAAACTAGTAAGAACCTTTCATTTTGAAATTTGTATTGTAGAACTTGGCTTTTCTTTTATCTCAATTCTTTTTACGGAATGCCATTTTCGCGTACTTGGCTTTTTTTTACATGAAATGTTTTTGTTATGATTATTTTTCACCTTAGGTATTAGGAAATGCCTAGAAAATCATCTTTAGTTTTTTTCAAAATGTATTACACGAAGAACTTTAATTTCTGAAAGATTCCATTGATAATTTTACCTAAATAATCCACATTACACCGGTCTGTTTTTTAAGTGATGAGTAATAGGCTAAACCTTTGTAAATACTTTTGTTTAGCCGAGACGCAAATTTTTTTCTCTGCGAAAATTCTTCAGTGATTTCTAACAGAGTGCAAGGGCGCAAAAACTTTCAAGCTTGGGACTGACTAAACCAGTCATGCGATTTTGGAGACAATGTTACCATTTACTTCAAAAACATTTTTGAGTAAAAAAAATTGCTGGTTATAAACTACATTGTTATTTTTTTGACTTCGTAATTTATCAGAGAAGCAACGGGCAGAGAGCTTTTTTCCATGTATACGACTAGAGACTTTATAGGCTTCCTCAATTTGACTCAAGAGGAATTCTCGTTTTAAACACTTGCACAATACAAGACAAAAATGTAATTAAATAGAAAAATAAATTAAAAGCGGTTTCAAGAAACAGCTGGACTAATTTCTAATTTCTTTCCAGGGCAGACAAAGAGACTTTTGCAGATGCAACTACATTTTTAACGACTCTAAGAATTAAATAGAGAACTAAATTATAAAAGAAGGCCAGTGGTGATATATTTAGGTACCAACGTTAGGTTCTGGTTTCATTTAGATTACAAGAGAAATATCTTTGCAAAATGTTGTAAGGTTAAGTGGGGTAAGTAGGTTTCTGGGGTAAGTGGGTTTTCTTAATTTTTTTATGTGAAAAAAATCACAGAATGTTTTTCAGATCTTCTGTGGGCCATCGAATATTTTATTTATTAATTGAATTTTTTACCTTCCCTGCCCGCGTAGCAAGGCTCGAAATGTGTTATTTGGATGTATTTTGACCTATTTTAGCGATATCTTCGTGATGTCTGTCTCTGTGTGTGTGTGTGTGTGTGTATATTTGAAGGTAAAATAGTGTTCGACACTCCTACGACGAAAGCTGACTAGATTTTCGTCAAAATCCATTAATGCTAATGACAATTAAAAATTTAAAAATTTAAAAATGCTAACTTTTTAATGAAGCGTCGTATAAATATGCGGTTTTCAGAATATAGTAGACTACATTTTGCTCAATAATTTATATAATATCCAGACACTTTGTAAGAGCTTTAGTTTTTGAGATATTTACAAATAATTGTTTTCAAGGTTAATATAACATGACTTCACTTGAAGTGTGCTAATAGACTACCTAGGAAGGTATCAGATTCGTCATGAGTCCATTTATTTTACAGGTGTATTCGTCAATTTTAAAACACCCTTCATTTTGTCTCACACAAAGTTTGGTCTAAAATTAAAAAATATATTTATCTTCGTTGTTCGTAACTTTAGCGCGGCAGTAATTACATTCCCATATCTATAATAAGTAATGTTACCATTTATAATTTTTTCAGTTTTTTAGATTGCAGGATGCCAATTTGAAAGTCATAGAACCCACTTGCCCCGCCTTTTCGGTCAGTCGGGCAAGTGGATACTACCCCTCAGGGATAAGTGGTATTTAATCGAAGCTTGTCTAAATAACACTTTTTTTTTGTTACAGATGCAGTTATCCTTTGTACTAAATTAAATCTAGTGTTTTGGTTAAAGAAGTTGTGTTTAAGTTTTCTGATTTAATTTTGAATGTGTAATAATACACAACTTTTTTCAACTCCACTAATTTTTCTTTGTGAAATTCATAGTTTTATAACAAACTCACTCGCCCCAGAAAAATGCAAAACTGTTTTACCAAGAGGAAACCCCACCCCAATAGCCGGGGCAAGTGTGTTGGAGAGACCGCATTTATTATTATTTTTTTCTTTTTTAATATTGAATTGATAATAGCGACAATGCCAGGGTATATTAACAATATTATCAAGAATTTTCTGTCCAACCAACCGTTTACATTTTTAGCACCCACTTATCCCACTTGACCTTATATACCCAAGTTTCTACATTTTTACAGAATATTCTAATAATTAATTTTTATGATTTTTTGGCTTTTGTTATACTTTAATTAATAATTTAGTTTAACTGTAGTTTTAACAACAACCGGCATTTGCTTACAAACCATATAGGAATATTTAGACACTTTGGGGAATATTTTTGGAAACACGTAACAAAAAGACAAAAGTTACTTAATGTTTCTTTAAGGGAAACATAGAGGAACCTGAAATTCAAAGGATAATTTTAAAGATATCAAGAGCAACACCAACGTTTCTCAATGATGCTTCAGTGGAAACATAGCTTAAGACTCCCGGGTCTCCTGTACCTCTTTTCCGTTTTATTTTTTTAATTGCATTTTTTTAATTTTTTGTAAAATTTCCAGTGTCCAACTACTACTATCCATATTCGCAATCTTTTGGTTAATCCTATATTTGCTCAATTTTGTGTATAGTTGCCCCATTGAAATTTGTGATATGGAAAATTGACTATATTTAAAGTGTGAAACCCATTCCTAATGGGTGCAGGTGGTACCTGTTGATAGCCTCTGCTAAACCTTACAAGGAGGAATTCGGTACGCATCACCAGATTAGGTGCGTTCTGAAATACTGAAATCCGTCCCAAAATTTTAAAATGGATTTTTAATTTTTGCACAGACTCCTGAAAATCCCAAAATGGTTATTATGATAACGGGAGCGCGTGCCACTTCTATTATGGTAGGTTATATCTGGCATAACGTGGTGCTTGTTATGCCTATGTCTTTTCATAAAGGAATTTGACAGCCTTTCTCTTTAAACCTTTACAATATGTACCTGTTTTGTTGCAAATTGCATTAACATTTTTCCAGTAGATTTTTATAATTACGAAAATAATAATGTTGATATACGAGGGTGGATCAAATATAAACAAGCCTTTTAAACTTACTAACGGACATGTCATTCAAGATGAACGTGGCCGTTATAATTTTGGAGTAGGGATATTCAAGAGCATGTCGGCGGCTGGTAGTACCGCGATGTCCATTTGGCTAGGAGCAATCGCAATGAGCGAGAAGAAGGTACACAGCAGTGTTGCGCAAAGAATAATCATTTAATTTCTTACACGTGAAAACGTAAAACCTGCTGAAATTCGATGCAGATTGCGAGCACAGTTCGGAAATAAGACGCTTTCGTGCGTACCTGAAAAACTTGGTGCAAAGAAATTAACGACGGCCGTAAGCGTGTCGACACCGTGAGTCACCCACGTCGTCCGCGTACCAACATTTCTGCAGGCAAAGTTTTAGCGACCGTTTTCTGGGACTGGAGAGGAGTTTCGTTGGTCGAATTTTTGCACGAGAGATAAAAATAAACGCGGCTTACTACTGCAACTTAGTCGACCAGGTAAAGCTTGATTATTGCCAAAAGAGGAGAGTACACCCCATCCAGGACGTGTTGCTCCTGCATGACAACGCTAGACCTGATACGGCAGCTTTAACACGGGCCAAAATCAATGAAATGCACTGGACTGTGCTGGAATACCTTCCATACAGTCCAGATTTGTCACCTTACGATTTTCATATGTTTCGCCCACTCAAAGATTCACTGGGAGGCGAGCAATTTCAGACCAAAGAAGAGGTGGATGCATTCGTGCGCAACTGGTTAGATACCCGCCCAGCTTCCTTTTATAAAAACGGGATTAAGAAACTGTCAAACCATTGGGAAAAGTGTATTAACAGAGAAGGGGGATGTGTAGAAAAGTAGAAAAAATTTCTGTATGGTGTCATGTTTCTAAATAACTAGTTTATAAACAAAGGCTTGTTTATATTTGATCCACCCTCGTATTTCAACGCCCGCAAATATATTTGAAAGAAATAGACTTATTAGAGAATTATTGCAATTACGCTAGGCAGTAATAGTGTTAGGCAGTATTTTGACATACTTAAGTTGCAGTCTGACAGGTCGATCAATTAAATATGACATAACAAAGTAGAATTTAAAAATAAGAAGTTTTTATTTATCTTTAATCAAAGACAATAGTATTTATTTCGGTTCTTAAAATACCCGTAATGTCTAAACACCCGTCCTTATTTTTAATTAATTTTAAAGATTTTTTCAAACATACCTTAATTTGCTGCAACAACAGACAAGATCGTTGGTCTGGGGTTAAATTTAAAGTTTTTTTTTGTGAGAAAGCCGAGAAAAAACGCGGATAGGTGCATGCGCCTTTTCTCATGCATATCCCATAAATCATTTTTTGGTGACAGAGTCATTAAAAGTTTTAAAAATAAAATTTCGCAAAGCAGGTAATACGAGCATTTTCATATTGAATTACCCCGCTGAATTTTTTGTCACTTTGCAAGACGCTTTTCGCGTTATTAAAATGAGATTTTGGAGTTCGCGCGCCTCTAGCACCGAAACTCGATCAAAAGTTTTGAAATATAACATGCAGAAAGTTTTAAAAAATAAATATTTACCGGCAAACTGCCGTTAAAAGATTTTTATGAGGAAAAAAAACTTTTAAAACGCAGTGCGAAATAAGAGCGCCGATATGTGGAGGAGGTAAATAAGGAAATGACCCCCCGTCCTTTCAGAAATTTGTATAGGGTTATTTATTTATTTATTTATTTATTTATTTATTTATTTACACTGCCCAACAGGTAATACCCAATTACAGGGCAGGAAGTTTACAAAAAAAAATGTTTACAATAACTATAAATAATATAAGAAAAATAAGTACAAAAAGATAGATGTATACAGTATATCTTAAATAAAAAGTAGGAACTCTAACGTCTAAATACTTGTTTGACTGCTGATATACTGCAATTAAAGATATCGATACCCTGCATATATTTATTATGAGTGTCGCAAATTGTATAGATTGACGAGAATTGCATTGCATTGACTCGAGGAGTAGGAAGATAAAAAAGTGGTGATTGTCTGGAGTTTAGCCGTGGAATAGTAAAGTTTATTCTCTCTAAAATATTTATGCTATCAATTTGGTTATGGAGAATTTTATATAGAAACGTTTGAGAGGCCGACTGCCTACGTGTGTCGAGTAGCTGAATATTAAACAGTTGCATAAGGTCAGTGTGGGGGTGACCTTGAGGAGGATAATTACCGGTTGATTAGTAGTACAAAAGCTTAAGTACACGTCTTTGGATCTTTTCTAGCGATTCTTTCTGAGTAAGTAGTTGTGGAGACCATACTACGGAGGCATATTCTAATCTTGATCTAATAAAAGTATAATATAAAAGTTTTATGGTTTCAAGGTCTTCAAAGTTTCTGCTAACTCTTACTAAAAATCCGTATGTTCTGGTGGTTTCAGCTGTAATAGTATCTATGTGCTTATTAAAGGTTAGCTTAGAGTCGAAGGTAATTCCAAGATCCCGAACAAACTCAGGTCTATTTAGTACTTTTCCATTTATAGAATAGTCAAAAGCGATCGGTTTAGTTTTTAGGGTGAAAGTCATTACTTGACATTTTGCAATGTTTAGAAGTAGTTTATGTTCATTACACCATATGCTAAGAGAGGTTAGGTCCTTCTGAAGATTCAGGCAGTCTTCGATTGAGTTAATGCGTGCTTCTAATTTTATGTCGTCAGCATATTTTTTAAGTTTCGTTGTTTTAAGGCATTTGCTTACTCCATCAATAAACAGATTAAACAGAAGTGGCCCCAGGACTGATCCTTGAGGAACACCGGAAGAAGCATTAATCTCCTTTGACTTTATACCACGAATTTCAATAAACTGTTTACGATTAGTGATAAGAGATTCAAAGAGTTCAATAAGGCCAGTGGAGAAACCAAAGTAATTTAGTGTTTGTACTAAAAGCAAGTGATCCAATTTATCGAAAGCTTTTGATAGGTCCGTGTAGATTATGTCAATTTGAGAGGAAGAGTTTAAAGCTTCTGCAATTTCTTGAGTGGTTTCTATAAGATTTGTTGTTGTCGATCGACCTCTTATGAAGCCATGCTGATCAGAGGATATTCTATATTTAAGACTAGGATAAATTGTACTGTGAATAAGAGTTTCAAAGCATTTTAAAAAATTATTTATTAACGTAATTGGTCGGTAGTTACCTACCTCAGTTCTATTATCTTTTTTGTGAATTGGGCTAATTTTAGAGAGTTTCCAGATGTTAGGTATTTTTTTATTGGTTATGGTTAGCATACAAAACTCAATAGCTATAAGCAAGCAAATAATTATATGATATTCACCTGTAATGTTGACTATATACGCGTTCATGGTCTAAGATAAATAAAAATAAACAAAAATAGAACAAAAAAAAACAGTGCGCCTGTCCTTATTTGGGTCTGTTCCATCATCAAACATCTTAAAACTGTACGAAAAATCCAAATGTGCAAGCAATACAATACGAAAACTGTTTTGGTTAGATGGCAAGCAAAATAACTAGGTCACTAGGTAATAACAAAGTTTAGAAGGAACTTCGTTATATTGTGACCTTATAATTAACTAGTCTAAAGAAACAAATATTTTTGGCGTAGTAATCGATTCACTTTAATTAAAAGTCACGTGACCAAAAGAAAGGGCAGGTTTTGTCGTTGCGCATGATGGTAGATCGAAGGGAAATCCGGAACTGCACCCATAACAAAGAGATTTATAAAATTATGTTTCTAATACATTTTTTTTTAATTTATAGGATGCAGATAAAAATTACAGTACTTTAATTTATATTTAGAAACTATAAACCACGGACTGCCTAATACACTAAATATACCAAAAATTATTTTTGGGCGAAACTTGTGAAAATATGTATATTTTTTATCACAGACCTCAATATTGATAAGATTTTTGTGATTTTATTTATTTTTAGCAAGTATAGATCGTGATACATCTAAGAAGTTAAGAAAATCATATTTTGTAGGTTGTCCTTTGGTAAGTATAGTTTATGACCTTTTATTGTTATTTAAAAAACACCAGCGCGGTACCCAAGAAAAAAATTCGAGGAAGGATTAAAACGTGTCAATAAAAATTCAAGGAAGTTAACATATTACATATGGTTTTACTCAAATTGTAAGTGGTGCACAATGTGATTAAAAGCTAAAAACTAAATACTCATGTGCATTTGTATACAACATGCCGTAGTCTCGTAGAAATAAAAATCAATACGAGGCTTATGCGAAAAAATCAACAGATGATGTAGATATTGCACATTTATTATTTTGGAAATTTAAAAAATATTTTATTAGATTTTTACGTGGCTGTCCCGGCATTTGGTCACGTATTCAATTCATTTTTCAGTAAATGCCTAAATTTTAATTTTTTTGCTCGTTCACCC
The DNA here is from genome assembly GCA_963576565.1 of Aspidapion aeneum. Taxonomy (NCBI): domain Eukaryota; kingdom Metazoa; phylum Arthropoda; class Insecta; order Coleoptera; family Brentidae; genus Aspidapion; species Aspidapion aeneum. The sequence goes on from OY755038.1 coordinate 57,913,051, forward strand.
TTTTTGTAGTTTTCTCAGACAAATGTAAATTCAATGTTAATTAATTAATATATATTGTCCCGAAGTAGATGAGAATTTACATCAAAATTTTCCAGTGCAACATATGATAAACACAGAAAATAAAAAGAGTGAAATGCAAACATTTTTAATGCGCCTGTCAACGATTCTAGTATTTCGGAGGAGTCCGAAACCGGTTTAAGTGGCCTGTTAGAACGGAAAACTGACTGTCCGATAACAGTACAACGTCGACCTGGAAAGCAAATTTAATTTTTCATACGGTTTTATGACTGTTTGATGTCCTGATGGGACTGAAGAGCTATTGAATACACATATTAAATAGGTTCTAGAGCTTGTAATACCTTGAGTGTGACGGAGTGGTGACAGAGCTAGGGATGCTGAATTGGACGCTTTTTCATAAAATTTTAAAGACATTTTCGTTTAGTGATCATTACAATAGATCCTTTTAGATCAATATTTATTTTAAATAGCTTTTTCGCAAACTGCTTTTTTTTTTGAAAACAAACAAGGTCTACTTTTTAGTTCAGTTTAACGCAATAAAATCCCTTTCTAATTTATAAAAATTAAGTGGATAAATTTTAACTAAAAATGCCCTTGAATTAACGGTTTGAAACAAACGTTTCCCTAATGCACTTAAAAACTTAACTAAAAATTAATTTAGATTATGATAGCGATATTTAATTTTAAATTGACGATTTTCTAAACTTTTAAAAGTGCAGTTTTTGTGACCTGGGGGCCGATTTTTGTCAATTAACCTTCCGATCGTTTTGGCCGACTAAAAAATTTTAGCCTCAAGATTTAGCATGATGCCCGGCAACGCCGCCGGTCTAGACTCCACAGCACCCCTTGGCATTGGTTCACAGTGGGACCAATTATTATAATTTAGCAGTTTTGTATTACAAGATTAAGGGGTAGTAAATCCTCAAAATTTTAGCTACCGATGTACCGGGTGTCCTATAAAAACATTTTGATATTTAAAATGCAGCTAAATATTTGACCAGGTACTGATTTAAATTTTTTTTAAATATATGTAAAGTAAATAAGTTTTTCAATCCAACTAAAAAAAATGATCGCAAATATAAAATAAAGATTATTTCAGATACTACTTAACCAATTTTAATGAAATTTGGCATACATGTTTTATAGGCCATTCTCCCTTGTTAAGGCCATTTTTTTACGCTATGACATGAGCAAGTCAGGCCGAACCAGCGAAGCCGGCTATTGTTATTTTTTTAGGTTAGTTATTAATCAATTGGAATAAGAAACCGATACTTTCCTTAAGGCTTTAAATGCAAATAAAGATTAATACGGCTTTTTTTTAAATTCAAGATGGCTACTATACGCTAAAACTATACAACTTATTTGTTTTAATTGACGGAACATTTATATTTAATTTGGTTACACGGTTACAAAACTACTAATTTAAAAAGGCAGTCATTAAAACAAAATTAAAGAAAATGTCACATAGTTGGATTTATATAACGATACTCTTTTTAAAAATAATTCCGCATTTTTAGATTATTTATAGTTTTTACCTGATAGCTTTGGCTGGTATGTGGGTATAATTGTTTTTTTCCTTTAAAATCGGTTTAATTTTAAATTTAATCACTGCTCCAAAGTCAAACTCTTAAAGCAATCCAAATATAAAATAAAAATAACTCCATTTTGATGGTTATATTGTTATATTAGTGAAAATGCAAACATGTACTTAATTAAAGTTTTTTTTTAATAATATCTAACCAAACCACTTTTAATTAAAGTTTTAGTACAGTTATTCCTTAACTCCCATTCTTTATGTACAATTTGTACGGAAAAATAATAAAGATTTGATTTAATTTGAAAAATAATATTTATGTTTACAAATACTTGTCTACTTTTTAAAACTATCGGTCATTTTTCATATGTATGAAATAATGTCTAAAGTAGTAAACACTTGTTTAATGGACTAATTAGGTCAAAAGTCATAAACCTAACCGAACCAATGCAAAAAAAGAGCGGACATTTGTAGCCTAGCCTACAATTAGTACCTAGACTATTGCGCCACCGGGGGAGCGACTTGTCCGTTCATTTAATAGGTTTAATTTTTAGATCGGAAAAAGATTTAAGTAATGGAAGATATAAGGAAACTCGTACAAGGGGGACGAGTGTGATATAGTTTAGGTAGGCTAGATTAGTTTACTGATGATGGGCTCCACCTACTAGTACCTAAAATAAGTATTGCAAAAAAATACAAATAATAAGAATTTTCTTTCTTCTACCCTCCCACCCACCCATTAACCTTATTGTGCACATGACAGAAAATATTCAATGAAAAAAATGTCGCCGCGTACAAAAATTTGAGAAAAATTATGCACTATTAGAAAAAAAAATCATTTGTTTAGCACGCTCTTCCACTCAGACCCATATATACAGGGTGTTCAATAACATCATTTTAGTATTAAATTTCTTGAGTGATTTTAAGACAAAAAGTTCATATAAACATAGGTCTACAATGCCATACCCAAGCATTTTTTATTTTGATGATAGTAGTCTTTGGCGCAAAAGCTTTTTTATAAACGGTTAGAGATGCGAAAAAATTGCAAGAGACAAAAAAATTTGCAAACGAAACAAGGATTTTATTTCTTGTTTTAGAATCTACCAGTGGCTTACAACAAAAAAATATCCCAGGAAAAAAGTGACATGAGCCCTGAAAAAGTATAACCTTCTAGATTTTTACTATCGTTTGATATGTCTTATAGTGTAATGACACCAGCTAAATATATGTGTTAAATTTGAGCTGCATGTCTCAAAAACTGCACGAGCTATAAACAAAAAACTAAAAAATATATGAAATTTTAACACCCTGTATCTCGAAAACTAAGCGTTTGCGTGTCTACGTTTTATAAACTTTTTGACTTACAATAACTTACACACCTTGTATAAATAAAAAAATGTATATGATCCGATTTGAATTAGAAATTCAGTACAAAAAAAAACTGTGTACTAAGTAAAACATACATAAGTTTGAAACACATATTTAAGTCCTACAAGTTTCTTAAAACATTGTTGCAACTCTTGTCTTATTTTGGAACTCATGTTCCACAACGGCACAGAATTTTGTCTTCTTTAAACATTTTTTGTATGAGAAGAGGACACTCTGATCTATCTTTTATATTTCACCATAAAGATTTCGTTGAGCCTTTACTTATGGAAAATAAAAACGTGATCTGGTTTATTTAGGAAAATACCTGGTATGTCTGATCGTGGACACATTTCCCTACCCAAATGCAAAAGTGAGTTTTAAAAAGTTATGTCATATCATTAAAGAAAAATCTTCAGTCCTTATGATATCGGAGATTATGGTAGGTTGGTTGTGAGGGGGCTGGTTATGGGGGGAGGGGAATCTCTTACTTTACCCCTTCCCATAGAAATATCGCATACCCCCAGGGGAGTCGATTTTTGTAGATTAGACCTCCGATCGTTTTTAGCCAGCTAAAATTTTTAGCCATATAAAATTGGACTGCATTGAGTTCAACTAGAACTGGCAAAATATCGTGGAAGGTTTCTGCTCAATATTTTGAACCAAAAAGGCAAAACAACCTTAGATATTAGTAAAGACAACATTCTAGAGCTAATTTTCTTACGAATTTCATTCTATGAAGGAAACAAAAACCGTTTTCCGACACGAATTGTACGTCGAATTTCTTTCTCAGTGTTCATACAAGTCAGTGATCGCGAGCCGCAGTGTTGTCAGTGCAGCTTCGTAGAATTCTTTCACTAATTTCAGAAAATCGAGTTCGCCGTGATTTTTATGACACTTACTTTGACTAGTTATAAAAAAATGATAAGTTGATTTCTCACACGTGCGGATATGGTGTTCTGTTGGGCGGATTATTATCCCAGAGAGAGGCTCCATTTCTTTTAAATACGCCTCTCACAAAAGACAAGAAGATTTGGATAGCTCTACTTGGATAACCTCTGTGGTTCTACACGAAGCCTCACCTATAAAATCTCCTGATGATATAAGAAGAGAAACATAGTATACAAAGTTTTCCATCCCAGAGGGGCTCCATTTCTTTTAAATATGCCCCTCACAAAAGACGAGAAGATATGAATAGTTCTACATAGTCTTGAAGCTTCACTCATAAAATCTCCTGATAAAATATGAAAAATAATGGATGTATAGGGGAACATCCTTAAATTATGCAACGCAAAAAGTCAGGATTTTTAACTCCTCGTAACGCATTTTCAAGAAAAAACACATTAAAAAAACATTCATAACATATCATGACGCAAAGTCAATCTCCCCCTCTTGAGTGTTTATATTCCTTATAAGGAATATAACTGGATCTATAATTGAATTTATCAGTCAGAGGACACTCTGATTATATTTCACCATAAAGATTTCGTTGAGCCTTTACTTATGGATAATAAAAACGTGATCTGGTTTATTTAGCAAAATACCTGTTATGTCTGATCGTGGACACATTTCTCTACCCAAATGCAAAAGTGAGTTTTAAAAAGTTATGTTATATCATTAAATAAAACTCTTCAGTCCTTATGATATCGGACGGGGGGCAGATTGTTGTAGGTTGGTTGTGAGGGGGCTGGTTATGGGGGGAGGGAAATCTCTTACTTTACCACTTCCCATAGAAATACAGGCAGTTATCCTTTTGTAGGAATCTATTTGTATATTATTATTAAACTACAAAAACAGCAATTAAAGTAAAATAATGTTTTCCTTTTTTAGGGGAGCTTATTTTTTTATAATGAGTCACTTAATTATGTTACAAAAATTCTAGAAAAAACAGAGCAGGAAGGCCTTGTCCGCATGCTATTTGTGGACTTGGTCTGCGCCCCTGATAGATTATGTTCATTTCGTTTGAAGGGGGCTAATTTTGATCTTAGAGGGCTGACCCTCCTTCCCCCAAGCTACTTCCTTGGCGTATAAACATACATTCATTCCATTCTTTCAACAAATTTTGGTTTTGGTAATATCTAGTTCTACCAAGAAAAATTGCATTGGATATCTGATTTGGCCCACTGTGCTTGTTACTACGTCATCTAAGGTCCATCATTCTGCAATTCACAACAAAAAATAAGCTTGTATTCTCAATGAACTTCTAAACAAGTTCATTGGGTGTTCTGCATAAAGTGGGTTAGGAATTTAATGTTTATATTTATTATTTATGTCCAACGTTCGATAGTTTTGGTTGTTTAGCTGTTGGGCCGTATGTTCAAACGTAAGTATTAGTCTCGTGTTGTCTAGTATTTCGCTAACAAGCCCTTTTGGGCACCCTTTGCCAAAAAAATGTTTTTTTTTCAATTTCTAAAGGCAGGCTTTTCCAAAATAATTAGAGCTGGAAAATTTGCATCTTCTTGAAAATTATTGGTTTTTAATATGGATTTTTTTTGTTACAGGTTACTACAAGGCAACAACGACAAACTTCTTAATCCCTATCATCTGCTATGTTGGTCCAAATAAAAAACTTGTTGCAGAGAAATAAACATCCTTCGAGACCAGCACAAGACCAGTAGATGCCACCCAAATCTCTGATATGATTTATTCTGTTATAGTAATGTAACTATGTGAATGTGAAATAGAATACAATGTATTATCAAATAATATTTGTTAATTATTATCAAAAATAATATTATTCATAAGAAAAGTGCATAAAGTGATTACATTTCCACAAACAAAAACAGTTGAACAATATATGAAGTGAAGCTCAGTTTGATAATAGTTTGTGAGAAATAGGTACCAGGCACATAGATAAGGGAGGGCACTGGGGGACATTTCCCCCCTTCTTGAACAAGTTTTTATCATGAAATTTTAGTGTCTTGGATAAAAATTGGGTATATCACCACTAAAATGTTCTGTATTCAGTGGATTTGCCTCCGTCAAGCATTTCTGCCTACCCTGTTCAAAACATCATGCACCGTCACTGAATAACAGCACAGCACTTTCTATATGGGAGTATCCCCCCAGAAAAAAAAGCTATCTATGTGCCTGCTACATGATGATTATTGATGATGATGATGATGATTCATATGTGAGTGGGCCATGCAGCCCTTCCACTGCGACCACCAGTGGGTCTATTGTGGCTCACTTTTGAGTGGTTTCTCACCACTGTATGGCTAATCCTCCAAAAAGGCCGGCTATCAGTTTGGGTGAGACACTGTTCAGATCTTCTGAGTCGATCTGAGGTTTACCGAAAGTATTCTGACGTAAACGTGCAATAGCCGGACATTCGCACAGTACATGTCTGACTGTTTCGTCATCCTCCATACAGAGTCTACATTCGGTCTCTTCTGTTAGTCCCATTCTGTGCATGGGCACTCTCAGTCGACAGTGACCCGTATAAAGACCAGTCACTATACGTATCTCCTGTCTGGTAAGTTCAATAATGTTCCTGGCTCTGTTTCTACAAGGTCCTTTAATGAACTCTTTAGAGTGAGCCAGTTCTGGTATATTTATCCAGTATTGTTGGAACCTGCTACATCCTTTGAGTACATGTTTTACAGAACATTTTTTGTTCGGTTCTCCAGAAGGATAATTATTCAATAAAATTTTCTTGAAAATGTTTTTGCACAAATTTCCGTTCAAAGAAAATGTTTAGGACGAAATGATTTTGTACAAGTTTCCATTTAAACGATAAAATTTATTTTAAAGATATTTGTGAAACCTGCTTTTTTTCTATGAGGTTTATCAAAAATAACTACTACATACATATTTTTACTCAAATGTCAAAAAATGCTTCGAACATGCCCCATGTTCTAAAAAAATGTAAAATCTTAATTTTAGAGAGTTTGTTTGCACAAATTTCCATTTAAAGAAAATGTTTTTGGAGAAATTTCCATACAAGGAAAATGTTTTAGGAGAAAATGATTTAGAAGAATTTTCCATTTGAACATATTTTTACTCAAATGTTACAAAAACTGTAAAATCTTAATTTTAAAAATTAGAGTTTATGTGAAAATATGCCGTGTGTCATACCAAACGAAAGGCAATTGAGTCTGTAGTTAAACAAAATAAATTTAACTTCTTTAAAAAAAAAGGGTGGGAGTCAATTTCAAAAATTAGAGTTTAAGTGAAAATATGTCGTCTGTGATCTCAAACGAAAGGTAATTGAGTCTGGAGTTAAACAAAATACATTTTCGTTAAAAAAAAAGGGTGGGGGTAGATTTCAAAAATTAGAGATAAAGTCAAAACATGGCTTGCGTGGTATCAAACAAAAGGTAATTGAGTCTGGAGTTGAATAAAATATATTTCAGTTTTTAGTTATATTAGCTCACACATACACTATAACTATAGTACCTAGTGTGAGAGGTACCCATATATTGGCAGAGTATTTTGATAATCACCAAAAATACATTAAAAAAAATAAAGTACCTTACTAAGATTCTAAATCAATAATTAAAATTAAAAAAACATTTTCTTCAAAAGGATAATCATTCAATAAAATTTTCTTTATACAGAAAATTGTTCAAAACATTTTGTTCTATTAGAAGTTTGTTCAAACAAATTTCTATTTAAAGAAAATGTTTTTGAACTTATTTTCGTTCAAGGAAAATGTTGTAAAAGAAAATTATTTCAAATAAGATTTTTTATTAGAACATATTGATACAAAAAATGTAAAATTTTTAGATAACTTTTTTTTCTATAATAACCAAAAACTAAAGTAAGTTTTTGATTTAAAATAAAGGACTGAAAAGTCATTATTCAGTGACCCAGTAAAAGTGAAAAAAAGTACCTACTGCATAAGGTTTCTAAATAATTTATTAACAAAAAAAAATTGAATTATATTATACAAGTAAATAATAATTTATTCTAGCACTGTCGAAACAATGATTCTTCTCATCTCATCTTATCTTCATGGACAGTACTTATAGGTATGCAAAGTTAAATTTAAAAAAATACAAAAAATGGATAGGATATATGTCATAGGCTTGTAGCAATAAATAATGATTTTAATTGTGGGGGTTGCTATAGTCTATAGTTAAAAAAGCTATAGTAAGTACCTATAAGCAGATAGTGTACCTATAACCCTGCCAAATTAAATTAACAAAAGAAGCACCTATTAAAAATTGGTAAACTAACCATGTATAACATGGGCGTCAGAGTCAGGGTCTCACTCAGGGTGGGGCAAAAAAGCAAAAAATTTTATAGCTCCCCTTTAATTCTTGTATTACTAAATGAGCTAAAGCCAGGATGGTGCAGGTGACAAGGCAGGGTGGGGCAAGTGCCCCACCCTGACTACGCCCATGATGTATAACCATCCAAAGAACACCAATATTATTTATATGTTTTATTACCAAATTTGATTTAAGCCCCTCAAAAAAATTGATCCAGTTATATTCCTTATAAGGATCAAAATACTCTGCCAATATATGGGTACCTCTCACACTAGGTACTATAGTTATAGTGTATGTGTGAGCTAATATAACTAAAAACTGAAATATATTTTATTCAACTCCAGACTCAATTACCTTTTGTTTGATACCACGCAAGCCATGTTTTGACTTTATCTCTAATTTTTGAAATCTACCCCCACCCTTTTTTTTTAACGAAAATGTATTTTGTTTAACTCCAGACTCAATTACCTTTCGTTTGAGATCACAGACGACATATTTTCACTTAAACTCTAATTTTTGAAATTGACTCCCACCCTTTTTTTTTAAAGAAGTTAAATTTATTTTGTTTAACTACAGACTCAATTGCCTTTCGTTTGGTATGACACACGGCATATTTTCACATAAACTCTAATTTTTAAAATTAAGATTTTACAGTTTTTGTAACATTTGAGTAAAAATATGTTCAAATGGAAAATTCTTCTAAATCATTTTCTCCTAAAACATTTTCCTTGTATGGAAATTTCTCCAAAAACATTTTCTTTAAATGGAAATTTGTGCAAACAAACTCTCTAAAATTAAGATTTTACATTTTTTTAGAACATGGGGCATGTTCGAAGCATTTTTTGACATTTGAGTAAAAATATGTATGTAGTAGTTATTTTTGATAAACCTCATAGAAAAAAAGCAGGTTTCACAAATATCTTTAAAATAAATTTTATCGTTTAAATGGAAACTTGTACAAAATCATTTCGTCCTAAACATTTTCTTTGAACGGAAATTTGTGCAAAAACATTTTCAAGAAAATTTTATTGAATAATTATCCTTCTGGAGAACCGAACAAAAAATGTTCTGTAAAACATGTACTCAAAGTATGTAGCAGGTTCCAACAATACTGGATAAATATACCAGAACTGGCTCACTCTAAAGAGTTCATTAAAGGACCTTGTAGAAACAGAGCCAGGAACATTATTGAACTTACCAGACAGGAGATACGTATAGTGACTGGTCTTTATACGGGTCACTGTCGACTGAGAGTGCCCATGCACAGAATGGGACTAACAGAAGAGACCGAATGTAGACTCTGTATGGAGGATGACGAAACAGTCAGACATGTACTGTGCGAATGTCCGGCTATTGCACGTTTACGTCAGAATACTTTCGGTAAACCTCAGATCGACTCAGAAGATCTGAACAGTGTCTCACCCAAACTGATAGCCGGCCTTTTTGGAGGATTAGCCATACAGTGGTGAGAAACCACTCAAAAGTGAGCCACAATAGACCCACTGGTGGTCGCAGTGGAAGGGCTGCATGGCCCACTCACATATGAATCATCATCATCATCATCAATAATCATCATGTAGCAGGCACATAGATAGCTTTTTTTTCTGGGGGGATACTCCCATATAGAAAGTGCTGTGCTGTTATTCAGTGACGGTGCATGATGTTTTGAACAGGGTAGGCAGAAATGCTTGACGGAGGCAAATCCACTGAATACAGAACATTTTAGTGGTGATATACCCAATTTTTATCCAAGACACTAAAATTTCATGATAAAAACTTGTTCAAGAAGGGGGGAAATGTCCCCCAGTGCCCTCCCTTATCTATGTGCCTGGTACCTATTTCTCACAAACTATTATCAAACTGAGCTTCACTTCATATATTGTTCAACTGTTTTTGTTTGTGGAAATGTAATCACTTTATGCACTTTTCTTATGAATAATATTATTTTTGATAATAATTAACAAATATTATTTGATAATACATTGTATTCTATTTCACATTCACATAGTTACATTACTATAACAGAATAAATCATATCAGAGATTTGGGTGGCATCTACTGGTCTTGTGCTGGTCTCGAAGGATGTTTATTTCTCTGCAACAAGTTTTTTATTTGGACCAACATAGCAGATGATAGGGATTAAGAAGTTTGTCGTTGTTGCCTTGTAGTAACCTGTAACAAAAAAAATCCATATTAAAAACCAATAATTTTCAAGAAGATGCAAATTTTCCAGCTCTAATTATTTTGGAAAAGCCTGCCTTTAGAAATTGAAAAAAAAACATTTTTTTGGCAAAGGGTGCCCAAAAGGGCTTGTTAGCGAAATACTAGACAACACGAGACTAATACTTACGTTTGAACATACGGCCCAACAGCTAAACAACCAAAACTATCGAACGTTGGACATAAATAATAAATATAAACATTAAATTCCTAACCCACTTTATGCAGAACACCCAATGAACTTGTTTAGAAGTTCATTGAGAATACAAGCTTATTTTTTGTTGTGAATTGCAGAATGATGGACCTTAGATGACGTAGTAACAAGCACAGTGGGCCAAATCAGATATCCAATGCAATTTTTCTTGGTAGAACTAGATATTACCAAAACCAAAATTTGTTGAAAGAATGGAATGAATGTATGTTTATACGCCAAGGAAGTAGCTTGGGGGAAGGAGGGTCAGCCCTCTAAGATCAAAATTAGCCCCCTTCAAACGAAATGAACATAATCTATCAGGGGCGCAGACCAAGTCCACAAATAGCATGCGGACTAGGCCTTCCTGCTCTGTTTTTTCTAGAATTTTTGTAACATAATTAAGTGACTCATTATAAAAAAATAAGCTCCCCTAAAAAAGGAAAACATTATTTTACTTTAATTGCTGTTTTTGTAGTTTAATAATAATATACAAATAGATTCCTACAAAAGGATAACTGCCTGTATTTCTATGGGAAGTGGTAAAGTAAGAGATTTCCCTCCCCCCATAACCAGCCCCCTCACAACCAACCTACAACAATCTGCCCCCCGTCCGATATCATAAGGACTGAAGAGTTTTATTTAATGATATAACATAACTTTTTAAAACTCACTTTTGCATTTGGGTAGAGAAATGTGTCCACGATCAGACATAACAGGTATTTTGCTAAATAAACCAGATCACGTTTTTATTATCCATAAGTAAAGGCTCAACGAAATCTTTATGGTGAAATATAATCAGAGTGTCCTCTTCTCATACAAAAAATGTTTTTAAAAAGAAGACAAAATTCTGTGCCGTTGTGGAACTTGTAGGACTTAAATATGTATTTCAAACTTATGTATGTACTATGTTTTACTTAGTACACAGTTTTCTTTCTACTGAATTTCTAAAATATACAATTTTTTATTTATACAAGGTGTTTCAAAACTCAATAAAATAATTTTAGTTTTGAATTTCTTAAGTAATTGTTAGTCAAAAAGTTTATATAAACATAGACACGTAAACGCTTAGTTTTCGAGATACAGGGTGTTAAAATTTCATATATTTATTAGTTTTTTGTTTATAGCTCGTGTAGTTTTTGAGATATGCTGCTCAATGTTGTCAGTACACTATAAGACATGCCAAACGATAGTAAAAATCTACAAGGTTATACTATTTCAGGGGTCATGTCAGCTTTTTCCTGGGATATTTTTTTGTTGTAAGTCACTGGTACATTCTAAATCAAGAAATAAAATCGTTGTTTCCTTTGCAAACTTTTTTGTCTCTTGCAATTTTTTCGTATCTCTAACCGTTAAAAAAAAACCCTTTTGCACCAAAGACTGCTATTTTCAAAATAAAAAATGCTTCGGTATAGCATGGCGACTATATCAAAATAAATAAAAAATATTATCTCGAAAACTAAGCGTATGTAGACCTATGTTTATATGAACTTTTTGTCTTAAAATCACTCAAGAAATTTAACATTAAAATTATGTTATTGAATTCTGAAACAACCTGTATATCTGGGCCTGAGTGGAAGAGCGTGCTAAACAAACTAGCAGGCAGCGCGAACTCTGACCTTTGTCACACATCCTAGTTTTAGATATACGAAGCATGTGTATTTATATATTTTTTTTGTGACAATACAAACATTAATTATTATTAAACTTAAAATATGATTTCTGTCGCTTTGTGGTTCCTAAATGTACACAGCACACCCACAAATTGTTATCATACTTAACCGACTATCTCTCAGAAATATAACGTCATATTCCTTATCCTTTTTTATAATACTTCAGTTATGTAGTACCTAATTGTTTTTAGTTTTTTTAGTAATAGCAGCCGTTAAATTCAATTAAATTAAATAACCATTAGAATATATAATTCAATTATAGAACCAGTATGCTATCTGAAGAAGGTGGAATATATAAGCAACAATGCCAAATTAATTTCAGCAGGAAGTTTCAAACATAACCTACTATCTTATATTTAAAAAGTTCAAAAACTTATAACAGTTAGTTTTTGTATTATGAGTTTTAAAAGGAAAACTGGGATTTGTAATATTAAATTCAACATGCGACAAAATATTACCTAATTTTTAATAAAAAAATTGACAGATCTAAAAGAACATCCATTACACATAATTTACAAAAAACTGTACGTGTAACCCTACTATAAACTATAAGAAAAACATCGATTTAGATGCGGTAAACTTCAGGTATTTTTCCGAAAACTTTTTGGTCTGTTCAATTTTTCCTGTAATTATTTATTTTTTCTAATAATTATTTTTGAAGCGAAATTTTTTTTCTAATAGTGCTTAATTTTTCTAAAATTTTTGTACGCGGCGAAATTTTTTTCATTGAATGTTTTCTGTCATTTGCACAATAAGGTTAATGGGTGGGAGGGAAGAAGAAAAAAAATGCTTATTTTTTGTATTTTTTTGCAATACATACTTAATTTAGGTACTAGCAGGTGAAGCCCATCTTCAACAAACAAATCTAGCCTACCTAAACTCTATCACACTCGTCCCCCTTGCACGAGTTTCCTCGAGGGGTGATCAGCTGCCCACAGTAGGTGTACAAATTTTTCTACAGGACCCCACAGGTCTATACAGGACTTCCACAGGACTCCACAGGACTTTACAGGACTATACAGGACTCCACAGGACCTCTACAGGACTCCACAGCACTTCCACAGGACTATACAGGACCCCGAGGCCTAAAGGGTGCCCGACGCATGATTAAGTACTAAGGCGGCAAAGGCAAATCGGCCCTTTAAGAAAAACACGAGTTAAGATGGACGTGATGACCTTTTTTTTTTTTGGTCGCGAATTTTTTATGGGCGTTCAGCCACAGGACTATACAGGACCCTACAGGCAGGACTATACAGGACTTGCACAGGACTATACAGGACTTGTACAGGACTATACAGGACATGTACAGGACTATACAGGACCAAAAATTTATTAAAGTCCTGTAGGACGGTGTACAAATTTGGTTCAGCTGATCGCCCCTCGAGTTTCCTCATATCATCCATTACTTAAATTTTTTCCGATCTAAAAATTAAACCTATTTAAGTCGCTTCCCTCGGTGGCGCAATAGTCTAAGCTACTAATTGTAGGCTAGGCTACAAATTTCCGCACTTTTTTTGAATTGGTTCGGTTAGGTTTATGACTTTTGACCTAATTACTCGATTAAACAAGTGTTTACTACGAGTATTTTAGACATTATTTCATACATATTAAAAATGATCAAGAGTTTTAAAAAGTAGACATGTATTAGTAAACATAAATATTATTTTTCAAATTAGATCAAATTTTTATTAAGTTAAGAAATAACTGTACTAAAACATTAATTAAAAAGTGGTTTGGTTAGTTATTATTTAAAAAAAAAACTTTAATTAAGTACACGTTTGCATTTTCACAATTATAACAATATAACTATCAAAATGGAGTTATTTTTATTTTATATTTGGATATATTGGGAGTTTGACTTTTGAGCAGTCTAGTTTTGTAACCGTGTAACCAAATTAAATATAAATATTTCGTCAGTTTAAACAAATAAGTTGTATAGTTTTAGTGTACAGTAGCCATCTTGAATTTTAAAAAATCCCTATTATTCTTTATTTGCATTTAAAGCCTTAAGAAAGGTATCGGTTTCTTATTCCAATTGATTAATAACTGACCTACCAAAATAACAATAGCCGGCTTCGCTGGTTAGTCCTGACTTGCACGTGTCATAGCGTAAAAAAATCGCCTTAACAAGGGAGAATTACTTATAAAACATGTATACCAAATTTCATTAAAATTGGTTAAGTAGTACCTGAAATAAGCGATAAAAAACCTTATACCTTTTGTATTGATGTACTGATGTAAGCGCAGTGTTTTAACTGAAAGAAAATATATAAATACCTCTCAGCTTTTAACTGTCTGCTATCTTTATTTTATATTTGCGATCATTTTTGTTTAGTTGGATTTAAAAGCTTATTTACTTTACATATATTTAAAATTTTTCGGTACCTAGTCAAATATTTAGCTGCATTTTAAATATGAAATGTTTTTATAGGTCACCCGGTACATCGGTAGCTAAAATTTTGAGGATTTACTACCCCTTAATCTTGTAATACAAAACTGCTAAATTATAACAATTGGTCCCACTGTGCGACGACACTACACGCGATCATCACCACTGCCAAGGGGTGCTGTGAAGTCTATACCGGCGGCGTTGCCGGGCTTCAGTTTAAATCTTGTGGCTAAAATTTTTTAGTCGGGCAAAACGATCGGAAAACTAATTGAAAAAATCGGCCCCCAGACGGGAAATAATAATTGTGAACATTTTTTAATGTAGTCATCCGTGACAATCAAGCTAAAAACTGACAACTTATCAAATTAAATTAGAGAATAATTTTTTCATGGTGTATCAAAAAAACAAAATTTTTCTTGAAAACATAAAATACAAAATAATTTGAGCGCCAATCAGAGTTCAAGGCGGAGTTCGGACAAGCAGTATAGTAAAGGTAAAAAAGACACTTTCCACAATACAAGAGCATGAGTCAAAATGTTTTGTGAAATTATTAGACGAAATAAACAAAATCCAATTTGTTTTTAATACATAGAAATCAAATAGACTTTAGTCTTCAAAAAATATTTTTGCGCGCCCCTGGTAAAGACATTTTCAAGCGAAAAAAGCCTTAAAAAGTTTCTGGTGAGCAAAAAACTTCTTAGGCATTTGGTAAAGACTTTTAAGTATCTCTATTACGCAAAACAGGACCCTTTTTTAAAATTATGTAGGATAGCACACATGTTGGGATTTCATATTTAAAATATTTTCTCAGATTTATCAGTGCAGCTTTTTTATTTAGAAGTAAGAACACTTTTTAAAAAATTTGTGTGGAATTTACCAAAAATATTTTCACCTTCCTAGCCAACGCAGCAATGGCTATAGAAAGTATTATTTTCGAAAAAAAAATGAGATAACGCCAAAAATGTGTTATTTAAGTGTATTTTGTACTATTTTAGCAATTTCGTCATGACGTCTGTCTGTGTGTGTGTCCTCCTAAACCGCTAAAGCGATTTTCATAAAATTTGCACGTAAAATAGGGTTCAACACTGTAACGAGCAGGTTAAATTTTGGTCAAAATCTATTGATGCCTATGACAGTTTTTTTGAAAGTTTAAAAATTGAAAATATGCATACTTTTTAATCATCGGTTTCCAAAATGTATTAAAACACATTTTTCCTAATAATTTGTGTTATAGACAAACGTCGTGAAAGCTTTTATTTCTGAGATATTTACAAAAAGCTGTTTTCAAGGCCGATTTAGCGTGGTGTTTACCTGGAGCGTGCTAATGAGCCAAATAGGTATCAGATCCGTTGTGGTTCCATTTATTTCATCAAAAATTTGTTAAAAATTGGCAATAAACTTTTTTTAGTTGTTTGAACTGTTACAAAACATATTTGTTCATGAAAAATTTGATAAAAGTTTGTACATTTGGAAAATAAAGTCGTTTTTTTAAGCAGGCCTTATTTGGCAGGTGGCGGTAAAAAAATATTTGGTAGATTGGTTTTTACAGAAGAATTTTGGTAGAAAAATATTCGATAGAAAAAAATATTTATTGGAAGAACATTTGAAAACAAATGCACTTGCTAAAAAAACATTTGGCAGAAAACATATTCCATTGAGAAAATTTTGCAGAAAAATATTTGTTATAAAATATATTTGGTAGATAAATGAGAAAATACATTTAATAGACAAACATTTACTAGACAATTATTTGATTGAAATTAAACTTAATAGAATAAAGTTATTAGCTTAAATTGAACTGACCCAAGCCTACTTAAACTAATATGATTTGAGCAAATACTCCGACAATAAACAACTCATCAATTCAGAAATATTTTAAAATGATCTATAATTTCACACAGGAGGGCCTTAAAGTAGGTTTTAACGCCAGTGGTAACTAAAATACTGTTTTAGCGACCGCGGCTAATAAAGTATCTCATTACGCCCTAAAATTTGGGCTAAAAATTACACTTTAATGCCTGGTTGTGCATTAATAATATTTTAGGGACATAGCATTCTTTAGAGGTGATCCGTGATTCTATGACTAAATCAATAAATTACCGTAGTTAAAGTAAACAAAATCATTGAGTCATTTAACAACACACAAGAATAAATTAAAAAATATTATTTGGTAAGGGCGAAAAAGACAAAGCAGACCTTCCGGATACTGTAAACGACGAATATATATATCTCGGTCTATGAAGAGTTTTCATCCTCAATACCTGATACACTCTCTGGATACCTAAATTGCAATATTATTATTTGTGGGGATTTTAATTTGCCTAGGGTAGTGTGGGTTAATTCGGAGAGTGGTCTTTGTGTCGAAAGTGTTGAGTCAATCACATCAGCTAATCTGCTGTGTGCTTGCTGTAATTATTTTAACCTAAAACAGGTTAATCATATTCCTAATGCCTTTGGTGATTTTTTAGACCTTATTTTTTCAAGTGTACCTGACTGCAAAATCTCTTATGCACTAGAAAACCTTTCTAATGTTACACAGCGCCACCCTGCCTATGAAATTTGCTTTTCTGTTAACTGTGATGTGGGTCTTAAGTACGATATTTTTTACGATGATTTTAAAAACTGTGATTTTGCCGCAATTAATGATTACTTATCTAGTATTCCTTGGGAGTCTGCACTCGATTCAACTGATATAAATGAATGTGTTGATTATTTTTATAGTACTATTTATTCTGCTTTTGAAATATTTGTGCCAGTAAAACGATATAAATCTACTAACTTTCCATCATGGTTTAGTCGTGAATTACAGCAACTGATTATCCAGAAAAAAAAGGCACATTGTAAATTCAAAGGATCTGGCAACAATGTCGATTTTTTGAGGTTTTCAGAACTGCGTGACAAATGCAAAATCCTGCGTAATGGTTGTTATGAATCTTATTTAGAGAAAGTTAATCAGGATGTTGCACAAAATCCACGTTTATTCTGGAAACATGTAAATAATCTGAGAAAATCGAGTGCATACCCCAGTTCTATGTACCTTAACAATGAGACTGCAGATAATGGTCAGGACATTGTCAACTTATTTGCAAAGCAATTTTCCTCAATATATCAAGAACATCAAGGTGAAGTACCCAACTATTCCTTTAAATTTAATTTTGACCTAAGTTCAATTAATCTTTCAATATCCGAGATATTTGAAGGCATACTAAGTCTCCAAACCAAGTTCTCCCATGGTCCGGATGGTGTTCCATCCATTTTTCTACAAAAATGTGTGTTCGCTCTGAGTAAACCTCTTCATCATTTATTCAATCTGTCTTTATCCAGTGGGACTTTTCCTGATTATTGGAAAATTAGTTTTTTAACACCAATTTATAAGTCTGGTGACAAGGTTGATGTCATGAATTATCGTGGAATTAGTATTCAGTCTGTGATCCCAAAGTTACTAGACAAACTTTTTTGTAAACACTTTACTTGGCACTGCAAGAGTGTTCTCAGCGATCAGCAGCATGGGTTTACTCAGGGTAGATCAACAGTGACCAACTTGCTTACCTACCAGAAGGACCTGTTAGCTGCCTTTGAGAGGTCTGTGCAGGTGGACAGCATATACACGGACTTTTCGAAGGCGTTCGACAGGGTAAGTCACACGCACATTGTTGCCAAGCTCAGGGCGATGGGACTTGGTGCGACTCTGAGTGATTTTTGTCATAGCTTTTTGACGGGGCGGACCCAACAGGTTAGGATGAGCAACTATATCTCCAATAATATTTTTGTGCACTCTGGTGTTCCACAGGGATCGCACATTGGTCCCGTTTTTTTTAATTTATTTATTTTGGATCTTGGAGATGTGATTGTTCATTCTGATCATTTGGCGTTTGCGGACGATTTTAAGCTGTATAAAATGATTGAGTCGTACCTCGATGCACAGTTGCTTCAGAGTGATCTTAATAGTGTTGTAGGATGGTGTAATGATAATGGTTTGGAGCTTAATGTTAAAAAATGTATGTCCATTTCTTTTGGTCGTGGGAACAATCAAATACAAAACCAGTATTCTATTAACAATTTACCATTAAAAAATGTGACTTCTATAAAAGATTTAGGGGTTATTTTTGATACAAAGTTAACCTTTGTCTCTCATTTTGAGGATGTTAAAAATAGGGCTATGCGAAACCTTGGCTTCATCACGCGTAATAGTGCACACTTATCACCACAATGTTTCAGGCTTCTTTACTGCTCTCTTGTGCGCTCTGTGTTGGAATATGCATCTATAGTGTGGTCCCCATATTATAAATGTCATATTGATAATTTGGAATCTGTACAGAAAACATTTTTAAGGTCTTTGGCATTTAGAGCAAACATAAATATTTACAATGATTTTTGTATAAACTATAACATTGTGGCTGAAACATTCAACATTGAAAGCTTGGAGACTAGAAGGACATGTATTGATGTCTTGACTCTTTACAAAATTTTAAATGGTTTATTTTACTGTCCTTCGATTCTTCAATTAATATATTTCAACACCAACCAACGAAGGGCCAATTCACCAATGTTTCGTATTCCATATCATCATGCTAACTATGGATTTTTCTCCCCGGTTACTCGCACATTAAGATTTTATAATACACATTGTCTTGACCCTTTTTCGTGCAGTCTTCATACCTTTAAAACAAGACTGAAATCATTAAGTAATTAAGTCTAGTTATATAGTAATACTGTTAATTTTAAAATTTTACACATCTACTAGTTTACCAATTTTTAAATTTTATAATTTGTTTTGTTTTTTTTGTTTTTGTTATTTGTGACCATCTTGGTTTTTCTACTATAGTGTTTTTTCTGTAATTTTTGTAAAATGGCTCTGCCGTCGAAATGAATAAATAAATAAATAAATATTATCGTAACCCCTTAACTGAGTTTTTATGGGCTCAGTAATAAAGTAGATTTAAATATTATGGCAATAGTAGAATAAAAATGGGTCTTCTTACACTACACGTCAAACAAATAAGTTGTTGAACCCGCCCCACATAAAGCAAATGACAATCTCCAAATGAATGACAATCTCCAAATGCAAAATTATAGCAAAAACAATACAAATTTTAAAAATTCTTGTTACTAGAAATTTCTGCATGTGTCGCAGGCTTATGGTAATATTAGTCTTATTGCAACGCTCTTAGATTTTTGTAATGCGACTAACTAATTACCGCACTATTATAGATAATAATTTAAGAAGTATTATTATACGCGTGTCGCTTGTCAATTAATTGTTTGAAACTCGTAGAGAATGATAGTAGAAACACAATTTCGGACTTCCATTGTCTTCATTTATTTTAAACACGAAGTTCTGGTTAGTATGTATCTCTAACCGTTTTCAAGTCTAAACTAACAATCCAGTCTACAGGCTACTACTTATACTACTTGGTGTGCAGTCAGATGTGACGGTCGGCCCCCTGTTTAATCCTAATACCCTTGTTTTCCTTAAGGAGTGGATTCGATATGTTTGGTATATGTCCGTCCTTGGTTGAGTGAAATCTTCTTTATTTTGCATTATAAACGCAACTTCAATAAAGTTTCGCTATTGCGGCTCCTTATGCAAAACTTTAGCTTCTGAATCCCGTGATCATTTGACCATGCATGATCCGATAATCCGGATTTTTTAATATCCCCTAATTAAGTACTTTTTAGATGTTCATTAACTCTAACCTGAAGAGGGCGTTTATAATGCAGAATAAAGTAGGGTCACTGCATCCTGCAAGCATGGCGTCTACCAGGGGTAGCGACACGAATGTCAAAACCGTACTCAAAATTCCATAGACGTTCGTGAAAAATACTCATTTTTATACAGTCTAAGAAAAAAAAATGTTTTAATAAAACTTAAGAAGATCTCGTTTTCATACAGCTTAAGAAATAAAAAATATGTTCCTTGAGTTTTTGGGTTATGAATATTTATTGTAGGTATATTTATTGTTAAAAATCATTTTCTTTTAAATATTATTTGTATTTTTTGTGTAAAAATAATACGTAATAAATAAACAAACAGGACATAAATAGATTTGTATGTTAAATGTTTATTAATACTATATAATATATCAAAGGACAAAAAAAAGCTCAAAAACAGTTTGAGTTTTAGTAACGTTAGGCTTTAATTACTTGTAATTTTATAGTATATTTCATATAACTATCTTAATATTTATGTTCGAAAGCACACACTTCGAAAATCATTATCTTCAAACTGAAAATTGTTCGAAAACATTTTCTTCGAACAAAAAATTATTCGAAAACGTTTTCTTCGAAAGGAAAATTGTTCGAAAACATTTTCTTTCAACAGAAATTTTTCGAAATCATTTCCTTTGAACGAAAATTTGTTCGAAAATATTATTTTAAAGTGGAAATTTCTTCAGAAACATTTCTTTGAAAACAAATTTTTCAAAAAAAAAATTTTAGAATTGGCTTGCCAAACTTAGCACAACTCATATAGTTTGACTAATGGGGTCTTTTTCTAACAATTTTTGGAAACCTTCCCTGACTTCTTTGCCGGGATCCTAGAGGGTGTAAACCAAATCGAACCAACCGAAATTTATTTTCGAGAAATAATTTCCCTAAATTAGCCTTCCGGTCCTCATTTTGGAAAGTTGAAATCGGTGTTACTCTAACCTTTCTCAATTGAGCACATCAGGGGGTATCTGGACCGGTTGGGATACGTTTGCGATCAATTGACAAAGTTTAGGAAAATACCAATTTCGACCTTCCAAGAGGAGGAAAGTAGACAAATTTTCAGACAGTTTACGATCCCGGTAAAGAAGTCAGGGTTTTTTTGAAAAAATATGTTAGAAAGACCTTGCCTTAGTCAAACTATATGAATTGTGTTTGGAAATCTAAATATTTTTCGAAAAACTTGCTTTTGAAGAAAATGTTTTCTATTCGAAGAAAATGTTTTTGAGCAACTATTGCTTACGAACAAATTTCCGTTCAAAAACAAATTTTCGGTCGAAGAAATGGTGTTCGAACAAATTTCCGTTTGAAAAAATGTTTTTGAACAAATTTCCGTTTGAAAAAAATATTTTCGAACAAATTTCCGAGGGAAGAAATTTTTTGCGTTTTTCGTAAATGAGGTTATGTTTGGTGTCGCTACCCCTGGAGACGCCAGGCTTTCAGGATGCAGTGACCCTAAGAATAAAGAAGTTTTCAGTCAACCAAGCAGGGACATACGAAACATATGCTTATATCTAAACAATGGTAGAGCATAGAGGACCGTTATTTTCCTTCTTTGATTTTAACCTAAATAAATTTGACTTTGATAAGTTTGTCGCGTCTCCATCTCCCTAAAATATGTCATATATAGAGGGTCTCTAACCTGATGTAATAAAGCAGCATCACAATACGATGCATTTAATAAAGCCTGACGTCATTAGTCTATCAGTTAGAAATATTTATTAAGGTAGCACTACCATTATGCCTAGTTGCATCACAAAGAAGCGTATTCTTTGTGGTTGCATTGAAAAAGCCTAGGTGTATTAATTATAGTAGAAGTGATATTACAAGTATCCTTTGACATACGCTAATAAAATATCAACTATTTCACAGCTGAAAAATCAAATGCAACGGGTGCAGTTGTGCAAACTATAATTTGCACACGAGCAAATTATTGTCCTATTTATTGCTGTAAGGTAGATTTTTTATGTTTTTTTTATGCAATTGGTGTTTGAAAGCAATGGTTAATTAATGCTAATTGTAAAGGCTTTTAACACAATAAACATAAAAAATCATGCAATATTTTACTCGGGAAATAGTCCCTAGAATATCCCGCATTCCTGAGCTAGTAGTAATGCCGCGTACACACCTGAACAGTTCGACGAACATTGGGCTGCGCAACGAGCCGAGCGGCGAACCGAACACTAGTTTGGATTGGGTCTTGAGCGTGCTCGCTTACGATTCAGCGAATCCTGGCCATTTCCATCGCTCGTTGGCTTTTTCCCAGATATCAAATATAATGCGCGCGAATGGGTGTGTTCGTTTGGACGGAACAAAATAAAACTGCGAACAGACATTTAAGTCTTGAAGGAAACAAAGCATTTTTGGGAACAGCAGAAGCGGTCCGTTCGTTGCTCTGCTCGTTGCGCGGCTCAATGTTTGTCGAAATGTTTAGGTGTGGACAGGGCTTAATATTTCGTGAAGAAAAACAGTATACCACTTACATTGGCTTTTAACCAAATTTTAAATTAAAAGATTTTTGGTCATAAAGTATACATTTTACTCAAACATAAACATTTTCGCTTTCACTAAAACACCTTTCGTTTAAAAAAACTTTTCCATTACAAAATGCCTCTACTAAACTAAAAGTTCTGACTTAATTGGTATAACAAGTTTTGTTTTATACCTATTTCCTTATCCGGAGAAAAAGACTATTAGCGCCTTGCCAAGAAACTTGTTCTTAAGAGTATAATTTAATTTACTTTTCAGTGATTTAGTTGCCTTGAGGAGGAAAGTTGTTAGTTTTGCTTTTGCATTATCGTATCTTGTTTGCTAAAAGTTTTATAAAGCTTTTAAATATAACCACTACGAACAGAGCGTTTGTGCTGTTCTCAGAAATCCTCTCAGTTGTTTTCACTTTAAGATTTAAATGTCTGCCGATTTATTTTATTCCGGCCAAATCTGCGAACCCATTCGCACGCAGTATCTTTAATGTCTGAGTAAAAACCGAGAAGCAATGGCGTAATAAAACAGCACTACTATTTGTAAATTTAGATAATTTTTATTATTTATAACAAAAAATGGACTAGGTTCTTGAAACCGTAAGCAATATTTTTTGTAAAATTTTTTGACTTGTGTTATCTACATTTTTGTAGCCGTAAAGATTAATAAATATTCTATTCTATTCTAATGGGAAGTCGGCGTACCATTCGCCGAATGGCTACGATTTGTCGAACTGTTGGCTAGCCCTTTCGGGAAGGGAAAGGCACATTTGCATTAGAACAAAACTTGCCGTACGGCCGGCTGATGTACATGTGCGTTACTGGCTTATATCCCCTCTCATGCCAACTAGAGTCAGCTGGCATATATTTTAAAAAAGGATACCGTCGACGGCCGGCTGAGGCATCAGTGCGTGAATGTTTTTTGAGCGGGCGCGACGTATCGACGCATATTTGCGGCCGTACAGACTGCTTTTTGCGGAAACACATGGTAAAACATTATTTTTCGTTTGTTATTCGTTCTGTCTGATCTATTTTGAAAAAAAGCTGCAGTAAAGCCATGAGTAGAAATAAGGATCAGTCTTCTTGCTAAAAAAAAGCGAAAATATGTTAATTATGTTTTTAAGTCAAGAAATCCCGTTTTTAAAAACTTTATTTTAAACAAGTTAATGTTTACAGGCTAAGGCTTAAGCTAAAAATGATTTTAATATTAACAAATCGAAATATATAACCTAGTAGAAAAATGCAGGATAGCAAGAAGAACACCTGTGGGATATGGTGCAACTCATCTCTTCTAGGTACATGACTCCTCCCCCATTAGACGGAAAACAACGCTGAAGTAGCGGGGTTGTTTTCTAGGGTTGAGACTTCTTTTTCTTTTTTGCTGCTGGCTTTTCTTCTGTAATAATACCATAAACCATATGCAAAGGCAGCTGCCAGACAGAACATAGTAAAGATCGTAAGGGCACTCCATGTTGCAGGGTGAACTTCCCTCATGTTTGGCATTTTCAATAGGCTGGCTTGATTTTTCAAATTCTTGATTTCTTTCAAATCAATAGTATTTATTTGTATTGGATTTGATTGTAATTGATTCTCTTGATGGAAGATTTTCATTGGTGGTAGAAAGAACGGACTACCATTAAAAATGTCCTCTTTATTGGACATCAATTGATTTTCCCATTGAATGCTACAATTTTGCGGTAGCTCAACTAAACTTGGGCTCTTAATGAATATGAATTCTCTATTGCTGCATACTTTCTGTACTTTGATTTCTCTCTTGATCGGTACCATTATTACGTATTGATTAGTGATTGATTGAACAATTGATTTAGATAGTTCAATATGTGTGAATTGACAATTTCTAATATCGGCTCGCTTTATAAGGTCCAGTGCACAATCTTTGATGTGAGGTGTAAGGCGATTTTGGCAGATGTACGTCTTCTCTAGTTTTGGGCAGGCCTCTTCTTGATATTGGTTTTCTTCTGTTCCAATATTAAGGTAGGAAGAATTTGGGATAAATATTGATTGATTTACAGGTATTGGAAATAATTGAAATAATTCAAAATTTTCTTTCAGAAAAATAGGAAAATGAACAGCAAAAATAATTTTATCATTTAAAAATTGAACTTGTAAGCTCGCTATTTGATAATAATAAATTAAATCTTTGAACAGTAGAATTTTATTTTCACCATATAAAGTGGTTAAGTTAGAAATTATTTGTTCTAGTTCATATGCAGAAATTATTGAGTTATGCAGTGTATTTAGACTAGCAAACATAACAGCGTTCTCCAAAGTATCCAAAAATGATATCAAACTTTGACAATTTAGAGTTATTTGAAAAATGGCATTGTGTGATTTTAGATAATTGGTAATATCGTTTATTGATCGGGTGATATTAAATCCTACAATCTCAATATGTTTTTTAAGAAGTCCTTGATTTCTTACTAAAAGCGTTACGGTGTTATTATAATTATCAATCAATTGTTTTGTTAAAGATATTTGAAGTTTAACTTCTGTGTTTACCGAATTTTGATTATTCAATAATGTATTGATTGCCTGATCGTATTTTTGACCATCATCTGAGTCTAAAGTACCGAAGAGCCATTTTGATGCTTTTCCAATAACATTAATTAAGCCACGTTTCGACCTTGTATGTCGTTGCTGTATAAAGTTATTTAATTTCACTTTTGTTTGTGCGATAAGATACCTAGCGTGAATGAGTAAATTCTTAGAACTATAGAAATAAGCAAAGTTTTGCGATCCATATTTAGGCGTAATATTAAGCGATTTTTCTATAATACGATAAAAGCTATCAATTGTTTCCAATTGATTAAAAAGCGGTTTAAGCTCTACGTAATGTAAAAATGTATATTTACCCTCGATTATTCTAGTGTTACCTAATTTAAAAGGGAGTAAAGGGGTATGATTGGGGGTTATTTTGATTGCC
This sequence comes from Aspidapion aeneum, assembly GCA_963576565.1. Classification (NCBI taxonomy): domain Eukaryota; kingdom Metazoa; phylum Arthropoda; class Insecta; order Coleoptera; family Brentidae; genus Aspidapion; species Aspidapion aeneum. The sequence goes on from OY755038.1 coordinate 57,938,786, forward strand.
TCATTCTGAGTCTTCACTAGTGTCATCACGATGAACAGGGTAGCTAGTTGAAGGGGTAGGTTCCGCATTTTCCTGCGAACAAGAAAACTTTTTAGGTTTTTGAATTTGTGATTTGTGTATGATTTTCTTTTGTTTGGTATAAACTTTGTTTCCTAGGTCTTGTAAAACCTTATATTTTATTTTACGCGGTTTGTCTTTTTGTCGTTTCGCTTGCTTCTGTAACATAAATTGTCGTATCAGGTGGCATGGGAATTGGGTCTTCTCGTTTTTGATTTTGTTTGATTTTAATGTTATGGGATGTTTCGAATAATTTTTGGTAAATAATTTTTAATCTGTCACGTCTGTCATTGACATATTTACTTACAATGACCTAGTCTGTGACATCGAAGGGGTCTAGAGAGTCAAGTCATGCATCAACCGAACCGAACCGAACCGGATGTAATGTATTGTGGTAGGCCATAGTGATTAATAAAATTTATTAGACTATCAAAAATATGTACACTACTACAAGCTTCTATAGGGTACGCTTGACCATATCGTGAAAAGAGATCTATTTTTGTTATAAAAATTGAATTTGATAACTGGAACGTGTCTAGGTGAATGCATTCAAATGGTTGTGTGAGCGTGGGCGCCAGTGAAAATTTTATCTGCGGTGGATGTCTATCGTATTTTGCCCTTTGACAAATATCGCAGTTGTTTATGTATTGTATTAGGTCAGTTTTCATTAAAGGCCAATAATATAGCTTTCTGAGTATTAAAAAGTTTTCATTGATACCTCTATGATTTTTATTATGGTGATATTTTATTAACTCTTTTTGTTTTTTTTCTTCATAGACGTCCGTTAAAAATGTGTTTGTCAATACTTGCTTGTAGGCGTGGTTTGTAAGTGTTTTTTGCAAAATAACACTTATTCTTTCATTTAAATTTACTATTGAATTTTTATTGTAAAAGCAATAATATTTCTTTGGGCTGACATATTCTTTAAAGAATGTTATTATTTCTTCTTTATAGTTTAAAGTTAGGTGTACTATAAATCGTTGTTTAGTTTGGAAAGGTTTGCTACTGATCACGTGGTATGATCCTTTTTATTTTGATCGAATAATATTTGATTGGAATAAGTATTAAGGCAATTTTCAGTTATTGGTATATTTAAAATTGGGTTTTCTGCAGATGTATGCATGGTTACGTCATCTGGTATATCTTCTTCTATAGGTTCTTCCTGTCTTTCTTCATCGGGTGGTTTCAACTGGATGTCAGAGTGGATTTTATTCTATCGGTTATTGGTTTTATTGGAACAATTTTCTAATAATGCATTTATTTGGCTTCTCTCTTCTACAGTTAGGTTTTCATTAATTTGTGATATATATTCTTCGATTTCATCATTTATTTCTCCAGGGTTGCCAATCATAGAGTCGTTATTGATCATATTAATTTCTAATCGAGATAATGCATCTGCTTTTATGCTCTGTTTGTCTTGTTTTGTTGTTGTCATTGTTTCTGAGAAACAAAGCTGGTTGGTAGTGTATTCCGGTACTAAGATATCAATATTATTCGCGGAAACTGGGATTTTAACATTTGCGGTCTCATGTGAACGTACAGTTTTGCTGTGACTTTCCTTCTGCACCTGACGATAGTCTGTAGGAATGCCGGTGTGGGTGTTGACTAATAATTTATTTGATAAGTCGATAGAAAATTTAAATCTTTTTAATTCTTTTAACCCTATACCATCGTAAAATTCGTGAAAATCAAATAAAATATAGGAAATATTGGTACTTGATTTAAATTCCGGAAAGGCTGGAATATCGGCTTTAAAATTGACTTCTTTTTCACATGTACCTGTTTTGATAGTGGTAGGCGAATTATAAATGTGTTGAGGATAATATTTTGCGGCTATTGATGGTTTCAATATTGAATGACGGCACCCCGTATCGATTAATAATTTTAATGGTGGGTTTTTAATTTCTATGTACGGTAAGCTGTTAGTAAATTCGATGTTCATTTCTGATGCTAGCTCCCAAAATTTGATAGGCTGGGTGTTTTGATTTTGAGAATTTTCCACGTCATATTCGTTGTCGTACGAAGTGATTTGATGTTGTTGATCATAAAGTTGTAAATAGGTATTATCTTTTTCGAAATTGTCAAAATTTTCGTATTGATTAAAATTTTGGAAATCGTTATTTTGATATATCGAATTATCGGTACAATTTGTCGAATCGTAAGATGTCAAATTTTCTTGTGTGGGATTTTGTAAATTATTAGAGCACGCGTTTGATGTCGACGGCTCATTTTGATCAATTTGGTACATTTGTGTCGAACTTGATTTTTGTATTGATTTTGTTGGTTATTTTGGTTTTGATTTTGTCTTGATTGTAAACTAGAGCAATAGACATTGGTTCGGGTTTGTTATTTGGCGTTTGTCCCAAGGGTTTAAACACATTGCTAGGTGGTCTAAAAGCTTGTTGATTTTGAAAATAATTTTGTTGTGGAAATTGTCGAGGTTGATTATTATTAATTGGTCTTTGAATGAAATTTTGATTAAAATTTTGTTGGGTAAATGGGTTTTGTGGTCTAATATAATAATTTTGATTTGGGGGTGTAAAAAAAGGATTTTTGTAATTATTTTGAGGGAAAAAATTTCGGTTATATTGATTTTGTTGATTAGGTCTTTTGGGGATTTCTATTTACTTGTAATGGTGGGATATTATTATATCTAGGTTGCTTATAAATATTTAGCGCATATTCGAAATTTTCCTCTTCATTTATTTGAGTCATCGCGGTTTCTATAGTATCGGGATTTTTAAGCCCAATAATACTTTGTAAGGATTTAGGCAAACCTCTTATGAAAGTTCTTAAACAAATATGGTCGTATTGTCGCAAATATATAACTTTTGTTAATGCGTCCATTTCTGTTATTGGTAATGATGAAATTTTTTGTGCTAAATGACTCCTTTAAACTTGTAATCTTTTTGCAAATTCTAAGGGATGTTCAACTTTTTTAGGGGTTGCTACCATGAGGTCTGTTTCGAGATATTCTAGATTTCTTTTGTCACCGAAACAATTATAAAGCGCGTTTTTAACTTCGTCCCATGTAGTTAATTCCATTCTACTACCTACTAAAATTTGTGCCCTATCTATGAGGTTATTTCTTAACGTACGTAAAAGATAATGGTGTAAAATAGAATCGACATTATTTCGGCAATATGTATTAAACAAAAAATCACCTGCTGATAAGAAGCAATTTAAAATATTTGGATCACCATTATGGTGCTATTGTATCGGCAAACATCTTTAACAATGTATAATTGATTGGATTTTGATTTTGTGGATTTTGCGGTAGAGCTATTTTTGGATTTTTGTTGCTGTTTTTTAAAGTTAAATCTGAAAAGAATTTACTGACTAAACTATCGATTGATTCAGTACTGCTTGAGCGTGATAAGTTCATTAAAAAAAAAATCTTTTATTGTAAGTCTTAACTAATTAACTACTAAAAATTAAATCAAATATCGATTTAGATTTTATCGATAAAATTAAAATTTAATTATTTTTAAAAATCTTTGTTTCTCAAAATTTTACTTTCTAAAAATTCTACTTAAAATTACTTTACATCACTTAACCGGAGTAAGGGAAAGGATCGATAGGAAAATTGGAACTTACGGTGAGTATCTTCCTATCTGGTTAATTCCTAACTTGTTGCCTTGCTGTGTTGTGGTTGGATCCTCAGGATGGCTGGAAGTTGCTGTCGAATTTAATCGCCCTGAACCTCTGTTCACCTGACCACTTTCACTAACTATGTCTATGTTCGAAATTGTCACTTAAGGGTTTAACCCACAATTCGGAGGCGATCAATTCACACGATCTGGATTGGTTCTCGATGAACAGGTACCACGCTCGCGAATTGGTTGACAATCCTACCGACTGCGCCAATTATGTATTTAAGTCGAGAAATCCCGTTTTTAAAAACTTTATATTAGACAAGTTAATGTTTACAGGCTAAGGCTTAAGCTAAGAATGATTTTAATATTAACAAATCGAAATATATAACCTAGTAGAAAAATGCAGGATAGCAAAAAGAACACCTGTGGGACATAATGCAACTCATCTCTTCTAGGTAGATAACTTGTTAGAAATATTTGTTTTTCATTGAAAATTGCATATAAAAATAACGACGCATTAACGACGCATATATGCGTCATCCGGTCATGCGGCAACGCATTTTGTCTGCGGCCACGGGGCACGATACGTACTGCAGTTAGCCCTCCTGAATGGGCTAGCACACTCATGCGAAAATTATCACTTTACCGCAATGCGTATGTGAATAATTTTTTCCCGCCTCGTGCGTGAATTTACAGCAAAAAAAAATAAATATGATACTGGTACATAACGCTTACAGAATTCTTGTTTTATAAATAGGTAAAACCTATTTTTCATTTACCTTGTATCTTGTAGCCAGTTTAATTAATAACTGTGGTCAGGCAAGCTACGCTGAGGACGCAAATGCTTTTTCCGAAGCACCGGTATGAACCGTGGTTGACTTTACCCCTTTGAAGTTACGTTTTATTATTACAAGCTTTTATTTAGCTTCAGATGTTCTGTCTAACTATCTAACTCTCTAACTAACTATCTATCAAATCCTGTGAAGCGTTTTTGACACACTTCCCATTATTCGATTTGGATGAAATTTGGTACACGCATAGTCGTCTCAAGACAATACAACATTAAGAAAAAATATCCTCCCACCCCTACTCCCACCCCTTCTATAGAAAGATGTGTTTTTGACACACTTCCCGTTATCCGATTTGGATGAAATTTGGTATACATATAGTGATCCAGTGATAATACAATATTAAGAAAAAATATCCTCCCACCCCTACCCCCACCCCCTTTCATAGAAAAATTAGTTTTTGTAGGTGGTAGACGCTTTTACTCATTGGGCGTCGACCGGTGAGATACCACCATGCCAGAACTAAGTAGCGCTAAGTGGTATCACCACGTTCCGCTACTGCGCTGGCAGTCCGGTTCCAACAATGAGTAACAGATAGCATGATGGCGTCTCCAGGATCAAAATATTCCGGAGGTAAAACACCCGACCACTCGGATCTCCGGGCGTCGGGTGATCCTGGGGGTCCTTCATGCAAAGATATTAAAAGAAGACCAAAAACTCAACTCAGAATTGATTTTAGCAATATAAGAGGATTAACTACCAACATGAATTCAGTTCACCAACATCTTGAAGAACAAAGACCTGACATCCTTGTTCTCACTGAAACTAAAACCAGTTCTGCAACACCTATTGTGAGCTATCTTTATCCCGGATATGACCTACACCACCGATTTCGACAAAATTTTGGGATCTGTGTGTCTCACTCACTCACCCCAACTTTCGCTAAATTATTCAATTTATCTTACAGGCAAGGAGTATATTCATCATCATGGAAGTCTGCCGCAGTACAACCTATTCCAAAGAAAGGAAAAAAGACAGATTTGTTAAACTATAGACCAATTGCTCTACTTCCGGTTATATCAAAAGTAATGGAAAGAGTTGTGAACAATCACCTAACCAAGTACTTGGAAAAGTACAAAATTATCAACGACAAGCAATACGGATTTCGAAAATATAGGTCAACTGGCGATTTACTTACATACGTCACTCACTTATGGCAAAAAACGATTGAGTTGCGGGGCGAAACAAGAACAATTGCCTTAGATATATCAAAAGCATTCGATAAAGTCTGGCATGAAAATCTGCTCAACAAGCTCAAAGCAATGGGATTGTCGCCGAAACTTTGCACTTGGTTTGAAAGTTACCTTAAGGATAGATCCATTTATGTTGCACTGGATGGCCGGAACTTCAACTCTTACCAAATAAATGCTGGTGTGCCACAGGGAGCAATCCTTTCGCCAACACTTTTTCTGATTTACATAAATGACCTCATTGATAAAACAGTAAATCCACTTTATTGCTTTGCAGATGATGGCAATGTAGTCTCCTCAGTCATACCACCCACTCAGTGTCTATCCGCACGTGAATTCCATCATCTTAGACTAACTCAAATATCGTAGATAAATAACGACCTGGAGATAATAGAGGACTGGGGCAACAAAAACCTTGTACAGTTTAACGCGCAGAAAACCTAAGCAGCCCTGTTTTCAAAAAAGACCAGCACCGGTGAGCCAAACAGCATGCTATCTGGAAGTGCTGTCACATTGCTGAGCCAGTTAAACATCTTAGGAGTCACTGCAGAGACCAACCTGTCTTGGCACAGTCACGTGGCAGATATAGCTAAAAGGGCGTCCCAAAAGCTTGGGGTGCTAAGTGGTACCTCTGCATTTTTCTGCTAGATTGATTCTTGCAAATAGTGATATTTAATTGATACGGATATCTTATCGTGCTAACATCGTCAAAATTTCCATCAGTCGGCCATCGCTTTTATTATTATGATAATATTAGAATGTTGAATGAATTATTTTTTAATTTTTAGTGCATTTTATAAAAGCTTGTGACTTCAAAAAATTTTTTTGCCAATTTATACTTTCCTAACTCATTGTTTTCGCTTCCGAACCGACGCCATGGAGATGGTGATAGCATGGTCTGGTTGAAGTGTGACGAAAAAAAAACTTCTTTATAGACCAGTGGACTTAGTTCGCTTTCATTTCACTTGTTGAATAAGAAATAGGTTTCACCTATTCTTTCATTCTGTTTGATTTACCTTGTACGGTCAGTTTAATTACTGTACTCAAGCAAGCCACGTTGAGGGTGGAAATGCCTTTTTTCGAAACACCGCTGTCCTTTGAAGTTGCCTATTATACTTTGTTAACTTGGAGGTTGCTGGGTTAGACCATTTTCTCATCACGTCGAAGCCAAAAATAGGATTAATCATAGCAGGGGACATCATTGTATCTGGTACTATGCCTGAGCGAATCGCAAGTGGAAACACGTCAACTTCTTATAATAAATCAATACCGGATGGAATATTATAGCTAAGATCGGTAAGACGGTCCTTGCTCCCTGGACGAATCGCAAGTGAAAATACATCAACTTCTTACATTAAATCAATACCATATGGAATATTATAGCTAGGATCGGCTGGAAGGTCCTTGCTCTGAGGCAATATTTTTTTTACAATAGTTGGCCGAGTAAAATCAAACTGATCCCATTGATGACTGTAAAATCGCCTTCAATGTTTCACAGGCAAACGAATCAGGCAAGAAATTGCACTTTTTACCTTTATTGGTGGACTGCCAAGACCATTAATTGAACGATTTTGCGAGATTAGTTCCAAACGCAACTTTTTGCAAAATTTTTCACTCATAACACTGATCTGACTAATACAATCTAACGGCTAAGGCTCTGAAGGAGTGAAAATGACCTTGTCTATCACTCATCTCTACTAAAGCTGTAATTAAAAGTATTTGTGTGAAATCCATATCACTAAAACCAAAACTTGTTGCTCGTTGGCCAAGGCAACTATTGGAGACACGTCCTCATCGATAGGATCCTCCTCAACTTTATCTATTGGTCCCGATGGCTTTTTATTATTTACAAAATTTAAAAGCGAATGTACCTATTCGATTCGAAAGAGCTACAAAATGCATTGATTTTCCAAAAAAATCTCTAAAGTTTCATATTTAGGTATATCCCTTGCAATATTGATGCAATTCAAAACGTTTTATAGTTTCAAGATTCAATTTTTGAATAATCGTGTGAAAAATCAAATAACTCCAATAGGTAGGTAAACCAAAAAATTTTAAGGCCTCTAGGTTCTCCGAAACACAATCTAATAAATGTCTAAGAAAGCCGGGGGAATCGGTTTAATTTTAGGAAAATCTAAAATCTTGTAATAAGTAGAAGCTAACAAACGAGGGTTCTCACATTTTTTCTTCAAAGTATTGAAAAAAATATATGTGAACAAATCTATAAACGACTCTGATTTAAGCTAGGCTAACGTAACGCCCTCCATTTGCGCGTGAGGCTCAAGAACCTGCCCATGATATCTATTAAATTCCGTGAACTTATGATCGTAGTCTTCGTAACGTATTTTAAATTAAAAAAAAAATTTCAAGTCAGGTTAGGCAGCTTGAGCCGAATTTTTCAACGACTAAATCCTATCCATCCATAGCGCCCGCTTGGCCGTTTTGAACTGTTTGCTTACCATTTTAAACTGCTAATTAAATTTTCAATAAACAGCCAAATAAAAACAAAACAAACCAAAATAAAACAAATTTAAAGCGCGCGATAATCTAATTTCTATGCTTTGTTATGCACAATGAAAAAAAATTTAATTTATATCCGACCAGCGATTGCTCAAATGATCGCCAACGGTTCTACGAAGATATAAAATAAGACTCGCAATATTTAGTGCTTATTAAAATACAAAAATAGTAAACCCTACACTTTTAGCTACAAAAGGTGCAGCAAAACAACGAATAATAAAACTCTAAAAACTCGATTTATTTGAAGTATAGTAGTTCAAATATTTTTAAAAAAGCTCAACTAGTGACCTTTAATTTAAAAGTCAAAACATTATTTCGAAACGTACAACGAAATACATATGAAAATAACTAATTAGGGCGACATCAAGAAAACAATTTTAGAATATCAATAAAGTTCAAGGAATTTATTCTAAAAATTTTTTTATGCCTGCCTTTTCTACAATAAACCGACATCAATTTATTTTATTATTTAATTTAGGGTTGCTATCCCGCAAAAAAAAACGAGCAATAAAAACTGCTGCTGCTTTTTGAATGCCACAAAACCCCGAAAAAAATTAAGAAGCAAAAACCAAACTTGAATAAAACTTGATCCTTGCGTTCTACCTACGATTTTTAGCTAAAATTCAAACTCCCGAATGGGTAATATCCGGATCGTTAGGAACAAATGTTACTATTAGACTTTGGGGATCGCCAGTCCTGCCCTTCGGGGGTGGTTAATAAATAATCGGTCGGTAAAGAAAATATAAAAACCCAACGAGTAATCGCCTTACCCCTGTATAGCTGATATTCTTCCAGTATAGCTACACTACGTTTTTCTATTTTCCAAAATTGTAATAGTATTTCAAAAAATCAATATACAAATCGGCACGTATAAATAGCACAAAAATATATATATAAATTGCTGAGTTGTTTCATGCGACAAAATCGAAAAGCCAACTGCCAATATAATATCGCGCGAAACAACAAAAAATTATAAAGAGATAAGACGCGGATTTTTTTCCTCAAAAAACAGCACTCCGACGCCTATATTTACAAGACTCGTCAAGATTAAACATTTTGGTTGTGTACTTCATAGAAAAACCAAGTACAGGTGGGAAGAATTCCCATCCCCCGGAAGGAGCGACCCCCAAGGCTAAAACCATCCCCAAACGTAACCTCACGATGCTTCCCAGCGTTCAGTGTTGGACCGACATGACGCAAGGCGCAGCAGCGGCACGACTAGCGTTGCTTGTTAACGCCGCCCGCCGCTTGCAGTTTAAACGGTTCCATTCTTAATTTGAGTTACTTTCGCCGCTCATACTCTGAAAAATGTTATAAGATTTATTATATTTTCCAATAAATTTTTGATTAAATTTGTTATATAAAGTTTCTACGTATCTCTTATTCAACGCTCATAAATGACCTTGTAAAATAAAAAAGTTTTTAGCGTGAAGGCAAAACTGAGCAAAGCGGTGCCTCTCGCGGCAATTTTCTTGAAAACCGTTAGTGTAATCAAAAAATAAATTATTATTATTATTTGTCTTTATTAAGATATTAGAAAAAAAATTATAATAAAGTTTATAATATAACAGTACAATAAATTAAAAAATATAGCCTAATTCTTAAAGGGCGAAGTCTAGCTAATAAAATCAGCTACTCAACATTAACCCGTTTAAAGGTAGTATAATATAAATTACACTATGAATAAATAAATGTTTAGACAATTATTTAATAAATTTGGAGGGATAAATTAAAAACCAATATAGTATGGAATCCACATAACAGTGTCATAGTGTTAATATAGTTTTCCAAAATATATCATAGATTTTCTAATAAATTCTCAGTTCACAATGAAATAGAATAAATAAAAATTGAAGAGCGGTATTGTTTTCTACAAGACGCATATTAAATTAAATATTTGTGAAAAAGTATGGCCAATTATTAACATTATTTGCTTTCTTACTAGCATTTTTTGTAGGGTTGATGGCCAAGATAGAGTAGATGTTCCACTTATAGATCTTCTTTGAAAGGCAAATCATCTTTCGTAAGGGGTACAGTTTATGGGGATAATTTATGTATGTATACAAAAGTGAACGAATTGAATGTATTGCATATGGAAGAACATTTTTCCGATGCTCGATTGACGGATTTCTTGTTTACCATACCATTGTATCTATCGACTTGACCGATTTCTTTTGGATACGTACTACGACTATGGGATAACATGCCGTTAGTTTCCGAATGTACAGTCAAAAAATCAAAAAATATAAATGTTTAAATTTTAAATTTGTATGTATGTATACAGACAAAGGTAAAGTCCACAATTTTTTGTTTTGGTTCAAATTAATTTTCCGAATTTTAAATAGGATTTTTTTTATTTTTGAGGGGACAATTTAAAAAGTCCCCGACTGTACATAAGCTGGCATTCCAAAAATTGTAAAAAGTTGGTCTAAGCATGCTATGTCTGAGAACTTGTTACATCGTGACAATGACTGCAAAAAATTTTGTGGAATTTAGGCTTGATTTAGTTTCAAACTGGGCATGCTGAATTTATTTTTCTGATGTCTTTTAATAAATAAGTTCTTATTCGAAAAACATGGTACATTCTGGTAACGCCTGGGTGACATAAGTCTTGACGTAGTTTAAGTAATTCACCTCTTAAAAAATTTGCTGAAATTCTTGAAAGAGCATCGGTAATAATAGTATTTTGTTTTCCAGGTCGATAAATGATGTCGTAGCTGTAGCATGCCAATTCTAGTCACTATCTCATGATCTCGTCATTTTTAATTTTGCTAGAGTGTCTGTTATCAAACACGAAGGAAACTGCTTGTTGATCAGACATAAGTGTAAAAGGACGTCGAATCAGAATCCATTTTCCTAATGCTTACACACGTACATATGCTTTATTATCCACAGCTGAATGCTTTTTTTCTGACTCAAGTTCTTGAAAGGAATGCTGCGAGTTTTCCAGATTGTGTCACAGAAGCGGCTATGCAGAACTCTGATGCATCCGTTTCAACAAATAAAGGCCCGTTCCTGTTTGTTTACCAAAGAAGTGAGTTTGCAATATCAAAGTGATTCAGAACGAAAAATCTGTTAATCGGATAAAGGAAACATTTTGTAATTAACAAGTTTTATCTGAAAAATTAAGAATCAATTTAGAATTATGAGAAAATAACCCAAAAACTCTTCGAAGTTCGGCTTGGTTCTTAGGTTCTGGTAAGTAAAAAAGCGGAGACAGTCAGTAGGAACCTGGTTTCATAGTTTTGTTTTCTATAGTGTACCTAAGATATTATTTGGGTTTTGATTGTAAGATGATTTTCGTTCATTAATTTTCTAAAGCTTTTCACAGCATTTTCGTCGTGTTTTTCCTGAGTTTTGCCTGTATACTATTACGGCATCTAAATAAGTGTAGACCCCAGTCAAATATTCTTTTAAGATAATAGAATCAATTACTCTTTCGAAACATGCATTACCATTTGTTACACCAAATGGTATGCGTTCGTAATGCTACAGCAGACGTCCAGCGGCTTCGAATGCAGTGTACGGTTTATTTTGCTCATTAATGGGTAATTGATGACAAGCACTTTTTGGTCATTAGTGCTAAATATCTCATACTTAGAGATTTTTTTGACCATTGATTCAATAATTGGTGAAGGACATGTGCCCAAAAGAGTATATTTATTGATGGTTTTTGAGTAATTGATATACATACGACGTTTTCGATTCACATTATGTGTGACCAAAACTTGTGCTTGCCATGGAGAGTTACTTTCTTCGAATATGTTTGCTGCTTACTATCGCTAGAATATTTGCCTGATTTGGTGCTGATTGGCCGGCAATATGTAGTAAGGTTTGCAAATAAAAAAGGTGACATAATTTTGGCTTCCATTAGGCAGCAAAATGACAGAGGGGGCTTATTTTCTTCGAAAGTTACTGCAATATGACAACGCTGCTTCATTATATCATGATCCACCACTAGGTTGACACAAACATTTGAAATTTTAAAAGTTTCATATGTTGAATCTAACAGGTCTATGTTGACTAAGCAATGGCCTTAATTAGCTGAAGAGCAAGTTGAGATTCCGTTAAAATTTGGCCTTGACTTGAATAGATTTTGAAGTTATGAGACAGCATCATATTCATAATCCAAAAGCTTTTAGAACTTCCCGTATCAACAAGAGCATTTGCTTAAAAGTTATCGATTTTGGCTTGGACAATTGCTATAGGTAAGTATTAAGAAATCATTACTTAGGCAAAAGCAGAAGTAGATGTTAGTTTTAATCTAACGTGTTGAGATTTTAAGCAGACTTGGCGAAATGTCCTAATTTTAGGCAGTTTTGACAAGTCGCGTTTCAAACGGAGCGTTGCTTTTCGGGAAGCCTAATATTTCTAAAAAATAACAATTTTTTACAGATGTAGTAGCTGCTGATGATGACATTTCTCTACATTTATCAGTATAGTTAAAAGAATTGTCCTCCAAAACATAATGCTGTGTTTATTTTCTGGCCTGTTCTGAAGTGCGGGACTGACTTACAGCTTCTTTTGGTGTTAAAGTCTTATTTTCTAAAAGTATCTCACGAATTTTGCTTTAAATCAAACCAGCGGTAAATGTGGCGCTAGCAGCTTTAAAATTACAGTTTTTATTTGAGTAATCTTAAACACAGAACGTATTGATCTATAGTTTCATTTGTTTGTTGCGGTTTCTGAAGAAGAAATCAATGTCACAGTTGTCACCATTTAGAATCATAAGTAGTTCAATTAAATTGCGTCTTCACCTTCTTTTTATCAGTGTGGTAAAGCCTAGTTTAGCTAATCTTTCTTCATACGCTTTTTTTTAATGTTAAGCAAAGTTAAGGGAATCTATGTTGAATTCTTTCTAACAGACCTAAATCTCTTTTAAATAATGGGTTCCATACCACCAGAGCATGCTCGAAAAGAGGTCTTATGTAGGTTTTATATATTAGAAGGAAACCTACGAATAACCGGACGGTCCATCGCTAATAACTTCCTTATTATTGGTCAATTGATAGCTAAGCGTTAGAAATAAAAACAATATTTCATGTTATAAGTGGCATATTGATAAATATATTTAACACTAAATTACCTAGTTAAGATGTTTTTTATTTGTGAAGTACCTAATGTATCTACAAATGAGATATTTACGGCTATGTTTTGTAAAAGTTTATATTAAATGTATTGACATTTTTTTACTTTAATGTTTTATTTTTATAAGGACTAATAAAGAGAGTATACATAACCAAAATATTTCTTTAAATTTTGTAAAACTATGTAGTTCCTGTTTTTATAAAGCACCTAATATTGCATTTAATCCATCCACATTTTATGTGTGATTAAAATTATGAAGTAATAATAAAGTTTGAAAGCAGTTAAACTGCGTCCCAAGTCCCAATAAAATTTTCTTTCTTAAGTAAAGCATTTAGATAATAATCTGAAAATTTCATAATAAATTAAATTTTATGGTTTTTGGAGTGACAGCAGAAGCGGTAATTTGTAATAATAGACATAATTTTAAATTCAGCATTTAAGAACTAATAAAATCTATAAGATTAGTGACAATTAAAAACATATTACCAGATACCAGGGGGGGTGCGGAAAAATTTGGAAACTTAAATTTACTAAGTTACTTCAAGAGCCTTTCTGCCCTACATCCCTAGAGTGACGGATATGATCGGACGTATTCTGGGAAAACACAACATAAAAACGATCTTCAAGCCATCTAAGAAGATCAAGAACCAACTCAGATCTGCGAAGGATATAAGGAACCCACTAAGTTCTTCGGGGGTATACCGCATTCCCTGTGCCTGTGGAAGTGTCTACATCGGAACAACCAAACGGTCCGTAAACACAAGAATCAAAGAACACAAAGCTAACTGTCGATTCGGACATACGGAAAAATCCGCAGTTGCAGACCATACACTAAACAATGAAGACCACCGAATAAAATTCGAAGACACACAAGTTCTCTGCGCCTCCTCTTCATACTATCCAAGACTATAGAGAAGCAATCGAAATTCATAAACACCAGCAGAACTTCAACAGATCTGAAGAAACTCTTAAAATTAACAGAACATGGGTACCGGTTCTTAAAAACACTAAACGGCTCGCTTACAACACTACACTATAGTAGTGTGAGCTATAGTGATCCTAATTTTTTGAGAAAAAAGATGTTGCTCCGATTTCAAAAATTTTTATATATCTTTGCGTTTGAGATGATTTTGAAACTTTTTTGTTACGCCGTCTGTCTGTCTGTCTGTCTGTATGTCTGTCTGTAACGACCAACGCGCATAAATCAAAAACCGCTTGCCCGATTTTAATGAAATTTGGTACCTACGCTGGGTTTTGGGTCGAGATGGTCCCATTTAAAAATGAACAAAATCGACCAACACAAGCCAAATAAAAGGGTGGGGGTATATATCAAAAATTAGAGTTTATGTAAAAATATGGCATGTGTGATATCAAACGAAAGGTAATTGCGTCTGGAGTTAAATAAAATACATTTTACTTTAAAAAAAGGATGGGGGTAAATTTAAAAAATTAGTGTTTATGTGGAAATATGGCGTGTGTAATATCAAACAAAATACATTTTAGTTTAAAAAAAAAGGTGGGGGTAGATTTGAAAAATTAAAGTTTAAGTCAAAACATGGCTTGTGTGGTATCAAACGAAAGGTAATTGAGTCTGGAGTTCAATAAAATATATTTCAGTTTTTAGTTATATATTAACTCACACGTACACTATAATTATAGTACCTAGTGTGAGCTTAGGTGCCTATAGATTTTATTTTTGTATTTTCACATTTTTAAATTTTTAATTTCTCTTAAAACAGGGAACTCATTTTTTTTCTTAACATTTTGGATTCTGAATGGAAAATGTACCCTTTTTGCAGCTTTTTCTTGAAATACCTACCCTACAAATTTACTTACCTACTTTTTTCCAAGGTTTAGTCATAAGTTCTATAAGTATGCTAAATATCAGCTTTGTAGCATGTCTGGAAGTACAGTTGAATTCTGATGATCTATACAGGAGTGAGTGGCAAATTCGACGTTCTTCAAAATTTGGTAACTACTTTACTGTTTTATGGAAGTCCATTGGAGGGGATAGTTTGACCCATTAATGTCTACGACTGTGCAAAATTTGAGTTTCGTGGCTCTATCCGAAGTAGAATTATAGATAGATCAAGTATGGGCTGAAATGTTTCAAGAAAAGGGGGTACAGCATTTTGCGCGAACTTGGCGGGGCACTGCCGTGCCTTCAGAAAAACAAAAAAGTTTTAAAAACGACTCTTTACATACAACCGAGAAAAATTCGTAAATTGATCCCAAGGAATAGGACCACAAGTCGAGCCAGTTTGCAAAAAGATTTTTAAACCAGTTTTTTTAATAAATAATTTTTATACGACTATACAAATAAACAACAGGGTTTGAAAACGACTCTTTGCCACTATCGAGAGAGAGTTCGGTGAATCGAGTCGAAGGCGAGGTCCACCAGTCGAGGGAGCGTGCAAAGAGGTTTTTAAAGCAGTTTTTTACGATACTTTTTATACGACTGCAAACTAACAGAGACCAGAAAAATTAAATTTCAATTCAACTCATTTTTATTAATAAAATCTATAATATTCCAGTGAAGTATCTAATCAACAAAACAAAGGAGCCGTGACGATTGGTATGGAACTCGGACAACTTATATTGTTTCATGACAACAATGTAAATCACAATGACGGGAGACCCATGTGCTAAAATGACGTAAGCGTACGCAAAAATGACGTCAGCCTGTGCAAAACCTTTTGCTCATGGCGTGCGCAAAATGCTGTTTTCAATTTGTGTTCTCCGTGCGCAAAAATTTCTTTTCCAGGACAGTCGTATAAAAAAGATTCAATAAATCAGGATAAAATTTTTTTAAATACAACATTGTTATCTGTTTACGGCTATATTTACCATTACTGTAAATTGCAAGTCCAATTGACATTTGGTACATATGCGGTTTGAGAAAATTACCGTAGATTAGGGTCTTGGTAATGACTAATTACCAATTATTAATGGAAGTGCAAAATACCCGTAGATTTCAATAATTACCGTGCTACTGGCAACTCTGCACTTGTCTCGGAAACAAAAGTTCCTAATGTATGTGATACCGCAGTACACCATTTAAAGCAGGGTAAGCACCAAGTTCGCGAACATTGTCCGAGCTTGGAGTGTACGCGTGTTCGCGAACAGCTTTAGAGCAGCTCGGGACTTCGTTTAGGGTTCCGAGTCGAGCTCAGTATGTGTGTGGACGTCTACTGTAATTTTGGTCGTCTTTATTATTATATAGATTTACTACTACTAGAGACAAGAGTTTTTCAAAATTTGCTGCAGACATACGGTTAAAATTTCAAATAAACTTTGTATAAAATCTCCGAGCAAAGGAACTCCGAGTAAAGGAATCTCCGAGCAAAGGAGCTCGGGTTCGGTTCGAGAGCTGTTCGAGAATAGGTCGTGAACTGATTATTGTGTTATATACCCACCTTAAAAGTGAATTAGTGTGCTTTTACTCCAAATCCCATAAAAATTTGATTATATTTAAAAGATGTACTTAAAATGTCCAGCATTCTTATATTTGTGAAAAATATTCCTTCTGTGGCATTTTCAACAATATGGAAAATGCAAAGAAGAAGCGCAGGTTTCCGTCTTTTAAGGAAAAATTGCATTATTCATATTTTCAAATTTTATTATAAATCTTATACGTATTTTTGCCAATTTTAAATTCAATAAACATATGCGGTTTCGTAAAGAGGTTACAGAAAAGAGAGGAATAAAAGGAAATGCCTTTTAGCATCTTCCTAAAAGTATGCGATAAATATCCTATGAATGCCTAAATCGCTTATTTTTTTTGACGTAACGGCATACTTGATGAGATTGACACATTTTAAATAATTCCGTTGCGGCTAGTAAAAAGGGGCGACAAGGATTTTTTTCTTAGGTTTGTGTGAACAAAAGTTTTATTTTCGAAAATAATAAAAAAAATATCCGATTAAGTTGAGTTGAGTTGGGTTGGCTCGAGTCGAGTCGAGTCGAGTCGAGTCCAGTTGAGTTGAGTAGAATCAAGTAGAGTGAGGTAGTGTAATAATTAAAAGTGCAAAAAACGCGTAATTTCCGGAACCGATCTCCGGCCAAGCAGATTTTCTTATCAATTTATTCCATTTTAAGTTCCTCCCCTTGATCAGTTTGGAATTCTATGCCAGTCGTGCACATTTGCACTTTAGTATTTAGATAAATTATTAAAAGTAAAAATTTAAGCTAATTTGAATCTAAAATTGGAAAAAATATTGCGCAACCTATTTGCAGGTTTAAATTAGCGTTCCTTCATCTAAAAGATAGCCGCGTTCGCCAATATCTGTTACATACCGGAACGATAAATTGCCTCTGCAAATTGGATGGTGAGTAAGTAGCCTTAAGTTTGATACCCTGTATCTAAAAAACACAGAAGTTAAATGCAAAATTTAATAGGAAAAAAATCAATCTTTTGACCTTTTCTACCACTCCTTAAAGTTTGGGGAATCATTTAAATTACACTTTGTATCTGCATTAGAGGTGTTGATTTTCGTTACTTTTGAATATCTACTCGTTACTCGAATCATTTTATATATTCGTTACTATCCTTACTTTAATTACTGTAACTGTATTCAATTTAGTCATACACTAACTGCAAAATTGTCGGACTGTCGTTAATTCGAAGATCATTTACTGGTAGGTAGGTAGGTATATTTTTGTTGTTGATATTATGGAAACAATCAATTGAAATTTTCAAAATGCGGGCTAAGAAATAAAGGTAGGAATTACGTAGGAACACTATGCGTGAGCTAAGAGAAACACGTACTTGGGAGAACCACATAATATTTAAAATTGCAAACCGACCGAGGTCGATCATTCCGAGCAAGCGGCTGCTAGCGTTCAAACAAACAACATTGCCAGATAGTCACGTCCTACTTTTTCTTATTGTTACCTTTTACAAATACAATTTAAATGCGTTTGTTACTTAAGTTATCATAGTTTTTTGATTTTGGATTACCGACTTTCGAGTGATTACTGAATACTAAAATAATCGAGGGAATCAAAGTATCGAAAATAATCATTTAATTTTCGGATCGGTATTCGTTACTCCGTTATTTGCCGAGTAACGAGTACTCGATAGTTACTTTTTTAACACATCTAATCTGCATGTTAGATATTCAGATCAAAGTCATTTCTCAGTAATACTTTTTACTTCTATTATATTCATCAAGCTCCACTCTCAGTAATACTTTTTACTTGCATTAAATCCATCAAGCTCATTTACATTTTCAAAAAATTAGACGTATAAAAATGTAAAGATCCTTTTCAACCCAGGGCATGCCACTTTTATTATCTGACATTTTTAGCATCTACTTCCTCTTTTAGATCTTGAGGACCAAAAAGGGTTCATTTTAAATTAAAATTGACTTATCCTTTTAATTTTTAATATAATTGACTAAAAAGGGTCTGAAACTTATCAAATTAGCACACTTAATAATAAATAAGGGCTAAATAGACCAAATTTTTCAATTAATTTAAGATTATTTTAGTAATATTAATATAATTTTTTTCCTAGCTTACCACATTCAGCTTCTCTAAGCGCCGGTACACACACGCGTTTTTCTGCAGCGCGGTGTCGCGGCGTTCCCGCAATTGCGGTTCGTGGCGCCGGCACACACACGCGTTTTGCTGCAGTGCGGTGTCATAGCAGTACCGTGCGACAGAAAAACGCGTGTGTGTACCGGCGCACAGTGCATCGATATGGGAAAAAAAGTGGACATCTGGGTATAAAGTCATTATTGAAAAGTACTTTTTTTTCATCATCACAAATTGGCAATACCCTAGGCTATGTTGGTTCGCATTTTACTACAAAAGTATTAGTTATTTAAAAACAATTTTTTGTATGCATAATCTTTACACCTTTAGTAAAGTATTTCTATAATTTGTTTGAAAAATTATGCAGTACACGGGTAACGTTTTTCTTTCTTTCTTTTCCTTTTTTTCAAAGTTTACGTTTCCGTGGAAAAAATGTTTAAATTTGTATAAGTTGGCATATATCTTGTTTGACAGAGTCACCTTTAGAGAAGAAAAGCGGATATTTTGTATTTGCTAATATTTGCTATTCTTAGAAAAAAAAATGGTTTTATTTCACATGCTCCAGCGGTATTTATTAGCTCACACTACTACTATACTTTAGGAGTGTGAGCTACGGTGATCCTACTTTTTTCGAGAAAAAAATTTGCTCCGATTTCAAAAATTTTTTCATATCTTTGGGTTTCAGATGATTTTGAAACTTTTTTGTCTCGCCGTCTGTCTGTCTGTATGTATGTCTGTCTGTAACGACCAACGTGCATAACTCAACAACCGCTTGCCCGATTTGAATGAAATTTGGTACCTAGCCTGTGGCTTGGGTCAAGATAGTCCCATTTAAAAATGAACAAAATCCATCGAACGCAAGCCAAATAAAAGGGTGGGAGTACATTTAAAAAATTAGAGTTTATATGAAAATAAGGCTTGTGTGATATCAAACTAAAGGTAATTGAGTCTGGAGGTTAAAAAAATACATTTAATTTATTTAAGAAAAAGGGGTGGGGGTGGCTTTAAAAAATTAGAGTTTAAGTGAAAATATGGCGTGTGTGATATCAAACGAAAAGTATTTGAGTCTAGAGTTAAACAAAATACATTTTAGTTAAAATAGGTGGGGCTAGATTTTAAAAATTAGAGTTTAAGTCAAAACATAGCTTGTGTGGTATTAAGCAAAAGTATCAAACGAAAGGTAATTGAATCTGGAGTTGAATAAAATATATTTCAGTTTGTTTTTAGTTTAATTACCTCACACGTACACTATAAATATAGCCCCTAGTGTGAGCTTGGGCGCCCATATATTGGCAGAGTATTTTGCATTAGTCGATAGGGATTTAAAACAAGGTAAATAAACAATTATAATTTTAATACACATTTCACTGTCTTGGCTTGAATCAAGATAAGAATTTATTTATAGTATTGTGATATATACAGAAAAATTGGCAGAAAACAAAACATATAATTAGATATTTTGCATAATTTGTTAATTTCGTCAGACCCATTAATTTCATTGATTCGACAAAAATACAGTTGCCAATATATGGGCATCTAAGCTCACACTACGTATTATAGTTATAGTGTACGTGTGGGCTAATATAACTAAAAACTGAAACATTCTTTATTCAATTCCAGACTCAATTACCTTTCGTTTGATACCACAGAAGCCATGTTTTGGCCTTAACTCTAATTTTTGAAATCTACCTATCTTAAAAAAAACTAAAATGTATTTTGTTTAACTCCAGACTCAAATACCTTTCGTTTATTATCACACACGCCATATTTTCACTTAAACTCTAATTTTTGAAATCTACCCCCACCTACATAATACCTTCTCTGGCGATTGCTGCATAGCCTAGGAAGGTAAAAATGTTTGCTCAATTTTCTACAGACCATTTAATACCAAATTGTTGGCATTGATCTTTGATCTCAAGGACATACTGAATACTCCACTAAGTTCTAAGTGCTAAAATCTTGCCAATAACCGCCCTGACCGAGCAGCCGCGGGCAGGACTCGTACCCGACCGCGCCCTGAGAAAGCAGTCGGGGACCGGATTTTGCCTGCAGGCAGTAGTTTGAAGACTTTGAGTAGCTATTCTGACAAAAAAAGATTATTAATAATATAATGTTTGAAACAGCAACTTTATAATGAGGTATATTTACGCATCTGGTTTAGCTCGCCTTGTCCAAATACCATAAAAGTTCCTGCAGCAAAAAAATGTTCTCATAAAATTTCAAGAGAATTCTCGAGAGAATTATCGTTTTGTAAGTATTAAGCAGTTATGTATAAAACAGCAATTTTCAGGATTTTGAATAATTTTATGCGTATTTTTAGGCCCTCCTGTAGATAATCAAACAAGTTTATCCGCTTAGCCACGAAAACTTGTTTGATTTTTAAATTACGGGTAATAGATTTTGCGCTTTTTAGTATTTGGCTTTAAACTCCGCTGACAGACGCGACGCCGACGTCTTATTGGCGGAATAAACGCAATCAGCGTTGATCTGACCTGAGGTATAATGTGTGTCGTAGGTCCCGTGATGGAGTCTCTCTTTTAATCGATATTTTCATCGATCGATGATATAGCAGTTTTACTTGCCTGCTGCTGTTTTAGTCTCTCTTGTATTACGGAAGATGGCGCTTTTGCAGAGTACATGGTTTTGTTTTCCCACTTGAAACGTAAGATGAAAGCCAAAATCATGTACTTAACTCTTCAAAGGAGTTACATTGAACAAGCAGTCCCATAAGAACAAAACAGTTAACAGTCTACACTTATTAGGTGTCCATTAGATCTTCGACCCCCGTGAGGTTAAGCTTTCGAGCTACACACGGAAAAATACGAGAGAAAAAAGAAACTTTTTTTACTCGCTTAGCGTTAAAACTTGTTTGATTTTTAATTTAAGGGTACTAGATTTTGCGCCTGTAGATAATTTTAAAATATCTTTAAGTAAAAAAAAGTTAATTCTTTTTTACAACAAAATCTGTGGAAAAAAAATATTAGCCCAAACTAAGCGATTTTTTTTTAAGTTTGAACGTCATTTGCTAGGGCAAACTTAAAACACATAAATATCCCGCCTGGCTTTTACTTTAGAGAAGACTAAGCTGCATTTTCTGGAAAAATAAACTAGAAAGAATAGAGCCCACTAAATAAAATATAGAGTAAGTAACTGTAAGTCTAAAGGATCTAATAGCCTTCACACTAAAACACAACACTTTAAAATGTAATTTAATTAAAAAACAATATACCTAATTAAAAGCTGCATTTTAATAAATCTTGAAAACAAAGATGTTAGTGTGATTTGTAATATGCTTTTTTGGAACTTATTTTTTTTATCAGCAAACATTAATAGAATTGTTCAGTAAGCAATTTTAAGAAAATATGTTTATATAAACCTCTTTTATTTGTCGATGGTTTTAGTCACAAAATGTAAAAAAGTTATGAATTCGGGGAACTTTTTATTCTTATTAATGCTTAATTATATGTTTATTAGTGAAAGCTACTTAAGCTAAGTATAAAAAATAGTGCGACTGTTCAGTGTTCATTTTAAAATTTGTATTGGCGAACTTGGCTTTACTTTTATCTCAATTCTTTTTACGGAATGCCATTTTCGCGTACTTGGCTTTTTTTTACATGAAATGTTTTTGTTATGATTTCACTTCTTTTTTAAAGGAATTGGATAATACTTAATTTTTAAAGTAGTAAAATATGCGGAATATTGTTCAAAACTTTTCAATGACTTACTTAATTTTTAAAGTTTTTTAATTTTTTTCCATGGTTTTATCGTAGTTCCTATCAGCCTTCCAAAGCTCAGCTCTCTAGCGTTTCTTATAGTGCACAATGTTACTTTTACATAACTTTACATGTATAGGGGAGGCAAATAAATTAAAATTATCCTGTTTTTAAATTTTGTCCTATAGTTTTATCATAGTTCCTATCAGTCTTCCAATGCTCAGCTCTCTAGCGTTTCTGGAAGTGGGTAATGTTACTTTTACATAACTTTACATTTAAAGGGGAGGAGAGTAAATGAAAATACTGGACTTTTTAAATTTTTTTCCCATGGTTTTATCATAATTTCTATCAACATTCCAATGCTCAGCTCTCTAGCGTTTCTGGAAGTGGGCAATGTTAGTTGTATATAAATTTACATTTATAGGAGAGGGAAGTAAATTAAAATGTTGGTGTTTTTAAATTTTTTCATATATATATAGTGTTATCATATTGTCTTTCAGTCTTAAAAAGTTCAGCTCTCTAGCGTTTCTGGAAGTGGGCAGTGTTACTTTTACACTGAGAGAAGAATTTTGTTACAATAACAAACATTTTGTAACTGTTACCAAATGCGTTGCCCATATTTGGCTTATTAGATACGGAATGGGACAACTGGGCGCCGCCAACTCGGCGCCGCCAACTGGGCGCCGCCAACTCGGCGCCGCCAACTGGGCGCCGGACCAACTCGGCGCCGGGCCAACTTGGCGCCGCCAACTAAGCGCCGGCCAACTCGGCGCCGGACTAAAATTTTTTTTTTTTGATAAAATGTGTGGATGAAAAATAAAATATATTATTTATATAATAACATCTTTAAAAAATCCTTTACGCAATTTTTTACAAGCTCTTATATTTAGCTTCAGATGTTCTGTCTAACTAACTATCTATCAAATCTTGTGAAGCGTTTTTGACACACTTCCCATTATCCGATATGGATGAAATTTGGTACACACGTAGTGGTCTCATGACAATACAACACAAGAAAAAAATATCCTCCCACCCCTACCCCCACCCCTTCTATAGAAAAATGTGTTTTTGACACACTTCCCGTTATCCGATTTGGATAAAATTTGGTATACACATAGTGGTCCGATGATAATACAACAATAAGAAAAAAATATCCTCCCACCCGTACCCCCACCCCCTTCCATAGAAAAATTTGTTTTTGACACACATCCCGTTATCCGATTTAGATGAAATTTGGTATACATATAGTGATCCGATGACAATACAATATTAAGAAAAAAATATCCTCCTACCCCTACCCCCACCCCCTTTCATAGAAAAATGTTTTTGACACACTTCCCATTATCCGATTTGGATAAAATTTGGTATTCACATAGTGGTCCGATGACAATACAACATTAAAAAAAAAATATCCTCCCACCTCTACCACCACCCCTTCCATAGAAAATGCGTTTTTGACACCTTTCCCATTATCCGATTTGGATGAAATTTGGTATTCACATAGTGGTCCGATGACAATACAACAATAAAAAAAAATCCTACCACTCCTACCCCCACCCTCATCTATAGAAAAATGCGTTTTTGACATACTTCCCATAATCCGATTTGGATGAAATGTGGTATACATATAGTGATCCGATGACAATACAATATTAATAAAAAAATATCCTCCCACCTCTACCCCCACCCCCTTTCATAGAAAATGCGTTTTTGACACCCTTCCCATTATCCGATTTGGATGAAATTTGGTATACATATAGTGATCCGATGACAATACAATATTAAAAAAAAATATCCTTCAACCTCTACCCCCACCCCCTTTCATAGAAAAATGAGTTTTAGACACACTTACCATTATCCGATTTGGATGAAATTTGGTACACACGTAGTGGTCCCATGACAATACAACACAAAGAAAAAAATATCCTCCCACCCCCACCCCCACCCCTTCTATAGAAAAATGTGTTTTTGACACACTTCCCGTTATCCGATTTGGATAGAATTTGGTATACACATAGTGGTCCGATGATAATACAACAATAAGAAAAAAATATCCTCCCGCCCCTACCCCCACCCCCTTCCATAGAAAAATTTATTTTTGACACACATCGCGTTATCCGATTTGGATGAAATTTGGTATACATATAGTGATTTAGATTTAAAAAGATCTACAGAGTAGGTAAAAATTTTTTTAAATAAATTCGTATCTAAGCTGTAAACCGACAGGGGTCCACGATCTAATGATGTGATCTTGGACCTCCGTAAGTGGACAGCTTTCGAGCTGCCTACGGAAAAAGACAAGAGAAACAAAACCTTTCTACATCCGCTTAGCCACGAACAATTTTTGTTTTCTTCATTCACGAGTACTAAACTTTACGTTTATAAAAAATTTAATTTTTGTCATTTCTGAACTAACGAAATACTTTTGAATCTTAATAATTTTTAAAAAACATGGTACCTACCTACTATTTTTTTAAAAGCTTTGTATAATTTTTTTTAAATTACCCACTTATTGTTCTCAAAAAAATGCAATATTCTGTCTCATAAAACATTTTTGTATAATTTCAAAAATAATGATTAATAAATAAAAAAGTCCGCCATTTTGGATCCGCCATTTTGTTTTTTTAAAGTTTGAGTTAAAAATTGTGTGAAATGACCTCAAGCAATGTAATATTTCAAGTTTGAGACAAATCGGTTGGTAAATAAAAAAATCCGCCATTTTGGATCCGCCATTTTGATTGTTGGATCCGCCATTGTTGTAATAAAAAACGTAAATTGTAGTATTACCAGGTTACCAAACACTACAACTACCAAGATTCAACAGTCGACTTAATGGATTTAACTTTACTTAACAAAAACAAATTTCAAATAAATTAGTTAAAGAAATTGAAATTTTGACGATGTTATTACGATAAGATATCCGTATCAATTAAATATCACTATTTGCAAGAATCAATCTAGCAGAAAAATGCAGAAGTAAATAAATAGAGTTTATTCTAGATTATAATAAAATCGCTGATCGAGTTATTTGGAAACTCATTTTTCTATTGGGGGAAGGAGAGGGTGGGGGTAGAGTTAGAAATATATTCTTTGTTTGGGCTGTATTGCCATCGGACCTTTATGCATATACCAAATTTTATAAAAGTCATTTGAAGTGAAGTGTGTCAAAAACGAATTTTTTATGGAAGGGGGTGGGGGGTAGGGGTGGGAGGACATTTTTTCATTATTGTTGTATTGTTATCGGACCACTATATGTATACCAAATTTCATCCAAATCGGATAATGGGAAGTGTGTCAAAAACGCATTTTTCCATAGATGAGGGTGGGGGTAGGAGTGGTAGGATTTTTTTTCAATGTTGTATTGTCATCGGACCACTATATGTATACCAAATTTCATCCAAATCGGATAATGGGAAGGGTGTCAAAAACGCATTTTCTATGGAAGGGGGTGGGGGTAGAGGTGGGAGGATATTTTTTCTTAATGTTGTATTGTCAAGGGACCACTACGTGTGTATCAAATTTGATCCAAATCGGATAATGGGAAGGGTGTCAAAAACTCATTTTTCTATGAAAGGGGGTGGGGGTAGAGGTGGGAGGATATTTTTTTCTTAATATTGTATTGTCATCGGATCACTATATGTATACCAAATTTCATCCAAATCGGATTACGGGATGTGTGTCAAAAACAAATTTTTCTATAGAAGGGGGTGGGGGTAGGGGTGGGAGGATATTTTTTTCTTATTGTTGTATTATCATCGGACCACTATGTGTATACCAAATTTTATCCAAATCGGATAACGGGAAGTGTGTCAAAAACACATTTTTCTATAGAAGGGGTGGGAGTAGGGTGGTAGGATTTTTTTTTCAATGTTGTATTGTCATCGGACCACTATATGTATACCAAATTTCATCCAAATCGGATAATGGGAAGGGTGTCAAAAACGCATTTTCTATGGAAGGGGTGGGGGTAGGGTGGGAGGATATTTTTTTTTAATGTTGTATTGTCATCGGACCACTATGTGAATACCAAATTTCATCCAAACGGATAATGGGAAGTGTGTCAAAAACTCATTTTTCTATGAAAGGGGGTGGGGGTAGAGGTGGGAGGATATTTTTTTCTTAATATTGTATTGTCATCGGATCACTATATGTATACCAAATTTCATCCAAATCGGATTACGGGATGTGTGTCAAAAACAAATTTTTCTATAGAAGGGGGTGGGGGTAGGGGTGGGAGGATATTTTTTTCTTATTGTTGTATTATCATCGGACCACTATGTGTATACCAAATTTTATTCAAATCGGATAACGGGAAGTGTGTCAAAAACACATTTTTCTATAGAAGGGGTGGGGGTAGGGTGGGAAGATATTTTTTTCTTAATGTTGTATTGTCATGGGACCACTACGTGTGTCAAAAACGCTTCACAAGATTTGATAGATAGTTAGTTAGACAGAACATCTGAAGCTATAAATAATATATTTTATTTTTCATCTACACATTTTATCAAAAAAAAAATTTTAGTCCGGCGCCGAGTTGGCCGGCGCCCAGTTGGCGGCGCCGAGTTGGCCCGGCGCCCAGTTGGCCCGGCGCCCAGTTGGCGGCGCCGAGTTGGCGGCGCCCAGTTGTCCTAGACCGTATTAGATATTTGTTTGCAGGTAACAATTCAGAAATTTCAACAATTGAAACAAATATTTGTTAATAAAGGCAAAATCGTCTGGTAATATTTAAAAAAAAGCTACATCAAGCACTAATATATTGTTGGTATTTAAAAATATATGTGAGTTTAATTATTAATATACTATATATTTATTATAAGGATCATTCTTATTTAATATTAAATTAACTAATTATGGGTTATTATATAATTAGTAGCTGCAATTATATTTAGTTATTTTGCATTAATAAGGTATTTGTAGGTTTCACGTTCTGTTTAATATACAGGGTGTTCATTTTAAAACTTCCCACCCCAGATTTCTCGAAAATGGTTTTTTTTTTTAAAAAGCAAAAACACGTCAATTAATTTATTAAGGACACATTCTGGCTATCTTAAAATTTTTGTAGTACACACCCCCTTTGAGGGGTTTATTTTACCCCTATATTTTGAATATGGAAAGTGGGTCAATTAACACTTTTTTTTAAGGTTTCTTAAATATCTTTACAAAGGTACAAATTTTGAAAATCTATCAATTTGTTTTTGACATATTCACTTATTTTTTCAAAGGGGGTGTGTACTACAAAAACTATAAGATAGCCAAAATGTGTCCTCCTTAATAAATTAATTGACATGTTTTTACTTTTTCTAAAAAAAAAATCATTTTCGAGAAATCTTGGTTGGGAAGTTTTAAAAAGAACACCCTGTATATTTCTATAGGGTTAATGGAAATAAGGACACCACTTTTGATCACACACCTGTATTTCTTCGTCTTCCTCAGGCTACACACCTTAGCCTTAGGAAGACGAAAATGGATCGTCGGAAAGAAATAAAGTTGTGTGATCAAAATTGGTGTCTTTTTTCCCATTAACCCTATAGAAATGAATAAGGTATAGAATAATAAGAGAATTTTAATAATAATAAAAAGCAAGTTGTTTTGATGAAAAATATTTATTTGTATTTTATTATAAAAGTGGAGTCAAATTTTTTTCTGGTGGCTGGTAATCTTTGTTTTTTTTGGAAAGGTTGGTTAATGAAATATACACATGTTTGTTCCATGTGAGATGCACACAAAATTTTGTCAAATCTGACACAAACTGATTTTACCTCACTATAAGTTCGGGGACTCCACCATTATGAAAGGCCGCATGGGTAGCCCGTGTTTTTTTAAAATGTTTCTCCTTTGTTCAATTACTTCCTCCACCTTCAAGTCAGTGCTGACCTGAAAAAGAAAATAAATTTTATATATTTGTAAATTTAATACAGAACCAGTGGCATATATAAGGGGGGGCCTGGGCCCCCCCTTTAAAGTTAAGTTTTTTTAGATATTTTCCACATATTTTATGAATATAAACATAAAATAGCCTAAAATACTGCCTCATGAGGTCTCGCCCCCAACCCTCCCCCCCGAAACCGTCTCGCCCCCCCCGAATTTTTTTCTATATACGCCACTGTGCAGAGAATTAAATGTTTGCTTTAAGTTAAAAGGTTTAAACTTCACATTTTTGCTTAAAAATCTTTAATAATTAATTCAAAGAATTGAAGCCATGATTCAGATGACATCAAATTTAGAATTATTAAAATCACCAAACAAATATAAAGCATTCTAAAAAAGATAATAAATAACACTTACTATGTTATTGTGGACGACCAAAGCCAGATTGTTTCCATCTTTAAGCGGAAATCTGAAACAAAAAAAAGAGTATGAGTTTTATATTAAAAACAAATAAAGCCTACGCCTGTGGATACTTGTCGTCAATTAGCACATAAATCAGTTAATTAAAAATCAATCCTATTTATTGTTTGTTTATAAAGCAATCAGTTTCCACAGAACAAAAAGTTTATACAATGAATACGTTTTTTTTTGAAGCTATATTTCTACCTTTAAAGCGTTATTCCTGATGACTTTTTGTTCACTTCGACTCTTGCAACCAAAACACCATTATGATACCATAAAAATACCCGCGTATTTAGGTCTGTATTAGCACAAAATCACAAAAACTAAACCTTGTTTGGTCAATGTTCTTCCCAAAACATGGCGTCCCTTTGAGTGTCTGCGACGGTCTGTAACACGTCGGGTCGGTTCGGTCTAGACCACGGCTCACTCGTAGGGGAGAGCGGGGCTCGTTGGGCATAGGGGCACGTTGAGAAACCCCTATTAACTCGACAATTAGACGTCAGCTGCCAGCGCCACCCACGTGGCAAAGTCGCCTTTGCTCATGCATTAGTCCGCAGTGAGAATCTGTGATGTGTGTATCTCCAAGGAACAGATTTTGACCTATATTTTTTGGCTCTGTAACGAAATAGCGCGGATCAAAATAGCGCGTATCAAAATAGCGCGTGATCAGAATAGCGCGTATTAAAAATAGCGCGTGTAAAAAATAGCGCGTATCAGGTCTGCTTAGGTATATTCACCTAAACAGTTTGAGCAGGGTCAGATAAGTTATACTTACTTAACCGTTAAATAAACCGATGACTTGCTATACTTAACACAACTTATATAGTTCGACTAAGGGGTCTCTTTCTAACATATTTTTTTCAAAAGAAAAATTCCCTGGCTTCTTTTCCGGGATCCTAGAGGGTGTGTAACTAAACCGGACTGAACCGAATCGAACCGAACCCGTACATTTTTCCAGTAACTCCCTGACCTTTTTCCACCAAAAAAAAATGTCACCAAGTCACAGGTCAGAATAGAAACCTACCAAAATAAGGATCGGGAAGCTAATTTAGGGAAATAATTTTTTGAAAAAATGTTTCGGTTTGGTTCGGTTCATTTCAGTTCGGTGCGGTTTGAATCGGTTCGGTTCGGTTCGGTTTGGTTACACCCTATAGGATCCCGGGAAAAGTCAGGAAAGTTTTTTTTTTTAAATATCTTATAAAGAGACCCCTTACTCGAACTATTTTGTAACAGCGACGTTTGTAATGGCGATCTTTCAAAACGCGGTATTTTTAGACGCGCTATTTTAAGGCGCGCTATTTTGAACACACGCTATTTTAAACACGCGCTATTTTGATACGCGCTATTTTGAATACGCGCTATTTTGATACGTGCTATTTTGAACACGCGCCATTTTGATACGCGCTGTTTTGATACGCGCTATTTTGATACGCGTTATTTTGAACACGCGCTATTATGATACGCGCTATTTTGATCACGCGCCGTTGTGATACGCGCTATTTTAATACGCGCTATTTTGAACACGCGCTCAAATGAGCGCGCTATTTTGATACGCGCTATTTTGATACGAGCTATTTCACTACATCGGCATTTTTTTTTTGGAACTCGTAAGTAACTTTTTGTTATTTCGGAAAACATTTTACAGATTGTTTTATTACACCTGCATGCCCCCATTCGGTTTTTTATAGGTAACTTTACATATTTAGACAGAGTTTAATGAAATTATAACGATGCTAATATTTACGCAAACATGATTGCCGACTCTCTCAATTTTGTATGTAGGTGTGCCGGCCCAGCTAACCCCATACATTTTCTGTATTTTCTTTTTATTTTAAGGTTAAAATCAGCATGCGTACGTATGATGGACTAAAAATCACGTCATGTAATAATTCTCGCCCTAAACAAATGTTTTAGATTGTCCGCCTCTTGAAGACTGCGACGACTTGCGCCTGTAGTTATTTATCAAAGTTACCTTTGGCAACGCTTAAACGCTTTCGACTGGAATCGGGCATATTGCGGTCTCTTATTTATATATGCTATATTCTATCTGTTTTTTACCCTCTTATGGAAATTAGGCCCCCTAGATGTGGACTTGTTCACGCGGTATCTTGATTGGTGTTCTCTTGCAATCAAAAAACGATTAGTTTTTTTGTAAAACTTAGTTATTGGCAGAAGTTATAAGCCAAAAATTGTGAAAAAAGTGTAAAAAAGCCGCCATTTATTTATTTATGACATCACACAGACTCTTCAACTCAAATTTGAGGCAAACACACGGTGACTTAAAATTGTGTGATCTATTATTACCAATCGATCTAGGGAAATTTTAAAAATTCGTGCTGTTCCGAAAGCTGGTGAAAGAAAGACCTAGAATATCATACTAACTGAAACTCTGGTTAAAGAAGAGTTGGAACGTGAAAAAAGTAAAAAAAAGAAAAATCTGTAACCAAAAATGTCTTCAAGAAAAGAACACTGAAAGATGACAGCGATGATGAAAAGGAAACATTTTGTCTAGTCTGCATGGAACCATTTTCAAACAGCAAACCAAAAGAAAAATGGGTACAATGTTTAACTTACAAGTTTTGGGCCCATGAAACATGTGCTGATGCAGGGTTTACTTATGTTTGCTAAAACCGTAATTCCGAATCAGACTAGAGCAAGAATTAGGTTACTTTATAATGTTTGTTTTTTAAGAAAGTTAAAGTTTAGTATTTTATTATCAATAAAAATAATCTAAGAATTTCCTGTTATTTTATGTTGCATATATATATATATATATATATATATATATATATATATATATATATATATATATATATACAGTTCCTAATTATTCAACCATGCCCAACTTGCCCCATCGTATGGCCCAACTTACTTCGTGGGTGGGGTTAGTTGGGCCGCTTGCAAGGGTGCTAGAAAAAAGTGTTTTTTAAGTTTGAAAGCATAGATTTAAAAACCAATATTTGCCTTAAACATATTATAATTGTAAAACTGTAAGTAATATAGCAATGCTTTTATTTACATTTATGTAAAAAGTGGCTCAACTAGCCCCGCTCTCCCCTAGAAAATGTCAACCGAAACGTCACGATCTCGCGCGACAAGGCCCGAGCCGAGACTGGTGTTCTGTGGCCGAGACGGTACAAAGTTATATTGCTCGATAATATCGCTTGTTAATAATAACAAAATTTGTTTGAACTTTACGAAGTAATTAATAGAAACCAATTCAGACCGTTACAATAACAAAATCACGCCATAACATTATACAAAAAATGTTTGTTGTAATAAACACAAAGAAATATTTGCCAAAATTAAGAGTTTATTTATATTTAGGAAATTTTAAGTATTAATAACAAAGACGTTCTGTTACCTTAAAAGAAAGAGTGTTTTGGTTATGGTTAATATAAGGCAATTAATATTTACAAAAACATCAAATTATTAAAGAAACAAATGATATATTATTTATAACTAAACACTTTAAAAAAGGTTTGTTATCAATAATTAATGATATTTGCTTTTAATATTTTTTAATGAGCACAACAAAAATCAGGTTTACCAAATATTTGTTAATAATAAAATGGTATTTTTTTCAGTGTACATTGTGCATGCAAGTACTGAAAAATAATGGAATTTCCTTCGACAGGTCGCCGGTTTGGCTTTACAAGCACATTTAAAAATAATTGTCGGTATTGACAATTGTAAATGGAAAGTTACGATACATATGGAATTTTATATGAAAAGGCACCTACCTCGGACTCTCTTGCGGCTCCAGTCAACGTTTAAACGTCCAGTTTTTCACCTCAAAATTCACTTTTTTTTGGGAACGTGATTTTTCTAGTGTCTTGTTGTGACGGTGGTTGTTTGCGCACTCATCGCGGCGCTGCTTGTCCTCCACGTGTGCGGTGCCGTGAAAACCCATATGCATATTTTAGAGCGCGAAAATTTAAATTATTTTAAACGCGCAGAAAAGGAAAAGAAAATGAAAATTAGGAAATTCCTTGCTTGCACCGACATTTTCCCGCCGCCAAAACACGTGTGTTTTTACTTAGTTAAGAAAAGGAAAGGAAAAAAAAAATAAATAATATTCGCCTATTAGCAATTAAACGATACATTTTAACATTAACCCAAATATGCATTAAATTATGCATGTAAATTAAAATTAAAAGAAAAGAAAAAAATACTTAGAAAAAATTAAGAAAGAAAAATAAAATTTTGCCTTATGCGTCGGGCATAGGCAAAGGACATAGTTTCACTACTGGTCGACGATATGTTCCTGTAGCTGTTTTAACGGTCACAACACGAATATGACCGTCTGAGCCAGGGTGTACGTCGACAATTCGCCCAACAGCCCATTGCACTGGCGGTTTTTGTTCATTCTTTACCACTACTAAAGTATTTAGTTTAATATTGTTAGAAGCCTCTGTCCATTTAGAACGCTGTTGCAAGGTGTTTAGGTACTCCAAGTTTCAGCGTTTCCAAAAATCGGACTGGAGCCTTTGCACCAGCTGCCAGCGGGACAGGGTGTTCAACTTGGAATCAGAAAAATCGGGTTCTGGTACGGAATTCAATGGTTCCAGGGTAAGAAAATGACCAGGGGTCAGTGGAAGAAAGTCATTCGGATCCATACTTTGGGCATACAGAGGCCGGCTGTTTAGTATGGATTCGACCTGACACGAAAAAGTAAAAAACTCTTCATAGGTTAACCGTTGCTCACCTATTACACGTTTTAAATTTGCCTTGGTGGATTTAACTACTGCCTCGGCTAGTCCGTTTAGGTGCGGACTACCAGGACTTGAAAAATGCCAGGTAATTTTTAGACTGTGACATGCTTCCTGGGAGTACTGTTTGAGTAAACGATCAGCTCCCAAGAACGCGCTACCACAATCTGGGTAAATGTCAGAGATTCTTCCTCTTCTTGCCACAAATCTCTTAAAAGCCGCAAGAAAGGTAGGGGTGGAAATATCGGAGGTAAGCTCTAGGTGAACTGCCTTTGTTGCGGAGCAGACTAAGACAAGAATATAACCTTTGGATACCTTTGCACCTCGGTACTTTCCCATTGTAATTGGAAAGGGACCACAATAATCTATGGCAACATGTGAAAATGTCTTTACTTGAGAGATGCGTTGAGCAGGCAAGTTGCCCATGATTTGTACGGAAGGTTTAGGATTTAATCGATAGCATAAAATGCAATGAGAAGTTATACTCTCGATTGCATAGCGAGGGGAAAGGATCCAAAATTGTTGTCTCAAGAGGTAATGCAACGTTTTTTGACCGGGATGACAGTACCTTTTGTGAGTGTACTCAATGACAAGTTGAGTAAGACGGTGAGAACGTGGTAAAAGTAAAGTGTGTTTTGCTGAATAAGAGAGTTCGGAAGAATGTGGTAATCGACCCCCCACTCTTAAGCAGCCTTGTGTATCTAGAAAAAGTGAAAGTTTACGAAATTGTTTAGGAAGTAGCTTTGCGTCATTCAAACGTGAAATGAGATCAGCAAAGATGGAACGTTGAACATGCCGAACGAGAACAATAAGAGAATGTTAAAGTTCTACTTCGGTAATATTTTCGTTAGGATATTTAGATTTCTTTTCGGTAAGGCGAAAAATATCGGAAATTATGCGTTGAATTTTCTCTAGGGAAGAGTAACGAGAAAGAAAAGTATCAAGCATGTGTGGTTCAACTGTGCATGTTTGAAATACTGATTTTCGTTCTTCCAGAATAACCTCGTTTTCCGGAGGGTCTGGACAGCGAAAATCATCAGGCCAGCTCTCTTTTGGTAGCCTAAGAAAACAAGGACCTTCCCAATCCAAGTCATGTTTGACAAGTTGATTAGGCATAAGACCGCGCGAAGCACAGTCGGCTGGATTTAGCGCTGATGGAATATATTTCCAGGCCGTAGGAGAAATGGTTTCTTGAATGTGACAGATACGGTTTGCCACAAACGTTTTAAACCTGTGAGGTGAAGCCGCCAACCAGCATAGAACCACTTGGGAATCACACCATGCACAGATTTGCTTGAAGTTAAGAATATCTGAATAAGTGTTTTGAATAAAGGAAATTAGGTCGCAAAGTAAAGTGGCACCAAGAAGCTCCAGTCGCGGAAGACTGACTGTTTTCACTGGTGCGACCTTAGATTTGGCCATTACAAGGAAGGTATGGATGTATCCGGAAACTGACTCCATTCTGAAATAGACCGTAGCCGCGTAACCTATTATAGAGGCGTCTGAAAAGCCGTGAAGTTCAATGCTACGTGGTTGATCAATGGAAAGGCGTCTAGGTAAATGAATATTTGAAAGATTTGGAAGTTCGGTTCGAAATTGATTCCAAACATTTACGATATGCGGAGGAGGCTGAGAATCCCAGTCCAGCTTCTCCTTCCACAGATCTTGCATGAGATGCTTAGCAAGTAAAGAAACGGGAGAACAGAAACCTAAGGGATCAAAAATTTTCATGATTTCAGATAAGATACCTCGCTTGGTGCATGGTTTATCTTCTGGTACGACCAAGTAGGTAAACGAATCTGAGATAGGATTCCATTGGAGACCCAATATTTTTACAAAATTAGGTTCGGATTTGTCGAAACGAATGGACATTTGTGTTTCTGATTCTGACAATGAGGAGAGAAGCTCCGGACTGTTGCTCGCCCATTTTTTAAGTTCAAACCCTCCTAGGCGCAACAGGGAGATTAACTCCGACTGAAGTTCTTTGGCAGAGGCCACAGAATCCTGCCCAGTGAGCACGTCGTCGACGTAAATGTCTTTAAGAAGTACCTTGGAAGCATTAGGATACCTTTCAGACTCAAGTTTAGCTAGTTCTTGTATAGTACGGATAGCTAAGTAAGGTGATGACTTAAGTCCCTAAACAACTGTTATTAAGGAGTAGGTTTGGACAGGATCATCCTCAGAAAATCTTCATAGAATATTTTGATAACACGTGTGCTCAGAAATAATTAAAATCTGTCGGAACATTTTTACTATGTCAGTAACAAAGGCTACAGCATGAATTCGAAAATTAAGTAGAATTTCACGGACATCATTTTGCAGTTTAGGACCTGCGCACAACGTCTCGTTGAGTGAGACACCTCTGGGACTACGTTGAGACCCATCAAAGACCACTCTTATCTTCCCAGTGTTCCAGACACTGTTATGAGGGATAAGGTAGGAATTATACAAGACATCTTTAGATATAGGCGTAGGAATAGGTATCATGTGACCAGTGTCTAAATAATCTTGCATAAAATCTTTGTAAGCTTGATAATTAGCTGAGTCTTTGAGAAGTCTAGCTTCCTAAAGCTTGAAACGTTTTAAAGCGATTGGATAGGTGTCACCCAACTGTGGTTCTAAGTTTATGAAAGGTAACGGAACGACGAATCTACCTGATTCGTTGCGTGAAACTGATTGTGAAAATAATTTTTCGCACATAATATCCTCAGGACTGTGATGAACCTTATGTGGAACCTGCTCTATCTCCCAGAAGCGCTCTAGGCAGATATCCAGAGATGGTTCGATGGAAGTGTAACAGCTTATGAGTGATTGTGGATTTTGTTACTTTGAAGTTTCAACTTTACCAATTAGCACATAGCCAAAGATGCTATTAAAAGCACTAGGTTGTCCACGCTCTCCGTGGATAACTCCCTCTTGTAAGAGATGCGGAAAAAGTTCACAACCTACTAGGACATCAATGGAACTTGGTATATGGAAGTTTTGATCAGAAAGTTTGATATTGCGAATGTGATTCCACTTGCTCGAGTCGACAGCGCAAGAAGGAATCTCTGTACAAAGTTTTGGAAGTACTAAAGCCTCAAAATCAAAGGTAGGTCCCGCTTGACCTTGAGGTTTGATAAGACATTTCGTCTTACCTTTGGTATTGGAAGATGTCATTTGATTTAAGCCTTGAATAGAAGTCGAAAAGAAGCTTTTCGAAAGACCTAAACGATTTAGACATTTTTCTGAAATAAAGTTTGTCTCTGAGGCAGAATCGAGTAAGATACGAACTGGTTGGTAATGTCCCCTTGAGTCTAACATGTAAGCTACAACGGTAGAAAGTAGAAAAGTGGAATTTTTGGAAATCATTGTCGCATGACAGTTTGTGGAATGGCTTCCTGACATAGGGGTGCTATTGGAATTGGAAAGTGGAATATTAGCGTTCTCTGGAGGATATGAATTAACACTCAGAGAGGGCGCTACTGGTTGTGGAACATGGAGAAGACTATGATGTCTGGCTCCACACGTGATGCAGTTGTAGGAGGAGGGGCAATTCACGGTCTGGTGAGCAACATGTAAGCAATTTTGACATAGATTCACCTGCCGAACATAACCCATCCTTTCCTGTGGACTTTTGTTTTGAAATTCGATACATTTCGATAATGCGTGATTCGAAGAACATAGGTAACATTTTATTTTTGGATTAAAAGTTCTGTTCTGATTATTTTGTATTTGAGGGTTGCTGCGTTGATTGCTATTTTGTAAAGTATTTTGTTGATTTCTTGAATTTGAACTTTGATTTGAAATAGTTGTATTGAAAGCAGAAGGTGAATTAAAATTATTAAAACTGTTTCTCTGAAAACTGTTCTGTTGAGAATTACGCGTAGTTTGAGGTTGTCTAGGGGTTTGATTTTGCCTACTAAAACTGGGCATTTGCACTACAGATTCGAGCGCAACGCAATGATTTTCTATAAACGTGTAAAGATCAGTGTAGGACGGAATTTCTGAATTGTTTTTCTCTCTACTATAGTAAAGTTCGAAATCAGTCCTCATCTTGACTTCAAGTTTTGAGAGCATCATGTTAAAAGTAAGAAAGTCCCATTCTTTTGTAGGAAAACCAAGCTCATTTAAGATGGCTAGATTCTCAGAAAATGTATCCAACATGGAACGTAATTCTTTCCCAGAACTGGATTTAGTTGAAAGAAAGTTAATAGCATTCAAAGCGGTAGTAGCAATAATTCGTTTATTTTGATACCCCTTTACTAAGGTTTCATACGCAATGTGATAATTGCTATCTGCGAGGGGAATGGTTTTTACTAGAGAAAGGGCTTCATTCAGAACAGAACTCCGCAATTGTTGAAATTTCTCTATATCAATTAAATCAGAATTTTGATGTACCATGACTTTAAATAAGTCAAACCAGTGTTGCCAGCTTTTATAATTACCATCGAAAATTGGCAACCTTGGTTGTGGAAATGATCTTGTATTTGACCTCTGAACAATATTTTGTTGGCTAGGGTTCCCTACGTAATTGACAGGGTTGGCCCTAAAAAGGTCGTAGTAAATACCCTTACATTAATAATAAAGGTTGTCAAAGTCTTTTCTAGTTTTATCCTGCTCGTCAAATGAAAGTTTAAACTCTTCGAGAGAGCCAATAATTTGGTTATGAAAATTATAGAATTGAGCATGACATTCTTCGACGTCTTCATATCTGGATTTAAACAAAAAGTGAAACGCTGTATCCGAGTTCGCTTTCAAAGCTACCTCGTGAGCTTCCGCCATTTGGTTGAAGCTCAAATGCCTTTTGTCGCAAAGTTTTTTCTGTTTTTGCGTAGACATTTTTGTTTTTGAAAGTTAATTTGTTTTTAAAATTACCCAAAAAAATGCTTAAAATATAGCTTAAAATATAACCCGAATTTTAGCAAAAATTAAACAATTTTATTATTTTAATTTTATTAACTTTTTTCGAAAATTTTGAAATGAAATGTTTGTAAGTTTGTCTGTATGTTATTATTAGAAACATATACTTTAAAAAAACTTTTATGTCTCACCAAGGATTGAACCCCGTACCTCTCGATTCCAAATCGCACACTCTGTGCATACGACTAGCGGTCCTGTTTGAAAGTTTTTAAGAAAATCGGTATTTGAAGAAACAACGAGCGCGAAACGTGAGACCCATGTCACTATTCAAACGGGATGACCCTGGTGACGGCGACACTTGCACCTGCGCGTTAACGCGACACCTGTAAAATCGATAATTAAAGGAAAGTAGATGGAAGAACCGCCTTCAAATTTCACTTTCGGCGTATTGACGCCACTTTTACTGAAAATGTAATGAACAAAGCGATCAACTTTCTTTGATGAACTAGTAAACTATACGAAATATGTGCATTGGCTATAGCTATTTTTGAACGGTAATAAACACTTCGATCAACTTTGAAGGAACATATCACCAACAGGTCGTAAATCAATATGGTCTGTTTGATTTATTACTGATTGTAGAAATAATTGAAATTGAAATTGGAAATAAATTTTGAAAATATATAGAAATTTGGAATTTTTGTAGGAAATTGCTGAACCACAGGAGTCTAGGTAGTTTGGAAAACTATTAATTTGGAGAGAAGGACCATTAAATGTGCATGCAAGTACTGAAAAATAATGGAATTTCCTTCGACAGGTCGCCGGTTTGGCTTTACAAGCACATTTAAAAATAATTGTCGGTATTGACGATTGTAAATGGAAAGTTACGATACATATGGAATTTTATATGAAAAGGCACCTACCTCGGACTCTCTTGCGGCTCCAGTCAACGTTTAAACGTCCAGTTTTTCACCTCAAAATTCACTTTTTTTTGGGAACGTGATTTTTCTAGTGTCTTGTTGTGACAGTGGTTGTTTGCGCACTCACCGCGGCGCTGCTTGTTCTTCACGTGTGCGGTGCCGTGAAAACCCATATGCATATTTTAGAGCGCGAAAATTTAAATTATTTTAAATGCGCAGAAAAGGAAAAGAAAATGAAAATTAGGAAATTCCTTGCTTGCACCAACACACATAACTTTACATTTATAGGGGAAGGAAGTAAATTAGTATTTTGGGGTGTTTAAATTTTTTTCTATAACTTTATCATAGTTCCTATCAGTCTGCCAAAGCTCAACTCTCTAGCATTTTTGAAAGTGGGCGATGCTACTTTTACATAACTTTAAATGCATAGGGGAGGGGAGTAAATTAAAATTTTGGGGTTTTTTGATTTTTTCCAATAGTTTTGTCATAATTTCTATCAGTCTGCCAAATTTCAGCTTTGTAGCATGTCTGGAAGTACAGTAGAATATTGATGATCTATACATGAGTGAGTGAGTGAGTGAGTGGCAATTTCGACGTTTTTTAAAATATCGTAACTACTTTTTTATACGACTGTCTTGTAAAAGGGGGTTGTGCCCACGGAGAACACGATCTGAAAATGGCATTTTGCGCACGTTGTGTGCAAAATGTTTTGCACACGTTTATGTCATTTTTGCGCACGCCTATGTCATTACTGCATACGGGTCTCCCGTCATTGTGATTTTTGATGTTGTCACCCATCAATATATGAAACTTGTAGGGGTTGTTAACTCCATGGAGATCTACGACTGTGCGAAGTTGGAGATTCGTAGATCATTCCGAAGTAGAGTTTTAGGTAGCTCAAATATCGGCTGAAATGTTTCAAGAAAAGATGGTTACGGCGCGCGAACTTGGCGAGGCACTGCCGTGCGCTCAGATCGATGTTTGCTGACAAAGAAAATAAGTTTAAAAAATCTTCACGGCCTTCCCTACGAATAATAATTTTAAATGTTTTAAACTTTTTCTTGATATCTATTTAGTTTAAAAGTTTAAGAATTTGGGCTTTTTGCTGCAAAAAATAACTAATAATGTATCTAGGTCATAAAGGAAGCGATTACCGCCCGCGGCACGGCGTGGAAATAAAGGGTTTTTACACGACTGCTTAACCAAAATTTATTACTGAGATGTAGAGAATGTTTTATGCACAACCATGATTTTGGGAGAATTTTTTTTTTAATATGTTTTATACCTAATAAACGCAAAGATATATAAAAAAATTCAAATCGGACCAACTGTTTTTTTCTTTTGACACGATCACTATAGCTTGCATTATAGTTTAGTATAAGTATAAGTTAAAAATTACATCTAAATCTGTTTAATATTTATATTTATTATTTATTAAATAAAATATATTTTGTAGTTTTAGAGCTGGGATGCAGATAAACACATACATTAAACATTATAGTTATGCTATTTGACAGTTCTAGACTTATTATTGTTGGTTTGTAAGCTGACATGACATTGCTTGGCCTACTTATAAGAAAAATGTTACCTGAATTTTGCAGTGTTGCTCCACAAGAAGTATCTAATTTCTTGAAGTCATTTAGAATAAGAATAAACGTGTCATCACGTCAGGACAAATAGGGATGCGGAAATTAAAAACTAAAATCGTATGCCCAGTTCGAATTTCCATCGATTTCAGAAATGAATATGGAAAAACGCAGTCACTATTAAGATCGTATCGCTCTATTAGACCGGTGCAATTACCTTTTAAATGGGTAATAAAAAAAACTAATAAAAAAAAACACCCAACTGCTAATTTTACTTGAAAGTACTAGTCGCAGTTGAGTACAAAATTGATAGGTTTACCTATAATGTACGACATGCTTTAACTTACACTTACAAAATTATACAGTTTTGTTTTTTCATGAATCAGGTTATTGGGTAATTTTGTGCCTAACTGCGACTAGTAGTTACAAGTAAATTTAGCAGTTAGGTGTTTTTTTTATTTAATTTTTTTTTTATTTCCAACTTTTAGTTTTAATTCTTATTCATCTTTATAAAAAGCACTATGCATTTACAATTTATTCAGCTTTACCCAAAAAGTACGTGTAGATTTTCCACGGTTGCAAACAGTGTTACCTTCCATTGAGTGAAGGTGGGGGAGGAGAGAGGGAGGAGAAAACCAGTAAAATAGTGTCGAAAAAAATCTTAAAGCGTGTGCCCAGTGTTGCCACCCTCGAGCCTGAGGTCTTCGGTAGAAGGCTTCGAGAAAAATCGGTAGATTTCGGTAGATTTTTTAATCATCTCAGCAAGCAGTGCTGGATAGTATAGTTTGGATTGAGTTAGTAGGTAAATTGTATTTCTACGATTTAATTTTACTGACAAAATACCAAAATTATGAATTAAATAACAAAATTAGGTAAATACTAGGGACTTATTGCAATAAAGCCAGGCACAAATTGTGCCGGGCACTGTATTGAGTTTCGCGTTAAAAACTGACAGTTGATCTTTCAAAATTGACATACCAAAGTCGACTTTAGAAATCCAGTCATTTATTTTCCATTAATTGTGGCGTCACTATTAATTCCGGCTCTTATAATACACAATGGCCTTATTTTGAAAGAAGACAGCTGTTCTTATAATGTGAAACTGTCAATATAGTGTCCGGCACAATTTGTGCCTGGCTTTATTGCAATAGGTCCCTATTAGGTAGATAATATTATAAAAAAAACCTCAGGGTTTATATTAGCGTGATCTTTAATGCCGCTTGCGGCTGCCGGCTGAGTATATCGCAAAATCCAAGAGATGGCGCCATAAATACACTTTTAAAAACAATGGCTTGAAAGAAAATTTTTATTCTACAAAGGATCTTACATAAAAAGAATATTTTTGTAATGGATAGGGTGAATAGATTTTCTTCTTTAATTCATAGTGGACTGTAACTTTCTTTAGGTGTAATTTTCTTATTTAATATTTCTTGATCGCGCAACCATACAAAAGCAATAGAAAAAATGGCACCTACCTTTTGATGGATATTTCTCTGCTTGCG
Source organism: Aspidapion aeneum (assembly GCA_963576565.1). Classification (NCBI taxonomy): domain Eukaryota; kingdom Metazoa; phylum Arthropoda; class Insecta; order Coleoptera; family Brentidae; genus Aspidapion; species Aspidapion aeneum. The sequence goes on from OY755038.1 coordinate 57,981,228, forward strand.
GGCCCGGTCTTTGGATTGAGGATGGTAGCACTTAATAACTAAGGTTTTTATGTTTAATAGTTAATTTTCGAAAGAAAATTAGTCTTCGAAAGAAGAGAATGATTTTTCACGAGTTCACGTGTTTTTCGCTTGACAGGATGTGTCATTTCATGCGCCGTTTGCGCATGTCCTTAGCACCCGCGTTGTTTCGACGGCGCAAGGTGCCACAATTTGAATTTGTATGGCTGATTATTTTTTAGGCGAAATAGATAAATTATAAATAAAATAAAACTAAAGAAAATTGCAGTAACATTTCCCGCCACCGAAAACGAATGTTTTCAATTATAGTAATTTAGTAGCAAAGAAAAAAACGCGTTTATGCGTTTTTTAAGTAAAAAATAGAAAAACAAAAGATAATTCCAAAACATTGTTTGAACAAAAAAAAATTATTTTTTTTTCTATTTTGAAAAGAAATTTATATTTACAATTAAACTAAAGAAATTAAAATTTAATATTTTAATTTTAATCTGAAGCCATAGGCAAGGGGCACAGTTTAACTATAGGTCGCTTAAATAACCCGGTTTTAGTTTTCACCGTAACAACCCTTACATGCCCATCTCGGCCGGGGTGTAACTCGACTATGCGTCCAAGTAACCAATGAATTGGTGGCTCATTTTCATTTTTAATGAGTACCAATGTATTCAATTCAATGTTGGGGTTTGGCTCGTGCCATTTGGACCTTTGTTGCAGGGTGTTCAAATATTCTGATTTCCATCTCTTCCAGAAATCTGTGTTCAACCTTTGTATAAGTTGCCAACAAGATAAGGAATTTAGTTTTAAATGAGAAAGATCTGGATCAGGAACTGAATTTAGTGCAGATAACGTAAGAAAATGCCCTGCAGTCAAAGGAGCTAAGTCGTTCGGGTCAGAGCTTTGCGCCCATAAGGGTCTACTGTTTAGCAATGCTTCAACATCGGTTAAAAGAGTATAGTACTCCTCAAAGTTTAAGATTTGATCACCGATAACACGAAGTAAATGGCTTTTAACGGATTTTACACCAGCTTCCGCAAGCCCATTGAAATGTGGGGCAGCAGGTACACTGAAAAACCAAGAAATTTTTAAATGATCTGCGGCGTGCTTTGAAAGCTCGGTAAGCTCCTTGTAAGCTCCCTTGTATGTAGTTGCGCAGTCAGAATAAATATTGGTGCAAACTCCTCTTCGATTGACAAATCTCCGAAAAGCAGCAATGAAAGCGTCTGAAGTTAGGTTAGAAACTAGTTCGAGATGAATAGCTCTAGAAGCTGTGCACACAATCACTAAAATGTAAGCCTTATGAATGACTAATTTACGCCCTTGAGCTAATTTTATAGGTCCAGCGTAGTTAATGCAAACATTTGAAAAACATTTCAGCTGTGATATTCTGAAGCTTGGAAGGTCACCCATGTAGGGGGTAAGAGCTTTGGGTTGAGTGCGATAGCACTTAACGCAAGATGATAAAACCTTTTGAATAACTCTACGTGCTGAAAGTACCCAAAACTGTTGTCTAAGTAAATACATAGTTGTATTAAATCCTGGGTGCAAGTAGGTTGAATGAATATTTTGTATGATCAGCTTGGTAAGTGTGCTATCACTTGGTAATAGTAGGGGGTGTTTTACATCATATGATAATGTGATTGAATTTCTAATCCGCCCGCCAACTCGAATACGATTTTGGGGGTCGAGAAAAGGCGCCAATTTGCGATATGGTTTTGGTAAAAGTTCATTATTTTGAATTTTTAAGAAGATATCAGAAAAATGTTTATTTTGCACGTACTTGACAAGTACAAGTAAAGATTCTTGTAATTCAAAAATCGTAATAAAACCAGTGCGCTTAGTTTCCTGATGCTTAATGTTGAAAAAGTATCTGTGCCAAATAGCAATAATACGTTGAATTTGTAAAATAGATGAATAATTATGTAAAAGATCGTCTAAAATATCATTATTCAGAATTGTGGCCAAAACCTGTATTTTCTCTTCCTCTAAAACAGAACTAGTAATATTCGATTCTGACAGGGAAGCTAAATTCCATTCAGAGCGAGGAGAACATATCCAGGGGGGACCGGTAAACCATAAACAATGATTAAGTAAATTATCTGGAGTTAGGCCGCGACTGGCGCAGTCGGCTGGGTTCTCCAGAGTTCGGATATGATACCAGGGAATATCTGGAATGGTTTCCTGGATGTGACTGACTCTATTAGCCACAAAAGTTTTCCACCTATGCGGAGAGTTAGAAATCCAAGCCAGGACTACCTCTGAGTCAGAAAATGCTAAGATCTCATCGATTGTTATCATTGGCGAATAAATGTCAAGGACAAATCGAAGCAGATCAGCAAGGAGCGTAGCTCCCAATAGCTCCAGTCGAGGAATCGAAACTGTTTTGAGTGGGGCTACCTTGCTTTTTGCAATAACAAGGGAAGATTTGATTTCGTTTAATAATTCGATACGTAGATATATAGCGCATGCGTAGCCGCGCTCTGAAGCGTCGCAAAATGCTAAAATTTGGCAACGTTGTATGTTAGATGAAAAAATGTATCTAGGGAGAGAAATCTCCGATAAACTAGAAAACTGTGAGTTAAATTGTAACCAAGTTTCGCAGATGTGGGGTGGGGGTTGATCATCCCAATTGATTTTTTGCTTCCAGAGTTCTTGCATTATTGATTTTGCGAGAAGAGTTACTGGCGATAGGTATCCACAAGGATCGTATATTTTAGCAATTACAGAGAGGATTTTACGTTTTGTTAACGGACTATTATCTTGATTGCATTTATATGAAAATGTGTCTGACGAAGGGTTCCACTGCAGCCCTAAGACCTTAATACTAGAAGGTTGTTCCTTATCGAAAGATATTGGAACTTGACAATCTGAAGGAGACAATGATGATAGCAATCTTGGGTCATTGCTTGCCCACTTACGTAGTTCAAACCCACCGGATTTTAGCAAGCCAATCAGCTCTTTTTGTAGCGCTTGCGCAGAAGACAAATCAGAACTGCCCGTACAGACATCGTCCATGAAAACGTCTTGAAGAACTACTTTTGCAGCATTTGGATACTTATTTTTCTCTTGAAAGGCTAACTCTCGTAAGGTTCTGATTGCTAAGAAAGGGCTTGAAGTGAGTCCGAAAACAACAGTATTTAAACGATATTCTTTTAGGGGTTCATTGGGGTGGAAACGCCACAATAAACGCTGATAGTCTCTATGTTCGGGTACTAAATTGATTTGCAAAAACATTTTTTGAACATCACTAAGAATTGCTATAGAATGAAAACGAAACCTTAATAAAATAGTTGTAATATCTGCATGAAGTTTAGGGCCTGGTAAAAGGGTCTCATTTAAGCTATAATTCTTACTTCCAATTGAAGATCCATTAAATACAATTCTCAAACGCGTGCTTGTACTATCGGGTTTTAGTACCCCGTGATGTGGTAAATATGAAACATTCATTGATTTCGGTTCATTATTTGAAATAAGGCTCATGTGTCCGTTTTTTAAATATTCTAGCATAAAATCTGAATACATGGAATACATTTCAGGATTTTTAAGAAGTCTAGATTCTAATGAAATGAAACAACGGTAAGCTCTAGAAAACGTGTCACCTAAGTCGGGTTCAGAGTGCCTAAAAGGTAAAGCTACCATGAATCGTCCCGTGCTATCACGTGATACCGTATTTTGATAAATTTCCTCAGCTTTTTTCTCATCTGGGGATAAATAGCTTTTTTGAGGAATCGATTCAAGCTCCCAGAACTTCCTAAGAGTCAAGTCTAGAGAGTTATCGAAAGCGGTAAAGTAGTTTTCGATTTTTAAGGGATTGGATTGATAAGATATGTTTTGTTCGACCCTGCCTAACAACACCCATCCCAGCTCCGTCTCTAGGGCGACTGGTTGACCTTGACACCCAGAAATACGACCTGATTTAATAATTTGGGAATAAATCTCGGCGCCTAGAAGTAGATCAACAGGGGCTGGTTTGTAGAAGAAGGGGTCGCCTAGTTTAATGTTTGAAAGATAATTCCAATTTCTTGGATTAATTTGGACACTAGGTAAAGAAGAGCATAATCTTTGAACGACTAAACCGTTAAAGGAAAATGTGGGATCAGTTTTTCCAACTGGACGAATAGTGCATTGCGTCATACCTTTTGTTGAAGAAGAAGATTGATTTATTCCTAGAATAGGAACAGATAATTTTTTCCTAGATAAACCTAACCTATTTAAGCAGTTTTCGCTGATAAAAGAGGCTTCGCTGGCGTTGTCTAGGACGGCTCTCACTACTTGATAGTTCCCGCGTGCATCGAGGATTTCTACAATAGTGGTAGACAATAGTACTGTGCTTTGACAGTTTGGGGTGAATGAGGTATAACAGTTGGTTTGGTTAGGTTGTTGTCGAGATGTATTTTGCGTTAATTGTTGATTTTGTTGCGAAGTAGAAGGATATTGACTTTGATTGATTTGTTGTTGAGATTGATCTTGAATTGGTTGCATTTGTGACTTAAAATTAGATTGATTAGAATGCTGCATGCTAGTTAAGGTTGGGTTAATATTCTGCTGAATATTTTTATCATAGAAAGGTATTTGATTTGAATCGATATTATTAGGATATAAACTATAATTTGATTGTTGATTTTGCGTTGGTGACTGAATACTTGAAATAAATGAAGAAGTTTGCATGTTAGGTTGGGCTGGGTTAAATCGAGTTGTGACGTCACATAATAAACTATGGTGACGTAACCCGCAGGATTTGCAATTAAAAGGCGATAAGCAATCTTTTAAAAGAAAATGATTTGATCTTAAACAGTTGCCACATATATTATTTTGTCTCACGAAAGCGAGACGATCAGCTGGAGTTTTTTGTAAAAAAACTTGGCATTGAGAAAAAGGATGTACCGAAAGGTTACATAACTTGCATTGTTTTGATATTTTTGTTTGAAAGTTGCTTTGATTATGATTATTAAAGTTTGGTAAAATTTGTTGTTTTTGTGGTATGCCTGTCATAAAGGAGTTTTTGAAATTATTGTTATTATATGAATTTGGTTTTGAACTATTGTAGTTACCAGATCCAAAACTTTTAGATTTTTTTTCCATATTTGATACTGAAGGCTGAAAATACTGAACCGATTCTAGTGCTTGGCACTGTTTTTCTAAAAACTCATATAGATCGGTGTAACTAGGAATTTCCTTTTCAGTATGGCAAACCTCAAAGGCTGATCTAGTGGGAGTATCTATTTTTCCCAGCAATAAATTAAACAACGGAAACTGCCAATCTTTTGTATTAAATTCTAAGGCATTCAGGGCAGATTTTCAGTAAACGTGTCCAAAATATTTCTAAGATCTTTAGAGCTCTGATTTGATTTCATGGAGGAAACATGCACAATGGAATTCCAATATGACGTAGCTAAAAGGCGCTTATTGTTGTACCTTTTTTGTAGATTTGAAAAGGCAATTAAATAGTTACCATCAGTAACTGGTAACGACTTTACCAAATTTAATGGTTCACCCTGCAATAAAGTAATTAAATACCGAAATTTTGAGGCATTCGATAGTGCAGGATTTTTGTCTATTATACTTGAAAAAAGATCTAGAAAAGTCGGCCATTTTAGCATTGAGCCCGTAAAAACCGGAATTGAAGGTTTAAAACTTTCAAAACTATGACTGGTGGGAGTAGGCGCAGAGGACTGCGGCCTAGAAGTGCCTGGAATTGGAAATAACTTACAAAATATTGCTTTTGCTTGAAAATAAAAAGTGTCACAATTTTTTCGAATTGTATCTTCCGTATCGAAATCTTTATCGTCGGTCAGCAACCCAATCAATTCGTTATGGAGATGTTTAAACTCAAAATATTGATCTTCCAAAGTTTCAAAAGCAATTTGAAAGATAGGGCGCTCGGCTTCATCATCCTTGGCTTTTACCGCCAAAGTATAGATTTCAGTGATCCTAGTCAAAGCGATTTTTCTTTTTCTAGTAAATGTTTTTAATTCTGCATCCCCCATTTTGATTGTTAAGTATTTTTTTTTTACTTGGTTTTAAATTTTTGAAAAAAAAGGTATCTATTTTAAATCAGTTTTTGAGTTTTTGATTTTTTGTAATTGGTTACTTGGATTTTGATTTATTTAAACACTTTTATTTTTTTTGCACTTTAGCGCACTAAATATGTTTAAAATCGCGGAAACGCGAAACCGAAAGGCGATATTTGATAGAAGATTTGTATTTTATTTTTGCATTAAATCAAATTTTGAAAACACAAAATTCCCGAATAAATAAATGCATTAAATTTATCGATAGTAGGTAGTAAACAAGACTGACCGTGAAGTTTTTATTTTAAATTTAGAAGGCCACACACACACGCACACATACGTAGGTATCAAGGAAACTTGATTACCTACAACTAAACTGTGCTCCGTTTGATAAGAATGAAGCCCAATATGGCGTTCAAGAAAAATTAGAATATTTTTAAAAACGCTTTTTCATAGCCTAGATGCGGCTCGGAGGTCCATAAAATGTAATGGATAGGGTGAATAGATTTTCTTCTTTAATTCATAGTGGACTGTAACTTTCTTTAGGTGTAATTTTCTTATTTAATATTTCTTGATCGCGCAACCATACAAAAGCAATAGAAAAAATGGCACCTACCTTTTGATGGATATTTCTCTGCTTGCGGGCCCGCTCTCGAAGTAGTCTCACGTTCAGTCTTTGGATTGAGGATGGTAGCACTTAATAACTAAGGTTTTTATGTTTAATAGTTAATTTTCGAAAGAAAATTAGTCTTCGAAAGAAGAGAATGATTTTTCACGAATTCACGTGTTTTTCGCTTGACAGAATGTGTCATTTCATGCGCCGTTTGCGCATGTCCTTAGCACCCGCGTTGTTTCGACGGCGCAAGGTGCCACAATTTGAATTTGTATGGCTGATTATTTTTTAGGCGAAATAGATAAATTATAAATAAAATAAAACTAAAGAAAATTGCAGTAACAATTTTATTTATGGTGTTTTTTTTTAATCGCGATTACGAGGCGTATCAAAAAAATAACAAGTTTATATTGAAAAAAAAAAGGTAGAAAACTATGGTAATTCGGTATATCGTAAAGTAAAAGGCTAAATCGGTAGATCTACCGAAAAATCGGTAGAGGTGGCAACACTGCGTGTGACGAAAGAATTTTTGAAATCGCTCTAAATTTATGAAACTTATAGCTACAACTATTACTAAAAAGGATGGTGGGAAGAAGAGATGAATAGTAAGAGGGAAACTAGTATAAAGATGTTGGAAAAAAAGTATTAAAGCGTGTGCCGAAAGAATTTTTGAAATCGCTCTATATTTATGAAAGGTATAGCTACAAATATTACTAATAAGGAGAAAGGGGAGAAGAGAGGGAGGGGGAAACTAGTAAAATGTTGAATGAAAGTTATAGCTATAAATTTTACTAATAAGGATGGTGGGGAGGAGTGAGCGAAAGGCGTGAGGGGGGGCGACTAGTAAATTGGTGTTGGAAAAAGAATCTGCAAGCGTATGCAAAAAGAATTTTTGAAATCGCTCTATATTTAATAAAATTATGCGAATATGGTTTTTGAATAGGGTGGGGGGAATGACAGGACGGGAGATGGCTGGGAGCAGGGAGGATAACAAAGTAACTACAGCAAATTAGAGGACATTTGCAATGGGTAATCAAAGGAATTTTAATAAAATCGCCTGAAATTGAGATAATTTGTATGCCTTAAAGCCTACATCATGTGACAAAATGTCGTCCGAAGACCGCCATGTTGACTCTTGTTTAAAAAAATATAGCCTATAGCACCTTCGGTATCAGTAGCAATTCAACGACACCTTTTTTTTGTCAAAATCGGTTGAGCCGTTTAGCCTCTAGCGAGACCCAAACATACATATATACAACAATCGAAAAACATTACCCTTTCTTCGCTGTGCTGCAGTTGGGTAAAAAAGAGAAAAAAGATATTAACAGGATAAAAACTCTTAAAAATCATAAAAAGTACTTATATTGCAGCCAACAAAATATTAGACTTGATCCGAGTTATTAGGGCGAAATGGACTGATGGAGTGAACTTATATGTTTCCGCCTTGTTAGGGTTCATCAGTACGTTTAACCATAATGGGTGGAGAGGGAATGTGCAGGTACTGATGAACCCTAACAAGGCGGAAACACAATTATTTCTGCGGCTACCATGACCCCTTTGAGGATTAGCCCCAAAATTATTTTATTTAGTCTTTGACTTCACCTCGAAAAATTCCTTTTATATTTAATATTAAACCTGGGTTTAGGATACCTACTACGATCAGTGGCGGATCCAGGATTTCCGGGGGGGAGGGGCCAAAGTGCCAGCAAACATACAAATATTTTTTATTAGCGGTTTTTGATAGATCTGGGGTGTGAAATTTAGTATCTAAAGAAGATTTATGGCGCCGCAGGCGAAATTTTTTAAAAATTAAGTAGAATTTGTGACAAATTTTAAATAAGTGATGCTCCTAAACTAAAAAATAAATTTTATGTCTCGAAGGGGGGGACCCGGGCCCCTCTGGCCCCCCCTGGATCCGCCACTGACTATAATTGACTTTAGCTGTCTCCGTAGTAATGTTAGATTTTTGTCTCATACTGCATACATCTCATTTTTCCTTTTCAGTTTTCATCATCTTCATTTCATTCCCTCTCCACCCATTATGGTTAAATGTACTGATAAACCCTAAGAAGGCGGAAACATAATTATGTCTGCGGCTACCATGACCCTTTTGAGGATTAGCCCGAAAATTAATTTATTTAGTCTTTGACTTTACTTCGAAACTTATATGAAAGGAAACTATTTTTTGTACAGTTTTTTGACAATTAATAAATTTTAAAAATGCTAACTTTTTAACGGATCATCATGCGTATTGACGCGGTTTTAGGAATATAGCAGAGTACATTTTGCTTAATTATTTGTGTTATAACCAAAAACTTTATAAGAGCTTTAGATTCTGCGATATTTGCCAAAAACTATTTTCAAGAAGTGTGCTAATAGGCTAGCTAGGAAGGTATCAAATCCCTCATGGATCGATTTATTTGTTTTTGATTTTTGTCCCTCACATTTTTTTGTTTTTCATGAAATTTGGTGAAAATTCATTTTAAACCTTTAAAAATCTTAACTGCCATAGACTTTTTCATAATTTTATTAATTTTTCCCTTCCAAAAGGTATCTGTCTGCACTGGTCTATATCCCTGACCCCGAATAATTAAAAAAACGATTTCGGTCAGAGCCATGTAAACTGTACCAATTTAATTCTCAATCATCTAGCTGAAGTTTGGAGGTTTAAATATCGTGATCATTTTCAATTTTTGTAATACTTTGTTTTTTAGTTTTCTGATGATAATATAATTGTAACAATAGACAAAAAGGCCAATACTAAAACGTGGAACTATAAACAATATAGTTAGTGGATATACGCACATACTGAGAGTTGCATTTAGGTAAATAAATAGGCTCCGGTTCAAAAGAGCGATATTTAAAACAGCGACATTCAAAACAACGGTCTCATTTGAGCGACATTGAAAAGAGCGACATATTAAAACAGCGACATGTTAAAACAGCGATATATCAAAAGGGCGACAGATTAAAAGAGCGACATATTAAAACAGCGATATTTAAAATAGCGACACTTAAAACAGCGACATATCAAAACAGCGATATTTAAAAGAGCGACATCTAATAAAAACAGCGACAGCCTCTTAAAAAATAGCAACAGTTCGATTAAGGGGTCTCTTTATTAACATATTAAAAAAAAAGACTTTCCTGTCTTTTTCCAGGGATCCTAGAGGGTGTGAACCGAACTTAACCGAACCGAACCGAACCGTACCGAACCAAACCGAACCGAATCTAACCAAACCAAACCGAACAGAGCCAAACCGAACCGAACATATAGCCCTCGTGGTATAGAATCGGTTTGTTCCTTTGCGAAGAACTTTCCATTTTTAAAGTTGATTAACAGGGACTGGCAGTGGCGTAATTTGCCGATTTCTGATTTTGTCTTAGTGTATCGTTGTTACTATAAGGTTTCCTGAAATACTGAGTGTAGCAAGTTACAAGACGCTTTTTTGAAGTGTTGCTTAATATTGATTTTTGAATTGTCGCTCTTTTAAATGTCGCTGTTTTGATATGTCGCTGTTTTGAATGTCGCTGTTTTGATATGTCGCTGTTTTGATATGTCACTCTTTTGAATGTTGCTGTTTTGATATGTCGCTGTTTTTATTAGATGTCGCTCTTTTGAATATCGCTGTTTTGATATGCCGCCCTGTTAAAGGTCGTCGTTTTGATATGTCGCTTTTTTGAAAGTCGCTGTTTTAAATGTCGCCGTTTTAAATATCACTCTTTTGAACCGGTGCCAAATAAATATGCTAATTTATACCTGATACCTTTCTACGAGTAGCTAACCTTTTAGCACACTTCAAGCCTTGAAAACAGTTTTCTGTAAATATCTCGAAAACTTCTACGAAGTTTTAGGTTATAACACAACTTATAAAAAAAATGTGGTTTACAATATTTTGAAAATCGCATATTGATGCAATGCTCCGTTAAAAAATTAGCATTTTTAAAATTCTTTAATTGTCATTAGCATAAATGAATTTGAACTAAAATCAGTTTGTTACAGTATCGAACACTATTTTACCTGAAAAGCCAATGAAAATCGGTTATGCAGTTAAGGAGCTATCGTGTTACGGACAGACCTACAATTTTTTTAGAGGAGGTTTCACTGGAAATTGCAAAAGAACCATTATCAACCCCTAAAAGTATACCCCATTTCACCCTAATAACCCTGATCAAGTCTAATTTATTTCTCGCTTTGAAAGCACTATTTATTTTTTTTTACTTTCCAGAAATTATTTGCACTGGTCTATAAAATTGTCTTATATTTATTATTATACAACTCGTACATTTTTTAGCCGCCATACTTTTCTTCTCGAAAAAAGTTAAAATTATTGGTAAATAAAGTATCTAGTTAAGCAATAACATATCCAGCGCAACACTCAGTGCACCACAACCAAACGTTTTCAGCAATCAAACCAAATTAAAAACTAAATAAAATATTTTCAACTGAAACAATTATTTTGTTTTTAACGAACTTCTGTGCAAAATATCAAGATTAAAGAGGCGTTATAAAGTCGGGTCCTCATTAACGAGCCACGAGCTTCGAACAACGAACGGATATTCGCAAAAAGCCGGTCGCAGTAAGTCGAGAGCCGGCGGCCTTCGATTCGAACACAAAGGGATGCGCTTCAAATCCAAATAAATAAAATGAATGATGAACAAGTATTGGTTTTAATTGAATATTACAAGAATAGTCCTTTCATATGGGATCCAAACAATAAAGACTATTTCAAAAACATTTAAAAGAAGATGCGTGGGTAGAAATTGGTACTGTGATAAACCGATAGGAACTAAAGTGCCACTTTTCACTCTGCAACAAAAAGTCTGTAGCCCGACCGGATGAAGGGCCACCATTTGCTAAGGGATTAAACAAGACCTCAGTGCCAAGTTTTATGTGTTACTAGCCTAAATTAAAATGGCTTTGCCAGTTAGCCCGAACCGCACGAGCCACAGCGTAAAAAAAATTGCCTTAACCAGACAGAATAACCCATAAAACATTCATGTTACCATCCAAAATTAAATTAGTGTTTAGTATATTATTTATTTGTCTTGTAGCACTACATTTAGTTTGATGCTGGATTTGCTATTTATTGTTAATTTTAGTTTAAGATTGGCCCAACAGTCATACTCTGTTATTAAAACCGGTTAGAGGTTTGCATCCACTATAATAAAAAACCAATATATCAACATTATATTGCCATATAAATCTAGTTTAATGTTTATATAGAGCTGATCATTCCACAAAATTCTAATTATCGAACCAAGGCGAGTTTCCGATACTTTATATTACATTTTTCAAAGCCACAGTGGACCAACTAAATTGCATGTATCCTATAACAGACGGTGCCACAAAATAGGTTCACAAAATAGGTTGGTAGCCAAAATATTAAAAAAATAAATAAAAATGCGTATTTTTTAAAACTATTTTATCTCCGTTTAATTTAGTCAGTGGATGGTCCGCTCTGGTTCTTAACGCCTCATATATAATTATGTATCGCCGTTTGTTAAAAACAAATATTATTCTTAATTTTTTTTTATAAAATAACATTTTATATGCGTACCCTAGTAGAGCGTCATTAACGTTATCAGTTTCTAATTCCTAAATATCTACCGCTAGATGCGCCTTAAGCGATCGCGCGCAAATTGTTCATATTCCTTCAACATCTCTCAATAAAGAGATCGCAACGTCCCACTTTAGTCTGAAACCCCAATATTTTGGCCAAAAATACCAAAAACTAACTTAACAATAAAACTGTTTAGTTATATATTTTCCAAAGCTAAATAACGGCACCTTAAAATACCAGCATGATTGGCTTCATTGCCAAAGCAGGCTTCGAAATATCGTTGTCTGAATTTGACATTTCCTGACAATGAGCAATTGTTTTTTTATTGTTCATAATTTTTCACTAACTTTAATGTGCTATTTCTAAAAAATGCGAAGAGTTATAGAAAATTTTGGGAATGGCTTTTTTAACTAATGGTATGTAGATTATTTTTTGATAATTTGAGTCACAGGGATTTTAAACTTATTCTTTAAATACCAATGATACCAAAATTGAGCAAGAAATGCATGAATTTTTTTTTGTCGATATTTCATTGGACTAACAAAAAAGCTTTCAAGAACTTTTATATTAATTTTTGTAAAAATATTTTTGTCCTGCTATGTACTTTCTGGAGTACATACACTGGTGATGCGAAAAGGTGCGACAGTCTCCAAATTCGTTATTAAACATGACCGTACATATTCTGATAAACACACAGTACCAATTCTAGTGCATTTTAATTTGTGTTTCCGTGTGTCATCTATATAGATAGTAATGAGCAAAGTACCTTTAAAGAAGCAAAATGAATCATATATATCAAAACTCCTGTCTTAGCAATGAACTTTAAAAAACAAAGGAAAAATTCAAGATGGCCGGCAAAATGAATAGGAAATTAATAGAAACTGCAAACATTTAAAGCAGACACCATCTGTTTTTTCTGGTATTTGGAGCATCTAAATTCAAATATAGAATATATTTTATCGGTGGAGGTGGGGAAGAATAGTTTAGAATGGAGGGGAGGGGGGTTATCTAGATTTAAAAACTAACATTTGACACGTGATACATCGATTAAGGGGTTTTTGTGTACTCTGAATCCAAATGAAATGCTTAAAATAAAGGGATCCATGCTAGCCTATTAGCACACTTCAAGTGAAGCCTCGAAAACAGTTTTTTGTAAATATCTCAGAAACCAAAGCTCTTACCAAGTTTTTTGCTAACACATATTATTGTCCAAAATGTTATAGTCTACTATATTTTCAAGACCGCATATTGATTCGATGCTTCGTTAAAAAGTTACCATTTTTAAAAATGTTTAATTGTCACAAAACTGTCATTAACATTAATAGATTTTAACCAAAATCTAATCAGCTCGTTAGAGTGTCGAACTCTATTTTATTTGAAAATTTTATGAAAATTAGTTCAGCGGCTTAGGAGCTATCGTGTTACGGACAGAAATAATATACACACACACAAACACAGAGACATCAGGACGATATTGGTAAGATTTTCGGCGTTATCTTAAAAATTGTTTTTTCGTCAAAAATAATACCTTCTCTAGCCATTGCTACGTGGGCTAGGAAGGTAACAATAAATTAGAGGAGTCGACTAATATGGGGTAGGCACGATTTTTTTGAATAAAAACCACAACGAGAAAAACTGTTTAGCATCCCCCTGGGGAGGGGAGTCGTGGGAGTTTATAAATAAATTGTGTACGGATTACTATAGGCACGACTAAACTTCTATATGAATTTTTATTTTAGTCTCTACCGCTTCCCTGCTTAGGGAGGAAACAGGGGTGCTGGGGCAAGATCGTATCCAACCCAAAACAGAAGAAGGGGCAGGTTTCTAAATTCCATGGCCTTCTTAATTTAGAGAGGGGTGGGGGAGTTCTTATTATAATTCAATTTTAATGTCCGATTTTAAAAAACTTGGTGAAAAAGGGGGACAGCTCAACAGCAGCCCATCTCCCCCCCCCCCCCGGATACGCCATTTGCTAAGGGTGACTTAGGAGATAATAAGGCGCTGACTGTGACGTAGCACGGCACCCCGACACAAAATATGATTCCGGAACGTACCACCAACTAATCTAATCGTGTCATTGACTGAACTTACACATTATTATCCGATTATTCACCATCTCTTTTTAAACTAATGTATTAGTAAGGGCGCTTAATAATATTAAACAAACATGAGTTTAATAACAAAACAGTGGTCTACTCGTTTTACTTACTAAACTCACACATTGTCATTCAGCTACTTACTCTCTCTTTTTAACTCAAAGTAGTGGGACGGGCGCACTCAATCTAAAACAGTCATGCCATTTTGACAATCAACGTCAATCGATTTTCTGATGCACACAGTGGGCTCGCGGACCCAATTTTTGGCCAAAAAGGGTTAAATTAAAAACATACTGAAACTTCTTAACACCTTTACTAACAAGAGTAGATAGTCCAGCAGGCCTTGAAAAAGCTATGATTTAATTGACGTAATTCAGTTAATTTTTAGAAGTGTCATTTTTTCTTTCAAAGGAACGCGTTAAAGTACCATATTTGTATAGCGGTTTGATCCAGATTTTCAGCCATTTTACGACAATATTTTATGTTGCATAAAATTCGCATAAAATAAAACTTGTAAGAAGAGGTAGGGGAAAGGGGGGTAATATGGGTTTTGCGGGTAAAATGGGATATCGCAGTTTTAAGTAAATTGCGCAAAAATAAAACCTTCTAATATTAGATGTTTTATCCTTATGACTGGTCGGTTGATCTTAAGTTCGTTTTCGCTCAACATGTGATGTTCTGCGCTGTTTATTGTTAAAAGAGCTTGCGCATTTTGTGATGGTAAGTACATTTTTTACAGACTTTTAAAAATTTTGTTTACATTGAACAATTAGTGGGTGTATGTATTATTATTCATAATTAAACGCATCGCCCGTAAAATTAGTCTTTTACTCAGTGGTTTGGGCCAAAACGGGGTTTTTTCATGGGGGCAAAATGGGGTACCTTGTTATACCTAGGAACCCATACCACATTTTGCCCAAAAAAATAATTTGTTTTTTGATAGCATCACTAAAAGTCGTATTTTATGTTGTCTTTGCAAAAAACGCAAAATTCATGTAGGAGAGTCGTCACCGATGACTTCGCTGTTTATTTATAAATTTTGTAGTTAATAAATTTAATTATTATAAATGTATTTACATTATATTACAACTTTTTATTTTGTAAATAAGTATTTTTAACTTGTTTAGTATTTTAATAAATAAAACTAGTAAATAAAAATATTGATTCTAAATTACACAACCGCCCGCCCGTTTCGCCACCCCATTTTACCAAAGATAACTTTTTACAAAAATAAAAATAAAATTATGATGGAGTTCTAAATAGTTTAAACTAAAAACTAAAACATAAAGATAACGTATCTAGCCAACTTAATTCCAAATGACGAATGCAATACTGACCATTTAATAGGAGAAAAAAGCCTATAAAATTAAGTATCCCATTTTACCCCCCGTTCCCCTAATTAGACTAGAAACTGTACATTTGGATTCCAATTTTGATGTGCAGACAGGTCAGACAATGGTTTTTGCGTGAAATTTCTGAAATTATATAAAAAAATTTCTTATAAATGTTGGACAAATATTTTGCTTCCCTCATTAACCATGTTTTTAAAATTTTTATTTTTATAAAGAGTATATATACATATTTTTTAAAATTGTACTTCAAAATCTGCTGCCACAAGTTGCCCGTATGAAAGATATTATTAGTTTACTAAAAATGGATTTCTTCGGAAAAACTCAAACTAAAAAAAAAGCATGTCAGTTTATGTCTATTATTTTTAAAGCACTTTAGGCTAGATAGAACGAATAAACATAGAAAAATATATATTAATAAAAAAATTAAATTATGTATAAAAAAATTAAAAGTTAAAAAAAAAAGATTATGTTCAGTTTCAAAAATCAAATAAAAAGATAATAAAAACCAACTGCAATATCTCAAAAACAGGTGGATTGTTTATGAAAGAAATAGGTCAAAACTTTTAAGGTAAACGGTTCTATTTCAAATCATCAGCAGTTTACCAAACCTGACTTTTAACAAACTAGTATAAAAAAGTGGACGCTTTAAAAATATTTATTTGGTTGGACTTAAAAACAATTTTTTCTAGAAAAATCAATCTTATGTGATTATGCAGTGGTTAAACTTGCAGGTTCTTATCCGTTGCAAAGTCAGGGTTACGTTTGTATTATTTTCTAGTTTCACAAATCGGTGTCTAAATATAGAATAGTCTATAGGATAAAGATTTTGGGTTCGCCGTGCAAGTTTTTTTTTGTTTGAGTAAAAAATAATAACAAGCGACGTTAAACACCGCAGAGTTCCAGATTTAATACATATCGGTTCATAAATGTAGAAGTTCTGCATTTTGGATCCGCCATGATATTTTTTCTACGTTTAACTCATGAATCTTAATTATCGGCTTTATACACCCCAAAGTTCCAATTTTGATACATATCGGTTCATAAATAATAAACTCTGCCCTTTTGGATCTCTCATGTAATTTTTGTGTTTGATTTTATAATGATACTTTAAACACGCCAGAGTTACAAATTTGAAACATATTGGTAAATAAGTTTTTTTAAATGTAAGTCAAAAATCATATTTAGCGACTATTAACACTAAATTTCATACTTACCGGTTCATAAATAGGAAACTTCGCCATTCTGCATTCGCCATTTTGATTCATAATTACTTCTTTCTCATTTCAAAACAAAATATTGTTACAAAACCTATTTTTCTAATTTTGGTCAAAAATCAGATCCGGGAGCCCACTGTGCAGCGCTATGAGTTGGACAGCAATAAAAAATAAGCTGTGCATTAAAAAGAGATGCAAATGAGTATGTTCCAAAATTACAATTTATGTCGGGGTGCTAATGTCAACCTACGTCACAAGTCAGCGCCTAATTGAGTAAATTATGTTCTTTTATTGTCTTGGTTGAATATAGCAAATAGACCTATTTCCATGATAAACTGATCATGTCCATTAAAAAGGTAAAGTTTTGACCCCCAAATAAAAGGGGGAAGGGGTGACACAAAACTTTTTATTCCTTATATTTCAGTCCTGCGGACCAAAATACTTAAGAATATACATAATATTTTGAATATTTATAATAGATCGAATTTTAACCCCCAGTGGGGGGGGGGGGGTAATAGGGGCAAATTCGATAATTGAAACTTTTTTTTTGGAGAACTCGGTTTTGGCGCACCAAAAGTAGGAGGATTTGAGGGTCTACCCTCTGAGTTTTGCAACTTATATTTTTTTGTGAGGCGGTGTAATTTGTAGACCATATTAAAAATAATACACTTTTTTAAAGAGCTTTTAGGCAGTATAAATCACAAAAATGGTGGGGACAAGAGTGGGGGGGTAATAATAAATAATTTTTAATGGTATATTAGCGATTTAGCCTTCTTTATTGATTTGCGTTTAAATGATTGTAGAGTTTCCAGGCAAAAGCCTATTTTTGGCCAAAATATTGATCCCTCAGACCATAGTGCGCCCGAGTAAAGCCACATCTGTTATCTGCAATTTTTACGTTAACCATAGAACTGCACACTTGTTTTTTAAGACACGAAGTGTACAGTTAAGTGGGTTTTTTCTAACCCCAAACATTTTTTTTTGTAATTGTAGACAATTTTATAATTTAATATTATTTTTATAAAATTAATATTTACGGTAAAGAAACAGTAGAATATAATAATACGTTAAATATTTTTTATTAGGAAAAATAAAAAAATATGTCTATTTTTAATACTGTCATGAAAAAAAATTAATATAAAAGCAAAACTTAAACTACTTTACACAATTCTTTGATAAACTGAAAAATAAACCCTTACTTTAAATAAAAAAAGTTATTTGGTTAAATAAATCCTTATAGTCTTTCTTAGCCAAAGCATTTAATATTTGGTTTATTTGTGGTTAATTTCACAGTCGCAGCAAAGTCTAGCCTTATGTTTCAGGCAATAGGGCCTGTTACACCCAGGACAAGCATGCTTAGATTTTCTCTCCTTGTCTTGTGGACATAAAACACATCTCAATTAATTAACTAATTTAATAATTATTAATTATTTTAATTAATTTATTTACCGTAAACTGCACACTGCGATGTCACATATCCATTCGTCAATATTAGTCGATGTTGCAGCAAAATCGGCATCACTCGCCTCCATTTCTCACTTAATACCGGCTGCCGGCACTAAAAGCCGAATTATCGTGGAGCGACGCGGTAAAATTTTTATATTTGCGAAAACTACTGACAAAAATATAACTGTCTAAGTATTTCACACCCCAGTGTGCAGTTCCAGGGTTAATACGTGCATAGATAAGCTTATCCGATCATTAGTGGTTATTACCGTTATCAGTATAGTGAGGTAAATAAATTATGTTTATTTTCCGTTTTATACTTATTTTATGTATTTAATACTTATAAATTTATTACCCAGAAGGAAAAAAAATATAAAAAACTCTTTTAACAAAACAAGTAAAGCGTTAAAACGTGCGTCTCATCATTTACGGTATCATCATCATTTTTAAGGTTAAGTTTGTGCCTCTTTATAGATTTTATAAAGAGGTAAAACATTTAATTTAAAGTAATATACATGGTGGTTCACCGAAAATGTATACGGGATGCCATTATGAGTATTTATAGTAAATTTTCGAAAAAATCCTTGGACACGTTCTCTAATCCCTAGTTGAGGTAACTTTGACCCCTTGACTTTAGATAGGGAAAGTGGGTCAAGTGATACCTTGTTTAAAAGATTTTTTTTTTCACTTCTTTAAAGCATTGATATTATTTGAAAAATTTATAAATTAGTTTTTGATATATTCACAATTTAAAAAAAAATAAGATTGACAGCTTACTATTTTCTTACAAGTTAACTATTTAAAATAGATTTAGCAAATTTTTTTAAATTCTTTTTTTTATTTAAAAAGTTTATTTGTAATTATGTAGGTACACTTTTTCAAGAACAGTAAAGAGATAAATAAATAAATAATGCCTATATTTAGATTTATAAGCATATAAACAAATTTCTTACAAAGTTAGTGGCGAGGTCTAGCTTAGTGCTACTCTATCTAACCACTTATATACACTTTACTAATACAGCGTAAATATACGATTTGAATCGAGAGAAACTATGAGTAAACCATAAAGAGAGTAATAATTTTTTAAAATAATATAGAGTGAAATACCGCAGTTTTTTTGTTGCCTAAATTCATGTGTAACGATCACTTACTCAAGGAGAAAAATACTTATTTTCATGTTAAAGTTCTAGATTTGTGGAGACCCTTTTTAAAGGATGTTAGCGACGGTGCCATAATAAGATTATTTGGGAGCGAATTAAAGGTCTTTGCTGCCTGGTAACTAAATGAGCATTGGTATAGTGCGGTTTTATGCCTAGGAATCACAAATTTATTATCATGTCTGGTTTTCCGTTGATGAATACCCGATCCTTTTACAGGGTTTCTTCGTAGGTATTCAGGTTGAGAAGTTTTTTCAATTTTATAAAGAAGACTGCAAAAAAATCTTTCATCTAGTTTTAGCCATTTACTTTCAGAGTATAGATGAGATATATGATCAAATTTTCGAACTCCATAGCAGAACCGTAAGCAAGAATTTTGTAATTTTTGTAAGCTACGATTTTCGCGGTCCAAAAGAGCCGGCCAAAATAATATGTCACAATAAGCTACGGATGATAAGATCAGTGAGTCACAAAGCCGCAGTTTTACGTCCTTACTAAGATAATCTTTGTGAATGTATAATGATTTCAGTTTATAATAACACTTTTGTAACAACATTCCCACATGATTTTTAAATCTTAGAGAGGAATCAAATAGTACTCCTAAATTTTTCGCACATTCGACAGTTGGCAAGTTAACGTTATTTAAGGTAATATTTATATTGGTTAATTTATCACGATCCTTGCCACAAATCATCAGCTGGGTTTTGCTCTTATTAAGAATTAGACCATGGTTTGAGAAAAATCCTGAATGGAGCATAAATCTTGGTTTATATGGCCTGTACTCTCGTCTAAATCTTCAATTTTAAAGGAACATCTTAACTGAACATCATCAGCGTACTGATGTGAAGCAAGAGATTTTAAGCAGTTTTTTATATCAGCTGTGTATGTGCTAAACAGCAATGGCCCCAAAATACTCCCCTGGGCAACACCTTTTTGAATTTCTACTAGAAGAAACATCAGAAGACAACTTCACCTGTTGGTAGGAACCAGTTAAATAATTACTCTAAAGATCAACCGAACTCTGAGCTAGACCAAAATAATGTAGCTTGGCACTTAGATCGCGATCAAGAGTATCAAAGGCTTTACTTTAGTCAAGTAATATAAGACAAGTATTCAACCCTCGATCGCAGGCTGTGTAAATTTCGTCGGTCTCATGCAATAGAGCGGTCGTCGTACTGTGTTGTTGGCGAAATCCCGACTGAGTGTTAGGTATTATTTTATTATCAAAGACGTATGAACTAAGCTGTTTATGTATAATCTTCTCAAAAATGTTTGACAAAGCTGGGAGTATGCTGATGGGTCGGTAATGCTGAAGCTCAGTTGGAGTGCTAATTTTAGGGACGGGTATTACATTTGCGTTCTTCCAGACACTTGGTATTTGCTTGAGTCTAATGCAAGAGTTTATTATGTAAGTAATATGTGAAGTTAGATAAGGAACTACCAGGGTAATCATTTTAAGTGAAATACTGTCTGGACCAATGGCGTGAGATTTTATTTGCGATATTATTTTTTCAACATCTTGTTCACTGACCTCATAGAAATTTAGCTGAGGGATCGTTTCTGAAAATGTTGCTATCTGTGTTTTAGGGAGCCCCAAAAGCCCTTAGGATCATTTTTAAATTTTTGGTTAAGATAAATCTTTTTTTCAGTTCGTAGTGCTTCCCAGCTAGAAACGGTTTTTTGTTTTTTATATTTAGTTAAAGCTTTATTACGCAGGCGCATCATTATAAAATTTAGACGTTTTACAAGGCGCATGTTTATCAAAGAGCCTTAATAAAGAAAAATTAAAAAATTCAATCATCTTATCAATAGTTTGCAAAGAAATAAGTGAGTTCCAGTCAATACTGCGAAGGTCTAAAACAAAGGTATTGTAGTCAAAATCGGTAAAGTCACGGTACGTCCTAAACTTTACTGGAGGGCGTATTTTTTGGATCGCACGATATTAATTTGTGATCACTGATACCATCCATTGGAATAACGTGAGGGTTTACAGCAAAGTCCCGGTCACTTGTAATTATTAAGTCAATCAATTTGTTTGTATTATTAGTTACTCGAGTCGGTTCATTTATTATTTGAAATAACCCATACTTATTGACAAATTCAAGCAACCTATCGCGTCCAGCATTATTTGACAAAAAATCTACGTTTAGGTCACCTCCAAATATCATACAGTCGCAGTCAAGTACTAGTTCGACAATTGTGTTGTCTAGGTCTTCCAGGCAATTTAAGAGATTAGTGTCAGGGGGGCGATATAAACTACCTAGACACAACGTCTTTCCCTGTACTTTAATTCTGAGCCAGATCTGCTCCAGGCGAGATTGGCAACGAGGTATTCTAATTTGCTGTACTTTATACTCGTGTTTTACATAAAAAGCCACTCAACCGCCATGAGTCTCCCGGTCATTACGAAAGATATTATATCCTTGAATATTAACCAAACCGTCGGGAAAAACATCCTTCAACCAGGTCTCCGACAAACCTATGATATCGAGATTTTCAGAAATTACATAGTCAGAGAACAAGTTAAAATTTGAGCAAAGTGATCGAACGTTGCAATGACTAAAGCTAATAAACTTTATATCACTCTTATTCATACTTTCTCTCTCTTACTTTATTTACTTGAGCACCCTATATAAAAAATAAATTAAATCGGAGATAAAAAAGAAAAAAGTACAATTTAATTCTTGAATTAGTTGTAGGCAATGGTATTTTTCTTTAAGCAAACAGTAACGCAAAAAAAAACTTAAAAATTAACAACCATGAATACATATTTTGCTTTAAATAAAATAAGGTAAAAAACTTGAATGTTTTGTAGCAAAAAACTTTTTATATTTACTTGATAAAAGGCACATAAACAATTAATACTCTATCGGGTCAACGTAGCCGTGGCCAATAAAGTTTTCATTCTAAATCATCTAGAGAGTTAATGGTTACTTTTTTGTTTTCTTCTTCGCTCCAATAAATTAT
This sequence comes from Aspidapion aeneum, assembly GCA_963576565.1. NCBI lineage: Eukaryota > Metazoa > Arthropoda > Insecta > Coleoptera > Brentidae > Aspidapion > Aspidapion aeneum. The sequence goes on from OY755038.1 coordinate 58,003,660, forward strand.
TTTGCCAGCAGTAGTCCATACATTTTGTTTTCCGAACTTCTTCTTGGATTCTTCGTATAGATTGTAACGAGTATTTGTTAAGTCTTCGTGAATAGATTGTCTTTTCCCTTTAAGCTTTCTTCTAGCTGGATCGATACTAGCAGATTCTGTAACTGGCAGTTCCTTCTGCTCTCCATAGACTTCCCTACTACTTGCATATATAAACCATGGTTTATTTGGAAGTGACTTACATAACCCTAAAAACCGCATTGTACCATCAACATTAATTTTTTGACACAGTGTAGGATAAAGTTCACCATGTATAACTCTAGAAATTGCAGCCAGATGAATGATTCCTGTACACTGAGCAAGTAGTGGTACTATATCTTCTGAAAAAAAAGAAGTTTACAATAATGGTTCGAGGTTGTGTTGATACCTTCCCTACTCGAGACGCGCCCTCAATGTAATCAACAGGGCACGAGACATTTAACATATTTTGAATATACTTTGAAATAATTGGCTTCAAGTCTTCTTGTTGTTGTTCCTCTATGCCACAAAAACGCAGGTTTTGTCGTTTGGATAGCTGCTCTAAGTAATCTACCCGTTCTTCAATGTCTGCAATAGCAGTCCTGTTCTCAGCTACCCCCTCCTCTACAGTAACTACTTTTTCACATACCTGCGCAAGATTTTCATTAAAGGCGTCAATTTTACCTTCCAGTTGACTAAACCTTGTATCCATTTTGCCTTCTAGGCTCTTAAGAAGGGTAACAATACTGTTGGTATCACCATTTCCACTGGCCTTGTTACTTGTAGATGTACTTCGAACCATCTTGGTAGGCCGTAGCTTGATCGACCCGGACGGAACTGCTCTTTTAACAAGTTTTTTATATTGATTAAAAAATATCGGTTAACTAATAGTGTAGCAACTCAAACTATAAATCCACGGATGGAAAACACTTTAAACTAACTTGTCTTAAAATTTCAATAATTTAGCACAGAGATCTCCAGAGTTATTAAAGAATTTCACGGAGCTCAAATAAAACGTGCTTACTCGCTATGCATATTTTAGATATGTATTTATCTCTCTAATTCAGTGGATACTCTATTTTAATTTAAGGTTTCGATATCACGCTGAGAGCTTCGAACAATGCGGTCTTCGCGAATGGTACTAGCGTCCATACTAGCGTATAAATCTCGCTGGTTGCTCGAAGCTCGAAGTTCGCTAATGAGTACCCGGCTTAATAGTATAATCAGGCTTATCACTAGAATGCGCGATTTTTTTGTATTAAAATAAAAAATTGTTTTTAGTTGTGGTGCTATATTTATAACTAATAATAGTAAAAAAAAATCTTACAAAAAACTTTTATTTAAGAAAAAATCAGTTGTATTATATATGTATATGTATGATACATAGCGAAAATGCAAACAGATAATTGATTATATTTAGGTGGTATGAAATTTGTAAAAACAATTATTATTTTTATTTAGACAAAAGTGCAGTCCATATTTTGAACACCGAATGTATGAAAAAGAAGCGCAGTTTGGCATCTTGCACATTTGTCTTACATCTTTGTACATCGGCCAATGTGATTGACCATCAAGCCTCACATCTTTTGGAGGAACATACGATGTTGTTGCAGATCGTTTCTTTTTTTCTACTAATTCTCTTTCAAGATCGAATGGCTTAACCCTCTTTAGTAAACGATTTGAGCTAACATTACATTAGCTGTGTGCCACTTCGGCCCTAAAATCGGCAAGTTTTAGAAATTTTTTAATTCCTTTTTCTATAAGACATCGAAGTTAAAGAAGCCAACAATTTACGAGTGTCATATCAAGAATATGATAAAACAGTCTAATATACCTTTTTTTTTATTGTATTTTGATTTTATAACAACCAATGAGGCTGTCCATAAGGTCGACTCCCCACATATGTTGGTTATATTCTTGAAACAACTTAGAACACTCAACATTTATTCTTTGTTTTGTTTTTCGATCAAATCTTTCAACGTTTCCTTTTGGTAATTCTCGAGCATATGTTGATAGCAAACACACAGTCTTGTTATCTTTCCAGGCAACTGATGAAACTTCCACACCTTCAAAGTCACAGACAAATTCAACTGATGATCCGCGATCCATTTTTTTTGCTGCATCTTCCAATGGTAATTTGCAGTTTGGTATTCGGTTTCGTCTAACCGTGCCTAGTGCAATAAAGGCAGAAATGTATAATAATTGTTAAAGTAGATAACATAATTTTGGGCTTCCGGAACAATTCTAGATAATTTGGCAACTACATTGGTACTGGCGCAAAGATCAAGTTCATTTCACGGACGATAATTTTTATCGTTTTCGGTACCAGTATAAATTTTAAAGTTGTAAGAATACCCACTAACACCACATAAAACAAAAAGTTTGTAGCCCCACTTGTCAGGCTTAGCAGGCATGTATTGTTTCATATAATGCCTTGCTTTTCAGGCACACATCTGCTCATCTACAGAAAGGTTTTGCTCCAGTGGTATGCTGGAAAATCTCTCATTCAAATGATCGACAATAGGCCGCAATTTATGAAGACGATCTCGGTTTTCATCATTTGGTCTAGATCAGCATTATCATTAAAATGTATATGTTACCGGACAAACCCGATTTTAGGATAAACTAGTTTATCCTAGTCTAAACTGGTTTTTCCTGAAATAAATTAATTATGATTAGGAATAACTGATTTGTCGTTGTCTAAACTAGTGCGAACCGATTACAAAAGTAACGTTTTTACTACTAATTAAAGAAAATACTATTATTACAAACATATTTACTAATTTTTATTATTTACTTGTTATTACATGTCAAACTATTATGGCATTTCGAGTTGCAGAGAACGTTAGTTTTCTTGCATGCATGTATAATAGTTTGACATGTAATTACAATATTACATTGCTTAAGGCCATTTAACACAATTTTTTACTTAAACTTAAAAAAATCAAAATGGCCGATCCAAAATGGCGGATTTTCTTATTTACTAACCGATTTGTCTCAAACTTAAAATATTACATTCCTTAAGGTCATTTAACACAAGTTTTTACTCAAACTTTAAAAAAATCAAAATGGCCGATCCAAAATGGCGGACTTTCTTATTTATGAACCGATGTGTATCAAATATAGAAATTGGCGGTGTTTCAATTCGCTGATTATAATTGCTGACGTAAATTTATAAAAAATTCAAACTGACGAATCCAAAATGGCGGATTTTTTATTTACTCACTAGACACGATTTGCCTTTTTACGATTTGGCTATTACGGCTGTAAATGACTCTTAGGCACAGTGCTAAATTAAACATAAAGAAGTTTGGCTGCAATAGCAAAGTTTAAAAAAACATTTCCAAACTAGTAAGAACCTTTCATTTTGAAATTTGTAATGGAGAACTTGGCTTTACTTTTATCTCATTTCTTTTTACGGAATGACATTTTCGCGTACTTGGCTTTTTTACATAAAATGTTTTTGTTATGATAATTTTTATTAATTATGTTTTTCTCGCTCGCTCACCAAAAAGAGCATTTCTAAAGGTTACTTTTTACCACCAACTTTTTGATTTTAGCCCTGTGTGCGATGTAGGTAAAATCGCAAAATTTTCATTTTGATAGGCAGTATATTCCCTTGCTGTTTGATGTCGGCAAACGGTAATCATTCAAAAAGCTTAATTTTGAAAGTACTGTCTAGGGACCGATTTTATGATAGAGCTGCTGTCACGTTAGTGAACATTTTTCGACGTATAAACACGGATTGTCGGGATTTGTCTCAGCGGTATGAGTAGGGGAAAAACGTAGAATCCCGAGGCAACATAATAGGAAACAACAAAAATTATAATTTTAAAATCAAATGCATGTTTTGTCGAAGGGTCTGATTTATAGGGGTTGAAGACACAACGACTGCGGCTTCTGCCGACACGTGTCGTACCTGGACATGGTCGGATCCAAGGGTGGATGGGCCATTAATTAATATATTCCCGGTGGGCCGGTGCCTTATGAGACGGTACGTTATGGGCCGGTGACTTATGAGCCGGTGCCTTATGGGTCGGTGCCTTATGAGCCGGTGCTTTATGGGCCGATACCAGTCACTGGGCAAGAAAATATGCATCAAAAATTAATTCCGTATAATCGTGATGGTGCTTATCTTTTTTTAAAAGGTGTGATCAGTGGTGTGATAAAAAAGGAACAAGGTAAGTTGCATGCGTAATTATACAGGTTGATGAAAGACTAACTAGAAAACGAACATTTCTTTTCCAGCCGAAACAAAAAATACTAACGTAAGCAATATCTGGAGACAAGCAATCCTCCTCAAATACAAAGAGATACCCATTAATAAAATAAAAATTCTGAGAATTTTCTTGTATTTAAAAAATGCGTGCAGAACTAAAAGATAAATCAAAAAGAATGAAAAAATAGGTGAAACCTATTTTTTATTCAACGAGTGAAACGATAGAGAACCAAGGAAACTAAGTCCATGGCGGGACGAAAACATCCACCGGTCTATAAGGAAGAAATACATTTCGTCACTGTTCAACCAGACCATGCTATCACTGTCTCCACGGTGTCGGTTCGGAACCGAAAACAATGAGTTAACAAAGTATAAAATGCAACTTCATAGGGGTATGGTCAACCACGGACACCGGTGTTTTGGAAAAAGGCATTTCCTTCCGCAGCGTGGCTTGCATGATACAAGGTTAGAACAAACTGACTACAAGATACAGGGTAAATCAGAAAGAATTCTACGACTTACGAAAACGTCCACGTCCTCGGGCTTAAATTTGGCATGACCAAAAACTATCTAATATTGCAATACTTTGATTAGGTTTTTTGCAATTTATTTGAAATTTTGGGGGTTTATGGGCAACTTACTTGTAGTAATTACCTGAAGTAGCTAGCCGCCCTCATACTTTCCATATTTTGTCGGGTTCTAAGGGGATAACCCCCCCCCCCTTACCCCGTAGAACCGCCAATGGTACGTACAAGTATTTTTGTGTCGCAATTAGTTATTAAATTTGATTCATTTTTAATAAAGAAACTTTTAAATCGCGGCCCTAACGAAGCGTTTTTAACTCGACTTTTAAGAATAAAGTCTGCTCCAGATAGATCCGATTTTTGCTCGCAAAACCTAATCCCTTTTAATTGGTGAAGCTCATTTTACATTAAGGCTTAGCCGAAAGCCGGGCAAGATTTACTTTTATGCGGCGTAAGATAATCTAGTTGGCGCAGCAGTTAACGTGATATCAAAAAGAAAATACCAAAATTAATTTTAATGAAACCTAAAATTAAATTTATGACAAATGAGAAAACATTATTTGTGTTGCTATTTTTATAGAAATATTTACCAATTAAATATTTTATACACGAGGAGAATTTAGTGGTGTAAGGGCAAGGGAAAAATAAGGAAAAATAAGATAACAAAAATATTTGAGCCACCGAGGTACTGATTCAAAATTCGCCTATTCGGAAACCGTTTCGTCATCTCTAATTTTTCTTTGTTAGTATAGGTTTGTGCTCTCAAGCTTCCGGTAGCTACGAGAACACGGTAGGTATTATATTGGGATGGGAGAGGAATAAAATATTTTATTTAAAAATAGGAACTCATTAAATATATTAAAAAGCTTGACTTAATTTTATAACTTTTTATTATGTAATAGGGTACTCAAAAAATCAAAGCAATAAATTAAAATAAAAATTAGTGGAGAAAGATCTTAGAGTTTTCCATGACACACCATTAAAAAATGGACCACTTCCTCAACTTAATTTAACAAAAGCCTCATTTTTAAATTAACCTAGAACCACATCGATAATGAAACATGATAGATAGAAATTCACAATTAAAAAAAAATAGTCTTAGGTTATTTTTTTATGGGGTGATCCGTGATACTTTTAAAACGCGCCGCGTGATAAAAGAAATATATGACTGTAAATCTCTGCAAAAGAGTTAGGTAAAACCTTAACTTGTTATGTTGACAATGGCCTGTCGCTCAACACTACAAAGTGTAAATCTTCCCTTACGACATGATTGTCTAGTTCTTTTTATTACCTGTGGTTAACAACAAGCGATTCATTGAGTGAACCTTTTTAGCTAAATAATTACAAGCCGGCAGCGCCGCGCGGGGCAAAGTTTCAATTTCACCCGTTTTTCAGCGGGGTATGGGTGAATGTTCTCGAGCGGGGGAGGGAGAAATGTTTGTTTTAGTTGAAGTCGGCCATCATCATTGTGCAAAAACGTCCGTTGCCCTTCTACACGTTGCCGGTTCTATCCTTAGTGAAGACGTATGAGTTTGTTTTGATTTGGGGTAGATGTCAGTAGTAAAAACCATAAAATGAAAATAAATACCGTCGATTACATAATTAACTTTGCAAACTTAAATACGTTGACATGTGAACTTTACGAACAAAATCTTTAGGGCCACATAAACCGGACCCAAAAATACTAAAAATTAACCAACATTTTAGTGCAAATAATAAAAAATCATACGATGCTGAAAACTGGATGTGCGGTTTTGAAAAGCGAAATGTTTTTTTTTGTTTTATTTGTCTTATTATGAACAATTAACGAAGTGATCCTGAGTGGGTGGCAAAAGGAATGTGTAATATCAACCACTTTAGTGAAAAGACACAAAGTAAGTGCTACTTATTTAAATACCCACATAGAATTTTCTATGCTAGGCAAGACTGATATTAGGTACCAATTGAATAGTGCCTATAAGCAAAATATTACCAAACACAATGAAAATGTGGCAAAAATTTGACACATATTTAGTAGGTTAATAAACTGTTTAAAATTCTGTGGGATTTTTGAGGTTGCTGAAACTGGTGCTAATCCAAGCACTTTGCGCATGTAAAAGAAGGGCGAATAGACTTTATCTATAAACAAATAAACTAAATACTACACCAAGTAAAATGCTGAAATAAAATTGTTTAGGTAAGTTTTTTATCTCCTTTTCCATGCAATATAAATTTCTGCCCCCACAATTCATAACGTGACCAGCCGCCACTGGTGTAAAGTTATAGCGTATAAGAATAAATCTACTTATGTACCTTATGATTCTACAATAAATGACTACATTTTTAAAAAGCCGGAGAAAATATGCGATATTGGATTCATTTTCAAAAATGAGTTCTTTCTTTTTTCATATCGAAAACATCATATCAACTGCCGAATGAATTCGTATAACCACAAAAATTATCATCATTTCAGCTCTCTAAAACCTTACACAGTAAAAGGATTTCTGAACCAGAGATTTTAGAAAAATGTTTTGTACCTGCTTAATGTTTTCAAATATTTTTATTAAATTTATGTAAATAATGTCAGCTAGTTCTACCACGGATCACCTAACAAGCAGATAGGGAACTCAGGTGGTGGGGGGTGCGACGCGCTTCTTTCACGCAGCCTGCCATGTTGGGGTCAACCACTCCAGAGGCGCATTCTGTATTTCAATATTTTTTAAACTTTTAGTACGTGTTGAGCATTAGTGGTGTGTAGATGTGATTTTTGTATTTGATATATGTTATTTTTGATTTTAAACAATGGGAACGGTTTGTGCCGTAAGAGACTGTAAATCCACGCGACGGTATACCCTTAATCGAAGTAATTTTCGATTTCCGCAGGATCCTATGAGGTAAACTTATACATTATTTTATCTTTCGATTTTTTAAAAACCTTTGCCATATCCTATACAAGGTTGGTTCAATAATTAAATCTCCTATGAGATGAATCTGTAAATGATTTAAGTACAAAGTGTTCTTAAGGGCATATAGATCTGCAACCCCTTTGGTTTTGTTTTTTTATTTTTTTTATACTTTTGCAGGATTTGTTATATTTATCTCAAATTTAAAAATGCGCCGCCATTAGATCCTAAAAACAAGATATAAACTATGCTTTTTTTAGAAAGTTTTTGGTGTTCTGTATAAAACAGCGGCATAAGCTCAGTTTGTAGAAAAGGGAAATTTGTAGATTGGCATTTTGATCCTTAAATTAAGCAGAGGTTCACAAATTAAAAGGGTAAGGGATAATTCGCCGCAGTCGATTAACCGCGGCCGATTCGCCGCGGCTCGCTGATTGGCCGCGGCTCGTTTTGCTGCGGGGACATTTCGCCGCCAATCGAATTGCCGCGGGGACAAAAGGTTTGAAAAAAGTTATAATCAAACAAATATATATGAAGTCAAGCTAAATACAACTGTTTAAACAATTCCCAATGGTAACATCATAAAACGAAAAAATCTCACAGTGAATTGTCCCCGCGGCGAATTGGACCACAGCGAATTGGCCGCGGCGAATTGCCCCTACACACCCCGGGGCCCTTAATAAAAAGAGAAAATAGTCATTTTAGCACTAAACTTATTAACATTTTTAAAACAGATTTTTGGGTAATAGGTTTCAATATTTTTTGATATTTTTGAATAATTTTGAAACTTAATTATTACCGTTTTGCTAATGCATAATTCAACAAAATTTTTATGGTTTGTTATAGTTTTTAAGAAACAAACAAAAAATCGAAAAAAAAATGCTAACACCCTGTAAAAACAAAGAGGTCTAAATGTAATGCGAAAAAAATCTTTGTTTTGACAACCCCTTAAAGTTTCATGCATCATTTAAATTAAACCCTGTATAATAAATTATTATATAACATTTGGTTAAGAGTTTTTGACACAAATTTGTTATAATTTTTTATTATGCTATCATTTACACTTTTAAGAATACATATAAAACAGCAATTTTTTTGTAAATATTGGATTTTACTAAATTTTAAAATATTAATTTACCGTGAAGCAATTTTGTGCTAATTGTAAAGATTATTTGGTCACCCTGTATCTCCTTAAACTTTCAATTTTTCGAAAAAACTAATAAATAATATCTGATTCCAGTAAATTAAGAAATTACTCTACAATGTCAAACTTCTTATATTTAAAATTCACAATTTTACTCCTCTTGTAACTTAATAAATGTTATCCCAATACAACAAAAAAAGCAATGCAAAACTTGCTAACGTATTCTGAACGAAGAAGAAGACCTCTTTTTTGCTTCCCATGTCTCTCATTCAATAGAACACATTATTTCCATAGTCCCCTACAGAGGATAAGATATAAAACTTTTACGCGGCCGAGACTCTAAAATTCATTTTAGCTTCCATTTTTAGCAGGACAAAACTATTTTAATGTTTTTATTGTTTCTGGCAGTAAAAATATTTTTTCGCATCAACAATCTGAAACATTCATATTTTATAATAAATTTATTTTAGTCCGGCTCTGAGTTTGATTCCCAATGCTCAGCCATCGTTGAATTCTCCGAGATCAAAGACGGCCAGCCGGCTTATTTATCTGTTTGTTAGGTGATCCGTGGTTCTACCTCTAGAATTTTTAAATTTTAGATATAATTTTGATTTTAGTATTTTTATTATTATTAAAAAAAAGCTTTCTCTGTCATGGGTTAATTAAGTTACTTTGTTTTAACTGTAGTTATAAGTACTTTTACCTTCCTAGCCCGCACAGCAATGGCTAGAGTAGGTATTGTTGTCGAGAAAAATAATTTTTTTGAGTTAACGACGAAAATGTGTTCGTTGGGTGTATTTTGCCCTACCCTAGCAGTCGTGAAGTCTGTCTGTGTGTATGTGTAACTCTGTTTTCTGTTTCTGATTTTTATGAAATTTTTAGGTAAAATAGTATTCGATACTGTAACGAGCTGATTAGATTTTGGTCAAAATTCATCAATCCTAATGGCAGTTTTTTGACAGTTAAATAGTTTAAAAAATGCTAACTTTTTAACGGAGCGTCGCATCAATATGCAATTTTCGGAATATTGTAGCGCACATTTTTTTCAAAAATTTGTGTTTTAACCAAAAACTTGGTAGGAGCTTTTGTTTTAGAGATATTTACAAAAAACTGTTTTTAAGTTTCATATAGCACGAAGTTTACTGTGCTAATGGGTTAGGAAATTAGATTAATAAACAAACACTTGTTTGTTAGTCTGAGGTTAGGAAGCTATCAGGTCCGTCATGGATCCATTTATTTTGTATTTGTAGCAGGAGTTATTGTTCAATTGTAACAATCCTTGTTTGTATACATTTTTTTTATAAAAGAATATTTGAGTTTGAATATTAAAAGCCTCTATTATGCTTACATAAGTTTAATAATAAGGTATCGTATATGTTTAATAAAATCCTTATCATGCTCGGCACATAAAAAAAACTAGAGAGAGCACAAGGGCGTTTTTAAAATTCTTACTCGGCAAAATTAGAGGTTTTCTAGATTTAAACTTCCATCCTTAAGTAGTAGAATCTCAGGCAATGCTTAATTGAATTAAACATAGGTAAATCAAAAGGATTTTTTTTATAATTTGTTAACTCATTGTTTTCGGTTCCGAACCGACATCGTGGAGACGGTGATAGCAGGGTCTGGTTGAACTGTGACGAAATGCCCTTCTTCCGTATAGACCGGTAGACGTTTTCGTCCCGCCATGGACTTAGCTTCCTTCGTTCGCTGTCGTTTCACACGTAGAAAGAAAAATAGGTTTTACCTATTTTTTATTCTTTTTGATTTACCTTATCCTACCCGTATCTTGTATTCAGTTTGTTCTACCTTGTGTCAGGCAAGCCACGCTCAGGAAGGAAATGCCGTTTTTCGAAACACCCGGGTCCGTGGTTGGATAAACCCCTATAAAGTTGCCTTTTATACTTTGTTTGAATTAAACATAACCAAATAGACTGTGCAAACTTATTACAATAATTAAAATTTATAAATCCATGTGCGCTTTCTATATTTACCAACTCCTACTTTCCATTTATATTATGTGTGAATTCTGTAACAGAACCCGTACTTTTGATATTTTTATTACCAACTTCAAGCATTTTACCCGAAAAAAGTGCTGGTGGGCTCTTCTCTGATTTTACTACTATACTGCTTAAGACTACATTTTCTTAATCTTATTTGTTTTGCTATAATGTTAATTGGGTTCACCCATTATGGTCTATCTATCTCTATCTATTTAGCCTTATTCAATCCATCTTTGGACATCCTCCAATATATTCCACTCCTCTCTGTCTGTTGCCGTGTTCATCCATCTAGTTCCTGCGTGTTTCTTCAAATCGTCTGCACATCTCATTTGGGGTCTTCCCCTACTTCTTTTATTTTCCCAAGGTCTCCAGTTTACAATACATTTGTTCCATCGATCATCTTTCAGTCTGATATTAAGACCGGCAAATTTCCAATTTAATTTTGCTACTTCGCCTCTAACATCTCTTGCTTTTGTTTTCTTTTTTATCCATTAATTTCTTTTTCTATCTGTTAGCTAGCGAACCGAACCGAACCGAACTTATCCATGTTTGATTTTGTAAGTGTCCAGATCTGGGATCCATAGTAAATTACAGGAAGGATACATTGGTTATACACTTTCGTTTTGAGGTACTGAGGGTATTTTTTATTTCTTAATATGTAGTTTAATTTACCAAATGCTGCCCAGGCCAATCTTACTCGTCTCTTCATTTCAGCTGGTTGGTTTTCTTTTTTCAGTTTAATAATTTGTCCCAAGTATATTCCTCTACTTGTTCTATTTTCTTTTGGTTTATTCTGACCGTAATATCTTCATCTGTGTTTGCTATAATTTTAGTTTTAGTGTAGTTCATACTTATTTTGATTGTTGCTTTGCTATATATATATATATATATATATATATATATATATATATATATATATATATATATATATATATATATATATATATATATATATATATATATATATATATATATATATATATATATATATATATATATATATATATATATATATATACAGGGTGTCCCAGAACTAATGGTACATAGTTAAACTGTAGATTCCCTGGGTCAAAATATTACGATTTAGCCATACTTAGGTTAGTCCAAAAGTTCGTACTAACCGAGATACAGAGTGTTAAACTTTATTTTTTCAATTCGATTTTCTTTAATAACTTTTTTAGTAATTAATATTTTTGCAAAAACTAACCAGCGTGTAAGTTTTTCTAAAGTTGGCCAGACGATTCCGTTGAAAAGTTGATGTACAATGTACAAGGTGTTCCTTAGACTACTACCATTGCATATAAATCAGTGTATTTTTGTTGTGCCTTGGTGTAACCAGTTTTTATGTAAAATAATGGTTTTCCCATCATTTTTATGTAAAAAAGTTATACTGTTTTAAAGTCGCTCAGAGCAACGGTTTTTGAGATTTTTACATTTAAAGTTTTTATTGCATGTGAATGATATGCCTAATTTATGTATGATACTTTCTTCAATTCTTTCTACTAATTAATAATTTTGCACAAAAAATTCGGTTTGGTGGTTTTTGGGCATGGACAACTTAATTTTGGTAAAAAAATTATATTATACAGGGTGTTCTCTGGGTCGGTACCGTTACATTCATATAGATCTAACATTTTTGTTCCTCGGTGTATACAAGAGTCTATTAAAACCACTAATTTTTTAATTTTATTTAAGTAAAAAAGTTAAAGCGTTTAGATGTCGCTTAGAGCAACAATTTTCAAGATATTTAAATTACACATTTTTATTGTATGCGTAAAAGATTTTTGATTAAATTCTTACCTACTTCATACATATTAGCTATAATTAATACTTTTTATAGCATTCTAAGATGGATGTTTTCTTAAGAATTATTAAGTTAAAAAATATACAGGGTGGTTTTTGAATTATCATAAGTGTGTTATCATTGTTCGTTATTGCAACTGTGTAGGGCTTTGTTTTTACTGAGGAACAAAAACCTCTTCGGCTTTTTTTTATGGTAAGAACGTATACTTTATGAATGCAAGTGTTTTTTTATTGTTTTGAAAGAATATTTTAATTATCATTAAAATTAATATTTTATTATTTATTTAAAAAAATATAAAATTTCTTAAGCATGGCGCTCTCAGCAACTAAGTTCAAATTTTAAAATTGACAAATAGTAAATCAAACTTAAAACTGTTTATTATTGTAGGCTAGATAAATACCAGAGAAAAACTATTTCAAAAAATTCAGAATGCTGGAGAGGCGTTCAGAAATCTTTATTTTAAATCAGACGTTCGTATAATAAGCGAATAAACAAATGTATTCAGGTTAACGGTGACCATTTATTGTAGATTTTTTTTGTTTTTCTATCTAAAAATTTGTTGTTGCAATAAAATATGTATAATTTTTATAATTGGTTTTTATTTTTTTTGTTATTAATAATTATTTATTAATTAAAATAATATTTTGTTTAAAACCCTGTATACACCGAGGCACAAACAAATACATTGATGATTTTAATGCAATGGTAGTGGTCCAAAGAACACCCTGTACATTGTACATCATATTTTTCAACGGAATCGTCTTGCAAATTTCAGAAAAACCTACATGCTAGTTAGGTTTTGCAAAAATATTAATTAGTAGCATGAATTGAAGAAAGTATCATACATAAATTAGGCATATCACTCACATGGAAAAAAAAATTAAATGCAAAAATTTCAAAAACCGTTGCTCTGAGCGACTTTAAAACAGTATAACTTTTTTACATGAATAGGATGGGAATACCATTATTTTACATAAAAACTGGTATACACCGAGGCACAAAAAAATGTCACAGATTTTAATGTAATGCTAGTAGTCCAGGGAACACCCTGTACACTGTACATTAAAATTTTCAACGGAATCGTCTTGCCAATTTCAAAAAAACTTACACGCTGGTTATTTTTTGCAAAAGTATTAATTACTAAAAAAGTTATTTAAGAAAATCGAATTGAAAAAATAAAGTTTAACACCCTGTATCTCGGTTAGTACGAACTTTTGGACTAAGGTAAGTATGGCTAAATCGTAATATTTTGACCCAGGGAATCTACAGTTTAACTATGTACCATTAGTTCTGGGACACCCTGTATATGTTGGCTATTAAGTCTGTGTATCTGGGATCTATTCGGCTATTAATTAAAGATGCTTTTACTGCCCAGTGCTCAATGCTATCCAAAGCTTTTTCGAAGTCCATAAACGCAATATATAGTGGAATGTTATATTCGTTGGCTCGTTCTATTAGAATTTTCATGGTTAATAAGTGGTCAATATGTATTGCAAAATAAAACAAAATAAAATAAGTGAAAATTGAGGTTTCATTTTATGGGGAGCTTTTTTTGATTAGAGGTATTACATCAAAAGTATTGATATTGACATTAAAAAAGTGGGCGACGGTACATATTATTTAGTTTTAAAATTTAAAATACATAATAATAGGATTTAAAATATTTTCACCTGTGATCATTTGACCATGCATGCTCCGCTAAATCGGATTTTTCAATATCCCCTGATTGGGTACTTTTTAGACGTTCATTTAGTCTAACCTTAAGAGGGTGTTTCGTTTCACCTAAATATGATTTACCACACTCACACGGGATTTGGTAAATACATTCCTTATCATTGAGGAATTTTCTGGTTTTGTTTTAGTTACAAAACTCCTTATCGTATTCCCCGATGAAAATACTGTTTTTATATTATAGTGCTTGGCTATTCATCTTATGTTTTCGGAAATCCCTTGAACATAATTATGAAATGTTAATAACACCGAACGGATTATAATTTTCAGAATTTGCTACATTTGGTTTGTTTTTAATTTCCCGCTTAGTTGGAGCACAAAAATTCTATAGTTCGTCATTATTTTCCGGCCATATAATAAATGTTTTGATTTGACTCGTGCTGTGTTGATCGCATGTTCGAACCACTCCATGTAGATGTTTGCTACTACGGGCAAAAGAGACGGACCCATTGGAAGTCCATCATTTTGCACGTAAAACTTATCTTTCACTTGAAATTAAGAGTTACGGAGACAGAGCTCCAACAGATCCATAATCCCCTCCACCGATAACGTTGTTCCCTTGTGAAGTGTATAATCAGTTTGTAATTTGTTTTCGATGATACTGATTGACTGATTTATTGGCACGTGGATGTACAGACTTTCTACATCAGACTGCTAAGCAACTACCCAAAGATCCAACCACCCCCATAGAAGGACGCAACTACAGGACTTTGAAGAAGTACGCTGAAAATATCCCGGACGCTTTTAGATCCCGCCTATGACTCCACACCACAGTAAGGCACCACATTTTTATGGACTACCAAAGATTCATAAGGATATACCACTGCGACCAATTACCAGCTCCAGGGACTCACCGACCAGCACTTTGTCGAGGTGTTTGTTGGATATAATTCAACCACTACAGGGTAATTCCGAATCTTTTGTCAAAAACTCGGAACATTTTTTAGAGGTTTAGAAAGGGATCGAATTAGATATCGACGATAGATTTGTAAGTTTTGATAAAGAAAGTCTGTACACCAACGTGCCAATAAATAAATCACTCAATATCATCAGAAACAAGTTACAAACTGATGATACACTTCACGAGAGAACCACGCTACCGGTGGAGGGGGTTATGGATCTGTTGGCGCTCTTTCTCCGTAATTTTTACTTTTATGTGAAAGATAAGTTTAACGCGCAAAATGATGGACTTTCAATGGGTTCGTCTCTTTCGTCAGTGGTAGCAAACATCTACATGGAGTAGTTTAAGGACCATGCGATCAACACAGCAAGATTGGAACCAAAACTATGGCTAAGATACATGGATGACACCTTTATTATATGGTCGGAAAGTGATGACGAAATACAGAATTTTTTACACCATCTTAACGGTATTCGATCAACAATCAAACGCACCATGGAAATTAAAAAATATTCCACCTTACCTTTTTTCGATGTCCTTGTCAAACGATTAGACAGAAACATTGAAACCACAGTATATAGGAAACCTACAAACACGGGACAATACCTAAATTTTAAGTCTAATTCTGTTGCTACAAAACAAGGAGTTATAAGAAGTTTGTATTTAGGAGCCGTAAATATTTTGTAGTAATAATGAAGAATTAAGCACAGAAATTAACAATATTAAGAAGGACTTACAACAGAATGGGTATTCCCAGAAATTAATAAACTCAGCGATCTCTAAAACTAAAAACAAACCAAATGTAGCAAATTCTTAAAATAATAATTCGTTGGGTGGTATTAACATTCCATATGTTCAAGGGATTTCAGAAAACATAAGACGAGTAGCCAAACACTATAATATTAAAAGAGTATTTGCATCAGGAAATACGATAAGAAGTTTTGTAACTAAAAGCGACCCAGAAAATCCGTCAAATAATAAGAAATGTATTTTCCAAATCTCGTGTGAGTGTGGTAAATCATATGTAGGTGAAACGAAACGCCCTCTTTAGGTTAGAGTAAATGAACATTCAAAAAGTACCCAATTAGGGGATATTGAAAAATCCGGTTTAGAGTGGTCAGAAGCAAAAGTTTGCATAAGGAGCCGCATTGGCGAAAACCAAAGTTTATTGATGCTTCGTTCATAATGCAGAATAAAGAAGTTTTCAGTCAACCAAGCACGGACATACCAAACATATGGAAACCACTCCTTATGGAAAACAGGCGTCTTAGGATTTAAAAAGGGGGCGGGCCGTCACACCTAACTAAACACCAAGTAGTATAAGTAGTAGCCTAGAGACTAAATTGTTTAGTTTACACTTGAAAACGATTAGAGATACTAACCGAAACATAATTTTTAAAATAAATAAAGACAATGGAAATCCGAAATTTTATTTCTACTCAATCATTGTCTACGAATTTCAAACAAAGAACTTTTCTTAACATCTTTTTAATTAATGGCATTGTTTTTTTGGGGTGAAATTTCTGTGTAATTTGGGCAGTAACGAGGTAAATAAGCTAAGCCACTGAAACTGATTTTCTAGCTAAACGAAAATGCGACATTTTAACACGAAGCCCAGCACCAAAAGCGCTTTAATAAAGTTTGTAATGTTACCAGTTTTAGCTTCGCGGTAAAGACACACTTTGTATTTCATAAATTAATTATTTGGTTAGTGTAACGAATTACCGCCTCAAAATTCTAAACCAGAAATTTTAATAGAAGTTTACTTTTAGATTTTATGCCAGAAATGTCGATAGGAAGGTTATCCCTTTTTATATTTTAAGCTCAACGGTTATGACCTTGAGAGACAAAAAGAAATAATTAATAACGGTTATATGAAGTGGCGGATAATCCGTAAGGTCATGATCTCTAGAAGTAATCTCTGTAATAATCAGTTTAATTATCTTTGTCATAACTGTTACTTTTTACGTACGTATTTAAAAAAACTCAAATGTTTTAATATTTTCCTTTACCAAAATCTTTTGGATTGCCCTTCGTGTTGCGCCCTCTCGCTTGAATCTTTAAACATTTTGGCGTGCTAAGCAAGCAAACAGCAACTATCTTTCAAGGAAAGAGGAGATTTTTTTTATTACAGAATTATTTATATATTGATATTAGAAAAGTTGGTTACCGTACGTATCTAGTTCTAACATTTAAAATACAATAATTGCCACCTTACAATTTTAAACCAAAATGTAAATAGAACAAGAGGTTTACTTTTAGATTTTATGTCAGAAATTTCGATTGGAAAAGGTAATCCCTTTTTAAATTACAAGCTCAAGGGTTATAACCCTAAAAGACAAAAAAAAAATTGAAAACGGATATATGAAGCGGTGGCTATTCCATAAGGTCAGTTGGCCAATGACCTCCGGAAGTAACGCCTGTAATAATCAGTTTAATAATCTATGTTGAAAATTGCTACTTTCTACATGCGTATTTAAAATACGTAAATGTTTTATTATCGTGTTTCGCCCTCTCGCTTGAATAATATTACTCCTTTATTGCAGATTTCCCTACAATATAATTTTAAACTTGTAACTTAAAATCAAAATTTTGTAATTCCCCAAAAGTATAGGACATTAATTAATAAAAATAAATGTTATCAACCAGCTAGTTCTTGGGGTTTATTAAATCAGTACTTAACCAGGCTACCCATAATCCTTTTAGTATTTTTTTTTATCTTAAGGTAACATTTTGTTAATTTTTTGGCATTGTTTTTCTAGGGTGAAATTTCGGTGATTTTCTGGCCAAACGAAAATGCGACATTTTAACACAAAGCCGAGCACTAAAAGCGCTATAATAAAGTTTGTACTGTTACCATTTTTAGCTTCGCGATAAAGACACATTGTGTATTTCATAAATTAATTACAGTCGAACCTCTCTAAAACGAACCTCTATAACTCGAAACTTTTAAGTGGCCCCTGCACTTTTTCCATGTATTTTAACCTATTTTAATCGAGTTTCTATAACTCGAACTCTCCATAACTCGAACTGTTTTGGTTGTCCCTTCAGGTTCGAGTTATAGAGGTTCGACTGTATTTGTTTAGTGTAATACATTGCCGCCTCACAATTTTAAACCAGAAATCTGAATAAAACAAGAGGTCTACTTTTAGATTTTATGCCAATGTCGATAGGAGAAGGTATTACAAGCTCAAGGGTGATAACCTTAAGAAAATCGATAACGGATATATTAGGCGGCGGCTAATCTATAAGGTCAGTTGGTGACCTCCCGAAGTAATGTGTTTGATAACATATTTTCGAAACTATTATTTTCTACATAATATGTATTTAAAATAAGCAAATATTTTATTATTTGCCTTTGCCAACATCTTTTGGACCGTCCCTCGTGTCGCGCCCTCTCGCTTGAATCTTTGAACATATTTTTATCCTGCTAAGCAATCGACCGCAAAACCGTACAAAAACATATCCCATTTTTTCTATAAAATCAAATGAAAATCAATCACTTAAATGCATGTAAACGTTAGCGAAAATTTTGTTTCATATGTGCACAGGCCTAATATTGACACAAAATATGCACCGATAAGTTAGCTGGTTTTTATTTTGTTTTACCCAAAAAGATCTCCCGGCTTATTTATTCGAGAAAATTTTATAATTTTTATGTAGTTAATATGTAAGGTATACTGTTGGTGATAATAAAGGTGACTTTTCCTTTAAAAAATAATTTTGTTGAGTAATAGGCATTTATTTAGTATCTACTTAAAATAAATATTATTAAAATTTACCATTTTCTTGCTTATGCCATAACTTCTCTATGCCAAAAAAAAAAATTTAAGTCGAAAAATGGGCATTGTGGTTACACTTGCCGTTGAAAGTTCTTAAGTTTAAAATTTTTATTGGTCATATTGGTATTATTTACTATGATTACTTACCACCTAAGGTACGGCCGCCCACTTTTTTTATTATAATCGTAAAGTTGCCGAAGCTCTGTCTGGAAAGCCAGGGATTTTGGCGGGCCCTAAAAACTATAAATATAAATCATAATGCTTCTTTAAAACCATGCGGTGTGGCCAAACAACGCACTGATTCTGTGTTTTCTACAAACATGAAAAAAAATATATTCAAAAAGTGAACCACTTGTTCCAATGCTCGTCAGTGATTCAATGTCATCAGTTTTGATTTTTGCCGATATGAAGAATCCTATTGCGCGAAATTAAATCATGTGTTTAAAAAACCTATAAATGCTAAAACGGCAACATTGCTGTGAAATTTACTTTAGTCGTGACCGAGGTCGTGACTCATCATCTAATCCACTCATATGTGTTTTCTTATAATTAATTATTGCTGCACGTCTAATTATGTTTTTATTAAATTTGCAATAATCATATAAAAAAAGTCTGCTCATCATAAACTAAAGAGTTCAAATTGAATTTATTGGAATTTTTTTACAAGTGAACCATTTTAAAACTTATTGCTAAATCTTTTATTATCCTTTTTTTGTAAAAGAATAAGTTGCGACATAATTCAAAAAAGTCGAGGTTATTAATGTCTTTATTTCGTCATTTTGGTTTGATAGAGCGATTATATATAGTTCCGTAATTTTTTTTGATCTTCTTTAATTTTCCCAAAAAAAAACAGGGGTGACGTAGTTCTTGACAATTTTTTTACTTGGGTTCACTTTTCGTCATTGCTTTAAAATGATGCCAAATTTTAAGGTTTATTCCTAAATCTTTCGCCATGCTTTGTACAATAACTAATATCTTTACTATTTACATAAATAAACACTTAGTAGATCGGCAACGAAGCGTTAGGGGACCTATGTGCATGAGAACTTTTTGTCTTGGGTCTAATAATCATCAGCTAAATCTGGCAATTCTTTTAAATAGTAGCCAGATGATGTTTTAAGCTTTTGTCAGAATACAACCTATCAACTCATAAAAGAAAATAAGAAAATAAGGGCACTCAATTTATATCGTTTTTCAGGGTCTAGGACTATTCGGATTCGCCTATTCGGCGCCAAGACAGTTCAAAGCCAAGAAAGTTCGGCGCCAGGGCTTAATGTCTGTCTTCAAGAGGGTTTAGATTGTACAAAAAGGCTTCAATCTTCTTCTAATGGTACATAGTTAAACTGTTCTTGACACACATGTCACCAACAAGACGCTAGCGCTACCAAGTCCATTTCCAATCTCTGGCTTCGCATGCGTAGATCTACCAATATTATTTACCTCATGTATTAGAATCGATGTACAGGGTGATTTTCACTTGAATGATTCTAACCACATGAAAATAGAAAGTTTCAAAAACCTAACCTAACGAAACCTAATCAGATCTAACCGAACCGAACCAAAGCAAACTAAACCAATATTTAAAAAAAAAAAAACTTTCCTGACTTCCTACCTGGGATGCTAGATGATGTGAATCTGAACCGGACCGTACCGAACCGAACCTATCCAAACCTAACCCTACCCAACTAAACCTAATTAGCAGTACGTGTTGTAGTTTAAAAACGATATAAATTCAGTTTCCTTCGGTTCGGTTAGATTTGATTAGGTTTTGTTAGGTTAGGTTTTTGAAACTTTCTATTTTCATGTGGTTAGAATCATTCAAGTGAAAATCACCCTGTATGCATCTATTCTAAGACATGAGGTAAATAATATTGGTAGATCTGCGCTTGCGAAGCCAGGGATTGAAAGTGGACTTGGTAGCGCTAGCGTCTTGTTATTCTTGTCGTGTCACCATGTCACCGTTTTTGACAATGATTGATTTTACAAAATGACCAATACATTCTAAATAATAGGGACTTGGAATAAAGTCATGAAATTATAGTATCAGGTTGTATTTTAAAACTTTTGTATTGGTATATGACAGCTAATCTTTCAACATAAGGATTTTGTTTACTATACGAACCGAAATAAATATTGTCGACTTTAATTATGTAAACGAATTAGTTTCAAAATTCGACTTTGAAAGAGAAACTGTCAGCCTGTAATGTATGGATCAAATCAATTTTTGTTGTTAGAAACTGTGATATATTAAAGGTAAAAGTAAACAATAAAATAGAAACTAATGTGGCAGGTTAGTATGTATTTTTATTTGTTTAAAAAATTTCAAAAGGATAAAAGGAAGATTAACAAAATAATACAATAATTATACTAGCACTCCCGACCAAAGGGATAAGTTAGGTTTGATGCAAAATTACAGCAAAACCCTACGATAAGATCAAAGAAGTAAAAGAATAATACAATAATTATATTTGCACTCCCGAAAGGATTAAAGGAGCTTTAATAAAATAATACAATTATTATACTAGCACTCCCGACTAGCACTCCCGGTTCGCCTATTTTTCGCACACGTATTCTTCAAAAGGGTATAAATGTCAAACTCACCTTTAAACAAAATAATTTAAATTTTCTTTGAAGACTAAAACTGATAGTTGTATTGGCGACAATTCTTTAGAAAGGATCAAAGAAAATATAATTAGTGAAAAAAATCTATATAAAACTTTTGACGCCAAATCGACGGCTCCGAACTTTCCTGGCGCCGAACCGTCCCTATCCACGATTTTCACTTGTCAGAAATACTTGCCATCCTTAGAGATATTTTTTTTTATTTTACTTTAATTTTACGCTTTACTAGTAAAACTAGTTTTAAAACTAAGAAAATCAGTTCCTCGTATTCATATCGTATATACAAAATCTTTACGGCCTTCTCTACTATGACTACAGCGGTGGATTTTAAAACAATTTAGATTGGTGCAAAAACTACATTCTTTAAAAAAATTGTATTTTTATTGTGTCTCACTATCAGCATCATCATAACGCTATGCACATCAAGAGCACTATGTATATAGTTTTCAAAACTCACATTTTGGAATAACTATGATATTAGTAAGGGCAGTTTGAAGCGTTGTGTTGGTGGGTTTATCTGGAAGTTGCCATCTACAAAATAAATGGAAAATTAAGGAAAGGCAACGGCCGCACTTTAAATATAAAGGTTCTTTTTTGTCAACTGCAGTTGTATATCGCACAAGTATTAAAGAAAAAAACAAAAGGTCGAAAGTACAAATGTCGAAAGCTCAAAATGTCAAAATTACAAAATGTCGAATGTACAAAAAATTGAAAGTACAAAAGGTAGAAAAAGATCAAAATTAAAAAACGAAATGGAATTATAACGGACATGAAACCTTTTAGGCCAATTAGCATACTGCAAGTGAACTCGGCTCTGCTACAGAATAGCGCCCTACAAAATAGCGCTGCTTCAAAATGGCGCTGCCACAAAATAGCGCTGCAACAAAATAGCGCTGCTACAAAATGGCTCTTACAAAATAGCATGCATCAAAATAGCGCCTTACAAAATAGCGCTGCTACAGAATAGCGCCTTACAAAATAGCGCTGCTACAAAATGGCGATGCCACAAAATAGCGCTGCTACAAAATAGCGCTGATACAAAATACCGTGCATCAAAATAGCGCCTTACAAAATAGCGCTGCTACAAAATAGCGCGCATCAAAATAGCGCTCAAAAAGCATTATTAAATACAGCAACTGTTTGACTAAGAGATCTCTTTCTAACCTATTTTTTCAAAAAAAAAACTTCCCGGTCTTCTTTCGCGGGATCCTAGCGGGGAAACAAAACTGAACCGAACCGAACCGAACCGAATCGAAGTATCGGTTTAGTTCGGTTTGGTTTTACAACCTCTAGGATGCCGGTTCGGTTCGGTTTGGTTTCACACCCTCTAGGATCCCGGGAAAAAATTAGGGAAGTTTTTTTTTTGAAAATATATGGTAGAATGAGGTTACCGGGAGAATAGCGCACATCAAAAACGCGCTCAAAAAGCTTCATTAAAAACAGCAACTGTTTGACTAAGGAATCTCTTTCTAGCATATTTTTTCCAAAAAAAAACTTCCCTGACTTCTTTCGCGGGATCCTAGCGGGTGTGAAACAAAACTGAACCGAATCGAAGTATCGATTTAGTTCGGTTTGGTTTCACAACCTCTAGGATGCCGGTTCGGTTTGGTTTTACACCCTCTAGGATCCCGGGAAAAAGTCAGGGAAGTTTTTTTTTAAAATATATGTTAGAATGAGGTTACTGGGAGTGGTAAGTTATAAGACGCTATTTTGAAGCAGCGCAATTTTGATGCGCGCTATTTTGTAGCAGCGCTATTTTAAAACGTGCTATTTTGATGCGCGCTATTTAGTAGCAGCGCTATTTTGTAGCAGCGCTATTTTGAGGCAGCGCCATTTTGATGCATGCGATTTTGTAGCAGCGCTATTTTGTAAGGCGCTATTTTGTAGCAGCGCTATTTTGATGCGCGCTATTTTGTAGCAGCGCTATTTTGTTGGCGCTATTTTGATGCACGCTATTTTGTAGCAGCGCTATTTTGTAGCAGCGCTATTTTGTGGCAGCGCCATTTTGAAGCAGCGCTATTTTGTAAGGCGCTATTCTGTAGCAGAGTCATAGTATATCAGCTTTAAAACAGTTTTTGTAAATATCTTAGAAAGGGAGACTTCTACACAGTTTTTGTAATAACAAAAATTATTGAGTAAAACGTTTTTTCCTATGTTCCACATATTGATGCGTTGCTCCGTTAAGAAGTTAGCATATTTTTAATTTTTAAACTGTTAAAAAAGTTAAAGTTAAAAAATTTTGACAAAAATCTTATCAGCTATTTCATTATTGTGTCTTATCTTACCTAAAAATTTCATGTAAATCGGTAAATTTTCGGCGTTTTCTCAAAAAAAAAAAGAAGTCGTCGAAAGCATTACCTACTCTAGGAAAGTTACAAATTCAGACTTCGTTAGAATAATATAAGAAAAAAAACAACCCAGCCTATTATTCCGGTTGGGTTATTAGTATATAATAAAACTAACCTGATCATATTAGGTTAGCTTTTTTGTATAATAAACTAACCAGGTCAGTCTTAATATCTAACCGGACTGGTTAGGTTAGTATATACAAAAAACTAGCTCGTCCTGATTGGGTTATTACACTAAATCTAACCTCACCAGATCGTAAAAGGTGAGGTTTTATTTGTTTTTAGTTTTTCAATATTGTGTTTTTTTTGTCATTTTATAATTCGAGATTTTGTCTTTACGACATATCTTTTCGACATTTTGTAATTTTGTCATTTTGTAATTTCGGTATTTTGAAATTTTGTGGTTTCGACTTTTTAAAATCCGATACTTGGTTTTCGGCATTCGGTACTTTCGCCATTTTGTATTTTCATGTTTCATCCGTCACCCCAAGAATATGCAATATATCGAAACTACAAATATTTCCAAACTAATGGTAGTAATAGTACTTACAACACACGAAATAGAAATAAGCTACGAATTGAACAATATTAAAGATCTAGGTATGAAAGATCTATTAACTATGTGTTCGTATGCATAATCTTCTACCAAAAGAAATAAAAGATTTTCAAAAGGTGAAGGAGTTATAATTTGTCCTGTACCCTACTACTTGGTCGCAGATTACCTGAGTGATTCTATCTACTCAGTTTACCCTTTATTTTCAACTTGTTTTACTTTAGTTCCCTTGCTTTTCTTGATATATTATAATATCTATATTATGTGTTTATTCTATATTTTTGTTTGTAAAAAAATTATTTCTACAGTGTAGTGTAAAGCGCATTATTTTGAATAATTTATTCCTGATATTCAAGAACGCCAATTATTGTTACTTTAATGATTTGACTTTATTGTGATCAATCGGATCGTAAGCAGGATTTAAATGTTTTGCGTTAATTTTTACTTTTTGCTTCTGCTGAAGGAATAAATGATCCAAAAACCATTTTCAACAAACTGTGCTGTACTGTTTTTATTCGTTAAGAAGCTTAAGCTTATACATAGTTATAACGAAACCCATACTGTAATTTTAACAGTTATTTGGAAAATAAAGTTATTTGCTTTGATAGCTAGACTACATTATTTTAAATAATAGGAAGTAAATCAAAGTCAATTCAGCTCAGTGGCGTATATAGAAAAAAGTTTCGGGGTGGGTCCGAGACAGTTTTGGGGGGGGGGACCTCATGAGTCTATTTTATGCTATTTTATGTTTGTATTCATGAAATATGTGGAAAATATCCAAAAAAATATTAGCTTCGGAGGGGCCCGGGCCCCCCAGGCCCCCCCGTATAGACGCCACTGATTCAGTTAATTCTAATATTTAATTTTTCAAATCTTTTCTTAATATTGTATAAAACTCCTTCAGTAAATGAACGGACATCTCTAATTACTGAACCATAACAAAAATTGACAGATCAGAAATGAGAGTTGACAGATGGAGGATAAGAACTTAAAGACCATAAAAAAATAAAAACGCACAAACTCTCAAAGAAAAAACTTCAAAAGTGCAGAAAATAGCGGATAATTTTGTAATAAAAGTGCCTTTTATGCCTTGACAAATTGTAGCCCTGGCTACTCTCGTGTTAGATACTTTTCGCCTCAGGATAAAAATGCCACTGTCATATTTGGTATATAATACACTATAACTCTCAAAAGTATATCATAGTACATTATTTCCAAAAGGATGAAAGTGTCACTTTTTATCCCTAGAGAAAATGTGTGTAGACCGAGCGGAGCGAGAGCTACATTTTGTCGAGTAGTAAATAGACACTTTTTTCACAAGCTCTGTACGCTGTTTTTCAACTTTTTAATTTAGTTTTTTTTGTATTTTTGGCTAAAGAATGGTAGGTAGCAGTTACATAAATTAAAAATGTACAATATAAAAACTTAAAAACACACAAGGTTTTATTATTAAAAAATACTGTGTTTTTTAATTAAAGAAACAAAACTTACAAAATATAAAAATAGACATCAGAACCACCAGAGCTAAGTTCTGAAATGTACTTTATAATGTTCTGATACTTATCTTACCTAGAACATTTGGTTTTGGTTTTAAGATTTTTTAAGAGTATGTCATCATCGGAACTTTTGGTTTTGTTCCTTATTTATATCTCTGTATCGCTGACGTTTTTTTTTGGTAGGCTTAATCAGTTTTTTTTCAAATCAATTTTTACGCTTCTTCTTTCTTTTTCATTTCTCTTTTCAGTTTCTTCTCCTTAATTTCATCCGAACAGTCCTACGTTTCTTAAATTTGTTTTCTTTATTTTATTTTTCTTGATTTGGCCAATAAAAATGTTTTTTTCCACAACTCTTTAACATTATTTATTTTTTTTCATTAACCACAATATTTAATTTTTTTTGTCGCTGACAATTTGGTTTTTATTTTCAGATTCTTGTCCGGTTTCAGTAATATCAAAATCCTTACTTAAAATCAAGGCATGCTTAATAATCATTTTAAGAGTGTCTTCACAAATTAGTTTGTTTTTAATTCTCCCAATATTGTCGTTATATACTGTCTCTGGGATAAGATCATCCAATGTGCCATTATCGCTAATTTTAGTCTCTTTTTTTTGTAAAACATTCACTTTGTCATCGGTATTATTGTTCATCTCGGTTTCATTATGACCAGTTTCTACAACAGGATCTGGCATCTTTTTGTATGACCTCTGAAATATTTGGGACATCATCATCTTCGGTAGGTTAAACTTTACATGATTTCCAAAATCGATATATTTCGTCATAAACTCAGCTATTTTGACTTGGCACAAAAATTGATATACAACTTTTAAGGCCGATTAATACTCCTGATGTGTCAATATGTCACTTTTATCAAAGATTTCCTTACGCCTTGCAGAAATGCATTTGGTAAAGTCGACTGCATCTGAATTTTTGGGATATATTTCGCATGCTCTAAAATCATTTTATAGGTGTCAGGCGCACAAGATGATTTGAACACTTCTGGTATAGGTAGGCAAAAGTTCCAGTGAATGAACAGATAAAGACCAGTAAATGAACACCATTTGTTTAATGGAAGATTACTTGAAATGAAAAAAATATTTTAATTTGGAAGTTTGCTTTATAAAAATTCTTACTTTAAGGCCTAGTTTTCCTTGTTTTCTGTAAATATGTAAATACCCGGTGAATAAACACCCTGTTCATTGACTGGATTTTCGAAATTTCTGTGAACATGCAAATATTTTAAACGTACATAACATAAGGTTGACTTTAATGTGAAAATCTTGGTCCTTCATTAACTATAATTACTGTTAAACACCGAAACTATACCAACTCACTTTATAAATGCAGAATTCATAATTCTATAAATCATCACTTTTTGCTTACCTTAACAAAATATGGCTGCCTGGCGGCTGCACTGACACATCGACTGCACGCATTAGTGAACGAATACTTACGAAATAAGTCTATTGACGACACGACAGAAACCGTAGGTGATTTAAAATCGTATCGTCTTATTTGACCGAAAAATAGAGCTAACTGTTTATTATTTCCTAGGGCTGTTTATTATTTACTGGTGCACTGACCCTACGAGTTAGCCGATTTTTTTACGGTCATTAAAATAATACATTTGGTGTTATATATTCCAACACCTGTTCTAATTTTAAATATATTTTTGTAATATATTACTTTACCCTTTATTTTGCCATGATATTTTTTAATTAAGATTATATTTAGTCACTACTTAGTTGTTAGGTATCCCAAATCAAGTCTTTTCCACACTTGACGGCGCTGCAACGCCCACACCTGTTACACACAGCAAAGTAAAATTGTAGTAAAGCTAGGGCTATAATTGGAAGAGAAGGTACTTAAGTTCGTGACCTAAACACAAGAAATTATCCTCAGTTTCTCAAAAAAAATGGATGAATAATCTCGTGTTAAACACTGGGTTAATACTTCTAGCCGCAAAGAAGGTTTGTGACACGTCCAAACTAGCAAATATTGATTCAGTATCAGTTACGGTAACGGCTTGATACAGGCTTTGCTCGCTAATGAGTTACGCGGCTTTTGAGAATTGAAGGTTTGATCAAAATGTATATTAAAACCCTATCAGAAATCGTCAACCTACAATTTAATTCTCAAGACGAAATTGTGATTCCTTAATCTTTGTTCGTATTTATGTAAAATATTTGTGTCTATTATTAGTACAAACAAGGGCAAATGGAGCATCTATGGCATCTAGTTTTTTAATTCACATTTAATTTTTAAATATATTTTTCAAATTTGACAAATTAAAGAAAAACTGGACAAAATTCATTAAATATACTTATACTAAGATGCGAAGAGTTTGTTTTCTGCTTTTAACATATTTTGGCCTCTGATCATAATCCAGGTCTAAAGTGAAAAAGAGCGATCATTTCGGCGAATTAAAGTAACTTAATTTGATCCAATTTTAAAATCTTTTAGATTGGACCCAACTTTATAATTTGTTAATTTTACACATTTTCTTTGGCATTAACAATAAACTTAGAATATTTCTTTAGTATTCATTTTCATCTTTTTAACTATCTTGTACTATATTCTTCTTCTTCTTTAAGCGGTATTACAATCCCTGGTGTGTTTTAGCCCGATGAACAAGTCCTCTCTGGTATGACTCTTCGCCACCTTCTTATTTCCATATTCTTGATGTCATCTTCAACATCGTCTATTCATCTTTTCGTGTCCTTCCTTATGATGTCCAGTTCATTATTTTTCTTGATGTTCTTGACTCATCTATTCTGGATAAATGGATCTGTACATGTCCCAATCAAGGTAATCTTTTAATATTTTTTACTAGGTTTAATTATATAAATTACTACTTACAACATAAATAAATCCTTTAATCTCGTGGATTATTTTTTCCCTAGATAAAGCCTCAACAAAACACAATACGAACAACTTGATTTTTTTACACGAAGGATATTGCAGCTATGTGGTCGACGTTATCATTTCATCATCAAATGTTCTTTTCTTCTTTAAATAATCAGAATTTTTATCTTTTCCTAGTGTGTTTCCTTAAAATTTCGTTGATATTGTAATCAAAAGCCACAATAAAGAGCTTAAATTGTTTTGGCATATTTTGCACTTTTTTATAATTTTTTTTGTTTTTTTTTTAAGTTTTGACGATTTTTCTTGGTCGTTTAACAACGATGCATTTTTACAGGGATTTAATACATTTTAGAAGCCAAGAGAGAAGAACACAAAATAAATGGATCCCTGATGGATCTGATGGCTCTGTAACGATATAGCGCGTATCGAAATAGCGCGTATCAAAACAGCGCTTTTCAAAACAGCGCGTGTTCAGAATAGCGCGTGTTCAAAATAGCGCGTATCAAAATAGCGCGTGTTTAAAATAGCGCGTACCAAATAGCGCGTATCAAAATAGCGCGTATTAAAATAGCGCGTACCAGCTCTGCTCAGTTATATTCACCTAAACAGTTTGAGCAAGGTCAAATAAGTTATATTAACTTAACCGTTAAATAAACCGATGGCTTGCTATACTTAACACAACTCATATAGTTCGACTTTCTAACATATTTTCTCGAAGAAAAATCTTCCCTGGCTTCTTTTCCGGAATCCTAGAGGTTGTGTAACCAAACCGAATCGAACCGGACGGAACCAAACAGAACCGAACCGAACCCAAACATTCTTTCCAGTAACTCCCTGACCTTTTTCCACCAAAAAATATGTCCCCAAGTCACAGGTTAGAATAGACGAAATAAGGATCGGGAAGCTAATTTAGGGAAATAATTTTTTGAAAAAATGTTTCGGTTTGGTTTGGTTCATTTCAGTTCGGTGGGGTTTGAATCGGTTCGGTTCGGTTCGGTTTGGTTACACCCTTTAGGATCCCGGGAAAAAAGTCAGGAAAGTTTTTTTTTTTTTTTAAATATGTTAGAAAGAACCCCTTACTCGAACTATTTGGTAACAGCGATGTTTGTAATGGCGAACTTTCAAAACGCGGTAATTTTAGACACGCTATTTTAAGACGCGCTATTTTGAACACACGCTATTTTAAACAAGCGCTATTTTTATACGCGCTATTTTGAATACGCTAGCTAGCTAGCTTATTAGTACACTTCAAGTGAAGCCATGATATATCAGCCTTGAAACCAGTTTTTTGTGAGTATCTCGTAAATTAAAGCTGCTACGAAGTTCCGTAGACCGCATATTGGAATCGGCCAAAATCTAATCAGCTCGTTAGAGTGTCGAACTCAATTTAAGCAGATAATTTTATGAAAGTCGGTCAAGATAGGTCAAAATAAACCCAAATAGCACATTTTCGGTCTCAAAAAAAATTTACGAAAATAATACCTTCTCGAGCTATTGCTGTGCGGGCTAGGAAGGTAAATAAAAACAGAAAACTAATTTTTTTTTTGCAGTCGGGTGGGTAATGTTTTATCCTTTTAATACATATTCTTGCATACATTTTTGGGGTATAAAACCACACAATATGTGCGTTTTGTCTCAAGCACCTTCAAAAACAACTAAAATAAATTAACTGGGCTTCACGCTTAAAACATGAGAAAATAAATCAAAACATTGTGGTATATAAATTTCTGGCTAAAATGGTTCTTGTACATGGGTATTTATTTTAAAGATGATTTAGAATAACCAAATTACACATTTAATCCTATAAGGCTATAGCCAAATTTTTTATGGTGAACTTTATTTTTGGCCAACTGCGCTCTGCGTCTCTGTATTTTATTAGTGAATAAATCGTTAGTGTAATTTTTAATGATTACAGCTTAGCAAATAGAAACAAAAACGAAAAGTTAGTACTTTATCTAAAATTTAATTTTTATTGAGCTTAAGAAAAACTTTTTAAACACGAAAAAATAATAAGATAAGAAGACAATAAATAGGTCAGATTTCCTCTAATTTTAATTTTATAATATACCTAGATCTTGTACTGGAATATTTATTTATTTACGAAAAATAATTAAATTTATTTTGAAAAGTCCAGTTTATTTAAACATTTTCTATTTATAGACCTATTTTGAAGTTAAGATTTTTACAATAGAATAAATCTTATATTTTTTGTCTCGGGGATAGATAAACACTGTTTTGCAAGGAAATAGAAGAAATCATTAATAAATAAAAATTAATATACTTCCTTTGACCCTTGCTTCAAAATTCCAAAAGACGTTCTAAAACGTATTGAAATTTGAAAAAAATTATCATTGACTCGATTCATAACACAGGCCAAGCCTCTCAGACGCAAGCTTTCGGGTAGCCCAATGTATAGAGACCCAAAAAGGGGGTTAGTGGGGTTACCCTACAAAAGGTCCGGTGGTTCTGAATTTCGGATATGTTATATAGGTGGCTAGGGTAGTTAAAAATCCAAATTTTCTTCAACATCTCCCCCCGCCATTTTGAAAAAATCACCATAAATTGGTACTTTTTTTAGTTTTTTGCCTGTAGTTCCATTCCAATACACTTAATCACAAAAAAAATGTATAACATTTTGTAGAGGATAAAATTATCTATAATCTCGTGGTACAGCTGTTGTTCTATAATCAACAGTAACGGAGATAGGTTATGCCCAAAAATGACTAAAATCACGTGCTTAAGCAAATTTTCAGTAGTTTTTTACTTAACATGTTATTAACTATCCCTAACACTTCTTCTAGGGTAAAATTTTTAACATAGATCTACTAGAGGATTTAATTACTTACAATACTTGGTAGCTAAAGAGTTTTTATACTGCAAAGGGGGGGGGGCAGGGGTGTAGTAACGTAAAAAAATATGGTGCAGTCAGTACAACATTTTTTGCAATCATCAGCCTTGTGCTTTTACCGGCATGGGCCCCGCTTACGTCATTTCGTAAAAAACATTAAAATATATTTTTTTTTAATTTCTTACCCATAACTTTGTTTTGGTTAAACTATAAAACAACGACACACTTTAGTGTTGGTTAAGTTCGGAACTGTTAGGAACATAGTTTCAGCACCTCAATACTTGGAGTGTTCCGATATCAAGTTATTTTACCAATTATATTCTACTAAAGCGTTTGTAACACCAAAATCTAACGGGATTTTACTGACAGTTTTAAGAAATTAAAAGGTCTAAATATGTTTGAAAAGTTGGGAACATTTTGTATTATGCTATAAGATTTTTTCTACGACAAATAGAAACAGAGTTATGGATAGCCTCAAACCGCCTAAACTTGCATACCTTCTTCCTCTTCAAGTGGAAATGCCACCTTTGGTGGTTATTAGCTTGATTAACCAAAGCCCTCGATCGTGCTCTCTTCGCCACCTTCTTATTTTCATACTCTTGATGTCATCTTCGACATTGTCTATTTACCTTTTTCTCTCTTTCCTGCAGGTCTTCATTATTTTTCTTGTTGTTCTAGTTTTTCCATTTTCTGGACATGTCCCAAAGGTAACCTTGTACCTTTGATAAACTTTCCTACTTATGTACCCTGCATAAAACTTTTCATTCTTTTAAGCTACGTTCACATTTCGAGAGTTTACTGGCG
The DNA here is from genome assembly GCA_963576565.1 of Aspidapion aeneum. NCBI lineage: Eukaryota > Metazoa > Arthropoda > Insecta > Coleoptera > Brentidae > Aspidapion > Aspidapion aeneum. Next base: position 58,036,187 of record OY755038.1, read on the forward strand.
GAAAGTACTGGCAGCCACTAAACTTGCATATGTAAACTTTAAGAAACTTCACTTGCTACTTACCGGCAAGTACTATACAAGAGTTGACGGGCCGGCTAGTTTAGTGGCTGCCAGTACTTTCTACCAGTAAACTCTCCAAATGTAAACGCAGCTTTAGGTCTCAATCGTTTTAATCACCTGATTATCAGTGCTTGAATAGTGAACATAGTAAGTAGCTTCAAACTTAGGATTTCGAACGAAAAGTGTGGTCTTCACTTTTTTTATATAACAGGACGATTTAAAATTGAAATATATAGTATATTTAATTTTGTTTCACACACAGTATTCGTTCAATCGCAGTTCGGTACGGTTGTATTGCATCGTACCTGCGTAATAGTGCTAACGATGTCATGTCGAGGTTTGTTTTGTTTATAATAAACCGCGCGCGCGACTGTGTTAAATATCTATAAACAATGTTTATTATGAATAATATATCATGTTTAAAAGCAAAAAAAGTGTACCATCACCTGTGAAGCTTGTTTTAAAAATTAGCGAAAAGCCCAAACAAAATAAAAAAAAAATTGATAATGCAGAATTATGGATTATCTCCGAAGTCAACTGGAAAGTACGCAAAAAAAATTGCGATCTAGCAAGAGAAACTGAGTGGATCAGACAAAAAGGAAAAGGTTGGAAAAAACGTCGAATGGATACTTCACTCTCACCACCACAAAAAAGCTCGGGCACTGGAGAACCCTCCAATAAAACACAAAATAAAGAACCCCCTACTAAGGTTAAAAAAGCTCCATTACCTCCACCGATTATGGTAAATGGTTTAAATAATTTTAATGATATTTATAAAAAGTTAAATATCATACAAGGAGTTAAAATAAAAGTTTTAAATAACGAAAATATTAAAATAAATGTACAAGACGCAGACTGCTATCGGCTGGTTACTAAAATGCTAAATGAAATAAATTATCAATGGCACTCATACGAAAACAAACAAATAAGGCCAATTAGAGTAATAGCGAATAGAATACACTTCTCATGTGACCCACAAAAAATTGTAGCTGGTCTACAAAAAAAAGGTTTTAAGACACTGGAAGCCAGCAACAAACTGAAATGGAGAACAAGACAACCTCTTAGCATGTTTATGCTCACAGCCACGATATAGATATCAACAAAATTTTTGAAATTTCCAGTATCCTTGGGATTGAAGTGGAAATAAAAGCGCTAAAAACCTCAAAATTAGTCCCTCAATGCAAAAGATGTCAATCTTATGGACACACGCAAAAATATTGCGCTAAAGAACCACGTTGCGTAAAATGCACGGGGAAACATCTTACTGTAGAATGCCCCAAACCAAAAGAATCTGAGCCAAAATGCATCCACTGTGGAGGCAAGCATCCTGCTAACTACAGAGGATGCCTTGTTGCTAAAGAAATACAAAAATTGAAAAATAAACGTAAAAAACCGAATCTCACACCAAACGGGAGTACAAATAGACAAACCCAATAGACAAGAAACACAGTCACACAAAACTCTGTGACAAGGACATACAGCCAAGTAGCAGCAACAGCTACTATACCTGATATTAATATCAGTAGTCAAAATACTATGGAAAAAACACTACAATTAATTTTGGAGAAATTGAACAAACTTGATGAGCGATTAACTAAACTAGAAAGTAGCAATAACGGAGCAATAAATGGTCAGTAATCTTAGAATTCTAGCTTGGAATGCCAATGGTCTCTTGCAGCATCAGCAAGACTTGCAAGTTATTCTAGACATAGAAAAAATTGACGTCTGTCTTGTGGCAGAAACGCATTTCACTAACCAGTCTCACATTAAATTTAAGGGTTATAAAGTGTATTATACAACTCACCCTAGCAATACTGCACATGGGGGAAGTGCTGTAATAATTAAAGAAAATATATCACACTATGAGGATATAAAACCATAGAGATTCAAGCTACATTAGTAAGTGTAAAAACCAAAACATATACACTAGTCATAAGTGCTGTCTATATTCCACCAAGGCACTTACTAAAGAAAAATCAATATCTTAATTTTCTCAGAAAATTAGGAAACCGTTTTATAATTGGAGGTGACTTTAATGCAAAAAATACCTACTGGCGATCTAGACTGACGAATTCTAAAGGAAAAGAACTTTTGCAAGCTATTAGTGAATATCAATGTGAGCCAATATCAACTGGTAAGCCCACATACTATCCAACAGATCCAGGAAAAATTCCAGATCTAATTGATTTTGTTATAGTAAAAAATATATCTTTAAGTTTTGTAGATATAGAAGAAAGTTTTAATTTACACTCAGATCATTCATCTATTATTCTAACTCTTAGTAAAAACATAATAAAGAAAGAAGCAAATATCTCACTAGTTAATAAACTGACTGACTGCATTAGTTTTAAACAAAGTCTGTCAGAAAAAATAAACCTATCAGTACCATTGCAAACGCCAGAACAAATCGATAAAGAAGTTAAATATTTTGTTACAAATATTCAACAAGCAGCTTGGGAAAACAGTCCAAAACCAAAGAGAATTTTTAAGGGAAAAAACTATCCAAAGGAAATTAGAGACCTTATATTGGAAAAAAGGAAACTAAGAAGAAAGTGGCAGCAAAGCCGTAATCCTCGGGACAAAACAAATCTCAACAACATGACGCAGCGCATTAGGCGAGAAATTCTAGTAATTAAAAATTAATCTATTAAACATTTTCTTAATGAACTTACAGATGATAAAAATACCGACTATTCCCTTTGGAAAGCAACCAAAGATTTTAAAAGACCAATTATCCAAATTCCACCCATACGAAAATCTAACAACCAGTGGGCAAGGAGTAACAAAGAAAAAGCAGATATTTTTGCAAGTCATTTAGAAAAAACATTTCAGCCCCACGAAACACCGGATGAAAACTTTCAATTAAATGAACCCCATCAAATCGAAGACCATATTAAGCTTACATCACCAAAAGAAATATTAACAGAAATCAAAAATATTAATTGGAAAAAAGCCCCAGGGTATGATCTTATTAACGAGGTAGTCATAAAACAACTCCCCCGAAAAGCTATCATAAAACTATGCAACTTAATTAATTCGTCCTTTAGGCTTAGGTATGTACCTAAACTGTGGAAAGTTGCAGAAGTTATCATGATCCCAAAACTGGGAAAACCACTCCATGACGTGTCATCTTACAGGCCAATATCTTTGCTGCCAATTATATCCAAGCTCTATGAGAAATTATTGCTTAAAAGAATAAAACCCATCATAGAAAGACAAGAAATTATTCCATCTCATCAATTTTTTTCTGCACGTCGACCCAAGTGCACGTGTTTCACTTCACTCATCCTAAGTATCGCATTTTTAGTGATTTATTGGCTTGATAATTGTGATTCTCTGAGAACCATACCCTCAGATGGTCTAGCACATTGGTGAGTTGAAAAAATTACTGTAGCTGTTCCACAATACTGTAAATTGGCCCTTTGATGAAATTCCCGCCATAAAATTCCGCGATGTCATCTCGCAGCTGTGGTGTTTGCGACACGTCAACACGCAAGCCATCTCTCTCTTGCGAAGGGGTTTGCAAGAGAAAGTATCACGCAGATTGTTTGCGTATACCAAACGATTCAGTAGCAGTAATACAGAGTGTACCAGGGCTAACTTGGAAATGTCCCACGTGCCGTAACCTACCTGCCGAAACTTTTACAGCTAACTTGGAAGGACGTATTGAAGCACAACTCAACTCGGTGAAACAATCAATTGTAGAGGAATTATTTACAAAAATCGATCAAAAGCTCCAGGATGTCAGTCCTCGAACATTCAGCGAACCCAGCTATTCTGACGTTCTTAAGAATCAATTTCGTTCTAATATTATCATCAAACCGAAAGTTACAAATCAGAACAATACGCAAACAAAGAGCGATATTCTCCATAAAATCAAGCCAGACCAAGAAAAAATCGAAATCAATCGTGTAAAGCATATTTCCAACGGAGGCATCGTACTGTCCACCAACCACAATGATGCCCAACGCATGAAAGATCTTTTTAGCCAAAACTTAGCAGACGATTACGACGTGCGGGAATCAAAATCCGTATCGCCGATGGTCAGGATTGTTGGTCTCTCAGCCGAGTACGACAAAGACGTACTATTACGACACCTAAAAACTCAAAATTTTTTCTTTAATAACTCAGCAGATATAAATATTCTAAAAGTCTGGCCAACCAAAAATAACGCGAGCATTTTCCAGATGGTACTGCAAGTAGATATGGTCACACACAAAAAATTAACTGATAAAAAACGCCTTGTAGTTGGTCTTGATTATTGTACCGTTTATGATTCAACTTCTTTATCACGCTGTTTCAACTGCAACAACTTTGGCCACTCAAAAAAATATTGTCAAAAAGACCCCACCTGCCCCCTCTGCGCTGGGCCACACTTGGTAAACGCGTGTGACAACTCTGCCAATAAATGCTGCGTCAATTGTAAGCATCTTAAAACCAAATTTGACCTAAACATCGAAATAAATCATGCTTGCTGGAATTATAATGCTTGTTACGCTTATAAACAGGCAAACCAAAAATACAAGTCGGAAATTTTTGGGTCCACCATGTAGCAGCCAACCACGCTAGCCCCCTCCTTAGCTGAGTTTACTGTTGATCCCCACAATATTTCACTACAGTCGACTGAGTCTGGTAGGCGCTGTGATATCCTTTCAATTTATTATCAAAACGTACGCGGGCTAAGGACAAAAACAAAAACTATTTTTAATTCCACACTCGCCTGTGAATTTGATATCATAGCGTTGACTGAGACTTGGTTGTACTCGGGTATTCACGATATAGAACTTTTTCATTCGGGGTATTGCATCTTTAGATCTGACAGAAACTACGATGAAGTAGAACAAAACTTGGGGGGTGGTGTTTTGTTGGCTGTAAGGGAAAATCTACAGACAACCAACCTGGAAATTGAATTGCCTGTATCAATCCGTGACACAATAGACATAGCTGGAATCAAAGTATCTTTCTCGAACAAACTATCTCTTTATATTTTCCTTGTATATATTCCGCCAGGCAAAATCTCATACATATATGAACAACTTTTTGAATATCTGTCATCCCTGAATTTCCTATATAGTGCTAAAGTAGTCTTTCTCGGAGATTTTAATTACCCTGAATACGTAACCTACATGGAGAGGGATCCTCCTCCCAACAGTAGGTTGACTCACTTGCTGAATTTTATTAATTTTCTTGATTGGCATCAGATTAACACTGTCAAAAATTCTGATAATCGACTGCTTGATCTAGTATTAACATCTTCCTCAAACCTCACTTCCGTGCAGAGATGTCATGACATCCTGCTAAACGAGGACAGGTGCCATCCTTCTTTATTAATTGACTATAAAATGGCCCGTGACAAAAAGTTGAGCAAACTCAAAATTAATGACATCTTTTATAATTTCAAGAGATCTGACCTGAGAAATCTATATGCGAGCTTAGCTGAGATTGACTGGCGTGTTTTGGAAACGGTTGATAACGTCAATGAGGCTGTCGAATTATTTTATTACAAATTATACTCCTGTCTAGACACCCACGTGCCAAAAACATCTAAGCGGCGTAGAAAATATCCTCCCTGGTTTACTTCCCTCATCATACGGTCGATTAAACAAAAACATAAATTCTTTCAAAAACACAAAAAAAGTCGCAGCGATAATGATTTACTTAAATTTCGAGAACTTCGTAATAAAATAAAACGCGATACAGAAACATCATACCGCGAGTATTGCGCTAGACTTGAAGCGAACCTGACAACTCAACCTGGAAATTTCTGGCGCCTAATACAATCATTGCAGTCGAATAATGGTCTGCCGCAGTGCATGACAGATCACAATGAAGAGAGTACGACGGATCCCCAGCGCATAGCTGATGCATTTGCTGATTACTTTCAGAGTTCATATACACCATCTCAGCAGCGTACCTCAGTAGAAAATAATATTTCTTCTAACCTTAACTCAAATTTCATTTCACTTAAAAGCTTCAATGAATCTGAGGTATTGCAAGCACTAAAGACCATGAAACCCAAGGCCATTGTCGGTCCCGACAAAATTCCTGCATTTTTACTGAAAGATTGTGCATACGTCTTTGCTTACCCCTTAACTGTTCTTTTTAACTTATCTTTAAAATTCTGCACATTTCCTGATACTTGGAAAAATTCTAAAATTATACCTGTCCATAAAAAACAAGAAAAAGATCGAATTGTAAATTATCGGCCAATTACCATAATAAACAATTTTTCCAAATGTTTTGAACGCGTTCTCCATACATCGCTTTACTTTCCCCTGAGCAGTCAAATAGATTCCTGTCAACACGGCTTCATGAAACGCAAATCTACCACAACCAATTTAATTACTGTTACACACCTAATAGCTGAATCCTTGGATGCGGGTGCTCAGATTGATGTTATTTACACCGATTTTTCTAAGGCCTTTGACAGACTAGACCATAGTATTCTTCTCCGTACACTTGTAACCTTTGGCATCTCTGATGATTTATCTAAGTTTCTTTATTCATACTTAACTGAAAGGCTTCAGTATGTAGAATGCTATGGACAAACCTCCTCTACGATCAAGGCTACTTCCGGAGTTCCTCAAGGCTCTATACTAGGTCCTCTCTTCTTTATAGCTTTTATAAATAGCATAGTTCAGGACATAGAAGTTATTTGCCTATTGTACGCTGATGACTTAAAACTTATCTGTAGAATAAATAACATTGCTGATTGTGAAAAACTTCAAGCTGCTCTAAATAAGGTATATACTTGGTGTCTTGATAACTCTCTCCCTCTCAATCCATCTAAATGCAATGTAGTGTCTTTCACCCTTAGAAAACAGGTAATTCAATTCAATTACTCCATTGATACAACCGTAATACCCAGGAGTCTGGAATTTAAAGATCTCGGAGTAACATTCGATAGTGCTCTATCATTTGTTCCCCACATCCAGGATGTTGTAAAGAAAAGCTACCGAATGCTTGGGTTCATAATACGTCATTCTCAGTACCTAGAAAATATTTCTAGTATAAAATTACTCTATTTTGCTTATGTCAGATCTAAATTGGAATACTCATGCATAGTATGGTCTCCGTATTATGATACTCACATTAATACTATTGAAAAAATTCAACGTAAGTTTCTGAAGTACCTTGTTTTTAAGCTTGATGGTGTGTATCCCGAAATTGGTATTCTGAACCAGGTCCTTTGTGAAAGGTTCAGTATATCTTCGTTGGAGGACCGGCGCAAGTTGGCAGAGTTGCAATTCATTTTCAAATTAATACATAATAAAATCGACTCCCAGGAATTATTGCATAAGATTAATTTTTTAGTACCCAGAACATCAGCACGCACTACTGTTCCGTTTTATCTTCCTTACCAGCGCACCAATATTTGCAAACATTCTCCAATAATTCGGGCTTGTAACACGTGCAATCAGACTTGCGACAGATGTGACATATTTAATTGCAGTATCTCTACTTTAAAAAATATACGATTTTTATAATTTTTATTTCTGCTCACTCAGTGTAGATGTAGTAAATTTCTTTTATTTTGTACTTCATTTTATCCTTAGTTTCTGTTATTGTTAATCACTGTATTCTTCCCCACTTTGTAATTGGGTTAACTCCTGTTAAGTGGTGTAAATAAAATAAAATAAAATAAAATAAAATAAAATAAAATAAAATAAAATTTGGTTTTCGAGACAAGCATTCCACGATAGATCAAGTACATAAAATTACTAATATAATAGAAAAAGCACTAGAAGAGGGAAAAGTTTGTTCTGCAGTTTTTCTAGATGTAGCACAAGCATTTGACAAAGTGTGGCATGAAGGCCTTACTTTTAAACTAAAACAGTTTCTGCCAAAACAATATTCGGATATTTTGGAATCATACATATCTGATAGACATTTTAGAGTAAAACAGGAAAACTCATACTCAAATTTAAGAGAAATTCAAGCAGGCGTGCCCCAGCGTAGCGTACTAGGCCCTTATCTATACTTATTATTCACTTGCAATATCCCAAAGCCAGACAATTGTCACTTAGCAACATTTGCAGATGATACTGGTTTATTGACGGTAGAAAAATCTATTGAGAAATGCATAGAAAAACTTCAGGATGCAGTCACCGAAGTTCACAGTTGGACCACAAAGTGGCGAATAAAATTAAATGAAACCAAATCAATTCATGATGATTTTATAAACAAAAATATAAATCACATACAAATAACAATTAACAACATTCCCGTACCATATTCAAATCAGGCAAAATATCTCGGTATAACACTTGATGCCAAATTGCGCTGGAAAGCACATGTTAAGAAAAAAAAGAAGAACTAGAGATAAGGATAGAAAAATGAACTGGCTAATTGGAAGACAGTCCAATTTAACAATTCATAATAAGCTACTGCTTTATAGACAATTACTGAAACCAGTATAGACATATGGTATTCAACTATGGGGTTGTGCTAAAGAGAGTAACATTCTAGTTTTACCGAGATTTCAAAATAAAGTATTAAGAAACATTGTGAATGTACCTTGGTACGTTCGAAATAGTGATCTTCATCGAGATCTTAAAATGGAAACTGTAGCAGAGACTATAAAAAAGTACGCAAAAAGCCATGAAGATAGACTTCATCGGCATGTGAATGTGGAAGCAATTCAGCTTCTAGACAATACTATGCTAGTTCGAAGACTAAAAAGAGTGAAGCCGTTTGAGCTAGTAAACTAAGTGAATTATATAAAACAAAATGATGCTACAAACACAACACAATTGTGAGTTACAGACTAAACAAAGCGGGGAGAACTGTTGAGTGAACCCTAAGTTTAAATCTGACTTTTCTAGTAAATTAAGTTAAAAGAAAATTGCTAATTAGTCTTACTGACTAGATTGTAATACAATAAACACAGTGTGTTTGACAAATAAAAAAAAAAACAAAAGTTAATCTGACAAAATTTCCACTAACACCAGATTTCACCAAATTCCATTCCTTTCGGCAAATCACCAAGTGATGACGTGGCTCGGAGAAAAGAAAGATCTACTTGAATTGGGTTGGAAAAAAGGAAGCAGGCCCTGGCCCATAAAACAGCAGAAAGGAATTCTGCTTCTCTAAAGAATTTTACCGGCCAATCTTGCGAAAATCGCCAATAATTTGTTTTTGATGAAGACGAAAACATTAACTGAATCTCTACTTAAAATATAAATGTAATGTTAAAATACTTTATTAGATCTTTTATTTGATAAATTGTATATATTGGATAAAAAAAACATAAAAAAGTGCTTTGTGCAAAATTGTATTTTCTGATGTCTTTAGGTTCAAATGCACTGCATAAAAAACAAAAACAGGTTAAAATTTTGGGGAATTGTCTGAAATATCGAAAAAACTTTGTTCTTACTACTCTACTGATTTACACAAAATAATAAAAAATTAAAAAGAACTTGCTATATTACTAAAGCCCGAATTTTAAATCACTTTGGTTTTTCTAAAAAGTTACTCCCATTAATTTACAATAAATATCCTAAATATCCAGTTTTAATGCCTAAAGAAGAAATAGAAGAATTTTGAATAAGAAATTACTTTTTTTTTCAAGTAAATTTTATCCAATTTTAAACAAAAATATTATTTGGGATATCATCCAAAGTTTGGCGTTTTTTGATCCAAGTAACTTCTACTAACAAATTTTATTTTACGATATAAATAGCCTTCCATAGCTATGGAATGGATGGGTAAAAATTGGTTTGTCAGATTTATATTTCACAACACGCCACAACAAGAATATTAACACAAAAAAAATTTGCTGTTCAAGTTTTCAAATCACTGTATTTGCATTCGAATATAAAAACAGAATATAAAAGCATTAGCACTCTGTATGTATGTATATCCTCATGTACTTTTTATACAAGATAACATTTTTATCATATGTTACAATCGTTTTCTCAGTTTTCAATTTACTCTTTAGCCCGAAGCCTAGTCCAGCAAAAAATATAATATTATGTTAGCTTGGTTCGCAAAAACTTTTTAATATTACCAACCCTTTGGTTTGGCTTATACGCCATTATATTTCTTGTAAGAAAAATATAGCTGCCCGAAAAAGTTAAATTAAGTATCTGGCAAATAAAATTGAAAGAACAGTATTTTCCTTAAATGCTTTGAATTTATAGAAATAATTTTTTTTTACATTTGAACATAAAGTAATAGATAGTTTTTTTCCTTGTTATATTTTAGGGTATATAGAAAATTAATAGTGGCATAAAATTGATTTTTTTTTATACGAGTTTATAACCACAAAAAAATTAAAAACGTTTAGGCCACGGTTTGTATTAAGTTTTGTCAACTTCTAAAATGTTAATTTTTTAAAGTTTTTGCTTTAAATTTTTTTGCGAATAACTCAGATCTGATTACATTTTTGTGTTGTTTAGATGCCCCTCTATAACATACATAAATTATACAGGGTCTCCCAAAGAGATCTTTACAGACTACTACCACAGATTTCGTAGACCAAAATAAGTCGATATGTCAACTTACGTATTTATTTAAAATATTAAAATCGTGTTTTTGCAATATTATGATCACTTTAAAACGTATCACCTTCAAAATGAGTATCCGGCGGTTTCATGGGATGCAAAATTCAAATATGAAACAATTTCAATTTTACTGTAGACGTTAAAGGGCATACTGCCCTTCTGATTGGTGAAAACGAGAATATCTTTTTTCTCACTATATTTTTTAACATTTTTTATTACAAAGTAATTTACTAAACATTTTAAAATAAAAAAGATACGTGTTTAATAATCCGTTAAAGTATGCTGTTTTCAAGTTATTTTTATTCATTATGTTTGATGCCACTTTGAAGTAATCAATATTTTTTATTTAAATTCAAAAATTAAAATAAGAAAAGTATTATGCTAATAGTATTTTAGGATTACTAAATGTTATGATCATCCTAATCCAACAGAAAATCAGCGTAAAGCGCCTTACTCCGCCCGGGTACCAATTTTGAAAGAAATACGTAAAAATACTTTCATAATGTTTCAAAAATCCATTTTTATTTTTTAAATTTACCACACTGTTTCTCGGAAACGCAGCAATTTCGGACTAAAATAAGTTATTATAAGTGACTTATTTTTACCCAACTGCAGCACGGCGAAAGGAAGTGTAATGTTTGTCGATTGTTGTATGTATGTAAGTAAATATGTTTGTGTCACGCTAGAGGCTAAACGGCTAAACCGATTTTGACAAGAAAGGTGTCGTTGAATTGCTACCGATCCAGAAGGTGCTATAGGCTATATTTTTTTAAACGGGAATTAATATGGCGGTATTCAGACGTCATTTTGTGACAAGATGTAGGCTTTAAGGTATACAAGTTATCAAAATTTCAGGCGATATAATTGAAATTCTTTTGATTACCCATTGCAAATGTTCTGTTATTTGCTGTAGTTACTTTGTAGTCCTCCCTGCTCCCACCCGTCTCCCCTCCTTTCATTCCCCCCTCCCTATTCAAAAACCATATTCACATAATTTTATCAAATATAGAGCGATTCCAAAAATTAATTCTGCATACGCTTTCAGATTTTTTTTCCAACACCATTTTACTAGTTCCCCCCCGTCTCTCCTCCCCGCCATCCTTATTAGTAATGGTTGTAGCTATACCTTTCACAAATATAGAGCGGTTTCAAAAATTCTTTCTGCACACGCTTTAAGACTTTTTTCCAACATCATTTTACCAGTTTCCCCCTCCTCTCCGTCTTCTCCCCCACCCTCCTTATTAGTAATAGTTGTAGCTATACCTTTCACAAATTTAGAGCGATTTCAAAAATACTTTCGCACACGCTTTAAGATTTTTTTCGACACTATTTTACTAGTTCTCTCCTCCCTCTCTCCTCCCCCACCTTCACTCAATGGCAGGTAACACTGTTTGCGTCCGTAGAAAATCTACACGTTCTTTTTGGGTAAATCTAAATAAATTGTAAATGTATAGTGCTTTTTATAAGGCTGAATAAGAATTAAACCTAAAAGTTGGAAATAAAAATATTTTTAAATAAAAAAAAACACCCACCTGCTAAATTTACTTGTAACTACTAGTCGCAATTGGGTACAAAATTACCCAATAATCTGATTTATAAAAATATAAAACTGTATAATTTCGTAAGTGCGCTTTGGGCTTCAAAACTAAAAGTTGAAGCATGTCGTACATTATAGGTATACCGATCAATTTTGTACTCAACTGCGACTAGCACTTACAAGTAAATTTAGCAGTCCGGTTTTTTTTTTATTTAAAAATTTTTTTTTGATCTAAGGAATCTGTGGTAATAGCATATAAAGACCTTTTTAGAAAACCCTCTATAAAAAAAATGCCGGTACAAAACAATGGTGTTCATTTGATTGCAAACTATTGCAAACTGGCAGGTGTAATTATAGAGAGGTTATCTTCTTTAACTTTAAGACTGCAGCGATGGTTATGTTACAATCTTAAGCTGCTGCCCTGTTCAGGATTCCTGTTATGGATTTGGTTTATATCCAAGCTTCTTATGTTAGCTGTAAATGCGCACTAAGCTTATAACAGCGCTATAAATTTTGTAGGATGCAATTGTGGCCGTTCTGTGCAATCAGATTATCCTGATTAAACTATGCTACATCTAAAATGCTCGTTAATACCCTGTCGCCCTAAGAAAACAAAACGGTATTGCCCAATTCAGAAATGAGGGTCATATACCTAGGTATTTATGTGTAAAATGGCTAGGTGGCGCTTAAATAACATATTTTTATTACGTAGAAATAAAATTTCGGACTTCCATTGCCTTTATTTATTTTAAAACACGACGTTTCGGTTAGTAAGTATCTCTAACCGTCATCAAGTTGTAGTTTACACTTGATAACGGTTAGAGATACTTACTAACCGAAACGTCGTGTTTTAAAATAAATAAAGACAATGGAAGTCCGAAATTCTATTTCAACACAATCATTGTCTACGAGTTTCAAACAAAAAATATTTTTATTACATCACAGAAGTTGTCATGACACCAAAATTACGAGTAATGTCAAAAACTTGCAGGTCAAAATGAAGAGTGATCCGGAGCATAAGATTCATAGCCCCTGCAGCAAACTGGTTTGCCTCTCTGAGGACACACACCACACAGTGTTCCAAACCGAAATATATGCCAAAGAGATATCGCACCCTTTGGACAAAACCGATACAACTCAAAAAATTAAATTTCAGGTAACCAAACGAACCATCTAATCATTTCTGTATAACTGATGCGTATTTTTAGTTCTTATTACATATATTTTTTGATTTGAACATCAAAGAATTATAAATAGTTAGGATAATGGATAGAGGGCATCTAATTTTACCGTCTTATCACTAAGAGTACAAATTTCTAAATTTTGAGATGTGTCATTTTCGTTCTGAGGGTGCGATATGTCTGCCAAAAAAATCTGAGAAAAAAATATCTTATTAAGGATATCATAATATTTTCAGATAGCGAAGTAGCAGTAAATAAACTTAAAGATGGATTGGAACTGCCTACAAACCCTTCAAACCGTGGCAAAACACGACAATGTAACCCTTGCGTGGGTGCTAGGACACACGGGTGAAAGTGAATTAGCAACATGCACTTATGACCTCCTTTAAAGTAAAAGCAAAATAAAAAACACAAGCGACTAAATACAGGTGTTAGACCCCTGGATTCATTTGATTAATGTATAGTGTAACTATAAAAATATATTAAAAGCCTTTCATCAATGTCCAACCTCTGTATTTAGGTGTTTCTATTTTAAGTTGTGTCTTCACACTTACTTAAATTGTAGACAAGTTCTACAGGATACACGCCGCAGGCTTACAAACCAAAATATATGCCATAGAGGTGTCTGCCAAACAATATGAGAAGAAAATATCTTATTAAGCATAATATTCTTAGATAGCGAAGCAGCAGTGAATAAATAAGAATTTGGTTTGGAATTGCCTAAAAACCCTTCTAACCCTGGCAAAACATAACTGTAACTCTTGCGTGGTGTACCAGGTAATGAACAACTAACAAGAAGAAAATTTAAAAAACAATTTCTGGGTTCAGAACCTGTGATTGATATAAATAAAGATGTGTGTGTGTGTGTGTGTGTGATTTAAGTTTTATCGCCTGGAACGAGCCAACTGACCAGCATCTCTCTTTTTTAAATATCCAATATTTGACAAACAAAATGGAGTTGAAAGTGGCCATTTTGTAGAATGTAAAATTTGTGAATTGTAATATTTTTTTGGTATGTAGGTTTACATTTTTTTAAACTTAAAAATAAATATAATCATATGTTGATTTCGTGGCATTTTACAAAGCTTGGATTTTTATTTTCCAAATTTTTTTTCTTCTATTTTTTCCAGGTTTTTTTTTGTCTTTGGATTTATTAATTTTGGTTTTTTCTTCTTTTTTCTTGATGGAGCTTTTTTTTTATTATTTTTTTTTAAATATCAATATTTTCCTCAATAATAAATTCGTACAAGGCTATATATACATTTAGACTATTAAGTGATAATAAATAACCCATGTTGAATGGAAGAACAATTTTTAAGTTTGAAAAGGTATTTAGCAATTTATTTTTCTTTAATAAGAAGTGTCTCATACACCCTAATATGTGGTGATCTATATCACCTACTTGACCGCAATTACAAAGGTCATGTGGTTGCAGACCTATTTTCATTTTGTATACTGGACACAAAGTATGTCCACTTCTTAATCGGGAAATAATTCTTATAAAATTTCTGTTAGTTTCCATATGGAACCATGTATGATTTTGGATTTTGTTACAAATATTTTTGTAAAAAAATCCTTTGTTGCTTCTATTAAAATCTTCCTGCCAACTATTTTTAAGCTTCGTTTTAGCTGTTCTAAGCAAATCAGAAAAAGGAATGAGAAAGTCTTCTGAGCAGTAAGAGAAACTTGTGGCAGCTTTGGCCAATTTATCTGCTTTTTCATTCCCGTAAATATTAATATGAGCTTTAGTCCAAACAAGAGCCACTTGTTTTTGGCTCAAAACCAATTCCTTTAACGACTTTAAAATATTTGTAACAATGTAATTGGCAGGTTGATTCACAAAACTATTCTTGATAGCTTCTAAAGCGCTCTTGCTATCACTAAAAATTACAAAATAGATATTTCTTGTTGATTTTAAACAATACAGAAGGGCTTTCCATATGGCCCACAACTCCGCAGAAAATATTGATGTGTTATTTAACAGTTTAAATTGCTCACTGTAATTAGTATTTTGATGATAAAATGCACTACCAGTTTTGTTTTCTAACACTGAACCGTCCGTATAAATATGTTCGTATGATTTCCACTTGGTATTTAAACTTTCTAAAAAGATCGTTCTTTGTGTGATTATGTCTTCTTCCTGGTTGTTTATTTGGTTTTAGTAATGGCACGACTATATAGTCCCTCCAATCATCAGGAATCGGCTGAGAACCATCAAAAATACTATTAAAAATTCGAAGAGTTATACGCAAAGCACAGTCTGGAAGATTTGAGAGCATTGAGTACTGAAAATTGTCTTTTCCTGGCGCAGAGTTGTTCTTGTTTTTAAGTACTTTTTTCAGTTCTTGTAGCTGAAACGGTTGACATAAATATCTTGCATCTTCATGAGAATGATCTTCGAAATTGATGAATTCATTAGCAACAAATAACGGGGTAAGCTTTTTTTGAAATTCTTCGACCCACTCGTCTTCCTTAGTGATTGGATTAATGTTACACTGTTTTCTGTTTTTGAAGTTATTTACTTTTTGCCAAATGTCTTTCATTGGAGTACTTCTGTTGATGGTTGTACAGTACTGATAAAAATTTTTCCTTTTTTCTTCTTTTAGAGTTCTTCTACTCACCGCATCAGCTTTTTTAAAATTTATCAAGTTACTGATAGTTGGATTGTTTTTATATTCACCAAATAACACTTTTCTGTTTTTCACTACCTCGTTACATTTCTCGTTCCACCAAAATTTCCCAGTTTTTATTTATTTTTTCCATACAAAACTGGGATGCATTTTATCATTATTTCGTTAAGGACATTGACAAATTCTTTGTAGTTACTACAAACAGAATTTGAAAATTTTTGAATACATTCTAGAAAATACATATCCCAATTTGCTTTCTTTAAGTTCCATTTTCTTTGATGATTAAATATTATGATTTTAGGAGAAATAGTACAATGTATTATAATGGGTATGTGGTCGGACCCGTAGGTGTCTTCTAAAGTATTCCATTCAACATAGGGTTGAAAACATGGGGGTGTTAATGTTAAGTCCACCGCAGACTTGTGGCCTCCGGCAGAATTTATTCTAGTAATCTGACCAGTATTAAGAAAAACTATATTATTAGAGTCGAGTGCCCCTAACAAATTTCTCCCTAAGACGTCATTATTAATACATCCCCATGCTTTATTGTGGGCAATAAAGTCCCCACCAATAAGAAATGGCTTTTTTACAAAATTTAAGAACTGTAACCACCTGTTTTGAGATATTCGTGAATTGGGTTTGATATATAAAGATATCAAACTCAATTCTTCGCCTTGCTTTAATCTAATTTTTATACCTACATACGGAATGTCTTCGAAAATAGGACCAATTATTTCTGAATATTTAATGTTTGATTTAATCAAAATGGCCACTCCTCCCTTGCCATCTTGTCTGTCTTTACGTATGATATTGTAGCCTCTAAACGAAATATAATTACTTGACTTAAACCAAGTTTCTGATAATAATGCAATTTGAATATCGTTTCAAGCTAGAAGGGCTTCTAAATTACATTTGTTTGAGACTGCCGAGCGGCAGTTCCATTGACAGATATTAAAATTATTAACGGTTTGTGAGTGAAAAGATTTGAAGCCCTTAGAAAAGTTAATATACATTTTTATTTATCACCTAATTTTTGTCCATATTTATTGTTAACTAGAAGTTCTGATTTATTTATATCAAAAGTGTTTTTTTGTTTGAGAACATTGATTATAGAGAAAATAATTTCTATTACTGAATTGATATCAAAAGAGTTAGAATTTGCTAAATTGGAGTTGGGCGAGATGCCAGATTGATAAGCTGGGTCAGAAAGCACCGACCCAGAGCTTTGCGAAAAGTTGAATTGTGAAAGAATTTGGTTATGTTGAGCTTGACTTGCGTTAGGTGATGACGGCCGAGGTCTTTTTTTTGGGGCAATGAATTGAGTGAAATTATTAGATTGACTTCCAAAGTTATTAGTCCTTGTAACGGGTTGGGTATTGCTATATAGATATTTGTCTTATACTGTTAGGTCGACATCGGATGAACTTTGGGCCATAACTGAAGCGTATGTTTTTTTTCGGAAAATGTCTTTCTGCTTCTTTAAAAGTAAAGTTATTGGTAGCCATAGCTTCTTTGATGTTTTTTTGTCTTTTAAACTCTGAACATTGTTTTAAATCATTTATGGCGTGGTCAGAATGACAGTAGAAACATTTTAGGTCAGTTTGAGAAACGCAACTTTCTGTTTTATGTTCTTGTTTACATTTAAGGCATCTCATTTTACTTTTACGTTGTTGTCCAGAGTGGCCATAACGAAAGCATTGATAACATAATAATACTTTTTGAAAGTATGCTTCAACGGGAATCCTAACACGCCCAAGGGCAATATATTTAGGCAGAGATTGACATCTAAATGTTACTATAACCGATTTGGTATTTATTTTAGTTTTCTGTAAGGTACTTTGATTTGTAATTGTTTTGGTGATCCGTTTTACCGCGACGACTTCAAAAGTGCAGTGAAAATCAAATTTTTGAATTCTGTTTTTTTATGGTGTCCTCTGACATATCCGGTTCAATATCAGAAATTACGCCTTGCCTAACAATCAAGAATTTAGGAACATAACATTCCAGATTATGTGTCTCGAATTTTTTTGAACTTATATTTGCAGCATAAAAATCCTTAACTACTATACGTATTCTGTTTCTACCGATGCTATCAATTTCTTTAATTTTGTGATCGATTTCTGGATGATTTTGGAAAATGATATCATTTACTTTTATCGCATTTAACTTACCTTTAAACTTGGGGGAGTTATTTTCAAAATAAATGTGGTAGGGGCCTGAATCATTTTTTGTGTAGAAATACTGATTTTTACTTTTTCTTGACTTATCCTGGCCATCCGTGACCAATTCCATGTTAATTGGTATCTGAGATGTAGAACTTTGAATTATGGATCCCTCCAATAGGGGTTCCTTGTCGGGAGGCTGACCGCCCCCGTTATCCGGGTCCATATCAAATTTTAAATATTTATTTTGTTTAAAATATTATTTATATGCACAAATTAATTTTAAACTCGCGCGTGAATACCAGCAAAAAATACCTGATAAGAACGACCCGACGGCTACGAAAACAAATCGGAATTCATATATAAAGATATAAGTAAATAAACAACATGCACTTGTCATCTTCTTTAAAGTCCAAGCACAACTAAAAATACAAGCGACTAAATGCAGGTGTTAGACGCCCTGGATTCATTTGACTGATGTCTAATGTAGCTGTTATAATATATTAAAGGGCGTTCCTTAATGTCAAACTTCTGTATTTAGGTCTCTCTATTTTTAATTGTACCTTCAGACCCAACTAAATTGTAGACAAATTCGACCGGATACACGGCTCAGTGTTCCAAACCGAAATATATGCCAAAGAGATATCTCTGCCAAAAATCTGAGAAAATATGTTATTAAGGACATCATATTATTCTCAGATACCGAAGCAGCAGTGAATAAATTCAAAAGTGGATTGAAATTGCCTACAAATTTTTCTAACCCTGACAAAACACAATAGTGTAACTCTTCCGTGGATGCTGGTGCACACGGGTATACCAGGTAATGAACACGCAGATTCTCGAATGAGAAGAGGATTTAAAAAACCATTTCTGGCTGCAGAACCTGTACTTGAAATTTCAAAAACCTAGATACGTTGTTGTATTAAGATATAAGTGAATAAACAACATGCACTTGTGACCTCCTTCAAAGTCCAAGCACAGTTAAAAATACAAGCGATG
Source organism: Aspidapion aeneum (assembly GCA_963576565.1). Classification (NCBI taxonomy): domain Eukaryota; kingdom Metazoa; phylum Arthropoda; class Insecta; order Coleoptera; family Brentidae; genus Aspidapion; species Aspidapion aeneum. Next base: position 58,055,261 of record OY755038.1, read on the forward strand.
AAGTACATGTGTTAGATGCCCTGGATTCATTTGACTGATAATGTAAATGTTAAAATATGTTAAGAGCCTTTCATCAATGTCAGAAATTCGACAGGATACACACCACAGTGTTCCAAACCGAAATATATGCTATAGAGATATGTCTGCCAAAAAATCTGAGAAGAAAATTTCAATTAAGGACACTATAATATTCTCAGATAGCGAAGCAGCAGTTAATAAATTCAAGAGTGGTTTAGAATTACCTACAAACCATTCTAACCCTAGCAAAATACAATCATGTAACTCTTGCGTGCATGCTGGTGCACACGGGTGTACCAGGTAATGAACACAAAGATTCTGTAACAAGAAGAGGATTTAAAAAATCATTTTTAGGTTCAGCACCTGTACTTGAAATTTTAAAAACGTCGATACGTAGCTGTGTTAATATATAAGTGAATAATAAACATCTATTTGCGACCTCCTTTAAAGTCCAAGCAAAATCAAAAATACAAGCGATTAAATATACATGTGTTCATTTGACTGATGTCTAATGTAACTGTCAACATATATAACAACAACAGTGTAACTCTTGCGTGGATACTGGGGCACACGGGCCTACTAGGTAATGAACACGCAGGTTCTCTAATTAGTTTCAGAATCTGTACTTGAAACTTCAAAAAGCTCGATACGTTGCTGCATCAAGATATACCTAAGTGAATGAACAACATGAACTTATGACCCCCTTTAAAGTCTAAGTAAAATGAAAAATACAAGCAAGTAAATACAGGTGTTAGCTACCCTGGACTCATTTGAAAGTTGTCTTGTGTAACTGTCAAAATACATTAAGGCCTTTTGTCAATGTCAAACTTCTTTATTTAGGTGTTTTTATTTCTAATTGTGCCTTCAGACTTAACTAAATTGTAGACAAATTCGACAGGTGAGGTAACCGATAACCGGACACTAGGAGGTAGTACATCTGAGTACTAATGTCATGAGGCGAGCGAATCTGTCGCGTACACAAATACACTCCCAGATGAAGACCGCTTAGAGGATGTCGACTGTCAGAATAATCTAATAAGGAAGATGCTAAACCTCACGAGGACCTTAAACCTCCTAAATTAGAAACCAACAAAACATACATACAATAAGCTAAATATCTGCAGTGTCAGGGTCTCCAAAATCTACCATTGCTGTAGGAATGAATCAGTTAAGTCAACCAATCAATACCCAGCATTGAGTTCAATGAGATAATCTGCTTAGTTATTAAAAATTATCCAAGAATAGCGCTCCAAAATTTAAGGCCAAGCGTGCTCCGCGAGGCCGTTAGATTGACAAACAATATTTTGAAATTTTTAGATTGCAGATCAATTTTAAAATTGACATAAAAAGTCATATTTAAAGAAGTAGTTTATTTATTTTAATATAAGTAAGCAGTATTAGTTTTTATAATAACCAAAGGCTATATCTTACAATGTAAAACCCTAGCGGAAATGTTAGCTTTATTCGGATTAAATTGTCAAAATATTGCTTGGCACTATTACTGCATGGGTTTATTAAAATAATTCAATAACACAAAACGGACAAACAAGTCAATTCAAAATAGGGCTTAGCTCGTTGAACCCTGTAATCTGTGGGTTTAATTCTGCATGAAATCTCGGTGAACAAAATACAAACAATTGGAAAATCTATGAGCATATGGTCATCGTCAATTTACATGCTAAGGGAAAAAGGCATGTATATTTTTGGACTATTTTTACCTTCCTAGCCCACACAGTAATGGCTAGACACAGTGTGCCTGATTGAAGTATAGGTGACATAAAAATGGTTCCAAAACCTAATTGCACATTTTAAATATGGACTCTTTCCTGACTTCAGAGCCATATTCATATAAATCCTAGATGATCCTCTTCTTGAAATTTTATCAATTTTTTGCCATTTTTCTAGTTAGTCTAGGCGCTTGCTTCTGTCACGTGTGACCGAATATGTGCGCTCAGTTTGACTGCTGGGTTTTGACAAGTACCCATAGGAGTGTAAAAAAGTTTGGTCACATGGTCGAACTCATGGTCGTCTGGCCGCCATCTTTGAAAATGGCCGCCAAATTGATGGATTTTTTGTTTAAGCGTATCTTCCTACTCAGTGGTCCGATTTTAAGAGAAGAGTGCATATTCAAAATGTACAATTAATTTTTGTTTTTATGTAACCTATACTTCATTCAAGCACACTGTGTAGAGAAGGTATTATTTTCGACAAAGTTTTGGTCGTGACGCCTGTTTGGGTGTGTATGTACTCGTATGTCTGTCCGTAACACGATACCTTCTTAACCGACTTGCCGATTTTCATGAAATCTGCAGATCAAATAGTGTTCGACACTCTAACGAGCTGATTAGATTTTTGTTAAAATCTATTAATGATAATGACAGTTTTTTGACAGCCTAAAGATTGAAAATATGCAAACTTTTTAATGGAGCACCGCATCAATCTGCGGTTTCCAGAATATAGTTGAGCACATTTTTCTTAATGATTTGTGTTATAACCAAAAACATAATTTTCTGAGGTATTTCCAAAAAACTGTTTTCACGGATTATATGGGGTAGATATCAGTGTGCTAATTGGCTATGAAGATATCAGATCCCTCATGGGTCCATAAATTTTTTTACCGCGTGTCTTTTAAATATTATACGTAGACATACAAATACGCTACAAATGAAAAGAGATTTAAAATTGCCAACACAAGGCCATTGTTGGCTTTAAGTAAATTAGGTATTTGAAATTGTACTCCAAGTACTTTCCTTAAAGTACAACTACAATCCAGTACTTTTACTTGAAGTATTTTTACGATGTACCTAGTTTTCTGAAAGAAATTACTTCAAATACACCGAAATTATGCTTTAAGTACGTTAAAATGTAGAGGAATAAGTAATTTTATATGTACTTGATAATGAAAGTACATTTAAAAGAAAATGTACGTACTTGAAACTTCAAGTACAGTTACGAATTTTAATGTGCTTTGTACTTGTGCTTCACTTAAGACGGCTCTGGTCGCCATTTGTGTGCTACTAACATAACATATCAAGCTACGCGAGTACGAAGGCAATCCTTCGTACTGTTAATTCTAGCTCTAGTCTCAAGGAGATGATTTTGATTGATTCAGAAACTATATTTTTTGTCCGCCATCTCGAAATCCAATATGGCTGACGGAATTAATTTGTACCCTTTAAAGATGGACATTTATTCTTTTGTTGCAAACATGTTTTAATAATTTTTTTAAATCAGCAAAATCGGTTTGATGGTTCTAAAAAATATATTTTTGTTTTAACCATGGTTTTTAATATTATACGATTGCCTGGCCAATCATGTCTGCATTTATTTACTTATAATTTAACCGATTTTCTTGAAATAAAAAACATAGGCATTGATTGCTTTTTAAAGATCAAGATGAAAATTTATCGCCATCTTAAAATGTAAAATGGCAGACAGAGTCATACTTCTTGGCAATGCGATCGTATAATCTGCAAAACGATCGTTGAAACAAAAATAGTTTTTCTGAGAAGCGCCACACCGATTTTACTAAGATATAGCTCGTTGCGTGGGAGAAAATTAGTGCTTTTCTATAAATTAAAAAATAATTAAAACATTTTCGGAAAATAATAATAAACACGCCATTTTGAAGAATTAAGTATGGTTCTGTCCACCATCTTAAATTTTAAGATTTGTAATTTATAAGTAAATAAATGCAGACATGATTGGCAAGGCAATCCTATAATATGCAAAACAATGGTTGAAACAAAAATATATTTTTTAAAACCACTGAACCGATTATGCTGATTCGTACCTCGTTGTGGGTGGCAAGAATGCAGCTTTTTTACTAATTTAAAAAGATAATTAAAACATGTTTGCGACACAAGAATAAACGAGCATTTTTGAAGGGTACATTTTAATTTCGTCCGCCATCTTGGATTTTGGGACGACGGACAAGAAAATACATTTAGTCAAAACCCTGGTTAATTTTCTGCCAAGTGCAGTTTAACCCATTAAAATCGATTTTACAGTTCAAAATTTATAACGAAAAAAATATTTGTTTGTTTGGCCCACCCGGTACAAGAGTAGGTTTTTTTTGCACTAAGGCTGCTTTCTTTAACTAGCCCCAACGAAGGCCAGCAAATCTATGTAAGAATTTTCCAAACATATAATTTTTCGTTGTTATTGAAATCTATTTTTTTAGTTTTACCTTTTACTTTTTTTTTACCCTAGGTAAATGACGAGACTACCCAAACAAATGGGGTCAAGCATTTTTTTTCAAAATCGTTTCCTTTTTAAAAGTAGCTATATGCTGAAGTTGACAGCTTGTAGACAAGTTACAACCTGAAACTAGATTCCAATAACAACCAGAAAATAAATATGTCAAAAATTTCCACGTATGTGCGTGTATGGGGTATACAAATCGACACAAAGCCTAAATGCTTCATGGCCGTGCTTCGCTCGCAAAGCAGACATTTTTAAATAGAGACATGGTACCTTCCGTGTTTCTTATTTTGGTAACAACAGAATAAAAATTGAACTTCCCTATAGTATTTGTCAACTTATACTAACTTGTCATAAATCACACAGACATAATAGAGACTACAATATGATCTTTGCTAACTCGAAGCGAAATTAGCAAAAGTCTTTACATTAAAAAAAAAACAAAAATAATAAAAAGTTATCGCAAACGTATTGAATTATGGACGCGGCTTTCAAATGCGTCAACCAGGGTTTCATGGATATTTAAAAATAGACTATTTTAGTAGATATATGGATATGATGATGGCATGTGGACGGAGCGCCCCTGATCAGCATTTAAGATCACTACGAGATGGCCTAACCAAAATCGTGCACCATCATTGAATTTTGGCAATAGACTAATGAAAGCTTCTTTATATACAGTTTGTCTAAAAAAGGCTTATTCTTCCTAAAAAATTCATCTAAAAGTAAAAATTAAACCTACAGATAATAAAAGTTTTTTATTGCTATTCAAATGTTCTATCTTTAGCTTTGACAACATCCAAAACTTTAAAAAATAAAGGTTCTTTAAAAATTAACATAATAAGTTTTAAATAGGGGGTTACCGATGGCAATATCGTATCCTTAATTAATTTCAAGACAAAAATTTTGTATAAAAATAGGTCCACACACGTTTTCGAGATAAATGTTGTTAAGGTGTCATTTTTGTTTAGATTTTTGTTTATAGCTCATCCAGCTTTCAAGGTTATTAGCTCAAACTTAGTGCGTATATTTAGCTTTAACTAATTTTTAACCCATACAAAAAAAAGGGCTGATTTCGATGAGAAAATATTGGAAAATATTAAGCGAAACGCGGGGTAAACACATAAAAAATAGCAACCTATACATTAACTCCACACCACAGTAAAATAACTTTTATTGTACTATGGATAGCAGACTAACAAATAATTTAAGACCAAATAAAGACCAGGGCTAACACCCATCCAACAATCATGAGGTGATAACAATTATAAGATGCATAAAAAGGTTGTTGGAGTTGATGGATTATCTCTAAATATATTTAGACATCAACCTGAGAAGGCTATAACAGGACTTTTAACTTATATAAATGATTCATTTGCTTCAGGAATCATTCCAGACTGTCATAAGCTTGCAGTTAACATTCCCATTTTTAAGGAAGTCGACAGCAGTGACCCGTCTGCCTATTGCCCTCTGACTTTATTGGCAACTTTCTCAAAAAGTATAGAGAAAATTGTAAAATTGCAATTGATCGACATTGAAAAACCAATAAGTTTCTAACACTGGATCAGTCCGGAAGGTAAGGGCTGAAATGACGCAATCTTTGTATTTCTTGAGAGATTCTTTTTCAGCCTTAACGAAGGTAAGAAGGTCGCGGCATTGTTCTGTGATTTTTTAAAAGCATTTGATTACGTAAATCACGATATACATCATTATGGTATCGAAGAGCGGGAGTTTAGCTGGTTTAAGATTTACCTCTCGGGAAGAAGCCAGTTTGAAAGAGTTCCAGGTAAGGAAGACTTGGGGCAAACTAATTTCTCACATGGCTTTTACCAGAGGCCGGTACTTGAGCCTGTTATTTTCCTTATTTACTTTCACGAGGGTGTGCAGACCGCTGTTTTAATGCAACGAAGGGCACACTTACTTCACTGTCAGTCTGATTAATATAACATAAGACGATTTTTTAAACGTTACGAAAGTAAAGAGGAAAATTAAAAACAATGTGATTTTCATTTCTGTTGCTTTACAGTAATTATTTTACGGTATCAAATATATTTCAGTTTTTACAACAAAGTGTGGTATTTTTTTCTGTTAAATAATCTTAAATCTACTTTAGTAACAATTACAATGACTATTTGTTCTTACAGTAGATAATTATGAGTAACTTTACGAACTTTTGTGTCTTTTTGGAAACCATATGTAATAATTTAAAAAACCACATTGTTAACATTTATAGCGCTCTTATAAGTCTAAAAAAGTTCTTTTTTTATAATTAGCAATTGTACGTTAGCACAGCTTTCAACGATATCACAAATAACGGCGAATGAAGAAGAAGTTGATAGTTGGCGATCGACACATGCTTAAACTTACTTGCATTCAAAAACCTAGGTCCAACCGTATTCCTTTACTTTTTCCTCGTTCAATCCCTACCTTACGCCAATAGTTGCGTCCATTTGTGGACGCGCATTTGATTGATGCCCGCTTTTGCCGTGCGCATTTGTCCCGCGCGCCTTTAATCTAGCGCCGATTTTTCAGAAAACTTCTAGTTATTCTGTTTTGTCTTGGAAGAGGAATTTCAACAAATTTGCATTGGTCAATCCTTTTAAGTCGTCGGAAATTTAAGTTTAATGAACAAATAGTCACACTGCGTTTGCCCTTATTACCCCCTTGATTGTTAGAATGTTAAATAAATTTTTACTGAGGCAATAAATTAAAAGGCGCCCGGCCCAAAAATCTACTGCTCATAAGGCGCCGGCCCACTCCGGTCCATAGCGGCCCATACGGCTACAGCCCATAATGCACCAGCCCACCGGGTTTTTTTCCAATATGTCCCATCCAACCCTGGGCTGTCTGTCTCGCTGTCTATCAAATCTTGTGATTCGTTTTTCTTCAAATACTTCCCATGAACCGATTTCAATGAAATTCGGCACAGTGGGTAGGGGGTGTTAAGTGGATAGATTCATAACTTTAGAACCAAAACAGATACGAACATGCGGTTTTCAGATTAATGATTTTATGTGATGATGATACTATTTTATAAAAAGGAAATCGGAAACAAAGGGGGGAGTGAGGGGTGTAAAGTAGGGAAAGTCAGAACTTTAGTACCAAAAAAGATACGAATATGAGGTTTTTAGATTTATGATTGAATCTGTGACAAAACCATTTTATAAGGAAAATTCGATGGTAGGGGATGGTGAGGAGTGTAAAAAGGGGATAGTTGAGGGCTGTAAATAGGGTAAATTATGTAATGAAAACAAATTCAAACATGCGGTTTTCAGATTTATGTTTTGATCTGGTGACAATATAATTATATGAAAAAAAAAACGGTGGTAGCGTTTGTTAGGGGTGTAAAGGGGGTAAATTTATAACCTATTTGTAAACTAACAATACAATTTGCTTAACAAAAAACCGGAAGTATTTGCTGGCTAAGGATTTTCTAGGGGGTAAAGTCATAAGTTGGAAATTCAAACAGATGCAAACATGCAGTTTTTGAGGTTTGTAAAGGGGTAAATTCAATTAACTTAGGATTAAGAAATTGGATTGTACAAAATTGACATGTTTTTTTTAATTTTATGAAAACATTATACTAAAAGTAAGAAATTATTAGGCATATTTCTGTTTACGAGACTCTAGATTTAACATTAACTTTATAAATTAATTTTTACTATAAGTGTAACACTTGAAACAAGTGAATGACTACAAACCTACAAATTTTTTAATAATGAATCTAGCAATCCTACTTATCCATTGTGCAATGCTTAAAAAATCAGTATAGGTAGTTTGCGAAGGACCAACGCACATGTCACGCAGTGCCAGACCTGAAATTCGATCATTTTTTTAATCAATTTTTTCAAAGAAAAATTCGCCTGTGTCTTCCAAATGGAAGAAATTTAAGTAACTTACAATCTGATGATTTTTTTTTGCTGTTTTGTTGCGTTTGTTTTAAATAAGTAAAATTTTGATTTGAGTTTGTGTCCTTTTATAACAAAATTTAATTAAACATATGCACTATATAGACTCGCTAAAGTTGAGTTATTATTTTTTTTATAAAAAACTTTTAATATATACCCAACGAAAAGCAAAATCCAAGTCTTAGAGAGACGTATGAATTTTTCTTACATTTAAGTAGCAAGAAAACGATGTCTCACGACATACGCCAGGCGTCCTGGGTAACTTTAGACAGTTTAGTTATTATTTTTGTTTAAAGGAACTTTTGTTACGTTGTGAAACACAAGTTAATTGTCTCACGATGTCTTATGTATTTCTATAATATTTAAACCCACGGCCACACCCAGAAAATAAAATTGTTATTTTTGTGCAATTTTTTGCCTTTGTGTTGCTGAGGACTCTCTTTTATCATACTAATGGACTATTTCGAGAGGGATTGATACCCCCTCAAGAAAATACACCACACCTCCAAAATGTTACTACGCGTCGTCACTAACACTGCTTTATAACCATGGGTAAATATAACCAAGGCAACAAAAAAATAAAGGCATGACCCTGAAAAAATTAGCGGTTCTCGGGAGCTGACTTTTACATTGGGTCTTATGGGAGGTCAGGAGTTTTTTTATGATATTTTCAAAATGGCACTACAGATTTCCGCGAAATTTCAGGGAAATATTCTCACACCATCCCGATATTTCACCAAACTTTTGAAAGGATGCAAAATGATTAAACGGCTAAAATCTTCAAGATTTAGCATTCCTCATTTTGAATTAAAATTACCCGCCATGTACCGCACGCCAACTGTTATATTTGACATGTATTTGACTTTGTCATCTGTGTTTGTCACATTCGCTTCTGCTTTAAATTAAATTTTTGTGTGAGCTAGCGGTTTTGAAATATTAAGGACTACTACACATTAAAAAAAAATTGCAGGAATATAGTAAAAACAATCTCAAAACCGGCTTTATTTAAAATAAATCAAATATTCATAAACCGCCAAAAAATAATATCTTGCAAACGACAAAAGGTAGCGTAATGCCATTTTCAAATTTAGATTCTAAATTACATTTTCAACAAAATTGTTCAAAGCGTCAAAGTGTACCAGTCACAATTTTTAAAAAAAAGGAAATTGTATATACCTACATTTCTATACTAGAATAACGTAGTTTTTACGAATCAATCAAAATTTTTATTTTCAAAAAATTTAAGCTACCTTAACACCCAGCACCCCTTATAAATGGCTATAAGTGGCTATTAGCGCCAATTCAAACTACTTTGCTAAAAAAATAAACGGACCTCGCACTGGTTATAAAACAGTTCGAAGAATTCCAATGCGAGCCCAAGACTTACAATAAATATAAACTTTTAGTAAAACATGCACACTGATAAAAATACTGATAAAAAATAATTTCAGTTAAATAAAAATGGTTTTGATTTAAAGACATATTCGTAGACTGAACCAGACGTGTTGTTGAATTAACGTCGTTATTTATTTGTGTCAAGCCTCAAAAGCAAACAAATTTTTCTTTGTTCTCAACAAATATTCATTTGTAATAAATAAATAATCAATTTAACTTAACATTAAGAACAAAAGCACTTGAGTCTGAAGAAAAAATGTCAAGTTTTTGTGACATCACAAAATTGATTAAAATTTCAGTTGCATAATAATGCAATTATACCTCCATCAATATCCAAAAACCAGTTTTATGATAAACAAATACCTTACTACACTCTGATTTTTATATATAGAGAAAGGATAAGTTTTTACTGTTAAAAAATCCTTTTTCGTTTTTAACAAAAACATAACGTACCATCGAAATTTTATGTTTGCCTCTAGCGCCATCTTGTACAATTGACTTGAATTGTTTATACCTTGCTGGTAAAAATCGGTAGACAGCAGCGATAGCAGCGTAGTTTCGGTGGCGAAACCTGTAAATTTATCATAATAATAAAACGACATTACAGAAGTTAAGAAATATATTTCCTTAAAACAAATCCACATTTACTTAACTTAAATGACAAGAAGTTAAAGGATTGAATTCCTTAAATCAAGTAAGTCAAAATTTTTGAAACTAGTATAATTTATTTACAGTAACTAATTGCTTAAATCAGCGATCGTTGAGTTAAATAAATAAATGTCAACCACACCACTTATTTGACTTTTCAAACACATTTTTATCAGTGCAGCTGGAACGCAAATAGCATTTTTCGGACGGTTTTTTAACCAGTCCGATCCCCAGATCGAAATAACTTTACTTTTAAATTTATTTTTAATACGTATTTTTTACAACGCAATACACAAATTTCCAAAATAAATAATTTCGAATAGAATTTTCGGAAATGGAGTTTTATTTATTCAAAAAGAATTTTTTGTTTGGCAATAAAAACAATGGTGGTAAAATAAATGCGGCGATTTATATTTGGATTGAATATTTGTTTTTTACTGCCAAACGGTTGCAAATATTATGAATTGTCCAACAATACTTTATTTTAAAAATGAAAACATTACCTTTTTTACCAGTCAGTTCTATGACGCAGCGAATGAATCATGACTGCCAACGCAAAAAAATTACCGTTTTTGCCGAGCGGTTTTCTACCAAATAAGTAAATAACGCAAAATATTTTCCACACAAATCAGTGGCCGCAAAATCATTATCCGTGCATTTGGTTAAACGGCCAAAATATTATATAAGTATATAATATAATAATATATAATAGCCAAGTTTAGAAAAACATTTCCAAACTAATAAGAACGTTTCATTTTGAAATTTGTATTGGGGAACTTGACTTTACTTTTATCTCAATTCTTTTTAAGGAATACTATTTTTGCGTACTTAGCTTTTCTTACATAAAATGTTTTTGCTATAATTTCACTTCTTTTTTAAATGATGAATGAATGAATAATAATTTAATTTTTAAAGTAATAAAATATGCGGAATATTATGTATGTGTTGAGGTTTTTTCCCATGGTTTTATAATAGTTCCTATCAGCCTTTCAAACCTCAGTTATTTAGCGTTTCTGGAAGTGGGCAATTTTACTTTTATATAAATGTACATTAATAGGAGAGGAAAGTAAATTAAAATGTTGGTGCTATTAAATTTTTTCCTATAGTTTTATCATAGTTTGTATCGGCCTTCCAAGTGCTTCATAGTGTCTTTTAGCTTAACTCTCTAGCGCTTCTGGCAATGGGCAGTGTTACTTTTACATAACTTTACATTTATAGGGGAGGGAAGTAAATTAGAATTTTGAGGTGTTTTAATTTTTTTCTATAGTTTTATTATAGTTTCTATCGGCCTTCCAAAGCTCAGCTCTCTAGCGTTTCTGGAAGTAGGCAATGTTACTTTACAATACTTTACATTTATATGGGAGGGAAGTAAATTATAATCTTGGGGTTTTAAAATTTTTTGCTGGGCGAAAAAATGTCGAAACACAAAATATCGAAAACACAAAATATCAAAACCACAAAATATCGAAACTACATTTTATCGAATTACAAAATATCAAAACTACAAAATATCGAAACTACAAAATATCGAAACTACAAAATATCGAAACTACAAAATGTCGAATCACAAAATATCGAAAATACAAAATGTTGAAAACACAAAATATCGAAAATACAAAATATCGAAAATACAAAATATCGAAAGTACAAAATATCGAAAATACAAAATATCGAAAATACAAAATATCGAATCACAAAATATCGAACATACAAAATATCGAAAATCAAAAATAGAAAATTTCGAAACCTTAACATAACCCGACCCTGACGTAACCTAACCTACTCTAACGAAACCTAATCTGACCTAACCTCATAAAAATAGAAAGTTTCAAAAATCTAACCTGACAAAACCTAATCAAATCTAGCCGAAACGAACCGAACCGAACTGAACCAAACCAAAGCAAACTGAACCAACAATTTAAAAAAAAAAAAAACTTTCCTGACTTCTTTCCCGGGATCCTAGAAGGTGTGAATACGAACCGAACCGTACCAAACCAAACCGAAACGAACCGAATTGAACCGAACCGAACCGAACCGAACTAAACTACAACACTGCTAATTAGGGTATGGTTAGGTTTGGATAGGTTCGGTTCGGTTCGGTTCGGTTCGGTTCGGTTCGGTTCGGTTCGGTTCGGTTCGGTTCGGTTCGGTTCGGTTCGGTTCGGTTCGGTTCGGTTCGGTTCGGTTCGGTTCGGTTCGGTTCGGTTCGGTTCGGTTCGGTTCGGTTCGGTTCGGTTCGGTTCGGTTCGGTTCGGTTCGGTTCGGTTCGGTTCGGTTCGGTTCGGTTCGGTTCGGTTCGGTTCGGTTCGGTTCGGTTCGGTTCGGTTCGGTTCGGGTCGGTTCCGTTCGGTTCGGTTCGGTTCGGTTCGGTTCGGTTCGGTTCGGTTCGGTTCGGTTCGGTTCGGTTCGGTTCGGTTCGGTTCGGTTCGGTTCGGTTCGGTTCGGTTCGGTTCGGTTCGGTTCGGTTCGGTTCGGTTCGGTTCGGTTCGGTTCGGTTCGGTTCGGTTCGGTTCGGTTCGGTTCGGTTCGGTTCGGTTCGGTTCGGTTCGGTTCGGTTCGGTTCGGTTCGGTTCGGTTTGGTTCGGTTCGGTTCGGTTCGGTTCGGTTCGGTTCGGTTCGGTTCGGTTCGGTTCGGTTCGGTTCGGTTCGGTTCGGTTCGGTTCAGATCGGTCCGGTTCGGTTTGGTTCGAATTCACATCTTCTAGGATCCCGGGAAAGAACTCAGGAAAGTTTTTTTTTGAAAAAAATTGTTGGTTTAGTTTGCTTTGGTTCGGTTTGATTCGGTCCGGTTCGGTTAGATTAGATTTCGTTAAGTTAGGATTTTGAAACTATCTATTTTCGTGTGGTTATATCAGGTTAGGTGAAGGTTCTGAAATTTTCTGTTTTTGATTTTCGATATTTTGTTGTTTCGATATATTGTATTTTCGATATTTTGTTCTTCGATATTTTGTGTTTTCGATATTTTGTATTTTCGATATTTTGTTGTTTCGATATTTTGTTGTTTCGATATTTTGTATTTTCGATATTTTGTATTTTCGATATTTTGTTATTCGATATTTTGTGTTTTCGATATTTTGTATTTTCGATATTTTGTTGTTTCAATATTTTGTTGTTTCGCTATTTTTTATTTTCGATATTTTGTAGTTTCAATATTTTGTTATTCAATATTTTGTAGTTTCGATATTTTGTAGTTTCGATATTATGTACTTTCGATATTTTAATTCGATATTTTGTTTTTCGATATTTTGTGTTTCGATATTTTTTGCCCTTCCAGTTTTATCATAACTAACAATCTACCAAAGCTCAGCTCTCTAGCATTTCTGAAAGTGGGCAATGTTACATTTACATAAATTTACATGTATAGAGGAGGTGAGTTAATTAGAATTTTAGGATTTTTTCCAGGGGTTCGGTCATAATTTCTATCAGTCTGCCAAATTTCAGCTTTGTAGCTTGTCTGGAAGTACAGAAGAATTTTGATGATCTATACATGAGTGAGTGAGTGAGTGGCAATTTCGACGTTTTTTGAAATTTTGTAACTACTTTACTACTTGTTATATATGTATTATGAAAGTAAATGAAACTTGGAGGGCTTGTTAACTATATGAAGATGTGCAACTGTGCATAGTTTGAGATTCGTAGCTCCTTCCGAAAGAGTTTTAGATAATTCAAATATGGGCTAAAATGTTTCAAGAAAAGATGGTACAGCAGTTGCGCGAGCTTGGAGAGGCAATGCCATGCCCTAAGATAATATAGAAATAGACTAAAAAAAGTACACTGCGATGGAATTTGACAACTGATAAGCACAGACAATAACGATAGGGTGTTTTTGGGTCAGTTAAAATACCAGTAAATTTGACAGCTGTTACCGTTATTTTCAATAAGGATAAAGGAAACTTCCAGGCCAAATAAAGAAAGATTTTGTAACACAAAGGATAAACATAAGACAAATGCTAAGATTCATTCCTTTAATTTTTCGTTAATTTATATTTGTTTATTTATTTTTATTAGATTTAGACTTATTACAAAACAAACTAACGAATTTGACCAAAAAATTTGACTGCATTAAAAAAACAATACAAAACTAACGTTAAAAAATAACGGTAACAATAAAATACGGCCTCCGCCTCCGTAAGTACCAGACGCCGTTACCGTAAATATCAATAAAGTAGGGAGAACCTGCTAATGCACAGACAGTCTGTTATTACTGAGTCTGTGACAGACTCAGTAATAACAATAACGGTAACGAACTGTGAAAACGCGACCCAAAATGTCTTTATTAGTAAGTAATGCCCATTGCGCAATTTTCAACTAAGATAATATTAAACCATTGCTTTTATTGAAATGAAAAATTTGAAAAAAAAAAGACAAAAAATTACAAAAACTCCTACTAATAATAGGTAGGTAACCGAGCACTAACTTTTCTTAAATTAAAAAGTACTAAATCCCACACAAATTTTCGGTGTACATAGGAAACAAAACTTAATTCAAAAAGTTAAATTTTAGAAAAAAAACTCAAAACAAGGTTTTCTTAAACTAAAAAATATTAATTTTTAAACGAGTTTTTGGTTTAAAAAGGAGAGCATCTAGTTAACTACTAAATAACTGTTTTAAACTTATTAATTTAAATTAAAAATATTATTTGGATCAATGGCAAATGTAGTTTTCAGCATTTGGAACTGTAAAATAATTTTCCGGCGCTACTAGCCTGTTGCAAGTTGGACTCATACGTGTTGCAAGCTGGGCTCAAAGTGTGTCTTACCAAAACAAAATTATTTTAGTCAGGCCGTGTTTAACACGTTGTTTTGAAATTTTTAGGTTAGATTGAGAAACTATCCGCTAAATAACTAATTAAGAAACATCACTAATATAAACCAAGTTGCGTTGGTACATAATTTTACAATATTTACAAAATTAAGTGGTCAAAGATTTCGGAGGGGGTATTTTGTTACAAGTTACCTCGCTGTTGCAAGATGGGCACTTTTACGGTACTAACTGTAATATCTCAGAAACTAAAAACTATAAATGAAGTTAATTTTGACAGGTGGATAATTTGTGAATAAAAATAAATAATACTTTTGTAGTAAATTACGCAATGAGTACATCCTTTCCAACGCATCTTTGTTACGCATTCCACGGTGTGCGCAAAATAAACTTAAACAACCCCAAGTACCAAGTTCGACACAAATCGGTTCACAAATAGGATAGTCTATAGGATAAAGATTTTGGGTCCGCCATGCTAGTCTTTTTTTGTTTCAGAAATCATAATTAGCAGTTTTAAACATCACAGAGTTTCAGATTTGAAATATTTATATCGTTTCATTAATGTAAGTCTGCCACTTCGGATCCGCATTTGTTTTTTTTTAGATTTGAGCCAGGAACCATTTTTATCGACTTTATACACCTTAGAGTTCCAATTTTGATACGTATGGGTTCATAAATAGAAAACTTCACCCTTTTGGATCCGCTATTATTATATTTTTTAATTTGAGTCCATAATAATAATTAGCGACTTTAGACACGCCAAAGTTCCAAATTTGATACATACCGATAAATAAATGGAAAAGTCCGCCATTTTAGAACCGCCATGTTAAGTTATTTTAAGTTTAAGTCAAAAATTATAATTAGCGACTATAAACACCCCATAGTTCCAAATTTCACACTTATCGGTTCATAAATGGGAAACTTCGCCATTTCGGATCCGCTATTTTGATTCATAATAACTATTTTATTTTTAATAAAATAGTCTCGAAAATATTTGAACTAGATCTTGCTTATTTCAAAAGAAAATGTTATCACAAAACCTTTTTTTCTAATTTTCGCAAAAAATCAGGTCCAAGAGCCCACTGTGTTGTTGATGCTATTGGAATCTAGTTTCAGGTTTTACTTGTTTGCCACTTTCCAGGTATAGCTTATACCTAGCTAGGAGAGGGGGTCAAAAGGAGTCAAAATAAAAAACTCAAATTTTCTTTAAAAAAATATTAGGCGTTTTTTTTATGAAAAAAATAACGTTTATATCTTGGAGCTAATAAACCGATTTGTATGAAAAATATATTTTTTTAATTAATAATCATTTAGAAGTCTTTGTAATGACCTTTTTACATTGAACAAGTTTGCCTACGTGGTCCTCCTCCCCTCTCCCCCTGGGTATATGCTCAAATTGATCAGTGGCAAACAGGTAAAAACTGAAACTAGATTCCAATAGCAATAAAAAAAGATGTGTCGAGAACTCCCAGGTAGCATAGGGCAGAGGTATATCCACAGTATACTAATTATTTATAGAAAGGAAAGCACCCCGGTCTTGTCATAATACTGTTATACATACTCCCTGTATACATTAGTTCGGAATACGAAATTCGAGAGGCGCTATTTACAGGCCGTCACCCCTGGTATAAAAATATTATGGACAGAGTCCTGTGCTGTCGCAATATATATTAACCACTACTCTTGGTATATTTTGACAATTTGTTTTTGATTATGACTGACATTGACATTGGCAAGATAGATAAAAATATGACGGTGATCTAATCCACGCCATTTTTTGTTTGTGGATCACTTGTGGATGAAGTTTTTCTTTATTTTTTCGACTTTTTACCTTATTTTTTATTTTGTTTTGTGTTTTTTGTTAAATTATGGCCAATCGGTATTTCGAACGTTTGGATGAGGGCGATCCGCCGCTCAAGAAGTTTAAAAGAAGACCTTGTTGTGTTCGTGGGTGCGAAGACTATGTCAGCAAGCGCCATCGCTTTCCCAAACGGAACCCGAAATTATTTGACGAGTGGCTAAAATTAATTGGGCCAAAAAACTGGCTAAGTTTAACAAAAGACGAAATTTATGTGAAATATGTAGTGTGTGATGGACATTTTGAACCAGAACAAAGAGCTCCAGGCCGTACTGGCTTGAAATGCAATGCAATCCCTTGTAAAAATCTTCCACGTGAGTAAAACACTTTTGAATTTTTACACATAAAACCTAAATAGTGTCTAAGTCGCGACAATAATACAGGCTAATTAATTATAGGACGCTGTTTTTACCCAACTTTTTTTTCTGCAACGTCTATTTAATTGGCGCAACGCTTTAATATTGCGCGCAATCACAGAACATAACATTTAGTTGAGAAATTTCGTAGAGTATTTTAAGAAAAAGATGCGAAAAGGGTATGTTTTTCATTTTCATTCCCCGACTTTCCAGCTTCAGAATCCAAGATGGCGGCTGACAAAGTTGAGAAAAAAAGTGAATTCCCTGTTTTAGAAGAAATAAAAGTAATTTTTATGGATTCACTTTAAGCGAAACCTATTTAATTTAAAACTGTAAAAAAAATTGACATCTCTCACTTCGAAACAAAATGGCAGCTATATTTCAAAAAACTAGTTGATGTAAAAGAAATATCGCACAAAAACAAAAGAAAATATCAAAAAAAAAATTCTCACACAAAAACGAAATATCCAAAAAATATATTCTTTTTAAATATAGCCGCCATTTTGTTTTGAATTGACAGTTGTCAAATTTTCTTAAAGTTTTAAATTAAATAGGTCCTGCTTAAACTGAATCCATCAAAATTAATTTTATTTCTCCTAAAACAGGGTATTAATTTTTTTCTTAACTTTGGCAGCCGCCATCTTGGATAATAAAGCCGGAAAATCGGAGATCCTCGAATGAAAATTTAGCTTTGGATCATAGGTACTATTATGCCAAATATAAAAAATATGCCCTCTTTGTAGCTTTTTTTTACAAATTTACTTTACTAATTCGTGCATTGCCTATTTTTTATGTAAGTAAATGTATGTACTAAGTATAAAGAAAATAATACTTTTCTGTGGTACTAACTACCTATCCGATTACTACCTTCTATATTGATACTTTGAGGAAAAGACTGAATTTTTGTGTAGTTTGGATTTTTTTTGCGCTGTTATAGTGTCAGCTAACTAAAAATTAAAATTAAGGTGAAAAATTCGTAAACAAACATTTTGTTTTCAGCTTTGAAACACGTAGCAAATTTAGATGTATATCCACAAAGGCAACCATTTATTGACCTGGACGTTACTTATTTAAAACCGGATCTTGTTACCTTGCCAGATGCTTTGCTAAGTACCATCATGGCCCCAGATATAGATATCACAGAGAACAAAACTTTAGTCTTTAAACCACTTTCTCAAGACGCAACATACAAAAAAGGTAAGCATTTTTGGCGCAAAAGATTTGCGGGTGGTAATTATACGATTCCTTTGTTTCAGCTTTGGGTATCAATTCTGCACAGCCAGATATAAATCATTTGCAAGGTATCAGCAAAACCCCAGATATAGAAATTACAGGAAACTTAACTTCGGTCTTTAAACCCATGTCTCAAGATGCACCTTGCAAAAAAGGTTAGTATTTTTAAGACAAAACATTTGCGTACCTACTGTGCGACTACTAATTAAAAGAACTGTGGACAAAGCTGCCTTTTTTTATGTACAGCGTGTCCCATTTTCGATGGGATTAAATGGGAAACTCGGTTATTATTAAAGATATCGATTTTCTGATTGCACCTTACCGTGCTCTTTTTTGGAGCCCTTAAAAATGGTGTAATCAGATTTTTGCTATACCCCGTGGTTTCGCTAATACAGGGAGTTTTTGAAAAAATTGCATTTTAATTAATTCCTTGTATCTCGCTTATTTTGCAAGGTATTTTTATTCTGTAAAAACCTTTCTATGGCAACTTTTTTAGAGCAAAATAATGACGTTTTTAATTTTTTTAAATATTGTTTAGTTTTTCAGATATGGTATTTATCATAAAAAAAATTTAATACGGACCTGGATTTTTTTTATTACTATTTTGATTGGTTCCATGCTATTATTACCTTAAAATGATAAAACTTTAATATTTTTTTGATTTAAGGTTAAAAAAAACTATTTAATATTTTTAAAAAAATTATAGTCCGAACCTGGAAATTTCCAACGTAATTATAAATTAAAAATTGCAAGACACACTAGTTGAACAATTTTTAGTTTATCTGTTTTGAAATGATAATTAAAAGATTTATAAATAAAGTAAAAAACGTTAAAAAGATACAAAAATAATATCATACTAATTATTTGATGGTAGCACAGCAGGTCGTGAAATTTACAAAACAAAAGCGTGAA
The DNA here is from genome assembly GCA_963576565.1 of Aspidapion aeneum. Lineage (NCBI taxonomy): Eukaryota > Metazoa > Arthropoda > Insecta > Coleoptera > Brentidae > Aspidapion > Aspidapion aeneum. The sequence goes on from OY755038.1 coordinate 58,074,553, forward strand.
ATTGTCATTTTACTTGTAATTTTTGTGAATGGCTTACAATTATTTTAAACTGGCTAGAAATCGACCATATCCAGATTTTGAAAAATGTGATATGTTTGACTGCTTCATTCAAGCAACAAAATCCCAATATTTAAATAGCTGAAATATTTGTCTGCAAAATGCGTTAAGAAAAATTACTAAAAAATACCAACAATGTCTTACACATAATGGTAATCAGAAAAATTAGTTAGGTTTTGTAATATGTTTTCTTTTGCATTTTTCGTAGACTTTGTTTAATAAATCTGTAAATTAACGTAAAACCATTTTAATATGCAAACAAACAAACAGTTAAACTAAAAATTGTTTAACTAGAAATTTTAAATTTATATTTATGTTGGAAATATCCAGGTTCGGACTAATTGTATTTTTTTTATATGAAATATTTTTTTTTACCTTAAAACAAATTTTTTTAACATTTTTCTTATGTTGTGATAATACTAGCATGAAACCAATCAAAATGGTAATAAAAAAAATCCAGGTCCGTATTTAATTTTTTTATGATAAATACCATATCTTAAAAACTAAACAATATTTTAAAAAGTTGACAACGTCATTATTTTCTTCTAAAAAAGTTGCCATGAAAAGGTTTTTACAGAATAAAAATATCTCGCAAAATAAGCGAGATATAAGGGATTATTAAAAATACAATTTTTTCAAAAACTCCCTGTATTAGCGAAACTACGGGGTATAGCAAAAATCTGATTACACCATTTTTAAGGGCTCAAAAAAAGAGCACGGTAAGGTGCAATCAGAAAATCAATATCTTTAATAATAACCGAGTTTTCCATTTAATCCCATCGAAAATGGGACACGCTGTACTTTCGATTTTTTTTGCTATTGTTGTTACTGCCAACCAAATAAATAAATTGATTCATGACGGATCTGATACCTTGTCAACCAACTAAATAAATGGACTCATGACGGACCTGATAACTCCACCCTATTACCACAGCCTTAAAAAGTTTTTTCTTAATATCTCAGAAACAAAAGCTCCTTCAAAATTTTTGGTTACCACATAACCAAATATTAAAGCGATGCTCCGTTAAAGAGTTAGCCTTTTTTTCAATTGTTTAACTGCCAAAAAACTGTTAGCATTAGCATCAATGGATTTTGACCGAACTTTTTTCAGCACATTACAGTGCCAAATACTATTTTTTTTTAATTCTCATGGAAATTGGTCCAGTCACACACACATGGACAGATTGCTAAGATAGGTCCAAATACACCAAAATAACATATTTTCAGCGTTATCTCAAAAAATTTTTTGCTACAAAACAACACCTTCTCTAACCATTGATTCACGAGCTAGGAAGGTAAAAACGAGAGGTACAGAATATTTAAGAATAAAAAAGACTATTAGTAGACAAACTTTAAGTACTTATTTTGTTTTTAGCCCTGAATGATAATTCTGTAGAGCCAAAAATAGATCATTTGCCAGTCTTTAAACCGATTACTCTTGAAGACGCAGATTGCAAAAAAGGTAAATATTTTAGCGCGAAACATGTGCCTAACAACTATGCGATTACCACTAAAAAAATAAAAAAATTTTTTTTCTGTATTTTACATTTATTACATTTTTTCTACTTTTTACTGTCAGCCAAACAAAAAAAGAAAGGTGTAGAATATTAGAAAAACATATATTTTAAGTTCTTACGTTGCTTTTAGCTTTAAATGTCAATTCTGGAGATCTAAAGCCTCGGTCAGGTAACAGCAAGATCCCAGATATGGATGTTACCGAGCACATAACGATCTTTAAACCGATTTCGCAAAACGCATCTTGCAAAAAAGGTACAATTTTTTTACTTCATCATAACAACGCTTTTTTAGTTACAACTTTCAAAGAACTTCTTCTGATAACCTCAAATGTTACTATAGTTTTAGTTTTCGAGAATTTGCAGGGTGACGCTGGTGTGGGGTTCCGCGGCATACAAGGGTACCAGGCAACAAGAAGGCGGATGAAGTCGCGCGGCTCGGAGCAGGAACCGCCTATGTAGGCATGAAGCCACTTCTTGGCGTGACAAAATGACAAGTGCAGAGCGGACACAACATAAGTTCAGGCGCACTATTAAACTCCTGGGAAACGGGTTGCAGACAAACCAGAGAATTCTTCGATCGACCAAAAGCGACCAGAATTAGATGCCTGCTGGGACGGACACGAGAAGACCGCGGACTGCTGATAGGTATTCTAACGGGACATAGCTGGTTAAGGAAGCACCTGACACGTATAGGAGTCGAGTACAACCCTACCTGCCTAGCCTGTGGACAGGAAAAAGAGACATCAATACACCTCGTGGCCGAATGTGAGGCCTACGCAAGGATAAGACAACATGCACTTCGGCTGCCCGAAATTAAAACAAAGTAACTGACATTTTTGGAAAATCGAGTTTTTTTGTAAATTTATATAATCGTAATTTTACGCACATTTTAGTATAACAATTTTCTAAATCGGTTCAGAAATACCGAAGTTATGATATAATTTAGACCACGTTACCCCATTTACTCCTATGCTTTTTCAAAAATTTATATTGATTTTTCTCAGTTTTGATAAATCTGCAGTTACTTTGTTATAATGTCGGCCAGCCGACTTGGGGCACCAACCCTAAGCGAGGAACAGCTGCACTTGCTCAAATGGGCAGATATATTGAACTTTGTAAAGGGAAGCGGAAAGCCAATGAGCTACCTGGACATCAAATAGAAGTGCAGAGAGTGTCTTAAGGGACAGTCTTGGGGTATGGCAGAAAGGGCCTACTCCGGCCTACATGTCAAACCTACGGGTCACCAGCCCCCACTACTACTAGTTTTTGAGATGTTTCGAAAAAACGCAAAACTCACCCATACCTTTCTATCTATTAAATGTTTTACATCTATTAAATGTTTTAATTAAATTTTAGATAAACCAAGTTCAATATCTAAAGTACCGAAACCTAAAAAGACTAGACAAAGAACTACATTTAATAAAGGTAGGTAGAATATTTCACAGTTTGTTAGTATACTTTCTCTCGCTCACTCCCGTCTGCGATAAAGGTTGCCTGTCACTATTGAAATTCTTATTTTGAGGCAACTGCTTTTAAAATTTCTATTGAGCGACATTCAAACTATACTTTTAACAATTTGGAAGTCACCATATTCTTCTTAGTGCCTTTACGAAAAGATTGTATAAAAATTGCAAGTATTCTTCATAAATATTGCATTTTCTTTCTAATTACTAATCTGCCACATTTGTAGTATTTTCTTTATTTTAAAGTAATAGTTTGTACTTTTTTTTTTTAGAAAGTGGTCTAAGAAAAAAATCCATTCTTGGCTTGGCTAAAACAACCAGGTCCAGAGATTTGTCGCCAAAGGCAAAAGTATTTTATTTGACTTTGAAACACTGGAGTGCAAAAATGGCAATCAATCAGAGAAAAATAAAAAATTTCAAAGAACGACTTGCAAATGCCAATAAATTAAACGAAGGTCAAAATTTTCAAAATTTAAAAAAAAAAATTAACGATCCAACATATCACTTTTTAATGTGCCAAATTCGCAACCAAAAGTTAAGACCAAAGGCAAGAAGATTTACATTTGATGAAAAAATTTTATCCTTGTCAATTTACAAAAATAGTGGCAAGTGTTATAGGCTTCTCTCAAAAATTTTTCTTTGCCATCTGCAAAAACTTTGAATCGGCTACTACAACATGTTGTATTAAGACCTGGGATAAATGAGCAAATGTTTGGATCCTTATAACAACAAGTATCTAAAATGCAAACAAGAGAAAAAAATTGCATTTTACTCTTTGACGAAATGCAAATCATACAACAGAAAAACGGATGAGTTTTTGGGATTGGAAGATGATGGTTATATAAAAGAGCAAAAAATTGCAGATGATGCAAATGTCTTTATGGTCAAAGGCATATCGAAATCTTGGAAACAACCAATTACCTTTACTGTTAGCAGTGGTCCAGCAAAAGCTGAAACATTAAAAAAATTGATAAAAAAAATTATTATCAAATGTAAATCTATAGGACTGGATGTAGTGGCAACAGTCTGCGACCAAGGTACGAACAATGTTAAGGCCATTAAGTTACTTCGCGAAGAAACGAATACATTTTATGCGAGTCAAAGTCAAGAAAACAGATGCTTTGGATTTGAAATTGAAGGAAAAGAAATAATTCCCTTATTTGATGTTCCTCATTTATTTAAAGGATTAAGAAATAATTTGTTAAACAAAAATTTGCATTTTAAACAGGACCACGTACAAAAAGTGGCCAAATGGATTCATATTCAGCAGTTATATGCTCTTGATAACTCTGAACCGTTTATTAGAATCTGCCCAAAGCTGACCGATTTTCACGTAAAGATAAAGAAAATGAAAGTTAAAATGTGCACCCAAGTTTTTAGCTTTTCGGTTGGATCTCTTCTTAAAAGGATACCCAAATGGGGTGAGTAAATAAATTATTTTTAGGTTTAGATCAGATTTTAGGTTTCTGATTTACAGGTCATTTTTTCCCGCTAATAGATAACAAGATTTTCCAAAAAGCTGACGTTTACGTGATTCTTATTTTAATATTTGATTTTATTTCATTCTCAATGAAACGTTACTTAAAAGTACTATTCTAATTATTCTAACCATTGCTGCGCTGGCTAGGATGGTCAAAATATATACAGACAAATAAAAATGTTTGTAGTATTTTTGAGAAAAAAACGCTGCGACTTTACTTTAAATTCGGTTAAAATGCAAAATTTATGGAATATACAAAACTTTTCGCAATAATTTTAGGTGTTATATTTTGAATGTAGAAATTTTAATATAACGGCAATGTTCAATTTTTAAAAAATACATTATTATTTTCTCAAATTTTTGATTAAATTTTACATAGCTTGTGAGAATATTTTTTAGTTGGGAAGGTGTTTGCCCCGTCATTTAATTATCTCTAGATTTTTATCCTAAATTCCATGATTTGCTACTAGACTATGACAAATAATGTAAAAGTTCGAGAGATTTAGAGTTTACTATAAATCTTGTTTTTTTTTTCAGATATTAAAGATCAAAACAAGTTATCTCCTGAGGCAGAAGATACTGGGGAGTTAATTTTATTTCTCGACAGTCTATTTGACAGTCTTAATTCAACCCGATTTACAGGAGCACATATGGCGGCGAAACCCTTAAAGCTTCCAGCAACAAAGACGTCGCCCCATAAAGAGTTTTGGTTAAAGGCAAAAGAAGTTGTAGGATCAATGAAATTCTTTTCGTTAGTAAAACAGCGTTTTGTCGTGGTTCCAACAATAATTAACTTATTGGAAACCTTAAAAGGGTTTTGTATACTGACCGAAAAACTGTTAAATGATAAAAAATTTAAATTTATTTTAACCGGTGCTTTTAATCAAGATCCGTTGGAAATTTTTTTTAGTTATATTAGAAGTCATGGCATCCGGAACACTAACCCGACTACAAACCAATTTATTGCTTCTTTCAAAACTCTTTTGATCAATAATTTTACGGCCTATCATTCCCCAGGCTCAAATTGCCAAAAAGATGACGGGACTGAAGGACTTGATAATTTAAAGTCACTTTTAAGTGGAGAACCCATGGGTGGAATAGTCCCCGCATATGAAGCACTTAACGAAAAAAATCTTCCCAAAATTCCAAAAGATATATTAACTTTGAAATCCTCGAAAATTGGAGATTGCACAATCAATTACATGGCGGGAGCCATCATAAGAATTTTAAAAAAGGACAAACAAGTTCACAAATGTAATGATTGTATGGAAAATCTAACCAAAAGGCAATTTCAGACAATCTATTACAACGACGAATTAATTGACGCAAAAAAATATGAAAGATGCAATTTGATAAAACCTGGAGAACAAGCAATATTTTTATTAAAACACTCATTAAATTGCACACTTTATTTAATTCCGACTTTATGTACAAAATCAAACGTGTCCAAGACTTTAAAACATATTTTAAATAAAAGCCTAAATTTTTAAACAATTAATTGCTCGCAACATAATTTGGGTCAAAAACTGCTAGACGTAATCGTCAGGTGTGCCTTGTTTTGGTGGAGTAATAGTGTAAATAAAATATTACAAGGAAGAACGGCAACTAAATATGCAGCGTTTATAACCACCAATAAATACAAAAATTTAATAGACCCAATTAAACAAGCGGCTTTTAAAAGATGGCAAAGCAAAAGAAAAAACTTAAGAAAATAATATTCTTTGCACCAATGGCTATTGGGATCGTCAAAAAAATACTTTTTTATTTTCACTGAAATTAAGTTCTTGGGGTCAAACGAGACCTATCTACCAAATTTTGTGATGGTGTCTGTCTGCCACTTTGTCCGGGACACGATAACTCAAAAACCGATTGCCCGATTTAAACTAAATTTGGCACAGAAATTTTCTATTGCTCATGGATAAGGCAATTACATTTTGGTAGTGTCGTTCAAATGTTTTAAAAATCATAATTCGTAAACCACAGCAGCTAGCAAAACTCGCTTTTCAAAGTTAGATTACGAATAATATTTCAAGTCGAAGATTTTGAGATATAAAAAAAATTGGAAAAACATTATTAAAACCGAACCACAGTAATGATATTTGAAACAAAACTTGTTATATAACGTCATAGGTCGTCAGAGTCGAAGTTTTTGAGATATCTCAAAAACTATAGCAGGCAGCTAGAGTAACAACGTAGGTTTCACAAATTTATACATATAAATTGCAGTTTTTAAAAAATAAAACTACTTCAACCCCAAGAAAGACTAGGTCTTATGAATGGCTGTATGTGCCTGTTGGCACCAATTTTTAAATCTGAAATTAGATGATTTCTTGTTATATATTTTACTTACGAACGTGCGGAAAACAGCTTTTTCACGCACTCATTTGCTTGCGGAAATTAATAATATCCTTAACGTCAAAAAATGACGACAGCATAACAAAAATATTCTCTAGTTTTTTGAATGGATAGCATTCAAAATATATTAAACAAAATGAAACAATATTTTTGAAATTTCGACACGCTCGTAGGTAAAATGTTGTACCTAACTCGTGCGGAAAGCATGTTTTCCGTACTTAAGGCTGATATCAAATGGCGTTGCATGCAGAAAAATATTACTTTCCGCACTTTTTCAGTAAATAACTATAGAGTATCTGTTACAAATAAGGCTCATCTACCTACGAGTTTTCCGTGCATAAAAAAATCGTGCGGAAAAGTAATTATTAATACTGTACAGCGACGTAGCATAAATCTAAGGGCAAAGGGGGCAAAGAATTAAAAGGGCAGCATTTTGCTTTTATAGAAATAAATATTTGAAAAAAATAGCGTTAGATAATTTATATTATTTTTAATTGTTAATTATGGTGGAGACTTAAAATGGAACGCTGCCTCTATCGCATTAATATTTAGCACATTTTAGAAAAATTATTTACTTTCCGGAAAAAATTGTGGCGCTTAAAGCAATTTTCAGATATACGAAAAAGATTGCGCCGCAGGCGAAATTTTAGAAACATCTAGTACTTTTTGGACAAAAAATACACCAAAGAACAAAATTGTTAAAAACAAAAAAAATTAAGTTTGACAATAACATTTAAAAAAAAATGGTTAAAGAAAGGGAGTCGCCGCAGGTGACCAATTTACAGAAAAAATTGTACCAATTGTTTTGGTTAGTTTCAAAGATAGCTAGTAGGATAATTTTAAATTTTCATTTCGGCGCCCTAGGCCCTTTCGTTGAATACGCCTAGCTACGCCCAAGCGCGGATCTGGGTGAAAATCTAGGGGGGGGGGGGGTAATAGTCGACAAAAAAGTATTTGTTATATAATTTTTTTTTCTAGGGGGGGGGGGGGTAATTCGTTTATTTTCCCTTTAATCAATAACAAAAAGTGCATATTTTTTGTTATGGGGGGGGGGGTAATTACCACGTTACCCCCCCTCAAATCCGCGCTTGGCTATGGCACTGATTTTTCTAATATTCATTACAAATGCACTGAGTTTGTTTTGTCTTTCGTAACCGGCAGTGGCGTATTTAGAAAAAGCTTTGTGGGGGCCGAGACAGTTTTGGAGGGGCTCGAGAACCCATGAGGCTGTGTTTTATACTATTTTATGTTTGTATTCATGAAATATTTGGAAAATATGTAAAAAAATCTTGGCTTCCGATTTCGTCATGTTAATCTAATGTTTCGGGGCCTTATTTAAAATATAAAATTGATTAAGGTATAACTTTTTTACCGTTATTAGTACCAATTTTTAGTTTTCACTGCTTGATAAAGATAACGGTGCTCATGGGGCACCAGAAACTGAATGGCGTGGGGAAGGAGCGAGGAACCGTCCACGCCCCTTCACGCTACGCCGTTGGTGCTGTATTGCTTAACATATATTTCGGACTAACTAAAGAATTTATGTAACTATTCTATCTTATGTGTCAGTTTATAGCATTATTATAAATTCTGTTTTTTATTTTTAAGTTTTATATTTTTTCTTAAAAATCACAATTTTATAAAAACATTAAATAGTTTTGTTCTTCCGAAAATATCTACTTATGTATAGTTTTAAATGTTTGGTTTTAAACTTTAATATTTAAAAAAACGTAGATTATTTCACTATATTTATCTACAAGGTCCGGCATAATAATCTCCCATAATAAAAACGCCATTGTAAATGCTATTTAGATTTTTTTTTACTAAAACTCTATTCTATACCATTTGTTTTCAAATTTAGTCCACGTGGCGACCATTTTTTTCGATACAAATTCGAAGCTGATTTCTGAAAGTTTCACTCGTACAGTCCTTAAAAGCGATATTCCTGTAATTCCTTGGCGTATTGCAGCTTTCAATTCGTCAATAGTTCGGGGTTAGTGTTTAGATATTCACAAAGGCTCTGGAACTAAAGCATGTCTACCAAGTGCAAAGTGAGTACGAAAAGCGTCGTAATTACAAATTTGTTACCTACTTTTAATAAATCTTTCGATAACGAAGGCATGATGGCAAGAAAATAGCAAGGCGCGAGCTACTAACCGACTACGCTAAGCTGTCTCAGTGATTCGGGCACAATGGCGGTGCAAAATATGAGATATCATCATGCCGGACCCTGTATAATTAAATGAACAAACAGCAATATTCTACTTACGACATTTCAGCTTTACTTTAATTTAAAAAGCTAACGTTACATTTGTTTTAAACACTCATTAATACCTAGGTAATATAATATAATAATTTTTCATTAAAAAACAATTTAAAAAAATTCCGTTGATAGAAAAATAACCTATATTTGCAATATTATTATGTAAAAAGCATTGTAATAATTAAGTTAATGTATTCTATGCACTAATAAAAAGGAATTTACTGCAGAATATTCGTCAAAGAGCCTTTTTTTACTAGAAAATTATCCTCTTAGGGACATTTATGTACCTAAATCAATGGGAAACAAACTTCTAAACTTTAGATTTAATTTAAAAAATTCAACCTTCCTTTTTAGTGTTGCTAGTAGCCATCAATAAAAAATTCTTTGATTAAGCTTCCTTACTAATTGGCGTTTATAGTGTTTTTAGGCAAATTGAGCGTTGACACAAAATAACTCATTCTTATCAGCGTCCAGAGGTTAAATTTAACACTATGTATTTAATTGACGAGTAGAATGGGTCTTTTGATGTTAAAATTTAATTTGATAAAAACTATTCAAAACACCATGTAAGATGTAGCTTGATTGGAGAACGAATGCATTGATGGCTATGAGCATCCGGTATACAATAAATTGAAAAGCCACCCTGTAGCTTAGAGACAATCTGCGCAAGCGTTATATTGTTTCAAATCCCCCTGTAAATGTTTAGTACGGAATACGAAGTTAGAGAGGCGCTGGTTTTTCCACGGCACCCCGGTATACTGTGCCAATTGAGTAATAAAACTCCCACCGTGTAACTGTCTGGTCTATCTCCGTCATTCGTCTATGGGTATATCTTACATGGATATTAGGTTTCTCTTTCCTCAATAAAATACCTGGTGAGCGAAGAAAACCGGACAATGTTTTTTCGTTATTTTTTTGATTTTTTTTCTATGAATTAAAAAAACTGAAACAATTTCAGAAAATAAAAATAAACACGACATTTTGAAGAACCAAGTATGATTTTGCCCGCCATCTTAAATTTTAAGATGCCGATAAATTTTAATCATGATCTTTAAAAAGTAATCAATTCTCACCAGGAAGTTTTTTATTTCATCAAAATCGGTTTAGTAGAAATGAATTTATAAGCAAATAAATGCAGACATGATTAGCAAAGCAATCCTATAATATTCAAAATAATGGTTGAAACAAAAATATGTTTTTTAGAACCACAACCGATTTTGCTGATTCGTACTTTGTTGTGCGTGGCGCAGCTTACTGATTTAAAAAAACAATAAAAACATATTTACAACACAAGAATAAACGAGCATATTTGTAGAGTACAATTTAATTTCGTCCGCCATCTTGGATTTTTAAAGAAAGTAAAAAAGTGACAAACATGTCAAAAATGTATACAAAATTGTCAACCTGATAGGTTTTGTTTTTTGGAATATTATTGTATGTAAATATGTATTACTTATATGTATACCTACCGTCAGTAATTTCTAAATCACTTATAGAAAATACTATTTTTATAATAGCCGATAAAGGTGCTTAAAAACTTATTTAAATCAAACTAAATAAATAAGCAATACAAACGTCCAAGGAATTTTTTGAGGTGTATCTAGTCAGACTAAATACATTTTCGGATTCTTTAAACCAACCGTACTACCAACACCCCTCAATATATGGCATGACTGCTGAAGTAGTTTGTCACACTGAATTTGAATTTCACGTTCCAAGAAATAATGAAGGTGCGTGCAAATAATTAAGCCTATACGCATTATTTTTTTTGGCTAACTGTGTACCTAATATAACGATTTTTTGGGCGACTAATTAAGACGTACTTATCAAGGTTGCTAAAATACCGGACTTTCCTGCCAAGTTGATAAAAAAACCGGACAGGTGGCAACCCTGAGGTTACCACTTGTATTCGGCGCATTAAAGTTATATCTCACCTATATCTACATTGTACTTCAAGAACATTGTATTGTACTTGAAGTACTTTTAATCTACTTGAAGTACTTCGAATCTACTTAAAGTAATTTTTTTTGAATGTTCTTGAAGTACTTTGAATGTACTTGAAGTACTTATAATGTACTTGAAGTACTTTACTTGACAAAATCAAGTACATTTCCAAGTACATTGTTAAAAGTACTTCAAGTCCAATTACCGGATTGTAGATGTACTTCAAGTACAGTACTTGAAGTACTTGTAAGTAGAAATTCAAGTACTGTACTTGAAGTATCTGACAGCTCTGCATATATATTTCTTATTTTAAGTAAAAATCCGCTTTCTCATTCTTAAAGTCTGTCCTAATCGATCAAGAATAACGCTGAGCTGTCGCGAATCATCTTTATTTCCAAGAAGCTTTAAATAAGCTTTCGTGTGCTCAAAAAAATTGGATCGTCGCGTTGTAAAAAACGTCAAACCCTTCGATCAATGTCTCCCGTGCTTTCTTGTTTCCTCTGCTTGTCTCAAATAAAACCTATAAAAGCCTTAAAATCCAGCAGACATAATATTGAGTTTTGATTGGCAATCCAAATCACATTAATGTACCTAAAAAACGGTATTTATGGAAATTTTTTTTGTCAACTTGATTGAAAAATTAGACTTTATTTATTAACTATCAAGACGGTATGTATTTTTTATTTTCACTCAAAATAAGTCATTATTTAGTGATGGTGTCGGCCTGTCGGTCTCTCTGTGTTTCAGCCTGTCTGTCTGGGAAACGATAACTCAAAACTCTACATTAGCTTATAGATAAGGTTGATGGGTTGCATATTTCGAGAATCACCGCACCAAGCAAAGCGCGGTTGTCAAAGTTAGATTAAGAATTATATTTTCAACAAATTTTGACATAACGTCAAAATTCGTTTAAGTCGCAGTTTTTAGAATATAAAAGAATTGTGATTGAATGAACTAAATGGGTCCAAGGAGGATCTGATACCTTCCTAGCCCATTAACATACTCCATCGAGCTCGAACTAAACTCCATGCGATATCAACCTTAAAAACAGTTTTTTTGCAAATACCTGCGAAACGAAAGCTCATACGAAGTTTTTGGTTATAACACAAAATTTTAAAAATGTGCCCTACTATACTTCGAAAACTGCATATTGATGCAACTTTCCGTTAAAAAGTTAGCAATTTTTAAATTTTTTACCTGTCATTAACCTGTCATTAGCCTTAATGAATTTTGACCGAAATCTAATTAGCTCGTTGCAGTATCTAGCACTATTTTACCTGCAAATTTAATAAAAATCGGTTCAGCGGATTAGGAGCTATCGTGTTACGGACAGACATACACACACACAGACCTCACGACGAATTGAATTGGAGTCAAAATACACCCAAATATGACATTTTCGACATTATCTAAAAAAAAAGCCATTGCTGCGCAGGCTAGGAAGGTAAAAATTATATGTTTTGAGCCACAGTAGTTACCGAAACGCAGTTTTCAAATTAATTAAATTAAACTTTAAACAAAAATTGCATCAAACTTTGCCAGTCACCATTTTTGAGAAAATAAAATCGTATATATCTCAAAAACGGCAGGCATTCTTTCCCAATTTTTTATGACCTTTTTAAAAAAAATTGTAACTTTTTAAACAAAATTATATGTATTTTTTGACTTAAAAGCTTCAAAAAATTTTTATGCAAAAGATTTTATGACAACTTAACTGCATTTTGCTTTTGCTGTCAATTGTGAATGTCATTATTATGATGAGATAAATTACCGGAGAGATTTATAATGCCTCTGACTTCAAATTTTATGAACAATATTCACTGGATAAATGATCGGCCTAAGATTTTGTGACCGACATGAAATTGTATAATTTTTATGGCATTTTAGGACCACTTTCACATTTTGTGACTTTTTATGATTTTGTGATCAAACAATTGATTAAAAATTTCTTAAAATTACCTCAACACCCAGAACCACGGCTGTCTCCAATTTTTCCCCTGTGATATTAACAACAATTTGCTTATATTTCATTCGGCTGCAAAAACCTGAAACATAGCAACTAACATTTTTGGAAAAATCGATTTTTTTTACAAATTTTATTGTATGAGCTACCAATTTGATAATACATAGTCAGTGGCGCATTCAGGAATATGTCTTGGAGGGGGCCCGACGCCTCTTGGAAGGGGGCGAAGCCTCATGATTTTGAATATTAAGCTATTTTTTGTGTTTTTTTCTGAAATATGTCGAAAATATGTAAAAAAAATCTGAGGCTTGGGGGGAGGGCGGGCCCCGGGCCCCCTCCTGGGTGCGGCCACGCATAGTTGTGCAGTTGCAATAGTTTTGAACATATAAGGCATAATCTAAAAACACATTTTGCCCCATTGCTTCCCCTAAGGGTAAAATATATAAATTGTTCAGCCAAAAAATTAGTAATTGAAGGCCACATAGCTTAAATTTGTTCAGAACTTAAAAAATATTTTGACACCCTAACCTTACTTCTTGACTGAGACTATTTTGGATCTTTTAACAGCTAAGATAGTGTTGGCGGAATCATTAGAAATCGATTAAAACCGGTGTTGTAAAATCAATCAAAATCAAAAAGCCCACGGGGGCTAAATTTCCTTGTCTCAAATAAAATCTATAAAAGCCCTAAAAATATAGTAGACAATATTCAGTTTTGATTGGCATTCTAAATCACATTAAAGTACTTAAATATCGGTATTTATGGGAGTTTTTTTGTGAACTTTCAAAAATTGGACCTTGTTTATTAAGGCCGCTTGACATGGCGCATGACAAAAAAATTTGCAGGCAAATGCATGAAATTTTGCCCAGGTGCATGCGCAGTACAAATCCAGCGGATTGTTGCAGGCAATCCATTTTTATCGGTCCGGTGCCATTTTTTTGCATGCAAACTGTACTTGCATGCAAACTGGGTAATTTTTACCTAGATTCTGGGGAATCAATGCATGGCCATGCACAATGTCAAACGAAAAGAGGATTTTTTGTTTGGCATAGTTTGGACTATGACAAAAAGTCTAGAGATAAACGTATTGTGTTATATTGTAATATTTTTCACACAGATCTGTCAGACCATTGATTTTAAGGTTTCTTGTATGTGAGATACAATTATAGGATGTTTTAATTATTGGGTCAGCAAACTGATTGGAGTAGAGTTTCATTATCTAAGGATCCTCTACGGCACTTTCATTGGATGTTATCTAATAAGTTTGAAACAGCGTTTCCAATAATAAATCTCAAGCAAAGGCGTAAGAAACCTTGGTAAACAGGAGGTCTCTTATTGTTAAGTAAAAATCTGCGATCACAGTTCCTGTTTCATTTGTTACGCATTACAAGAAATTATGACAAATAGTTAGAACATTAGTAAAAATGCAGAGCGACTCTACTTTCTCACATATCTGTGTCTAAATTCTTTTCATTTGAGCCAAGTGGTGCCACACTCAAATATACTTTTTACATATTAAAAAATTAAAAAACATTAGGTTACGATAAGCTGTCACTTAAACTCTTTCTTTATTCACTAGCTGACGCACTTAATGCCCCAGCATTTGGTATCAATAACTCCTTTAAATCTGAGTCTTTCCCAGACTTTCTAAAAAAGGCTATTATTATTCCTCTTTATGATGGCGGAGGCAAAAATATTTCTTCAAATTATCGGCCAATATCTCTTCTCCCAGCGTTTTCTAAAATAACAGAAAAGATAGTTCAGTGTCGAGTAGAGTCCAATCTAAAATCTAGAAACACCGGTGATGCTATATTCAGTTTCCTGGAAAATATTTTTATTGTATGAAATTGTCAACGGCATTGGACTGTGTTGATCATGAAATAATGCTGCAAAAAATGAAATTCTATGGTTTTAGGGGAACTGAATTAAAAGGGTATTTCTCAATGCTGGAGGGAAGAACACTGGTGGGGTGTTGAGTAATTTACTCAGGAGAGATTTAAAATGGACTGTATAAATGGTTTTTTTTTCTACTCACTATTCGTTGCTGGGTTGTGGGGTCGATGGGCGGCCGCCTTTATCCTGGCTTCAGCAGTTCTATTGAGGGGTTTCCATTGCAGAGGTTTTAAGGAAAGGAGGACGAGGGAAAACACTCGCGAAAATTTGTAAATCTAATTTACTTAAAATTATTTAACTAAAAAGTGCTTCGCTTGATTGCACACCGTGTGATTGAATAGGGATTTGTTTTTATTTTTATTTTTATTTTTTTTCTATTTCAACGGCAGAGCCAATTTACAATAATATTACAGAGTAATTAATTAATAACAAGATGGCAAAAAAAGTAATAAAACTAATTAAAAGAAACAAAAAAAATAAATAATATGAAACTAGGACTAAGAAAATTGACGAAAGACAAAAAATTTTCTCTTTTATTAAAATATAGGAACTGTAGGTTTTACTATAGTAATTCCCTAATACTACCCTTAAAGGAAGTGAGACCGGCTGCGAATGGATCAAGATTGTTTTGATTGTACAGACGAAGAGTACGAGTCAATGGTGAATAATAGCCATAATTGGCATGATGAAAGGGAATACGAAACATTGGCGAGTTATGCCTACGCTGAATAGTGTTGAAACCGATAATCTGCAATAAAGAAGGACAAAAGCAGATACCGTTTAATATTTTATAAAAAGTTATAACATCAGAATATGTCCTTCTTCTTTCCAAAGTATCAAGTCCAAATGGTTGGCTAATGGCATTATAATTTATGTTATAATTGTTGTTGTAAATGGCTATATCAGCCCTGAATGCAAGAGAACGAAGAAAAGTTCTCTGTACAGACTCCAAGCGATCAATGTGGCAGGCATAGTGTGGTGACCATACCACTGACGCATATTCCAGTACAGAACGAACTAGTGAGCAGTACAAGCGCTTAAAACAAAATGGTGATAACTCGGAGCTGTTACGAGTGATAAAGCCAAGGGTTCGCATACCCTTATTAATAATATCGTCATAATGAGGCCTAAATGACAACTTGCTGTCAAATAAGACACCCAAGTCCCTGACTGCCGCTACTGATTCAAGAGCAGTACCATTTATGACATATATATGCTGAATCGAATTAGATGATCGACTGAAAGTGATACTTAGGCATTTTTTAACATTTAAATCTAGACCATTATTACTACACCACTCACTAATGTTATTAAGATCACTTTGAAGTAACAAACAATCAAGATAAGTTTCAATCAACCTATAAAGCTTAAAATCATCAGCAAATGCCAGATGATCCGAACTAACAATCACGTCACTAAGGTCACGAATAAATAAATTAAAGAAAACTGGGCCAATGTGTGAACCTTGCGGGACACCAGAGTCCACTTGAATCTCACCAGAAACGCAATCGCCTATCCGGACCAACTATGTGCGACCAGTCAGGAAACTATGGGCAAGACTTACCAGAGTCTCGCCCAACCCCATAGCCCTCAACTTGCTCACCAAGTGTGCATGACTCACCCTGTCAAATGCCTTTGAGAAGTCCGTATAGACACTGTCCACTTGTTTAGACCCCTCAAAGGCACTCAACAGAGTGTGCTGATAAGATAGCAGGTTAGTCACTGTTGACCTGCCTTGAGCAAACCCATGCTGGCTATCGGATAAAATGCCCCTGCAATGCCAGGAAAAATGACGAAAAAGTAAATGATCAAAAAGTTTTTGTATAATCGATTGAATACTAATACCACGATAATTACGAACATCATTCCTGTCACCATTCTTAAAAATAGGTGTCAAAAAACTGACTTTCCAGTACTCTGGAAATGTACCAGAAGACAAGGACATATTAAACAACCGATGCAAGGGTTCGCTCAGCGTGCAAACACAATTTTTGATAAAAACAGATGGAATGCCATCAGGACCATGGGAGTATTTAGTTTTTAAGTTGCTGATCCCTTCAAAAACTTCCACCATAGAGAACTGAATAAAATTTAAGTCCAAACTGTAATTAAAAGAGTAGGGAGGAACTTCCTCATTATGTTTTTTGTATGTAGAAGCAAAGTTCTTTGCAAACAAATTAACAATCTCTTGACCGCACTCAGCAGTCTCATAATCCAGGTGCATATTATTTGGATACATACTCGATCTGCGCAGGTTACTAATATGTTTCCATAAACATTTAGGATCTTGCGAGACCTCCGAATTAACTTTAAAAATGTACGAACTATAACAGTTGTTACGCAATATTTTGCATTCTTCTCTAAGTTGAGAGAAAGTCAGGTAATCACTGTAGCTATCAGATTGTTTATACTTTGTATGTGCAATTTTTTTTTGAACTATAAGTTGCTGTAAATTTTTACTAAACCATGATGGAAAATTAGTTGATTTAAAATGTTTTACCGGCACAAACAGATCTATGACAGAATAGAGCACATTATAAAAGGAATCAAGACATTTATTGATATCCCTCTGATCGAGTATGTTGTCCCAGGGAACACTAGCAAAGTAGTTGTTAATAGCAAGAAAATCACAATTTCTAAAGTCATAATAAAATATATCACATTTGAGACCATTTTCAAAGCCTACAGGAACACTTATTTCATAAGCAGGATGAAGCACCGTAACAGTTGAGAGTTTTTCAGAGGCATAAGATGTTTTGGCTGACACTAAACTTGAAAAAACTAAATCCAAAAAAGAGCCAAAACCATTAGGCAAATAGTTTACTTGCTTAAGATCAAGAAGGTTACATAAGGCACACAAAATGTTCGCAGATGTTGAGAATTCAGCACACTCAACACAAATCCCACCATCAGTATTAACCCAGATTGCACCGGGTAAGTTAAAGTCACCACAAATTAAAAATTCACATTTAGGGTAAGCTCCCACAAGATCCGAGGCTGCTGAAGAGAATTCTTCATATACTGTGATGGGCGATGCTGGAGGAATATATACAGCACCAATTATAAATTGTTTTGTTCCATATGAAACATGAACTAAGACCTGTTCAAGGACTGAATCACTAGTCTGCACTAGTTGTGATTTAATGTGCCTACGAACAGCAATTAATGTGCCACCACCTCTTTTTATTAGTTTTTGATGTACTCCTATCTTGTCTAAAAATATTAAAATCAGTAAAACACAATTCTGTGTCGGAGTAGTCATCATTAAGCCATGATTCCACCAAGATTATAACATCATATACACAGCTATTTACTGAATGCCGGATGTCTGTCAATTTAGTCCGCATCCCACCTATGTTATGGTAGTAAACTTTTAGTTTTTGGAGTAGTTTTTGACTTATTTCTTTGTTGTTTCTGTTGGAGAACTTTGGGTATGCCATTTACATATTGTATAGACAGATTTTGTTCATTCACAGAACGTAAGTCCAACTCATGATGTGCTTTTCTAAGTTGACTACGCTGAAGGGATGTAAGATCAGCCCTTATTTGAATATTGCTATTAGTTAATAGTTTACGATTTTTTAAAACTTGGGAAGCAAGAATACTGTTAAACAAAATAACTTTAAGTGGTCTCGGACCATTTTTGATGTTACTACCAAGCCTGAAGACTTTGAAATTAGCACAATCAACTCTAATCTGGGTAAAAACATCTAACACACATTTTCTATCATGATCTATACGAATTTTAGAATCGCCGGCGGTACTCTCAGCAACATTATGAAATAATACATTTTTGACTCTATTTGTACGATCTTGCATTTCACTAAAAATATCAGTGCTTGACTGAGCCGAGGATCGCATACAATTTTCATCTAGTGAGGGGGATGTGGAAGAGTTGTGAGCACTTACCCCATGCGATTTAAGGAGCGACAGTTCACTCTTTAGTGCCTGAATCTCAGACCGAAATTCAGACACTTCCGATTCTTGAACGGTGGATCGTAGCACTTTTAGTTCATCGAGCAAACATGTTATATTTTTTATTTTGGTCGTTAATTGAGTTGAAAATATTCAGAATAATTAAAACTACATCCGACATTTCGATATTTTGTTTGTTTACAAGACGATCCTGAATATTTTGACCTAACCTCGAAAAATCTGCTGATTGAAAATCATCCGACTGAAGTTGGCTACACGCCGCTCCCGCTGGATTCTCATCTTCATGAGTTTTAGGCGATTTGCACATTGACCCTGATCGATTCGAGTTGCTCAACTCACCCAGGTCGTCTGAGTCAGCTGGTGATATTGATGAACGACACCTAACCTTAACTGCTTCACATTTCTCACAATGCCAATTATGAGTGCCTGTCTTCCTAGTAGAGGCCACAATTTTGTTAAAACTCGATACTGAAAGGCCTGTGCAACCCCTGTGATACCACATACTGCACAAACTACACTCAATTGTGTTGGAATTCGCTGCAAAAGACCGACGGCATTTACAACATTTATCACTATCCGCCATCTTGACTGATTCATGAATTTGAAACGATATATCCCGTTGAAATACTAATTCACACCGATTTTTCATTATATTTTTCTAAAAGCTACAGGCTAAGGTGAACAAATCCCAATTCTACACAGTGAGCCAAAAAATATCTTATCCAACAAAAAGTAAAAATAAAATAACTAAATTCTAACATCCACACGAAATGAATGCACTGAGGACCGAACATCCCGCCGGCCAAAAGGAGTTTACCCCTTTTAATTTTAACTACTATCTACATTGTCTTCAATGGGGAGCGGACACAGCTTAACAACCGGTTGCTTTAAAGTACCGTTAGTGGTACGCACGCTTGCCACTCGTACTACACCGTTCGAACCTGGATGCACTGCCTCAATACGACCCAGTCGCCATTGCATACAGGGAGTGTTATCCTCTTTTATAACCACAAGGTTACCAATTTTTAGTGAACCTTTACTATCATGCCATTTAGCACGTTGGTGAAGTGTATGTAAGTACTCTTTAGACCACCGAGACCAAAAATCCTGGTGCAACTTCTGGAGCAATTGCCAGCGATCTAATCTATTAAGGGGGGTGTCACTAAAATTGGGTTCGGGAAGTGCACTAAGAGACTCTAAGGTCAAAAAATGACCTGGGGTGATTGCCGAAATGTCATTCAGATCACTACTAAGGGGGGTTAAAGGCCCACTATTTAAATAGGCTTCTATCTGTACAAGCAGAGTGTACATCTCCTCGTATGTTAAGATTTGAGATCCAACTATACGTAACAAATGAGTTTTAACGGATTTTACTGAAGATTCCCAAACACCGCCAAAATGTGGTGCAGAGGGTGGATTAAAATGCCACGAAATTGTTTCTGCTTTCGAAGCATCACGCATTAGATTACATAAAGTTCTATAAGCTCCAGTAAAATTAGTTCCACAGTCACTGTGGAGTGCAACAAGTCTGCCTCTACGGCCTACAAAGCGGCGTAAGGCTGCCAGAAAAGCATCGGAAGACAAGCTTGAAACTAGCTCTAAATGCAAAGCTTTGGTAGCATAACAAACGAAAAGACGAAGGTATGCTTTCGTCGTGCGAGCTCCTCGGTAGACAGTCATTAACAGATTAAAGGGACCTGCGAAGTCAACACCTGTGTGAAGAAAAGGCTTAACTTTGCTCACGCGAAGTAAGGGTAGATCACCCATGGGAGCTTGAACAGGGGTTGGATGTATCTTATAGCAAGTAATACACTTAGAAACTACCTTTCTAATTACATTTTTGCAGGAAATTATCCAAAATTGTTGTGCGGTTATGTACTGAATTGATTGAATTCCTGCATGGAAATATTTCAAGTGTACATAACTAACCAAAAGTTCCGTAAATCGATGATTGTTGGGCAATAGAGCAGGAAATTTTTGTTGATAGGACAACAAAGTAGAATTTCTTAATCTGCCACCAAGGCGAAGTATGCTTTCATCATCTAAAAAGGGGCTTAGTCTTCTAAATAATTTTGAGGGTAAAAGATGCTATTGGATTCTATCAATTTCATGAGAGAAAGCTAAAGTTTGTACATGCTTTACTAAGAGCATGACAGACTGATGTAACTCTAAACCAGTAAGAGGTTCAGTTACTTTGATTTTGTTTCTACAATTCGACAAAAATCTTAAAATATATGCTAAAACTCTACGTAATCTATCAAAACTAGAAATATTTTCTATTAGTTGAGCTAACAAATGGGGTTCTAATTCTGCTACAAGAATACATGTTTTTCTATGTTCAGGAATGTCTTCATCAGACAATGGAAGATTTATTTCTGTCCATGTGTCGGTGTGTTGCGACAAAAAACTAGGGCTATACCACCACATTGAGCTTTCTGACAACTCAGATGGGAGGAGACCACGACTACCTAAATCTGCAGGATTGTTCTCAGATATGACATGATGCCAATGCGAGGAACGGATTTTTTCTTGGATGAAAGTTGATCTATTACTAACAAAAGTGGTAAATCTATGTGGGGAAGACTTTATCCAAGAAAGGACTATAGTTGAATCACACCAAGCGTATATTTCACTAATTTTTAGCCTGGGCTGATAAATTCCTAGAACATAATGTAACAATTTTGATAACAGAACTGCTCCACACAGTTCAAGGCGGGGTATACTAATTGTTGTTAAAGGGGCTACTTTGGATTTTGCAGTCACAAATTTGACACAAAATTCATTATCTTTTAATGAAAATCTAAAATAAACAACAGCACAATAGCCTTTTTCAGAGGCATCTGAAAAGCCATGAATCTAAATTGATTGGTAACTATCAGGCACTACTCTACGAGTTATTTTACATAAAGATAGCAAACTAACTTCACTTGTAAATTTTTCCCATATTCTACTAATTTCTATCGAGGGTGGATCATCCCAATTGAGCTTTAAGTCCCAAAGCTTCTGTATTAAATGTTTTAGGAAAAAAGTAACAGGGGTTAAGATACCTAGAGGGTCAAAAATCTTAGCTATGTTGCTAAGTAAATTACGTTTTGTACACGGTGACAAAATTGAGTTTATCGAAAATTGATAGCAATCTGATGATGGACTCCACTCAAGTCCTAAAACTTTAAGAGTATTATTGGAATCAGCATCAAAGGATAAATTTTCATTGCACAGATGAGAAGAAGGAAAGTCTGCCAAGAGTCTTGGGTCATTGCTGCACCACTTGCGCAATTGAAACCCACCTTTGGCAAGAAGAGAAATTAGGTCTTTCTGAATCCTTTTGGCACCTTCAAGGTCACAATGCATGCCAATTATATCATCTACATATGAGTGCGAGATAATTAGTTCTGAAGCTTCAGGGTAATTAACTGTCTCCTGCTCAGCTAAAGTAAGCAATGATTTGATAGCTAAATAAGGGCTGCATGTTAATCCATAAGTAACAGTACAGAGAGCTATGTCTTCGATTGGACCATCAGGCTGAAAACGCCAAAGAACGCGTTTATAATCCTGATGAGGAGGAGTAACTAGAATTTGTCTAAACATTTTACAGATATCCGCTGTAAATACGAATTTTTCCAATCTAAATAACAGAAGTAATTGACATATGTCAGCTTGAAGTTTGGGACCAGGAAGCAGGCAATCGTTTAATGAATAAGGATCACTAGAACCTTTAGCAGAGCCATTATAAACCACGCGAAGTTTAGTTGTGACACTAGAAGGCTTTAGTACACAATGATGTGGAATATAATAACTTTTATCTGGAATGGCCAAAGATGAAACTATTTTCATATGTCTTAAAGATAAGTATTCCTTCATAAAATCGGAATATTGCATGTAAAGATCAGAATTTTTTAACAATCTACGTTCTAATGCTAAGAATTGCTTGAGTGCTAACTCTCTACTGTTGGGGAAAGAAAGTTCACTAGACTTAAAAGGTAGAGATACTACAAATCTGCCTGTCTCTGTTCTATAAGTGGTTTCAGAAAATATTTTTTCAGCTAAACTATCTTCAGGTGACATTGAATTGACCTTGGGAACTTCCTCGACAAGCCAAAATCTTTGAATGGTATCTTCGAGGGTGTCCATTGCCAAAAATGTTTGAGAAATGAATTGACTAATTACTTTAGACGAAGAACAAGTTTTACCCATAAGCAAATAACCAAAAATACTATTAATTGCCACTGGATCATTAGGACCAGCAACAATCTTTCCATCTTTAAGAATTCTTGCAAATATATCAGCTCCTACTAATATATCAACCGGTCTAGATTTGTAAAAATAAGGATCGGCTAGCTGAGAATTTTTTAAGAAAGGCCAATTAGTAGTGGAAAGTGTTGAAAGTGGAAGATTTCCACATATTTTAGGGATAACTACGGCACTAAATTCTAAAAGGGGACTAGATTTTCCTGAAGGACGAATGGTAGAAGAAATGCTCTCACAACTTTTAAGCATAGGGGCTTCACCAATGCCTTGCACATCAATATCTGATTTGTAACTATGTAAACCAAGACGTTTAACACAAGCTTTCGTTATGAAATTTGACGTTGAACCTAAATCTACGATTATTCTAATAGGTTGATAATCGCCTTTGCTATCTAAAATTTCTACTATTGCGGTGGATAATAATACACCCGAAGAATCGATGCTACTACTTAAACATAAGGGGTTGTCTACAGTTAATCCGACAAAAGCATTGGGGTTGCTTTGTGAATTTTGACTATCAATATGAGGTAATTGAGCTACAGAGTTAGCATTATTGGAAACTATACTACTATGGTTGGCATGGTGGTTGGCACCCGAACTAGTGGGGTGGCCAATGGAATTCGGGAAACTAGAACTAGAATGCGCTACTGGACTACAATGAGTATTGACACTCTGATTATAATCATTTGGAGTGGAACTAAAGCTACTAAAATGGGGGTTAGGACCCTGACTATGATTGTGTACAGGATTGTACTTAGGACCCTGACTATTATGGTGTGTAACAGTACTGCAGGCTTGAAAATGTCTATTATTTTGACTACTATTATTCTGACTACTATTATTCTGACTACTATATAAGGTGCTAACTTGATTGGAACTATCATTTCCACTGAAACAAAGTAAACTATGGTGACGAACACCGCAACGAAAACAGGAATTAGTGGAGGGGCACTCCTTTATACTATGCGATCTAGAAAGGCAATTTAAACATAAATAATTTGCCTTGGCAAGTTTATAACGTTCATTGGGAGTTTTTGAGCGAAAGAACTGACATTTAGAAAGAGTGTGATAAGGTCCCTGTTTGCAAACTACACAAATATTTTTATTATTATTTTGATTGGGTTGACTTAGAAAAACATTGGAAGTTTGTCTGGAGCTACCTGATTTAAAACTACTACTATTATTATTTATAGATTTTTTAAAGAATTTTTTATCTTCTTTTCGGGTTAATTCTACATTATCTAAAGCTTCACAGTGTTTTTCCAAATACGCTATTAACTCTTTATAATCAGGCATTTTATTGGAATCAGAAAGCTGTACCTCAAATTTTGTTGCTAAGGAAATATCTATTTTTCTATTAATCATTTGAACTAATGGAAATGACCAGGCGTCTATAGGTAACTGTAAATTGCGCAAGGCCTCTAAATTATCGTTAAAGGTATCTAACAGGGTACGTAAATCTTGAGGATTTTCTGAAGATACTTTTTTAGCATTTTCAATAGCTGACCAATGACTAGCTGCTATGATTCGTTTTCTATAATATCTTTTACACAAAGTATCATAAGCAATGGAATAATTAGCATGAGTTAGTGGCAAATGCTGAACTAGGAGTTTTGGCTGTTCCTCAAGGGCTTTCAGTAAATATTCGAATTTAGTTACATCCGAAAAGTGAGGATTGTTATGAACATATCTTTGAAACTAGGAAATGAAGTTACATCTCCTCTAAAAATAGGTAAATCTAAAGGTTTAAGATTGTTAGTAAACTGAGGTGCCTTTGATAAGGAAACAGAAGATTGCGTTTCACTAGTTGTATGAGAAAATAAGCTAAAATATATGCTTTTAATATGCCAGAATTTATTTTCAAAATCAGCTCGAACTTTATCTTCAGCTTGAAAATCATGCTGTTCATCTAATAAACCTATCAAAATGTTATGCTGTTATGCTGTTTACTGAAATCATCTCTAATTTGTTCTAGGTCTTGATAGCGAACCTTGAGTGAAGCATGATATTTGCTATCAGTCTCAGCTTTTATAGCAAAATCGAATATTTCAGTCATGCGACTAATTTTACTCAGTCTTAAGTTTGTTGCTTTTCTAACATTATCTGACATTGTAGCTTAATAATTAAACCAAATTAAAAATTATAAAAAAATCTGTTTTATATTTTAAATTTAAAAAATTTAAAAAAAAAATATTTATTTCCTAAGTTAAATTTTAAACTTAATAAATGGCGAGAAATCTACCAATTTAATGAAGTTGTCTAAACGTGGTAAACGAGTGAAAATTTTTCTACTATTTTTTCTCAACTAATAAATTGAGCAATTAATTGGAAATTTTAAGAAAAAATGCTCCTACTACTAAATACGCAATTAATTTTATCAGTTATTTACCTAATTAGCATCTATAATTAATTATTTTATGGTTTCAGAAAAAAGCTACTACAATTTTCAATTTATACGTGTCACTGTGTATTCTAATGGCTGGACACAGTAGACGAAATACTACTACTAAAAGGCTTTACCACTGTGTCAGCGTACTACATCAATGCATACAGTAAATTCTAATATGGAGTGTGGCTAAATTCTAATTGCGAGTGTGAAATCAACGGTGAAGCAAGAGCTAAATGAGACGACTATACGTTCTATACTATATGAGAATCCATTCCCGTTACTAAGCGAGAGACCGGCTGCTAACTGCTTTTCCTCGAAGCAAAGCAAAAAAAAAGGCGATACGGAAGAAATTGATTTCTATTCAATTTGAATAAATGCACGACCTATAATTGGAAATTTTGTGTGAATGTTTTACAGCAAGAACTCTAAAAATTTATGTTAATTAATGACTATATGCCGATTAATTTACTCCTAACTTTGAGTTTAGTGAAAGGCGGATCAGTCACTATGTATTTTTATCAAAAATTCTACCTACTATATAAAAAAAAACGACGATTAGGGTAGTAAAGTAGGAGTAACGCTAGAAAGGATCTGGTGTAAAGGACCAAAATGGTGGGGTGTTGAGTAATTTACTCAGGAGAGATTTAAAATGGACTGTATAAATGGTTTTTGTTCTACTCACTGTTCGTTGCTGGGTTGTGGGGTCGATGGGCGGCCGCCTTTATCCTGGCTTCAGCAGTTCTGTTGAGGGGTTTCCATTGCAGAGGTTTTAAGGAAGGGAGGACGAGGGAAAACACTCGCGAAAATTTGTAAATCTAATTTACTTAAAATTATTTAACTAAAAAGTGCTTCGCTTGATTGCACGGTGTGTGTGATTGAATAGGGATTTGAAACGATATATCCCGTTGAAATACTAATTCACACTGATTTTTCATTATATTTTTCTAAAAGCTACAGGCTAAGGTGAACAAATCCCAATTCTACACAGTGAGCCAAAAAATATCTTATCCAACAAAAAGTAAAAATAAAATAACTAAATTCTAACATCCACACGAAATGAATGTACTGAGGACCGAACAAACACAGAGTGTGCAGCTAAAAATTATTTTATTCACTGAGCAGCTAATTGATACCGGTGTTCCACAGGGTGCGGTTCTCGGTCCTCTCCTGTTTCGACATTTCTGGCGATTTCGTTGTTTTTTGTGACGATGTGTCGCTGGAATAGAGTGGAACTGACGCTGAGCAGCTAACTAAGACTGTCCAGATAGATATGCACAAAATAAAGCAGTGGTGCGATGCAAACCGTTTAAGTTTTATTGTTGATAAAATAAAAACCTTGCACTTTAAATGCAGTTTGAGAGAGGTTTTGCTGGAAAGCCAACTTCTAACAATAACAATTTTCTAGTTTTTATTAACAGTAAACTGTCATTTAGGTGTTATGCTTTAAGGGTCATTTTGGGCAGTCTTGGACTTGCAATTGGTAAAATTTGTTATTTTTCTTTGGTAGAATAACACTTGCGGCACAGCATCTGTAGCCAAAACTTATTTCATATTGAAAAAAAAAATGGCAATAAGGAGCATTTTTCGCATAAAGACCAGAGAATCATGTCGACCGTTATTTCTTAAACATTCTTGAAGTTTCAGAAACCACGCTCTAAAATTGTAAAAAAATTAATAATATATCAGGGAAAAAATATTTTAATAAACTTCCACTTTCAATTAGGAAACTAAAATGTGAAAAAAGATTTAGAAAAAAATAAAACAAGTTTCTGGTAGCACAGGCTCATTATAGTATTGACGAGTTGTTGAATGACACGTGAGTACTGAAATTTTTGACAAGTTATTATTGTTAGAATATTATTTTTTTCAAGTATTTTATTATTATTTTAATTTTCTTACCCAATATTAATATTTTAACAATGTTATTTTATCGGACAAATTTTAGTATTACTAGAATAATAGTATTCTTATTCAAGTATTCATAATTGAAGGCATTGAAGTCTTTATAAATATGAGCAGTGAGGTATTTATAATTATAGGTATATTAAAATTTTCTTTCTGCTTTTTAGATATAGTTAACTAAGAAAACATATTCGACTAATAACCTTAATATTAAGCATGGTTTTTGTCACAGAATACTGTGTATTTTAGACCTTTAAAAATTGAAAAATCGCTTAGAGATACGTTTCGGACGTAGACTATATATTAAAGGTTATAAAATATAAACTATTTTGATCTGGAAACTCCATATTTATTAAACAAATTTTTAGTAATCGTAGGCATTTCCTAACTGTAAACTAAATATCCTAGTTCCATTTTATTAAATTAAAAAAAGACTTGTTTACATTAGGTTTAAGTATGTTTTTAAACAAAAATTCGTATTAAACTACCTTTCTAGATTCTAGAGCAATTCAAATTAATTTAAAAAATAGGTCTTTTCCATACAATATAATGCTTTTTTCTCCGGGTTTTGCCCAGGCAAGCCTCATCCCACTCTGGAATCAATTTTCGAGCATGAAGCTCAGTCCATTCGTATTATAGGTCTATGTCCACTCGCGTCTGATGGTTTATGACCATCATTTTTTCTCAGCGTTTTTTGTGTTTAGAAAATAATTTCTTAAATATTTTAAAACAAAAAAGTATTCGTGTGATAACGCCAAAACAGGCAGTTTTCCAAATGTTTTGGATTTACTGTTCGATGATGCATGGATATATTCAAATTATGGCAAAATATTTTAGATTAAGGACAAAATCATCCAATGTATTAAATGATCAGATCCAATAATA
This sequence comes from Aspidapion aeneum, assembly GCA_963576565.1. Lineage (NCBI taxonomy): Eukaryota > Metazoa > Arthropoda > Insecta > Coleoptera > Brentidae > Aspidapion > Aspidapion aeneum. Next base: position 58,102,848 of record OY755038.1, read on the forward strand.
CACAGACCCATTTTAATCACGAAAAGGCTAAAACGGTAACAGATCTTATTAAAATTTTATAACGCACAATACTCACAAATGATGTGTGTTTTTATCGAAGTTAATTTTTTTCTGGAATTCCGTTCTTCACTTCCATTCCGCTTTTTCGACAAATCCGGTAATTTTTCAAAGCTGCTGGGCTCAACTAATTGCTTATTTAAATTTTTCTCGCGCGGAGCATTTCATAAACGATAAAGAGCCGGCGTCTCTGCCACTGTCGCGCATCTTTTGGCTTATTTATTCAAACAAATGCCAAGAAATTTGCATTTTTTATACCCTACGGATTGCCGCGCGAAAAACAGGAAGCTTTTCGGTAAAAAAGAAGTTTATTTTCGCAAAACATATATAGTTTGTCTCAAAATGCAAAAGTGCAGAATATACCAAACCGAATTTTTATGGAACATCTACATTTTTAAAGAAAGAATTTAAACACTTTGTGTTGGTATTAAAGAGCCGGGCGCGCATAATTTATGGAAACGCAAAATATAAAAACAAAACTTGTAACAAAATATATTGTAGAAATGATAAAGCAAAGAAAATGTAATCGAACAAAAAATAAAAGATCATTTATATCAAAATTTAAAATGTAGGAAACCTAAATTGAAAAAATGGTTCAGTCATCTATCGGTGGAGGGCCCTGCCAATTGCGTCAACTGTGGCCGTAGAAAAAGAAGGCGATTAAAGTATAGTAGTAAGGACATGACTCTACTCAAATATTTTGCAATTAATTAATTTTTTTTGTATTTTTTTTTTTTTAATTATTTTGGGAAGTCGAAATCGGCGTTAGCCTTACTGTCAAAAATGATCGCAAACAGATTCGAACCTACTCAGACACGCCCCGGTTAGGATCCGTTTGCGATCAGTTGACCACGGTTAGGTTATACTTAATTTATGTTAATACTGATTTTGATCTCCCAAAAGGAGGACATCCTATAACTTCATACTTACACGTAGAACTGTCAACCGTAATGAGACGGCCCTCTCCACAGCGCTACATGATGAAATATTATCCCATTCCCTTCTTCATCTAAGGCTATAGCTGACGCAGCTGACGGTGGCCTCTACCGGTAGAACAGTGAACCATTTCTACATTTTACGGTTTTTACATTTTACTTTTGTAGTAATTATTTTTTGAAAAATTCAGTTTTCTACAAATTTTGTTTTTGATAATTCCGATTTTACGAATTATGTTTTCTAGGTTTTAAATTTCTTTAAAAAACTTTCCACAAATTTAATTTTCTACATTATGAAAAGACTCAATGAGGCTAGCTGAAAAAAATGGGTCCTTTGTATTTTTAAAGATACTTATCAAATGGAGATTTGTACGCGCCACGATTTTGAATCGGATTTAAAAATATATAATGTACTATTAACACTGTTGTTAAATTTAGACTGTAGTACAAAGAAATCTTTTACATAATTTTTTTACTTTTTACTACATTTTTTTAATTAAATAGTTTTATTTTTGTTATTTTAAACTTTGTATTCCTAATCAAAACGAAACGGAATGCAGGATGTATAGTTACAGTCGGACCTCTCTAACTCGAACCTCTATAACTCGAACCTCTCTATAACTCGAACCTTTTAAGTAGTCCCTGCACCTTTTATATGTATTTTAACCTTTTTAACTCGAATTTCTATCACTCGAACTGTTTTGGTTGTCCCTTGAAGTTCGAGTTATAGAGGTTCGACTGTATTAGGTATTTATAACAAATCAAAAACCTAAATACCACATGTTTATATCTGTTTGGATTATGAGGTTTAGAGTTTAAACCGTTTAGACATCTCACCCACCCCTTACTTTTGTTTTTTCATAAAAATTTATTGTGACAAGATCAGATCATAAATCGGAAAGCCGCATGTATTTGTTTTGATACCAAAGTTCAGAATTTACCCCCTTTAAAAAACCTTGCCCACCCCCTTCCACCCTTTTTTGTTCATAAAATTCTATTGTCACCAGATCAAACCATAAATCTAAAGACCGCATGTTTCTATCTCTTTTCATAACAACGTTCTGAATTTACCCCCTTTACATTCCTCACCCACTCCTTACTTCCTGTTTCTTTCATCAAATTGTTTTCTCACCAGATCAAATAATATATTTGAAAACCGCATGTTCGTATTTGTTTTGATCTTAAAGTTCAGAATGTACCCCCTTTCCAAACCTTACCCATCCCCTACCACTGTATTTTTTTCATAATTTTTTCACCAGAAAAATTAAAAATCTGAAAACGTCATTTTTGTATCTGTTTTGATAACAAAGTTCTAAATTTGCCCCCTTTACACCCCTCACCTAACCCATACCACTGTTTTTTTCATAAAATTAGATTGACACAGGATCAATTCATAAATCTGAAAACTGTATATTCGTATCTGTTTTGGTTTCGAAGTTAAGAATTTACCTCCTTTACACCCATCACCTACCGGTGTAGGACAATTGGGCGCCGCCAAATCGGCGTCACCAACTGGGTGCCGGGCCAACTAGGCACCCCCAACTGTGCGCCGGACTAAAGTGTATATCTGTCCGTAACAAGATAGCGCCTAAACCGCTAAACCGATTTTCATAAAATTTTCAGGTAAAATAGTGTTCAACACTGTAACGAGCTGCGTATGAGGTTTTCGGAATACAGTAAATTAGATTTTTTTCAATAATTTATGTCATAACGAAAAACTCTTTGTAAAAGCTTTCGTTTCTAAGATATTTACAAAAACTGTTTTCAAGGCTGATATATCATGGAATACAGTTGAAGTTGCCTGTCAAAGATGGATCGAAGAAGGCTAGATAGAGACACTTGAAGTATGTTAATCTAATAGGCTAGCTAGGAAGGTTTCAGATCCGTCATGGATCCATTTATTTTAAACTGGGACTTTTCATCCTATAAGGATCAATCGCCCAGTTTCGCAAAGTTAGAGCAGGGCTAGAGCATTTTATACCTAGCAGGAATCGATCGAACCCGGACCGCCGGTGTGTGAAGCAAATATTGCTCTATCTGATATATTTCGGTTCAGAAATAAGAAAGTCCGCCATTTTGGATCCCTCATTTTAATTTTTTTATAGGTTTCAAAATCACAATCAGTGGCTTTAAACACCGCCAAATTTTATAGTTGATACATATCGATTCATAAATAGGAAAGTCCGCCATTATGCATCCGCCATTTTGATTTTTTTAAGTGTGAGTAACAAATTGTATTAGCTAACCTTAAGCAATGTAATCTTTCCAGTTTAAGACAAATCGGTTAGTAAATAAGAAAGTCGGCCATTTTATATTCGCTATTTTAATATTTTTATGATTTTGAGTCAAAAATCATGAAGGACTTGGTGGAGTTTCAACCACCAAGTTTCATATTTGATACATATCGGTCCACAAATACGAAATTCCGTCATTTTGGATGTTTTAAGCTTAAAAATAAAAAATCCGCCATTTTGTATTCGACATTCCTGTAATGTAAATTGTATTTTTATCAGAACACTACATCTACCAAATTTCAACACTGGACTAAACTTTACTTAACAAACTCAAATTTCATTGCGTAAGAGTTAACATGGAAACTGACAAATTTCACACGAGCGTGAATGTTGTAAACGATGCGCTAGCCGAGTAAGACAACACGCGAGTGTAAGAAAGTAACTTTCTATCGAGTTGTGTTCGCTATTTTTCCTACGAATACTGTTAAACTATACTAATTTTTGTAAAAATTGATCTTTAATTTTGCTCAAATGAAATGAAACTGCTTTTCCGCACATGTGTGGAAAAATACTTTGCAACACATATGCGTAAAAGTATGATAACAGTTAACGTCATCGTACACTTTTCCTTACATGTGCGGAAAGTACTTTTCCACTCATGTGCCGGAAAAATTCTGCACCTGGGCGAAATTTACCGTTTTCTAAGGATGCAAATCGTGTGAAATCCATTATTTTTATATGTAGTCATAGGAAAAGAATTTTTGCATAAAATCCAACGCACATAAGCCAAAATAATGGGTGGAGGTTGATTTTATAAATTAGTGTTTTACTCAAAATAGGAATTTTGTGGTACTACGAAACTACTAAAGGTGCTTGAATATCAAAAAATTGCATTATATGTTGTTTAGTAGCATTACACTTGGGGAGAATCTCCAATCGCCTCTCCGTGTGGCGGGAAGGGGTGATTTTCGGCGACCAAAATGAGCAAAAATATCATACATTAATCATGTGAGCTTAGGTGCCCATCAATTGGCAGATCATTTTATAAGATTTTGGTGTTTTTAAGTTACTCGAATTTATTTTACAAAAACGTTAAAAAAACAGCCTCCACCCGTTCAAAACTGTTGTAAAATTGTTATTTTTCTAGCCATTGCGAAAAATGGTACTTTTTCGCAACAAAAACCAAGACTTCCTTATTTAAAAAGTAAAAAACATGTATAGTATGGTTTGTATTAAGATTTTAAAGTAGGTTGATGCATATTACCTGTTCTGATTTTTCGAACATGTAATTTTGGGGGTAGTACCATGAGTGCTCAAAAATCACCAAAAAAGCTAGTTGTATATAATTACACCAGTTCAAAAAACGTGAAATTAGACAACAGTCTCTCAAAGAAAAAGGATGGTGGTATAATCCTGTGAGCTTGGGTTGCCATAAATTGGTAGAGTATTTTTTATTAGTGTTTTATGTATAGCAGAAGGCTCATGTCAATTTCTTATTTTTATAATTTTTTTCTTATTTCTTATTCTTTCGTTACCAAATGACTTAATAACTTGAAATTTTTGACTGATTGTTCTATATATAACGTCCTGACAATGTGGAATTTCCGCTAAAATTTTTGAAGTGTCACTTATTAATTTGATACTGATAAATAATAATGCATGCGAATGAAATATACACTTATAATCTCCCAAGTGAATAAATTATTTCCGGGAAATTGTGCGAAGGAACGCATGGTTTGCAAATTTTCCCGAGTCGCAAAAGAGGGAAAACGTTTTAGAAAAATCATCGTAACTAAGGAAAAATTTGTGCGAGGGAGCTTCGAAATCCGGAATACATCAAATCCTTTATATCTCCTATCATATTCTATTTTGACATCAATCATATGGTAGCTATCAAAAAACAGTTTTCGCATATTATTCTCTTTATTCAGGAGAAAAAGAAATTATATTAATAATATCAATAATAAAAATTAAATGCTTTAATAAAAGCGCTTGTTTTCCTACTTTGTTAGGAGCAAAATTTAATGGGTGAATTTACGGAAAACTACATTTAAGGTCCCTAAAATTACATTAAGGTAATTTCCCGAACTTTCGTCACCTTAAAAACTATTTTCCTATATTAAAATTAAATAGAGTAAAAACGCAAGAGCTTTTAAACGAGATAAATATTTTATAATAATATTTCGTCCCTTCACAATCTTCTAGTTTGTTTAAATGTTAATTTTTTCAATAATAAATATATTATTAAAAAGTTAACTAAGTATTTGCATGTGTCTCTAAGTTCGTCATGGTACATGTTTCCAATTCTCGTCAGCACATGTCTCAAAATACCTCATATTTTTACTGAAATATAAAAATTCACATAGGTACCTAATTACTTAAATTAACAACAAATAACAAAAAAATGTTTTATTCAAAAAAATTATATGAGTTGTAATAACAATAATTTTTTGTTACAAAAGATGCAGGACTAAATCTTTAAAATTAGTACCTTTTTGTAGCAATAATTACAAAAAGTGGGTCAAAGTAAAACATTTAGTCCATGACTCCGCCACCCTTGTTTTTTTTTTTGGGAAAAATTAATGGAAAAAAAAATCATGAACTATTTTTGAACCCTCTAGGAATTTTAGAAAATACACACACAAAAGCTATTTATATCATGGATAAGTTATTAACATTATAATCCATATTATTAGTAGGTACCTAAAAAATTTAATTAACGTCAATATTAACTAAAAAACTATTACAATCCAATAGATTTTAATATCTTGGTGCTACTAAATAAATATAATAGGAATTTACATAAAATTTAAATAAGTTAGGTAAAAACTGAAAAAATATCAATTTTTTTTTATGAAATAGGTATAAAAAAGAAAACAATTCGGGAATGCAAATATATACTATGTATTAAAGTTATCAATCAACTTAGCTGCCAGCAACGAGATTGTTACAAGAAAAAAAACTTAAGTTTATTTACTTATAGTTTTTATAAATGTATAATAATACTGCTATATGGTCTTCTAAGATAATTCTACATTTTTATTGTTGTTTATTTGTAGCATGAAAAGGCGGAAAAAAACCGCTGAAACGTCGCCAGAAAATAAAGAGGATTAAATCTCCAACGTTGTCCCGTTGGCGGCTCGTTTTCATTCATCATGATAGTGCCAGAATTTTGATAGCCCCTCAAAAAAAAGTTCGGGGTGCTGCGTTAAAATTTTGCCCGAAATTCATTAAGATACATGCCTTGATCAATTTTTTTAGTGGCGCAAAATCAAGAGCGCATACTTTTGTATTATATAATCTATTTTTAGGGATTCTAACCCTGGTTTTTTTAAAAAAACTAACCCAGATCTACCCAAATTACGTCTATGGAATGACTCAAAATTTATCAAAAATTCTGCTAAATTAATTTAAATGATAACTTATCTATTTAAATGATAACTTATCTTATCCTTAATTATTCATAGATCCATACTATCGTTATAGGTTTTTACAAAAATAAACATTATTTTTATCACAAACAGTTTTATTAAATTTATACCAACGCGATTTTTGTCCACCTCCACGCTTGTTTTTAAATCAGGTAATGACCGGCGTAATTCTTTAATTTTTTTCTCTAGCGACCCACGGTTCGTAAAGAAAGCGGTGGCCTGTTGACTCGGATGTCATGGCGGCCGTTACGTTAGTGCTACGTAACAGTTAGTCAGGGAATCAGCAGTTGCATTGTATTTTATAGCGGTTTTGGATATTTTCCGACAATTTTAAATATAAATAATAGTTCTGAGGTTGCTATACATTTAATAAAGTCTATAACTAAAAAAAATGTTATCATGTGTACTTTTTTAATCGTTTTTCTTTTAAACTACAACCAAACGTAAACAATGGCTCCAAGCCATTTTTATTGCTTTAAGGTTGATCGAATAATCTAAGTTAGGTATTCAATCAACGCTTAAAGTTAATTATAATCTCATAGAGCTTTTTCTATCCCTCCTTCCTAAAATTGGAGAAAGACTTGTGCATTAAAAATTATATAATGTGACAATACATTTTTTTATTATATGCCTCAATCAATAATTAATATCAAATAATACATTTAAAAAAATGAAACCCGACTATACAGTTTGGCGACTTTAAATTGAACGCTGGCCCAAGAGGGTTAATATTTGTTTATTAATTGAGTTTTTTCACGGGCTTTCTTCCTGACACAAAAAATGTTTGGCCGTACCTCCGGAAAGAGGTCTACTGATGACATACAACTCATTTTTTTCACCCAACTTGCAGTACCTTATTCTAAAGCTTACGAAAAAAGAAAAACAACGGTATACATTGTATACCCTAAAACTAAACCGTTGTTTATACTTTTTTATTAACTTTCAAATGCAGTGTCATCACAAGTGGAGTCATCCTCTATGAAAAAATAGTTGTATGTGAGTAAGGGGTTAACCAAGGGTCCGACCAAAAATTTTTTGCTGACATGTTTTTACTTATTTCTAAAAAGCCAATTATTAACCCGCTAGAAGCAGCGTTTCGTTCAAAATCGCCACCCGTATATACGCTGCTTAACACTTAAACGCTCAATAAATATTTTTTTAGCATCATTTATTTAGATAGAAATATTTTTATTAAGTGCTATGCAGTACAAGCCAAGCGTGTTTTATTATTTTTTTATTTTTTTTATTTAATGTCTAAACCAAAGATTTGCACGGGCTTTAGATATGGTAAAAATTGATTCTGAAAATTGTTTGATAGAGCGCATGTATATCGCGAACTGACGTTTGGTTAAAAAGCTAACAAGGTGTATACGTCATGGGTCATTGATTCTTTTTTTTTATTTAAAAACTTTAATTTTATTCTTTGCCTACACAAACACTAACAAATACATTTTTTGCCAATAGGAAAGAAGGGCTGCTAAAGAGTTCCGATAAAAAAGTTTAATTAAATTGAACTAGATATTCTATATAAGTTAGGAAAAGTATGTAGAATAGTGTCCTTAATTTAATATTTATATATTTATTGGAATTTTTATCATAAATTTTTAAATTATTAAATTTTTTATTAAATGTTTGTATTTTTCCGACTTTTAAATATACCTTTATTTATCTCATCATGTGATGTATATATCTCTCTTTATATTGATCGTGTAGCAGGATAACTGGCGCGTCACAGGCTGCCGAGTTTTGATTGGCCGGGTATTCCCAGACAACCATTTCTTTTCGAACCATGGGTAGAGACCGTGATTGCAAATGAGCGAAGAAAGATACATGCACAATATGCTGCCATCTAGCTGCTATCTGTTATAGTTTTACATAGGCATTCACAAATTATTTCAATAGGCTTTGGTTTACAAAAGTAGCGCACTAATTAAAGGTCGTTTATTTTCAATTCGGATTCTACTAGATTTTCTACTGCCCACTAGATCAAACATTTGCCCACCAGATGAAGATCTCAATCTACCAGATCTAGTAAAAAATCTACTAAGTTGGCAACCCTGGCAATGTTTTTTTTACAGTTGCCGGTTTAGCATATATCGGGCTGTTAACAAATTATTATGAAAAATCATTGCACTTATTTTTTTTCTAACTTTGTGCAATAGGATTCTTAAAATTGTCAAAACAAAACTAAATCATTGTCATTATAGGCAAATTTTTAAGCTTCTTTAAAAATGTTTTTCACCCAACCTACTTGAGAAATCAAACATACATAGTCGTCTTGTTTAAACCTTAAATTCTGCCGTCGTGAAACAAGAATGGCGGCTGTTTTAGTCAACACAGAGAGGTAAATCGCATCACATCAGGCCTACCTGTGCTAAATTGGATTAAGATTAACATCTGACAGGCTTAAAACATTTCCGGATAAAATTTACATAATGATGTAAATCTTAGTAGCGCATCATTTGGGCACAGTATAGTTAAGATACGTCAACGTCGCGCGTCTGGAACATACATAATATACCTAAACCTTTAAGTGTATGAAGAAATTAAGTCAATAGAAATCAGGATAGGTTTTTTGACATTTTATTTAAAATAATGGTCTTTGATTAAAAATATGTTGCGAAAAACTACGAGTTACATATCTTACCTATGTCTTTTTATTTTGCATTAAAAAAATAACTAAGTTGGTAATTTTAGATATGTAGGTTATAGTTAAAAATAGTGTATCGTAGAATAGTTGTGGAAGATTTTTTAAAACTGCTGTAGATAGATTGGTAATAGATCACACAATTGTAGGTCACTGGGTGTTTGCCTCCAGTTTGAGTTGGAGGGACTGAGTGACTTCATAAATCCAAGATGGTGGCTTTTTACTGCTTTTTCGTAAACTTTGGCTTATAGCGTTAGTTTTACAGAAATACAATACATAGGTTTTTGTTTGCAAGAGAACACCAACTAATATAGTGAAGAAACAAGCTTTATGTCTTAAAAACTAACAAAGATATTTTTTTTTAAATACTAAAAAACAGTAACTTTTTTTTGCCGGAAAAAAAATTAAAGAAAGAAGTTTAGGAATATCTCAAATTGAATGGTTATGGATTACTTAGTTTTAGATCGCTTGGTGTTTGCCTCAAATTTGGACAAGAGCTCCTGTGTAATGTGATAAATCCAAGATTGCGCTTTTTTCCATTTTTTCCACAAACTTTTGGTTTTATTTTTTGTCACATCAACTTTAGAGAAAAATCATATGAAATATGATTTGTTCGAAATAGAACACAGTTATTTTTTTTAATATTTAAAAATTTATAAAGATTCTAGATTGAGCAAAAAAGTTATAGACTACCCTCGATTGATTGGTGATGTATTACTAAATGTTCTTGTATGTCGCTTGATCTTTGCCTCCAATTTGAGTGAAAGAACCTGTGTGACGTCATACATCTAAGATGGCGGCTTTTTTCATATTTCCTGGTATTTCCCAGTAATTCCTTTAATTTCAATAGTATTTCCTAGTATTTCCCAGTACTTCCTAGTACTTCCCAAGTACTTCCCGGTATTCCTAATATTTCCTAGTATTTCCCAAATAATTCCTAGTTCTTCCTTATGATACATTTCTTTTAAAAAACTTAAATATCTCGATAACTAACGAACCGTTTAAACGAGCATTAAACCAACTATCATAAATTTTTATGCTGTACAGGGTTTTCCAAGTTAAGTGACCACCACTGCTAACTATGTTACTATTTAAGATATAGTAGAATTCTTGATGCTCTTTAAGGTGCTCATATAAAAAAAACAAGCATCGCGTTTTCGAGTTTTTTCAGAAAACATTATTTTTTTTAATTGAAGACCCTGTATTTTATATAAATGACTTCATAATCTAAAAAAAATATAAAATACAGGGTATTGAATTAAAAAAAAAATTGTTTTTTGAAAAAACTCAAAAACGCGATGATCGATTATTTTTTATTTGACTTTTTTTGAAAAGAAAAAGCTAGAATAACGTAGTTTTTACACACATCAATTGAAAATCTAATTTTCAACAAAAATTAGTTAAGCTAACTCAACTTCCTTTTTGCTTTCATGGAAAGTTCTGGAAATGCATACCAAAGTCTGGAAAAGTTTTGAAAAAATCCGAAAATGTTCTAGAAAAGTCTAGAAGTTGTTCAGGAACACTCTGAAAAAATTATTTAAATGTCTAAAAACATGTTTAGGTAAAGTGTAAAAAATGTATTGGAATAGTGTATACATGTTCTGAAAAAAATCTTAAAATAGTTTGGAAAAGTTTTAATTTTTTACATTTTCTGAATAAACGGAGGCCGCTAGAGAGTTTGTAATTAGCCTGACCCCAATGACCTATAAACGGTTAAAAAGGGAATTTTATTGTTTATAATAAAATTAAATAAAACTTGTAAAAAAGTTTAATGTTATTTCAAAATTGATTTAATTTACGGACGTCCCTCATTTGTTACAGATAAAACTAATCTTGCCTTGTTATACATCGTTTAAAAGGAAATTTTATTCTCTATAATAACGTTTTAACAACATTTTTTGATATTCAGCTTTGTTTTTAAGAAAATGTATATTTTTTTCATTTTTTTACATTACCTTAATAAACGTACGCGCGCTGGTGGGGTTGTCGTTAGCCGTACGCCACTGTTTCATATATTATTAAAAATGAAATTTTATTGACTATATTAGATAATTACATATTTTTCCCTAAGAAGTTTTATGTTTTGGGGGTCTGCGGGGTTTTCGGGGCTTTTTGCAGCTAAATTTTAAAAAGCTAAAATAATTTTATTTTAAGGTTAGATTTTACACATTTTTGATGCATTTATGTGTAATCGTAACTTTGGGGCTTTCACTTAAAAAAAGTATTAAAAATTTGAACACTACTATAAGTGGTGGGGGGGGGGAAGGTAATAAAAAATTAGACCAAAAACTGGATTGGGAACATCGTTAATATGTGACCTATTCTTAGAATCCATTGTCAAACAGCGGTCCTCATATTTTGCATACTCAACTACCTCCAGCGTACTAGTCGTAGCGTAAAAATAATTGCCTTAACCAGACAGAGTAGCTCATAGAACATATATTCCATCTTTTTTTAAATCGGTTAAGCAGTTTCTGAAATTAGCAGTAACAAAAAATTGTCATCTAACTTACCATATTTTAGCTCACACATATACTATACTATTATAGTAGTGTCAGCTATGGTGATCCTAATTTTTTCGAGAAAAAAAAGTAGATGATTATGAAACTTTTTTGTTGCGCCGTCTGTCTGTCTGTCTGTCTGTCTGTATGTATGTATGTCCGTCTGTAACGACCAACGCGCATAACTCAAAAACCGCATGGCTGATTTTAATGAAATTTGGTAACTACGCTGGGTCTTGGGTCGAGATGGTCCCATTTAAAAATGATCAAAATCCACCGAACACAAGCCAAATAAAAGGGTGGTGGTAGATTTCAAAAATTAGAGTTTATTGAAAATATGGCGTGTCTGATATCAAACGAAAGGTAATTGACTCTGGAGTTAAATAAAATATATTTCAGTCTTTTTATAAAGTGTGGGGGTAGATTTCAAAAATTAGAGTTTACGTGAAAATATGGCATGTGTGATATCAAACGAAAGGTAATTGAGTCCGGAATTAAACAAAATACATTTTAGTTTTTGGTTTTTTTAAGGGTGGTGGTAGATTTCAAAAATTTGAGTTTGTCAAAACATGGCTTGTGTGGTATTAAACGAAAGGTAATTTAGTCTGGAGTTGAATAAAATATATTTCAGTTTTTAGTTATATTAGCACGTACACTATAACTATAGTACCTAGTCTGAGCTTAGGGGCCCATATATTGGCAGAGTATTTTGTTTCTAACATTGCGTTGTCACTAATATTCGCACACAAAGTGAAGAAACCATTAAAATATTCGATCTGACAGCAATGACGCGTTTGCGCAGTTTGATGTATTTCCTGTATTTCCCAAGTATTTCCCGGTATTTCCTGGTATTTCCCGGTATTTCCTAGTCATTCCTAGTATTTCCCCTAGTTTGTAAACCAAAAGGAAATACCGAGCTACCCATCGGTTTTTTGTTTGCAAGAGAGAAGTTATTACCTAATATAGTTAAGAATTCAGTTTTATATGTTAAAGGCTAACAATTATTTGGCCAAAAAGTTTTGTTATATTTTTTATTATTATAAAATTATATATTTGTTAGTATATAAGACATAAAGTTAGTTTTCTACATTCATCGCTGTCCTCTTCCATATTATCAGTTTATCTGTAAAACCAATTTAGCAAAAGTTATTAGCCAGTTTGTAAAAAAAAATGAAAATGCCGCCATTTTGGATTTATGTCGTCAAATACCTGACGACTTAACATTGGGTCCTAAACTTTTTTGCTCAATTTTAATTTTTTTTATCACTTAAAAAATAACAATATCTTTTATAGTTCTTAAAAATTAAAGCTTGCTAAAACGACAAGTTTAATTGCTGTTCTATGGCAAACAAATAACAACTTATATAATTTTTCCGTAAAGTTGATATGGCAAAAGTTAAATACAAAAAGCTTGTGAAAAAAATATGGAAAAAATCGCATGGAAAAAGGCCATCTTGGATTGATAAAAGTGTAGGAACTAGAATGGTTCCCACAGAGCTAGGGATTGGGAAGTCTATCAAGCCTCCTGATTATTTCAACATCTTCCTGTGCTAAAAGCAATCAATATCCAACGACGACGCACAAAGGGGTCAATCAGGTGTAAAAGTGGAAGAAACTAAAAAAACACAAATAGACATATACAATATCTGGAACTCAAATTATGTAGCAAACTAGTGGGCGCTGAAAATGCAACAGAGTATTTTTACACGTTTTTGAGTATGACGTGAGTTTGACACTTTAAAAAGCGTCTGTTTAATTTTTATGATAATTACATACAAATTATTGAATAATTATGTATTACTTTCTCTAATTCTATAATAAATTTTTTTACGATGGAGACATCCAGCACAGGTAATTTAACCAAAAAGCACTAAATACCAATATCTAGCTGTAGGTTATCATAGAGTAATCATATTTTTTAAACTAAGAAGTCAAGTATTATTAGAATTTACCTTAAAGAAATATAAAAAGTATAATTTAGTGTGTGATAAAATTTTGTTAAGCAAAACTATTGTCACTTTTTTGTTAATTCAATGTTTCTTAACAAAATAAAAAAAAAAGATGGCTGCGCTTTCTTGCGCCTTTTTGAGATTTTTAATATTAAAAATAAAGTGCCTACATACGACCCAAGTAAAAGAAATTAAACTATACATCTTAAATATGAAACTGTTTATTAACGAATTTTTCTTAAATAAAAAGTGTTTAATTGACTAAAAATTTGATTGATAGTTTTTTAGCATAAATTTGATTAACTCATTAAATTTAAAGATGGCGGACGCGTAAAAATTAGGAAAAGCTTCGTTCGAAAAAATTTTAAAATAAAGGATTTTAATCAAATTGATATAAACAAATTTTTAGGCCTATAAAAAGCTAAGTGAATTATGGTAGCGGTTACAGTTACTTTAGCTAAAAGGAGTGGAGGGAGGGTAAATCTTCGAAAGTCAAATTTTGAAGCAAAACTTTTACAAACTTGCCGTTTTCGTATTATTAACTTCGGAAAGGTGCCCGAAAATTTTTCAAAAATATCATTTTAACAGATCTTTGTTTTGGAAAGGGTTAAGTGGATTATCAAAGGACCACGCACTAGTTTATACAGACCTTATGGAGAATTTCTTTAATTTTACTTGTTGTTTAAAGTTAATATTAATAAAACAATGTTAGAAAGCAAAACAATTACACATGTGTGGAGTGTGTCTACAAAATAATATTAATAGGTCTTATTTTAACATAAATTTTGCCCTTATGTCATTTTTTTACAATGATCTTTAATACAAAACCTAATTTTGTATGTAGAGAATAGCAAAATGCAAGCAAAAAATAAACAACTTTTATCCAAAAAGATTTGCATTAAATTCCTTTTTTTTAGAAAATGGTAAAATTAGTTTTTAGATGCAATATAAGTAAAAAAATATGCATGCATATGTCTTATTGAGGACATTCTGTACAATATAATATTTTTAGGTGACTCCTCTTCCTATTTCAAAATTGACGCGTCCATGATTTTATCTCCAAGTTTTAAAAAATATGTGATTCCAGGCTTTTCGGACATAATGTATATTATGAGCCAGGTTAAATAACTTAAACAGAAATATTATAAAATGTAGAATTTTTAAACTCATTTTTATAAAGTGTTAAGGTCTTAATTACTTTTTTGTGTAAAGTACTTAAACTTCTTTTTAAAAAATCTATTTTTAAATCACCCTGTAAAAAAAACAAATATTAAAGCTTTATAAAATATTAAACAGGTGCATTTTAACCTATATCACAATAACCAATACACATTATTTTTGTTTCTACTATTTTGGGTGTTTAAATAATTATTTCCGACATTAGCTCCATTTGGCCCCTCTGTGCGACGGTACGTTAGCGTGGCGGTGCCGGTATACATCGCACGTTACCTGACGTGTTAGTCCCGCATTTCCATGGCTTATCGAAATAAGCGCGCACAGTCAGGCTACTATTAAGGCGCTATCTTTTCCTCGAAAATAAAGCTCAGTGCAGTCTTCAAATTTATATTAACAGCTGTGGCTGATTCAATTGAGGACTTAAGCTTTTTGTCCCTTTTTTTGTTTTACAAAAATAAAATTTGAGGTTCTGATATAAATTCATACATCAAGAAGCATCCACACCACGGGCCGATGGCTATTATTGCCAATAATCGATTACATCGGAAATGTAAAAGCACTCTCCCTTATTGTGCAAGCACCATCTGCGCTTTCATTACGAATCCATACCGTCACATTAGAACGACGACGGCCTTTATTAAATTATAAAATGGACACATACCAAGTAACTAATGGACAAATGTAAGTCAGATTGAAAGGTGGTAAATATCAAGGATATTGTGTCACTGTAATTTTATTAAAAAATAAAAAAAGGCGCTGACTGTGACGAAGCACGGCACCCCGACACAAAATATGATTTCGGAACGTACCGGCAACTAATCTAATCATGTCATTGACTGAACTTATACATTATTATCCGATTATTTACCATCTCTTTCTAAACTAATGTATCAGTAAGGGCGCTTAATAATATTAAACACACATGAGTCTAATAACTAAATAGTGGTCTACTCGTTTTATTTAATAAACTCACACATTAAAATCCAGCTACTTGTTCTCTCTTTTTAACTCAAAGTAGTGGGACGGGCGCACCCAATCTAAAACAGTCATGCCATTTTGACAATCAACGTCAGTCGATTTTCTGATGCACACAGTGGGCTCGCGGACCTAATTTTTGGCCAAAAAGGGTTAAATTAAAAATATACTGAAACTTCTAAACACCTTTACTAAAAAGAGTAGAGAGTCCAGCAGGCCTTGAACAACTATGATTTAATTAACGTAACTTTCAGTTATTTTTTAGAAGTGTCATTTTTCGCGTTACAGTACCGTATTTGTATGGCGGTTTGATCCAGATTTTAAGCCATTTTACGACAATATTTTATGTTGTATAAAATTCGCATACAATAAATCTTGGTAAAAGAGGTAGGGGAAAGGGGGGCAAAATGGGGTACGCGGGTAAAGCGGGATATCGCAGGTTTAAGTAAATTGCGCAAAAATGAAACCTGTTAATATCAGATGTTTTATCCTTATAACTGGTTCAACTCTCTGCAATATGATTGGTGCTGGTCGGCTGAGCTTAAGTTGGTTTTTGCTCAATGTGATGTTGTGCGCTGCTTATTGCGCATTTTGTGACGGTAAGTACATTTTTTACAGACTTCTAAAATTTTGTTTACATTGAAAAATTAGTGGGTTTATGTATTATTTATATTTAAACACATCGCCCGTAAAATTCGTCCTTTACTATGTATGATTTTTGTTTGAATTTAACTGGTGGTTTGGGGCAAAACGGGGTTTTTTTATTGGGCCAAAATGGGGTACCTTGTTATACCTAGTAACCTACACCCCATTTTGCCCAAAAAAAATTTTTATAGCATTACTGAAAGTCGTATTTTATGTTGTCTTTGCAAAAAATTGAAGCAAAATTCGTGTAGGAGAGTCGACAGCGATGACTTGGTTACTAAATTTAATTATTATAAAATGTATTTACATTATATTACAACTTTTTAATTTTGAAATAAGTATTTTTAATTTGTTTAACATTTTAATAAATAAAACTGGTCTTACAAAAATATTGATTCTAAATTACACAACCTCCCGGCCTGTTTCGCCACATAGGCACCCCATTTTACCAAAGGCAACTTTTTACAAAAACAAAAGTATGATGGAGTTATAAATCGTTTAAACTGAAAAGTAGAACATAAAGATAACGTATCTCGCCAACTTAACTCCAAATGACGGACGCAATGGTGACCACTTAATAGGAAAAATAAGCCTATAAAATTAAGTCTTCCATTTTGCCCCCCTTTCCTCTAATTAGACTTTCTACCTGTACATTTTGATTCAAATTTTGATGTGTAGACAGGTCATTTCTGAAATTCTATAATACGATAAATTTCTTATAAATGTTGGACAAAAATGTTGCTTCCCTCATCAACCATGTTTTTAAAAATTTTATTTTTATAAAGAGTATGTATACATATTTTTCAAAAATTGTACTTTAAAATCTGCTGCCACAAGTTGCAGGTATGAAATATATTATTAATTTACTAAAAATGGATTTCTTCGAGAAAAACTGAAACTCAAAAAAAAGCATGTCAGTCTTAACAAAAGTTTTTGTTTATTATTTTTAAAGCACTTTAGGCTAAATTAAACAAATAAACATGGAAAAATATCTATTAATAAAAAATATAAATAATGTATAAAAAAATTAAAAGTTCACTGTGACACGTCATTTTAAAGAAATATTTATACTTATTTAAAAATCAAATAAAAAGATGGTCACTCCATAATACAAACCAACTGCAATATCTCAAAAACCGAAAATTACAGATGAAACTTTTACAGGTGGATTGTTTATGAAAGAAAAAATTAGGTAAAAAAGCTTTTAAGGTAAACGGTTCTATTTCAAATCATCAGCAGTTTCCCAAACCTGACTTTTAACACACTAGTATAAAAAAGTGAACGCTTTAAAAATATTTATTTTGTTGGACTTAAAAACAAATTTTTCTAGAAAAAACATTCTTATTTGTTTATGCAGTCCTTAAAATTGCAGGTTCTTATCCGCTACAAAGTTAGTGTTACGTTTGTATTATTTTTTAGTTTTTGGTAGAGCCAAAGAATAAATACCGTTTAACTTTTTTTAATATTTTTAATTTTTAGTTTGATTTTTAGTTTATGTTATTATGTAAACTCCTCATCCTTTTCAACGCAGCTTTGTCGCACATTACACAGTGGGCTTTAACCTTAAATAACCTAAGTACCAGGTTTGACACAAATCGGTTAATAAATATAGGATAGTCTATAGGATAAAGATTTTGGGTCCGCCATGCAAGTTTTTTTTTTGTTTGAGTAAAAAATAATAATAAGCGGCGTTAAACAACGCAGAGTTCTAGATATAATACATATCGGTTTAAAAATGTAAAGGTTCTGCATTTCGGATCCGCCATGATATTTTTTCTAGGTTTGAGTCAAAAATCTTAATTATCGGCTTTACACACCCCAAAGTTCCAATTTTGATACATATCGGTTCATAAATAGAAAACTCTGCCCTTTTGGATCCGTCATATAATTTTTAAGTTTGATTTCATAATTATACTCAACGACTTTAGACACGCCAAAGTTCCAAATTTGAAACCTATTGGTAAATAAGTTTTTTTAAATTTAAGTCAAAATATATATTTAGCGACTATTAACACTAAATTTAATACTTACGGGTTCATAAATAGGAAACTTCGCCATTTTGGATTCGCCATTTTGATTGTACATACTTCTTTCTCATTTCAAAACAAAATATTGTTACAAAACCTATTTTTCTAATTTTGGTCAAAAATCAGATCCGGGAGCCCACTGTGCAGCGCTATGAGTTGGACAGCAATAAAAAATAAGCTGTGCTTTAAAAAGAGATGCAAATGATTATGTTCCAAAATTACAATTTATGTCGGGGTGCTAATGTCAACCTACGTCACGAGTCAGCGCCTAATTAAATTATCGTCAACTATTTCATACTGTGACTATTTCGGGGTCTTTTCTTTAGGTAAGGGCAAACAATATAAACTGCTCAAAAATTGAAGTGAGCCACCCCATTTTTTTGGACATTTTTAAAGTAAATTTATTCCTAAACGAAACGGTTAATTCCCATAGAATTTTCTATGTGATATAGCTTCGATTATCCTCTTTTAATGTTTGGTTTCGTTGTTGTCCTGCGCTTGACAGATAACTTTACAGGGTTCACAACTCAAGTGTAACAAAAGTGCGAAAGTTTGCACGGTTCCCATTTCCCGTACGATTTTTTTTTTAATTTAATGGCACAAAATTTCCAGCTAAAGCCAAAAACAGTAATTTATCAGTTTTTTAAATTTCCCTTTGGTTTCGGAGATATGATGTTTTTTCATAAAATTGTACTTTTTCTGATTTTTAGTTTGACGTTTCTACCCGGTTTGACCTACAGTTACCAAATTAGCTATAAGACAACCCAAATATTGACCTTTTCGAACCTTGTACGCCATTGTACCCTCGATAATCACTGAGCACAATCAGGGGCGTGCAAAAATAATTTTTCATAAATTTTCCTTTTTATGCCTAAACCTGAGTTTCACCCTCTATAGGTGATTTGATTTGTTAAAATATCACCAGTGGCGTCAGAAGGATTTTTTGTAAAAATGCCAATTTTTTCGCAAAGTCCATGGATTCAGACGAATTTTCTCACTCCACTACAGATGATTTTGCTGTTGACTCAGTAAAAATGATAGAGCAGAGCTTATACCACGTGCGCCATCTAATTTAGGTTGTAATATCTCAAAAACGAAAGTTTTAAGAGTTGAAAAAACTGAAATGTGAAATGCGTTGGAACCAGAAATTTTATGCTTTGGTTGCGCTTGTCGTCTTGAGCATTTTAATGTATCATACGCAAAAAAAGGTTGAGAAATAAAAAATAACTACCGATAAAAATTTTAGTGACCTTATTTGCAAAGCAATTTTGCTACCAGATCTTTCATTTCTTGACCGATTCCTGTAAACGACAAATCAAAATGCTCAAAAGATGGAGGCTGATAAAACGAGACAACCAAAATTATTATGTACTGTTGGACCACTGTTTAGGAAAATTTAAAAAAATTAAATCAGTTTTTACATGGACCTACCAAAAACCCCTATCACTGCAGTGCTCTTCGGGCCATTAGAATGACAGATAAACATCTAGTGTCAGTTTGGTTTTATCCGAAGGGCACTGATATGATATAGGGGTTGTTGGTAGGCCTATCTAAAAACTGATTAAATTTTTGAGTAAGCCAGCAGTACCTAATAATTTTGGTTATCTTGTTTCATCAGCCTCCATGTTCCGAGCATTTTGATGTATTATAAATCGGTCAAGAAATGAGATAT
Source organism: Aspidapion aeneum (assembly GCA_963576565.1). Taxonomy (NCBI): domain Eukaryota; kingdom Metazoa; phylum Arthropoda; class Insecta; order Coleoptera; family Brentidae; genus Aspidapion; species Aspidapion aeneum. The sequence goes on from OY755038.1 coordinate 58,123,097, forward strand.
CTGGGAGCAAAATTGCTTTGTAAATAAGGTCACAAAATATTTTTTATCGGTAGTTACTTTTTTATTCTTCAACCTATTTTTGTGGATCATACCTTAAAATGCTCAAAACTACAAGCACAATCAATCAATCAATCAATTTATTTATTGCTTCTAGAAATAAATTACATTTTATAGCAAGAAGTTCTGCAAAAAAAATACAATATAAACAAAACTATAAGCACAAACAAAACATAAGATTACTGGTTTCAACGCATTTCAGTTTTTTTCAACTCTTAAAACTTTCGTTTGTGAGATATTACAACCTAGATCAGAGGGCACACGTGGTGTAAGCTCTGCTGTACGTTTTTACTGAGGCAACAGCAAAATCATCTGTAGTGGAGTAAGAAAATTCGTTTGAATCCATGGACTTTAAGAAATCTGGCATTTTCACAAAAAATCATCCTGACGCCACTGGTGAAATTTTAACAAAAATGAGAAAACCGTCTGGGCAGAAATGTTCAAACCTTATTAAAACCTATTTTGCACTTACCTAGAGTTGATATCAGATTACCTACAGAAGGTCAAACTCAGGTTTAGGCATAAAAAGTAGAATTTATGAAAAATTATATTTGCACGCCCCTGATTGTGCTCATTGGTCATCCAAGGTACAATGGCATACAAAGTTTAAAAAGGTTGGGTTGCATCATAGCAAATTTGGTGGCTATAGGTTAAACTGGGTAGAAACGTCAAACTAAAAATCAGAAAAAGTACAATTTTATGGAAAAAAAATCATATCTCGGAAACAAAGAGAAATTTAAAAAACTGAAAAATAACTTTTTTTGCCTTTAGCTGACTGTCATTTTGTGTCATAAAAATTTTTTTGGAATAAATCGTACGGGAAATCGGAACCGTGCAAAATTTCGCACTTTTATTACACTTGCGTTGTAGCCACCCTGTGAAGCTATCTGTCAAGCACAGGACAACAAAGAAACTAAACATTAAAAGAGGATAATCTATCTAAATAAGCTATATCATATCGAAAATTGTATGGGAATTGACAATTTTGTTTAGGAATAAATTTACTTTAAAAATGTCCAAAAAAATGGGGTAGCTCACTTTAATTTTTGAGCAGTTTATTTATATTCTAATAGTATCACTTATAAATAAGAGTCTATGCAAAAAGTCCCACGACATTCCATATTGCCCGTTGCATTTTGCAATTACTTATTTTCAAGTGTGGAAAAATCTTCAAAAAGTGTAAAAGTATATTTACTTGCTACCTATAGTAGGGGTAAGTGTACTTAAAATTGGATACTTAAGAATTAAAAATTTATACAAAAATAAGTTTTGACTTTATTGGTTTAAAACATTATGCTATTTATCAGATATTCTTTTTCGTTTGTTATAGTTCATTTGTAGTACGTTAAAAAATAAAAAATAATTTGTTATTTTGAAAAATCTAGACCACTTCAGTTTCCCATGTTACCCTAATTGTGCAGGTAAAATTAGAAATACTATTAAGGTAAAATGGGATATAAAATTACCATTGAAAATACAAAAAAACGGGTTTAATAAAAAAAATTAAATAAATACGATACAAAGATATAACTAAAACGAGATATAATTTGTTTAAACAAATCATCTAGGAATCTTAATAATAATAGGCTCTTTATTTTTAATATGGCACAAAGATAAGTATACAACTTAAACAAATTATTTATTGGTTAAATAACAACCTTTTAATAACCAGTAAAAGAATCCCAATAATGCTTATTATAAAAAAAGAAACAGAAGTTTAAAATACACAAAATTAATAAGTTTTCATCAGTTATTTAAGTGAGGTAAAACGGGATATCATATTTTAGCTATTTTAGCAATTTCCCATTTTACCTCAATCCCATATAAAATATTTAGGCTAATCCACATTGTTTCTCATTTAGCCAAAAACAGCATGTTTGATGACTATAAACTTCACAAATATCAACAGCAGAATATAATTTCTTACGTTATTTAGTAGTCAATTCTTACTGCATTTAAATAAAAAGTTACAAGCTGACCTAAAATTTTTTAACCAAATAATTATTTGAGTTATATTGCTTACAGTTTGTTTCTTGGGGCATTTTGAAAGAGGGTGACTGTACGTACCTACACATACACAAATGCACCTTCCAATATGCATTATTAGGTTTCAAGAGTTAATATGTTTGTTTAATTGTTTCCAGGTTATAGCATTTTTAATGTTTTAAAAGTAGAGTCAACTTGTGAATTTAAAAAATGAGAAATTTGACAATTAGTTTTATATTTATTGTAATTAAAAAATGTTCAATAGCTTTCCAGAGGGTTTTTGTACATATTTAAAGCCCCATTAATAAAAACGGAAAAGAGAGGTTTGATGCAAAATGTAATGAAAATGAAATATTTTTATGGCCTTATCTACTACCTTATTATAGTTTGGTGCATCATTTAAGCAGCCAAGTGTCTACTACGTCGTATAGGCTACTTTTTTCCCTAATGGCGTAAAAGTAGCGATGTAGTTGTTGTTAGCCCGCGGTTAGAAAAAACGATAACTGCAATGGACTGTAAATATTTTAAATTAATGAAAGCGCGAACAAACATAAATATAATTTTTTTTTTATTTGTCAAACACACTGTGTTTTTTTTTATTACAATCTAGTCAGTAAGACTAATTAGCAATTTTGTTTTAACTTAATTTACTAGAAGAGTCAGATTTAAACTTAGGGTTCACTCAACAGTTCTCCCCGCTTTGTTTAGTCTGTAACTCACAATTGTGTTGTGTTTATAGCATTATTTTGTTTTATGTGTAATTCACTTAGTTTACTAGCTCAAACGGCTTCACTCTTTTTAGTCGTCGAACTAGCATAGTATTGTCTAGAAGCTGAATTGCTTCCACATTCACATGCCGATGGAGTCTATCTTCATGGCTTTTTGCGTACTTTTTTATAGTCTCTGCTACAGTTTCGATTTTTAGATCTCGATGAAGGTCACTATTTCGAACGTACCAAGGTGCATTCACAATGTTTCTTAATACTTTATTTTGAAATCTGTACAACTAGAATGTTACTCTCTTTAGCACAACCCCATAGTTGAATACCATATGTCCATACTGGTTTCAGTATTTGTCTATAAAGCAGTAACTTATTATGAATTGTTAAATTGGACTTCCTTCCAATTAGCCAGTTCATTTTTCTATACCTTATCTCAAGTTCTTCTTTTTTTTTCTTAACATGTGCTTTCCAGCGCAATTTGGTATCAAGTATCATACCTAGATATTTTGCCTGATTCGAATATGGTACTGGAATGTTGTTAATTGTTATTTGTATGTGATTTATATTTTTGTTTGTAAAATCAACATGAATTGATTTGGTTTCATTTAATTTTATTCGCCACTTTGTGGTCCAACTGTGAATTTGGGTGACTGCATCCTGAAGTTTCTCTATACATTTTTCAATAGATTTTTCTACCGTCAATAAACCAGTATCATCGGCAAATGTTGCTAAGTGACAATTTTCTGGCTTTGGGATATCACAAGTGAATAATAAGTATAGATAAGGGCCTAGTACGCTACCCTGGGGCACGCCTGCTTGAATTTCTCTTAAATTTGAGTATGAGTCTTCCTGTTTTACTCTAAAATGTCTATCAGATATGTATGATTCCAAAATATCCGAATACTATTTTGGCAGAAACCTTTTTAGTTTAAAATTAAGGCCTTCATGCCACACTTTGTCAAATGCTTGTGCTACATCTAGAAAAACTGCAGAACAAACTTTTCCCTCTTCTAGTGCTTTTTCTATTATATTAGTAATTCTGTGTACTTGATCTATCGTGGAATGCTTGTCTCGAAAACCAAATTGGTGAGATGGAATAATTTCTTGTCTTTCTATGATGGGTTTTATTCTTTTAAGCAATAATTTTTCATAGTGCTTGGATATAATTGGCAGCAAAGATATTGGCCTGTAAGATGACACGTCATGGAGTGGTTTTCCCGGTTTTGGAATCATGATAACTTCTGCAACTTTCCACAGTTTAGGTACGTACCTAAGCCTAAAAGACGCATTAATTAGGTTGCATAGTTTTACGATAGATTTTCTGGGGAGTTGTTTTATGACTACCCCGTTAATAAGATCATACCCTGGGGCTTTTTTCGAATTAATATTTTTGATTTCTGTTAATATTTCTTTTGGTGATGTAAGCTTAATATGGTCCTCGATTTGATGGGGTTCATTTAAATGAAAGTGTTTATCTGGTGCTTCGTGGGGCTGAAATGTTTTTTCTAAATGACTTGCAAAAATATCTGCTTTTTCTTCGTTACTCCTTGCCCACTGGTTGTTAGATTTTCGTATGGGTGGAATTTGGATAATTGGTCTTTTAAAATCTTTGGTTGCTTTCCAAAGGGAATAGTCGGTATTTTTATCATCTGTAAGTTAGTAGTGTAGTTGTGCGGGTTCTAATTCAATTGGTAACATGCCATCCAGTTCTGCCTGTCTGTATGTCTGTTGCTGAAGAAGTGAACTTGGTATGACCTTGGGACTAAAAGAAGTGTGTAAGAAGTTGTGAGCAATGACGTAACAACCAGAGGCTGTTGAAAGGCCCTATTGGTCAATGAGTTAGGTGCCAATCCGAGAGTAGGTAAAACGGGGTGTTTTTTTAGTTTGAGCTTCACTAGGTTAGCCTGGTCTAGGTAAGTCTTAATGTGAAAAAGGCCTTAGGTAATTGTTGGTTAAAAAATAAAATAATTTCTAAAAATATTTGTTAAAATTAATCGGGATTGTCTGTGTATCTCTTATCATTGTTTATGCAGTTATAGTATAACCTTATGACCCACACACGTTCCTGTTTTATCTAATACAGCTGGTTACTTATGCTGTACAGGATGTCTCAAAGTAAATAATGCTAAAATTAAAAACTCAAAGTATGTTTTAATTATATACTTTTATTCATATATATCATATAAACCACACTCATCTCGACCATCAAATTTAAAAATAATTGATTGAAGATGTTTTTTCGTGTTATAGTTTGGATATATTTTCGTATATTCCAGCGCTGCCTCTGTTAATTTACGTTTCCATATTGTAGGTAATAATGGGTATAATGTTGGTAGTTTTTCCTCAATGATGTATCTGCACGACTCAAACCCAAAATATATCCATTCTGCTAACCATTTATAAATATTTTCATAACTTTTCTCTTCTAAAAGTCCTTCTAGCTCAAAGTCAATTTTAGTTGACCAATAATTATTTTGAAAGTCCATCTTACTGTGTTCTGAATTTTAATTTACCACGTCTCGTTGTTGTATTTCGGAAAATATTTCCTTGGTTTTTTCCTGGACTTGTATTTCTACAAATATCACACAAATATGAAGCAATTTTGTTGCCTGTGCTTATTTTAACTATGTCTACTCTTCCACATTTATCACAGCGAAAATTATGATAAATTGATGGTGGTTGGGAACATTTTCTCATTTCACACGCACAACCTATCGCTACGACAGACACAGTAAAACTGATTTATCTAAAATTGTAGATGTAGATAAAGGATTATTTCATCTATGCTAAAACTATTGAACCTACTGCGTTGGTTATTTTATAGTCAACCGTTGAACAGTGTAGATCATCAAAACTTAGTGTTTTTGTTTTCAACCAAATACAATGTTACCAACCTATGACTGGATTAAACCAAGAATAAAAAAACCCCGTTGCATCTATTGTACCAAAGGAAATCCACATCGACCTGCTGATTGGATTGTAACAAAACACAGCTCTTGTGAACAGAAGAAAAACGAAGAAGTTAAGAAATATATTCAACAAGGCTATCGAGGTTAAAAAGAAGTATCAAAGGTCAAAGGTTACTTTTATTTCAACCTATAAATAGAGGGATTTATAAGTTGAAACTCTTACTTTCAGAAAAAACGCTTTTAAAGATGGTTGAAAATAATAGTATTAATAAAGTGTGGGATGAGATCTCTGCGTCACCAGTTATTACAGAGGACTTTATTGGATGGTTTTGTGACCATGTGAACTGGGAAGTAATTTGTCGCAAACAAAGATTATCTGATATGTTTATGGCGACCTATATTAATAAGATGCATTGGCCCAATGTGTCTAGATATCAAAATTTAAGCGAAGCGTTTATGCATATGTTTAAAAGCGAACTCTATTGGCCTTTTCTTTGTCGTTATCAACGGATGTCTGAAAATTTTATAAGAGAAAATGAATGGCGCATCGACTGGGAATACTTATTAAAGTATCAAACACATCTCTCTCCAGAGTTTTTTGAAGAGATGCGTCAGAAACATATGAAACCAGAAGAGGGAAGAATTTATAAAGATGAGCAAATGGAAGAGTCAACTAATATTCGAAATGGGAAGAAACAGTTAAATGGTACTTCAAAGCTGTATAATAACCCATCAAATTTTAGAATATCATCAATGGGTGGCTCATTTTAGTTATTTAGTAACTGCTATAATTAGAGGATGGTTGTTCCCATTAAATATTATTCTAAATGTAATTATATTTTAAGAAAATTAGTAAATAAAATACACCAATAAGTTTTATATGTTTTTCTTTATTTAGTACTAAGCAACATTACTTTTATCTATCCAGCTATTATGTTTATTATCAAATACTAACCACTTTACAAACACCTTATTTTTGGCACGTTTTAAAATTTTTTCTACTAAATATATATCAGGATATTTTACTTTTTGTAGCTGAAGCTCATAGAATCCTCCCTTAATTTCATTTTTGCTAGCATCCTCCAATAGGTATGTTACTGGGTTGGTGAGCTGAATTTTCTTAACTGTAAAAATTTCAGTGGACCAATTAGGCATATATTTTTTATCAAACACACCTCGTATTTTTGAAATGCGAACATAGTCACCAACCTTGTATTTTGGTTTAAATGTCATCTTTATATGGTTATAAACCGTTTTGAGCAGTAGTTTTTCATGTCTTTTTCGCGCCTCTGAGGGTTTCATCCCTATAGTTCGATGTTTCCGATTGTTATAAATTCGAACAATTTTCGGAAGTATATCATACCATTTGTAAGATCCTTGATAGTTAAATTCCTTCCACATTAGGTTTTTAAGGGTTCGGTTTACCCTCTCAACAATTTGAGCCTTTTTTTCACTGAATGAACTATAGTGTTTGACATTGTATCTTTTCAACAGTTTTGCCATAGTCGAATTGTAAAACTCTTTCCCATGATCGGTTTGAAGATGAAGTGGCACCTGTTCCTTAAACACTTTTTCTATAGCTTTCGACACTTCTTCTCCAGTTTTTGTTTTTAATGGATAGGCCCAAACATATTTCGAGAAACAGTTAATAACCACTAAAATGTATTTAAAACCTTTGTTTTCGTTTGCGTACGGTATCATCTCCACAAGATCTGCTTGAAATAGATCATTTAGTGATTTCACAATCACTCTACGTCGTAAAAAATTAATTCTAGCCGGTTTGTGTATTTCACTAACTACTTCTCGTTTAACATCTGTAATAAAATTATTAACCATCTCTCTTCTCAATAATATTAGCTTCTTGAAGCTCCTCAACTATAGCATAGATTTCGTTTGTGTGACCTGTGTTGCCAGCTGTCTGAGATGCTAATAATAAACGTAACCGTTCTACAAGTTCATTGGGATTATCCCAGTACACGTACTCTATAGGACTATCGGAGTACTCCATCTCCTCCTCTAGATTTCCACCTTTATATATGTCACTAAACAGTTTCTTAAATTTGGTTGAGTAGCTATCGTTGATCACATCTCCAGAGGCCTTATGATGTTTTCTGTTTGCATAGGTGTGTTCAATGATGTCTCTAAAAGCGTCTGCATCATCTTGGGTATACTTTGTAGGCATATTTTTTCGAAAGAGTAATTTGTACAAACCGTGTGTACCTTTATAGCGTTTACCTTTTATAATTAAATCAGCTCCATCAAAATCAATTTTCGAATCACCAATATAAAAATTGTCAATATCATCTCGCCTTACACGAAACTTGGAAAAATAATTTTGTGGGTCAGAAGGCACGGTGGATGGATCATCTAAAAATTCTTTAATATAGCTTGCAAGTGAAGGATGAAACTGACTGTAGTAGTCATTCTCAGATTTATTCATCAAGTCTCTAAGTCGTCCGTTTTCAAACTCTTCTTGCTTTTTGGCCTCATTCTGTGTAAAGTTCTCTGCTGCATCTTTTAACACTGCTTTTCTCAAAAAGTAACCACTTGTGGTGGGCTTATTTAGTTTTTTAGCACTTAAAGAAAAATTTAATTTTCGTTTAGCTCTCTTTTCGGTTGTCGGTGTTGTAGGATTTGGGTTTCGAGGAGTTGACTGGAATAAGTCTTGCATGTAAACACTTGGTTCATGCATATGTTTTTCATCTTCTTCTGCACTGTTATTATCAAAATTCTTATGAAAAAGCGATGAAGTTTGCAGATCTTCAAGTTCTTCCTGTTTTTCTTGTTGTTGTTTTTCGTTTTCTTGCTTGATTTTTTGAGGAGTTGTCAATCTGGGTGATAATGAAGGTATATTGACCAGTTTCGGAGGCTTTTTATCGGTTATATATTATATAATATTTTCCAAGTGTTTTGTAATGGGTTGAAATAGGTTAGCCTGTGAAATCTGACCCTGTTTTAACAAATTTAATTTCTCACGTATTATTTTTCTTTTAGAAATTAATTGTTTCTTTAAGTTCTTTTCACCACTAACCATTTTTATGTTTTCTTCTGACATTTTTATCTATGTTATCTCTACAGGTGCGTTATAACTATTAACACTAAGAAGTATTTGAATCTAAAGATATATAAAGTTATCAAAACGATACCGATATCTTCCCTTATCAATATCACAATCTTTAAAAATTGTCAAAAAATCATACGGTTTTTTCCAGCAGTATGCACACATCTTTTGAAATTCATCAAATGTCATATCAGTGCCAATATGGTTGGTGTATATATGTTTTACATTTAGTAAATCTTGTTTGAATAAAATTAAAACGTTGGCATTGTCTCTTATTAAATGTTTAGGTATTTTTGCATATGTTTGAGAGAGATAGAAACTGTCAATATTATTATGTCGACCCATACTAAAGTAGTCACGCATCACATCTTGTTTATCGCAGGCTACGTCATCAAATATGAAAATGGAAAACGGATTTGCTTCTGATGGAGGAATTATATTTTCGCCACTGTTGTAAGCATAATACCCTATTTCTTTAATGGGTTTTAATAGATTCTCTAAATATAAATACTTTGGCTGGTATAGACTTTTTGAATACACATACACATTTTTAAACTTTAAACCGTTTGAATGTTCCAAAAGGCTCAATATAAGGTTGGTTTTTCCACAGTTTGATGGGCCCACGATAAGACATCTAATAGATGATGGAAACAGGAAACCATGTCTTGATGTAGTACTTGCATTAATATCATGGTTTTTAACTTCTAAACGCACTTTTTGTTTAACAATCTTTTTCATTTTCTATAGAAATATTATGTCAACTTAACACTGTTGAACTGGTAATGTATAAAAAAAGTAAAGACCCTGGTTTTTATTTAGTCTTAAGTGAAACGCTATGAAGTACTATGTTAGTTCAAACGTTAAAGGGCAAGGGTTGTTAAACAGTGCTATAAATAATCTGCCCTTCGAAATGCATATCCCAGGGTTTTCTTATTGTGGACCTGGGACTAAGCTAGAGAAACGTTTAGCTAGAAGGGATAAAGGTATTAACCAGCTTGATAGAGCATGCAAAGATCATGACATTTCCTATTCAACTAATATGGAGTTGACCGACCGTCATGAGGCAGATAAAGTTTTAATGAGAAAAGCTTTAGAACGGATGCGAGCAACGGATTCAGGCTTGTATGAAAAACTGGCTGCTTCTGGTGTGGCTGCTGCTATGGGTACCAAGCTAAAACTAGGGATGGGTATGGTAAATAATGTATCAAAAACTGATCAAGTGCCACGTTTAAAGGCAGTGCGTCAGTGCCTAAATATGATTCAACGTGGGATAAAGATGACAAAAAATTATTTAGGCTCTCTTGAAACTCTAGAGGGTCAAATTAAAAATCCATCACAAACAACGAGAAAATCATCATCATCTAAACCAAGAAAACCACTGTTAAAAAAAGTAAAAAAAGATGAACCTGAAACAGAAGCTATGGAAACTAATTCACCCCCTTTACATAAAGAACCAACATTGTTAAGAGTCAAAAGAAAGAGAAAGTTAAGCGACTCGGTGGATATTCCTTTTAAATTACCAAAATTTTTAAAAGTCAAACGAAAGAGAAAGTTAAGCGATTCGGTTGATGTTCCCTTTAAATTACCAAAAACCGACACAGCTGCTGTTTTGAGTGAAGGACCATTGGAGCAGAAGTCACTAAAGCGGAGACTAAGCATTGATGGTGAAGAAAATGACAATATGCATAGCAACATTAAAAAACCAAAAGTTATATAAATCTTAAACACCTTCAAACACACATATCAGTTGCTTTCATTCTTGTGTAAACTTTCAAGGTAGTAACATCATTCTTAAAAAATTAGTAAAACGAGAAAATCAAGAAAACCCATAAAAAGTAGAAAAACATCAACTTTTAAAAGAAAGAGGGCACGAATTGTAAAGAAAAAAATCAAAACATTGAGTTTCAGTCAAGCAACAAAAAAGATAAAAGATAGATTAAAACAACGAAAACCACAAGACATTGAAACTGCAGTCAAAGTTGCTCTCAAGACAGCGGAAAAAAACAAAGGAAAAGTACGACCTGCACGAATAATAAAACTACCAAAAAAGGGTGGTTTTTTGCCTCTAATACCAATCATGGCGACCCTCTCTGCCCTTGGTGCTTTAGGGAGTGGCACAGCAGGAATAGTGAAAGCCATTAATGCTGCTAAATCTGCAAATCAACAATTGCAAGAGGCTCAACGACATAACCAAAGTATGGAGTCCATTGCTATGGGTAAAGGATTATTTCTCAAACCATATAAACTAGGAATGGGTCTTTTTTTACACAAAGGTGGATGTCAAAAAACAAAAACCTAAAGTTTTTCAAGAAAACTTTACCGATTTCACTACCACAGCGAGCTCTTACAAATATTGACCTGAAAAAGTATACAAAGCTGTTAAAAATTAAACATTTTAGAGGTGTGTTTATGAGAGATGAACTACCCTGAAAGATACATAAATTTGAGTCGGGGATAATTAATTTAGATAGTAGCAGAGGATCAGGAAGTCATTGGACTTGTTATAAAAAAATTAAAAATAATGTACACTATTTTGATAGTTTTGGTAATTTACGACCTCCTATAGAATCTGTAAGATACTTTAGTTCTAATGGTGACTCAAAAGTACTGTATAATTATAACCCCTACCAGACTTATGATTCTGTAAATTGTGGACACTTGTGTTTAAGTTTTTTGTATTACTTTAAGGGTTAATAAAAAACGTCTACTAAACTACATAGTTTTTCATTTATCAGCGAACCGCTATATAGTAAACATGTCCTACACCTTTACCTTATCCGGAAAATCATCACTCCTTTCAGCAAACATCTATCCACCTATAGTGCTAAACGAGCTTGAGCAATATGATTTGGGGCTCATTAATTTCGAAAGTTACAACTCAATACCGAATGTGGATAGTTCAAATAATTTATTTTGTTTTAATGATGATAAAATTATAAAAATACCTGAAGGGTCATACGAAATTAAGGACTTGAATGATTTCCTAAATAAATACTCAAAGCAAACTTTAAAGGAGGAACAATTTGAAATAAGTATAACAGCTAACCATAATACCTTACAGTGTGAGGTTATATGCAATAAAAAGATTAATTTTGAAAAGGAAAATTCCATTGGAAGTTTACTAGGATTTGCAGGAAAAACTCTAGAGGCAGATAAAAAACATATATCTGAAAATCCGGTTGATATATTAAAAGTGAATGCTATATGTGTTGAGTGCAACTTGGTTATAAACTCTTATAATAACGGAAAAGCAGTGCACATGTTACACATGTTTTACCCCTCTTCTCCTCCAGGTTATAAAATTATAGAAAGACCCTCAAATGTGATATATCTACCAATCAGCACTCATTATATTGATGATATTTTACTTAAAATAACTGACCAAGATGGAAAACCCATCAATTTTCGTGGAGAAGTGGTCACGATTAGACTGCATCTAAAAAAATCCGTTTAAAAATGGTGTTTTTGTATAATCATAATACTTTTGGTATTCCTTATGAAGAAATTACCGCCTTAGAGGAAAGTAATAAAATTTATAAGAAGAAGATTGATAGTGTACCACCATTTAGTAATAAACAGCTAGTCAAAGAGCTAACACCTGAAAATAGAGCTTTTTTAGTATCTTTAGGATTTAAACTAAAAGGACAATAACTACCATCATAGGCAAAAGACTTAAGAAATTTTGGTATAATTTAAAAGTACGTGTCAGTTGTGGTATAAGAAGAATATTTTTTTCAGTGCGGTGTAGTTTAAAGTGTTTTGAAAAAAATGAGTCGTAACATTCTACGAGTGGGTGAAAACGTGCTCTATGATAATTCGATTGTGATTTACCAACTACACACTCATCAACCATATGCTTCAACCACCTTAAACAACAATGATGAAATCCGAATTCCGATACAAACTCAAGACATCTATACCCTGCCTAGTGAAAGTGTTCTTTACCTTGAAGGAAAAGTACTGAAAGATGACAATACTGCCAGTACTAATGTGCACTTTGTAAACAATGGTTTAGCACATTTATTTGATGAAATTCGTTATGAGTTAGGAGGGGTGATTGTGGACCGTGTTAGAAATCCTGGGATTACATCAACAATAAAAGGTTACTGCTCATTCAAGGAAAGTGATGGTAACACCCTTCAAAATGCTGGTTGGACACTTAAAGAAAATCCACCTATATTAGATGGTTCCGGTAATTTCAATATATGTTTACCCCTAAAAACCCTTATGGGGGTATTTGAGGACCATCACAAGATTATTTTAAATGTACGACAAGAACTCGTGTTGATTCGCAGCAATTCCGATTTAAACGCTTTAATTGAAACTGAGGATAAAAAAGAAAAATATAAGGTGGTGTTAAATAAAGTTCATTGGAAAATTCCACATGTTAGAGTGTCAGATGATCAAAAATTACGCCTTTACAAGTATTTAGAGGGTAACAGAGATCTCAATATTAGTTTTCGAAGTTGGGAAGTGCATGAGTATCCACAACTTCAAACTACCACTAATCACACATGGGCAGTGAAAACTTCAAATCAACTGGAGACACCCCGTTTCATTATTATTGGATTTCAGACAGATAGAAAAAACTTGTTTAGTAAAAATATGAGCCGTTTTGACCACTTATCATTAACCAATTTAAAAGTCTATTTAAACTCCGAAGTTTTTCCATATGATAATTTAAATTTAGATTTTGATAACAATCAGTATGCTATTCTATATGAAATGTATGCCCAGTTTCAAAAATCCTATTATTACCACGATCAAAGCGAACCTTGTTTTCACCCGATAAGCTTTAAAAATGATGCTCCACTGGTAGTTATCGACTGCTCTCGACAGAGTGAAGACGTGCTCAAAGGTGGTGCAGTTGACATTAGAATTGAGTTTGAAACGAAAAAAGCTGTACCTGATAAAACTATAGCCTACTGTTTAAATTATTGTAATGATAAGTTTCACTGTGAAATGCATAATAATAATTATTTAAATTGTGCTAGAGAAAATGTAATTTTGTTAAATAGATGGTATTTAAATAAAAAGCATATTCAGTTTTAACCCTTTATTTATTTATTTATTTATATTATACATCCTTTAACTACTACTCTAACTAAAATTACCACTTTTGTGACTCCTCAAAGTGAACATCATCATCCACCAATGAAATCGCCTGTGATAATATATCCATCTCATTGATGGATGATGATGATGATGATGATGTGGTCGCCATCGCTCTTTTTCTTCTAGGTGAAGTCATCTTCTTCCCAACAGCTGCTGCAACAGGCGGCGGAGGAGGAGGAAGCATGGTTTCAGGCCCATCCGCGGTTTGATGTAAATTTATCCCATATTTTTTGCTTGCCTTTTCTAATAATAAATACTCCTCCTCATCATCTGCCTGTATCTTATAGAATTTCACAGGCAATCTACCAAACTTTTGAATTAATGTCTCCTGTTTTGAGGTGTATGACAACTTGACAAATACTTTTTCTCCCTTCATTTCGATTCGTTCCACTCCATAGCTGAAAGCAAGAACAATAAAAAAAAATTAATAACCTAATATAATAAGTAAAATAAAAGCACATCAAAAGCATAATATAAAATAATAGGTCCTGTTAACTTTAAAATATTTAAAAAAATTTGTTATAAAACTACCTATATCAAAATGTATCAAAAATAAATCTCTTCTGAAGTTTATTAAAAAACAACAAATCTCTTAACAAAATAACCGTATATATATATATATATATATATATATATATATATATATATATAAAATATATTAAAAAATAAAAAATATATTAAAAAATAATATATATTTTTTGTTTTTTTTTTGTTTTTTTTTATAAGTTAAAGTTTTAACAAATAATAACAAAACTTACCTGAACAAATTCTTTACACACACATAGACCATTTTCGGTGGACAGTTAATGCGATCTAATGAATACACAATCAAAGTCGATGGTTTGTTTGCCATTTTTATTTTATTATTTTTTTTATTATATGTTAATAAACTGTTTCAGATGATTTCTAGTTCAAAATTTTTGGTATATATAACCAATTTTTAGCTGACATAGCACTATTTTGGCCACTTATCTAAACCATGTTTTCACTTATCCATAGGCGTATCATTAGTTAAAATTTTGGTGTGGGGAGATAGTTTTTCTTATAACCAAGATGACAGCGATACTTTTATAGACTAGCTGCATCCTTTACATTTTAGTACAACTTTTTGCAACCTTTTTTGTTGGCCTATGCTATTTGTTATGGGAAACAGCTGATAACTGTCAAAAGTTGTTTCAAAAATGATGAATCGGTCTGTAATAGGGACTTATTACAATAAATGGATTTAATACTGCTTGGCCGTATTGTGACAGTATTATATAGAAAACTAACAACTGATCTCTCAAAATTGACATACTAAAGTCGAATTGAAAAATATAGTCATTTGTTTTTTTTTAAATAAAGACAGACACTAATAAATCTAAGCTTTATTACAATAAGTCCCTAATATATTGAATTTTAGGTTACAAACTGTCATATTTTACTATTTTGACATATCACGTGACTTTTAAAGCAGTCAAATTATTTTTGTTGGTTTAAATTAATTAAATATATATACAATATTAAAGTAGCGTCGCCTATGACTACACCTAAAAAGTGCTGACCAATATATTTTAATTTAAATATAAAAAACACATTTTTGCTAAATAATACATTTTTATAAAATTTACTAAACATTATATTTTGATTTGAATAAAAAAAATGTTCATTTTTACAGACTAGTGGCGTTGGTTACATTGTATTAAATCATACGTCAGTCATGTGTTTGTTATGGAATTTTCCCGGCTTTAACTATACATGTGAAAATGAAAAGTTTTGCAAACTAAATTCCGAGCGTTTAAAATTAAACTCAAATGTCTTTTTGACACTTTTGACAGCAATTCTATGCACATCCATCAATCCAACTGTTAAAAAAGTTAGGTTATTGTGAATCTGGCAACATGTGCTATACTTTCTTACATTTGTTACTTAAAAAATTTCCCTCGTATTCAAGAAGAACTTTCTTATCAAACCAATATTTAATTATATTTTGACAACGTATGAATTCATTCTGACAAAGACCGTTGTTCATAACATATCTTGCACAGTTGAATATTATAGAAAAAATGAGTTCCCAAAGTTTTGATGTGTTGGTGTCTGAGTCTGTAAAAAAGGTTGAACAGGTGAGTAGACTGGTGAAAACAAGAGAGGAATTTAATTATTGGATAGTTTTTCTTCTAAATTTAATTTCAACCGTAAAAAGTTGTGTAAAAAATAAACTTGATTGTGTACAAAACTTTTCTAAATTAGAATCGAATTTGGCACTTTTAAAACATTATTTAATATTACTAAAAAATAAAAAAAGAATTCATTTTGGCAAAACTAATAGGGTGAGGTCGGTCAAAAAAAATTTGGTTTGGGAAGATGTTGAAACGTGCTTCGGTGGTAGAATTAGAACAGGTATTATCACTAATTTTACCATTAAAGACCCTAAGATTTTCTTTAAAAAGGCATTCAAGAGTTTTTCAAGTCAAATTAAAAAGTCACTTAAACATTCAATTTTAAAAGTTAATGTCATTTTTTCGGTGAATTTTATTAAATTACATGAAGGTACTACGCAAACTGATGTGAAGGCTTTTTCTACGAGAAACAGTATAATAGACCAAACAACAAATTTAAAAAAATGGTATGAGGAAAATGTTTCTCAAAAAATATTAACCAAGATGGAGGATTTTCAAGAGCGAGATTCTGGTTGGGCTCTGTATGAAATTCTCCATCTCAAGGTTAATATTAATAAACACACCCCAATCAACTGTGGTGACTCAACTTATGTTGAGTCACCGCAGTGGATTAAAAACACCAGGGGGGTGATCAATATTCAAAATAAAGATGATTATTGTTTTCTTTGGTCTATTGTGGCTGCTTTACACCCTGCTGCTAATAATGGGCAGAGAACTTCCTCGTACCCTCATTTTAGTCAGGTGGGGTTGAATTATGAAGGTTTGGAATTTCCTATGCGACTAAAAGACATTTCAAAATTTGAGAAACTTAATAATTTATCAATAAATGTTTTTGGAGTTGAAAAGAATGAAATCCTGCCTATCTGTTTAAGCAAATCAGATTTTTCCAAACGAATTAATTTATTAATTTTATCGTGTGTTGATGATGATGTAGTTGATAGTGAAAATGAGATAGATGTAGATTCTGAAGATTTTAAAATTCTCCAACCCAATAAAAGGATCTATCACTTTGCCCTAATAAAAAATCTTTCACGTCTTATATCAAGTCAGGTGGGTAGACAAAATAGTAAAAAATGGGTATGTGATAGATGTTTAAATTGGTTTGTTTCTGAGGCAGTGCTGCAAAAGCATTATTTAGATTGTAAAAATTTAAATTTTACCAAACTAACTCTACCAAAGACAAATGACAACATTTTGAAATTTACAGAATTTAAAAATAAAGAGCAGGTACCTTTTAAAATTTTTGCTGATTTAGAAAGTTTGTTGGAAAAAATTGACAACGATGATAAAAGTGCATCATCACCATCGAATACACAAAGAATTCAACACCATATTCCTTTTGCGATTGGGTATTATATGAAATGTTCATATGATAACTCGCTCTCCTATTATCATCAAATTGTAGGAAATGATTGCATTTCACGTTTTACTCATGAGCTGAAAAGAATAGCAGAAAAGTTGAGTAACATTTTTTCAAATATTGTCCTTTAAAACCGTTAAACACACTGGAAAAGTTTGATTTTAATAATGCAACCCATTGTCATATCTGCGAGAAGGCTTTTCAAGAGGGGGACAGAAAACATTTAGATCATTGTCACTTGACGGGAAAATATAGGGGAGCGGCTCATCCGGGTTGTAATTTAAATTTTAATGATTCACACAGTGTTCCTGTAGTATTCCACAACCTATCTGGTTATGATAGCCATTTCCTTATAAAATCTTTAGCAAAGGATGTAGAGGGTAGAATTCAACTTCTCCCTGTAAACAAGGAAAAATATATTTCGTTTACTAAATACATTGAAGGCACCAAAGTAAATTTTCGTTTTATTGATTCTTTTCGGTTTATGCCTTCCGCGTTAGACAAACTAGCTTCATATTTAGACGATTCCAAAAAGACAATTTTAAAAAGTTTTTATAAGGAAGAGGAAAAATTTAAATTAGTTACTCGTAAGGGTGTCCTGCCCTATGAGTATCTCGATTCTTGGGAAAAGCTACATGAAACTGTTCTTCCTCCTAAAGACGCATTTTATAGTACTTTGGAAGGAAAAGGTGTTTCAAATGATGAATACAAGAGGGCACAAACAATTTGGAATACCTTTAATATTAATTCGCTTTTGGAATATGCGCTTTTTTACATGAAAATTGATGTAATTTTGTTATCTGAAATAATGAGTTCGTTCCGTGACATCTGTCTCTCCACGTATAAACTTGATCCGCTTCATTATTTTACCAGTCCAGGATTGGCCTTTTCAGCCATGCTTAAACAGTGTAAAATAGAGCTACAACCTTTGACTGATGTTGATATAATCATGTTTATAGAAAGAGGGATAAGAGGTGGAGTTTGTTTCACAGTGTTCAAACAGATATGCCAAAGCTAACAATAGGTACATGGGAGAGTCATACAACCCCAATAAGGAAACATCATATTTAATGTACTATGACGTCAACTCACTTTATGGCACAGCTATGACTTTACCATTGCCCTATGGTGGTTTTGAATGGGTTCATAACAATTCATTCACTGAGGAGGATATATGTAATATTTCAGATGATAGTCCCATAGGGTACATTTTTGAAGCAGACATTTCATACCCTGCTAACCTATTTGAAATACATAAAGACCTTCCTGTCTGCCCTGAACATCGAGTGCCACCCAACTCAAAAAGTAAGCTACCCAAACTGATGACTACACTTTACAATAAAGAGCGATATATCATCCATTATCGTAACTTGAAACAGGTCCTTGGTTTGGGTTTAAAAATTAGAAAAATTCATAGAGTCCTTAAATTTAAACAGTCTCAATGGTTGAAACCCTATATTGAATTAAACATCTATATGCGTCAGCAAAGTAAAAATGAATTTGAGAAAAACTTTTACAAATTGATGATTAATTCAGTATTTGGCAAGACTATGGAGAATGTTCGAAAATATAAGGACGTTAAGTTGGTAACTCGATGGTCGGGTCGTTTTGGTGCACAATTCTATATTTCAAAACCTACTTTTCATAGTTTAACTATATTTGATAAAGATATGGTTATTATTGAAATGTCTAGAAACAACATTATTTTCAATAAGCCCATATATGTAGGATTTACAATTTTGGACTTGTCAAAAACTTTTCTTTATGAATTTCACTATAACTATATTAAAACGAACTTTGGAGATAAAGCCCTTTTGCTATATACGGACACAGACAGTTTAATTTATAACCTACATGTTGATGATATATACAAACATATGAAAACTGACATTGACAAATTTGACACATCTGACTACCCACCAGACAATATTTTTAACATGCCATTAAAAAATAAAAAAGTTTTGGGACTCATGAAAGATGAAAATAATGGTGCGATAATGACAGAGTTTGTAGGATTACGGTCTAAAATGTATAGTGTGAAGATTTTGGAAAATAAGAGCGATTTGCAAAATCTTCAAACTAAACTTGAGCAGAAAGGCCTTTCATTAACAGAGGTTCAGGAACAATGTTTAAATTTAAATATTAGTAAAAGAGCAAAGGGTGTAAAAAAGGCTTCACTTAGAAAAATTACATTTAATGACTATCTTGAGTGCCTTTTTAAAAATAAAATCACAGAGATCTCTCAAACCATGATCCGATCTCACAAACATGAAGTGTACACAATCAAACAAAAAAAGATTGCTTTAAGTCCTTTTGACGATAAACGTCAACTATTACCCCACTCCACCAACACAGCACCATGGGGCTATCCAATAACTTAAATAAATCTTAAATTTAAACTAGTCTACAGAATCCTCTCAACTTGTTCAGATATCGGACACTGTGTGTCTAGGAACTAATTAAACTAGGTAAGTAAACCACCTAAAAAATTAATACCTAGAAGA
This sequence comes from Aspidapion aeneum, assembly GCA_963576565.1. Lineage (NCBI taxonomy): Eukaryota > Metazoa > Arthropoda > Insecta > Coleoptera > Brentidae > Aspidapion > Aspidapion aeneum. The sequence goes on from OY755038.1 coordinate 58,142,970, forward strand.
AAAAAAAATGATAAATAAAAAAAAAAATCTGTAAAAAATTATACTTACCTCTTAATTGTTATATTTCAGTCTAACCGAGATACCACCACAACAATGAACAAGAAATCATCACATCAAAAAACAGAAAAAGACAACCTAGAAATTTATCAAGCTACAAAGAAAACATCACCACAAGGATGGCAGAAGAAAAATAACATAAAAAAGACTGCAGAATGTGTGACAACCAAGCAACTTGGGTTTCTGGACCAGATGGATAGTAGTAGTAGTAGTAAAAATGTATGTGTTTACTGTAAAAGAAACGTTTGTTTCTGTCAAAACTATTCACATTGCAATATTGGCACTAGGCTTTGTTCTAGTTGTAAGCAAATGTTTTGTTTTTGCAAGAAATCAATTGAACATCATAAGAACATAGAAAAATATTATGCAGTAAGAGGTGAACAAGACCTATTTTGCTATGAGCAAATATCTCTTCTCCTCGTTAATATATGTTTAAAATTAAATAAATTAAAAATAAAATATTTGAAGTATATTTTCTTATTTTTTCAGATCCAAAAGACATGTATCCTGTGTCGTGCACAAGTACCAAACAACTTTCCGATATGCAAATTTTGTTTATTGGACTCTGCAATCAAATACCCAGAAACAAGAAAATTGGCATGCAGAATTTTTCAACAGACATATAATTATAACATCAAGTTTGACTAAGTTTTATATTTTTCTTTTACTATTTTATTTCAATAAAAAGACTTACCAAATATTATTTAATAAATCACTTATTGCTTTTCTTTGATACCCTATCCTCTTTTTTGACTCATTTTATATAAAATTTATTTTGAAAAAATGTATCATATCAATTAAAAATGCTTACTATAAACTATAAACATCTCCCAGTATACAAAATTAATATAAAAGTTGCATCATATTTTTGCTAATGAGATAAAATAAGAACATGTGTGGGGTCACTAAGGTTATCCAACAAGATACTCGTGCAATCATTTTTTAGAAATTATTTTATTTTTTAACACACAGAGAAAATAACAGGCTATCCCGATTAATATTAACAAATATTTTTAGAAATTATTTTATTTTTTAACCAACAATTACCTAAGGCCTTTTTCACATTAAGACTTACCTAGACCAGGCTAACCTAGTGAAGCTCAAACTAAAAAAACACCCCGTTTTACCTACTCTCGGATTGGCACCTAACTCATTGACCAATAGGGCCTTTCAACAGCCTCTGGTTGTTACGTCATTGCTCACAACTTCTTACACACTTCTTTTAGTCCCAAGGTCATACCAAGTTCACTTCTTCAGCAACAGACATACAGACAGGCAGAACTGGATGGCATGTTACCAATTGAATTAGAACCCGCACAACTACACTACTTAAGTTCATTAAGAAAATGGTTAATAGATTCATTTTTTATTACTAGAATTTCTCGCCTAATGCGCTGCGTCATGTTGTTGAGATTGGTTTTGTCCCGAGGATCACGGCTTTGTTGCCACTTTCTTCTTAGTTTCCTTTTTTCCAATATAAGGTCTCTAATTTCCTTTGGATAGTTTTTTCCCTTAAAAATTCTCTTTGGTTTTGGACTGTTTTCCCAAGCTGCTTGTTGAATATTTGTAACAAAATAATCAACTTCTTTATCGATTTGCTCTGGCGTTTGCAATGGTACTGATAGGTTTATTTTTTCTGACAGACTTTGTTTAAAACTAATCCAGTCAGTCAGTTTATTAACTAGTGAGATATTTGCTTCTTTCTTTATTATGTTTTTACTAAGAGTTAGAATAATAGGTGAATGATCTGAGTGTAAATCAAAACTTTCTTCTATATCTACAAAACTTAAAGATATATTTTTTACTATAAAAAAATCAATTAGATCTGGAATTTTTCCTGGATCTGTTGGATAGTATGTGGGCTTACCAGTTGATATCGGCTCACATTGATATTCACTAATAGCTTGCAAAAGTTCTTTTCCTTTAGAGTTCGTCAGTCTAGATCCCCAGTAGGTATTTTTTGCATTAAAGTCACCTCCAATTATAAAACGGTTTCCTAATTTTCTGAGAAAATTAAGATATTGATTTTGCTTTAGTAAGTGCCTTGGTGGTATGTAGACAGCCCTTATGACTAATGTATATGTTTTGGTTTTTACACTTACTAATGTAGCTTGAATCTCTATGGTTTTATATCCCATCTCCTCATAGTGTGATATATTTTCTTTAATTATTACAGCACTTCTCCCATGTGCAGTATTGCTAGGGTGAGTTGTATGATACACTTTATAACCTTTAAATTTAATGTGAGACTGGTTAGTGAAATGCGTTTCTGACACAAGACAGACGTCAATTTTTTCTATGTCTAGAATAACTTGCAAGTCTTGCTGATGTTGCAAGAGACCATTGGCATTCCAAGCTAGGATTCTAAGATTACTGACCATTTTGAGGCATATTGGTAGCTCCGTTATTGCTACTTTCTAGTTTAGTTAATCGCTCATCAAGTTTGTTTAATTTCTCCAAAATTAGTTGTAGTGTTTGCTCCATAGTATTTTGACTACTGATATTAATATTAGGTATAGTAGCTGTTGCTGCTACTTGGCTGTATGTCCTTGTCACAGAGTTTTGTGTGACTGTGTTTCTTGTCTGTTGGTTTTGTCTATTTGTACTCACGTTTGGTATGAGATTCGGTTTCTTAGGTTTATTTTTCAATTTTTGTATTTCCTTAGCAACAAGGCATCCTCTGTAGTTAGCAGGATGCTTGCCTTCACAGTGGATGCATTTTGGCTCAGATTCTTTTGGTTTGGGGCATTCTCCAGTAAGATGTTTCCCCGTGCATTTTACGCAACGTGGTTCTTTAGCGCAATATTTTTGCGTGTGTCCATAAGATTGGCATCTTTTGCATTGAGGGACTAACTTTGAGGTTTTTAGTGCTTTTATTTCCACTTCAATCCCAAGGATACTGGAAATTTCAAAAATTTTGTTGATATCTTCATCGTGGCTAAATGTGAGCATAAACATGTTAAGAGGTTGTCTTGTTCTCCATTTAAGTTTGTTGCTGGCCTCCAGTGCCTTAAAACCTTTTTTTTGTAGATCAGCTACAATTTTTTGTGGGTCACATGAGAAGTGTAGCCTATTCGCTATTACTCTAATTGGCCTTATTTGTTTGTTTTCGTATGAGTGCCATTGATGCTTTATTTCATTAAGCATTTTAGTAACCAGCCGATAGCTGTCTGCGTCTTGTACATTTATTTTAATATTTTCGTTATTTAAAACTTTTATTTTAACTCCTTGTATGATATTTAACTTTTCATAAATATCATTAAAATTATTTACGCCATTTACCATAATCGGTGGAGTTAATGGAGCTTTTTTAACCTTAGTTGGGGGTTCTTCATTTTGTGTTTTATTGGAGGGCTCTCCAGTGCCCGAGCTTTGTTGTGGTGGTGAGAGTGAAGTATCCATTCGACGTTTTTTCCAACCTTTTCCTTTTTGTCTGATCCACTCAGTTTCTCTTGCCAGATCGTCCTCATCAGTAATGTAGTCCATGTCAGACTCTTCTTTTTTAGTGACTTTTGTCTCTAAATCTGCAAATTTTCTTTGCATACTTTCCAGTTGACTTCGGAGATAATCCACTTGCACACTAAGTGAATTTTTTTCGTTTTGGGATTTTTTCCATTCGCTATATAAAACTTCTTCATTTTGTGTTCTAGCATGGCTATCCTGAAATAATTCGGCATTTTCCATTTTTTCTTGATTTTGCTTGGGCTTTTCGCTAATTTTTAAAACAAGTTTCACAGGTGATGGTACACTTTTTTTGCTTTTAAACATGATATATTATTTATAATACACATTGTATATAGATTCTCAACACAGGTATCTCGCGCGCGAGGTTTTTTGTAAACAAAACAAACTCCGACTTTGACCTCGTTAGCACTATCATGCAATTACGATGCAATATAACCGTACTGAACTGCGATCGAACGAATACTTAACATAAATATAATGATATGAAATTACGAAATAATCAAACGTCCATAGGTTAATTGTTGGTGCCACACAACGGCAATCAGAAACAAAGCACTCAGCCAATTTCTCCACGTTCCAAGGGGCCCCTGTTTAGATCTAATGATGTCACCACGTAGCTGAAGGGCTGAAGTTTCTAGTTCTATGCTTCAGTACACCAAAATCGAGCACTTTTAAGTGTAGAAATTTGAAATAGTTGGAGAACGAAATTAACACGCCATTTTCTCGAGGCGGTTGACAAAGGATCTCTCTGATTGTTGGTGCGCATGTCCAAATGCGCGAAATGCACTCTGTCCTTCATCCAATTGTGTGGTTTTACAAATAAAAAACAACCGCGAAATTTAGCGGGAGCTAATATAACTGCCCTCCAAAACCCACAATTTTAGAATCTCAACCGGACAGATATAGATATAAGAAAAATGATCGACCGATAAATATAAATGAATGAAAACAGATAAGTATCGTAAGTTTATTTAGAGATAACGAAATCCCTAAAAAGGCAAAACAAACAAACAAAAATTCAAAAAAAAAATAAAAATAAAGAAAAACCTATTGTAATACTCGGTAATAGGTTGAAAAATTAAAATTACTTTTAATTTGGCAAGAGGCACAGTTTTACAACTGGCCGCTTATAAACACCGGTAACCGTTTGTACTGTCGCAACACGCACCTGACCGTCCCCGCCGGGATGCAGTTCGATGACCCGACCGACCGGCCATTTCAAAGGTGATTGAATGTGATCAGTTGTTATGATAACCAAATCATTTAATTTGATATTTGGGGACGAATCAGCCCACTTGTGTCGCTGTTGTAGCGTATGCAAATACTCTATAGAATACCGTTTCCAAAAATCATTATGTAGTTTTTGGATTAGTTGCCATCTCGAGAGCCGATTTAGGGGAACTTCGGACAAATCTGACTCCGGAATTTCTGAATTAAGGGGTTCAAGTGTCAAAAAATGCCCAGGGGTAAGAGGTTGAAGATCGTGTGGGTCTAAAGAGGCAGGGGATAAAAGACTATTAAGTACGGCTTCTATGCGACATGTAAGGGTGGACATTTCCATGATAGACAACTTCTGGTCGCCGACAACTCGAACAAAGTGAGTTTTAAAACTTTTGACGCCAGCTTCTGCCAGGCCATTGAAATGTGGACTGAGAGGAGGTCCCAGATGCCAACGAATAGAAAGTCTGGTGGCCGCACTTCTTGCGTATTCAAGTAATTGGTTACGAAACCCTATAAAATTACTGCCTTGATATGACCAGCATTGCGTCACGCTTCCACGTCTGGAAATGAATCGATGGAATGCACCTACGAACCCTTCGGTGGACAGTTCCATGGTTAATTCCAAATGCACGCAATGTGTGGCCGTACAGACAAGCACACAGACATACGATTTGAATGCTTTACAACCACGGTAACGATGAGGAATCACAAAGAAAGGTCCACAAAAGTCGATGGCTACACTCGAAAAAGATTTAAGTTGATTGATTCGATGAGCGGGAAGTGAACTCATTATGGGCGGTCTATAGGGTTTAGGGTTGATTCTAAAACATTGCAAGCACTTGGATATGGTTCTTTGAATTGCCCGTCTGGCAGATAATATCCAAAATTGCTGTAAAAGCAGATTATGTAATGTTTTAAACCCAGGATGATGGTATTGTCGATGAGCGGACTCGATAAGAAGAGTAGTTAAACGATGGTTACTCGAAATTAAGACGGGGTGTTTTGCAGAATAAGACAAAAGGTCAGATTTTTGTTATCTGCCACCGACTCTAATGATATTATTTTCATCAAGAAAAGGTGAAAGTTTTCGAAAAGGTTTCGGTATTAGTTTATCCTCAGATAACGCGGAAAAAAGCTCAGAAAAACAAGAACCTTGAACGCGTTTGATAAGAAGGTATAACGCACTTTGCATCTCACCGGTGGTAGGAAAAACAATATTCTCAAAAATAACTTTTTGGTCCGGCGGCTTAGTGGGTTTTTGATAGGAATGGTTTTGAAAAAGGTTAACGATTTGAAGGACATAACAAATGATACGTTGAATTTTTGATATAGATGAATATTTGATAAGAAGCTGATCTAAGAAGTTAACGTCAACTATCGCATTGCAACAGACCTTTGGCTTTTCCTCCAGATTAATTTATCCGAAATCAATCGGCATTTTTGATTTATGAAAATCGGGCCATTCGTTTTCGGGAGACCACAAAAACGACGGTGCGTTCCACCACTTGTCATGTGACATGAGCTGTGAAGGGGTGGCCCCTCGTGACGCAATATCGGCTGCATTTAAAGCAGAAGGATTGTAGCGCCATGAGTTTGAGGGAATGATTTCTTGGATTCTACTGACTCGATTTCCAACAAAGGTTTGCCAGCGATTAGGAGGGGATGAAAGCCAGTGCAATACGACTTGCGAATCGCCGAAAGTAACGATATTTGTAAAAGTTATTTTTCCTTCATAGCTAGATAAGACGAAGTCAATTAATTCGCTTAAAAGAAATGCGCCTAGAAGTTCTAGCCTAGCCAAAGTTTGTGACTTTATAGGCGCAACCCTAGATTTTGCAGATATGAGAGAAACAGATATATTGTTTTCCTCTTCTACACGAAAATATACGACGCCTGCGTAACCTCGAATTGAAGCGTCACAGAAGCCGATGATTTGACAGGTATTGGTTTTAGACAGTTTGATTTGTCGGGGTAATTGAAAATTGGAAAGAAGCGGGAATTCAGAACGAAGTTTGTTCCAAGAGTCGATGATAGAAGAATCTGGTTCTTCGTCCCAGCCTATTTTCGATAACCATAACTGTTGCAAAATAAATTTTACTTGTAGCAACAAGGGACAAATAAAACCTAAGGGATCGAAGATTGTTCCTATGATAGATAAAATAGAACGTTTGGTTGGGGGTTTGTCCTTCATTCGGCATTGATAAGAAAAAATGTCGTTTTTTGGATGCCATTGAAGTCCTAAAACTTTGATAAAGTGGGGTTCCTTCTTGTCGAAAGAGAGAGGCATTTGACGATCGGACTCTGGCAATGTTGCCAATAACTCAGGACAATTGCTTGCCCATTTTTTAAGTTCAAATCCTCCCGACTTCAACAAATCATTGAGTTCTGTTTGAAGGGAGAGAACTTCAGAAAGCGAAGGGCTAGTTCCCAAGATATCGTCGATATAGATTGTCGTTTTTAGAACAGTACTAGCCATAGGAAAACGTTCCTTTTCTCTCTCTGCCAGCTCATTTAAGGTACGCATGGCTAGAAAAGGTGAGCATGTCATGCCAAATGTGACAGTAGAAAGTTCCCACACTGAAAGTGCATCATGTGGAGAAAACCTCCACAATATCCTTTGATAAGGACGGTAATATGGATTGATGAGGACTTGACGGAACATCTGTTTGATATCAGCAATGTAGGCAATAGGATTAAGGCGAAATGTAAGGAGTAAAGAAGCAATATCCTATTGAAGTTTCGGTCCAGATAACAACGTGTCATTGAGACTAGTATTTTTTGGGGTGACTGCCGAACAATCCCAGACTACCCTTAATTTTGTACTTAAGCTTTCCGTCTTTAATACGCAATGATGTGCTAAAAAACATGATACGTCGACTTTTGGTTGACTAGGTAAAACTAGACTCATATGATTAGAATCGATATAGTCTTGCATGAAACTTGAATAGGCAGTGTACAGATCAGGATTTTTGAGTAATCTATTTTCTAGAAGTAAAAAATCTACGATAAGCTTGCGGATAAGTATTTCCTAGGTCAGGGTTTATTTTATCTTTAAACGGAAGATCTACCATGAATCTACCGCTCGGTTGCCGTACTACACTCGCAGTAAAGATTGATTCTGCTTGTTTTTCTTCCTTTGATAAGATTTGTTTTTTAGGCAAATGTTCGATTTCCCAAAACCTAGGGAGAATGACCTCTTAAGGAGGTGAATGACTCGTTAAAAAACAACTGGTTCGTTCCGTAAGACTACCTACTTCGTCAACTTTTCCCATGACGACCCAGCCAAAGATAGTTTCAAGGGCTGAAGGTTGCCCTATTTGTCCAAGAACCCTGCCCTCCTTGAATATCTGTGCGAATAGCTCGCATACAATAACTAGGTCCACAGGTCTAGATTTGAAATAAGATGGGTCGGCAAGTTTAAGGTTTTCCAAGTGTTTCCACTGATTATCGTTCAAAGTGAATGTAGGCATGTTGGAACATAATTGTGGAACGACAATTGCTTCGAAATTAAGTAAAGGAGTGACCTGTCCTTGTGGCTTAATGTGACATTGAACGAGCCCTTTGGAAGTAAGAGAAGACATCTGATTTAATCCGAATATTTCAGTGGTGTAACTTTGCCTAGGAAGATTAAGATGGTGAATACACTTTTCACTGATGAATCCTGTCTGTGATCCAGAATCAAGCAGTGCCCTTACAGGTTGAAAATTTCCGCAACCGTCCATAACATCTATTATGGCGGTGCATAAAAGAAAGGTACCTGAAGGTCCTGAGGTATTTAATGACACATGAAGATTATTGACCGGTGGTGTGTGAATGACAGGACTAGTATCTTGGCTTCTAGACTCTTAATTAGTTTCTAAGATATGAGTTAAAATGTGGTGCCTTTTACTATTGCAAGTCCTGCATGAATATTTGGATTTGCACGTATCCACCCCATGCAAGGGATAAAAACACGCTAGACATAATTTTTTCTGCTTGACGAAAGACAGGCGATCGATAGGTGAGAGATCAAGAAATGTTTGACATTTCGAAAGCACGTGACCTTGATTACACCGGAAACATTTTATTCCCGTACTTGAATTAGTTGAGGTGCCAGCCAGTCCTATAAAAGGCGAATTGGATGATTTATAGGTAGGCTTTTGCCCAAACTGATTTCGCATAGAATTTGAATTTTGATAGGTAGGCTTTTGCCCAGACTGATTTTGCATAGAATTTGATTTTTGATAGATAGGCACCTTTTTGGGTGCTGTTGATTGAGGAGGTGATTCCAAAACTTTACATCTTTTTTCTAGAAATTGAAAAAGTGACTGAAAAGTGGGAATTTCGGTATTAGTATTGGCGTGACTCATTTCGAAATTTGAACGCGTCGGAATATCCAATTTTTCTAACAAAATGAAAAAAATAATAAAGTCCCAACTGTCAACGTCAAAGCTAAGTGATTTTAAAATTTCTAGGGATTCAGAAAAGGTGTCAATTAAATTACGCAATTCTTTAACTGACTCGTTTTTTAAGGTGGAGTTCATAATTGTGCTTAAAGCATCATTTGCGAGGTCTCGCTTGTTTTGATATCTACTGACTAATTTGTCGTAAGCAATTTCATAATTTTGATCAGATAAGCTAATTCCTGATATCAATTTTAAAGGCTCATCCTCGAGATATGAAAATAAATATTGAAGTTTTCGAACGTTACTTAGACTTTGATTTTGATCTATAATGTTATTAAAAAGATCGAAAAAGCTTGGCCATAATTTTTTATAGTATTCGTTCGATCGCAGTTCAGTACGGTTATATTGCATCGTACCTGCATGATAGTACTAACGAGGTCAAAGTCGAAGTTTGTTTTGTTTACAATAAACCTCGCGCGCGAAATACCTGTGTTAAAAATCTATATACAATGTGTATTATAAATAATATATCATGTTTAAAAGCAAAAAAAGTGTACCATCACCTGTGAAACTTGTTTTAAAAATTAGCGAAAAGCCCAAACAAAATCAAGAAAAAATGGATAATGCCGAATTATTTCAGGATAGCCATGCTAGAACACAAAATGAAGAAGTTTTATATACCGAATGGAAAAAATCCCAAAACGAAAAAAATTCACTTAGTGTACAAGTGGATTATCTCCGAAGTCAACTGGAAAGTATGCAAAGAAAATTTGCAGATTTAGAGACAAAAGTCACTTAAAAAGAAGGACTGATGAGGACGATCTGGCAAGAGAAACTGAGTGGATCAGACAAAAAGGAAAAGGTTGGAAAAAACGTCGAATGGATACTTCACTCTCACCACCACAACAAAGCTCGGGCACTGGAGAGCCCTCCAATAAAACACAAAATGAAGAACCCCCAACTAAGGTTAAAAAAGCTCCATTACCTCCACCGATTATGGTAAATGGCGTAAATAATTTTAATGATATTTATGAAAAGTTAAATATCATACAAGGAGTTAAAATAAAAGTTTTAAATAATGAAAATATTAAAATAAATGTACAAGACGCAGACAGCTATCGGCTGGTTACTAAAATGCTTAATGAAATAAAGCATCAATGGCACTCATACGAAAACAAACAAATAAGGCCAATTAGAGTAATAGCGAATAGGCTACACTTCTCATGTGACCCACAAAAAATTGTAGCTGATCTACAAAAAAAAGGTTTTAAGGCACTGGAGGCCAGCAACAAACTTAAATGGAGAACAAGACAACCTCTTAACATGTTTATGCTCACATTTAGCCACGATGAAGATATCAACAAAATTTTTGAAATTTCCAGTATCCTTGGGATTGAAGTGGAAATAAAAGCACTAAAAACCTCAAAGTTAGTCCCTCAATGCAAAAGATGCCAATCTTATGGACACACGCAAAAATATTGCGCTAAAGAACCACGTTGCGTAAAATGTACGGGGAAACATCTTACTGTAGAATGCCCTAAACCAAAAGAATCTGAGCCAAAATGCATCCACTGTGGAGGCAAGCATCCTGCTAACTACAGAGGATGCCTTGTTGCTAAGGAAATACAAAAATTGAAAAATAAACCTAAGAAACCGAATCTCATGCCAAACGTGAGTACAAATAGACAAAACCAACAGACAAGAAACACAGTCACACAAAACTCTGTGACAAGGACATACAGCCAAGTAGCAGCAACAGCTACTATACCTGATATTAATATCAGTAGTCAAAATACTATGGAACAAACACTACAATTAATTTTGGGGAAATTGAACAAACTTGATGAGCGATTAACTAAACTAGAAAGTAGCAATAACGGAGCTACCAATATGCCTCAAAATGGTCAGTAATCTTAGAATCCTAGCTTGGAATGCCAATGGTCTCTTGCAACATCAGCAAGACTTGCAAGTTATTCTAGACATAGAAAAAATTGACGTCTGTCTTGTGTCAGAAACGCATTTCACTAACCAGTCTCACATTAAATTTAAAGGTTATAAATTGTATCATACAACTCACCCTAGCAATACTGCACATGGGGGAAGTGCTGTAATAATTAAAGAAAATATATCACACTATGAGGAGATGGGATATAAAACCATAGAGATTGAAGCTACATTAGTAAGTGTAAAAACCAAAACATATACATTAGTCATAAGTGCTGTCTATATACCACCAAGGCACTTACTAAAGAAAAATCAATATCTTAATTTTCTCAGAAAATTAGGAAACCGTTTTATAATTGGAGGTGACTTTAATGCAAAAAATATCTACTGGGGATCTAGACTGACGAACTCTAAAGGAAAAGAACTTTTGCAAGCTATTAGTGAATATCAATGTGAGCCGATATCAACTGGTAAGCCCACATACTATCCAACAGATCCAGGAAAAATTCCAGATCTAATTGATTTTTTTATAGTAAAAAATATATCTTTAAGTTTTGTAGATATAGAAGAAAGTTTTGATTTACACTCAGATCATTCACCTATTATTCTAACTCTTAGTAAAAACATAATAAAGAAAGAAGCAAATATCTCACTAGTTAATAAACTGACTGACTGGATTAGTTTTAAACATGTCTGTCAGAAAAAATAAACCTATCAGTACCATTGCAAACGCCAGAACAAATCGATAAAGAAGTTGATTATTTTGTTACAAATATTCAACAAGCAGCTTGGGAAAACAGTCCAAAACCAGAGAGAATTTTTAAGGAAAAAAACTATCCAAAGGAAATTAGAGACCTTATATTGGAAAAAAGGAAACTAAGAAGAAAATGGCAACAAAGCCGTGATCCTCGGGACAAAACAAATCTCAACAACATGACGCAGCGCATTAGGCGAGAAATTCTAGTAATAAAAAATGAATCTATTAACCATTTTCTTAATGAACTTACAGATGATAAAAATACCGACTATTCCCTTTGGAAAGCAACCAAAGATTTTAAAAGACCAATTATCCAAATTCCACCCATACGAAAATCTAACAACCAGTGGGCAAGGAGTAACGAAGAAAAAGCAGATATTTTTGCAAGTCATTTAGAAAAAACATTTCAGCCCCACGAAGCACCAGATGAACACTTTCATTTAAATGAACCCCATCAAATCGAGGAACATATTAAGCTTACATCACCAAAAGAAATATTAACAGAAATCAAAAATATTAATTCGAAAAAAGCCCCAGGGTATGATCTTATTAACGGGGTAGTCATAAAACAACTCCCCAGAAAAGCTATCGTAAAACTATGCAACCTAATTAATGCGTCTTTTAGGCTTAGGTATGTACCTAAACTGTGGAAAGTTGCAGAAGTTATCATGATTCCAAAACCGGGAAAACCACTCCATGACGTGTCATCTTACAGGCCAATATCTTTGCTGCCAATTATATCCAAGCTCTATGAAAAATTATTGCTTAAAAGAATAAAACCCATCATAGAAAGACAAGAAATTATTCCATCTCATCAATTTGGTTTTCGAGACAAGCATTCCACGATAGATCAAGGACACAGAATTACTAATATAATAGAAAAAGCACTAGAAGAGGGAAAAGTTTGTTCTGCAGTTTTTCTAGATGTAGCACAAGCATTTGACAAAGTGTGGCATGAAGGCCTTAATTTTAAACTAAAAAGGTTTCTGCCAAAACAATATTCGGATATTTTGGAATCATACATATCTGATAGACATTTTAGAGTAAAACAGGAAGACTCATACTCAAATTTAAGAGAAATTCAAGCAGGCGTGCCCCAGGGTAGCGTACTAGGCCCTTATCTATACTTATTATTCACTTGTGATATCCCAAAGCCAGAAAATTGTCACTTAGCAACATTTGCCGATGATACTGGTTTATTGACAGTAGAAAAATCTATTTAAAAATGCATAGAAAAACTTCAGGATGCAGTCACCCAAATTCACAGTTGGACCACAAAGTGGCGAATAAAATTAAATGAAACCAAATCAATTCATGTTGATTTTACAAACAAAAATATAAATTACATACAAATAACAATTAACAACATTCCAGTACCATATTCGAATCAGGCAAAATATCTAGGTATGACACTTGATGCCAAATTGCGCTTGAAAGCACATGTTAAGAAAAAAAAAGAAGAACTTGAGATAAGGTATAGAAAAATGAACTGGCTAATTGGAAGGAAGTCCAATTTAACAATTCATAATAAGTTACTGCTTTATAGACAAATACTGAAACCAGTATGGACATATGGTATTCAACTATGGGGTTGTGCTAAAGAGAGTAACATTCTAGTTGTACAGAGATTTCAAAATAAAGTATTAAGAAACATTGTGAATGCACCTTGGTACGTTCGAAATAGTGACCTTCATCGAGATCTAAAAATCGAAACTGTAGCAGAGACTATAAAAAAGTACGCAAAAAGCCATGAAGATAGACTCCATCGACATGTGAATGTGGAAGCAATTCAGCTTCTAGACAATACTATGCTAGTTCGACGACTAAAAAGAGTGAAGCCGTTTGAGCTAGTAAACTAAGTGAATTACACATAAAACAAAATAATGCTATAAACACAACACAATTGTGAGTTACAGACTAAACAAAGCGGGGAGAACTGTTGAGTGAACCCTAAGTTTAAATCTAACTTTTCTAGTAAATTAAGTTAAAACAAAATTGCTAATTAGTCTTACTGACTAGATTGTAATAAAAAAAACACAGTGTGTTTGACAAATTAAAAAAAAATTATCACCTCGGAATATGGCAATACCTAACTCTTTGAGTTTTGGAGTTTCAGATTCGTTTTGTCGAACATATGATCCCGAAAGGGTTGGGGCCTCAATCGGAAATATTTTAGAGTAAACCCCTTTACATGCATAAAAATATTTACGAGCTTCTGAAAGGATCGCATCCTGCGTTTTAAACTTCTCGTCGTCCGAGTCGTCTATCAACATAATGACATCATTATGTGCCAGCATGCATTTATCGAAGGTTTCATCCAAATCGGAATACCTCACTTGAAACTCGTTTCTCGCTTTTTCGTCCTTTGCCGCGGTCTGTGAAAACACATAACACTCGGTGATCGCAGATAAAAAAAACCTTGCGTTTTTGCACGGCTTTTTTGACAGACATGATTTTACCTTTGAAATGACGAAATTGTCGGTAAATATACAATTAACGCTAAATTAATGCTTCTGAAATAGAAAAATGACGAATTGTCGAAAATATGCACTTATTTATCGCAATTGATGAAAATTGTTTTAAATATCGAAATGATATGGAACACATCTAATCACAGAAATGTCGGTAAATATACAATTAACGCTAAATTAATGCTTCTGAAATAGAAAAATGACGAATTGTCGAAAATATGCACTATTTTATCGCAATTGATGAAAATTGTTTTAAATATCGAAATGATATGGAACACACCTAACACATAAATGAGAAATGTTGTTTGTTTTGTTTTTTGATTGATCCTCGATTCTGTTTATACTGAATGAATACGGTACGTTACCATAGCAGCGGACCGAAAAACACTTAAAGCGCGCGCCGCTACCGATACCGCCGTTTCAATACATTGGCAAAATTCAAGGCCTTGATCTCGGCTTGTGAAAAATAAATGGCCGACTTATTAATACCGTCGTATGGAGTAAAATTTAAAATAATTCGGCTCGAAAGGAACACTTATGTTAGCCCGCGGTTAGAAAAAACGATAACTGCAATGGACTGTAAATATTTTAAATTAATGAAAGCGCGAACAAACATAAATATAATGATATGAAATTACGAAATAATCAAACGTCCATAGGTTAATTGTTGGCGCCACACAACGGCAATCAGAAACAAAGCACTCACCAGTTTGCAGCCAATTTCTCCACGTTCCAAGGGGCCACTCTTTTGATCTAATGATGTCACCACGTAGCTGAAGGGCTGAAGTTTCTAGTTCTATGCTTCAGTACACCAAAATCGAGCACTTTTAAGTGTAGAAATTTGAAATAGTTGGAGAACGAAATTAACACGTCATTTTCTTGAGGCGGTTGACAAAGGATCTCTCTGATTGTTGGTGCGCATGTCCAAATGCGCGAAATGCACTCTGTCCTTCATCCAATTGTGTGGTTTTAAAATTAAAAAACAACCGCGAAATTTAGCGGGAGCTAACAGTTGTAAACAATATTATCGTTTCTTTTTGTTAGAATTATTTCACAATATGGTGAATACTACAGTAAACAAACTGGCTAAGTTTTTTAGTTTGGTTATGGCTATAATATGTTAGCTAATGCGAGAATTTACTAGCTTAGGACCAATACTCAACGACGACGCAAATTTTTATGTTAAACATGCATCATATTTATTACAAAAAATTGAGCCGTTTTCTGATAGCTGATGGAATTTTTTTGTTGTGGTTTTTGAGGTTATGTTTTCATAATCGGCTGTTAACTTCAACAAATGGTGTTTAATAAAGACATTTGGTAAGCTTCAATTAATTTATTTATAAAATAGCATATCTCCTTAATATGGGCTCAAAAGATGAAAATTAAAATATCAAATTTTTTAACTTACAAAAAAACATGTCGTCCCGAACAATATTCCTTAATAGTCGATGATGCAACGTAATACGAACCACTTTTGTGTCAGCGTTCCCTTTTAGTTTAAGACAGCACACTCGAATTTCTACTCTTCCGTCACGGCAACGTATTAGTCCTTAGCTTCCGCCACTCTAAAACACCTTCACAGTAGTAGGGACCACGCGATAAGCAATAACACTACCATTAAGTTATTGGCGTGAGGCCAATTGTCATTTGTCTTTTTTCTCAACAACAATACTTAAGCCTGGTTTTTGATGCGGGGTTATGTAGGATCATGGTTTTGTGAATTTTTGTTGATGTGAATGCAGTAAATGATCGAAATGCGTCGTATATTATGAATCTGTATTATTGCCTCTTATTACAAGTTTGTTTAAATATTTCAGTTTATATTTTATACTTTCGGGGGCGCCACTTACCGGGGAGAATACGTTACAAAAACCAATGCAAGTATTGTATTATGAAAACTTATACAAGTATTGTATTAGAAACCAAAATTAATATTGTGATTTATTTTACTAGAAAAAGAATGGTCCCTATTCTAGAAAGTGTTATCGAGTAGCTAAAAGAACGTACTCATATACATAAAATCAACTTATTTTTTTTATAAATTTAAGTAAGTAGTCGGTAAGTAGTATTTTGTTCCCAGCCAAGAGTGAAATTAAAAAACGAAAAATTATTTAAAAACATTATATGCCTCCGCCGGGACTCGAACGTGTACGCCAACGCCCTACCAATTGGCGCATAATTCCAAAGTTTCCTGGTTCGAGTCACTGCCGAGGGACAGAAATTTTTTATTTTTATGATTTTTCGTTCTTTAATTTCACCATTTTCACCCCTGGTTTTAAATTGTTGTTTACGGTTTCTAGTAAAACCTTGCATTATTGCACTTTGCTAAGTTGTATTTTGTTATTGTTTGTCATATTTCTCATACTATATTATTAAGAAATATTTGTTAAATGTGGGATGGTGTCCACATGAAGTTGTATTTTAATTAGGATAAAAGGAAAGAAAATATAGAAGTGGTATATGGTACTGATGATTCATTGTGAAAGTGGTCTACCTGAAAATATATTCTGTGGGGACAAAAAGACCGATTTGATAAGTAGATAGGCAGCAAGAGTTCTGCAGAATTTCCCATGTAAATTCCCATAAGAAATCGCTAAGGTTAAAGTTACCAAAAATCGGCACCTTCAAGGTCACACGTCCGTGTGACGTCACAACTGTCAAAACGTATTTAATAAGTTTGAGGTGATCTGTCAAATATCATTGGTCAATCTGTCATATGTCAATCTGTCATGTGTCAATCTGTCATGTGTCAATCAGTCACTTGCAATAATAAGCTGGCATTTGGAAATTTTTAATGGCTTCGTTTACAAAATGGGTGTTCTAAGTTTACGGTCGATATCAGTTAATATTTGTATGTAAACCAAAAAGACCTTAGTCTGGAGCAATATTCATGAATGATGTTCGAAAACGTTTAAGTAAGAGAGAGAGAGAGAGAAAGAGAGAGAGATGGAGAGAGAGAAAGAGTGATGGAGAGAGAGAGAGTAAGAGAGAGAGAGAGAGTAAGAGAGAGAGAAAGAGTGATGGAGAGAGAGAGAGAGAGAGAGAAAGATAGAGAGAGAAAGAGAAAGATAGAGAGAGAGAAAGAGAGAGAGAGAAAGAGAGAGAGAGTAAGAGAGAGAGAGAGAGAGAGAGAGAGATGGAGAGAGAGAAAGAGTGATGGAGAGAGAGAGAGAGAGAGAGAGAGAGAAAGAGAAATAGTGTGTGCAAGGGTCTTACTAACTGTTGTAGCTCTGGCTGAACGAATGAACGAAGTGTTGGTTAAAAAGATATAAGGCTTGTTTATGCTGTTTAACACTTGACCAATGCAAGATATAATAGTGATGTGTGTGTACTGTGTCACCTATTCTGCTACGTAACCCGTGGCTGTAGTTCAAGTTGGGGACCTATATGAAATGTATACCTATTGTGTTACCTAACAAGGTGTAAAATTGACAGAATAGTCAAAAAAGACTGCACTAGCTTATCCTGATATGTTTTAATACAAAAAAGTTGATTAATCCCTGTTTGTTAAAAATAAAATCATTTTTAAAAATATTTCTTTAAATTTTTCCATGTGCATTTTCCTATATGTATCCCTTTGCACTGTTTATGTAGTTAAATGATAACCTTATGACCCCTCACATGTTTTTGTTTTATCTACTTAGCAAGGAGGAAAAGTAATATGATGCAATACGTAATGCAGTTGGTTATTTATATGGTGTGCAATTGTCGTAATATTTGAAAAAAAATTGCAATTTTTAATTTTTTATTTTATAAAAATGGTCGTAATGATCGTCAAGAAAATTGCAAAAACGTATTGAATGTTAATATTTCAGAACAACTAAAACCGCATCAAAATAATTATTAATTTTAGTATCTATTGGAAAAACCCCACAAGCAAAGGCTAAAAGCCTCCCTCAAAAAGTGCCAAAAGGCATATTAAAATAAAATAATAATTAGGGCATATAATGAGAGATCACTATCAGCTGGGGGTAGCAAAGCTACTTTTTACGCTATGTGCGCATGTTTTGCATTGATAGTTTCCAAGAAAGACGCATTTCGGTGTACTGCGCAAATCTCATTTGGTCCTTAATAGTTTTTCACTAATTTCTCAGCACCTAATGAACCGATTCGAGAAATTCTTTTTGTATTAGATTGATATGTTTAACTTGTATTAAATTTAAAGAAGCAATAGATCACCCAAAAGGGCCTTAATAGTTTTTGACTACTTTCTCAGCACCTAATAAACCGATTCAAGAAATTCTTTTTGTATTGCATTGGTGTGGCTTAACTTGTACTAATTCTTAACGAGATCTAGATCAATGAAAAGTGTCTTTATATTTTCCACTAATTTCTCAACATCTATTGAACCGATTCGAGAAATTCTTTTTTTATATTGGATTGATATGTCTAACTTGTATGCATTTTTAGAAAGACAAAGGTCGATCAAAATGTTTTTGTATGCTTTGCAGGACAGATTTCAACAATTGTTTTATTAGATTCACAAAAATAAATGAGAAAATAGGAATGTAGTTTAGCAGGCAATCAAAAGGATATTAATAAATACACACACTAACCTACTATAAGTATTATAATGCATTACGTTTTTCATATACAATTGTAGAAATTTAATAAACAAGCAGTTGTTAAGATAAAAGTAGGAATCCTCTAACCTTAGTATTAAAGGTTAGTTATGAAACAAAAAATTGATCTTGTTTAATTTTATTCTTACCCATTTAAACTTTTGTGACTTTGCACAATAGGAATCAAACAGGTTATTGTCTTTTTTACAATATTTATAAAAATGGTAACAGGACTAGCTACTTAAATAACTTAAAATGTAGACCCAATAAGCATTTAAAAATAGTCTATTTTGTTAACAGTAAATTTTAAATAGTTCACACAAAATTAAGATTTACAATAATTATTAACATTTTCTTATTTGTTTTAACCTACTCTCTAAGATCACATCTGAGTCCGAAGATGTCCGAAAGCTAGCGAAGACTTACAAATACCGAATAGAGTAGGTACAACAACTAAGACGTGTGCTGTATAAATTATCGCAATGGACTGAATAAACATCGTAGATTTTTGGTCTAACAAAATGTATAGACAAAAGTAATTTAGGTTTTTTGATAGCTATTGAGTAAGTACATTAATATCTATACATATGTGAAATATGTTTGTGGTGTTTTATGCTAGATTAAATGTCATATAAACGGCAGGAAACTAACTTTACAGGTCTCCTCAGGGTAGTGTCAAAAGGGCCTTATTACCTAAAAATAGTCATTTTTAACGTAAATTATGGGTTGTCTGATAGAAATGAATATACTAGTCATTGAGTAGGTACATTAATATTTATATATATTTTATGCTAGATTAAATACCATATGAACGACAGGAAACTAACTTTACAGGTCGGTCTCCTCAGGTTAGTGTAAAAAGGGTCTGGTTAAATGGTTAGATTAACAAAATGTTGGTTAAAAAAGCATTAAGACTAATACTAGGCTAGTGTGGTCTGGTGTGACACACCTCTTTGTTAAACAAGTTTAGTAAATTTTTGGTATTTGGTAAGAAGAGTTATCTATATCTATTACAAATAGAATGATACAAACACGAAAAAGCCAATTTAATAATTTTTTTTTTCCTAATTTAACATATATTGAACCGATTTAAGAAATTATTTTTGTATGTGATTGGTGCTGGATTCACATTGACTTTATTTTTTAGGAAGATAACTCTCGGTCACTAGGATCTTGTTAGGTTTTTGTTGATGTCACAACTTTAAATTGACCGATTTGAAAAATTATTTTTGTATTGAATTAGGGGATCCAAATTAAATTTATTTTTATCAAGGCAAAGCTCAACCAAAAATAAATGAGAAGAGAAAATTTTATTTTAATATGCAATCAAAAGACATTATTATATAAACACACCCAAGGAAAAGTTGTTTACCTATAAGTTTAGTTCTTGTTTGTTACCTATTTATTATTATGTGAGATTTGATTTTCAAAATTGAATTCGAACTAACACTTTAATTTAAAATAAAGCAAAAAAACTTTAATTTAAAATAAAGCAAAAAACTTGTCATTTTTGTCAATGAGATAATTTAACTAACTACCTATGTAACTGCTAAATAAGTTATTTTTAACATTTTCTTCTTTGTTTAAACTTTAGACAAAATCCTTCAAGATTTAACATCCGAAGATGCCTGAATGTTAACGAAGATCTACGATTACCTTAGGAAATCTGGTTTAATGTTCGAAGTTAGGTACAAAAACTCAGACATGTGTCATATAAATTATTGATTTGGTGTAACGTAATGGATAAACGAAGAAGGCTGGCTGAACTTCTAAAGATAGTAAGTGGTTGCCACAAATCTCTCATATAAGCTTTTCAGTACAGCATTAAACAGAATGGTAAGAAATTGATAAAATGTGCACGCGCTTGCAGATAGAACAACAATCTATGAAAAAAAAAATATGGATATGTTTCTTTTGATAGCGTTATATTTTTTAAAATCATTTTGCATATATATTAAAGCGAAAAACAGAATTAAAATATCATATACAAACAAGTGTTTCTTTATTGAACAATATTTGGCATTTGGTAACAAACCAGTGTTTGTTTATTAAACAACTATTTTTGATTTATTTTTTCTTTATTAATACCATAGGCTATAGGAGAAGACTAGCAAATAAACAAAAAACTTTAAAATTTATTTTAAAAAACGTACTTACTAAATAAAGAAGTTTAAAATCTTTGTTTGGCCCCTCGATAACTCAATTTCCTTTCTCTTTAAGAATCACCAAAATTGTATTCTCCTATAACCTTTATTTTTCTTTTTAAAATCAAGGCGAGGGAAAACTAAAACAGTGCTTCTTTAGAAACCCTTATAATGATCATAGAACACCAAATATAGCAAGCCTTTCTTAAACCAATTGTAGAGAAAGATATAAAACTGTTACTATGATACCAAAATATAAAGGACTGAATCTTGTAAGATCTGCCTATAAATTCTGAATTGTAAAATGCGACGTTGAAAAAATTTTTTGGTAGTTTTAAGTTGTTTTGATGTTATTTTTAAAGACAAAGAACATTTAAAAGATATTAAAATGATGCGAGAGTCACTTATACAACAAAACTGAACAAAAGTGTTCAGAAATTTCGTTTCTCAGATAAATCTTTTGAAACTGCTTGACCTTAAAACACCTTAAAAATCAAAATCATAAGTACAAATAAATCAAAGACATTTTGAGAATAATTAAGTGTGACTTTTTTTAGCATATACCAATATAGTACATTTTTTAATCCTGTCATTCAAAAAATTTACAGAGTATCCCAAACTTTGGTGGTTTTAATACTTCTAGGTCTAGGGGATATGAACATCATCAGAGCCTCATATTTTTAAACTTAGGCATACGTATTTGAGAATATAACCTCAAAAATGTTATTAGTGTATTGTAAATATGTCTATTCAGACGCCGATACTGATAAATCGATAGATGTACTCGATGTATAAAGAATAAATATACGTATGTTTCATACAGCGTTGTTATACACTTTCTTAAAAATATTTCTCTTTTTTCTAACTTATAGGCGCATGTTGGGGTAAAAGCGAATTGTTTTCATGAATGAATGGTCTGGGTTGGTCGCCTAATATGTTAATAATTACTACTATCTACCTACCTACCAAATAAATATTTTATGTTATGGGCGATACTTATTTTTTAAGTTATAACAGAATTCACCTCGAATTTTGTTGCGCTTATAGCAGTTTAACACATAATCAAACTAACTAAAGTTTATAGTTATATACTTTCTTCTGAAAAAAACTAAAATCTTAACCATATTGAATTGATAAGTGAGGTAAGTGAGTGGCAGAATAGATTTGTCCTGTAAATGTCACTTATGTCCCGCTACCTTCTTCTTTTACTTTCCAAAATAGAGTACTAATTTTATTAACAGTGGTTTTTTAAATGATCTCACTTGATTTGACTGCAAATTTTTTCCAGGACTTAAGCAGTTGCGGAAAAATATTTTACTTGTGTTTTTCTTGTAGTTTTAAACTTTTTTATTTTTTAGTAATGGAAGCACAAATATAGAAACAAATTTTTGACTAGGGACACGAGTGACTCAGAACCTGGATATAAAATGTATATTTTTTTAGATGCAAATAACTTGATGTTTTTAGTAAGGTTTAGTAATTCCTATACTCCAAAAATATGTCTAAAATAATTATATCTTATGCTGTTTTATTTTATAAAAAAATTACATTGTTATTAAAAAAAAATATACGGAAGACAGAGACACCACAAACTGTTACTGATTACATTTAGTCTGCCTCAGATTAATTTCTTTAGTGATTTTTGAACAACAAGATCATACGTGAGTACTAATCATGGGGATATGATTTTAAACAAATGAGAATTGCTTCACAATAATATCGGGCACTTCCGAAGGCTACAATTTACACAATGTGTTCACCTATATACAGAGATAGTTAAGTAAGCAAATTCCTAAGCAAACCTGGAAACCATATTTAAATAGTAAAATTGTTCCCCCCAAATTTTCGGTATCCTCATGTTTTAAGACATTATTCTAAAGTTGTCAGACACCTTTATACAACATTATGTAGTAACTACTGGCCGTAATTTAAACAAGTAGTATGTTCTCAAGACTAGGCACTAGTTTTCTTTTTAATAAAAATATGCTGCCTGCAAATTTATATTTTTATCATATGTAGGTTTTGTCTTGTTTTTAAATAAAGGCCAATTTTTTTTTTAGTCTTACAAGCTTGCATTCTTTAACGCCCTCTAGAATCTCGAAGGACACCGCTCAGCTCTAATATTTGTTTGTAGATCTGATGCTCTAGATGTGAAAAGTTCATTGGTTCTTTAAATAATATTAAGTTTTCAAGCCCCGAAGTGTTCTTGAAAATGTGATCATCTAAAGCAATATTCTCATAATCCATTGATATTTTCCTATTACCTTACATCCACTTATTGTTATAATATCGGGGACCAAAAACCTTACCATACACATCTTGCTTATTGGAATCATTATCGTCTTGAACAAAACTTAATGCAGTTTGTTTTTGAGGTTCGAAGAATAGCTTTAAAAAGTTTTCTGTTTGCTCTGCCTTGTCTAATTCCACTCTTTCTAATACGGAGCACCTATCATTTACACCGTACAACAACATATTGGTAAGTTAATTATGTTTAAACTACACCTGAGGATAGCTGAATTACGTCTGCAGTACATCTGAAGTACAGCTGAAGTACATCTGAAGTACAGCTGAAGTACAGCTGAAGTACGTCTGAAGTACGTCTGAAGTACATCTGAAGTACAGTTGAAGTACATCTAAAGTACATCTAAACTACAGCTGAATTATGTCTGAAGTACGTCTGGATTATATGTGTTAAGTTTTCAATTTTTTGCTTACAATATGTATAGAATTGCTGATCTCGCCACAAACCGTCTTCTTCTCCAAATGATGTTGGCATTTTCCAAACATTTAAATTGTTCTTATCATTTAATAAAGATATTAATATAGTTTATCTTTATTTAACCCACCTTTTGCCTTTTATGTTGCTAATAAATAATAATTTGTATTATTTTACAGATGGTACAAGACCCTTGCAAACATAGTCAAGAACTGACTGTTATTTTAGTTTTATTAATCTATTTGTTTAGTATTTTGCTTACAATTTGATGAATATTTTCACGCACTTTAATTAAGTTATTTGGAGCCTTATCGAAGTAAACAGCTGTTGACTTGGTCTTCTCAAATTCATGGAACATTTCCAACATTTTAAAATGTTCCATTATTTTGCATACTAATTCACCTTTTCTATGAGTAACAGCAAAATTTTGTGGTAGATAATGTTGCGTTATCGCAATAGTAGGATCGTACATTAAATTATTAAGCTCAAGCCAGAAATGCGGTTAAATTTTAATTCCATTTGAATATAACTTACTACTCACTTGTACCTTGGTTTTTATTCCATATTTCTCAGCTAATTCGTGGAAAACTAAACTTGCAGCTAAGCATACACTACAGTAATTTGCCCGAATAAATGCCTTTTCACTCACGACATCAGTAAAGAGAGACATTTTCTGTAACTATTAAAAGTTTAATTAAAATTAGGCGATATAAATAATAAAATAACACGACGCTTGCAAAATATAAGCTATCTACCTACCTACTTATTGACTCCACCTCGCGTCTTTGTCAAAAACCACTAAATATTTTCTCTTCAATGAATTAAATCATAATGAATAAAATGATAAAAATCAAGATATATTAACAAAATGCAAAACCAAACAGACATTGTGACCAACAATATCCCATGGCTACCAACTTAATAGAAAAAACCAACCAGTCAATGATACCAACCAAATTTCACTGTTACCAGTGTTACCAACTTAAAAGTTATCAATATGTCAATGAAAAAGACATCTTCAAAAATTATTAAACTAATTAGAACATACTGTTTACAAGATTGCATAATTTCAAATACTAAAACAAATAAGAACTATTTATCATCAAGCTCTTGATGTGACCAGTCATGTCTGATATTATGCGAGAGTACATCGGATTAAATAATATAATCAAATATGGTAGTGAAAAGGCATTTATTCGGGCAAATTACTGTAGTGTATGCTTAGCTGCAAGTTTAGTTTTCCACGAATTAGCTGAGAAATATGGAATAAAAACCAAGGTACAAGTGAGTAGTAAGTTATATTCAAATGGAATTAAAATTTAACCGCATTTCTGGCTTGAGCTTAATAATTTAATGTACGATCCTACTATTGCGATAACGCAACATTATCTACCACAAAATTTTGCTGTTACTCATAGAAAAGGTGAATTAGTATGCAAAATAATGGAACATTTTAAAATGTTGGAAATGTTCCATGAATTTGAGAAGACCAAGTCAACAGCTGTTTACTTCGATAAGGCTCCAAATAACTTAATTAAAGTGCGTGAAAATATTCATCAAATTGTAAGCAAAATACTAAACAAATAGATTAATAAAACTAAAATAACAGTCAGTTCTTGACTATGTTTGCAAGGGTCTTGTACCATCTGTAAAATAATACAAATTATTATTTATTAGCAACATAAAAGGCAAAAGGTGGGTTAAATAAAGATAAACTATATTAATATCTTTATTAAATGATAAGAACAATTTAAATGTTTGGAAAATGCCAACATCATTTGGAGAAGAAGACGGTTTGTGGCGAGATCAGCAATTCTATACATATTGTAAGCAAAAAATTGAAAACTTAACACATATAATCCAGACGTACTTCAGACATAATTCAGCTGTAGTTTAGATGTACTTTAGATGTACTTCAACTGTACTTCAGATGTACTTCAGACGTACTTCAGACGTACTTCAGCTGTACTTCAGCTGTACTTCAGATGTACTTCAGCTGTACTTCAGATGTACTGCAGACGTAATTCAGCTATCCTCAGGTGTAGTTTAAACATAATTAACTTACCAATATGTTGTTGTACGGTGTAAATGATAGGTGCTCCGTATTAGAAAGAGTGGAATTAGACAAGGCAGAGCAAACAGAAAACTTTTTAAAGCTATTCTTCGAACCTCAAAAACAAACTGCATTAAGTTTTGTTCAAGACGATAATGATTCCAATAAGCAAGATGTGTATGGTAAGGTTTTTGGTCCCCGATATTATAACAATAAGTGGATGTAAGGTAATAGGAAAATATCAATGGATTATGAGAATATTGCTTTAGATGATCACATTTTCAAGAACACTTCGGGGCTTGAAAACTTAATATTATTTAAAGAACCAATGAACTTTTCACATCTAGAGCATCAGATCTACAAACAAATATTAGAGCTGAGCGGTGTCCTTCGAGATTCTAGAGGGCGTTAAAGAATGCAAGCTTGTAAGACTAAAAAAAAAATTGGCCTTTATTTAAAAACAAGACAAAACCTACATATGATAAAAATATAAATTTGCAGGCAGCATATTTTTATTAAAAAGAAAACTAGTGCCTAGTCTTGAGAACATACTACTTGTTTAAATTACGGCCAGTAGTTACTACATAATGTTGTATAAAGGTGTCTGACAACTTTAGAATAATGTCTTAAAACATGAGGATACCGAAAATTTGGGGGGAACAATTTTACTATTTAAATATGGTTTCCAGGTTTGCTTAGGAATTTGCTTACTTAACTATCTCTGTATATAGGTGAACACATTGTGTAAATTGTAGCCTTCGGAAGTGCCCGATATTATTGTGAAGCAATTCTCATTTGTTTAAAATCATATCCCCATGATTAGTACTCACGTATGATCTTGTTGTTCAAAAATCACTAAAGAAATTAATCTGAGGCAGACTAAATGTAATCAGTAACAGTTTGTGGTGTCTCTGTCTTCCGTATATTTTTTTTTAATAACAATGTAATTTTTTTATAAAATAAAACAGCATAAGATATAATTATTTTAGACATAATTTTGGAGTATAGGAATTACTAAACCTTACTAAAAACATCAAGTTATTTGCATCTAAAAAAATATACATTTTATATCCAGGTTCTGAGTCACTCGTGTCCCTAGTCAAAAATTTGTTTCTATATTTGTGCTTCCATTACTAAAAAATAAAAAAAGTTTAAAACTACAAGAAAAACACAAGTAAAATATTTTTCCGCAACTGCTTAAGTCCTGGAAAAAATTTGCAGTCAAATCAAGTGAGATCATTTAAAAAACCACTGTTAATAAAATTAGTACTCTATTTTGGAAAGTAAAAGAAGAAGGTAGCGGGACATAAGTGACATTTACAGGACAAATCTATTCTGCCACTCACTTACCTCACTTATCAATTCAATATGGTTAAGATTTTAGTTTTTTTCAGAAGAAAGTATATAACTATAAACTTTAGTTAGTTTGATTATGTGTTAAACTGCTATAAGCGCAACAAAATTCGAGGTGAATTCTGTTATAACTTAAAAAATAAGTATCGCCCATAACATAAAATATTTATTTGGTAGGTAGGTAGATAGTAGTAATTATTAACATATTAGGCGACCAACCCAGACCATTCATTCATGAAAACAATTCGCTTTTACCCCAACATGCGCCTATAAGTTAGAAAAAAGAGAAATATTTTTAAGAAAGTGTATAACAACGCTGTATGAAACATACGTATATTTATTCTTTATACATCGAGTACATCTATCGATTTATCAGTATCGGCGTCTGAATAGACATATTTACAATACACTAATAACATTTTTGAGGTTATATTCTCAAATACGTATGCCTAAGTTTAAAAATATGAGGCTCTGATGATGTTCATATCCCCTAGACCTAGAAGTATTAAAACCACCAAAGTTTGGGATACTCTGTAAATTTTTTGAATGACAGGATTAAAAAATGTACTATATTGGTATATGCTAAAAAAAGTCACACTTAATTATTCTCAAAATGTCTTTGATTTATTTGTACTTATGATTTTGATTTTTAAGGTGTTTTAAGGTCAAGCAGTTTCAAAAGATTTATCTGAGAAACGAAATTTCTGAACACTTTTGTTCAGTTTTGTTGTATAAGTGACTCTCGCATCATTTTAATATCTTTTAAATGTTCTTTGTCTTTAAAAATAACATCAAAACAACTTAAAACTACCAAAAAATTTTTTCAACGTCGCATTTTACAATTCAGAATTTATAGGCAGATCTTACAAGATTCAGTCCTTTATATTTTGGTATCATAGTAACAGTTTTATATCTTTCTCTACAATTGGTTTAAGAAAGGCTTGCTATATTTGGTGTTCTATGATCATTATAAGGGTTTCTAAAGAAGCACTGTTTTAGTTTTCCCTCGCCTTGATTTTAAAAAGAAAAATAAAGGTTATAGGAGAATACAATTTTGGTGATTCTTAAAGAGAAAGGAAATTGAGTTATCGAGGGGCCAAACAAAGATTTTAAACTTCTTTATTTAGTAAGTACGTTTTTTAAAATAAATTTTAAAGTTTTTTGTTTATTTGCTAGTCTTCTCCTATAGCCTATGGTATTAATAAAGAAAAAATAAATCAAAAATAGTTGTTTAATAAACAAACACTGGTTTGTTACCAAATGCCAAATATTGTTCAATAAAGAAACACTTGTTTGTATATGATATTTTAATTCTGTTTTTCGCTTTAATATATATGCAAAATGATTTTAAAAAATATAACGCTATCAAAAGAAACATATCCATATTTTTTTTTTCATAGATTGTTGTTCTATCTGCAAGCGCGTGCACATTTTATCAATTTCTTACCATTCTGTTTAATGCTGTACTGAAAAGCTTATATGAGAGATTTGTGGCAACCACTTACTATCTTTAGAAGTTCAGCCAGCCTTCTTCGTTTATCCATTACGTTACACCAAATCAATAATTTATATGACACATGTCTGAGTTTTTGTACCTAACTTCGAACATTAAACCAGATTTCCTAAGGTAATCGTAGATCTTCGTTAACATTCAGGCATCTTCGGATGTTAAATCTTGAAGGATTTTGTCTAAAGTTTAAACAAAGAAGAAAATGTTAAAAATAACTTATTTAGCAGTTACATAGGTAGTTAGTTAAATTATCTCATTGACAAAAATGACAAGTTTTTTGCTTTATTTTAAATTAAAGTTTTTTTGCTTTATTTTAAATTAAAGTGTTAGTTCGAATTCAATTTTGAAAATCAAATCTCACATAATAATAAATAGGTAACAAACAAGAACTAAACTTATAGGTAAACAACTTTTCCTTGGGTGTGTTTATATAATAATGTCTTTTGATTGCATATTAAAATAAAATTTTCTCTTCTCATTTATTTTTGGTTGAGCTTTGCCTTGATAAAAATAAATTTAATTTGGATCCCCTAATTCAATACAAAAATAATTTTTCAAATCGGTCAATTTAAAGTTGTGACATCAACAAAAACCTAACAAGATCCTAGTGACCGAGAGTTATCTTCCTAAAAAATAAAGTCAATGTGAATCCAGCACCAATCACATACAAAAATAATTTCTTAAATCGGTTCAATATATGTTAAATTAGGAAAAAAAAAATTATTAAATTGGCTTTTTCGTGTTTGTATCATTCTATTTGTAATAGATATAGATAACTCTTCTTACCAAATACCAAAAATTTACTAAACTTGTTTAACAAAGAGGTGTGTCACACCAGACCACACTAGCCTAGTATTAGTCTTAATGCTTTTTTAACCAACATTTTGTTAATCTAACCATTTAACCAGACCCTTTTTACACTAACCTGAGGAGACCGACCTGTAAAGTTAGTTTCCTGTCGTTCATATGGTATTTAATCTAGCATAAAATATATATAAATATTAATGTACCTACTCAATGACTAGTATATTCATTTCTATCAGACAACCCATAATTTACGTTAAAAATGACTATTTTTAGGTAATAAGGCCCTTTTGACACTACCCTGAGGAGACCTGTAAAGTTAGTTTCCTGCCGTTTATATGACATTTAATCTAGCATAAAACACCACAAACATATTTCACATATGTATAGATATTAATGTACTTACTCAATAGCTATCAAAAAACCTAAATTACTTTTGTCTATACATTTTGTTAGACCAAAAATCTACGATGTTTATTCAGTCCATTGCGATAATTTATACAGCACACGTCTTAGTTGTTGTACCTACTCTATTCGGTATTTGTAAGTCTTCGCTAGCTTTCGGACATCTTCGGACTCAGATGTGATCTTAGAGAGTGCTGGGTAAGGTTAAAACAAATAAGAAAATGTTAATAATTATTGTAAATCTTAATTTTGTGTGAACTATTTAAAATTTACTGTTAACAAAATAGACTATTTTTAAATGCTTATTGGGTCTACATTTTAAGTTATTTAAGTAGCTAGTCCTGTTACCATTTTTATAAATATTGTAAAAAAGACAATAACCTGTTTGATTCCTATTGTGCAAAGTCACAAAAGTTTAAATGGGTAAGAATAAAATTAAACAAGATCAATTTTTTGTTTCATAACTAACCTTTAATACTAAGGTTAGAGGATTCCTACTTTTATCTTAACAACTGCTTGTTTATTAAATTTCTACAATTGTATATGAAAAACGTAATGCATTATAATACTTATAGTAGGTTAGTGTGTGTATTTATTAATATCCTTTTGATTGCCTGCTAAACTACATTCCTATTTTCTCATTTATTTTTGTGAATCTAATAAAAGAACAATTTTTGAAATCTGTCCTGCAAAGCATACAAAAACATTTTGATCGACCTTTGTATTTCTAAAAATGCATACAAGTTAGACATATCAATCCAATATAAAAAAAGAATTTCTCGAATCGGTTCAATAGATGTTGAGAAATTAGTGGAAAATATAAAGACCCTTTTCATTGATCTAGATCTCCTTAAGAATTAGTACAAGTTAAGCCACACCAATGCAATACAAAAAGAATTTCTTGAATCGGTTTATTAGGTGCTGAGAAAGTAGTCAAAAACTATTAAGGCCCTTTTGGGTGATCTATTGCTTCTTTAAATTTAATACAAGTTAAACATATCAATCTAATACAAAAAGAATTTCTAGAATCGGTTCATTAGGTGCTGAGAAATTAGTGAAAAACTATTAAGGACCAAATGAGATTTGCGCAGTACACCGAAATGCGTCTTTCTTGGAAACTATCAATGCAAAACATGCGCACATAGCGTAAAAAGTAGCTTTGCTACCCCCAGCTGATAGTGATCTTTCATTATATGCCCTAATTATTATTTTATTTTAATATGCCTTTTGGCACTTTTTGAGGGAGGCTTTTAGCCTTTGCTTGTGGGGTTTTTCCAATAGATACTAAAATTAATAATTATTTTGATGCGGTTTTAGTTGTTCTGAAATATTAACATTCAATACGTTTTTGCAATTTTCTTGACGATCATTACGACCATTTTTATAAAATAAAAAATTAAAAATTGCAATTTTTTTTCAAATATTACGACAATTGCACACCATATAAATAACCAACTGCATTACGTATTGCATCATATTACTTTTCCTCCTTGCTAAGTAGATAAAACAAAAACATGTGAGGGGTCATAAGGTTATCATTTAACTACATAAACAGTGCAAAGGGATACATATAGGAAAATGCACATGGAAAAATTTAAAGAAATATTTTTAAAAATGATTTTATTTTTAACAAACAGGGATTAATCAACTTTTTTGTATTAAAACATATCAGGATAAGCTAGTGCAGTCTTTTTTGACTATTCTGTCAATTTTACACCTTGTTAGGTAACACAATAGGTATACATTTCATATAGGTCCCCAACTTGAACTACAGCCACGGGTTACGTAGCAGAATAGGTGACACAGTACACACACATCACTATTATATCTTGCATTGGTCAAGTGTTAAACAGCATAAACAAGCCTTATATCTTTTTAACCAACACTTCGTTCATTCGTTCAGCCAGAGCTACAACAGTTAGTAAGACCCTTGCACACACTATTTCTCTTTCTCTCTCTCTCTCTCTCTCTCTCTCTCTCCATCACTCTTTCTCTCTCTCCATCTCTCTCTCTCTCTCTCTCTCTCTTACTCTCTCTCTCTTTCTCTCTCTCTCTTTCTCTCTCTCTATCTTTCTCTTTCTCTCTCTATCTTTCTCTCTCTCTCTCTCTCTCTCCATCACTCTTTCTCTCTCTCTTACTCTCTCTCTCTCTCTCTTACTCTCTCTCTCTCCATCACTCTTTCTCTCTCTCCATCTCTCTCTCTTTCTCTCTCTCTCTCTCTTACTTAAACGTTTTCGAACATCATTCATGAATATTGCTCCAGACTAAGGTCTTTTTGGTTTACATACAAATATTAACTGATATCGACCGTAAACTTAGAACACCCATTTTGTAAACGAAGCCATTAAAAATTTCCAAATGCCAGCTTATTATTGCAAGTGACTGATTGACACATGACAGATTGACACATGACAGATTGACATATGACAGATTGACCAATGATATTTGACAGATCACCTCAAACTTATTAAATACGTTTTGACAGTTGTGACGTCACACGGACGTGTGACCTTGAAGGTGCCGATTTTTGGTAACTTTAACCTTAGCGATTTCTTATGGGAATTTACATGGGAAATTCTGCAGAACTCTTGCTGCCTATCTACTTTGATACTTCTTTCTATATTTTCTTTCTTTTTATCCTGATTTTTATATTTGATACTATAACTAAAAAAAGTTAAGTTTAAAGACTTTTAGATCGGTTGGAAATGCATGAAACGCCTATTTTATAAAAGGAGCCACAAAAGATGGGTCAAGAATGGGCGCGACTAAGATGCGACTTTAAAAGATTTACACAAAACAAAAGTCAAAGTAGTTACGGCTTTGAAGTTGTTGCAAATAATTATTTACGCCACATTATTACATCAGATGATGACACAAACCTTTGTGGTAAAAACTAAAGTTATAATGTAGTTGTTGGATCCACTTGTGTGCGACTTAAATAAAGCTTAACTTTCAAGTGGTAATTAAGTAACATACAAAAGTCAGGACGACTACGAAATAATGACTTAAAAGAAATAATATTTTTGGCAAGGTCCTATCGTGGTAGAAAAGACTATCAGAATAGACGATGAAGAAACAATCCTAAGAAGTAGTTTAGAGGGTCGTTTTTGCGAAAGATTTACTTTTTCGTGATACTAGATAGCAGATAGAACTATAAAGTGCCGAATTATTATAACCACATTTCTACCATAAGATAGTAGCAAAATCTTTGGAGCGTGTAGCCCCTACTATAAATGTTAGATGGGTAGACTACAAAAAGAACTTAAAATACATTTTTGCTGACAAAAGTTCTCTTTTATCGACCAATCTCTCCCTTTTTTAAACAGTCAACAATCCACTGGCGCTCATATATACTTAAAATAATAATAAAAAATATATTCGTTGTGAATTTATTGCAGTAAAGATTTTTCTATTAAAAAAAATGTTTTTTTTTAAAAGACCAATAAATTAAAAAATGTTTTGTGTTTTTTTAATATTAGTACATGTCTTGGAAAACTAAGACCTAGATACCTATTTTAGTACATCAGCAAAATTTCTACCTATGATTTATACTTTATGAGAAGGTCCTTTTATATTCTTGCCCACAATCGCAAAAAAGCTACTGGTCGCTAAAATGACCTTTAAAAAACGGGTAGACCCGTCAGACACGTGGCAGCTATTAAATTAAAATCCAATCCATCTTAATTTAGTGGCAGACATTTAAACAAACGGCATAATTTTGAATTCCGCGCTCGTAGGCGTTTAACAACTAGCAACTTCAACGTCCTTCCTTTCTATAGGTTAACTTCCCAAACCTACCTTTATTTGTTTCATCCTTTTAGTGGCAACCATTGACAGACAAAGATAATAATAGATTTAAACTCTTCCAGGGTGAGTCGAAAATCCGTTATGATTAAGGGCATTAAGACGCATCTATAGGAAATTTAATCGTCGCGACTGTGTAGTTGCTTGCTCCTATCCTCTTATCTAAAGGACCTCTTTGAGTCTATTCAGCAAAGTATTTTGATATCGTTGACAAAGTAAATATAAGAATTTTCTGCAAATTGAATTTGAAACTGGAGTGATGGAGGAACAAATGGAAATAAAATTAATACGTTTTGCCTCCAGGATACTAATGCTATAAAATCACATTTGTTCTTACAAAAACAACTGTAAAAAAACTGGAATGCGCCAATGACTTTTTAACCAACTATCATTATAAATTAGTGATAATACCTTAACCAAAATTAACATACCATATTATAGCAACATAATACTCCCATACATTTCCCAATTGGGTACTTACCTAACTTATTAGCTTTACGCATTTTATACACATTTTTACGAGCATGGGCCCTTATAGTTCGGTGGGCGAACGTCCGCTTTACAATCAGAGGGCGGTGTGTTCGATTCCCATACCTGTCAGCAAAGGCGTGCCTAAGTTTTTGGCTACCTGCGTCAAAAGGCAAATTTAACTGACTTAAAAATTAACATTTCGTGCAATCGTTTTTATCCAAACGCTAAGATAGAGGAGAAAATTGCAATATAAAAATAAGAAAAAAAAATTTTTGGTGGTGAAAATTTTAGAAAATTTGATTATTATTTAGTAGAAATTGCGCCGCGGATTTTTTTTGTAAATACAAGGAAGAAAATAACAAAAATTTCTGAGCCATTTTTAAGTTTTTTTCGTGTTTGCAATACAAAAAAACTACTGGAAAATTCAAGATAATTGCGCGGCAGGCAAAAATGGTGACAAAAATTTAAATACTTTTCGGAAAAAATTGCGTTCTAGAAAACTAGTCTTTTTATCTATCTGCTCACAAAAACACGCATAGGGAATCAACTTGCTTTTTTCAAAACACAAATGCAATTAACTGACACAAATACCTATACCTGTAAAGTTATTTGCCCTGAAGTTTTAACACCCTTGACCTATTTCTCTGCATTTCTTATCTATTAGTTGCACCACACAATTTACCTTAACTCTTTAATTGTAGATTATTTAATTTTTAAAGAGTGGAAAAATTTTAAAACTCTTAAAATGTGATTGCCCTCTGAAGGTGGTTGCCTAAGGCAACTGCCTCGTTGCCTAACCCTTTGCCACGCCACTGCTGTCAGTACAAGGTCAAACCTACTATCCGTCTGTTAATTACAGATTTACCGGAGGTAGGGGTAACACCTGTCGTGGACGCAGTTTGGGCATCAACTAAGTAAGCAAAGTTGATGACGTACTTCAGACGTACATTTTACGTACATATAGTAAAAGTACGTACCGTACCCTAGACGTACATGGTACGTACATAGGGCATCAAATTAAAACAAAGAAAGGGTGGGATTAGGACTAGGTATCATTTAAAATATTCGAGAGACCTGAACATTCCTACTTTAGAGTAGATCTTTCAGTTTTACCTCCCCAAGTAACATTATTACCACTCAAGGTTTTATTGATTTGGTTCCTAGGTTATTTAGAGGGTGCTGTTATGCCCGCAGTAAGAAAAACGATAACTGCAATGGACTGTATATATTTTAATTAATGAAAGCGCGAACAAACATATTGATATGAAATTACGAAATAATTAAAAGGTCCATAGGTTAATTGTGGGTACGACACAACGGAAATCAGAGACAAGGCACTCTCCAGTTTGCAGCCAATTTCTCCACTTCCAAGGGGCCCCTGTCTGGATCTAATGATGTCACCACGTAGCTGAAGGGCTGAAGTTTCTAGTTCTATGCTTCAGTACACCAAAATCGAGCACTTTCATGTGTAGAAATTTGAAATAGTTGGAGAAAGTAAATTAACACGCCATTTCTCGAGGCGGTCGAAAAAGGATCTCCCTGATTCTTGGTGCGCATGTCCAAAATGCGCGAAAATGCACTCTCTCCGTCATTCAATTGTGTGGTTTTAAAATTTACAAACACCGCGAAATTTAGCGGGAGCTAACATAACTGCCCTCCAAAACACACAATTTTAGAATATCAGCCGGACAGATATAGAATAAAAAAATGATCGACCGATAAATATAAATGAATGAAAAACAGAAAAGTAGCGTAAGTTTATTTAGAGATAACGAAAACCCGAAAAAGGCAAAACAAACAAACAAAAATTAAAA
Source organism: Aspidapion aeneum (assembly GCA_963576565.1). Lineage (NCBI taxonomy): Eukaryota > Metazoa > Arthropoda > Insecta > Coleoptera > Brentidae > Aspidapion > Aspidapion aeneum. The sequence continues at coordinate 58,178,912 of OY755038.1, forward strand.
AAAAATTAAAATAAAGAAAAACCTATTGTAATACCCGGTAATAGGTAGAAAAATTAAAATTAGTTTTAATTCGGCAAGAGGCACAGTTTTACAACTGGCCGCTTGTAAACACCGGTAGCCGTTCATACCGTCGCTACACGCACTTGACCGTCTCCGCCGGGATGCAATTCGAGAACCCGACTGACTGGCCATTTCAAAGGTGATTGGCTGTGATCACTCGTTATGATAACCAAATCATTTAATTTGATATTTGGGGACGAATCAGCCCACTTGTGTCGCTGTTGTAGCGTATGCAAATACTCTACAGAATACCGTTTCCAAAAATCATTATGTAGTTTTTGGATTAGTTGCCATCTCGAGAGCCGATTTAGGGGAACCTCGGACAAATCTGACTCCGGAATTTCTGAGTTAAGGGGTTCAAGGGTCAAAAAATGCCCAGGGGTAAGAGGTTGAAGATCGTGTGGGTCTGAAGAGGCAGCAGATAAAGGACGACTATTAAGTACAGCTTCTATGCGCCATGTAAGGGTGGACATTTCCATGATGGACAACTTCTGGTCGCCGACAACTCGAACAAAGTGAGTTTTAAAACTTTTGACGCCAGCTTCTGCCAGACCATTGAAATGTGGACTGAGAGGGGGTCCCAGATGCCAACAAATAGAAAGTCTGGTGGACGCACTTCTTGCGTAATCAAGTAATTGGTTACGAAACCCTATAAAATTACTGCCCTGATCTGACCAGCATTGCGTCACGCTTCCACGTCTGGAAATGAATCGATGGAATGCACCTACAAACCCTTCGGTGGACAGTTCCATGGTTAATTCCAAATGCACGCAATGTGTGGCCGTACAGACAAACACACCGACATACGATTTGAAAGCCTTACAACCACGGTAACGATGAGGAATCACAAAGAAACGTCCACAAAAGTCGATAGCTACACTCGAAAAAGGTTTAAGTTGATTGATTCGATGAGCGGGAAGTGAACTCATTATGGGCGGTCTATAGGGTTTAGGGTTGATTCTAAAACATTGCAGACACTTGGATATGGTTCTTTGAATTGCCCGTCTGGCAGATAATATCCAAAATTGCTGTAAAAGCAGATTATGTAATGTTTTAAACCCAGGATGAAAGTATTGTCGATGAGTGGACTCGATAAGAAGAGTAGTTAAACGATGGTTACTCGAAAGTAAAACGGGGTGTTTTGCAGAATAAAACAAAAGGTCAGATTTTTGTAATCTGCCACCGACTCTAATGATATTATTTTCATCAAGAAAAGGTGAAAGTTTTCGGAAAGGTTTCGGTATTGGCTTATCCTTAGATAACGCGGAAAAAAGCTCAGAGAAACAAGAACCTTGAACGCGTTTGATAAGAAGGTATAACGCACTTTGCATCTCACCGGTGGTAGGAAAAACAATATTTTCAAAAATAACTTTTTGGTCCGGCGGCTTAGTGGATTTTTGATAGGAATGGTTTTGAAAAAGGTTAAATATTCGAAGCACATAACAAATGATACGTTGAATTTTTGATATAGATGAATATTTGATAAGAAGCTGATCTAAGAAGTTAACGTCAATTATCGCATTGCAACAGACCTTTGGCTTTTCCTCCAGATTAATATCTCCGAAATCAATCGGCATTTTTGATTTATGAAAATCGGGCCATTCGTTTTCGGGAGACCACAAAAACCACGGTGCGTTCCACCACATGTCATGTGACATGAGCTGTGAAGGGGTGGCCCCTCGTGACGCAATATCGGCTGCATTTAAAGCAGAAGGAATGTAGCGCCACGAGTTTGAGGGAATGATTTCTTGGATTCTACTGACTCGATTTCCAACAAAGGTTTGCCAGCGACTAGGAGGGGATGAAAGCCAGTGCAATACGACTTGCGAATCGCAGAAAGTAACGATATTTGTAAAAGTTATTTTTCCTTCATAGCTAGGTAAAACGAAGTCAATTAATACGCCTAAAAGAAATAAGCCTAGGAGTTCTAGCCTAGCCAAAGTTTGTGACTTTATAGGCGCGATCCTAGATTTTGCAGATATGAGAGAAACAGATATATTATTTTTCTCTTCTACACGAAAAGATACGACCGACGCCTGCGTAGCCTCGAATTGAAGCGTCACAGAAGCCGATGATTTGACAGGTAGTGGTTTTTGACAGTTTGATTTGTCGGGGTAATTGAAAATTGGAAAGAAGCGGGAATTCAGAACGAAGTTTGTTCCAAGAGTCGATGATAGAAGAATCTGGTTCTTCGTCCAGGCCTATTTTTGATATCCACAACTGTTGCAAAATAAATTTTGCTTGTAGCAACAAGGGACAAAAAAAACCTAAGGGATCGAAGATTGTTCCTATGATAGATAAAATAGCACGTTTGGTTGGGGGTTTGTCCTTCATTCGGCATTGATAAGAAAAAATGTCGTTTTTTGGATGCCATTGAAGTCCTAAAACTTTGATAAAGTGGGGTTCCTCCTTGTCAAAAGAGAGAGGCATTTGACGATCGGATTCTGGCAATGTTGCCAATAAATCAGGACAAATGCTTGCCCATTTTTTAAGTTCAAATCCTCCCGACTTCAACAAATCATTGAGTTCCGTTTGAAGGGAAAGAGCTTCAGAAAGCGAAGGGCTAGTTCCCAAGATATCGTCGATGTAGATTGACGTTTTTAGAACAGTACTAACCATAGGAAAACGTTCCTTTTCTCTCTCTGCCAGCTCATTTAATGTACGCATGGCTAGAAAAGGTGAGCATGTCATGCCAAAAGTGACAGTAGAAAGTTCCCACACTGAAAGTGGGTCCTGTGGAGGGAACCTCCACAATATCCTTTGATAAGGACGGTGATAAGGATTGATAAGGACTTGACGGAACATCTGTTTGATATCAGCAATGTAGGCAATAGGATTAAGACGAAACGTAAGGAGTAAAGAAGCAATATCTTTTTGAAGTTTCGGTCCCGATAACAACGTGTCATTGAGACTAATATTTTTTGGGGTGACTGCCGAACAATCCCAGACTACCTTTAATTTTGTACTTAAGCTTTCCGGCTTTAGTACGCAATGATGTGCTAAAAAACATGATATGAATATAGTCTTGCATGATATGAATATAGTCTTGCATGAAACTTGAATAGGCAGTGTACAGATCAGGATTTTTGAGAAATCTATTTTCTAGAAGTAAAAATCTACGATAAGCTTGCGGATAAGTATTTCGTAGGTCAGGGTTTATTTTATCTTTAAACGGAAGATCTACCATGAATCTACCGCTCGGTTGCCGTACTACACTCGCAGTAAAAATTGATTCTGCTTGTTTTTCTTCCTTTGATAAGATTTGTTTTTTAGGCAAATGTTCGATTTCCCAAAACCTAGGGAGAATGACCTCTAAAGGAGGTGAATGACTCGTTAAAAAACAACTGGTTCGTTCCGTAAGACTACCTACTTCGTCAACTTTTCCCATGACGACCCAGCCAAAGATAGTTTCAAGGGCTGAAGGTTGCCCTATTTGTCCAAGAACCCTGCCCTCCTTGAATATCTGTGCGAATAGCTCGCAACCAATAACTAGGTCCACAGGTCTAGATTTGAAATAAGATGGGTCGGCAAGTTTAAGGTTTTCCAAGTGTTTCCACTGATTATCGTTCAAAGTGAATGTAGGCATATTGGAACATAATTGTGGAACGACAATTGCTTCGAAATTAAGTAAAGGAGTGACCTGTCCTTGTGGCTTAATGTGACATTGAACGAGCCCTTTGGAAGTAAAAGAAGACATCTGATTTAATCCGTATATTTTAGTGGTGTAACTTCGCCTAGGAAGATTAAGATGGTGAATACACTTTTCACTGATGAATCCTGTCTGTGATCCAGAATCAAGCAGTGCCCTTACAGGTTGAAAATTTCCGCAACCGTCCTTAACATCTATTATGGCGGTGCATAAAAGAAAGGTACCTGAAGGTCCTGAGGTATTTAATGACACATGAAGATTATTGACAGGTGGTGTGTGAATGACAGGGCTAGTATCTTGGCTTCCAGACTCTTGAATAGTTTCTAAGATATGAGTTAAAGTGTGGTGCCTTTTACTATTGCAAGTCCTGCATGAATATTTTGATTTGCACGTATCTACCCCATGCAAGGGATGAAAACACGCTAGACATAATTTTTTCTGCTTGACAAAAGATAGGCGATCGATAGGTGAGAGATCAAGAAATGTTTGACATTTCGAAAGCACGTGACCTTGATTACACCGGAAACATTTTATTCCCGTACTTGAATTAGTTGAGGTGCCAGCCAGTCCTATAAAAGGCGAATTGGATGATTTATAGGTAGGCTTTTGCCCAAACTGATTTTGCATAGAATTTGAATTTTGATAGGCTTTTGCCCAAACTGATTTTGCATAGAATTTGATTTTTGATAGGTAGGCACCTTTTTGGGTGCTGTTGATTGAGGAAGTGATTCCAAAACTTTACATATTTTTTCTAGACATTGAAAAAGTGGCTGAAAAGTGGGAATTTCGGTATTAGTATTGGCGTGACTCATTTCGAAATTTGAACGCGTCGGAATATCCAAATTTTCTAACAAAATGAAAAAAATAATAAAGTCCCAACTGTCAACGTCAAAGCTATGTTCTTTTAAAATTTCTAGGGATTCAGAAAAGGTGTCAATTAAATTACGCAATTCTTTAGCTGACTCGTTTTTTAATGTGGAGTTCATAATTGTGCTTAAAGCATCATTTGCGAGGTCTCGCTTGTTTTGATATCTATTGACTAATTTGTCGTAAGCAATTTTATAATTTTGATCAGATAAGCTAATCCCTGATATCAATTTTAAAGGCTCATCCTCGAGATATGAAAATAAATATTGAAGTTTTCGAACGTTACTTAGACTTTGATTTTGATCTATAATGTTTATAAAAAGATCGAAAAAGCTTGGCCATAATTTTTTATCACCTCGAAATATGGGGATACCTAACTCTTTGAGTTTTGGAGTTTCAGATTCGTTTTGTCGAACATATGATCCCGAAAAAGATGGGGCCTCAACCGGAAATATTTTAGAGTAAACCCCTTTACACGCATAAAAATATTTACGAGCTTCTGAAAGGATCGCATCCTGCGTTTTAAACTCCTCGTCGTCCGAGTCGTCTATCAACATAATGACATCATTATGTGCCAGCATGCATTTATCGAAGGTTTCGTCCAAATCGGAATACCTCACTTGAAACTCGTTTCTCGCTTTTTCGTCTGTTGCCGCGGTCTGTGAAAACACATAACACTCGGTGATCGCAGATAAAAAACCCTTGCGTTTTTGCACGGCTTTTTTGACAGACATGATTTTACCTTTGAAATGACGAAATTGTCGGTAAATATACAATTAACGCTAAATTATTGCTTCTGAAATAGAAAAATTACGAATTGTCGAAAATATGCACTAATTTATCGCAATTGATGAAAATTGTTTTAAATATCGAAATGATATGGAACACACCTAACACACTGAACATGTGCTTGTTTGTTTTGATTGCTTCGATTTGTTTACTGAATGACTATGGTACGTTACCATAGCAGCGGACCGAAAAACAGGTGGACTGCGCCGCTACCGAAGGTCGAGCGAAAATCTCTCTCGTTTCAATACGATTGGCAAAATTCAAGGCCTTGTGTCGCCGAAAAGATGGCCGACTTATTAATACCGTCGTGTTAGCTCCCGCTAAATTTCGCGGTTGTTTATATATATTTTTAAAAACACACAACTGTATGAAGGACAAAGCGCATTCCGCGTATTTGGACATGCGCACCAACAACCAGGGAGATCCTTGTCAATCGCCTAGAGAAAAAGGCGTGTTAATTTCGTTCTCCAACAATTTCAATTATCTACACCTGAAAGTGCTCGAATTTTGTGTACTGAAGCATAGAACTAGAAACTTCAACCCTTCAGCTACGTGGTGACATCATTAGATCCTTCAGGGGCCCCTTGGAAACGAGGAGAAATTGGCTGCAAAGGAGGTGAGTGCACTTATCTGATTACCGTTGTGTGGTTCCAACAATTTTACCTATGGACGTCTGATTATTTCGTAATTTCATATCAATATATTTATGTTTGCTCGCGATATCAATAATTAAAATATTTACAGTCCACTGCATTTAGCGTTTTTTCTATCCGCGGGCTAACATAAAGTGCTCCTTCGACCGAATTATTTTAAATAATAAATCCATACGACGGTATTAATAATTATTTACCTAATCTGTGGCCAAGCCAAACAACGGCCTTGAATCGAGTAGTGAACGAGAAGTCGTCCGGGCGGTGCACGTGCCTTTTGCGTGCTCGATTCAGTAAACAAAGCGAAGGAACCACAAAACAAAACAAACAAAACAAAAGTTCAGTGGTGTTCCATATCATTTCGATATTTAAAATAATTTTCATCAATTGCGATAAATTAGTGCATATTTTCGACAATTCGTCATTTTTCTATTTCAGAAGCATTAATTTAGCGTTAATTGTATATTTACCGACAATTTCGTCATTTCAAAGGTAAAATCATGTCTGTCAAAAAAGCCGTACAAAAACGCAAGGGTTTTTTATCTGCGATCACCGAGTGTTATGTGTTGTCGCAGACTGCGGAAAAAGATGAAAGAGCGAGAAACGAGTTTCAAGTGAGGTATGCCGATTTGGATGAAACCTTCGATAAATGCATGCTGGCGCATAATGACGTCATTATGTTGCTAGACGACTCGGACGATGAGGAATTTAAAACGCAGGATGCGATCCTTTCAGAAGCTCGTAAATATTTTTATGCGTGTAAGGGGGTTTACTCTAAAATATTTCCGGTTGAGGCCCCATCTTTTTCGGGATCATATGTTCGACAAAACGAATCTGAAACTCCAAAACTCAAAGAGTTGGGTATTCCCATATTTCGAGGTGATAAAAAATTATGGCCAAGCTTTTTCGATCTTTTTAATAACATTATAGATCAAAATCAAAGTCTAAGTAACGTTCGAAAACTTCAATATTTATTTTCATATCTCGAGGATGAGCCTTTAAAATTGATATCAGGGATTAGCTTATCTGATCAAAATTATAAAATTGCTTATGACAAATTAGTCAATAGATATCAAAACAAGCGAGACCTCGCAAATGATGCTTTAAGCTCAATTATGAACTCCACCTTAAAAAACGAGTCAGCTAAAGAATTACGTAATTTAATTGACACCTTTTCTGAATCCCTAGAAATTTTAAAATCACTTAGCTTTGACGTTGACAGTTGGGACTTTATTATTTTTTTCATTTTATTAGAAAAATTGGATATTCCAACGCGTTCAAATTTTGAAATGAGTCACGCCAATACTAATAACGAAATTCCCACTTTTCAGTCACTTTTTCAATTTCTAGAAAAAAGATGTAAAGTTTTGGAATCACTTCCTCAATCAACAGCACCCAAAAAGGTGCCTATATATCAAAAATCAAATTCAATGCAAAATCAGTCTGGGCAAAAGCCTACCTATCAAAATTCAAATTCTATGCGAAATCAGTTTGGGCAAAAGCCTACCTATAAATCATCCAATTCGCCTTTTATAGGACTGGCTGGCACCTCAGCTAATTCAAGTACGGGAATAAAATGTTTCCGGTGTAATCAAGGTCACGTGCTTTCGAAATGTCAAACATTTCTTGATCTCTCACCTATCGATCGCCTATCTTTCGTCAAACAGAAAAAATTATGTCTAGCGTGTTTTCATCCCTTGCATAATGTAGATACGTGCAAATCAAAATATTCATGCAGGACTTGCAATAGTAAAAGGCACCACACTTTAACTCATATCTTAGAAACTAATCAAGAGTCTGGAAGCCAAGATACTAGTCCTGTCATTCACACACCACCTGTCAATAATCTTCATGTGTCATTAAATGCTTCAGGACCTTCAGGTACCTTTCTTTTATGCACCGCCATAATAGATGTTATGGACGGTTGCGGAAATTTTCAACCTGTAAGGGCACTGCTTGATTCTGGATCACAGACAGGATTCATCAGTGAAAAGTGTATTCAGCGTCTTAATCTTCCTAGGCGAAGTTACACCACTGAAATATTCGGATTAAATCAGATGTCTTCTTTTACTTCCAAAGGGCTCGTTCAATGTCACATTAAGCCACAAGGACAAGTCACTCCTTTACTTAATTTCGAAGCAATTGTTGTTCCACAACTATGTTCCAATATGCCTACATTCTCTTTGAACGATAATCAGTGGAAACACTTGGAAGACCTTAAACTTGCCGACCCATCTTATTTCAAATCTAGACCTGTGGACCTGGTTATTGGTTGCGAGCTATTCGCACAGATATTCAAGGAGGGCAGGGTTCTTGGACAGGTAGGGCAGCCTTCAGCCCTTGAAACTATCTTTGGCTGGGTCGTCATGGGAAAGGTTGACGAAGTAGGTAGTCTTACGGAACGAACCAGTTGTTTTTTAACGAGTCATTTACCTCCTTTAGAGGTCATTCTCCCTAGGTTTTGGGAAATCGAACATTTGCCTAAAAAACAAATCTTATCAAAGGAAGAAAAACAGGCAGAATCAATTTTTACTGCTAGTGTAGTACGACAACCGAGCGGTAGATTCATGGTAGATCTTCCGTTTAAAGATAAAATAAACCCTGACCTAGGAAATACTTATCCGCAAGCTTATCGTAGATTTTTACTTCTAGAAAATAGATTAATCAAAAATCCTGATCTGTACACTGCCTATTCAAGTTTCATGCAAGACTATATCGATTCTAATCATATGAGTTTAGTTTTATCTAGTCAACCAAAGGTCGACGTATCGTGTTTTTTAGCACATCATTGCGTATTAAAGCCGGAAAGCTTGAGTACAAAATTAAGGGTAGTCTGGGATTGTTCAGCAGTCACCCCAAAAAATATTAGTCTCAATGACACATTGTTATCTGGACCGAAACTTCAAAAAGATATTGCTTCTTTACTCCTTACGTTTCGTCTTAATCCTATTGCCTACATTGCTGACATCAAACAGATGTTCCGTCAAGTCCTTATCAATCCTTATCACCGTCCTTATCAAAGGATATTGTGGAGGTTTTCTCCACAGGACCCACTTTCAGTGTGGGAACTTTCTACTGTCACTTTTGGCATGACATGCTCACCTTTTCTAGCCATGCGTACCTTAAATGAGCTGGCAGAGAGAGAAAAGGAACGTTTTCCTATGGCTAGTACTGTTCTAAAAACGTCAATCTATATCGACGATATCTTGGGAACTAGCCCTTTGCTTTCTGAAGCTCTCTCCCTTCAAACAGAACTCAATGATTTGTTGAAGTCGGGAGGATTTGAACTTAAAAAAAGGGCAAGCAATTGTCCTGAGTTATTGGCAACATTGCCAGAGTCCGATCGTCAAATGCCTCTCTCTTTCGACAAGGAGGAACCCCACTTTATCAAAGTTTTAGGACTTCAATGGCATCCAAAAAACGACATTTTTTCTTATCAATGCCGAATGAAGGACAAACCCCCAACCAAACGTTCTATTTTATCTATCATAGGGACAATCTTCGATCCCTTAGGTTTTCTTTGTCCCTTGTTGCTACAAGCAAAATTTATTTTGCAACAGTTGTGGATATCGAAAATAGGCTGGGACGAAGAACCAGATTCTTCTATCATCGACTCTTGGAACAAACTTCGTTCTGAATTCCCGCTTCTTTCCAATTTTCAATTACCCCGACAAATCAAACTGTCAAAAACCAATACCTGTCAAATCTTCGGCTTCTGTGACGCTTCAATTCGAGGCTACGCAGGCGTCGTATATTTTCGTGTAGAAGAGAAAAACAATATATCTGTTTCTCTCATATCTGCAAAATCTAGGGTCGCGCCTATAAAGTCACAAACTTTGGCTAGGCTAGAACTCCTAGGCGCATTTCTTTTAAGCGAATTAATTGACTTCGTTTTATCTAGCTATGAAGGAAAAATAACTTTTACAAATATCGTTACTTTCTGCGATTCGCAAGTCGTATTGCACTGGCTTTCATCCCCTCCTAATCGCTGGCAAACCTTTGTTGGAAATCGAGTCAGTAGAATCCAAGAAATCATTCCCTCAAACTCGTGGCGCTACATTCCTTCTGCTTTGAATGCAGCCGATATTGCGTCATGAGGGGCCACCCCTTCACAGCTCATGTCACATGACATGTGGTGGAACGCACCGTCGTTTTTGTGGTCTCCCGAAAACGAATGGCCCGATTTTCATAAACCAAAAATGCCGATTGATTTCGGAGATATTAATCTGGAGGAAAAGCCAAAAGTCTGTTGCAATGCGATAATTGATGTCAACTTCTTAGATCAGCTTCTTATCAAATATTCATCTATATCCAAAATTCAAAGTATCATTTGTTATGTCCTTCGAATAGTTAACCTTTTTCAAAACCATTCCTATCAAAAACCCACTAAGCCGCCGGACCAAAAAGTTATTTTTGAGAATATTGTTTTTCCTACCACCGGTGAGATACAAAGTGCGTTACACCTTCTTATCAAACGCGTTCAAGGTTCTTGTTTTTCTGAGCTTTTTTCCGCGTTATCTAAGGATAAACCAATACCGAAACCTTTGCGAAAACTTTCACCTTTTCTTGATGAGAATAATATCATTAGAGTCGGTGGCAGATTACAAAAATCTGACCTTTTGTCTTATTCTGCAAAACACCCCGTCTTACTTTCGAGGGACCATCGTTTAACTACTCTTCTTATCGAGTCCGCTCATCGACAATATCTTCATCCTGGGTTTAAACCATTACATAATCTGCTTTTACAGCAATTTTGGATATTATCTGCCAGACGGGCAATTCAAAGAACCATATCCAAGTGCTTGCAATGTTTTAGAATCAACCCTAAACCCTATAGACCGCCCATAATGAGTTCACTTCCCGCTCATCGAATCAATCAACTAAAACCTTTTTCGAGTGTAGCTATCGACTTTTGTGGACCTTTCTTTGTGATTCCTCATCGTTACCTTGGTTGTAAAGCTTTCAAATCGTATGTCTGTGTGTTTGTCTGTACGGCCACACATTGCGTGCATTTGGAATTAACCATGGAACTGTCCACCAAAGGGTTCGTAGGTGCATTCCATCGATTCATTTCCAGACGTGGAAGCGTGACGCAATGCTGGTCAGATCAAGGCAGTAATTTTATAGGGTTTCGTAACCAATTACTGGATTACGCAAGAAGTGCTGCCACCAGACTTTCTATTCGTTGGCATCTGGGACCTCCTCTCAGTCCATATTTCAATGGCCTGGCAGAAGCTGGCGTCAAAAGTTTTAAAACTCACTTTGTACGAGTCGTCGGCGACCAGAAGTTGTCTATCATGGAGATGTCCACCCTTACCTGTCGCATAGAAGCCGTACTGAATAGTCGCCCTTTATCTCCTGCCTCTTCAGACCCACACGATCTTCAACCTCTTACCCCTGGGCATTTTTTGACACTTGAACCCCTTAATTCAGAAATTCCGGAGGCATATTTGTCCGAGGTTCCCCTAAATCGGCTCTCGAGATGGCAACTAATCCAAAAACTACATAATGATTTTTGGAAACGGTATTCTATAGAGTATTTGCATACGCTACAACAGCGACACAAGTGGACTGATTTGTCCCCAAATATCAAATTAAATGATTTGGTTATCATAACAAGTGATCACATTCAATCGCCTTTGAAATGGCCGGTCGGTCGGGTCATCGAACTGCATCCTGGCGGGGACGGTCAGGTGCGTGTTGCGACGGTAAAAACGGTTACCGGTGTTTATAAGCGGCCAGTTGTAAAACTGTGCCTCTTGCCAAATTAAAAGTAATTTTAATTTTCTACCTTTTACCGGGTATTACAATAGGTTTTTTTATTTTTATTTTTTTTGAGTTTTTTGTTTGTTTGTTTTGCCTTTTTTCGGGATTTCGTTATATCTAAATAAACTTACGATACTTATCTGTTTTCATTCATTTATATTTATCGGTCGATTCCTTTTCTTATATCTATATCTGTCCGGTTGAGATTCTAAATTTGTGTGTTTTGGAGGGCAGTTATGTTAGCTCCCGCTAAATTTCGCGGTTGTTTATATATATTTTTAAAAACACACAACTGTATGAAGGACAAAGCGCATTCCGCGTATTTGGACATGCGCACCAACAACCAGGGAGATCCTTGTCAATCGCCTAGAGAAAAAGGCGTGTTAATTTCGTTCTCCAACAATTTCAATTATCTACACCTGAAAGTGCTCGAATTTTGTGTACTGAAGCATAGAACTAGAAACTTCAACCCTTCAGCTACGTGGTGACATCATTAGATCCTTCAGGGGCCCCTTGGAAACGAGGAGAATTTGGGTGCAAAGGAGGTGAGTGCACTTATCTGATTACCGTTGTGTGGTTCCAACAATTTTACCTATGGACGTCTGATTATTTCGTAATTTCATATCAATATATTTATGTTTGCTCGCGATATCAATAATTAAAATATTTACAGTCCACTGCATTTAGCGTTTTTTCTATCCGCGGGCTAACACCGTCGTATGGAGTAAAATTTAAATTATTCGGGTCGAAAGGAACACTTATGTTTTGCCCGCAGTAAGAAAAACGATAACTGCAATGGACTGTATATATTTTAATTAATGAAAGCCCGAACAAACATAAATATATTGATATGAAATTACGAAATAATTAAAAGGTCCATAGGTTAATTGTGGGTACCACACAACGGAAATCAGAGACAAAGCACTCACCAGTTTGCAGCCAATTTCTCCACTTCCAAGGGGCACCTGTCTGGATCTAATGATGTCACCACGTAGCTGAAGGGCTGAAGTTTCTAGTTCTATGCTTCAGTACACCAAAATCGAGCACTTTCAAGTGTAGATATTTGAAATAGTTGGAGAAAGTAAATTAACACGCCATTTCTCGAGGCGGTCGAAAAAGGATCTCCCTGATACTTGGTGCGCATGTTTAAAATGCGCGAAAATGCACTCTGTCTGTCATTCAATTGTGTGGTTTTAAAATTTACAAACACCGCGAAATTTAGCGGGAGCTAACAGGTGCTGTTATGGGTTTTAGGATCAATTTGGCTACATAACGGTAATTTATATTGCCAATTACCTAAAGAGGTGTTATACAACCAAAAAGTGATTTATAAAGGGAGTATAATAAAACTGATATTCCTTCTGTTCCTTTTAGATACTTTTGGTTTTATTGATTTCTGATTTATAAAGATGGTCTTATAAAACCCTTTTACCTAAAGTTTTTAAAAATAAATAAATATAAAATTTGGTCATTTAGTTTTTTCATTACTTAAGGTCATAACAAAAGTGTTTTATAATAGAGCTAAAAGGTTACCTTATATCCTTTTGTTTTTATAGTTACCAGTAGTTTAAAAGTAAATATGATTAGATAGGCGGCCATATAGAACCTAGTTTCCTTAAAGGTTCTAACACAGGTAAGTAAATACTTTTGTTTTATTTCTTTTAGGTATTTCGGTAAAAATAATAGATATACCTATGTACAGATTGGTACCTACCTATTGCAAGATTGATTATTTAAAGCCCAATAATTAATAATTGTTGAGTTTCCGTCCTCCTGGGTAGGACACCCAGGCCTAGATAAGGCCTGTTTAGGCGGCCAATATAAGAGGTTGCCCTTCAACCTGCAGGCACAACGAATATCATTGCACGGGCCCTCTCGATTGTGTCGAAATTGCACGATAAAAAAACATTTAAAATACGCTTTAAAAAACAAATACAAAAAATTTAAGTGAGGTTATGTTGACTATGTTTACTTTGTTCTTTTTTGTTGGTTTCATAAGGGCACTCAAAAATCTTTGTTGCGATACAGTAACAAATAAAACCAAGTGACCACTTTAAAACCATAATGGCTTATATAAATTTATTCAAAAAATATTGTAAAGAGAAAATATTTATCTAGTCGTTTTAGCAGTGTTTTTTAACAATAATTTTACTTTAATTTTGATTTATGTAGACCAAACAGACTTTTTTAATGGTGAATAGTGTAAATTATTTTATTTTTATTTTAAATATTTGTTTTTTTGTTATCAAAAAACTATTAAAACGCATTTTTGAGTTGGCGCGCTTGTTTTGAGAGCTTTTCAGATACGATTTTATCAGAAAAATAAATCTGGCAGGCAATTTGATCATCAACAAAACGACAAACTCGATATATTTTTATGTGATAAAATAATGTTGGGACTCTGATCTACCTAAATTAATTTATATAGCCATTGTGAATCTAAAATATCGCCATAGCTTTTATAGGAAAACTTCTTTACTCTAAAGGCATTATGGTATTCAACAGAATCGCCAGGATAGCAAATTACCAAATCTAGTTTTATAATAGGATAGAGGACGTTTCGGAGTTGCTTTTAGAACCTGGCATAATAGCTTTAGGCTCTAAAAGGTTCTATACTGGTGGAATTGCTAGAGGGCGAAGTTGGAGTTTATTTCTTCTGGTTTTATAGTGAGTTTAATACATAGGTTGCCACCACCAATTGGGGAGTCCCATTTAGGAGGTCTAAGGGGTATATAAGGGTAATGGGAACGTGCTAGTGGCCAAACATTGAAACTAATGGTTTTAAGGAAAGGCGCTGGCAACCTTTTAGCTTCTGCTATAAATAAAGAAATGTTACTTGGGTCGAGACTCGAAGTCTCCACAGGTTTGATTAAGTTTGTCTTGCTTGGTTTAATATTTAAGAATATCTCTAACTATGCCGTTAAATGTTAACTAGTGTACGCCATCTATTACAAAATTCTGTTGTTAAATTTTCGGAAGCGCATCTCTAAAATGTACGTAGCTGGTGTACGTACTATGTAAGTACATACTTGTACGTAAATTGTACTTACTTTATTGGTCTCAAGAAGGACCGACGTAAAATGTACGTAGCTAATGGACTTACTGTGTACGTACACAATTGTACGTACATAGTACTTACTTTATTGGTCCCGGGACGTACCGACGTAAAATGGACATAAAATGTACGTCCCTGGGACTAAGTTTGCTGTCTAAGAAACCTATGTTATTTCAAGTTTAATTAATTAGAAGTCCAAATTTACTGATTTTTCAATTTTTCTGCAGTTACAAGCAATGTAATTACCGCAACGGACAATCTGCCTATAAAATAAAATATATCAAGGTTTTCAAAAAATTTGAATAACAAAACTTTTTGTTTAGGAGCTAGGATTAAAAAATAACCTAAAAAGATGGTTAAGGATTAGTTAATTTTAGGTTAAAATGTTTTATATTAAAATCGAATTAAATAGTATTTGTTCTAAAACAAAAAAGAAAATTGTTTTAACGAGCTAAGCTTTCCTAGCTTTCCCTAATTATGCCTCTGATGGATTTTTTTCACCATGTAGCTTTAGGGGTTAAGAAGGTAAAAATACCTATCGTTCAAACCAAAATCATTACAAAGAAAGAATATGAAAGGACCCTGTCTCTGTCTTTGAAATAGCACCGAACAAAAAGTATATTTTTGAGAACTAGGAGGAAATAATTTAAATGGTTGAGAAGAAAAAGGGGTGAAGAACTTAAAAACAATTTGCTTTGATTCTGTTTTTTGTTATTAATTATTACATTTATTATAGTTGGTACTTTGAGGTTGAGTCTTGGTAGAGACCTGGGATTATAAGCACGACAGTCATTTTTATAAAATCTTGCCGCAAAATTGGTTAAAAAATCGGTGTAAAAATATTAATTTTTTCGAGCCACACAACTAGGATTGGTACTTACCTTTCAGTTGGTTTTTATTGTTCAGATAGGAGCTCCTCTCGCTGGCCCAGCCGTTGCAGTCGTCCACACTAGAATTTCACTTACAATTTTAATGACATTTTTAATGTTTTAGGTTTTATTTCCGAAAGAATTTTGTTGAGTTTTATTGAATCTTTGGTCGATTGAATTTTGTCACCCTGCTGCGTGGTGATTTTCGTTAGAGTGACACTTCTTAAGTCCCCCTTTCACGCAGGTTAATTTTTTCATAGATGGTACTGGCTTCTTGCTTGTGCCAATCAAAATTGAAAATGTGTTTATTTTTCGACTGGCTTACGCAACTTTTAGGTTTGAATATTTTTTTGCTTTTAATTTATATCATATAGTCCAAACCACATTGCTCCTCTACGGTATCTTTTATTTTTCAGAAACCATTGTAGGGTACATTTTCAAAGCCGTAAATTATTATTATATTATACTTTAATCACCCCGTACGCATACCCGTAATTCTGATAATAAAACGCATGTATTTTTTATTCAGTTTAAAATCAAAGATTATCTAAGGTAACTGCTAATTGCTGCTGGGAAACTAATTATCAGTTACCTTAAAGTAAACTTGATCGGTCACCATCTTCTATAATAATGGTGGTGATCGTAGAAACTCTGAATATATGAGATATTTTCAGGAAATAGAGACGCGGCAAACTTATCTAAGTAAAATTTATTTAAGCCAATATCATAGGAGGAAAAATAAGTCCTTTATACTTTTGTCTTGTTTAGAGAGAGACGCACCTTCCGTCCTTAATTCATAAGCATCTGAAAAACAATTTTTAGCACATATTTACAAGCGGTGACGGACAAACGTGTTTGTTTATCTGTTGCATAATGCTTGATATCAATCACCTCTGACAACATATATTATTTTAGTGAAACGCCAATGAACTTGATAAGAAAATAACATAATCAATAAATGTGACTTTGAGTGAATTTGATGGGTTTATCGCGTCTCTAATTCTTTAAAATATGTCAACATACAGGGTCTCTAGTAGGTTTTAAAATTTCTTACTTTGAACGATTATCGCCAATTTTATATATAAATTTTTGGAACAGTTTTTTGAGAAAAGTATCTGCCCCAAAATGATTTTATGTAGTTAATAATTTATATACAGCGTATGTCCTTTACTGGCATGCACTCATCAATCAACTGGGGTGCCCTGCTGATAAACTTTCTAAATTGGAAGTTTTTAATGCGACCGTAGAGCAAACTATGAACAGAGGATATATAATTGATGACTCAATTTTAAAAAATTTTTTTATTATCTACAATGTATTTCGAGTTGAAGTTAAGCTAAGCTTCGCAATTTGTTTTGGTAAATATTATGAATTAAATAGGATTAGGCACTATTTATAACATATCTTTTGTATATTAAAGTTTTATAAAATAATACCTAAGATAAAGATAAATAAATAATATATAATTATTACAATATATTAAAATAAAAAAGAATAGCTCACACTTTTTGTGGTTGACACATTTAACATGGAACATGGAAAAAATGTAAAGAAGTTTTCAACTGATTAACTGCAAAGGCTTTGGAAAGTTCAACAAAAATAGTATTAGGGACAAAAGACATACAGACTCTCTCTGAGTAAATTTTAAAACATCTTTTAGACAACAATATTTAAACTAAAAAGAGCTATATTGAGGCTATTTCTAATTCCTACATTTAAAATATTGCAATAGAACTCAGAACAACTCAGATTAAGTTCCTCTGCATGCGGTTTAAATCAAATCATTAAACTTATTTATTTTCTTTAATCACATTAGTATGATTTTGTAATAGTATATTATATACCAAGAACTAAAAGTGTCGCTTTTTATCCCGAGGCAAAAAGTTTGTAACCCGGCCAGAAAGATTGAATTTTTGTCATTAATATACTTGTTTTCAATTTGTAGTAAAGTTTATTACTTTTCATCTCTGATTTGTCACTTTTTATACCTTATCCGTCATTTTTCATTTTGGGGATGAACAAGGACACCTTTATTCCTAAAATGTGTGATAACAAGTGAACATTATATGCCAAAAGTGCGGAAACCTATTTCCATAAAATAAAATAAATTGAACCTACCAAAATACTTAAAATCTAAAATCTAAATAAAAAACAAACTACGCAAAAATCAGTTATTCATCCTCAGTTATGACGAGAGGAGCGACATCAGAAGCATCACTAGTTGCTTCGTTTTCCCAGTCTTCTAAAATTTCCAAAATTAGTTTGTTGCAATAAATCATGTAATTTTGCCAATGGGTTTTATCTTTTTAAACACTGGTTTTACAAAATTTTAAAAGTAGTTTTCTAAAACCGTTGTTTTAAATGGAATCAGAAAGTCTTTATATTTTTTGTCATTATTAGGTACTTTTTTACTAAAATTCCGCTATGCAGTTACTTCAGCTGGGACTGAAGATCGAAAAAAGCGTGAGATTTTCGTATGCATTTTATTTTTGTCGCAAATTTTCTTGACCATTTTTTTGGTGAATATACAAAACAATTTGACTTCTTAGAAATTTGTTGTTCACTTTCATTGTTAATAATAATTTTAATAGACAGACAGGCGTCCAACTGCCAACTGCAATCTGGGGCCAACAAAGATTTTCAATGGTATTTTATGTCTTCTTTATATAACAGAAAAATTAAAAACGATAGCAAACGGACTTGCAATATTATTGCAAGAACTAAACATTTGGGTAATACCAATACCAAAGAAGATATATCAACAAGAAGCGAAATACTGTCACTCAAAGCATTGTTCATATGGGAAACAAATGTGAGACGTCACGCTTGGACCAAATGACACTAATGCAGTTATATTACACTGAGAAAAATGTTGTGTAACTGTGGTTTGTGGTGCATTTTTATAACACGAAGAAAAAAATAAAATTTAACAGGACATTACACCTATATAATCATATAACTGTGGTCATAGAAAATCGACCCTTTTTAACTTTTTATTTGATTGTTTACAAAAACGGTTATACAGCATGTTTCAAAATTCAATAACATAATTTTGGTGCTGAATTCCTTAAGTGATTATAAGACAATGTTCATATAAACATAGGCCCGCAAATGTTTAGTTTTCAAGATATAGGGTGTTAAAATCTCTTTTTTTTTTTAGTTTTTTGTTTATAGCTTATGCAGTTTTTGAGATATTTAGCTCAAATTTGGCGCATATATTTAGCTATAGGCGTTACACTATTAAACATGCCAAATACTGATAAAAATCTACAGGATGATACTTTTTCAGGGGTTTTGTCGACTTTTCCCCCGAATTTTTTTTTGTAGTAAGCCACTAGTTGATTCTAAAACAATAAGTAAAATCCTTGTTTTATTTACAAACTTTTCTGTCTCCTGCGATTTTTTCGCATTTTTAACCATTATAGAGAAAATCGCCGTAGCACCAAAGGCTACCTACTTCATCAAAATAAAAAATGCAGTATGGTATATGGCAAAGTATATCAAAATAAACAAAAAAAAACATTATCTCGAAAACTAAGCGTTTGCGGTATGTTATTGAATTTTTAAACACCCTGGATATTTTTATCGAGAAAAATCGGTTGCGGAATTAATAATAACTAAAAAATAAACAATAATTATTGTAATATTTATAAAAATCTAAGTAATATTATATTGTTTAAAGATTCTTTCCGGCCATTTTAAATTGAAAAATTATAAGAAAAAGGAATAAAAGGAGATTGAAAATAAACCAAATTTTGTTAAAGTAGAGATTTTTATAAAACCTTTTGAATCTCCGTTATATGTTTTTATTGTTTTAGAAACAGGAACAACCCCAACCACAATTGGGAGAAAATACAATTAATAGCTATTTACGTTACTAGACCTGTAAAGATAGTTTCCGGTTGTGTATTTTTTTAAACCGGTATAAAACAGGACAAACACAACCAACATGTAAATAATATTTTTTTAAAACGAGATGAAACATTACAAACATGCTACTCTACATGTAGATATTAAAGTACTTACTCAAAAGCTATTATATTTATAAATATCAAAAAACCCATAGGTTGCATTTATAATTGACTATATTTCAATTAATTCATGCTTAATTTTAAATTTCACTTTATGTTTTAGATCATATTTAAAAAAAGGACCGTAAAAATAGATTTTCCGGTCTCTTTGTTCATTTTCCGTGCCTTTTGAAAACAGAAAATTTTTCAAAATGATCAAAATGTACGCAAAGTACTTGTTTTCCAGTCGGTTAAAAAAAAATTATTACAGCTAAAAGATGCAAAAAATTGTGTTTATAAAACAAACTAACTAATTTAGAAATAAAATAGGTGGTCTCAGGCGGGGGCAATCGCCATTTTTTTTTCCAGAGAACTTCAAAAATAAGAGACACATTCTGGTGTATTACATATCTACATGCAATTCTTTTATGTCATCATAAAGAAAATTTCCACTAGATACTAGAGAAATGGCGTGTCGGTGGCGAGCTGAAGACGCATATTATAAATACCGGTACAAACCTTATTCTCTTTTAAAACTCGTTACATCCTAGAACTCGTAGAACAAGCTAGACCCGTTGAAAGGGATAACAAATATATTTATAGGCCAAAGAAAAACACGCATCCCTGTATACAGGACGTGGTTCCATTATACAAATAAACAAATAAGGTTACCATTCAAACAAAGTAAATTACAGGAATTCCTGACAATATTTTTGCTAGTTTTGAATTTGTTTTCTTTTTTCGTGTAAAACAAAAATTGCACAATATTTTCTTTGAGTGTAGTAGTACTGCATTACTGTCATTCAGCTTTTGTCGCTTCTTGTAATACCTTAACATTTTGATTAAAAAATGTGGATTAGAAATAATTAGAGTAGCCGGGCAAACAACTCCCCCTATTTAAGTTGGTAAGGTAGTTTTTTTGCAATATCTAATATTAATAATTCTTGTGCCCTTAGTAATAAATATTGTTTTTTAGCAAATCATGAGGGTCACGGTCCTGTCAAATATACTAAAATGCGTATTTTTAATTTTTTTTAAAATATAATCTGGTAAGAAAAGATACCAAAGTATATAAAAGGAAGAGGGTTTAATTTTTTTTGATAACAGGTATGTTATACTTAATAATTTTATAAGAGAAACCTAAAATAATTATCATAAAATGGATAGTTTCAGAATTATTTGATTTGTTTTCTAAATACGCATCTTTTAGAAAAAAATATAATTTTAGCACTACCTTTTTTGGACCTTTTTTTATTTTAGCACTACCCTTTTTTGAAACTTTTTGTAGAGATATTGATTATTAGCCGTAAAGATAATTAAAATTCATTAAATATTTTACAGAAGGCTAGTAGTAAAATTTAAAGTTTTTCTAAACAATTCCTTTTTAGAAAAAAAAATACAATTAGACATTAAACTTACGCATTGTTTTTTATGCATGAAGCTCCTAAATATACTATGATACTGGAAATATATTTTTTGACCAACTTAAAAAATAAAAACTTTTTCTTGTCGTAAATTTTATTTTTTCGTTTTTTAAACTATTCTTTTTAAATTGTTAAAGTTTTTAAAAAATGTTAATTTTATCCGCTTTAGTTTTAACTAATGTAACAGCTGATCACAAAAAACCATGATAAACTTAGAACAAGTTCTTGGCTAAGTTTACAGGTTGCAAGGTGTACACGCCAAAAATGCATTTAACTTTTCGAGATGCACGAAATAGTTGCATGATTTAAACAGGGTATAACACAAGAACACCTTCCGTTCTAAAGATAATTAGAAAAATCATGCGTATCTTACATTTAAGGAAACATTATAATTAAGGAACATCGTTTTTGGCTAGAGAAGGTATTAGATTTTGTTTTGGAATAATGCCGAAAATGTATTATTTGAGTTTATTTTATAGAAATATCGTCGTGATGTCTCTGTGTGCGTGTATGTCTGCCCATAACATAATAGCTTATAAACCGCTAAACCGATTTTCATGGAATTTTCATGAAAAAAGTGTTTGATACTCTAACGAGCTAAATAGATTTTCGTCAAAATCCATTAATGCTATGGATTCCTCGTGGAAGCTTTCGTTTCTGAGATATTTGCAAAAAACTATTTTCAAGACTGAAAGCGCAAAGTGTGCTAATGGGCTAAGAAGTTATTAGATCGGTCATGGATCTCTTTATTAGTAATTTAAAGTTTTTCAGTATTTTTATATAAGTAATTCACGTATTTTCCTTGCAAAATTAATTTCTTAAAAAAATAATAATTCATATATTTTTATTGTAACATATAGGTCTTTGTAATTGTGAGTCTAGGACAATAAATCAAATGTCTAATTTTTGGGCAACGTTTCGTTTAATATATTTAAACTTTTTCAAGGTATAAGAACAAAATACAAAAAATTAAATAAAGAAAATATTATACGTTGGTTTTAACTCATGTGATTGGAAAGAATAAAATGAGTGATTGTTTTGTTTGGTAAAAAAAGTTTTTGCGGTTCAAATATCACTCCCATCCAAAAGTCTAAAATTTTTAAATTTAACAAACCAAAAAATAAGTGATATTAAAAAAAAACTAAAAACAAAGTCCTACGGGGACAACCATTCATGTTTAAAACAACAAGATTTTTACTATTTTACATACCTTAGTTAGTATTTAAATTCTTGTAAATATCTTTTGCCATGCACTAAAAAATGCACTTTGTATACACTGTTACCTAGGATCATATTTTAAAAAAAAAAAAAGGCGAACACTACAAATATTTAAAATGTTAGAAATTTACGGGTACGGGGTAGACCTCATCAGATGTCTATCAGGGGAAATGAATTGACCCCTGCCCTCCGTAGATTCCAGGTACTCTCTGACCCGGAAAGTTAGCACCTGTTTAGGGTCCCATTCCCAGGGTTACGGGAGAAGACCACATCGGTATGAAAGGCGGAGAGGATGGACCTCGGTACGGTGATCATAGCGCAGGTGGCAACCCTTTCTTTTAGGGAAAGTATAAAAGAAGAAGATGCTGCCTTGTAGTACCGGCGTTGGAATCGTCAAAGGCTAGGGGAAGAAAACCTCGATCAAAAATCACCTGGTCCTCCAGGTTGGGGGTTGGGGCATTAGACTAACTCTCTGATACCCGGAAAAAACGTACACTGTTAAAAAACCCAATCAAACGCCTCGGAAAGAAATGAAAAACCGAAGACGAACCAAGCAAAGAAACAGAAATATGATTTTTGGTAGTACATGGAACGTACAAGGAATGAGTCGAAAAGTGAATGAAATAGTACATGAGTGCAGCAGAATGAAGGTTGACCTTGCTGTACTAACAGAAACGAAGAAGAAAGGAAAAGGATCTGAAAACCTAGGACAGTATGACCATTTCTATAGCGGAGTGGCAAAAAAAACATGCTCAACAAGGAGTATCTATTTTGGTCAAGAAAAGATTTAGAAAATTTATCACCAACTGGGAAGCAGTAAATGAACGGCTAATTAGAATAAAAATATAACAATAAAAGAAATGAGACTTACGATTTTTGGAATCTATGCGTATAATGACGATGCAAATGTAACCGTGAAAGACAATTTTTTTGAAGAAATCCACAATGAAATATCAGCATTAAGTCCATCTAGAGAAATTGTAATATTGGGAGATTTAAATAGTAGAACAGGTAACAGAGTAAATGATCTGACAGTTGGACAATATGGAGTAGATGTTGTTAATGACAATGGAAACCGGCTTATCACAGTATGTGAGCAATAAGACCTAAAAATCCAAAACGGTTTTTTCCAACATAAGAAAATACACAAATATACCTGAACCAATCACTAAACAAAAGACAAAACTAAAAATTCAAGATGTCAGAGCAAAGCGTGGATCGACATGCTGAAGTGATTACTATTTTCTGGAGACCAAAATTATCTTTCCTTATCAAGGCCGAAGCCTCCATCAACAAAATCTTGATGATACAGTGAATGAGGAAATTGATCACTGTCAATATAATCTACTAAGCCTAGAACATGACAGCGTAAAAAACTTATACAAAAAGAGACTGAACGAAAAACTTAATTCAAGTTCAGGTGAAACCCCAGTTGAGGAATACGAATGTATCACATTAAGCATCCGTCAAGCTGCAAAAGAAGCACTAGGATTAGTGGAAGAAACTCCTAAAAGAACAAAACCATATTGGTGGGATGCTGAGATTAAAAGTGAAATAGAGGAAAAAAGGAAATTATATCACACATACTTATCCCAAAGACAGATAGAAGCAGCGAAGAATACAAAATCGCGCAATCAAAGGTGAGAAGAATGATCAGTGATAAGAAAAATCAATTATCGATGCAAAAGTGCCAGAAAATAGATTCTTACTTAGGAGGTAGGAGAAGAACCGAAAGCTGGAAAACTATAAGATCGATCAAAAAAGAAACATGCAGAGATATTATTTCACCAATACCAGACAAAGAATGGGATGAGCATTTTAAAAAACTTTTAACTGAAGATAGAGCAGAATTCAAGGAAGACGAAAGAGACAATATCATTAGAACGATGGGATCTCCAGTACCCCTCACAATATCTGAGGTCAAAAACGTGTGCAAAACCTTAAAAAGCGGTAAATCTGCCGGACCCGGAAATATCATAGCTGAACTTATTAAAAATAGCACTGAAGAATTGTTTTGGAGATTACGGAATCTTTTCCAAAGATATTTAAATGGAGCTGTAGTACCAACTGAGTGGAAAACGTCATTGTATCCACAATACACAAAAAAGGAAGGAAAGATATATGTGACAATTATAGAGGTATATCTGTAACTAGTACGCCAAGCAGAATATATGGCAAAATAATAATAAATAAAGTGGAGAGCGAATATAAAGATATGGAGGCAGAAGAACAAGCTGGTTTCAGGGCGGGTAGATCGACTTCAGATCATCTCTTTTGTATAACCCAAGTTATTAAAAAGAAAATGGCATACGGACAAGAGCTCCATCTGCTTTACGTAGATTTGCAGAAGGCATATGATAGTATACCACTAAATCTACTTTGGAAAGTGTTGGAAAAGACAAATATAAGCGTACAACTAATTAAGGCCATCAAAGAGTTATACCGCAATAGTAAGGCAAAAGTTAAAATAAAAGCAAAACTAACCAAAGGCTTTCAAGTAAATAAAGGTCTTAAACAAGGTTGCTGTATCTCGCCTACGCTCTTCAAGATATATTTGGAACAGGTCCTTAAGGTCTGAAACATGGGAATTCCGTTGGATGAAACCACCTTGTATACTTTATGTATCGCCGATGATCAGATAGTGGTGGCTCAGGATTATGACGACCTCGAATATATGACATGAAAACTAATAGAAGAGTACAATAAGTGGGGACTAGAGGTTAATATCAATAAGACAGATTATATGTGTATTGGTGGAACGAAACAGGATCTAATCTTAAATACTGGGCAGCGAATTCAGTCCTGTGATGAGTATAAATACTTGGGTCTAAAAATTACAGCTGACGGAACACTAGACAAAGCTATAAAAGATAGAAACGTACAAGGAAGAAAAGCAATAACTTTATTAAATGGCATAATTTGGGACCAAAGTATATCAAAACATAACAAAAAGCTTATATATAACACCATTGTAAAAAGTATTATTACAAACGGCTCAGAAGTATGGCCAATCAAAGATAGAACAGAAAAAATGCTTTCCGCTACGGAGATGGACTATTGGACAAGAGCAGCAGGGAAATCAAAAAGACAAAGTGTTACCAATCAAAGAATAAGAGAAATTATGACAGTGGATGAACGTACTCTAGTGGATGATATAAGAACAAAACATCTGGTGTGGTACGGACATGTACAAAGAATGGATGATGGAAGACTACCTAAACAAATATTATAATGGAAACCAACTGGCCGAAGAAAACGAGGAAGGCCGAGGAGAAGCTGGAGAGAAGGAATAGATAGTGAAATAAGAATAAGAGGCCTAGATGATGAATTATGGGCAAACAGAAACGAGTGGAGATTGGGTATCGGAAGACGTAGAACGTTGTGAAACCGATAAATATATATATATATATATATATATATATATATATATAAATTTAAAAAGTAACAACAAATTTACACGTAAAACAAAACATACATAATAAGAATAGTCAGTTTAATTCGGACCATATTGATTAGTTGTTCAGGCTTGTCGATACTACTCTAGAATGTGGGAGAAATTAAAAGAAATTTAGGTACTAATATAAGAGTATCATTGCTGTTTGATAAGTATCTTTTTAAATGTTGATAATGTTTATATGAAAAAATCCCGTTTACTAAATTGTAATAAATAATGATTTAGGGTTTCCTGCAAACATTTTTTTCCTCAGGAGATACTGTTAGTCCTATTTAAATTTGAAAGGTTAGTTTAAATACGCGTAGGACAAAAACCTTACACAAAGCGCAGAACGGTTTATTTCCCTAAGGCCCTTATAATCCAATTTTCCAACATAACAAATTACTATTTAAATGTGGGACAGAACAGTATTGTGCAAAGCATATACAGAATGTTTATAATAGTTGCATAAATTTGTAGGTTATTTTAAGAAAAATCTACAAAAAATGCATGTTTATTTTTATATTTGGCTTGGTGGTACCTAACACGCAACGTAAAATTTTTATTCGAGGACCTCCGATTTTCCGGCGTCAGAATGCAACATGACGGCTGTCAAAGTTATAAATGAAATAAAATTAATTTTGATGGATGTACGTTAAGCGGGACCTACTTAATTTAAAACTTGGATATTTCCTTTACGTTTTGCGCAATATTTATTTATAGCACCTCCTATTAAAGCCATTAACCAGCCAATGAAATTAAGTTCGCCAGCTGACACAAAGATGGCGCTTAATATGTCAAAAACAAAAGAGACCTTCATAACCTATAAACCAATTTTAGTCTTTACAAAAAAAAGTGCCCAACTTTTGTAAGTGTTTATAAAAAGTTACAATTTGATATTTAACATTCAAGATGGCTGCCAAAGGTAAGATGAAAAAGTTATTGTTTTATTCTTGTTTGACAGAACTAGTGTTGCCATGTGGTATATCAATTTATACTAAATAAGTGTCGCTGATTTAAAAAATTTCATAATGTCTTATATAAACCAAGATAGCGGCGTTCAAAATATAAAAGTAACAATAGTTTACCAAAAAATTTAATTTTATATTATATCAAGCTAGTGTTAAAATATACTGTACAAAAAAAGACTATAGACTATGACGGTCTCTTTTATTTTTGACATATTAAGCGGCACCTTTGTATCAGCTGGGGAGCAAAAATTTTTTTTCAGTAGGTTTAAAAAAATGGTCATTGGCTTTAATAAAAGGAAATATGGAAGAAAAAACAAATTTTTTGAAATATAGCGGCTATCTAGTTTTGAAGTAGCACGTGTCAATTTTTTTACAGATTTAAATTGAGTAGGTCTCCTTAAAGTAAGTCCATCAAAATTAATTTAATTTCTCCACCCAACTGCTAAATCTACTTGTACCCACTAGTCGCAGTTAGGTACAAAATTGATAGGTATACCTATAATGTACGACATGCGTCAACTTTTAGTTTTGATGCCCAAAGAGCACTTACACAACTATCCAGTTTTGTATTTTTATGAATCAGGTTATTGGGTAATTTTGTACCCAACTGCGACCAGTAGTTAGAAGTAGATTTAGCAGTTGGGTTTTTTTTTATTAGATTTTTTTTTACTTCTTACTTTTAGGTTTAATTTTTATTCAGCCTTATAAAAACCCCACTATACATTTACCATTCATTAAGCGTTACACAAAAAATACGTGTAGATTTTCCACGGACCCAAACAGTGTTACCTTCTATTGAGTAAAGGTGGCGAAGGATAGAGGGAGAAGGGAACTAGTAAAATGGTGTTAAAAAAAATCTTAAAGCGTGTGCTGAAAACTTTTTTGAAATCGCTCTATATTTGTGAAAATTATAGCTACAGGTATTACTAATAAGGAGGGTAGGGACGAGTGAGAGAGAGGGAGGAAAAAATTTGCAAAATGGTGTTAGGTAAAAAATCTTAAAGTGTGTGCAGATAGAATTTTTTGAATTCGCCATATATTTGATAAAATTATGCGAATCTGGTTTTTTAAAAGGGTGTGGGAATGACAGGATAGGAGATGGGTAGAAGCAGGGAGGACTATAAGGTAATAACAGCAAATTAGAGGATATTTGCAAAGGGTTATCAAATGCCTCAAATATAGGTAATTTGTATGCCTTAAAGCCGACATCATGTGACAAAATGGCGTCTAACGACCGCCATATTAACTTCTGTTTAAATCGGTTCAGCCGTTTAGCCTCTAGCGCGAAACAAACATACTTAGTTACATACATACATACATACATAACCCCAGCGAAAAACATTACCCTTCCTTTCCCGTGCTACAGTTAAGTAAAAATAGAAAACCAATATTAGGCTTTTCTTTCTATAAAGCTTGCTTTATGATAAGTGCCCTTAGGTGATACCTATCAAAACACCAAAGTGGTCAAAAAGTGTTTCCCTCGGTAACAAAATCAATGTGTCCAAGGGTGTTTCCAAATTCCATTTCTACACAAAAATATACCAAAAATCATCTGTTACATTATTGTTCAGACACCCTGTACAATCAATTGCAATTGGTATTAATGAAGTCAACAAATAGTACTACTATGATATCTTCTTTGCTACTATGTCGGTTTAGAACGTTTTACTACGTTGTCCGACGCCTTATTTTCCACCTTCTTCGATCCTGACAATCATCTTCTGTCAGGTTTTTTTGACTTATTGATTTTGCCATTCTAGTTTAGGACGCCCTCTTTTTCTGCGCCCTATTGGTCTCCATTCTAGGACCTGCTTTGGTAATCTATCGTCGTTCATCCGTTGTACATGGTGTAATCAGATTTTTGCTATACCCCGTGGTTTCGCTAATACAGGGAGTTTTTGAAAAAATTGCATTTTAATTAAATCCTTGTATTTCGCTTATTTTGCAAGATATTTTTATTCTGTAAAAATCTTTCTATGGCAACTTTTTTAGAGCAAAATAATCACGTTGTCAATTTTTTAAAATATTGTTTAGCTTTTGAGATATGGTATTTACCATAAAAAAATTAAATACGGACCTGGATTTTTTTTATTACTACTTTGATTGGTTCCATGCTTTTATTACCCTAAAATGATAAAACTTTAATATTTTTTTGATTTAAGGTTAAAAAAGACTATTTAATATTTGAAAAAAAAATTATAGTCCAAACCTGGAAATTTCCAACGTAATTATAAATTAAAAATTGCAAGACACACAAGTCAATGAACGATTTTTAGTTTATCTGTTTTGAAATGATAATTAAAAGATTTATAAATAAAGTAAAAAACGTTAAAAAGTTACAAAAATAATATCATACTAATTATTTGATGGTAGCATAGCAGGTCGTGAAATTTACAAAACAAAAGCGTGGAATTGACATTGTCATTTTAGTTGTCATTTTTGTGAATGGCTTACAATTATTTTAAACTGGCTAGAAATCGACCATATCCAGACTGCTTCATTCAAGCAACAACATCCCAATATTTAAATGGCAGAAATATTTTTATGCAAAATGCGTTAAGAAAATTTACTTAAAAATGCCAACAATGTCTTACACATAAGGGTAATTAGAAAAATTAGTTATTTTTTATAATTTCTTTTTTTTTGTATTTTTTGTAGACTTTGTTTCAAATAAATCTGTAAATTAACGTAAAACCATTTTAATATGCTAAGTATAAAAACAGTTAAACTAAAAATTGTTTAACTAGCAATTTTTAATTTATATTTATGTTGGAATTATCCAGGTTCGGACTAATTTTTTTTAAATATTAAATATTTTTTTTTACCTTAAAACAAAAAATGTTTAAATTTTTATTATTTTATGATAATACTAGCAACCAATCAAAATAGTAATAAAAAAAATCCAGGTACGTATTTAATTTTTTTATGATAAATACCATATCTCAAAAACTAAACAATATTTTAAAAAGTTGACAACGTCATTATTTTCTTGTAAAAAAGTTGCCATGAAAAGATTTTTACGGAATAAAAATGTCTTGCAAAATAAGCGAGATACAAGGGATTATTAAAAATACAATGTTTTCAAAAATTCCCTGTATTAGCGAAACTACAGGGTATAGCAAAAATCTGATTACGCCATTTTTAAGGGCTCAAAAAATGCGCACGGTAAGGTGCAATCAGAAAATCAATATCTATAATAATACCCGAGTTTCCCATTTAATCCCATCGAAAATGGGACACGCTGTACATACTTATTGCATGGAAATATTGTTTGTCCATCGTCTAGTTCTAACTCACTTGATTCGTTTTCAATACATAGATACTGTGTCTTGTCCACGTTCACTATTAACCCCCAACAAATACTTCGAATTAGAAAACGATCCATTTTAGGTCAAATATTTAGTAATTTATAAAATAAATCCTGTTGATTAGCACTAAGGTTAACCCCTGGCCTTTAAATAAATGGTAAAGGAAACTTTGCGGGTCCGAAACTCGGAAATAACCGCAATTGCCGCCGATATCGCTAATATTCCTGAATATTCCAGAAGATAGAATTAAATTTGCATTATTTCGTAATCACAGTTTAGCAAACAGGGGTGAACACTATTTGCAACTTGGAATATTTAGTTAACAGAGAGAACGATGGCCGCTTGGGGTTCAAACTGAATGTTAAACAATTTGAGAACTCAGATGTTATAGCACAGGTTAGCTTATAGGGCAGAGTTTAATAATTTAATAATATAGGTGGTAAAAATAGGAAAAAAAAATGTGTGTGCTTAAGACCACACGGCAGAAGTGTAAACTTCAACAAGGCGAAATTAATAATACTGGCCTTCATCTGGATCATCGTAACGCTCACTGAATGTTCCTCTCACAGTTAGTCGACTCGAGCCGACTTTACCCAAATGAGCGTTACATAGCCGAGCCTGACGGCTCAGTTCAATTCACTACCCACAAAAACTGCTAAACGCGCCTAAAGAAGTTTACAATTCAAAAAACGTTTATGTACAGTCGCCCACTTTTTTAATGTTATCTATTTACTAGGATGACAAAACTTATCAGGGGCGGATCTAGGAACTTTATTTGGGGGGTTCGGTTCGGTTATAATAAATATTGCATAAACTATTTTGCATAGTGACCAGGAGGTGTATTATGTGTGTAAAAATTAAATATAGTTTGTCATTGGGGGGGGGGGGGGGGGAGATTTCCGCTCCCGTAGATCCGCGCCTCAAATTACAAATATTAATTATGCGGTTTTATCATACGAGTTATGGGACCTGCAAAATTTGTGGGTAAGTTTTTGTTTTTTATTTGTGCAAACTTGATGTTCATAAATTCTATTGACTTATTTTTAATGTTAGTTTTACACTTTGTATTTTTATTTTTACATGAAAACCTATAAGAATGAACATAGGTTTGAAACCGGTCGGTTTAAGTTTTATTTTTGAATGAACAAACAAATTTCATGAAGAAGAGATGTTTTAATGGTAAAAATTTAAAACTTTTAAGTATGGAGCAAAGGACAAATCTCTCTCTAATTTAGGTGCATACCTTAACGGTAGGTATATTTTGAAAAAATCAGTTGAATAGCTTGGCGAGTTTAATACCCTCAGAAATAGCGTTCCTGTATTAGGGCGTACACAGTAGGTACACGCTTATAAAATTTGAAATAACCTATGTATAATACTCCAATTGGCAGAGCATTGGTGCGCATAGTTATAGGTCCCGCGCTCGTGTATCGGCTGAGCACTGAAGAACTTTTTCTCTGATTTTTCGTCCTAAAATATCACCCTCTTCCAGTTTTGAAATTGTTGTTTATGGTTTTGTGTAAAATCCAGTGGCGGCTCGTGGGGTAGTGCCACGGAGCCATGGCACCATATATTTCTACAAAAACATTTTTTTTTAGTTTTAAAACATTTTAATGTGTTTTTTTATGCATTTCTTTTTTATTTATATAAAATATTGTAAACCCTGTGCAGTGCAGTGGACAGTTCAAATCGATAATGCACGACGCCTGGCTGGCCCGCTGCCTGTCGTTGAAACGCAGAGTAAGTGCGGGGTGGATTGTGTGCCGCTTGTCTTCAGGCGCCGTCGAACAGAGAGAGATTTCTACTAGTGGCCTATATGAGCGACACATTTAGACAATTCTCACATTGCATAATAAAAAGAATCAACTTAAATTTGAGCCAGGCACGCCAGCCGGTTCGTCCGCAGTTAGTCGTCTTGTTCTTCTGTGTGAAACATGTATGCTTTAATTTACGCCCTCTAAATTGTGCAATAAAAAAGATATTCATATACTCTGCATATTGTTCTGTTTTTTAAGTAAAAATAAATAAAATTAGGGTCTTAAAAACTTTGATTTTTCGCTAGAGGAAAAACTAAAAATTAAAGAATTAGGCCTACACTACCTGATTTAAAAATTAAAAAACAAACGTCGAAGTGGACAAAAATCACGTCGTAAATTTAATAAAACTATAAGTGATAAAAAAATTTTTTATTTTTGTAACTTTTTTGTAAATACCTCTACCTAAAGACTCTAAGTGTAAGTTAAGTTATTATTTAAATTAATTCAGCAGAAATTTTAAATCATTTCATAGTGTAATTTGGGTGGGTCTGGGTTAGTTTCTAAAAAACTAAGGGTAGAAACTCTTGGTTTTGTGCCACTAAAAAAATTAATCGAGGCATGTTTTTTAACGAATTTTGTGCAAAAATTTGACGCAGCACCCCGAATTTCTTTTTGAGTACCTATCAAAATTCTGGCACTACCATGTTGAATGGGCACGAGATGCCACTGGGAAAACTTTTATTATTGCAATTTGGTGTGATTCAGACTTATTTACATACAAACACCAGTTCATAAGACACCGAGCGGCAGAACAAAAAGTCACCAGGAAGAGCTGCTTTTTTATATTTATACTCATAATTAACTTTAACCAAGTAAACTACTTTCGCAGGCATTTCTAAAAATACCCTCTTCAGCAAACCCCATTAAACTTTTTCTCTATAAAAGCGAAGGAAAACTTGTGCCAACCGCCCGTCCTAGTTAACTCTGCCAAATTTCTTACTTAACGTGAACTCTAGAGTGAAAACTCTCCCCAAAAATTAAGACCCATAGGGCTACAGAGCACGCAGCTTTTTCTAACCAGCTTGCTATTAATCATCGCCCTTCTGCCCTAGCTAGGCCTTCGTATTAGACTAGATATATAAAAAATAGAATAACGTATTTTGCTATTTAAGAAACAAATATATTTAATTAGGCATTTTATGTAAGGGTACCGTAAACTAAGTGTAGATATGGGATATTATTTAAGTTTTTTTTTAAACTTTGTTAACTAAAATTAACAGATTTGTTATCAAAATGCATTCTACTTGATTTAGAAAAAAAATCAAGAATTCAACAAGGACTTAATTTTTTTTTTGATCTGTTCCATATTACCTTTGTTTGGGGATATACAAAACAATTTTTTAACTCAAAAAGTATTTATGGAAGGACTTAATATTTTTTAATCTAACCTTCTTAAAATAGAAATGCGATGTTTTGAATATAAATATCTTTGTTCCTTTTTAAATCTGATGACCTTGCAGCAGGCTACTTTAAAGTTCCACATTTTTATGGGACAGTCTAGAGACTAAACACTGGGGTAATATGGGATACTTAAATATGTCTAAAATAGTAGGATTTTTTTTATTTGATTCTATTAGCCTAAGGTATGCCATTTATGTCGCTTACTTTTTAAAAAAAAATTAATTGAATAATAATGCCAAAACATTGCTGTTAAAAAATATTAGTCATATAATATGGCCTTTTGTGTCGATTAAAAAATTATAGTTTTTAAAATTTGTAAATTTTATAAAACCGCCAAAGACTTTGTAACTCTTTGCTAAATTTGAGCCATCTACCAGGTACCTTTCACATTCAAGAAACTTCATATATTATGATATTTAAAAAAAAACATAATTTACAAGTGATATAGTGATATACTATATGTCCTGACAGACCTAACCCGTCCGCCTATGTAACTTTTGGTATTTTACATAATTTAGCTCCATCTAGAACTCTAACCCCTTTGAAGTTACCTTTTATACTTTGTTAACTCATTGTTTTCGGTGCCGAACCGACGCCGGCGCCGTGGGTTCATGGTTGAACTGTGACAAAAAGTCTTTCTTCCTTAGTTTCCTTGGTTCGCTATCATTTCACTTGTTGAACGAAAAATAGGTTTCAACTATTTTTTCATTCTTTTTGATTTATCTAGAAGATGGCCAATGGTGACATTTTATGGACTGCTTAATGTGCAATCAATGCTTTTATTTTTACTAAGTTCAATAATCCAGATACACCAAAGACAAAAGAATTTTTCAAAAAAATTTAGGAATTGACTTGGTTAAGCCAAACATTGCAGCACAGGCACTGATTATGGCGTTGCCGAGAAGTGTGCGTCAGATTGCCGCAAAATATGCTGACCCATTACGGCTCGCCACAAAAACATCGAAAAAAGTTTTGTCGAAACGTAAAAAGGTCGAAAAAAAAATGCCGAACCGTAATTTGGTCGAAAATAAAAAAATCGAAAGTAAAATAGACGAAAATAATTTAAACGAAACGTAGTTTTGTCGATCCGTAAAATTGTCGAAAATAATATAATAGAAAATAATTTAGACGTAGCGTTAGTTCGTCGACCCGTAAAAATGTCGAAACGTAAAAGCATCGAAACGTAAAATCATCGAAACGTAGTTAAGTCGATTCGCAGAATGATCGAACCGTAAAAAAATCGAATCATAAAAAGGTCGAACCGTAAAAAAGTCGAAAAATAATAAAATCGAAAAATAAAAGAGAAGAAAGCAATTTAAGCGAAACGTAATTTTGTCGATCCGTAAAATTGTCGAAAATAATGTAGAAGAAAATAATTTAAACGAATCGTAATTTCGTCGATCCGTAAAAATGTCGAAACGTAAAAAAGTCGAAAATTACACGCGCGATACGCAATGGAGAAGAGACGCAAAATCATCGAAACGTAATTATGTCGAAACGCAAAAAGATCGAACCGTAAAAAAGTCGAAAATGCGGGTGCGATGTTGCCTTATTTTGCAAAATTTCTTGGCTGAATTCGTTGAACTTACGCTGAAAGTTTCACTATATATGGTTAGATGGCACCTGAGGTCATCTCAAAGAACGAAGGGGCCGCTTATGAATTAGCTGAGGTAATCGAAATCGTTTTTAGCATGTTCTCCAGTAGTATAATTTCAGTTCCTTTTATTTTATTATTAAATAATAGGTATAGTTTTCTAAAACTCTTACATTATTAGAAAATACTTTAATATTATAAATAAAATACACATGTAGGCACCTAAGTATTAATTAAATCTTATACGCCAGTAGCTAGCCCATGGAATATTAAAGAAATTCAAACCTCGCAATGTCTATTAATTATGTTTAAAATAGACGATATCTAAACCAAAATTTTTCCTGAAAAAAATGAAGAAATTTCTAGTATTTGCGCTGGTATATTGACATAAGACTAGATTGATCCAATCTGGGTCGATTTCGTTTTGCTAGCACACAACTTTTTTTTTTCGATTAGATCCCACCTAATCCTATTAACAGACTTAATTTTTTTTGCATCTGAGAAAAAGCCCGTAAAAAAACGAAGCTGACGTGTTTTTGTTTTTTTCTTCTAAAAAACCCAAATAAGTACTTTATTTACATTAACCCCTAAATAGCCACTACCGACTTTTTTTTCAAATTGCACTCTTAAATCTACTGCCAATTCTAAATACAACCCCGTATGTTTTGTTTTTATTTAAAATAGGTATTTTGCTTTAAGTAAAAAAGTATTTATAAAATATATATAGACAAATACTATTTTTTATTATGACCCATTACAATGTTAAAATTCTGCTCCTTTGGCCGCTACACTAACGGAGATATAGCGTGTAAAGGAAATTCGGGGACACCGTGTATACACGCGTGTTATTAAATAATTGTTTTAGGTCCTTTTTAATTTTATACCTTTATTGTCATTTTCTGTAATGTCATTAAAAATTAGCCCACTTTTTATTTTTGTAGTTACACTCTTTCCACTTGTTAAAAAATGATAATCGTAGCCATCTAAATTATGTACCTGTATTTTAATAAAAAAAATAGGAGCTGCCATTTCAGAAAAAAAACTTGGTGGTGGCTACTTAGGGGTTGATGCAT
This sequence comes from Aspidapion aeneum, assembly GCA_963576565.1. NCBI lineage: Eukaryota > Metazoa > Arthropoda > Insecta > Coleoptera > Brentidae > Aspidapion > Aspidapion aeneum. The sequence continues at coordinate 58,214,866 of OY755038.1, forward strand.
GAAAAAATATTGTTTCTACAAGCGTGTGGAAAATTTGATTTTGCACACTATTTTTAGTGCAAAAAATTTTACTTTGCCGCACTAGTGTCGAAAATATTTCTGCAGAGAAATGTCAAATTTAAAAAAAACCTGTATAGATTTGACGTTTCTATTAACAATAATGCCAACAAAATGTCAAATTTCTATAAAACACTTTTGGAAAAAGTCGCGTGACTATAACACTGTATTTTTCTATATCATTTAATTTTTTTATGTTTTTCTGACGCTTGTAGAAAAACAATTTTTCCTAACTCTTGTGGAAAATCTTTTTCAACGGTCAACTAGACAGTCTCGTGCGGAAAAAGTGGATTTTCCACACTTGATAGGAAAATAGCTATTGACGACTTGATGCTATAAGGGCTAGTAGGCATCATTAAAAACCCCGTGTTTTAAAATATTTTATATTCACTATTAACAGAGATATAGCGTGTGAGGGAAATTCTGGGACTGTATTGTACTTATTATTATTATTTAGTCGGTTTAGAACGTTTTTCTACGTTGTCCGACGCCTATTCTCCACCTCCTTCGATCCTGACAATCATCTTCTGTCAGATTTTTTTGACTCATTGATCTTTGGATTGACTGTTGCCATTCTAGTTTAGGACGCCCTCTTTTTCTGCGCCCTATTGGTTGCCATTCTAGGACCTGCTTTGGTAATCTTTCGTCGCTCATCCGTTGTACATGGCCTAAAACTATAATCGATAATCGTTGTTTGATCCATCAAACAACGCTATAATGTAACAGCAAACTTGGCACCGTGGCGACTTAATTATAGAATCGACGAGTTTCCTATTCGACTTTTTTACGGTTCGACCTTTTTATGTTTCGACATAATTACGTTTCGATGATTTTGCGTCTCTTCTCCATTGCGTATCGAGCGTTTAATTTTCGACTTTTTTACGTTTCGACATTTTTACGGATCGACGATATTACGATTCGTTTAAATTATTTTCGATTATATTATTTTCGACAATTTTACGGTTCGACAAAATTACGTTTCGCTTGAATTGCTTTCTATTATTTTATTTTTGGATTTTTTTATTTTTCGACTTTTTTACGGTTCGGCTTTTTTGCGATTCGACTTTTTTACGGTTCGAGCTTTTTACGTTTCGCCTTAACTCCGTTTCGATCATTTTACGATTCGATGCTTTTACGTTTCGACACTTTTACGGATCGACAAAATTACGATTTCTCTAAATTATTTTCGATTATATTATTTTCGACAATTTTACGGATCTACAAAATTACGTTTCGTTTAAATTATTTTCGTGAATTCTATTTTCGATTGTTTTATTTTCGACCAAATTACGGTTCGACATTTTTATTTTCGACATTTTTATAGGGACCCATATTACCTGATCCAAACCAAAAGGGTACTGCAAATATTATAAAAGGCGTAAAACTAGATATTTTTGCAAGATTTGTAAATGCCGCCTTTGTCTAGGGTATATTACAGCTACCTGTGTCTAATTTTTTTTTTTTTTAAAGGTTTATGTTTCGTTGTTGTTAGTGAGTGTATTAGTAAGATGTTGGGAAAAGTTTTTTTCTTACTACAAATTTATAAACACAATTCTGAATACGGTTCTACAAAAAAAATATTTAAGGTAGGTAGATCGAAACTACTTGATTAATTTGTTAACATTCAGGTTTAAGAATTCTTGAACCACAAGGACATTCTGAGGTGTGGCACCATCTAATAATTGGAATATTAAATTTCGTTGTTGTAGTGGTAAAGTGCCTATAAAGTCTGTTAAGAAAACTTCTAAAAAGTCCAGATAAATTTGTTTTGTTAGTGAGCGATAAAAAAGGTCCTATAACCTAATTGTCCAAAATGCCGCCCGAGTTTTTAGCGTTTTTACAAAATGTGGGTTATTTGTCGCCCACATTCTATTGTTTTGCTTATCCTGTCCGCAAGTCAGAAAAGTGGATTCATTCTACGACAAAAATTCGGTTCTTCGTTCATTCTTCGAAGCATTATGTTTGGCAAATTCCACTCTTTTTCTTTTTTGTTCTGGCATTAGTTCTTGCACATTTTAAACTTTATAAGCCAGTAAGAATTTTTCTTTAACACGGTGCTATTGGAACTGCAATGCTGCTGCCATTCTTGATTTAATATTCAAGACATTTTTCTTGTTGATAATTCCGGATTTTCTACCAAATGCAGTAATTTCTTTAAATTGGCTTTTTCATTTTCAGGAACAGCTTGCTTTTTTATTTTAACAAAAATGTTTCTCTAAAGTTTCCATATTTTTATATTCATATAATCGTCGATTTATTTGGACACTGTTTTTCCGGATAGCGCTGTCTATAATCTTAAAAGAGTTTCAGACGCAAATTTATTATTTTTTGACTATAATAAAAGAATTTCTAGTTTTTCTTCATTTGAATAAATGTACATTTATTTTTTTAAATAAAAAACCACATGTCATCTTTGACATTTATTACTCTTTGTGGTTATCAAACATTGACTTCTATACCCTACGTGTAGACCCGGCATGGGCTTAAATTGCCATTATATCAAGCTTTTATCGCAATTGACCAAATACATGTAAGAATTTAATGAGCAAGATAGGGATGAAAATAGAATTTCGGTTTGGTGAGTCCGGACACATGCAACATCGCAAAAATATTCTATTTGCTTGTCTTGGATAAAAAAGGGCAGTGGCGGCGCAAAATAAAAATTTTGAATTCCACTAGAATTTTTTTATCAACAATTTTCTGTTTGAATAATAAATAATTCATGAATACTTACTTGTGTATACTGTGTTTACAAAATTCTCTTCAGTAAGAAAAAAGAGTAAAAAGAATTTCTAAGCATGCTAAGTGCAGTGGATGTATTAGAATTATTGTTTTCATCTTAGAACTTTACAAATGTTGTACCTTCCAGGTAAAATATTTTCTTTTTTTGAACAAGGGTGAAATTTCGGAACTAAAAATTTCAATTCGGAATGGGACAACTGGCGCCGGGCCAACTCGGCTCCGCCAACAGGGCGCCACGCTTTTTTTTTCGATAAAATGTGCAGATAAAAAACAAAATAAATATGTTATTTATACAAAAATTTCAACATCTATTAAGTCGAGTGTTGAAATTTGGTAGGTGTAGTGTTCTGCGACTTGAAACACCGCCAAGTTCCATATTCGATACATATCGATGCATAAATAAGAAAGTCCGCCACTTTGGATCCGCCATTTTAATTTTTTTAAGTTTGTTTTTCATCTGCACATTTTATCAAGAAAAAATATTTTAGTCCGGCGCCCAGTTGGCTCGGCGTCCAGTTGGCCCGGCGCCCAGTTGGCCTTCCGCCCAGTTGGTGGCGCCGAGTTGGTGGCGCCCAGTTGTCCTAGACTGCAACACATTTCAGGGGCCTGGTACGTTTTACCACCTTTCTTAAAACTACGAAGTTTTTTGAAAAATGATAATTTTAGACCATTTTATAGTGATTTCTAAAAAAAAATTGCGGAAAATCGTTGATTTTGTTAAAAAAATTGAAATTGAAAAATTCTTAAAACCCATACAAATTGCTACAAAAGAAGCATTTTCTCATGTCAAACTGAAACAAAACGGTCCCTGACGTCTATCAGCTGTTAACAAAAACTTGAAATAACTAAGGTCACTGATCGAAATCGGGTCAGTTTTTTTGGTCCTTTTATGAAAATGCACAATTTTTAAAAAAGCATGAAATTCAAAACAAAATCAAGCAAATTATGATTCCTACATTTTTCAATTAAAAATTAGTTTAATTGAACATTATATCAATTTTTATTCCTTAAAACACTAAAACTTAATAATTATTTACTTTTTTTAAATTTATCGAAGGTCTAACCGAACAAAACCAAACTGAACCGATCCGTATCGAAATGAACCAAATCAAACCGAATCTAACGGTTCGGTTTGGTTCGGTTCGATTTGGTTAAACTAAACCGTACCTAACTGAATGTAGCTAAACCTAATCCAACCTAACCCAACTTAACCCAACCTAACGCAACCCAACCCAACCTAACGCAACCTAACCCAACTTAACCCAACCTAACTCAACCTAACCCAACCTAATCTAACCCAACCTAACCCATATATATAAATATAGTAAAAGTTGTTAGGTTTATGTCCAGGGGGTAACCATTGTCCATAATCGTCGGAAATCGAGTTAGGATTAGTGTATGCGACCATAAACATTGAGTGGCGCGTGAGTGTTTGGTCTTCAAATTTTTTTAGGGAAATTTTTCAAAATCTTTTTTTCCGCACTGGGCACCCTAATAAACCGTAATCTGGTCACCCTAATACATCGCAATCAAAGAAAATCGGTAATCGAAGTGTCACAAATTTTTTGTCGGTTTCTATTCTTCTTTTATATTATGTAGGACAAAATTATTAATTAAACTTTGTGACCTTATTAAGTAAGACAGCATGATGGTCAAATGATATTAGAAGGACATACACATATGATACCGGCCTGTAGACCGGTCGCGGTGGCGTCATATAATAATAAATATATACTTTCGCGATGAAAGACCAAAATTTAACTTAAAATTACTGTAAAGTCCGCAAAAAACATTAAATTTATCGAAATTTATAAAAACATAGATCAGTGTGTGTAACAATTCATCAAGATGTATGAAACTCGACCGTGACATGTCAAAAGTTTGGTTCGAAAAAACAAAAACAACTGGATAAAAATCGGTATGTAAGCATTAAAAAAAAATCATTTTTCAAGAAAATCAAATACTTTTTGTTAATTTTCATGCAATGCAAAAAAAAGTGCGGGGAAGTGACACTTTCTAAATCAAAATGTGTGAGAGTAAAATCGCACGGTCGCAGAAAAAACTATCGTGACGCTACTGAACTTTCTCGTGTTTTAGCAGAAACTATCCGTCAAGACGACTTACCCATGAAATGTTGTTTTTTTATGGATTTTTTTTCTTCTTTGGCACAAAAAACAATTTCGGACCATGTTTGAACTCAAATAGTTACTTCTAAACTTGTTTTTAAACGTTTTAAGTTTTCTTTTTGTAATATTCCCGCACAAAATTCAAAAAAATTCAGTTCCGTACTTAGACAACATTGTCTATCAGTTTTCCCTGTATAAACCGACTAGCAGATAGAATCACTTAAAATACGGCAGGTGGATTAATGGTAGCCAGCTGCTTTTCTGTCGCACTTATGCCGTCAGTGTGAAAGAGATAAAAGTACCCATATAATATCTAGGGTATTATTAGCATGCAAAATCACCCTATCTTTGTCCGTTTCACATGTTCAATAATGTCTATCTCTGTTTTTATTGTAAAAGAAATACCCGCCCATAGGAACCAAATTGGATAGGGTCAATAAAAACTGCCTTGTCTTTCCGTCTCTAACGCCCTTTCAGGGCGTTATAGAACTCAATGTTATCAAAACATTATATTATATAAATGTTAATATCTCCAAAACCCTAAAATATATCCGTATAGTGTTTAGTATTTATATAATGATATTGTTTTTAAAAATCCAAAAATGCAAAAGTATATAGGGTGTTTCCTCTAAAAAATAGAATTCATTTTCAAACTTTGTACATGGTAAAAATAAAAATAAAATATTGTGGGCCTTAGAATCCTCATAATTTAACAAAAAATCGCCAGTTAAATATAGCCTTTTATTTTCAATAATAAAGAAGTTACTAAGTGTTCCAGTTGTAAAGAAATACCACTAAAAAAAAATTACGTTAAAAATAAACGTAAATGGCTTCATGATGGATCTAATACCTCCTAGCCAATTCACACTCCAGATAAACTCACTTGTTTTAATAAATATGTCAGAAACACAAGTTCCTACAAAGTTTTTATTATTAATTTATATGTAAGAAATTGGAAATAATTCACGTAAAACATGTGCGGTTTGTAAAAAAATGTCCGGAAGAAGTATGTATTTCTCTTTATTATTTGATAATAAAGTTAAGAGTGGTTTATAGATGCCATTCAACTCTTTGTGGTGTCGAGAATAAATCTGCATAACTAATTTTGTAAAGACTACCATTTTAAGCTGTCTGTGATTCACTTTTCGATTTTTTGAACATGTATTTATGCTTTAACGTGTTTGTAAATAATACAAGTAATATCCGCCGTTATTAGGGTATCAATATAAGTATCGAACTGCGCATCTGCAGAATCGTTTCAAGTACCCTACGGTGAACTGATCGATGGCCCGAACGCATCCAAACCAACTCCTGTGTTTTTTGATTTTAGAAAGACAAGTTTGGTGGTCCAAAACGAAAAGGCTTTGTAACTTCATTAGACGCGAAACTGAGATAATTCGGTTTCAAGCAGTTGCGCGGTAAAATATAATACCGCGATTTTAACAGCTATAATAGACGTATATTTTAATTTTGGAAGACAGAGTTGGTTGCTTGTCCTCGATGCTTTACGTTTACATATTTGCTTTTAAACTTTACTAATAAAATAATGATAATGATAAGTGTGCAAAAGCGTATTGATATCAGGAGGCTTCGGGCCCCCCCCAACCCCAAGCAGCGGTGTAGTTGCGAAAAGACATGATGACCTTTTTTTTTTGTTTTTTTTTTTTGGTCGCAAGTTTTTTGAGGGCGCCCTTTGTAGCTGTGGGCATCCCCACACATGATGACCCTTTTTTTTTTTTTTTTTTGTCCGCAGGATTTTTGAGAAGCGCCCTTTTTAGCTGTCGAGCCCCCCCCCCCAAGACACATTCCTGGGTGCGCCACTGCAACATACGTCAGAATATCGGATTAATCTGTTTCGTCGATCAAAATGTAAGGAGCAACCAGATTTATGTCCGACTAGTCTGAGCAGAACTATCGAACGATTCAGATCTACCTCCACTACATCTAGATGGAATTAACGAACGATTTCGAACAAAAAGATTAATCCGACGTAAATACCGAACGCGGCTACTGTCATCCATGTCATCCCTGTCATCCCTGTCATCCCTGACATCCCTGTCATCCCTGTCATCCTTGTCATCTCTGTCATTTCCGTCATACCTGTCAACAATGTCATCCCTATCATCCCTGTCACCCTGGTATCACCCTCTATATAGGATCAAGAAAATTGTTTATTTAATTAAGGAATGGTTTATCTTCAAATAAATTAATATATTTTAGAAAACTCAAACACTTTACTTTAAAAGAGGTTTTTATTTTGAAATACTGAGTCACTTTTCAAAACTAAATATCGAGATAAATAAAATATTGTTTGAAAGCAGGCGTCGCGTCGGTCACCGTTAATTATTAATGCGCGATTTAAATATAGCCTCGTCCAAACCAAACTTCAAAAAGCAAAAAGCAAACGCGAACAAAATGTTGGCCGATGTGTTTGTACGTCATCGTCGCATACATTTTGTTATCAGAGTTATTGTCCTGCCAGAATAAAATCATCATTACCTTATTTTTCTTAAAAGAAATATTTTTTCAAAACTTTTATACTTATTAAATTATATAGGTATCTACCTTTTTCATTAGGTAGGTGCGTACAAATATAGAAACCTAAAAAGTACCAATTGACTTTCTAAAAATTGCAAAAATCCAGAATCATTCGTTATATCTTGGAACTTATAAATTGGAACACCACACAGTTTTAGTAAAAAATTTAAAAAGTGTAAATGATACGCCACTGTCTTATTTTGAATTTTAGAATGTATATGAAACGTACCTAGTCATTCTGTTTGAGCTCAGCGATAACAATAGAAGCCCAACAAAAGGGTGTGAATTATGAACGGACGGTAGTCGATCTTGTTAAACGTACCAGATGAGTACCGTGTTTTCTTGTAATATTAAAGTTTTGTTCATGGTTAATTTGCTAAAACTGAAGACCACTCAGTAAGACAAAAGTCTGTAAACGGAGGTAGATAGTTAGAGTTGAGTCATCTCTTTAGCGCCTCATTTTATTCTGGCCATTATTTGTTATTTTTCAACGCCATTGGTGTACTATACTATACATGCGAACGTTCACTCCCAAACTTGACTGAAAAAATAAATAAAATTTGATCTTTCTTTGGCTTGTGAATACGTTTCTAGCGTCTATTTATTTATTTATTTACTTGTTGCACATTACGTAAACGTATTTAAACATTACAATTTACACTAAAATGTTATGATCTATAATAGAGCTATGCAGTATACATCGTTTTTAAATTTATGTTCCTATTATTAAGTAAAAAGAAAAAATAATGGAAAACAAAAAAAATCATTTCAATTTGTGTCTCTCTAGAGATAGAGGAGATAATAAAATATTTTTTGTTAAAAAATCTAGTGTAACTTAAGAATGTATACGTACAGTGTCTTCATCTAGAGAGTGCACAATTTTATTTATTTTTTGCACTCTACATAACGTATTTAAACATTACAATTTACACTAAAATGTTATGATCTCTAATAGAGGTATGCAGTATTCATCGTTCTTAAACTTATGTTCGTATTATTAAGTAAAAAGAAAAAAAGAAAACAAAAAATCATTTCAATTTGTGTCTCTCTTAAGATACAGGCGATAATAAAATATTTTTTGTTAAAATATCTAGTGTAACTTAAGAATTTATACGTACAGTGTCTTTATTTGAAAATGAATCTAGAGAGTCCAGAATTTGATGAAATACCTAAACGTTGGCAACTTTGCGCCCACTTTCACGGCACTGATTGGGTCACAGGCAACCGCGTGCACATGTGCACGTTACCTTCCAAATGTTACTGAACAAAAAATAATAAAGTTATTTTTTAATTAATAATTTTATCATAAAGTATCAATAAACCCCAAAAGGCATTTACGAAATACTAGTATTCGTGTTCGCCGCACTTAACTGGACCCAAATTCTTTGCACCGTAGATGTTATGTCGCATTTGAATTACGAAATATAGAAAGGGAGGGCGACATATCCCTATAGAATTTTAACGTACACAGAATTTGGGACTTACTTTAGATTGTGATCTTGTGAATCAATTGCGGTGATCAATGCCACCCGCATCCCCGTGATGCCAGCCACGTCTTCATTTACCATTGGCTGTTAAAGCTAGCTTATGTGCACCCTAAATTAGTGCACTGAGACAACTTGGCGTTATCGGTCGGCTCGTATTGTTTTGACTTCGACGATCTCATAGTTACAAGAATGGCGGAAGTTTCTAATTCTAATAGCATTAGCGTGCAATATTTAAAAAATCATTTCGCCGTCGTGGTGTGGTGGTAGCAATGTTTGTTTCCCACACCGGCCGGCGTTCCGGGTTCGATTCCTGGCTAGGTACCTGGTTGTTTGTGTTTGTTTAAAAAATGCTTTAACTCTGCTGGATGGAAAGTCCCAGTATGAAAAAAAAATATATTTAAGGAAAATAAAATTGTCTTCTTTACCTCAATGGGTAAGAATAGATTAACTGCCCTCGCAATGTTATTTATTGAAAAAATTATGATTCAAGAAATTCCACAGTTCAATGGATTGGTTATTAAAGAATTTATTTAAAAAAAGGACACATCCCTTCATTTTAAATACAAAACGTGTTTGTGAAATTTAAAAATTAGGTAACATACATTTATTATTTATTTATAAAAATAATAATAATAGATAACTAATACCTAACTAAATATCGATGTCTTTTTTATTATTTGCTTTAAATTATATGATATACTGGCCTACTCGATAACTCAAAAAGTTGAGCGTGACCGTCAAAAATTTTTTTCGCCTGCGCCGACTTTTTTTTTTTTGGGTGTATTTATTTATTATACATTATATATAGAGTATTCGTTCGATCGCAGTTCAGTACGGTTATATTGCATCGTACCTGCATGATAGTACTAACGAGGTCAAAGTCGAAGTTTGTTTTGTTTACAATAAACCTCGCGCGCAAAATACCTGTGTTAAAAATCTATATACAATGTGTATTATAAATAATATATCATGTTTAAAAGCAAAAAAAGTGTACCATCACCTGTGAAACTTGTTTAAAAAATTAGCGAAAAGCCCAAACAAAATCAAGAAAAAATGGATAATGCCGAATTATTTCAGGATAGCCATGCTAGAACACAAAATGAAGAAGTTTTATATAGCGAATGGAAAAAATCCCAAAACGAAAAAAATTCACTTAGTGTACAAGTGGATTATCTCCGAAGTCAACTGGAAAGTATGCAAAGAAAATTTGCAGATTTAGAGACAAAAGTCACTAAAAAAGAAGAGTCTGACATAGACTACATTACTGATGATAAAATGAAACTGAGTGGATCAGACAAAAAGGAAAAGGTTGGAAAAACGTCGAATGGATACTTCACTCTCACCACCACAACAAAGCTCGGGCACTGGAGAGCCCTCCAATAAAACACAAAACGAAGAACTCCCAACTAAGGTTAAAAAAGCTCCATTACCTCCACCGATTATGGTAAATGGCGTAAATAATTTTAATGATATTTATGAAAAGTTAAATATCATACAAGGAGTTAAAATAAAAGTTTTAAATAACGAAAATATTAAAATAAATGTACAAGACGCAGACAGCTATCGGCTGGTTACTAAAATGCTTAATGAAATAAAGCATCAATGGCACTCATACGAAAACAAACAAATAAGGCCAATTAGAGTAATAGCGAATAGGCTACACTTCTCATGTGACCCACAAAAAATTGTAGCTGATCTACAAAAAAAAGGTTTTAAGGCACTGGAGGCCAGCAACAAACTTAAATGGAGAACAAGACAACCTCTTAACATGTTTATGCTCACATTTAGCCACGATGAAGATATCAACAAAATTTTTGAAATTTCCAGTATCCTTGGGATTGAAGTGGAAATAAAAGCACTAAAAACCTCAAAGTTAGTCCCTCAATGCAAAAGATGCCAATCTTATGGACACACGCAAAAATATTGCGCTAAAGAACCACGTTGCGTAAAATGCACGGGGAAACATCTTACTGTAGAATGCCCCAAACCAAAAGAATCTGAGCCAAAATGCATCCACTGTGGAGGCAAGCATCCTGCTAACTACAGAGGATGCCTTGTTGCTATGGAAATACAAAAATTTAAAAATAAACCTAAGAAACCGAATCTCATACCAAACGTGAGTACAAATAGACAAAACCAACAGACAAGAAACACAGTCACACAAAACTCTGTGACAAGGACATACAGCCAAGTAGCAGCAACAGCTACTATACCTGATATTAATATCAGTAGTCAAAATACTATGGAACAAACACTACAATTAATTTTGGAGAAATTGAACAAACTTGATGAGCGATTAACTAAACTAGAAAGTAGCAATAACGGAGCTACCAATATGCCTCAAAATGGTCAGTAATCTTAGAATCCTAGCTTGGAATGCCAATGGTCTCTTGCAACATCAGCAAGACTTGCAAGTTATTCTAGACATAGAAAAAATTGACGTCTGTCTTGTGTCAGAAACGCATTTCACTAACCAGTCTCACATTAAATTTAAAGGTTGTAAAGTGTATCATACAACTCACCCTAGCAATACTGCACATTGGGGAAGTGCTGTAATAATTAAAGAAAATATATCACACTATGAGGAGATGGGATATAAAACCATAGAGATTCAAGCTACATTAGTAAGTGTAAAAACCAAAACATATACATTAGTCATAAGTGCTGTCTATATACCACCAAGGCCCTTACTAAGGAAAAATCAATATCTTAATTTTCTCAGAAAATTAGGAAACCGTTTTATAATTGGAGGTGACTTTAATGCAAAAAATACCTACTGGGGATCTAGACTGACGAATTCTAAAGGAAAAGAACTTTTGCAAGCTATTAGTGAATATCAATGTGAGCCGATATCAACTGGTAAGCCCACATACTATCCAACAGATCCAGGAAAAATTCCAGATCTAATTGATTTTTTTATAGTAAAAAATATATCTTTAAGTTTTGTAGATATAGAAGAAAGTTTTGATTTACACTCAGATCATTCACCTATTATTCTAACTCTTAGTAAAAACATAATAAAGAAAGAAGCAAATATCTCACTAGTTAATAAACTGACTGACTGGATTAGTTTTAAACAAAGTCTGTTAGAAAAAATAAACCTATCAGTACCATTGCAAACGCCAGAACAAATCGATAAAGAAGTTGATTATTTTGTTACAAATATTCAACAAGCAGCTTGGGAAAACAGTCCAAAACCAAAGAGAATTTTTAAGAGAAAAAACTATCCAAAGGAAATTAGAGACCTTATATTGGAAAAAGGGAAACTAAGAAGAAAGTGGCAACAAAGCCGTGATCCTCGGGACAAAACAAATCTCAACAACATGACGCAGCGCATTAGGCGAGAAATTCTAGTAATAAAAAATGAATCTATTAACCATTTTCTTAATGAACTTACAGATGACAAAAATACCGACTATTCCCTTTGGAAAGCAACCAAAGATTTTAAAAGACTAATTATCCAAATTCCACCCATACAAAAATCTAACAACCAGTGGGCAAGGAGTAACGAAGAAAAAGCAGATATTTTTGCAAGTCATTTAGAAAAAACATTTCAGCCCCACGAAGCACCAGATGAACACTTTCATTTAAATGAACCCCATCAAATCGAGGACCATATTAAGCTTACATCACCAAAAGAAATATTAACAGAAATCAAAAATATTAATTCGAAAAAAGCCCCAGGGTATGATCTTATTAACGGGGTAGTCATAAAACAACTCCCCAGAAAAGCTATCGTAAAACTATGCAACCTAATTAATGCGTCTTTTAGGCTTAGGTATGTACCTAAACTGTGGAAAGTTGCAGAAGTTATCATGATTCCAAAACCGGGAAAACCACTCCATGACGTGTCATCTTACAGGCCAATATCTTTGCTGCCAATTATATCCAAGCTCTATAAAAAATTATTGCTTAAAAGAATAAAACCCATCATAGAAAGACAAGAAATAATTCCATCTCATCAATTTGGTTTTCGAGACAAGCATTCCACGATAGATCAAGTACACAGAATTACTAATATAATAGAAAAAGCACTAGAGGAGGGAAAAGTTTGTTCTGCAATTTTTCTAGATGTAGCACAAGCATTTAAAAAAGTGTGGCATGAAAGCCTTAATTTTAAACTAAAAAGGTTTCTGCCAAAACAATATTCGGATATTTTGGAATCTTACATATCTGATAGACATTTTAGAGTAAAACAGGAAGACTCATACTCAAATTTAAGAGAAATTCAAGCAGGCGTGCCCCAGGGTAGCGTACTAGGCCCTTATCTATACTTATTATTCACTTGTGATATCCCAAAGCCAGAAAATTGTCACTTAGCAACATTTGCCGATGATACTGGTTTATTGACGGTAGAAAAATCTATTGAAAAATGCATAGAAAAACTTCAGGATGCAGTCACCCAAATTCACAGTTGGACCACAAAGTGGCGAATAAAATTAAATGAAACCAAATCAATTCATGTTGATTTTACAAACAAAAATATAAATCACATACAAATAACAATTAACAACATTCCAGTACCATATTCGAATCAGGCAAAATATCTAGGTATGACACTTGATGCCAAATTGCGCTGGAAAGCACATGTTAAGAAAAAAAAAGAAGAACTTGAGATAAGGTATAGAAAAATGAACTGGCTAATTGGAAGGAAGTCCAATTTAACAATTCATAATAAGTTACTGCTTTATAGACAAATACTGAAACCAGTATGGACATATGGTATTCAACTATGGGGTTGTGCTAAAGAGAGTAACATTCTAGTTGTACAGAGATTTCAAAATAAAGTATTAAGAAACATTGTGAATGCACCTTGGTACGTTCGAAATAGTGACCTTCATCGAGATCTAAAAATCGAAACTGTAGCAGAGACTATAAAAAAGTACGCAAAAAGCCATGAAGATAGACTCCATCGGCATGTGAATGTGGAAGCAATTCAGCTTCTAGACAATACTATGCTAGTTCGACGACTAAAAAGAGTGAAGCCGTTTGAGCTAGTAAACTAAGTGAATTACACATAAAACAAAATAATGCTATAAACACAACACAATTGTGAGTTACAGACTAAACAAAGCGGGGAGAACTGTTGAGTGAACCCTAAGTTTAAATCTGACTTTTCTAGTAAATTAAATTGCTAATTAGTCTTACTGACTAGATTGTAATAAAAAAAAAACAGTGTGTTTGACAAATAAAAAAAAAATTAAAAAAAAAACATATATATTTGCTTAGGTTTTTTTGCGTTTGAGGCTTAACACAAATAAATAACGACCTTAGTTCAATAATACGTTTGTTTCAGTCTATTAAGATAAATATTTATTTGAATCAAAACCATTTTTATTTAACTCAAATAATTTTTTTTATCAGTGTATACAGGGTGGCCTACCGAAAACGTACCGGAAGTCATTTCGAGTATTTAAAGTAAGTTTTTGAAAAAGGCTGAGACCCGTCGATTTAGTTTTCGAGGGGGGCACTTTTTAGCTATCTTGAAATTTTTGTAGCACGAACCGCCTTCGAGGGGTATACTTTACCGCTATATTTTGAATAGGAAAAGTGAGTCTAGTAATACCTTGTTTTGAAGCTCTCTTAAATATCTTTACAACCGTGTACCAATTTCGGAAATCCATCGATTGGTTTTTGAGATATTTACTTTTGAATTTTTAATAATTATATTATTTACTTTTGAAACTTTAATAAAATTCTAATTAAATTTTTATTTAAGAAATTATTGGTTTGAAAGTTTGGAGGCATTTATCTCAAAAACTAATGGATAGATTTTTGAAATTTTTATAAGAACATTCAAAAGACCTTCAAAACAAGGCATCACTAGACCCACTTTCCCTATTCGAAATATAGGGATACAGTATTCTCCTCGAAGGGGGTTCGTGCTACAAAAATTTCAAGGTAGCCAAAAAGTGTCCCCCTAGAAAACAGAATCGACGTGTCTAAGAGTTTTCGCGAAAACTTACTTTAAATACTCAAAATCGCCTCCGGTTTCGATATACTTTAGGAAAATAAACTATTTTCTCATTTGACTTAAACTAAACGCCAACCAACGCTACAAATCTTTAAGCCTCTCAAGTCTTTTATCCCGCTTCTCGCAAAAGTAATATTTATTATAGATGTAAAGAAAAAACTGACATTTAGGAGAGACCCCGCGCCAAACCCGGGTGGCCTACTTCTTATACCGAATCCTCTAAGGAGGACAGCTCCAGCAAGAAAAACTAATATTTTTTGGTGTTTTTGCTGTAAAGGGCTTATATGTATAGAGTGGCTGAGAATGAGGAACATCCCAATGGTAATATTATACATATATATTTATTTTTAAGCTCAAGTTATTGACACCGTTTTACATGGAGAAAATGTCACAAAAAATAACTTTATATCTCTAACGCTCAGTTTAAACAGAAAGATAAAGAAAAACACCAGAATATTATTAAAAAATATAATATAATTTTATGTAGGCCTGTAATATTATCTCAAAGCAACATGTATCCTTCAAGAAAGATTGATAGAAGAAAGCGATGTTATAAGTTTCAGCACCAAAATTTTAAACAAGGGCAGCAGGTTTTTTATGAAAGGGGAAACTCTCCCCCCAAATATTTAACTTTTAAGTTTTGTGGATGCTGTTTTACTGTACAAACAAAACTGGTGGGGCGAGTAAATACATTGTTTACCACGGCGCAGCGAAGTACTCCGCTATATTGCGGTAAATAATTGAACTATATTAACGCTCTTTAAATGAATCTATTAGGGACTTATTGGAATAAAGCCTGACTTTATTTTGGAGTCGACTTTATTATGACAGATTTTCAAAGAAAACTGACAGCTGACCTCTCAAAATTGACATAACAAAGTCAAATTTAAAAATTAAGTCGCAATTCCTAAATACATAATGCTTTTTATATGTAAATATGTCACAACCCTGTCGATTTTAAAATAAAGTCAGGTTTTATTCCAATAAGTCCCTATAATTATCTTTCCTATACGACAGCGCAGAGTTGGCCTGTAATTCATATTACTAGCTCCTCGGTCCTCCTTTTGGGAGGTCCATTGAGTTGTATAACGCCCTAAAAGGGCGTTAGAGACGGAAAGACAAGGCATTTTTTATTTGACCCTATCCAATTTGGTTCCTATGGTCGGGTATTTCTTTTACAATTAAAACAGAGATAGACATTATTGAACATGTGAAACGGACAAAGATAGGGTGATTTTGCATGCTAATAATACCCTAGATAATATAAGGGTACTTTTATCTCTTTCACACTGACGGCATAAGTACGACAGAAAAGCAGCTGGCTACCTTTAATCCACCTGCCGTATTTTGAGTGATTCTACCTGTTAGTCCGTGTATACAGGGAAAACTGATAGACAATGTTGTCTAAGTACGGAAATGATTTTTTTTTGAATTTTGTGCGGGAATATTACAAAAAGAAATCTTAAAACCTTTAAAAACAAATTTAGAAGTAACTATTTGAGTTTAAACATGGTCCAAAATTGTTTTTTGTGCAAAAGAAGAAAAAAAATCCATAAAAAAACAACATTTCATGGGTAAGTCGTCTTGACGGATAGTTTTTCCTAAAACACGAGAAAGTTCAGTAGCGTCACGATAGATAGTTTTTTCTGCGACCGTGCGATTTTACCTTCACACATTTTGATTCAGAAAGTGTCACTTCCCCGCACTTTTTTTTGCATTGCATGAAAATTAACAAAAAGTATTTTATTTTCTTAAAAATGATTTCTTTTTAAATGCTTACATACCGATTTTTATCCAGTTGTTTTTGTTTTTTCGAACCAAACTTTTGACATGTCACGGTCGAGTTTCATACATCTTGATGAATTGTTACACACACTGATCTATGTTTTTATAAATTTCGATAAATTTAATGTTTTTTGCGGACTTTACAGTAATTTTAAGTTAAATTTTGGTCTTTCATCGCGAAAGTATATATTTATTATTATATGACCACCGCGACCGGTCTACAGGCCGGTATCATATGTTTATGTCCTTCTAATGTCATTTGACTATCATGCTGTCTTACTTAATAAGGTCACTTAGTTTAATTAATAATTTTGTCCTACATAATATAAAAGAAGAATAGAAACCAACAAAAAATTTGTGACACTTCGATTACCCATTTTCTTTGATTGCGATGGATAGGGTGACCAGATTACGGTTTATTAGGGTGCCCAGAGTGCCCAAAAAAAGATTTTGAAAAATTTCCCTAAAAAAATTGAAGACCAAACACTCACTCGCCACTCAATGTTTATGGTCGCATACACTAATCCTAACTCGATTTCCGACGATTATGGACAATGGTTACCCCCTGGACATAAACCTAACAACTTTTACTATATTTATTAACAATAGGTAGGTTAGGTTTGGTTAGGTTGGGTTAGGTTGGGCTGGGTTGGGTTAGGTTGGGTTAGGTTGGGTTAGGTTGGGTTAGGTTGGGTTGGGTTGGGTTGGGTTAGGTTGGGTTAGGTTGGGTTAGGTTGGGTTAGGTTGGGTTAGGTTGGGTTGGGTTAGGTTGGGTTAGGTTGATTTAGGTTGGGTTAGGTTGGTTCAGTTTGAGTATGTTCGGTTAGGTTCCGCTAGGATTGTTTAGGTTAGGTTTAGCTATATTCGGTTAGGTTCGGTTCAGTTTAAGCAAATCGAACCGAACCAAACCGAACCGTTAGATTCGGTTTGATTTGGTTCATTTCGATACGGATGGGTTCAGTTTGCTTTTGTTCAGTTAGACCTTCGATAAATTTTAAAAAAGTAAATAATTATTAATTTTTAGTGTTTTAAGGAATAAAAATTGATATAATGTTCAATTAAACTAATTTTTATTTGTAAAAATGTAGGAATCATAGTTTTCTTGATTTTGTTTTGAATTTCATGCTTTTTTAAAAATTGTGCATTTTCATAAAAGGACCAAAAAACTGACCCGATTTCGATCAGTGACCTTAGTTATTTCAAGTTTTTGTTGACAGCTGATAGCCGTCAGGGACCGTTTTGTTTCAGTTTGAAATGAGAAAATGCTTCTTTTGTAGCAATTTGTATAGGTTTTAATGGGGTTTTAAGAATGTTTCAATTTCAATTTTTTTACCAAAATCAACGATAGTCCGCAATTTTTTTTTTAGAAATCACTAGAAAATGGTCTAAAATTATCATTTTTCAAAAAACTTCATAGTTTTAAGAAAGGTGGTAAAACGTACCAGACCCCTGAAATGTGTTGCAGTCTAGGACAACTGGGCGCCGCCAACTCGGCGCCACCAACTGGGCGGCAGGCCAACTGGGCGCCGGGCCAACTTGACGCCGAGCCAACTGGGCGCCGGACTAAAATATTTTTTCTTGATAAAAAAAAATGCAGATGAAAAACAAACTTCAAAAATTAAAATGGCGCATCCAAAATGGCGGACTTTCTTATTTATGCATCGATATGTATCGAATATGGAACTTGGCAGTGTTTCAAGTCGTAGAACACTACACCTACCAAATTTCAACACTCGACTTGCTTGTAGTCCACCCAAGAAAAGAAGAGTTGGAGAAGACCCTTGTTCAAAGAAAAAAAATATTTTACCTGGAAGGTACAACATTTGTAAAGTTCTAAGATGAAAACAATAATTTTAATACATCCACTGCACTTAGCATGCTTAGAAATTCTTTTTACTCTTTTTTTTTACTGAAGAGAATTTTGTAAACACACACAAGTAAGTATTCATGAATTATTTATTATTCAAACAGAAAATTGTTGATAAAAAAATTCTAGTGGAATTCAAAATTTTTATTTTGCGCCGCCACTGCCCTTTTTTATCCAAGACAAGCAAATAGAATATTTTTGCGATGTTGCATGTTTCCGGACTCACCAAACCGAAATTCTATTTTCATCCCTATTTTGCTCATTAAATTCTTACTTGTATTTGGTCAATTGCGATAAAAGCTTGATATAATGGCAATTTTGGCCCATGCCGGGTCTACCCGTAGGGTATAGAAGTCAATGGGGAGGTCCAAACCGGTGTAAACCTAACCACGGACCATTCACCGCATACCTATGCTAACTCACCTAATCAAGACCTCGAACCTTTTTTTAGGATACAATTGCGATTAATTGCTCAAGGTTAACACTGATTTTGACCTTCCAAAATCAAGACAAGTAACAAAATTTAAGTAGAAATGAGTTTAGTGGCAACCCTTTAGTTGAGCTATGTAGGTTAGGTTAAGTTACGTTAATTTTTGAAAAATATATTTTAAAAAAAATTTGCGCATTCCAAAACATACAAGAAAAAAAAGCTCCAAACCGCTAAACATTTGCATAAGTCACGCAACTGAGTTACAGCAGAGCGCTTCGCTGTATCGCAGTAAGAAATGAGAGAAGCAGGGCGCTGTCGAAACGATTTTAGCTAATGGTGTAAAATTCATGCTTGCATTTAATACAGTTCAAAGTAAAAAACTCATTATTTAATTAATAATTTCATCATAACGTATCAATAAACCCCAAAAGGAATTCACCAAAGACTTAAATACTGACTAGAAATTAATACCCGGTATGTACGTGTTTGTATTTGTGTTAAAACGAGCATGCATTGGATGCCCAGGCCGGCTGTTGCCGCGCTTAACTGAACCAAAATTCTGTGCACCGTAGATGTCGCATTCTAATTACGAAATACAGAAAGAGAGGACGACATGTCCCTTTAGAATTTTACAGTACACCGAATCTGGGAATTACTTTGGTTAGTGCTCTTGTGAATCAATTGGGGCGATCGATGCTGCCCGCACCCCCATGATGCCACCCACGTCTACAGTTACCGTTGGCTGATAAGGGTAGCTCATGTGCATCTTAAATTAGTGAACTGAGACAATTTGGCGTTATCGGTCGGGATGTATTGTTTTGATTTCGACGATTTCATAGTTACGAAAATGGCGAAAGTTTCTAATTATAATAGCATTAGCGTGCTAGAATTAGTGGTTACGATGCCTATGACAAATGCAGAAGCATAACTTTGGTTCTCTACCCTAAAGATAATTAAAACTTCCCTTAGAAGCACAATGGGTAAGAAATTCCAAAGTTCAATTAATAATTTATTTGAAAAAGGGACAGACACCTTCATTTTCTCTACAAAACGTTTTTATTAAATATTAAAACTAGTTATGATTCATTTATTATCTATCTATAAAAACAATAATAATAATAGTTAACTAATACCTAACTAAATGTCATTTTTGAATTATTTGGTCCAAATTATATGATATAATGTCCCAAAAAGTTGAGCTTAGCATTTTCAAAAAAATTTTGCCTGCGCCCCAATTTTTTTTTTGGGTGTATAGCCCTAAAGTTATACGCCACTTACCGCTACTGCCGTGTTGTGACTGGATCAATGTGCGTAGATCGGCTCCGGTACAAAACAGTTCTGTACAAAATAGCGTGAGACAAAATGGCGCGGGATAAAATAGGGCCGGTACAAAATAGTGCAAAAAATTAGAAAAAAAGTAAAACCTAGCTGACCTGGCTGGTTATTAGTTTCCCAATATCGACAACAAAAAATATCGAATTAAAATGTCGAAACTGCAAAATATCAAAACAACAAAATATCGATACTTTAAAATATCGAATAGCAAATATCGAAAATACAAAACAAATTAGCGATGTATCAGAATACCGAATCAAACCAAACCGAAGCAAATCGAACCAATCCAAACCGAATCGATTCGAGTTTGGTTCGGTTCACTTCGATTCGGATTCCCACCCTCTAGAATCCTGAAAAGGAAGTCAGGGAATTTTTTTTTTAATATGCTGGTCGATTAGGTGCTGTTTGGTTCGGTTCGGTTTGGATTTACACCTTCTAGGATCCCGGAAAATAATTCAGGGAAGTTTTTTTTTGAAAATGAAACCCGCTATTTTGTACCGGCACTATTTTGTACCAGCGCTATTTTGTACCAACGCCATTTTGTATCGACGCTAATTTATTCCGCGCTATTTTGTTCAGTGCTAATTTGTCGCAACTCTGTTTCGTCGCAGCACCGTTTTGTCGCAGCGCTATTTTGTTCCGCGTCATTTTGTACAGCGCTGTTTTGTAACGGAGCCATGTAGACCATAATGGGCACTCTAATATTTCTTTACTATTCACGCACCACGGCACCGCAACAGTGCGATAGCAGGCAGTTGTAAAAATCATCCCTTCTAAATTGGTTTTGTTTCTTTCATTTAGCCAGGCTTGGCGTTGTTATGAGAAAAAATGGGAGGAAACCTCGGTTATTAGATCCATATACGCCATAAGGGATATATGATGGTTTCAGATTTTTCTTTTGCCAGGCAGCCAGGCAGGTAAGGAATGACGATAATGATGTCAGCTAAAAGCCTTATTCCCAATAATCGCTTGTTATATAATATTACAAGAAGTGCAAAATTTTACAAATTGTAACAAAGCAATTTTCTGATAAGAAATATCTAGTGTGCCTACCTTATTTTTTTCTTTTCACTGGTCTGGTCTCTTAGGTGGTTTCACTGTACTCTTCCGCCTGGTTCATAGGATATTGAAACTTTGCCCAAAAAGTACACATTAAAAGTAGGTTATATCTGAATGGTTTAAGCTAGAGAAATAAAACTCGGCACGCACATCGGCCTTTACGTAGTAATATTTTACCTGTCAATTTTTTTTTATATTTTGCCTCTAGGGGACGCAAGGGGACAAAATGTGTTATTAGATTATGCCTTATATCTTATAAACTATTCCACATGCACAACTAGGTCTCATCAAATTAGTAGCTCATACAATTAACTACAGGTGTGCCATACTAAAGAAATTTTATAATCTGGTAACGAGGCCCCCTCGGTAAGTGTAAAATTTTTTGTAATTTAAAATTAAAAAAGCTTAATTGACTTATGCTCTGCCCTCTGTCAGCAAATTTGCACCAAACGGGTGCGGTTGACCACTTCTTAATTTTATTTATAAATGATAGTTAATTATATCAACCGACAGTCTACAATTTAAAACTGTCAGCATAATGCTTGGCACTATTACAGCCTAGCTATATTGCAGTAACTTCCTACTCTCTGCGGGTATGTTCTGGAGTGCCGTGATTGTGAGTATCTTCTTACTGGTGTTAACCCTGATAAAATGTGAGAGAGGGGATAATTTACTGTTCCTGCACCTACTTCACGGACTATCAAGAATGATATTTTTATAAAATCTACAAGCTTGTCATTTTTTTTAGTAAGCTGTAAGAGTTGTGTTGAATTTTGTTGAATAGTGGTCTTTACTGACATAGTTAGTATACGTTCCCGGGAACAAACCGTAGTATTATATCGATTTTAATTTATATTTTTTATACATACGTAATAAAATAATTTTGCTACAAATAGGTATTAAAAATAAATGTTATCCATCCGCGGGCATCACCGCGTGGACCATTATCGCGCATTGCAAATACCTAGTAGTTCAATTTTTTAAACGTATACATTTTTTAGCGCGACATTTGTCTGCGCGATTTTAAATGACTCGTTTAATCTTTGCGCGGTTTATGTTTCGCACCAAGTTTGTATGGCGCGGTTTTGCAAGTTTGTATGGCGCGGGATTGGTTTCGCTCTGTTTTTTTTGCGCGGTTATTTAATCCGCGGTCAATGTTTAGGCGGTTTTGGTGGCGCAATTGAGACCGCGAATCGCGGAAAAGCTCAAACAAACCAAACTTTAGATTCTTATAGCACGTGGTATCACAAGCGAAGTTTGCCAAATCGTATACCTCTGGATTGTGGCCAAAGTTGCTTTCATCATTTCTTGCTTATATTAAAATCGATTTAAACCTTACCTTAGACTCGCATAAACTTAGTAATTGTTCAGTATTGTCTGTCAGCCTTCGCATTTTGCGAAAACCTTTTAAAGCCTTCCGCAATTAAGTTTTCCTTTTGAATTGACTAAGTCAACAGTCCCCAATCTCCCAAAACTTTAAATTGAATATAGAATTAACCCCCTTATGAATATGGATATGCTATAAACTAAACGGGCTATATTAGATTTTAAGAAAACCCTTCTATTTTCGGGTAAGCATTTTCAGCTAGTTTGATATTTACAACTTATTTACATATCTGAGGGCACGGCAGTGCCCGGCCAAGTTCACGGCGTATACCATCTTTTCTTGCAACATTTTAGCCCATATTTGACCTATCTAAAACTCTACTTCGGAATAAGCTACGAAACTCAAACTTTGCACAGTCGTAGATCTTCATAGATTTAACAACCCCTCTAAGTTTTATGGACTCCATAAAGTAGTAAAGTAGCTACGTAAATTCAAAAAAAGTCGAAATGGCCAGTCACTCACTCATGTATAGATCATCAAAATTCTACTGTACTTCTAGACATGCTACAAAAAAAAGCTGAAATTTGGCAGACTGATAGAAATTATGACCAAACCCTTGGAAAAAATCAAAAAACCCCAAAATTCTAATTTACTCCCTTCCCCTATACATGTAAAGCTATGAAAAAGTAACATTGCTCACTTCCAAAAGCGCTATACAGCTGAGCTTTGGCAGATTGATAGGAGCTATGATAAAACTATAGAAAAAAATTTTAAAACAGCAAAATTTTAATTTATGGAAAAGTAACATTGTCTACTTCCAAGAACGCTAGAGAGCTGAGCTTCGAAAGACTGATAGGAACTATGATAAAACTATAGGAAAAAATTTAAAACACCAACATTTTCATTTACTGCCCTCCCCCATAAATGTAAAGTTATGGAAAAGTTACATTGTCCACTTCCAGGAACGCTAGAGAGCTAAGCATCGAAAAGCTGATAGGAACTATGATAAAACCATAGGAAAATATTAAAATAGCTCAAAATTTTAAATAAGGCATTGCAAAAGTTTTGAACAATATTCCGCATATTTTACTACTTCAAAACTTAAATATTCCTCCAAATTCTTTAAAAAAGGAGTGTATAATCATAGCAAAATATTTCATGTAAAAGAAAGCCAAGTACGTGAAAATGTTATTCTGTAAAAAGAATTGTGATAAATGTAAAGCCAAGTTTTCTAATTCAAATTTCAAAATGAAAGGTTTTTACCAGTTTGGAATAGTTTTTCTAAACTTGGCTGTTACAAGCACCACAAAATAAGGTAAGAAAGTAAACAAAAGTAAAAAAAAATGTTTTGTATGGAATATCATATATCTACGTTATAGGTAATCAGAGACGGAATGTGACAATTCGCCGCGGACGATTAGCCGCCGTAACTTAAGCCGCGTATTGAGGCAGAGTTCGCAAGCCTCGAAGCGGGACCAAACGAATGCCTCGTTTGCATTTATGCTAAAGTGAATATGCGCCTTGAGAAGATAAAATATTCAACTGCATTATTGCTTCTGTGAAGTTCCCACTTTGATCGGTTTGGTAATCCATTTGGGGCAGATGTCTCATGCCTCGCTGCGAGGCCGAACACGCATACGTATATGCACGTGCTTTAAAGGCGTGGCTAACACCCACACGCATGAACCCGCGGCACGGGACACCATCCGATGAGAGTGCAAATTTCAAACGAGCATTCAGTTGAATATTGTTTGCCTTGTATTCACCTGAACATGAATGAGAACGAGGAATTCGTTTGGCCTTGTAGCGAGGGACTTACTACAAAATTATTGTTTACATAGAATTTTACTGAGTGTCGAGTTCACGAAAACCTCAACGGACTCTTGCTGCTCTGCGTTTCCAAAAAAGAAGAATTTATTTACGTTATGTACGTTACCTTATCTTTAGAGATATTTGAAAAAATATATTTTTTATTGTTAAAAAAAAATTACTTTTCAATGTTAGAAAAACATTTCTTTTTCACTGTTAAAAATCAATATTTTTTTAACGTTCGAAAAATACTTTTGACGTTATTAAAATGTTTTTGTGTTTAGTGGGACCCTTTGCCACCCATGCAGGGTCGTGGGTTGTTCATAATAAAACCAATAAAGCAAAAAAAAGCTTTTTTTTTCACAACCTTATGTTTACGAGGGATGTTTTTAAAATCGTTATTTTTTATATTAAAAGTTTTTTATATTATGCCTTACAGATTTAGCTTAGAAAAATGTTTAGGATAAGAATTTATACTAGTCGTGTACAAAATTTCAACCATAGGATCGAAATTATAAATTATAAATTATTAATCATTATGATACATCAAAAAACTTTTATAACTTTTTATTAATGTTTTTTTACTTATAATTAGGACTTAGGACTCTTACCTTCAAGAAAAGTTTTTAAAATATTTTTTAGTGTTTGTAAACTAAATAAAATATCTTATTTTTAATTTTTTCTGTTCCTTTTGGATTGGCCAAATCCAAAAACTAATTTTAAGATTTATATATACTTTTTATTATAATTTTTTTTTAAACCGACCAACTAATTTTTGTACAGAAAGTGTCAATTTATAGGCAGGTCTTCTCGGAAATCTTTTCGGTCTGAACAGGGACCGGTAAAGAACCAAGTAATTTTCATTTCTGAGTCGATTGTTGTGAAACATTCGCACCGAACCTCAACTTAGCGCCGCACTGAAGTATATATATATCTTTATAATTTAAATAAAAATGAAACGATCTGAACCCGCAATTAATTTTGTTTGTTTTGAGTTTGTATCAAAAAGCATCGTCCGCTTTGTGTAATTTTATGGCTCCTCTTTCTGTTTTAAATGAGTTGAAAATAAAGCGAGTTTTTTCTAGGTTTTTGTTGCAGAAAATTTAAAGCCAACGCTTTAGGCCTTTGTTATGGAGCGCTACAAGACTGTATAAATTACTCTCTCTTGTGCACCTAATTTGAATTTTTAGTAAAAATGCCTGTTTTTTGTGGCCCATTGAAACCGACGGCGACGCGACAATGCCCACTCACAGTGGTGTACAGGATCTAATTGTCGTGGATTAAAATTAAAATGTAAAAGGATTTTCTTGAGGTTATGTACAAGACAATAAATTACAATAAAATAGAGATATTGCGAGGAAATAGTCAAAAGACTTAACAAAAACAGGTTTATGGGCAGTTCCTCAAAAGGGGGACAGGGTACCTCGACGACACCGGTGTTACGTCTTAAATAAACTAATTTTCGGGCTGGTCCTAAGAACAGAGTAGGGTATTTTTTCCTTTTTGGATTTCATCACATTCATTTTGATTTTATTTGAACGTTTCTACCCGTTTAAATTTGAAGATGACATGGCAAACCTTTTCATCTGGTAAGAAATTCCTAAATCTGAGGGCACGGCAGTGCCCGGCCAAGTTCGCCTAATCGCTGGAGGTATAGTTTTTGCAAAGTCAGTTGAACAAAGATAAAAGCCGACTATCGGCATAACCTTTATAGAAAATGACATGGGCGGGGGTAGTAATAATAGAAATAAAAATAGATAATAAAACTTTCTATTCCTACACCTACAGGAACGATACTGATTTATTTTCTAACTCTGCATACTGCCGACTAAAAAAGGGGTCCCGAAAAGCACACCCGAAAGCAATTAGAAGCGCATCTCAAAAAAATCTGCCAATCAGGTGCCATCCATCCACCTGGGCTCGGTCGGTCGGAAAACAAATACTTTGTGGTCCGACCGCAAAGAGCTGCGCCTCTTCTCTGTCGGTAGGGTTGAAATTATACCAGGAAGATTTTATATGAATTTGGATAACTTTTAAAAGGGCAGAATGAAGCAAAATTCCATGAAATCGATTGAACCCCGTATTAGGAGTTATTCAAATGACTTTGCAAAAACTATACCATATTTTCTTGAAACATTTCGCCCATATTTGACCTAAAAATCTACTTCGGAATGAGCTACAAAACTGAAACTTTGCACAGTCGCAGTCGTAGATCTTCATAGAATTAACAACCCCTCCAAGTATAGATCATCAAAATTCTACAGTACTTCCAAACATTCTAGAAAGCTGAAATTTGGCAGATTGGCTGAAATTATGACCAAACCCTTGGAAAAAATAAAAAACCCTAAAATTCTAATTTACTCCCCTCCCCTATACATCTAAAGTTATGTAAAAGTAACATTGCTCACTTCCAGAAATGCTGAGCTTGGGCAGACTGATAGGAACTATGATAAACCTATAGGAAGGGATTTAAAAACCCCAAAACTTTAATTTACTTCCCTTCCCTATAAATTTAAATTTATGTAAAAGTAACATACTTCCAGAAACGCTAGAGAGCTGAGCTTTGGAAGACCGATAAGAACTATAATAAAACTATAGAAAAAAAAAGCTGAGCTCTGAAAGACTAATAGGAACTATGATAAAACTATAAGAAAAAATTTAAAAACACCAAAATTTTAATTTACTTCCCTTCCTTATAAATGTAAAAGTAACATTACCCACTTTCAGGAACGCTAGAGAGCTGAGCTGTAGAAAGCTGTAAAAGTACCATTGCCCATGCATTTTCAGAAACGCTAGACAGCTGAGCTTTGGAAGACTAATAGGAACTATGATAAAACTATAGGTAAAATGTAAAAAACCTCAAAATTTTTAATAAGGCATTGCAAAAGTTTTGAACAATATTCCTCATAATAATATTTGACTACTATAAAATTTAATAATTATCCAAATCCTTTAAAAAAGGAGTAAAATCAGAACAAAAACATTTTATGTAAAAAGCCAAGTACGTGAGTCCTTACTAGTTTCGAAATGTTTTTCTAAACTTGGCTATTACGACTGCGAATGGCTCTTAGAAACAGTGCAAAATTGAACATAAAGAAGTTTGGCTGTAATGGCAAAGTTTAAAAAAACCTTTCCAAACTAGTAAGATCCTTTCATTTTGAAATTTGTATTGGGGAACTTTACTTTTATCTCAATTGTTTTTACGGAAAATTATTTTCGCGTACTTGGCTTGTTGTAGATGGTCATCGAGAATCCGTTCCAAAATAAACCGAAGCCAAATTTAAAAAGGTTAAATGGTTTAATTTTAAATCATTAGCTGTATCTACTCAAAACTAGAAAATACTCCGGGACAAACCTGACTTTTAGCAGGCTAAAATAAAAAAAATCAAAAAAAGAAGGGCGCATTAAAACCTGTAGGTATGATCTTGTCTTTAAAAGACTGTTTCCGAACCAAAAAAATGTGCCTCAATTTTTTATACATACTGGTCTACACGGCTCCGGTTCAAAAGAGCGATACTAAAAACGGCGACATTCAAAACAGCGGTCTCATTTGAGCGACATTTAAAAGAGCGACAAATTAAAACAGCGACATATCAAAAGGACGACAGATTTAAAGAGCGACATATTAAAAAAGCGATATTTAAAATAGCGACATTTAAAACAGCGATATATCAAAACAGCGACATATCAAAACAGCGATATTCAAAAGAGCGACATATAATAAAAACAGCGACGTTAAAAAAGCGTCTTAAAAAATAGCAACAGTTCGACTAAGGAGTCCCTTTCCTAACATATTTTTTCAAAAAACAAAGTTTCCTGACTTCTTTCCCGGGATCCTAGCGGGTGTGAACCGAACGGAACCGAACCAAACTGAACATATAGCCCTCGTGGTATAGAATCGGTTTGTTATTTTGCGAAGACTTTTCCATTTTAACGTTGATTAAAAGTGCCTGGCGGTGGCTTAATTTGACGATTTTTGATATTGTCTTAGTGTATGGTTACAATAAGCTTTACTCAATTACCGGGTGTGGCAAGTCATAAGAAGTTTTTTTAAGTGTTGCCTAATATTTATTTTTGAATTGTCGCTCGTTTAAATGTCGATATTTTGATGTGTCGCTCTTTTGAATGTCGCTATTTTGAATTGTCGCTGTTTTGAATGTCGCTGTTTTGATATATCGCTGTTTAGATATGTCGCTGTTTTTATTAGATGTCGCTCTTTTGAATACCGCTGTTTTGATATGTCGCCCTTTTGAATGTCGCCGTTTTGATATGTCGCTTTTTTGAATGTTGCTGTTTTCAATGTCGACGTTTTAAATATCGCTCTTTTGAACCGGTGCCGGTCTACACAACTAGGAACATAGGGTGGCAATCGTTGACTCTTTGTCTGTCTCTTTCTACTCCGTGCATTCACGGTCTTTTATCGATTAAACGTAAGAGAAATTAGTTACAAGACGCTAGCGCTACCAAGTCCACTTTCAATCCCTGACTTCGCATGCGCAGATCTACTAATATTATTTACCTCATGTATTAGAATAGATGAATACAGGGTGATTTTCACTTGAATGATTCTAACCACATGAAAATAGAAAGTTTCAAAAACCTAACCTAACGACTAACCTAACGAAACCTAATCAAATCTAACCAAACCGAACCAAAGGAAACTGAACCAATAATTTTTTTCAAAAAAAAAACTTTCCTGACTTCCTGCCCGGGATCCTAGAGGATGTGAATCCGAGCCGAACCAAACCGAACCTAACTAAACTGAACCAAACCTAACCTAACCAAACTAAACTACAACACGTACTGCTAATTAGGTTTAGTTGGGTAGGGTTAGGTTTGGATAGGTTCGGTTCGGTACGGTCCGGTTCGGATTCACATCCTCTAGGATCCCGGGTAGGATATCAGGAAAGTTTTTTTTTGAAAAAAATATTGGTTTAGTTTGCTTTGGTTCGGTTCGGTTAGATCTGATTAGGTTTCGTTAGGTTAGGTTTTTGAAACTTTTTATTTTCATGTGGTTAGAATCATTCAAGTGAAAATCACCCTGTACATCTATACTAATACATGAGGTAAATAATATTGGTAGATCTACGCATCTACGCATGCGAAGTCAGGGATTGGAAGTGGACTTGGTAGGGCTAGCGTCTTGTAAATTAGTTTAGTCTGCCTCCGACCGCGGGCTGGTGAGGTTAGTTTTATTATCTCTATTAAAATGCGTTATTAAACACGCGAATTATTATTTAACTTATTAATATTTGTCGCTTATAAATCCGGTTATTTTTTTATAACGATTTATTTCCGACAAAATAAAATGTATAAATTACACGGAGGAGCAGATAAAAAGCAGGTGCTTAGAAAAACAACAAATTCTAAAAACCAGGGAGTCCGTCTCAATCAAAAACTTTAAAGAAATACTTGAAAAGTCATCATTATACTACTACTATGTCCGTTTAGATCATTTTTTTACATTGTCCGACGTCTATTCTCCACCTCCTTTGATTCTGACAATCATCTTCTGTCAGGTTTTTCTTTTTAACTCATTGATCTTTCGATTGACTGTTGCCATTTTAGGACGCCCTCTTTTTCTGCGCCCCATTGGTTGCCATTCTAGGAACTGCTTTGGTGATCTTTCGTCGGTCATCCGTTGTACGTGACTGTACCATATCAGTTGTCTTTTTGACGTCATCCGTTATGCTTCCCTCGATTACCATTCTTTAATTTATGATCTCATTTCTTATAGGATCTGTTCTATACATATATTCTTATTGATCTTATTGCATCCATTTCGACATCTTTCATTTTTGTTTTGCATTTTTCTGTTACGCGACAAGTCTCTATTCCATACAACAGCGTGCTTTTCCCCATTGTTTCTTTGCTCCGCTGTTAAGACATCCAATAAGTTTGCTTTTACTATTATTATTTCCAGCTCTCTACGGTCTGTTCCTGTTTTATCAAATGTGACACCCAAGTATACTCATTGCTTGGAGAAATTGTTTGTCCGTTATCTAGTTCTAACTCACTTGATTCGTTAGGTTCACCGTTAGTCCCCACTTTTGCTATTCTGCCATAAACTTTCGAAATATATAATCCATGTCTTCATTTTCATTAGCTACAATCATATTTCTTCGGCCAGAAAATATCAGAGCCTACTGCAACGACCAACTCTTGCGTTTAGGAGCGTGTTAGAGGTAATAGTTTGAAATGCTGCTTAATTTTATTTAAAAGTTTTTTTAAATTATTGGCCCTATCATGCCCATAAACTTTATTTTTAAT
Organism: Aspidapion aeneum; assembly: GCA_963576565.1. Lineage (NCBI taxonomy): Eukaryota > Metazoa > Arthropoda > Insecta > Coleoptera > Brentidae > Aspidapion > Aspidapion aeneum. Next base: position 58,245,672 of record OY755038.1, read on the forward strand.
GTTACTCCATAAAAAGGAATCATTATCATCACGAACGGGCAATCTCGCTGACAATAAGATAGTTCACTGTGTGCTTAAGTTTTATAACTATCTACTGCGCAAGGGTCTTCTCTGTTTCCAGAGATTTCAATATAACTATTATATTAGAGAACCCAATGATATTGGACGACTGGTTTTGTTTTATTTTCGTCTAGCGATTCCGCCATGTTTTTTAAAGCCTGTAATCTTTTCAAACGTTTTTCTTTACTCATGTTTTTAATTTTTAAATTTTGATGTCAAATTACGGTTTCTTCTTCTGTGGCGCTTTCTTTTTTGGTGATAAGTTTATATTTATTGCTAATATTTAACTAAGTTTTCCACACTTTTTATACTTACTTAACATTTTTCTGGGTTTTATAATTTAGCATTTAATGGCACAAAATTTATTAGTTAATTTGGTACTCCTTTTATAATTCAAAAAATTTAAGAGTAAGTAAAAGTTTAAATTACGTTTTTATTGGAGCGATTTTGCTGTGCGTATTTACTAGTGTCGCGGAACAATACATAAATTAATAAAAGTAATCAACGTGCATACCAGTTGGATACAACTATGTTTACCCCAAGGACTATAGACATAAAGGACTGCTTAGTTCCATTCTTAGACTAATAATGTTATTACTCTGAGGTTCCATTTAACCTGTGTTAACAAATTGTGCGGGGTGAGGAGAGTGGCGTGACGTTACCACTTGTGCTAAATCCTTTGTTTACGTTCGTTTTATATGATGTTATTTGTATTTTCAAGAGAGTTTTGTTAATATTTCGCTGAATAGTTTGTGTTTTTTGGATTCTTTTAGTGCAGTGCTACTAAGAAAAGACATATAAATAAACATTTTTACGTTTGGTTTGTTAACAGTGTATAAAAATTCGATTCAGGACAGAGAAGAACGCTTGTTTACAGGGTAAAAAAAATGGCCACGATTTTTTCAGCAAATGGACTTCTTGTTTAATAATATCTATCGAGAAAATTGCAAAAGATTGTGAATTGAAAAGGAATATTTTTCTAAATTAAATATTATTATTTATATTAATATTTTTAATTTATTGTATGTATCTGTACTTTTCTGTTTTGTTGTAAAAATGTAATAATAAATACTTTTTTTATGATCTATATTTCCGTTTTTTAATTATCTAATTACTAATCTCTTAACATGCTTTAAAAAGCGGTTGTAATAATTAAACCATACATTATGTGGATTTTTTTTTCTCCTTGTTTTTTGTCTATTTATTAAGAACAATATTTGTGCTTTTCCTTTTTTAAATAAATCAATAAATTTTTCGTCTACCTGTATTTCCGTTTTTAATTATTATCGCAAAATAATTTCTTTACATACTTTTAAAACAATTGGACAAATTATACAGGGTGTCCCATAACTTGGGGGCCATAGTGCAGCAGTTGATAGAGGAGGTTATTTCCAAAAAAAAGGTTTATATAACATGGGGTCAACACACATTTGTTTTTAAGATATAGGATTTTTAATGTTAGAGGAGTGGGACAGAAAGGGTTTTGCAAAAAAAAAGAAAATCTATCACAGACAGCTGAATACTCAGCTAATTGTGATTCAAAAATGTGATACTCCTTTTTTTAATAAAATTACAAGTTAGGAAGGTACAGGCTGTCAAAATTACCTCCAAAAATGTATAAAAAAATAATCATTTTTTTAAAATTAATTTTTGCTTACTTATTCTTTTAAAAAATATCAATATATTTTATTTATTATTATGTGTTGCTAAAGGCTTGTTTTTATTAACAAAAATATAAAAAAAAACATTGCGTTTAATATGGCATTTATAAAAGTTTATACTAAAAAAATTGTTATAAGTTATTATCAAAAAAATTTAAAAAATTGCCAACTTTGATGCTCTGTATCTCTATAAAGAAAGATTTTTGACCCATGCATTATAGGAACTTTTTTATCAGAGATGACCTCCTCTATCACCTGTTGGCCTATGGCCCCTAAGTTATGGGACACCCTGTCTAGGTACTACGTAGCTTTTTTTTTCACTTTAAGTAATTAAATTTAATTTATTTAACAGATATTTCAAATATAAAATCATTTATCATCCCTGTAAAGAAAATATTTTTAAATGTATAATGCCTCAATTTTGCATAAAATTTAATTTGCATAAAGAAAATAGCTCTAAATGCACATAAAATCCAATATAACGTAATAGGCGCGCTTTCTGCCCAGCACAAGAGGTGACGTAACAGCGAGTTTGACCTTGAACATCGATGCAGACAGATTCGGCAAACTGAGCAATCATGTTTAGTGTATAATCGTTGTGTTTACCCAACGTCTTTCTTAGCTCGATATTTTTGAGAAGGCTATTTTAAAGATTAGTGTAACGTTTTTTATAAAAGAACAATTAACAAATTTACATTATTTGATATAGCTGTTTTTATTTAACCAACTTTATTAAAGCCAAAAGAAGACAAAGTAGGGAATAACATTATTATTGTAGTATTTTGACAGATTTACATTGCAGACGACGAAATCATTATGTTGAAAGATTAGCTGTCATATTCCAATGAAAAATGTTGACCAATGGAGTCAGTGCATCCTGGAACCCTAACGTTTCCAGGACCCTATTCTGTACAATTTAAAAGCGTCCTATTTCGAATTTTATTAAAAGCATCTACATCTACTACAATTAATATAAGATATAAAGATAAGGTGTCTAAAGTCCTAAGGGACAAAAAGTGACAATTTTATGTAAAGGATCAAAATGCACTATAATTAATAATTCTTTTCCGGTTTAATCTCAACTTTTTCATAATAAAACAAAGCAATTTTTTTATTTCTTTGCCAGTATTTTTCTTTATTTTGAAGCTAAAACTTTTTCTTGTAAACTTTTTTGCTTGAATTAATAATTCGAAACTTAAACACAAGCACCGGAACCGTTCCCGACCCAAGAGTCAAGCTCAAAAATAATTAAAACACTTTTTGGTGTCAAGGAATACTTTTAATTAAAAGCTTTAAGGCAAGGAAGGTTAAATTTTTATTTGCGTTTGAAATTTGTTTTTGTTGTGAGCAAGTCATTAACTTTCGGTTTTTTCGACTGTAAAGAATCGTAATTTTAAATTAAGAATTTACCGTTTTTAACAGGGAATTATTTTGACCAAATTCCACACTTTACTCCTATCAAAAACTTTTTAATTCATAACATTTCGAATAAAAATTTACAATCAGATAGGTACCTGTTCAAATTCATTCAATTGCTGAAATTAAAAAAAATATTAACAAGTGTAAAATTTTATTGTTGAACAGGTTTTCGCTCTTTACCGTGTAGTAATTTTTACCTTCAAAGCCCGCGTAGCAATGGCTAGAGAAGGTATTATTTTCGAATAAAAATTTTTTTTTGAGATAACGCCAAAAATGTATTATTTGGGTGTATTTTGACCTATCCTAGCAAGATCGTCGTGATGTCTGTCTGTGTGTCTGTCTCATCACTATGGGAAAATTTGCCAGGAAATACGAGGTGAAAATCAAAAGGACCGTAGACGATGATGATGATTCAAATTATATTGCAGTAATTTAATTTTGCTATTTTTTAAACTGCTAAAAATCGGCTTCCTAGCAAATTTTCCATAGTGATGTTTATTTTTTTACACAAATCAAAAGATGTTTTAACAAAAAAATAAGTTTATTAGAAAATAACTGCTTCCAGAACTTGGGTATATTATGGTGAAGCATGGTTTAGGCTTTTAGGTTTTGTAAAAATCAATATTTTGATTTAAAAAATTTAGTGTTAAGGACACAAATAGGTGTGTTTTAACCAAATTTTGTTAAAAACGAACAAAAAACGTAGAAGCATAAATTCAAATATTAAAAAACAGGTTTTCGATTTATCTTAGAAAATTTTAGGTTATCTAAAAAAAATAATTTCACAAAAAGTGTAGACTTTTTTGTCACCTATAACTTTTGTATGTAACCTTCTTCGATGGGAAATCTAGTTTCCTTGAAACTTGTAAAAAAGAATCATCAACTCCTAAAAGACAATCTTACTTCACTGCAATAACTCGGATGAGATCTAGTTTTCTTTTATTATCGGCTACGATAGATTTTTTTAATTTTATTAAATTTTTCCAAAAACATACCTATTTTTTTAAAATCTAGCCTGCGGCGCCATTTTTCCGTTGTATTAAAAAAAAATATTTCCCACTCAAATTTGAGGCAAACAGCCAGTGCCTTAAGATTGTATGATCTTTTATCAACCGATCTAGTTTTAAAAAATCTTTCGAAACTATTCCAAGGGACACGATTTTTTACTGTAAGCCACTTAACTAATAGCTAATTAAATTGAACAGGCCTTTCAATAAAATATTTTGTGCTTAAATAAAATATTTTTAAGCACAAGAAGATTATTAAAATTATTTCTTCAATGAGTATCTCTGTCTCTCGCTCTCTCAGTCCGCCACCCAGATTTTACAAAATAAAGCAATGAGGATAATTTTAAATGCAAATAAATATACAAAAATAAGTCTTATGTTATGAAAATTAAAATGGTTAAATGTAAAAAATTTTACATTTTATTTAGTTTGTATTTTTATCTATAAAATTCACCATAATTTACTTCCAGAAAATTTAAAATTATTTATTACTATAAACTTTGAACAACATTCATATTTGACTCGAAATAATTCAAATTTTTACGTCGATAGGGGTCAATTCTTTACATTTCAAAAAATTTGACGAAATTTGAAAAAATGTGACATAATCTGGCGCTTAAGATTTCTCGTTTAAAAGGCAATTTTAAACTTAAAAACTTACCTAAAAGGCCATTTCCCACTTTTTGATAGATGTAGCTTCACGATATAATATATTTTTTTAATTAAAAACGACTAATTTATTAAAAAATTTTAATTTAAAAATTGTAAATAAATTCAAAGCAGATAACCATTAACCACACAAACTGAAATGTCAGATTTCGTCACATTTCGTCACATTTCTTTCAAATTTATGAGTCCTATACGTTTTCTTTATGAGGTCAGCTAAGTATACTTTCTTTCTTTGTTTTTCACGGTAAAATTAACAAAGAGGGACTAACTGCATGTCGTGGAAGGGTCGCTACAAAATTAGCTCTACGCTGTTGCCACCGTTATATTTGAACGGATTTTTAAGGGAATGTCAAATTATTTCTTTAAAATCTGCCAGAAAAATCTGACTAAGTGGGATACTGGTCAAATTATTGAAGTGGTGATTATTTTTTTACTTTTCTTATCAAAGCTAGGCACGTATATAGTTTTTTATTCTGGGGGGTCCTCCCATATAGAAACTGCTGTTATTCAGTGACGGCCCATGAATTTTTGGATAGGGTAATCAGAAATACTTGCTACAGTCGCCGCCGGCGGAAGATTACAGGGGTGCTACGAACAATTTTCGTCTAAAAGACGTTACTGTTGGGTTTATAAGGATAAAAATAAATATTAAAATAAAAATAAATGTAGATTCTATTGGAAACTGTGTGTGCGAATGAAGAAGAATTACAAAATGTCGAAATTACAAAATATCGAAATTACAAAATGTCAAAAAAAATATATCGAAATGCGAAATAAAACCTAATAACATATTACGATCTGGTCAGGTTAGATTCAGTGTAATTAGGTAACTAGAAACGGTTAGTTTTTTTTTATAATTTTCACCTAACCAGGTCAGGTTAGATTTTAAACCTGACCTGGTTAGGTTATTATACAAAACAAACTAACCTGATCTGGTCAAGTTAGTTTTTTTGAAATTATAATTACCAAACCGGATTAGGTTTGCTTTTTTTTTATTTCGTATACCAATCTAACCCGATCTGGTTAGGTTTTATTTTCTGTCTTTTAAATTTTTCAACTATTAGTATTTTTGTTTCTTCGACATTTTGTGTTTCGATGTTTCGTCCGTCGCCCCTTCAATTGATCGCAAACTTATCATTACCTGTCCATACACGCCCCTTTTCCACCAAAAAAAAAGTGTCCAATGGACCGGTTAGGTCACGTTTTCGATCAATTAACCAGAGTTGAATTAACAGGTTAGAATAAGTTTGCCATCAATCGACAAAGGTGAGGTTTGGTTTGATAAAGAAAAATGCAAAATTTGCTTTTTGTATTAGGAAATGCACGAAATGTGATGACATCGAACCTTTTAGAAAAGCTATCGTCCAAAAAAGTCGGCAAAAAATTTTGCACCCTGTCAATTGTGTACCTTTATCAATATTAATGTTAATCCCGGAATAAAATACACAAACAAAAAATAACGGGTTTAAAACCTTAGATACTATAATTAAAATATATTGAAATTGAAGAAATAGTTAAAAAGCTAAAGAATAAATTCCAGTGCAAAATTATTTACTCTGTAGGTTCATTGAATAGCTACCTAATTTGAAAAAGTAATAAAAAAAATAAAATAGTTTTTAAGGTTTTGATTATAACAAATATAATAAGGGTAAAAAAAAATTGAATTTGTTTTTTTTTAAACTTATAAAAATAAAACCAAGTAAAAATTTTCACTAAACTTGCAGACAAAGTGACTAATTATTTAAATTATTTGGTTTTATTTTTAAAAGAACTTTTGATTTTTTTGGCCCAAACTTATTTTGAGCAAAAATAAAAAGGTTTTTTTTGACGGTCCCCAATAGCCTTCCTACCTATGAGTGGCTAAAAAATAAGTCAGCCAAGCATCCTTTTTCATTCAAATTTATTTTAAAATCAAGTTCAAAAACACGACAAAGAAAAACAATTTTTTAGCAGCTGCTCAAATCTTGGATTGATTTTGCAGTCAAGTCAAGTAATATTATTTAAAACACACAAATGTTTATGAATAAAATTATGAGATTTAGAAAACAAAATTTTTTTCCACTCTCCATGCATTTAGGTATAAAAAAATACCTTTAAGATTTAAATTTTTTAGAAAACAAAATACTTAACCAAACTTTAGTTTGAGCATGTTTTCAGCTATTATAAGCAAACGTCTCAAAAATCAGAATCAATTCCGCCGTAAAAAATGCGAATTATCCATATCTCTACTATTATTATCACTACTAAATGTTTGATTACTTTTTATTTCTAAAAATATCGGGGGGAAATTGATCCCCCCTTAGGTACCACCTTGCACGTTACGTTGTAAGAGTTTTTCGTAAAAATATTTTAACAACATATTTAAAAAGTGAATCCAACTTGTGAACGGTACCTTTATTGGTTTCACTTGGAAACAATGAATTGGCAACATAGTATTTCGTAACTGACAGTCCCCTTGGTGATCTTTGACTGACAGTTGTCAAATTTGCCAGATAGAAAAACCGTTGTATGATGAGGTGCTCGGAAAAATACAATTTATCAAGAACTTGTGGATTATCAGTAGCCGAGTTTCAAGGTAGGTTTTAGATTAAATTTTCCCGCATATTTTAAATTTTTGGGGTTTTCATAATTTCCTAAGTTGGCCCATTACCGTGTGGTGTAAGACGTTTTACACAAAGCTGAAATTGCAGTGTTGTCAAGATTTACACCTAAATTCTGTTGTTTCAAATTTCGTCAGATTAATTCAAATTATTTCAAATTTTGAAGAATTGCCCCCATAATTGCAGATCTAATTTAAAATTTAATTCAATTTTTTATAAGGGCTTTTAGAATTTAATCAACTAAAAATAAAATAAAATCAAAAACATCTATATCTTTATTTAAAAAATCTTTAAAATGTTACCTTTTTAAAAAACAACAAAGTTATTAATTTAGTTTAATTATAAATATTTTGTACATAGTAGCAAAATGCTAAATAAAATATATTACTACTACTACTACTACATTATGTATTTGCCGAACCAAACCGACAGTTTTTTACATCTAAAAGAAATTTCCGCCCCACGTTTTTTCCAGAAGGGCACTTAGGTTTTCTAAAATTTATGAACACCTTTCTTTTGTGGTTTCATTTTTTCCAAAATATACTTTAGATTTCCGCGGCAATTTATGCGGTGAGGTTTTTTTCCCAAAAAGTACCTATTTTTTAAATTCTCGCCTGCGGCGCCCTTTTTTCGTTGTATTTATAAAAAAATATTTCCTACTTAAATTTGAGGCAAACAGCCAGTGCCTTAAGATTGTATGATCTTTTATCAACCGATCAAGTTTTAAAAAATCTTTCGAAACTATCCCACAGGACACGATTTTCTAATGTAAGCCACTCAACGAATAGCTAATTAAATTGAACAGGCCTTTCAATAAAATATTTCGTACTTAAATAAAATATTTTCTAACAGAAACATTTAAGAATACCCTATGTATAACCAATTTAAAGGTTTCCCATATCAAGAGGTATTTTCCTATTTGAAGTGCATATTTTGAAATATGTTCCTTGTTCAATTTATTAGAAATTGGCTTATCAATTCGGGGAATAATAAAAAGCGCATATTCCTTTAAAATACTGTCCAGTGGTGTGGTAAAAAAGGAACAAAGTTTCTTACGTAATTTTAAGGAAACTCAAACTGTATATTTATTTTTATCGACTGATGAAACACTAGGTGAAAAACACTAACGTAAGTAATATCTAAACAAAGAGTCAGCTGTGGCAGACTAAGAGATGCCTGTGCGATAGAGTTATAGGGGTGGCGGATTGAGAGAGCGAGAGACAGAGATACTCATTGAAGAAATCATTTTAAGAATCTTCTTGTGCTTAAAAAATGCATACAAAATCTAAATGCGCTGGCTATTTTATAAATTAGCAGTGCTTTTTTGGAAGAGTTAAATTTTGATTTGGTAACACAGGGTGGATCGAAAAATGTTAAAGTTAAAATTTCGATTCGCTATACCGCGCAAAAGTTGCCTTATGTGTATACTAACATAACAAAAATTTTGTTATCAAATTCGTACATTATCTTCCGATCGCGCAAAACGTCGAAAGTTTTCAGAAAAAACGAATTTTACAGTTTTTCCGCATATTTTTGAACTTTTAGGTTTGTATTTTTTAACGCTATAGTGCTTAAACGTTAGTAGAGCTATATAATAACCTGCAAAAAAAATATAACCGCTTTTAAAGTATATTTTTCGATCGCGCAAAACATCTGAATAATTGCAAAAACCGCGAATTTATTATTTTTTCCGTAAGTTTACATATACAAATGTGCAGCTCTTCGCTTGCTTAGAAATAATCTAATAAATCCTAATTTATTAACTTAACAACTCAGAACTTACCACGAGGAGGTGACTGCACTTCGAGTTCCACCCACACCCTTCCCTCCATCCAACCATTAAGAGTGTGTCCTTTTCGATGCGACTTTGTAATCTGCCTTACTGCTGAATTCATTAATTGTCTCCCTCAATTTGAGTGTTGCTCTAATGTACCCATCTCTTGATTGCGGTCCGCATACCTTAAGTGAAGCTTCGGTAACTAGCTTCACGCAACGCTCCACGGCTTGCGTGTGACATGGGAACTCTCGTATATCCCAGTCAGGGGTCTCACCCGATTGCAAAGCTTTTGATTTCTTTATGACTTATCCCAGGGAGAAGCGGTGGAGACAATATTTTTGTAGTACTCCAATCTATCATTTCCGTATAATCTAATGCGTCAAATAAGTGAAGGAGTGTGAAAATTCCTAATGCCTTTTCTAGTCGAAGCAGTCTGTCTGGCTTTTACACATACGTAAATGTATATGGGCTTTTAGCACTCTTTTAAGTCCTAACTCTCTAATGTGCCTCCTCTCATGAAATAGCATCGCTATTAAAATATTTTCAGGATGGGCATAGAAAGAATTTCTTTCTATTACCGGGAATACCACTGCCTTCAATTCATCACTTAGGTATCTAGATGTTTCTATTGCCCGGTACACATGAATGGGTTTGTTGAAAATTCGGTTGTCACACTTGATTTTGAACCATATCGGCATACACGATTTCAGAATAAAAGTCACAATGGTTATTAGGGCATTCTAAGGATTCGTAGCACTAACGTATAGTCGCAGGATTCTATTTGCGCAGGTGAGCCACCTGGAGTGCGAGATTGGGCCGGGGTCACAATTTACCAAGTTGTTTGGAAAAGTGCCAGATTTAATTGCTTGGGATGCATCAAATAGATATATTTGCTCAGTAGCTTCTTATCAATATCCGGGATCTCACAGACAATAGGTTGAAATTCTACCACTGCTCGATCTTTACAGTCGCTAAGACTCTGTCCAATCGGAGCACTAAATGATCTTGGGCCGGTTGTAGGGATGGGCTCTCGGAGCAGTACCTGTTCATTTCAGAACAGGTTTTTACCCGGAACAGGTCGGAACAGGTTTTTCAAGTTGTTCCGTTTTGTCGGAACGGTTTTTTTTAAGACAAATATTAGCGACGAACCGTTTGGTTATTCGTTCTCTTCGTTTAAATGTGAGAATCAAACCGAGAGCGTTTAACCAAAAAACGTCAAAAAATCATGCATTTTTATTGCTTTATTAACGAATATTAACCCTGCTCCGGAGGTAGGTTATCTTTGGTTAAAAGAACAATGAAAACACATGATATTTTGACGTTTCTTGGTTAAACGCTCTCTGTTTGATTTTCGCATTTAATCGAAGAGAACGAATAACCAAACGGTCCGTCGCTAATATTTGCCTTAGTCAACGATCCTTAGAACAGAAAAAATAATCAAAGTTGAAACATACAACAGAACTAAACTGAGCCATTATTATAAATGTTTAAAAATAACAAACACTTTAGTTTTTTTTCACTTAACCGTGTTCTGCGATCGGTAAGTATCATCCCTGCTTTTGAAAATAGCCTCTCACAGAGCACTGACTTAGCAACTGCACAACCTCTTGAGTGTACCAATTTGCTTAAAAATGGGTAGTTGCGTTGATTTATTTTCCACCACTGTATGGGGTCTTTTTCGCGACCAAGCACCTCGTCTGTTAAATATTTTTGAACCTCCAGAATTGCTCTTGAACTAGATGTTTGGGTGGGTTTAAATTGTGACATGCTTTTTTCAAGGGAATCCCATAAAGAAGACTTTGATTGCCCTGTTGGTTGTTCTTCATTATTGTTTGTTCCCGTAACTGTAGGTGTCATTAAATCTGTTCTCGTACTAGTCGTAATGGAATCATGGTTTTGGACTTCAGCTTGTGAAATAATTTCTGCAACAGCTGCAACTACAGTTTTCTTAACTTTTTCTACAGCGTCTTTATTTTTAAATCCAAATGATTTAAACCTAGTGTCTAGAAATGTGGCAGTAGCAAGTGCGTTGCTGTATTCCGCATTGTCCCCCTTGTGCAAAATCCGTCCTTTAAACGGCTTATTACCTCCGCAGTTTTTCTATTAAAATTTTCTTGTGCCAATTTATCACATACCTTTAGCAGACCCTAAGCTAATACGATAACAAGTGCAGCAGACATATATTGTTCTCTACTGGCGCAATTAGTAGCTTTTTCAAATGGCTGTAGAATTTGACACAGTTCTTTAAAAATACACCATTCTTCTGCAGAAATAATCGGTAACGAAGTATCTAATAATCCATTTGTGGATCGCAGACTATTTTCCAATTTAATAAATCTTGCTATCATGAAATACGTAGAATTCCATCTAGTTACGACACCTTGTATAAGTTTTAATGGAAAAGCTATACCATTTTTCTTTTGTGCATCAACTAACATTTTAGTAGCGTTATTACTTCTTTTGAAATATGAAACTATGGTCTTTACTTTAATTAACCGTTACCAAATTTAATGCGTCCTGGACTGTCAAGTTTAAAGTATGAGCAAAGCATCCAAAAAATTTCCACCCTGTAAGTTCTATTGCACTTTTAATATTCGCAGCATTATCCGACACAACTAAAATAACTTTTTTTTTGAAAACCCCACTCTTTAATAGTATTTATTAATGCTTATAATAAATTTTCAGCTGAGTGGCTTGCTTCAAATACATCACACTCAAAAAGGATAGAACACTTTTCAAAGTTTTTATTAATGTAATGTGCTGTTATGGCCATATAACTGTCATTGTTTGCCGATGTCCAACAATCTGTAGTTATACACACACTTAATACCTTTTTCGCGGCTTCCTTCGCATGGTTAATGCAACTTTCATAAACTGCAGGAATTAAACTTTGGGATATTGTTTTTTGACTGGGAAGGTTATAGGCCAGATTTTGCGAGTGGACAAATTTTTTGAATCCCTTATCCTCTACCACACGAAATGGTTGAAAATCTAGGGTAAACAAAAGTAACAAATCTGAATCAATTGACTGTTTTGTTTTAGCCGACATTGTTTTGTATATGTATGATGTTATTCTCGGCTGCTGCTTCACTTCAGTTTTGTATTTTTTTTTTGTGGGGTTCTTCATTAATGAATAAAGCAGACTCAGATTTGCGAACACTGCAACTAGTTGTTATTCCGCTCGTGCCTGGTATTGGATGTTAACGGTTAAATGTTTTCTTTCAATGTATCTTTTTATGTTTGTAATTGAAGATTTGTAGGAAATTAGTTGTTTGCACATTTTACATTTTGAGCTTGTTTGATTAACAGCACTAAAAAAGGACCAAACTTGACTGCGCTTCTGCTGCGTCGATCAATTTCTAGAACTCGCACTCATTGCAAATTGCAAACAGTTATTTATTAAAATATATTAAAGGAAAAACTGTCCAAGCAAAACACTGCAAAATTGATCAAAGAACATTAAAATGAAATTGGGGGAAGCCCCTATTTCATAAAAAGTCCCTTTGCTAGGCACCGTGTTAGACGGTTGCCGCAGCTACCATCTGTCCTCACTAAAAAATACTAATAATTATATTCAATAGATTTCGCTATAGAACACTGCGGTTACAGTAATCTCAAATAGCAGTCAGATTAGGAGTAATCGATTTATCGAATTAAAAAAAAAGGAGACGAGAATACTTTTTAATTTTTACACGTCAAGTTCGAAACAGGAGCAGAATTATCGGAACAGGTTTTTTTCTGGAACCGGAACAGTTTGTACATGTTCCTAAAACAACGCTGTTCTGCCCATCCCTTGCTGGTTGTAACTATTCAAGTTATGAAAAAGGTGGCGGAAAGGACGGCATAAATCGGCACACACTCTTAATGTTTGGGTGAAGGGAAGGGTGTGGGTGGAACTCGAAGTGCAGCCACCTCCTCGTGGTGAGTTATGGGTTGTGTAGATAATAAAGTAAGATTTATTAGATTATTTCTAAGCAAGCGAAGAGCACTTTTGTATATGTAAACTTACGGAAAAATAATAAGCTCGCGATTTTTGCAAATATTCAGATGTTTTGCGCGATCGGAAGGTATGCTTTCAAAGCGGTGATATTTTTTTTGCAGGTTATTCTATAACATTACTAACGTTTAAGCACTATGGCTTTAGAAAACACAAACCTAAAAGTACAAAAAAAATATGTTTTTTTTGTTATGCTAGTATACACATAAGGCAACTTTTGCGCGGTATAGCAAATGGAAATTTTAACTTTGAAATTTTTCGATCCACCCCAGATTCCAAAAAATAAAATGCTCTGGCCAGCCCCATTTCTTAATGAAATAAAATTTATTTAAAAAAAACAACAAATGCATGAACCGCAAATTCTAACAAAATGTATACATAATGCCAGATTTCTCACAATATCTTATTTTTAAAAAAAGTTTCATTATTATCTTCGGATGATGATAAATTTTAAAGATCTATTATACACAACAAAGAAAAAATATTTTGGTTTTTGGTGTCCTTTTCCTCGAAAATTCTGGATCCGTCACTGATCTTGGGCACAACACGAAGGCTGATTATGTATATTTATTAGGAACTTAAGTCATTAAAAAATGTTGATTGAATAGCGTTGTTGTAGTTTTTTGCCTTTGTGTGAAATATGGTCGGCAGCTCATATTTTCCATAGCTAGTTTACAGTTTCCAACAACCCCTGTTGTCAAGCAAGTTGAAAAAAAGAGGCACCAATTGAGGTATATTAGGCACATTCTAAATAAAATCTTTTATATTTTAAATTATTACCGACCTTAAATAAATAATTTTATATTTTGATTTTGTCTGAAAATACTTTGTTTAAATTAACCCAAAAAGAAATGTGGTTGAACGAGTACCATCAGACTTTATATTTTGAGTCACTAACTTGAAAGAAATTTATTTAAGAAAGTAATGAAGGATCTTAAGCTCTATAATAGTAGAAACATACTATCATAAGGATTGAAAGATAAATAAAAGAAAATCAAAATAAATGTTTATTTAATAAGGTAAGCATTGGTATTACAGGAATATTAGATAGGGCAACTAATAATGTCCTTGTACGTGCAAGACAAATAATAATTAGTTAATTTTCCTAAATATTAATTATTCCGTTGCACTGAGCCATACAGGTTGTCACGTGACACCGCAAAGTGCGCGGATAGACAGTGCGCAACCCACAGGCGCGATGACGAGAGAGAGATCATCGTAGCCTCCATATTGAAACCGGCGTGTTTTACTCGGTTTTTCCAAAACTACAATTCAATCAATTACAATTAGTGCCAATCAATTCTAAAATCATTCCAATCCGTTACCTCAACTCCTCACAGTGATTTCAATCAACTCAAGAACTCTGGTAGAAGCCTGGGCGCCCAGTGAATGGAATTTGTACCTCCGAGAAAAAAGCAAGGTAGGTGTCAATCGACATTTTGTATGATTCTCGCGTTATTTTCCATTTTTATCCTTAATGCGTTAAAAGTTTAACCAGTGCCTAAAGCTATCGAAAGGGTGTATGTCTTGTGCATACATTTTTATGGTCCATCGATCCAAATATTCAAAAAAAAATACAACAAAAATCAAAATTAATTCTTTAAAAAACCAAAAATCTAAAAATTTTACGACGCCATTAAGGACCAACCCAAAAGGGGCAGGCTTTATCAGTGACGAAGCGACACGCCTTTCCTAACACATGTTTAAAAATTTTATCGATTTCTGCAGTTAAAATTTAAAGGTCGCGGTCGACAACAACAACTGTTTTTTGTTTACCTACGGGCGAGTGAACGAAGGTCAAAACAAAAAACTTTGTGTACAAAATAAAATAAAATAATAAGAAATTGTGAAAAACGTTTTAGTGTTCAGTGATAATACTTATTACTAATTAAACAATTAAAATGACTGAAACCGGCCTGGATAAGGCAGTGCAAAAACGTACAGTTTATGTTACGCGGATTACCGAAACATACACAGCAGCTATAAAGGCTCAAACTGACTCAAATGTAAAATCTATTTTCAAAACAAGGTATGAGAACTTGGAAGAATTTTATGATGAGTTTAAAAAACTGCACAATGACGTCATTAGCCTAGTGGAGAATGATGACGAATAAAAAGTGCAAGACAAGGTACGAGAAGACACGGACAATTTTTCTTTTCAAACTAAAAGTATTTTCAATCAACTTTTTCCAGAACAAAATATTTTACAAGGCAATTTTGTATCTCTTCAAAATCAAACAAACAGTCATGAATACAAAGATCTATTAAAATTGGATGTCCCATGTTACGATGGCACTTTATTAAAGTGAGTCACTTTTTATGATATGTTTTGCTCATTAGTGCACAACACTAATATGCCTCCAGTAAGGAAATTTAGACATTTAATTTCATATTTAAGAGGTGAACCACTCAGTTTAATAAAACACTTGCCTATTAATGATAATAATTACAATATTGCTTTTCAAACACTAGTAGATCGATACCAAAACAAAAGACTTTTGGCAACAAGCTACTGGAACACCGTAAATAGTACGGTTCCCTTAAAAAATAATTGCTCTTCCAAGGATCTTAGAACTTTACTCGATAGTTTTAATGAAAATATCTCTGCTTTAGAGTTATTAGGTTTTCCAACTCAACATTGGGATTTCATACTTTTCAACATGCTTCTTTCGCGTTTAACTGCCTCAATACGAACTTCTTTTGAGATAGAATATAGTAAAATGGAGCTTCCTACCTACGAAAACCTTACAGAGTTCCTCAAAAATCATTGTAGGGCCTTAAAATCAGTTCAAATCATGCAAAATATTTCTTATTCAACTATGCAATCAGACAATTTACAAAAATCAAATTCAAAAACACCTAAGCGACAACTCAATTCAAATAATAATTACAACAGTTACTCAAAACCATATCAACCACAAGTTTACGTGGCAAATACAACTCAAAATCCTCAAAACTCAAAAATAACTTCATTTAGCAATAATTCGCAATTCCAACCAAATCATTCTAAATTATTTAATTCAAATCAACAACCAAATCAATCTAGTTTTAGTTTCACTCCAGAAACTCAAAACAACTCAAATTCAAATACAAATCAATTCAACTCAAATTCAAATACAAATCAATTCAACTCAAATTCAAATAGACAACAACAATTAAATAATTCGAATTTACAATTTAATTCGAATCTGTTTCAAAATAAATACAAATGTCGTTTATGTACAAATAAACAATTTCACAATCTTTCACAGTGCCAGGTATTTTTATCAAAAACTATACAGGAGCGTAATGCCTACGTTAGGCAAAATAATGCGTGTAGCAATTGTTTAAGATCGCATCCCTTAAATTTATGTCAATCCACTTTTTCTTGCCGTATCTGTGGCCAGCGTCACCATACGAGTATTTGTAATAACTCGCAAACTACTCAATCGAATTCATAAAACGCGTATTTTACAAATGTACAACCAACCCCAAACTTAAATCAAAATTCAATTCAATCTTCCCAAAACCCCAATCAAACACAAAATGAAACACCCAATGAGGGCATTGATTACATTAAATGTGGGTGCAACTCACTCACCACTCAAAAACCTCAAAGTACTATTTTACTTTCTACAACAAAAGTAGACATCCTAGATAGTCGTGGATACTATCAAACTATACGGGTTGTCCTCGACAATGCGTCAGAGGCCAATTTTATTTCTGAAAATTGTCTTAATCGCCTAGGATTATCTAGGAAAAAATTCTTAGTCCCCATACGAGGCATCAATCAATCTACTTCAACCACCAATGGCATAATAAATTGCCCAATTAAGCCTGTTGGCCAAAATAATCCAACACTTTCTCTTGATGTCTATGTTTTGCCAAAGGTAAGTGCAAATTTGCCATCTTTTCAAGTTAATCCTCACAATTGGCATCATATCTCTAATTTAAATTTAGGAGATAATACTTTCAATATTCCCGCACCTGTAGACATGCTTTTAGGAGCACATGTTTATTCTCAAATAATTCAACCTAACATTATTCCTGGAGAACCGGGGCAGCCAATAGCACTTGAAACCTTGTTCGGCTGGGTGCTCCTGGGAAATACGGAAATATCAAATCAACCTACATACAATTCAACTTCATATTCATGTCACTTTACTTCTTTACAAAATAATTCACTAGATCAAACGATGATCAAGTTTTGGGAAGTTGAGTCTCTCCCAACAAAGAAGTTCCTCTCTCCTGATGAGGAAAAATGTGAATCATTTTATCAAAAAACTGTCACGAGAGATAGTTCGGGACGTTTTCAAGTTTCATTGCCATTTCGTCACTCTAGACCTATTTTAGGAGATACCTACTCACATGCTTACAAATGTTTTTTATCTCTTGAGTCTAGACTGATAAAAAATCCCGAACTATATTCACAGTATTCCGAATTTATGAATAACTACTTAAAAAACGATCATATGAGTTTAATTCTAGAATCAGAATCAAAAAATCAATTCATAAATTATTTACCCCACCACTGCGTTGTACGCCCCGATAAATCAAGTTCACGCGTTCGAGTAGTTTTTAATGGCTCGGCAACAGCGGGTTCAAAAGGTATATCCCTTAATTCTACCCTTCTCCCAGGGCCCAAATTACAAACTGACATTAACTCAATTCTGTTAAAATTCCGATATCATGAAATAGTCATGCTCTCGGATATTACGCAAATGTTTTTACAAATAAAATTAGCTCCGGAAGATCGTGATTATCAACGTCTTCTGTGGCGTTTCACTTCAAGCGATCCTATTCAAGAATGCAGACTTAATACTGTCACGTTTGGTATCACATCTAGTCCTTTTTTGGCCATCAGAACTATTCAAGAGTTAGCCAAAATCAAAGAAAAAACTACCCAGAAGCTTCTAGAGTGCTCCTAGAAGACATTTTTGTCGATGATATCTGCGCAGGCGCAAACTCTATAGAGTCGGCTCTAGCTCTACAGCGAGATTTAATCGCTCTTCTAAAATCAGGCTGTTTTGATCTTAAAAAATGGGTAATCACCCAAAACTACTATCCTCTCTATCACCAGACGAATGCCAAATTCCCTTTTCTTTTGACAAGGAAAGTCCTATATCCATAAAGGTTCTTGGACTCCATTGGGACCCAAAATCAGACAATATGTTTTTCTCTTGTCAGTCATCGGAAAAACGATGCACAAAAAGAAATATTCTAAGCGCTATTGCTTCTATTTTTGATCCTTTAGGAATGCTTTCTCCAATTTCATTTTTTGCAAAATGTCTTATGCACAAATTATGGATTTCCAAGATAGGATGGGATGATCCCGTGGACAAATCTATTCTTCAGCATTGGACACAATTTCAAAATGAACTTAAGTGCTTATCAGATATTAAATTTCCCAGGCACATTTTTTCTAAAGATATAATATCTTGTCAACTGCATGCTTTTTCGGACGCATCAGAATTAGGCTACGCAGCTTGCGTTTATTTACGTATCGAGCTGTCAGATCAAAGCATAAAAACTTCCTTAATTATGGGCAAATCAAGGGTCAGTCCCTTAAAAATTATTAGTCTCCCGAGACTAGAACTTTTAGGTTCTGTTCTTCTTACTGAACTTCTTAGTTTTGTTATAAAAACTTATTCCCCTTTAATTTCAATAGATAAAACTTACGCTTATACAGATTCTCAAGTCGTCCTCTTTTGGCTTTGTAGCTCACCTCATAGATGGCGCTCTTTTGTTGCTAACAGAGTTAGCCAAGTACAAGAAAAACTCTCTAATGTAAACTGGTATCATGTAAAATCACAAGAAAACCTTGCGGATGTCGCCAGTCGTGGCACAACTGCTTCTAATTTTATAAACCACCCCTTGTGGTTTACAGGGCCTTCCTGGCTTAGTCAACCATGTACTACATGGGACTTAAAAAATCCCGCATTACTCCAAAACTCAGAAACCGATTTTCAGCAAATTTAAAATGAAGAAAAGCCTGAAAAAATAACACTTACTAGAAACATCGATTATCATATTCTAGACTTCCTTGTAAATAAATATTCATCCCTTTTTCACATTCAAAAATTAATTTGTCAGATTCGACGAATATTTTATAATTTTAAAAACAAAAGGGAACCACTTACAGGTCCTATTTCTATTTTTGAAATTCAGTATGCTTTAACACTCTTGGTTCGAAGAAGCCAAGAATTACATTTCTCTGATCTCCTAAAACAACTAAAAAACAACGAACTTTTACCCAAAGCTTTTCGAAAAATTGCACCTTTTTTGGACACTACCGGACTGATAAGGGTAGGTGGTCGTTTTAGGCATACGAATTCTATACCTTTTGATGCAAAACATCCTCTATTGCTTCCCAGATCAGGCAGGTTGTCTGACCTCATCATTGAACATATTCATAAGGAAAATAGCCATCCAGGGCTAAATACAGTTCAGTACTTACTAAGACAACAATTCTGGATCTTAGCATCCCGCAGAGCTATTCAGTCAGTTTTATCTCGATGCATAAGATGTTATCGCCTTAGACCAAAGGCTTACATCCCTTATCAAGGTGACTTACCTTATTTTAGAATTTCACAACTAAAGTGCTTTTCTTATGCAACTTTGGACTATGCTGGTCCTATAAAAATTTCACCAGGTCGTTGGTACCGGGGTACCAAAGAATTAAAAGCCTATATCTGCATTTTTGTGTGCGCAAGTACGCGCGCTATCCACACAGAAATTGCGTCAGACCTTACTTCTGAATGCTTTATAGCCGCACTCAGAAGGTTTGTAGCTAGAAGGGGTCGTTGTAATTTTTTATACAGCGACAGAGGCTCCAATTTTCAAGGAGCAAACTGTGAGCTTAAAAAGCACTTCGAAGCTTCCTCTGAACATCTTCAGATCAAATGGCATTTTTTTCCTAGTGCTAGTCCTCATTTCAATGGCTTATCAGAGGCTGGTGTTAAATCAGTAAAAACACATCTTTACCGAGTGATCGGAAATCAGAAGCTTACATACGAAGAACTAAATACTTTGCTTGTGCAGATCGAGGCATTGCTAAATAGTCGCCCAATCTCTGCGCAATCATCCGATCCCAATGATTTTTGTCCACTCACTCCCGGACATTTCCTTACCATGGAACCTTTAAACTCTGTCCCAGACCCAGACTTATCACAATTAAAACTAAACACTCTTTCTCGGTGGCAACTTGTTCAGCGATTGAACACTGATTTTTGGTCCCGATGGAAAGAGGAGTACCTACATACTCTACAGCAGAGGTCCAAGTGGACAGAAAAACCTACTAAAGTCGAGTTAAATACTTTAGTAGTCATAAAAAATGAAAACAAACCACCCTTGCAGTGGTCTTTAGGCAGGATTGTAGAATTGCATCCTGGGGGTCGATTTCATGCACAATTGACCGGCCAATCTCTGACTTTGAACAAGAGATTGAACAAAGGCCAATCTCCAAGGTATCTAGTAAGCTAGGAAAAATTTTAATTTATTATTATATGGACATTATTAAATTTTTTCCAACATTTTGTATATTTTTACATACCTTTATCCTTTTTGCTTCAGAATATGTCCCCAAAAGGTCCCTTTTCCAGCCATTATACGAGTTTTTCTTGTTTTTCCGACATTCACTTTCATTGTTTTTTTCTTTAAACTGTCAAATGTTAGATTGAACAGAGACAGGAGGGGTTTAAGATATTTTTATTATATTTGCACCTAGTAGATATATCAGTATTCTAATGTTGTTAATAAATTAATTCCATTGTTTGTAAATCTAAAAATTTTACTATTTTAAATAAATTTTAGTTAGGTTAGGAAGTTGTTTAAGTTGGACTACTATATTTTACGCAAACCGGAAAATGCATGTCTTTGGCACATCTACGTGTCGGGGTCGTCCATAAATTACCTACGAAACACGTCGAAAATTGGAGATGTTCAAGAAAATTTTAGGAAAAATTATGAGTTACGGGTTAGGGTAGCTGGTTTTATATATACAGGGTGTCCCAGATAAAAGCAACTACATGGGGTCTTATAAAGATTTCGGAATCGGTAAGAAAAAAAAGTTGCGCCATTTCGAGCCCAACTAGATTTTGTACCGATGTTAAAAATATCTACAGGGGTTTTCAAAATATCAAGGAAAAACTAGAAATTATGTTTTTCAAAAACACACAATTTTTAGTTTTTGCTCAATATTTTAAAAACCCCTTGAAATATTTTTAAGTTCGATACAACATCTGATTGGGCGCGAAATAGCGCAACTTTTATCTCATTTAACCAAACTTTTATTTCTTACTGTTTCCGAAATCCCCATAAGACTCTTATCTGGGACAACCTGTATATATATTTTTCTTTTTTGGTAAATCGCAAAATTCCGATAAAGTTATAAAAGTCAGATAAATGGTGGGGATTGCCTTAAACGAATAAATGAAGTTTTCTTGGTGGGAAAAGTCCCATGCACTGAGGCCACCTTGCTTGGCCCGTTGTAGTTGTAGTCCACTATCCACCATTTTAGCCCCGAATTTACGCGCTAGTTGGTCTAAATATGCACTCTAATGCTTTTCAAGAGTTAGCATTTTTAGCTCACACTACTACTAGAGTCCCTGTATGTGACAGATATCTGTCAAATACAGGGACTCTAACTACTACTATACAGTGATGACTAGATAATCCGTAACGCGATTTTCCGGATGCTTCGGTAGTCCGGATAGCCTCAGCAGTCCATAGAGGTATTCGTTTATCCGGATTTTAATTAATTCAATAATCCGGACTCGCGTTTTTTTCCAGAAAATACTTTATAATTCACATAATAATGCAGGTCTTAACATGTCATCTGGCTGGTTTGATGCGGCGTGTGGTGTTAAAGGCCGCATTCAGAAGTTCTCAAATAGCTTTTCGGGCAAGGGCAAGGTTATACGACACGGTCGTGTCTAGAATTGGTCGAATCAAAAGGAAAAATAAAACTTTAACCACAAAAAAGTCAGAGATTGTTAACTCTATAAAGATTTACGACTGTGTGCAAAGTTCGAGTTTCGTAGCTCATTCCGAATTAGAGTTTTAGATAGGTCAAATATGGGCTTAAATGTTTCAAGAAAAGATGGTACAGCCATTTCCGCGCGAACTTGGCCGGGCACTACTGTGTCCCCAGATAATAGTTCCTATTAGCCATCCAAAGCTCAGCTCTCTAGCGTTTCTGAAAATGGGCAATGTTACTTTCATATAACTTTACATTTATAGGGGAGGAAAGTAATTAAAACCTTGTGGTTTTTTAATTTTTTTCTGACAGTCGTCCAAAGCTCAGCTCTCTAGCGTTTCTGTAAGTGGAGATTGTTACTTTTACATAACTTTACATTTATAGGGCAGGGAAGTTAATTAAAATTTGGCGTTTTTAATTTTCTTTTATAGTTTTATCATAGTTCCTCTCGGCCTTCCAAAGCTCAGCTCTCTACCGTTTCTGGAAGTGGGCAATGTTACTTTTAAATAACTTTACATTTATAGGGGAGGGGAACAAATTTAAAGTTTGGGGTTTTTTAATTTTTTCCCATGGTTTCATCATAGGTCCTTTCAGCCTTCCAAAGCTCAGCTCCTTAGCGTTTCTGGAAGTGTGCAATGTAAATTAAAATTTTGGTGTTTTTAAATCTTTTCCTATAGTTTTATTATGGTGCCTTTTAGTCTTAAAAAGCTCAGCTCTCTGGCGTTTCTGGAAGTGGGATAGCATAGGGGAGGGAAGTAAATTAGATTTTTGGGGTCTTTTAATTTTTAGCTCTTTAGCGTTTCTGGAAGTGGGCAGTGTGAATTTTACATAACTTTCCATTTATAGGGGAGGGAAGTAAATTATAATTTTGGTGTTTTTACATTTTTTTCTATAGTTTTATCATAGTTCCTATCAGACGCCCAAAGCTCAGCTCTCTAGCATTTCTTTTACATAACTTTACATGTATAGGGGAGGGGAGTAAATTAGAATTCTGGGCTTTGGTCATAATTTCTATCAATATGCCAAATTTCAGCTTTGTAGCATGTCTGAAAGTACAGTAGAATTTTGATGATCTATACATCAGTGAGCGAGTGAGTGGCAATTTCGACGTTATTTAAAATTTCGTAACTACTTTACTACTTTATGGGAATTCCATGAAACTTGGTTGTTAACTCCATGAAGATCTACGACTGTGCAAAGTTTGAGATTCGTAGCTCATTCCGAAGTAGAGTTTTAGATAGGTCAAATATCGGCTGAAACGTTTCAATAAAAGATGTACGGCGCGCGAACTTGGCGAGGCACTGCCGTGCCCTCAGATATAAAAAAAAATCAAAAATATCAAAAAATTAAGAAAAATACGATTTTAATGTTATATATCAAACACTAAGAAATAAAATAAATTTAATTTGACAGTTGAATTTCTAATAAAAATTAAATTTTCGTAAATTAAAAAGTTAAACCCCTCGTAGTTTAAACGCGGCCATATGTATTAAAAACCGGCTTTGATATTTGAAAACGTCTCGAAAATCAAGCTGCTAGAAATACCTAAAATCCCCAAAAAACATCGAAATTGGCCCAACCTGTAGAAGTCATGTTTAAATTTGTCACAAAATACATTAGGGACTTATTGGAGTAAAGCAAGGCAGAAAGCGCGAATTTGAGGAGGGTAAAGGAGTAATTCCCCCCTCTAAAAAAATAAATGCACAAATATTTTTTCCGTCGACCATTACCCCCCCTAAATTTAGGTAAAAATTCGCGCTTGCCAGGCAGTAATAGTACAAAGCACGATTTTGACAATTTTACATTAAACGATTGAATTTAAAGGCCACCAAAAAACAAATTGGACAAATTCCAAAATGAAAAAATGGTTAATATCATATCTCGAACCTTGTTTTTAGTCTAACAAAAAACACAGTTAAGCATTTTCGTATAAAATTTTGTTGGCTATAATTTTTGTTTCAAACTTTGTACAAAAACCAAGTTATTTAAGAGAATTCGTGCGCCATTTTTTTTAAAAGCGGCGAGAGCAGGCATCGCTCTATAATTGTGCCAAGCTTCGGACCTTTTGCACCAAAACGTCATATTATATGGTTAAACTACTTAACTAATTTCAAGTCTTGCCCATAGAAAAGTGTCTGAATAGCTGTCACAAAAATTTATTATATTACAAAATCAAGTCCAGTTAAATAAAACCGTTAAAAACTACCAGCCAGAATAAGCAAAAAAATGTAAGAAGACTAGCAAAATTAGTCAAATTATTTCAATAAGATAAAAAATACAATAATAATCCTTTACAAAGCCCCTCTTAAAATATCAGACCCAGGCACTCGTTTCTGAAAATTCTATTAGATATTCCAAGGCTAAAAAAAGCAGGTACAAATTACATATAACAAAGAAACCCGTAGCGTCTAAAATCTAATCTGCAATGTTGTCAAATTTCTAAGGCCGCTGCGACGCGGTTTTAGTACGCATAAAACGTATTTTTATACCACCGAGGTGACTCAGTGGACCGTTTAGTTACAGTAAAAGCGACGCTAGCGCCACCGGTAGATACGCGAACTACACGGCCAAAAAGTAGCTATATATACCATTTTGTGACCTCAGAACAAAATTTTGCACACAGCTTGCTGAGTGTGTTAGGAATCGTCCCTGAAATTTTTATTGAAAAACGTTGTCACCTCAAAGGTACTAAAGTTATATATGAGGTGACACCGTAGTTTATATACTTTGTTTTGAGGTGGCTAAGTACCCTTTATCAATATATATATATATATATATATATATATATATATATATACAGGTTGTCCCAGATAAAAGCAACAATATGGGGTCTTATGGGGGTTTCGGAAACAGTAAGAAATAAAAGTTTGGTTAAATGAGATAAAAGTTGCGCTATTTCGCGCCCAATTAGATGTTGTATCGAAATTAAAAATATTCCCAGGGGTTTTTAAAATATCGAGCAAAAACTAAAAATTGTGTGTTTTTGAAAAATTGAACTAGGATGCCTAGAAAACATTCGTTAACATCATTCGAAGTCGCTAAAATAAAACAACCAAATTCTATTATATTTGTTTACCAGATGGCGACGATATTTAAATTTTTTGAAAAACATAATTTCTAGTTTTTCCTTGATATTTTGAAAACCCCTGTAGATAATTTTAACATCGGTACAAAATCTAGTTGTGCTCGAAATGGCGCAACTTTTTTTTCTTACCGATTCCGAATTCTCCATAAGGTCCCATGTAGTTGTTTTTTTCCGGGACACCCTGTATATATAAAACCAGCTACCCTAACCCGTAACTCATAATTTTTCCTAAAATTTTCTTGAACCTTTCCAATGTTCGACGTGTTTCGTAGGTAATTTATGGACAACCCCGACACGTAGATGTGCCAAAGACAGCATTTTCCGGTTTGCGTACAAGATAGTAGTCCAATTTAAACAACTTCCTAACCTAACTAAAATTTATTTAAAATAGTAAATTTTGAAATTTACAAAGAGTGGAATTAGTTTATTAATAACATTAGAATACTCCTATATCTACTAGGTGCAAATATAATAAAAATATCTTAAACCCCTCCTGTCTCTGTTCAATCTAACATTTGACAGTTTAAAGAAAAAAACAATGAAAGTCAATGTCGGAAAAACAAGAAAAACTCGTATAATTGCTGGAAAACGGACCTTTTGGGGACATATTCTGAAGCAAAAAGGATAAAGGTATCTAAAAATATACAAAATGTTGGAAAAAATTCAATAAGGTCCCTATAATAATAGATTAAAATTTTTCCTAGCTTACTAGATACTTTGGAGATTGGCCTTTGATCAATCTCTTGTTCAAAGTCAGAGATTGACCGGTCAATTGTGCATTAAATCGACCCCCTGGTTCAGATGGACATGTTAGAGTTGTCACGATTAGGACTCAACTAGGGCTATCTAAACGTCCAATTGTTAAATTGTGCCCTTTGCCTTTTAACTGAACACTCAAGCAATGTTCATTCTATGTCAGTGTCGTCATAGAATTATTCTTTTTTTTTATTTTATTCCTTTTCGGGAAATATATTTTTTTTTTGTTTTATCGCGGCAAAAAATAGAATAACATTTTGTCGCAATTTTTTAATTTTTTTTTTGGAAATAATAATTGTTATTCCCTAGTTATAATACATATTATTTTTCCTGGTTCTAAAATAGTATTTTAGGGCGGCCGGGAAAATGCACGTGCAAGACAAATAATAATTAGTTAATTTTCCTAAATATTAATTATTCCGTTGCACTGAGCCATACATGTTGTCACGTGACACCGCAAAGTGCGCGGATAGACAGTGCGCAACCCACCGGCGCGATGACGAGAGAGAGATCATCGTAGCCTCCATATTGAAACCGGCGTGTTTTACTCGGTTTTTCCAAAACTACAATTCAATCAATTACAACTAGTGCCAATTAATTCTAAAATCATTCCAATCCATTACCTCAACTCCTCACAGTGATTTCAATCAACTCAAGAACTCTGGTAGAAGCCTGGGCGCCCAGTGAATGGAATTTGTACCGCCGAGAAAAAAGCAAGGTAGGTGTCAATCGACATTTTCTATGGTTCTCGCGTTATTTTCCATTTTTATCCTTAATGCGTTAAAAGTTTAACCAGTGCCTAAAGCTATCGAAAGGGTGTATGTCTTGTGCATACAGTCCTTCACACCTATTTACTTTACATAAGAGAACAGTTTTAAAGAGATAAAAAAGTTTTAGAATATTCAAATAATGTAATTAAGAAAATGAGCGAATCCAAACCACCTAACTTTGTAGGTTTTGAAAACAATTATAATGTAAATAGCTTCTAACGCCTCGCACTTATAGTTCCGACCTAAAGGCGGTTGCCCACGGCGAGCGATGCTATAGTATATACAATGATCTCTATATATATAACTGGATAGGCCTTTAGATATATGCACAGTGAGGCAAAAATATTGATATTTTTTGTAGAGATAGCACACTGCGAAGGAGGTACTACCTTTCCTTTTTTACTTTTACTCTCGGATGATATTCTGTGGTTTTGAAGGTTTGCGGACATTTGATGATTTCTAATCTGTATCTAGATTTGTACTGCGATTAGGTACTTTTTTCAAATAATCAAAGCTGCTTACTTCAAAAAGGAAATCCGATTTTCACTCCCACAAAACTCGTTTTTACGAGCAACGCATCGTGTTCTCATTGTTTATTTTCGTTTAACAAAAACAATTTCAAAAATATACTGAGAATATTGACAAACCCCTTAACGACATATCACAAATGACAATCTCTTTAAGTTTTAAGTTCACAGAATACCACGGCTTATTAGAACTAGAGAGGGAAAGGTTGCACTGCTTGGCATTCATTGTATGTTCACACAAGGCCAACACAAAAATAGAGGCCACGACCCTGAAAAAATCAGCTGTTCTCCCGGGGCTGAATTTTACATTGGGTCTTATGGGAGGTCAGACGTTTTTTTATGATATTTTCAAAATGGCACTACAGATTTCCGCAAAATTTCAGTGAAATATTCTCAGACACCATCCCGATATTCCACCAAATGTTTGTAAGGAAGCAACATGATTAAAAGGTTAAAATCTTCAAGATTTAGCATTCCTTATTTTGAATTCAAATTACCCGCCATGTACCACATGCCAACTGTTATATTTGACATGTATTTGACTTTGTCATATGTGATTGACACATTCGCTTCTGCTTTAAACTTAATTTTTGTGTGAGCTAATGAAGCGGCTATGAAAAATTAGGCCTTACTATACATTTAAAAAAAATTGTTCTGCCAGAATAAAGTAAAAACATTCTCAAAAACGGCTTTATTTAACAAAAAATCAAATATCCATGAACCGTCATTCCAACTTCAAAATTTTAAAGACAATCAGCTGTGTCGTGACGTGACCATCAAAAAAAAATCAGCCCCGGATGTGGCGTCAACAAAGTGGAGGATCGTGGCCCGTCCATTTTGATAGCCCTGGTTCACACTGTAAAAAAACTCTTTACATTTTTGCCTTAGTGTCCCATATACGTAATGCATAGCCGTGGCCGTGTCAGTTACTTCGTATATAATTCATTGAATATGTAGTACAGATTTTACACGGCTATAATTATTTTTATAGGGTGGCGTATAAAGACCTGTAATATGTTAGATATAATGGCGATGCCCCCGGTATTGTAAGATGTATTATAGCATCGCTCGCCGTGGGCAACCGCCTTAATGCAAAACAATACGCATCGGAAACAGGTAACTAATTTAATGTTGAGTTAAAGATCAAAAGGATTTTGCCTTTTTAGCTAGTCTGATTGTTACATCAAATTCAGGTTCTCCTATTTGCGTAGGTAGAGTAGACGATAAACCCTTTTGCCTGGGTTCTAAATAAACAGACAAGTAAAATAGGCCATTCAAAACAAAGGAATATACTCTGTTAACTAAGTGACCACCTAAAGTCAAATAAATAAAATTTTAAATTATTTAATTGTTAAATTAAACGAGGTGACCGTTGTTTTGATTTGTCCTATGTGGGAAGAGCATAAAGCTATCAGGATGAGGATTGTGCCTAACAAAAAAGTCAACAATGGCCTAAAAATTAATATCTGATTAATTTTTTTTGGAATTTATCGATAATGAAGTTTAAAATTAAGTTGGGCCCTTCCATAAACTATTAGTCAAAACAAAAATTACCAAATATCCAAGGGCTAATGAGACCCTATCCCTACAAGTGACATTTTGAAATGAAACAGTTGGGAATAATCCTGCGTAAAAGCCAGCCATCAAAAATCAAGAAGCCAAAACTATTACATTAATTTTTAAAAGAGCATAATAAACTCCCGGCCCCAAATAAACTTTTGTTATATCAACAAAACTCAGCCTAAAACCAAAAAACTTTTTATTAGACATTTCCCCTATTTCCTATGTATAATGTCAATAAACCCAAAAACTTGTGATTTCCATTCCAATCCCATCTGGACCCTATATATCTTTTAAACGGTCAAACGCCCACAGGGTTATCTTATTTCAAAGGAAAGGGAAGATATTTTGAAACACCCTGTAAAAATAGGATACTATTATGGAAAATTGTCCAGAGCAGTGTTCTTACTAATTTTTAACCTAAAAATATCTAGTTCCCTCATGTGCATGTTACTATTTTAATTCCTATCATAACTAAACAGATCACAAAATTTGTCTTTCTCCGCGAATCTGCAAGGTTCTGGAAAATGTGAAATTCAGCCTGTAGGCCCAATTTTGATGTGTTTTAATTTAGCGAAAACCGAAGTTGCGAAATCCTAAAAAGATTAGTAGGAAGTCCTCGTTCCTCGATTCTACACTCCGAACCAAACATTTATTCCATTTCCACCCAGCTCGCGAGAGTCTTCAAATTCATTTTCTGTAAATGTTTGCTCTCCATTGGTCATGACCAAGCTATGACCTGAACGCAGAAAAAAAAAAATACAGAAAAATTAATTGTGAACCAGAAAAACTTTAATTAATAGAAATACCCGTAGGTCATTTTAAAAAAAAATGCACTCCAAAGCCCAACGCTGTATTTTCTACTAAAAAAATTTTGACCAGTCACGACACCACAACTAGACTCGATAACCCGAGACCTAAAAAACTGTCCTTCAAAAAAATACCCCAAAAAAAATGTTAACTGGACCTCTTGGCGTTGATCTTAATATATCTCTAGGAATTTTAGCCTTGTGTTCCCTAAAGTTCCGAACTAACACTATATAGTAGTTGTAGTACCCTCCTCTGACCCGATGTAACTGAGTCACGTAAGATCTTAATTGTCATAACAGTTACCTCCAAAAAAAACAAGAAAAGAAAATGACAAAGCAAAATAAACTGATTTTCCTTTTCTTTCATTACTAATTAATACTTTCAACTAAACAAAGCTACCAGCTGTTAAGCTATATTTACTTTAAAGCAACCCAGCCAAGAAAAATTTGTGTGAAACCCTGTAAAAATATTCCAATTTCCAAGTGGTGATATCCCACAAGAAATTAAAATCACCAAAAAAAATAACTTGTTGACCTAAATAAATTGACTGCACTAAAAAATAATCGGTGAAACAATTTCTATCTTATCACAAGCAGGAAATAATAAACCTATTAGTAGTAGGCAACCTGCAAAAACAATTGTGAGAAAAAAACACACTACTTCTGTCATATATTTAAAACATAAAAAAAAACATGTCTGGAGGTCCATCCACCTATAAATCAACAAAAAAATTGAAGTAAATTTACATTACTGTGTTTATTTTTCTTTAAAAAAATTAAAACATGTTTTTCCTACAAAAAACTTTTAAAGAATTAAGACATGAATTGGACTCCGATCAATAAAAACTCCTATGGTTTTATTTATCTACTTATTCTTCCATAATAAATAAAAATGAATCTTTTATTTTCCAAGAAAAAACCTGTGAAGATAAGCTAATAAAAAACTATGAGAACTACTAAAATAACAAAACGAATTCCAAATCAACGCTTAAATATTACCAAAAAATATTTAAAAAGTGTTATTTCCAAAAACCAATGATCTTGTTTTTTGTTAAAAAAAATGATTGGGTGTCAAAAAACACCGACAGCCACTGAAAGCCTTTAACCTGGCTTTGGCAGTACCACAAAAAAAAAATTCTCTAAAAAAAAATCTTTTCAAATTCAAGAAAAACCAAAAAAAAATTACATCAGATGTTAAAAAAGTAGCAAAACTCACGTAGGGCGCCATTTGCGGCCAACTAAAATGCGTTGGGTGACATTTGTGGCAAACTAAAAGACGTTGCCGCCATTTTGTGACACTGTAAATAGAACAATAACGCTGTGCCAATTTGTGACACTAAAATCAAATTACTGAGTAATTAAACAAATATCTGGAAGCAGAACTGTATTTTTCAGCTAGGTAAAACATTGATATGTCCGGTAACCTTTACACAGTGGAGAAGGGGGGGTTCAGAAATAAGAAAATTTTAAGCGCCACAGTGTTTTAATATCAATGTTTTACAAAGAAGATCTTAATTAAAATACAGTTCAACAATGTAGCCAAACAATGAAACTCTACCTACTTCCGAGGCTTCCAGAGTATTTGTGTAATTAAAAAAACAAAAAAAATTGACTAATAAACAAAATAAAATTCTAAAAGATTCCTAAATGAATCAACATGACACCAATAGAAAGTTCTTTATAGGTAGATGCACATTTCCAACAGGTCACAGTGTACCTACATTTGAGTCAGTAGTGTAAGACTCACTTATATAAATGATTGTTAAAAAAAATATACTTCCAAAGTCATTCCATCATAGGGGAGATCTGGACCAAATATCTGCTGTCATCATTCTACGTTAGGTAGAATGAGACAGACAGCAACCCAGTCCGAGATCTACCCCATGAGGTAGAACAATGTAAGGAAACCGCTAAAAAAAATATAACCTCATCTCTCTTTTGTCTCTGCAAAGTTGGCTCATTGGATTGTACAAATAATACAAAGATTTAGTTCATCTTGTTTATTTTAAAGGTAAAACTGGAAAAATACTGGAGACATGAAATATGCAAAGAAAAATGAAACAAGTTCGGGCCAAAGTAGCAAGGCACTTCAAATTTGACAGGAAAATTATCTTAACTAAGTGAAATGAAGGAAACAAATCAATGTAGTAAATACGCCGCAAAATTGTGATTATGACGTCATACCTTCACCTTGCGTTTACATAAAATGTTAAATTATACTGTAAAATTTATGGAAAAAAATTATATCTAAAAAAAAATGGTTGCTTGCGTGAAATGACTCCTACCTTGGTCCTATTTTATGAGTTGTTGGTTAATTGAATAATATGTGGTTTTATTTTGTGAACCTGTTTCCAGACATCTTTCACTACTCCACCGGTCCCAGTCCTGCCGCGCCTTCCCTAGTGATCACCTAGCACATGACGCTAGGACAGCACATGGTCCAAAAATGTGGTTGGATCTTGCCCGAGCGTAAAATCCCTGTGGAAAATGAAATGTTTCAGTTTCCTGGAATTCGTCCGTTCGCACGAAGTTCCCCTATATCGAGAATCCCAAATCACGAAGTCGACATGGGGCGACTCAATAAAATAAAGCAGATTTCAACAGATGAACTAAAATAACCCTAACATACCTTTCCCAGGGTTGTAATCAGTGCTACCACCGGCTTCACACCAGCGTCCAGCACAACCGTCCCAGTGATGGATTGGACAGGGCTGTAGACAAAAGAAAAAAACAATATATAGTTTTTATCCAAAACGTGGTTTTAAAAAAAATTAAAAAAAATCCAAAAATTCCCAACGTCTTTTGTCGAAAAAGTACATTTCACACGAAAAATAATTACAATTTGGGAGGCAAATATTATCTTGAAGAGTCCTCAAATAATAAAAAAATAAAAAAAAAATAAAATCGAACTTACCACTGCTCTTTCCGTAGGAATGGCGTAGGTCGCCTTTTAGTCCCTCTCAAAGAAGATACGAGCCGTCCACGAGAATACGCCTCACGACGGACTCACTTCTACAGTTTCTGGGATATCTCCTGCAATCGCTGCAGTGCCAATCCAAAAAAAAAACAATGGCGATCCCAGAAACTGTTGTCGACCCACCACCGAATCTTTAGGAAAAGAGAAAAGACACTTTGTCAAGAACACAAAAAAAAGTGAAGTTGCCGGAAATCGTTTCTAAATTTGGTTCGTTGGGGACAGTACCAACCTAATTTTCCCGGTTAAATTCAAATAAGGATGCATAACCATTTATAAAAAAACGCTCTCGCCGAAAAATCCCTAACTCCGGTTTGTGAGCCTGGAGAAAAAAAACCGCGGTTTTCAAACTAACCAATGATGAAATACACTAACACTTCCGTACCGGTCTATAGGGGGCAGCAACATAGCATGTAGGAGGAAAATAACCAGCCGGACTATAAGAAGCTGAGCATTGAAACCATCAACTGTAAAATCAATTACTGGAGATTAGAGCATGCATCAAACCCAGGAATATTTTACACTCAACCAATTCCCATATGAGTAAAGCTATACTAAGTGTAGAATTTAGTTGTATTTTAGTTACAGTTTTAGTCAAAAGTTTCCTTTGCTCTTTATATATGTTTTCTCTAAGATTCATATGGTTTGACGCCATTTTTGTAAAACATTTATACATTAATAAAGTTGTTTCTGAACTTGAACCTAAAAATACACATTGAACTAGTGCTTAAACCCGGCCTAAGAATGTTCAGATGTTAAGTTTGCTCCCACAAGCTAGCCCTACACAACCCTTCAATCCGACTGAGTTAGCTATTAACTTTACTTAACTATGATTATATATAAATTTATATAATATAAAAATACGATTTTGTTTATTTTTTTAGTCCTGGTTTTTATCCCTCGTTTATCTCCCATTTATAAAAGTGCATAACTCGTATTTATTTTATCTTCTCCTTATCTAATTAATAAAGATATCAAAGTGGGCGGAGCCTCGTTTGTTCCTGGTCGAACCGTGGACCCAAATATGTTTTCGTGCTATCAAAACTAGCTAATCCGTGAAGGATATGAGGTTCGGAAGAAAAGTCATTGTCCCAATATCCTCGAAAATAAACATAAGCGAATGAAATGTTCATCTAAATGTATTCTTCCTGTTACTGTAACCATTTGTGATGTGGCAACGCCGCCATGCCCCAGCAGAACAGCTGTTTATTTTCGTGAACGTCAAAGAAAATTAAGAAATTTTACAGATAAACAAAACAATCAAAAGATTTAATGTGATTTTTCCCGAAACCTGTGATCTCAAACTCCAATTGAAATGCCCAAATAATACGATGTGCGCAGTGTCCACAGTAATTCGATGGAATGCCTCCTTTATAAGGTAACTTTCTGGACACTATATAACCTCCAAACCTAGCTCTATAAAATACCCTTAATTTGTGTACAGAAAGACGAGTCGAATAGCCTTGATTATTTACCTAAATAAAACAAATATGTAACGTTTGCCTTAAACGTAAAAATGACAC
Source organism: Aspidapion aeneum (assembly GCA_963576565.1). NCBI lineage: Eukaryota > Metazoa > Arthropoda > Insecta > Coleoptera > Brentidae > Aspidapion > Aspidapion aeneum. The sequence goes on from OY755038.1 coordinate 58,279,822, forward strand.
GTTACAATGTAGTACAAGGCCATTACAGTAGAAATCTCGGTAGAAATTGAATAGTCTTTGATAAATCCACAGTGGAACAAAAACAACCGTTTATTTGCCCCACGTTACACAATGGGTTAAATCAGCACCTAATTCGTACGTAAGGTACAACTTTATTAATTCTTAACCAATTTTTTCAGTTAATACGTTTTTTTTGCACGGCAAAGACGTAGCTTTGTGGTTAATTTTTAAAATCGAGTTCAATGGCGCACAAAAAACTTGGCGGAGGGTCAGAAAAATGACTAAATTTTAAAATCATGCGCCATCTTGTACAGAAATACCAACTTTAACAAAAAAGTCTTAGTCTCAACCGTTAGCTTTCGATAGAGATCAAAGTCACAAAAATTGAACAAGGATAAAAAAATTACAGCCAAATAAAATGTACGGTTTTTTTTGGATCACCTTATAAATATTACCCTTTACATTTAATTTTATTTCTCGTGAATACCAGGAATAAGGATCTGAGAATGCATTAAGCAGTAAAATTTTTTTTTTTATTGGATGTTGTGTGTATATAAACTCGAGTAGACAAAGTTAGTTTATAACGGTCTTATAGTTGGAACTTGGAATTGTTTTCATAGTTGTTTTCTGAACGTGCACACATGATAATTCTTAACGGGGTTGAGTGCAAAGTTTGAAACTAGGTTCTTCACATTATAGTGGTACAGTAAATAAGTACTAACATTGCTTATTTCCTTAAGTAATAATTTTAAACAAATATACTAACATCGTTTGTTTTTTTTACATATCTATTTTCTAACTTTTCCTAAACTGATTGTTTTTGCAATGACGATTTTTTTTTATTACTTATGAGTTTTAAGTAAATTTAATTTTCAATAATTTTTTTTCCGTATAGTAAATTATTTTTTTCTGGCTCATTCACTTTCACATTCACACAGTTTTGGGAGAGGAAAGGGAATCTACAACTGTTTTTTTTAAGGAAAAGAACAAAAACTGTTGCCATAACTCGAATAAGATTTTTCTAGTTTTAATTAATAGGAGCTGCAGCCCTACTTAAGCATTTTTTTCTGGGAATTTTTTTTTTATATTTTTTAAAAGAGGAAACTTGATTTTCTTGTTGAAAAAAATTTTTTTTGGTGCATAGTAGTACCTTGCCCCACAATGATTTTACCAGTTTATTTAAATATTTTTTTTTCTAAATTAAAATATAATTTCATTTCGAACCCTCGCGTTTTAACAACCTATAATCATTTGTTTTAATTTTTTTTTCTCCCTACTCCAAACCACCCATTAGGGTAGAGTAATATTTTGAAAATTTTAGTGAGCCACTAATTAATTTTTTATTATTGGGCTACTGTGGTTGACACCAAAAAAATTTTTTTTTAAATTTTTTTTTGGACACTTTTCGGTACGATCCTAGGGTCTTCTTGACCATGGGTTGCATCAATTTAGTTTAAATTTTGGGAATTTCATTTTAATGAGGAGTAGAGAGTTGCAGTCCTACCAAGACGTTATTTATAAATTTTTTAATAACATCGGTAATTTTTTTAAAAAAAATTTTTAATTACACACAACATCCTTACTAGGCTAGTTCAACGCAATTTTATCTAGCGGATTTTTTTTAAAATTGAGATCTAGTGATTTTCACTAGTGAGTTTAAAGTGAACTTTGTGTTTGTTATTGCGTGGTTTAGTTTTTATAATTGGGAGGTATAATTAAGAGTTTTCAAGTTTAAAGTTTTAATATAAAAGGCACCATGGCTATTTCTTTGATTCGGTTGTCGGACATAAGGTACTTAGTCAAGGACGAGTTAATCTACGAATTAACATGGAGAGGCATAGCCATTGGATCGGTGGAAGAGATGAAGCAACAGCTTATACTGATTAGACAGAGAGAAAGGACCGATGGAAGTATGAGATACCCTCCGTATCCCTTTAAATTTGGCCAAGATGCTTTTAGCTGCATGAAGAAGCTAGATAGTCTGGTACCGCTGGTAGAGAAGTTCTGTGGTACGAGTAAAGGGGGAGAGTTTAGAAAAATTGCTGTAAGGTTGGAACAGCCAGGATTAATAAGATGAATTCGTCCAACTTTGAAGAAAGTCAAACAAAAGGCATACTGGTTGCGGAAACGTTGAGTTTGATTGGGAGGTTGCAGAGCCAAGCAACAGATCTACTAAGAGTTGGCGTTGCCTCAGATGATGATGAAGCATCTGAAAGCCAATCAACGAGTCGAAGCTCAGACCATTCGACAAATGTTGGCAACATACCCAGCCAGTCTCAACTCCCGCAACCACCGCATTCGAGCACACAAAGAACAGCTCAACAGCCTACGAACCAACCGTCGGTCATTGCTCCAGTGGAAATGCAAATGCTAACGAACCCAACTCAAACATCAGTACAAGCACCACTCCCTATGCCGATTGAGAATTACGGTACAACAGCTTTTTATTATCAACAACCGTCTACCGTTCCTTTGAGTTTAGCTGCCCTCCAAAGTAGCATAGCACCGATTGCTCAGTCACGACCATTTTCATGTTCGTCGCCAGTACCAATGTCAAGTGATCCTGGTACCTAATATCACGTTGCACCTGTACCTCCGCATAAGTGGAACTTAAAGTTTACAGGCGAGAGGGGTACGATCTCCGTCACCGCATTTTTTGTGAGAGTGGACGGGTTAAGTCAGGCGAGGGGAGTTATTAAAAAAGTTCTACTGAACTCAGGCATTGATATTTTTGAAAAGTCAGCCTATACTTTTTATAAAGATGTTCGTAGAGAAGTCCATACATGGGAACAGCTGGAACAGAGGTTCATGACAGAGTATCTTCCTTCTTCATATGGCGAGAAGCTATTGAAGGAGATCCAAAAACGTAAACAAGGCCCTGGAGAGTCTATAGGGACCTATATTGCTGTCGTGAACACGTATTTCCAAAGACTTGGCTGTCCTGTTCCTGAAGAGGCGAAATTACCTATCGTCTTCAGAAATATCGCGGACATTTATAAGAAAGGGTTGATTGCTACTGAGGTCAATAGCCTATCACATTTAAAAGATTTGTGTCGTAGAATAGACCAGAGATATGGGTTAGAGGAGGAGAATTTTACTCCTAGAAGAAACCAATCTATTGAACCTGACTTGGCCTACGTTGACGTAGAGAGCGATATTGACGATTTCCCAACAGGGGTTGATGCAATTCAAATATCAAGTACCGGGACATCGAGCCAACAGGATTTAAATCATCCTGTTAATATATTCGACAGAGATAGGCGACAGCCAACAAACAGTTCCTCTGCTAGAGCTGATAGAGAGAGACAACAACCAGCTAGTGGCCAGTCTAGTGTAAGAGATGGACAACCACCACAGGGTGTTAGGTCTGGTAGGGCGAATAGGGACGTGGTATGTTATAGATACAATCAAACAGGGCACATGGCGATCGGGCGCGCATTACCTAGAGGCAAGCAGTCTGATTCGTGTGGTCAAGCAGGGGTAAAAGTAAGAGAATGTCGAAATTGTAATCGTCAGGGAAACGGACCCAGAAGCTCATAGGCGGTCGACCTTCGAGTCAGCCTGAACAAGCATCGACAGATAGGCTAACGAACGTCTTAGATTATGTGATAAGTCATGCTCGTAAAGATGAGAGGCCTTATTAAGAAGTGGATGTGCTCGGAAATAAGTTACTAGAGTTGTTGGATTCCGGGGCATCACGTACCTTTTTAGGGAATCATGGTTGGTCAATCACCGAAAAGTTTGGTTTTTCACTTGACACCACGAAGAAGACGAGTTGTATTGTGGCAAATGGTCAAAGCGCGAGTAGTATTGGGACAGTGCAGCTTCCTATGCGAGTTCAGGATAAATTTAGGTTAATAGAGGTCGTCGTCGTTCCTGAGTTGCCGCACACTTTGATTTTGGGATTAGATTTTTGGATTTCGATGGGTATAGTACCGAACTTAAGTACTAAATTGCCGAAAATAAAGATGTGATTTGTTCTTTAGAAACATCAGACCAACAAACAACTCTTACACCTTATGAATCAGAACGACTAGAGGAATTGGTCGTTAAATATAAGACTTTTATGGGTGACTCACTGGGAAGTACAGACAGGGTAGAGCATAAGATTACAACAGATGCAGCACCGATAAGACAACGTTCATATAAGGTCTCACCGGTCATTGAGAAACTTATTGATGACGAAATCGACGAAATGCTGAAACTTGATGTTATAGAACGTAGTAGTAGTTCATGGTTTTCACCAGTAGTAATAGTACAAAAGAAAAACACAAAGAAATATCGTTTCTGTGTAGACTACCGCAAATTGAACTCAGTGACGGCGCGTGATAGTTATCCTTTACCACTCGTATCCGAGACCCTTGACAAGTTGAAAGATGCTAAGTATTTGTCAACTTTAGATATTAATAGCGCTTATTGGCAAGTACCAATGGAAGAATCATCAAAGCCACTAACAGCATTCATCTGTCGACGAGGTCTATTCCAATTTAAGCGTTTACCTTTTGGTCTTCATAATGCACCTGCAACTTGGCAGAGACTCATAGATAGCATCATAGGAAACGATTTAGACCTCTACGTGTACGTATATCTCGATGATCTCGTAATTGTCACACAGAGCTTTTCTGAACATCTGAGAATTCTTGAGGAATTCCTACGAAGATTGAAGAATGAAGAAAACGGTAAGTTGGGAGAAATGCCAACTGTGTAGGCCAGAAATGACTTATTTAGGATTCGTAGTAGACCGTCGAGGCATCCGAGTTGACCCTAATAAAATTAGAGCCATGTTAGACCTCCAGAGGCCAAGAACTGTCAGAGAAGTTCGTAGAGTTGTAGGTACAATATCCTGGTATAGACGTTTCATAGAGAATTTTTCAGCGATAATAGCTCCAATTACACTCTAACTAAGAAAAATCAAAAGTTCGATTGGACTCCAGACTGCGAAAAAGCATTTATTAAGATTAAGGAACTTTTAGTGACTGCACCGATTCTTACATGTCCAGATTATACCAAAGAATTTGTCATTCAAACAGACGCATCAAGATATGGAATAGGAGCATGTTTAACGCAACCTTATCCTGAAGGAGACAAAGTCATATGCTATTTCAGTCGATCTTTGACTAAGCAAGAGCGTCTTTACACGACCACCGAGCGAGAATGTTTGGCATTGGTTTGGGCGATAGAGAAGCTCCGGCCATATATTGAGGGGATCTCATTTAAGGTCATAACAGATCATTTTAGCTTAAAATGGCTTCATAGCTTGAAAGAGCCCAGTGGAAGACTTGCTCGTTGGTCTGTAAAACTGCAGCAATATGACTTTGAAGTAATCCATCGGAAAGGGAAAGATTTAGTTGTCCCGGACATTTTGTCTCGTGCAGAACCTATGATTGACACAATTTCGCAGCCCAGAGACGTTTCAACAGCAATTAAAGATCGATGGTACCAAAAGATGGTAAAGAGGGTCGTAGAATCACCGTTAAAATTTATAAACTGGAGATACACTGATAATAAGTTGTATAAATATGTCAAACAAGAATACCCTCAACTTTCACCATCTAACGAATATTGGAAGGAGGTAGTCCCGAAAGATCATAGGCGTAGAATTATTGGAGAAGCTCACAATCCTTCTACCGCAGGACATATGGGTGTGTATAAAACCTTCCAGAGACTGGCACAAAAATATTATTGGCCAAAAATGCACCAGGACGTGGCAACTTTTGTAAAGAAATGCTTTTCCTGTGCAGCTCATAAAGGTGATACACAAGGTGTATATGATCAGATGATATTTCACCCAAAACCAACTCGTCTTTGGGAAATTATTTCGACGGATTTATGTGGATCTTTACCTCGTTCGACAAAGGGTAATTGTTGGATTCTCGACGTTACGGACTATTTGAGTAAGTTTTCCTTAGTTTTTCCAATGCGAACAGCCCCTACTCAAGCAGTTGTCAAGCATCTTGAGGAGCAAGTATTTATGGTCTTCGGAGTACCCCGTTTGCTGCTTTATGATAATGGCCCTCAGTACAAAAGTAACGAGTTTAAGCATTTTGCTGAGAGTTATCAGGTTAAAATTCAGTATAACCCGTATTATCACCCCAGAGCGAATCCAACAGAAAGGACGAATCGTACGTTAAAAACCATGTTATGTTGTTATGTGAAAGACAACGACAGGAAGTGGGACGAACAATTACATAAACTTGCCTGCGCGATTCGTACTGCAACCCATGAGACAACCAGGATGTCTCCTTTCTTTGTTAATTTTGGTAGGAATATGTGTCTGTCAGGAAAAGATTACTCCAACCCAGTTTTGTTATCTGAAGAGAATGGTGTACAATCTGCAGCTAAAAGTAAGAACGAAGGTTTCCGGGAGCTCTATGCGGATGTTAAGAGAAGGTTAGAGGTGGCAGGAGAGAAAAACGTAGTTCAGTATAATTTGCGTACAAGGATACCCAACTTTGTTGTGGGTCAGCGTGTTTGGAAGAAAAATTATGTGTTGTCAGATGCTGCGAAGTTTTTCTCGAAGAAGTTAGCACCGAAATTCGTTGGTCCTTATGTGATTAGGAATAAAATTTCTTCATGGATATTTGAGCTTCAGGAACCATCGGGTAAAGTACTACCAGGGAGTTGGCATGCCAAAGACCTTAAGTCGGCAGCGGACCTCTCCGATTAACCTTTTTAGGTTAATCGTCTTGAAGTTGGGGGGGGGATTATGTAACGTGTCATTTTTACTTTTAAGGCAAACGTTACATATTTGTTTTATTTAGGTAAATAATCAAGGCTCTTCGACTCGTCTTTCTGTACACAAATTAAGGGTATTTTATAGAGCTAGGTTTGGAGGTTATATAGTGTCCAGAAAGTTACCTTATAAAGAAGGCATTCCATCGAATTACTGTGGACACTGCGCACATCGTATTATTTGGGCATTCATATTGAAGTTTGAGATCATAGGTTTCGGGAAAAATCACATTAAAACTTTTGATTGTTTTGTTTATCTGTAAAATTTCGTAATTTTCTTTGACGTTCACGAAGATAAATAGCTGTTCTGCTGGGGCATTGCGGCGTTGCCACATCACAAATGGTTTCAGTAACAGGAAGAAAACATTTAGATGAACATTTCATTCACTTATGTTTATTTTCGAGGATATTGGGACAATGACTTCTCTTCCGAACCTCATATCCTTCACGGATTAGCTAGTTTTGATAACACGAAAACATATTTGTGTCCACGGTTCGACCAGGAACAAACGAGGCTCCGCCCACTTTGATATCTTTATTAATTTGATAAGGAGAAGATAAAATAAATACGAGTTATGCACATTTATAAATGAGAGGTAAACGAGGGATAAAACCAGGACTAAAAGAATAAACAAAATCGTATTTTTATATTATATAAATTTATATATAATCATAGTTAAGTAAAGTTAATAGCTAACTCAGTCGGATTGAAGGGTTGTGTAGGGCTAGCTAGTGGTGAGCAAACTTAACATCTGAACATTCTTAGGCCGGGTTTAGGCAGTAGTTCAATGTGTATTTTTAGGTTCAAGTTCAGAAACAACTTTATTAATGTAGAAATGTTTTACAAAAATGGCGTCAAACCATATGAATCTTAGAGAAAACATATATAAAGAGCAAAGGAAACTTTTGACTAAAACTGTAACTAAAATACAACTAAATTCTACACTTATTATAGCTTTACTCATATGGGAATGAATTCAGTGTTCGAATATTCCTGGGTTTGATGCATGCTCTGATCTCCAGTAATTGATTTTACAGTTGATGATTTCAATGCTGAGCTTCTTATAGTCCGGCTGGTTATTTTCCTCCTACTTGCTATGTTGGCGGGGGTCCGGTAGGCAAATGTTCGGTCTATGTATGGAGGGTCCGATGTCCTTGTTATAAAAATTTCAACCGTGGAAATAGATCCGACAACACCTCAATGTGCGTTTTACGTATTTTCGATATCCCCTTGGTCGATGCTGCCCCCTATAGACCGGTACGGAAGTGTTAGTGTATTTCATCATTGGTTAGTTTGAAAACCGCAATTTTTTTTCTCCAGGCTCGCAAACCGTAGTTAGGGATTTTTCGGCGAGAGGGTGTTTTTTATAAATGGTTTTGCATCCTTATTTGAATTTAACCGGGAAAATTAGGTTGGTACTGTCCCCAATGAACCAAATTTAGAAAGGATTTCCGGCAACTTCACTTTTTTTTTGTGTTCTTGACAAAGTGTCTTTTCTCTTTTCCTAAAGAGTCGGCGGTGGGTCGACAACAGTTTCTGGGATCGCCATTGTTTTTTTGGTTATTGGCACTGCAGCGATTGCAGGATATATCCCAGAAACTGTAGAAGTGAGTCCGTCGTGAGGCGTATTCTCGTGGACGGCTCGTATCCTCTTTGAGAGGGACTAAAAGGCGACCTACGCCATTCCTACAGAAAGAGCAGTGGTAAGTTCGATTTTATTTTTTTTTATTTTTTTATTATTTGAGGACTCTTCAAGACAATATTTGCCTCCCAAATTGTAATTATTTTTCGTGTGAAATGTACTTTTTCGACAAAAGACGTGGGGAATTTTTGGAGTTTTTTTAATTTTTTTTAAAACCACGTTTTGGATAAAAACTATATATTGTTTTTCTCCTTTGTCTACAGCCCTGTCCAATCCATCACTGGGAGGGTTGTGCTGGACGCTGGTGTAAAGCCGGTGGTAGCACTGATTACAGCCCTGGTATGTTAGGGTTATTTTAGTACATCTGTTGAAATCTGCTTTATTTTATTGAGTCGACATGGGGTTCGTGATTTGGGATTCTCGGTATAGGGGAACTTCGTGCAAAATCGACGAATTCCAGGAAACTGAAACATTTCATTTTCCACAGGGTTTTACGCTCGGGCAAGATGCAACCACATTTTTGGACCATGTGCTGTCCTAGCGTCATGTGCTAGATGATCACCAGGGAAGGCGCGGCAGAACTGGGACCGGTGGAGTAGTGGAAGATGTCTGTTCAATTAACCAACAACTCATAAAATAATCAAGGACCAAGGTAGGAGTCATTTCACGCAAGCAACCATTTTTTTTTTAGATATAATTTTTTTCCATAAATTTTACAGTATAATTTAACATTTTATGTAAACGCAAGGTGAAGGTATGACGTCATAATCACAATTTTGCGGCGTATTTACTACATTGATTTGTTTCCTTTATTTCACTTAGTTAAGATAATTTTCCTGTCAAATTTGAAGTGCCTTGTTACTTTGGCCCGAACTTGTTTCATTTTTCTTTGCATATTTCATGTATCCAGTATTTTTCCAGTTTTACCTTTAAAATAAACAAGATGAACTAAATCTTTGTATTATTTGTACAATCCAATGAACCAACTTTTCAGAGACAAAAGAGAGATGAGGTTATATTTTTTTTAGCGGTTTCCTTACATTGTTCTACCTCATGGGGTAGATCTCGGACTGGGTTGCTGTCTGTCTCATTCTACCTAACGTAGAATGATGACAGCAGATATTTGGTCCAGATCTCCCCTATGATGGAATGATTTTGGAAGTATATATTTTTTTAATAATCATTTATATAAGTGATTCTTACACTACTGACTTTAATCTAGGTACACTGTGACCTGTTGGAAATGTGCATCTACCTACCTACCTAACTTTCTATTGGTGTCACTTTGATTCATTTAGGAATCTTTTAGAATTTTATTTTGTTTATTAGTCAATTTTTTTTGGTTTTTTAATTACACAAATACTCTGTAAGACTCGGAAGTAGGTAGAGTTTCATTGTTTGGCTACAACTTTTGGGTTGAACTGTATTTTAATTAAGATCTTCTTTGTAAAACATTGATATTAAAACACTGTGGCGCTTAAAATTTTCTTATTTCTGAACCTCCCCTTCTCCACTGTATAAAGGTTACCGGTTATCAATGTTTTACCTAGCTGAAAAATACAGTTCTGCTTCCAGATATTTGTTTAATTACTCAGTAATTTGATTTTAGTGTCACAAATTGGCACAGCGTTATTGTTCTATTTACAGTGTCACAAAATGGCGGCAACGTCTTTTAGTTTGCCACAAATGTCACCCAACGCATTTTAATTGGCCGCAACATATGCTTAAATTTGTAGTTTTGGTAAAATTAAAGATGGCGTATCCCCACTTTTCAAAAGTTTATGTACGTCAACGACATGATCTTAAATACTGACAAGAAAGCTACGTCTTTGTCGTCGTTTGTAGCAACATTTGCTTCACACATGGGCGGACCGGGTTCCATTCCTGGCTAGTTACTTGAATGTGATTGTTTAAAAATGCCTTCAATTTGTCGTAACTTTGCGAAACTGGGCGATTAATCATCAATATGCGGTTTTCGGAATATAGTAGACCGCATTTTTCTTAAATTGTGTTATAACCAAAAACTTCGTAGAAGCTTTTGTTTCTGAGATATTTACAAAAGAATGTTTTCAAGGCTGATATATCATGGAGTTTACTTAAAGTGTGCTAATTAAATAGGTTAGCCAGGAAGGTATCAGGTCCGTCATGGATCCATTTATTTTTTCTTTGTTTTTGACAGTTTGTTTGTCTATCTGAAACCTAAAGGGTTTTTTATCTTTCATCAGACGAATTTTAATAAAATGGAAAAACCGTCTGGCGTAAATGAAATAATCTGGTTTTGATTTAATTATAAGACTGGTTAAAAAGGCAAAAGCCTTTTGATCGTTAAATACAAACGGGACTAATTTTGAGGATTATTAGAAGATTCTCCTGTATTCGGCGCGAAGCAAAGCCAGTAGGTATTAAAATTATAAAACAAAATATAAGAGGTGATATTTTTGCAAACTCGTCGCTACTTAAAGTTGACATTTTCAAAATTTATGTCATGAAATAAAATTCATTAAAAATAAAATTTTAAAGAACATTTTTTGTGTCCGTTGTAATAAAAATTATTAATCAAACAAGTTTTCGTGGCTAATCGGGTAAAAAAAAGGGTTTCTGTTTCTCTCGTATTTTTCCGTGGGTAGCTCGTAAGCTTAACCTCACGGGGGTCCAAGATCTAATGGACACCTACTAAGTGTTGACTGTTAACTGTTTCGTCCTTATGGGACTCCTCAGAACACTGCTTGGTCCATGTGACACCCTTGTTAAATTAAGTATACGGTTTTGTCTCTCACCTTACATTTCTACTGAGAAAACAAAATCATATACCCCACAAGAAGCGCCATCTACCGAAGTACGAGAGAAACTAAAACAGCAGCAGGCGAGTAAAAATGCTATATCATCGATCGATGAAAGTATCGATTGAAATAAAGAATCCATCACGAGACCTACGACACACATTGCCTGTCTAGATCAGATCAACGCTAATTGCGTTTGTTCCGTTATCAAGACGTCGGCATCGCGTCTGTCAACGGAGTTTAAAGCCTAATATTAAAAAATGTAAAATATAGTACCGGTAAATTAAAAATCAAACAAGTTTTCGTAGCCTATCGATTACCCATAAGGACGATACAGTTAACTGTCAACACTTATTAGGTGTCCATTAGATCTTGGACCCCCGTGAGGTTAAGCTTACGAGCTACCCACGGAAAAATACGAGAGAAACAAAAACCCTTATTTTTTTTTACCCGATTAGCCACGAAAACGTGTTTGATTTTGAATTTACGGGTACTAAATTTTACATTTACAAATTATTATTTGTTTTTCTGAATGAGGTGCTCAAGACATTTTAACTCACGCGATTTCAGGATCTAGGGGAAAAGGAGGCAAAATGGGGTACGGGGATAAAACGGGGTACCGCAGCTATAGGTAAACTGCGCATGAACAAAACCTCTTAATATTAAACGTTTTCTCCCAATAACTGGTTTAACTCTCTGCAATATGATTGGTGCCGGTCGGCTGAGCATAAGTTGGTTTTTGCTGAACATGTGATGTTGTGCGCTGTTTATTGTAAAAATAGCTTGTACATTTAGTGACGGTAAGTACATTTTTTACAGACTGCTCAAAATTTTGTTTACATTGAACAATTAGAGTGTTTTTGTATTAGTCATAAATAAACGCGTTGCCTGTAAAATTACCGTTTTACCGTGTATGAATTTTGTGTGAATTTAACAGGTGGTTTCGGGCAAAACGGGGTACCTTGTTATAATAGTAACCATTATGCAACAAATTTTTTTTTTTTGGTACTATCACTGAAAGTTGTATTTTATGTTGCCTTTTTTGTAGGAAAGTCGACAACGATGATTAAGTCGCTCTGTAATTCTTTATAAATTTTGTAAATACTACATTTAATTACTATAATTGTATTTTTTGTTTCTTAAATAAGTATTTTAATAAATGAAACTTGTCACAAAAAAATATTGATTCTAAATTACACAATCTCCCTGCTAGTTTTGTTGTTGTGTTTGTTTTTGTTCCTATCAGGTGATCACGTGGGATTTTCCTAGACGGCCCTTGAGCAAAGATAACAGAACGTCTAGAGATCCCATTTCACAACCAATCAAAATAAGAACAGTGGGTACCCAATGCGTTTGACATTACAATTAAAAAAGCTAAAAATTTGGCTGAAGCAGACTTACTATACTTTGATGTTAGCGCGGCCCTATCAAAATGGCTAAGAAGTTGTAGTTATTTTTACAACAGTTCTTAACAGTTAGATTTTATCCCAAATTTAATTTAAAAAAACTGGCAAAAATACAAATACTTCTATACCGGATAACGAAATGCCAAACTGAAACGTCTGTTGGGGGCCATTTTGGATTTGCTATTTTAACTCAAACTCTATCTCTTTAAATTCAATAATACGTGCCCTCGAGAGTCTAGGTATTTATATTCTCTAGCCCAATCATAGGCAAAATCCAGGGAGGGCCTGAGGGGCCCGAGACCCCCCTTCTTAAGATAAAGCAGGTAATTTTTAGTTCTAGTAAAAAATAACCAATACATAAATTGCAAGTTTTGACAAAATTTACATAACATTTTTAAAAAATCACACAAATTAACACTTTTTATTACAGAAAAAAAAAATTTAATTTTGGCCTGTGGCGCATTTTATTTTAATCTAATGGCCAACTTTAGAGCATAAATTTACTTGAAATCGCAAAAAAAAAAACGTTTTTGTTGCCTCCTTGGCCAAAAGCACGCCCCCTCCCCCCCCCCTCCCGGACATACTGGATCAGTAAGGAGTTAAGAATAACTTGAGAAAACACGCCTTGTTTTTTTGGTTACGGGGCCCTTGCCCTGCTCTTCCACTGGGGCCCCTATGTACCCAGTCCGGCCCTGCGTTTTGCCACATATAGGTATCTCATTTTACCCCGTATGCTGGGCAAAACGGAGCAAAGTGGACTTTTTACAAAAATAAAAATAAAAGTATGTTTAGTTCAAAATCGCTTAAACTTAAATTAAAAGATAAAGATAACATATCTAGCCAACTTAATTTCAAATGCCGAACGCAATGGTGATTATTTAATAGGAGAAATAAGCCTATAAAATTAAGTACCAAATATTGCCCCGCTTTCCCCTACTGAAAACCAACAAGTATTAAACGTTAACTAATTCGTCCAAAACGGACTCATCAGAAGACTGTCGAGACTGTGTCGATGTGACAATATTGTAAATTTTTTAATTTGAAACTCATGTGTCAAAGAACCCTGAAGTGCAAGGAGAGAGCTAGAAAAATCATAGGACTCAGCAGTATAATGACGGGCCTTTATACGAAGCCCTGCTGAATAAGGGTGTCATTGTACAAAATTGGTCTAGAGACTGAATGCAGACCCTGTTTGGAGGATGACAAAACGGTCAAACATGTACACCAGTATTTACTAAGACCTTAAACTACTATAGACTTGATACCGACCTGTTTAAGTGTATTTTTTGATTACTCACAGGTCAAATGACTGCAAAGATTTGGTTCACCCTAATCAGCCATATGATAGTAAGCATTTCTCAGTGCGCTTCATCTCATATAAATTCATAGTAACTTTAGAAATAAAAAAAAAACCACATCAAAAACTTGTAATAAAATGTAATTTTCTGGAAATTTTCTTTGTGCAGTCGTGAGATTTCCGTTAAAAATAGTCTCATATTGTAGTACCACCCCTAAGGGGTGGCTTCGAGTTCAAAACACAATAAAAATAATCCATGATTGATAAAAATTTATATTCAAAAATTTTCAGTTGAATAATACACAAATAACTTAAAACTATATCTGTTGGTGCAAGAATTATTTGCCAGCTTTGGGCTACTTTTAAATTTTAATATTATTTTTCATTTCAAATTTCGCGGGGTATATGCATATGACTTATCCCCGCACCGAGACACGCGCGAGTCTGCGCGAGGAGTCGCAATCGGGAAACCAACAAGAAGCACACGAAACGCCGTGAGTGCTACAATTTTCCCGTTTTTCCTATCTTCCAAGCGACCAAAACGACTGCAACTAGATGAAAACTAAGGTAGGTGCACTTTAGATTTTTATATGCATTGTTTTTACTGATTTCCTTTCAATAAACTGTACAATTACGTTTTTCAATTTCTTATCTCAAAATATTGGGTATTTCTCGAATGAGTGGTGTAAGTGGTGAACCAGCCAACCTGAACTCAACCCAACTTACGTTTGCACCCTCATTGGATGGTCCTTCGAACCGGCTCCTTTCAATTTACACTTTCAGCAGTTATCCTGTAACGTTTCAAACTTACAAATTTCTAAAATTTTCCGTTTTCGGCGAGATTTTTCTGTCACGTGTGTTAAAAATATCAACTCGGGTGAGTTATATATTGAATATCGAATATACCTATGGAATTAAAAGGTATAGTCGACCAATACAGTATTGTATTCCACGGGCGCGCTGTTTGAATTACTTGACTTGGGTTACACTGCCGGCATAGGCATTGGTCGACATATATACGCGGACTCCCGTAAATTTGTTAAGAGCCCGTATAGCATAGGGTATATAGCGCTCGACTCGTGATCCGCAGGGCATGGGATCGAGACTCATTCTTCAACACAAAACTTTTTTTCTTTACTAGTTGGGTAGTTGGTAATATCAGAGGATAGTTAGGTCAAACAAAACTTTAATTAAAATTTACTAATTATTAAATAATTACAATAAATTAAAAATTCTTTAATTTAATGAAATTTTATTAATTATTTTTCTTCCATTTTATGAACTAAAATTGGATTTTTAAAGCTTTTTAGAAGTTTTAACAAATCTTTGGTTTTTATAAAAAGGTAATTTTCAAAATCAAAATGCCAAAACCAAAAAAGACATTATTGCTAGACAAGCGTGCTATTTGTGTAAATCAAATAACCGAATCGAATGAGCTCGCGAAACAGGCGAAGGCAGACTCTTCGTTCCAGTTCCTCTTCAAATCTAGGTTCGAGGATAATGACGAATGTCATCAAAAGTTTTACGAGTCTCATAACCAAATCATCGGATCCCTCGAGGAGTTGGGATCGATTTTAATGAGCAGGACAAGATAAGAAAAAGATTCGATTTACTTTTTTATGAATGTCGTGGCATTTATTATGATATTTTTCGAGCCAGCAATACTAATTTCGTTTCACTAAATACTTCTGCCAATAACCCTAGGTCAAATTCTAGATCTTTTCCTTTACCCAAGTTGGCTAGTTTCGATGGCAACTATAAGAATTGGCAACATTGGTTTGACCTCTATAAGGTCATGATTCATGATAGCGACTTGAGCGATATAGAAAAGTTTCAGCACTTACGTAGTTCAGTGACTAACGAAGCACTTAGTCTGGTAAAAACAATTCCGTTATCTGACAGCAATTATCATATTGCATATGAGGCTCTAGTCAAGAGATATCAAAATAAGCGTCTCATAGCTACGACTGCTTTAAATGCTATGAATTCCGTTTCGGTGAAAACCAGTTCTGCGAAAGAGCTCCGTTTTATGTTTTCCGAGAACTTAGCCATTTTAACGGAACTCGGTTTTCCTACGACAGAGTGGAACTTTTTTACATTTAATCAATTGCTTTCCAAGTTGGACGTTAAGCTACGCACAGAGTTTGAGCTATATTATAGCAGAGAGAAAAGCCAAGTCAACATTCCTTCTTACACTGACTTGTACAGCTTTATCGAAAATCACTGTATAGCCTTGGAGTCTGTCCAACATATGCAGTCAATTAGTAAGCCCCCCTCTAGTTGAAATCATGGGTCCCTGAATAATAATCAGCGGAACTTTAGTCACAATAATTATCCTAAAAATACATCAACTTCATCTTTCAATACTACAGTTTCAAATAATCCAATTCAACCAAATAAACCGTTCAATTCAAATGTCAAATGTCATTTGTGCCAGTCCAATCATGTCCTAGCCAGATGTCCCGATTTCCTAGATAAAAATTCAGAAGAAAGACTTTCCTATGTAAGACAAATTAACCTATGTGAAAATTGCATGCATTTTTCTCATCAAACAAGGAATTGTTCTTCTTCTTATAGCTGCAGAGGGTGTGGCCTTAAATACCACAGTTTACTGTGCCCCCACCCCCGTCAGAACAATACACGTGTTCAGCAGGGTACAAATACTAGTACTCAGGAAAATCCACACTTTCCTTCTGTTTCACAAGGTACTTCCTCAATCAATTGTCACGCCACAACTATTCCCAATCAATCTACTTTTCTACTTTCAACAGTTGTAGCTAACATTTTGGATTCTAGAGGAAATTACCAACCCGTGCGGATTTTGCTAGATTCAGCATCTGAAGCCAATTTCATTTCGGAAAAATGCCTTAATAGACTAGGTCTCCCCAGACAACAATTTTCAATTTCCATTCAAGGTCTAAATCAAAAGGCATCTTCGACTACCAAAGGCAAAACTAATTGCATTATTCGACCGCAAGGAAGAATAGATCCTACCTTTCAGTTTGAGGCTTTAGTATTGCCTCAATTATGTTCCAATACTCCCTCTGTTTCTATAGATTCCAGTCAATGGGATCATATTCGGAACATTAAACTTTCAGACCAAACATTCAACATATCTAGCCCCATAGATATTTTACTCGGTTGTGAATTATTTCCTCAGATTTTAAGAAATGGAGTCATCCATGGCCAAAAAGGGCAAGCTAGCGCTTTTAACAGTGTTTTCGGTTACGTCTTGATTGGTAAGGTAGACGCTTCGATTCAAGTACAGTCGTTAGCTGTTATACATCTTTAGAACCGCCCTTAGAAGTTTGTTTAGAGAAATTTTGGGAAATAGAACAAGTCCCACATAAAGTTCACAGTAGCCCTGAAGATATTCTATGTGAAAAGATCTTTTCGGACACAGTATCTCGTAACGAATCAGGCAGATTCATAGTTTTATTACCTTTCGTTAACTCAGAGCCTACTTTAGGTGATACTTATCCTATTGCTGTAAAAAGGTTTAAATCGCTCGAATTCCGACTTCTTAAAGACCCTGTGCATTATGAAGCATACAAAGACTTCATGAAGGAATACATATTATCAAATCACATGATTCCAGTCCCTACACCTAGTTCCAAAGAAATCTTAGACTGTTCATATTTCATTCCCCACCATAGTGTTTTCAATAGGGGAAAAATTCGCTGCGTTTTTGATGCTTCACAAAAGGGTCCTAGGGGTTTATCTTTAAAAGATACATTGTGCGCAGGTGCTAAACTTCAATCTGATGTCCGCGAAATACTTCTGAAATTCCGATATTATGCTGTAGTGTTTACTGCAGATGTTGTTAAAATGTTTCGACAAATTCTTGTCACACCTGAGCACACACGATATCAGAATATCTTATGGAGATTCTTTGAAACCGATCCCCTTCAAACCTACTCTCTCAGAACTGTTGTCTATGGTCTTAAATCATCACCCTACTTGGCTATACGTACTCTACAGGAATTGGCTAGATTAGAGTGTAAAAACTTTCCTAATGCTTCTAGAGTTCTGTTAAAAGACGTCTACGTCGATGACGTTTTAAGCGGCCACAATTCCGTAGTTTCGGCCATAGATCTACAGCAAGCAAGCAAGATCATTTCATTATTACGTCGTGGTGGTTTCGAGCTCAAAAAATGGGCAAGTAACAAACCAGAACTTATTTCATCATTTCCAGAGACGGACACACAAATGTCTATTTCTTTCGACAAAGCAGAGCCTAATTTTGTCAAGGTGCTTCGTCTCCAATGGAATCCAGTGACAGATTCATTTACATATCTTGTTATACCTGACGATAACCCTTGCACTAAACGTGGAATCCTTTCTCAAATAATGAAAATATTTGACCCGTTAGGTTTCTGTTCTCCAGTGTCCTTACTGGCCAAGCATCTGATGCAAGATTTATGGAAGGAAAAGATAGAGTTGGACTCTCTTCCGCCCCTTCATATCGTAAATACTTGGAATCAGTTTCGCATGGAGCTTCCCGAACTTTCTAATCTTCATTTACCTAGACGTCTTACAATAGACAAACCTACTCGCATAGAATTACACGGATTTTTCGATGCTTTAATGGTTGGTTATGCAGCCACAGTCTACCTTCGCATTGAAGCATCTTCTGGCGAGCTGTTTACTTTTCTTGTTATGGCAAAATCTAAAGTTGCACCACTTAAAACGGTTAGTCTCCCAAGTGTGTGATCTTATCTCTTTCATTCAAGCAAGTTAAGCTGAAACTTTGGTGTTTAATAAAATTTGGGCGTGGTCTGACTCACAAGTGGTCTTGCGCTGGTTATCTGATTCTCCCCATAGATGGGTTACATTCGTCGCTAATCGTGTTTGCAAAATCCAAGAAGCTTTACCCCCTCATGTATGGCACTATGTTCCGTCTGCTGAAAACCCAGCGGATTGTGCTTCTCGTGGACTCACCCCTAACCAACTTGTTCACCATGACATGTGGTGGAAAGGTCCATCCTTTCGAAGCCTTCCTCGAGAGGAATGGTCTAATGGCTTTCATTGTCCAGATCTTTGCGACAGTGATGATTTGGAAGAACGCAAGACATTTCTTACGGTCATGTCAGACCCACATGAGATCGATGTTCTCTTGAATAAACATTCTTCTCTCACGAAAATACAACGAATCATTTCCTACACGCTTAGACCAATTTCGAAAATCTATTACTCAGATCATTTGGTAACGGAAAAGGAACTGCAGAATTCCATGATTGTTTTTGTCCGCCATGTCCAACGTACAGTATTTTCAGATCTTCTTTCAAAAATTAAAACAAACAAGTTGCTTCCAAAACCCCTTCGTAACTTTCATTATTCTTGGACGAACAAGACTGTCTCCGAGTAGGCGGTCGCATTAAGCATGCTTCTGAACTTTCTTATTCTGCTAAGCATCCGTTGCTCTTGCCACGTTCACACCGGCTTACTACAATAATTGTCGAATATACACATTTAAAATACTTTCATCCAGGTCTCAAAACCCTACAATATCTGCTAAGGCAGCAATTTTGGGTGCTGTCTGCTCGATACGCTATTGAAAAGGTAGTTTCTCATTGTATCTTATGCTTCAGACTTCATCCAAAACCAGCTGTGCAATTTATGGGAGATTTACCTCCTCAAAGGATTTCCCAGTTAAAACCATTTTCCCATGTTGCCGTGGACTATTGCGGACCGTTTGATATCTTAATGTCAAGACACCGAGGTGCCAAACTCTATAAAGGCTATATTCTTGTTTGCGTTTGTGCTGCAACCAAAGCAGTGCACTTAGAATTAACTTCAGATCTTTCAACAGATACGTTTCTTGCGGCCTTTAAAAGGTTTGTCTCCAGACGTGGAAGGATATCACACGTTTATTCTGATAACGGTACCGCCTTTGTCGGTGCAGATAGGTTACTTCAAACCTACTCAAAGGAAGCATGTGAAAGCTTAAGCATTTCGTGGCATTTTTCTAGCCCTGGAAGTCCTCACTTAAACGGTTTAGCCGAGGCTGGAGTAAAATCCACCAAGGCTCACCTCAAACGTGTTGTAGGCGAGCAGCGCCTTACATATGAGGAATTTACTACCTTCTTGTTTCAAGTTGAGGCTTTACTCAATAGTAGACCTCTCTATGCTGAAAGTCTAGATCCAAATGTCCTCATTCCGCTGACATCAGGTCATTTTCTAACATTGGAGCCTTTAAATTCTATATCAGAACCTGATTTTTCCGACTTCAAGCTTAACACTTTGTCTCTCTGGCAGCTTGTCCAAAGACTTCAAGCTGACTTTTCGAAAAAGTGGCGTTTAGAATATTTAAACACACTTCAACAACGCGTTAAGTGGACTGAGAAATGCAATGACATAAAAGTCAACACTTTAGTCGTTATTAAGAATGAGCAAAAACCATCTATGCAGTGGTCACTCGGACGTGTTGTAGCGCTACATCCAGGTGCTGATGGGCTTACTCGCGTCGTGACAGTAAAAACCGCCACTGGTACTTATCGAAGACCGGTGGTCAAGTTATGTGTCCTGCCCCTGCCGGAGGTAGAACACAAGTAATTTTTTCGAAATTTTGCTCAAAATTTTTTCTTTTTTTTTCTTTCATTATATATATTTTTTTTTCCTTTTTACAATTTACTAGAATTAAGGTAAATCTTCGTGCATACTTGCACGATTTGGGTATTTAGATATAGTTTTTTTTCGTATCCTTACTAAAAGCACGTGTTTTGGTGGCCGGAAAATGTTGGTGCAAGAATTATTTGCCAGCTTTGGGCTACTTTTATATTTTAATATTATTTTTCATTTCAAATTTCGCGGGGTATATGCATGACTTATCCCCGCACCAAGACACGCGCGAGTCTGCGCGAAGAGTGGCAATTGGGAAACCGACAAGAAGCACACGAAACGCCGTGAGTGCTACAATTTTCCCGTTTTTCCTATCTTCGCGACCAAAACGACTGCAACTAGATGAAAACTAAGGTAGGTGCACTTTAGATATTTTATATGCATCGTTTTTACTGATTTCCTTTCAATAGACTGTACAATTACGTTTTTCAATTTCTTATCTCAAAATATTGGATATTTCTCGAATGAGTGGTGTAAGTGGTGAACCAGCCAACCTAAACTCAATTTAACTTACGTTTGCACCCTCAATGTCTGTAGAGGCACTACCGTATTAAGTATATATTTAAATATTAAAAAAATTAAAAGAAATAATGCAATCTGTTTTTAATTACACATCCACCAAAACAACTGAACGTCGGTTTAATCATCGCTAACTTGTCTAAAAATTAATATAGCGGACAGCTGACATTGACTTACACCGTTTTCATTCGACATCTTCCAGTGACATTTGGAGGTTTATTTTTTTTATTTATTTCTAATATTTTCTATTTTTATTTATTTCTAACCTTTGTGTGCAAATAATGTCTTTGTTACAACGAAAAATATGACATATCGCAAATTGATTAATAACTATTGCATGCATTAAACCTTCAAACCAAATCTAGTTTTGTCGACCTGGGATTGTAGGATTTAGCACTGTAGATTATTTAATAAATACTGGTGGTATTGTGTGCGTACCCAGTACGTTTATATCAAATCTCATTTGGTACTTCTTAGATCAACCGTACCTTACTCAAAAGGCAATTATTAGCGACGGACCTTTTGGTTATTCGGTTGCTTCGTTTAAATGCGAGAATCAAAAATTCAAATTCAATTCAATTCAAAATATTATGTGTTTTCATCGTTCTTTTAGAAAGAAAGATAACCTACTTCCAGAGCTGGGTTAGTAATGGTTAATAAAACAGTGAAAATGCATGATTTTTTGATGTTTCTTGGATAAACGCTCTCTGTTAGTTTCTCGAATTTAAATGAAGAGAACGAATAACCGGATGGTTCATCGCTAATGATTGCCTAAAGTATTTACCAGCCCATTTAAGAGACTGGACATTAAGTATTGAGAGTTTACTCTATAGAAAGGCCATACACAAGGGATCAAAGGGGAACAATTCTCCTCGAAATAGTCGATAAATTGAGCTAAAAGGGATTTCTCTGTAACCCAAAAAAAAATTCAAAAATGCGCAGTACGAAAAATTGTATTGACATTTTTAGCTCCTCCCCTGCTCTATAGTAAGCTACAATAGACCCGTCAGGGCTCGTGGTGGAAGGGCTGTGTAACTCACTTAAATCTCAATCAAACATTCTAACTTTTAACTATCCATTTTATCGTGTCACATTTTTATAAAGAAATAACATTTTATTGTTGTGACCCATTTTCTTTAAATTCAGAATGTTGCTTTCATAGGATAATACCACAAGGACAGAAAGAACTGCCATTGATTTTTAAACCTCTAAAAATTAACTTTTGTCGGCGTGTAGTCTATCTTAAGATCTTTCTATCTATCTATCTAGCCTTCTTCGATCCATCTTTGGACATAGGCCTCCTCCAGTATCTTCCATTCTTCTCTGACTGTCGCCGTGTTGCTTTGAGGTCTTCCCCTACTTATCTTATTTTCACAAGGTCTTTCCCTTCCTGTCTAATATTATGACCGGCAAATTTCCATTTTAATTTTGCTACTTCTCTTACTTCTTTTTTTTGTGTTATTTCTTATCCGTTCATTCCTTTTTCTATATGTTAGCTTTACATGCAACATTTTTCTTTCCATTGATCTTTGGGCTTTTGTTACCTTATCCCTGTTTGATTTTGTCCAGTGTCTAGGTTCATGGATCCCAGCCATAGGTAAGTACAGGAAGGATACATTGGTACACTTTCGTTTTGAGGTACTGAGGATATTTTTTATTTTTTAATATGTAGCATAATTTACCGAATGCTGCCCAGGCCAATCATACTCGTCTTTTGATTTCAGATGTTTGGTTTTCCTTTTTTAGTTTAATAATTTGTCCCAGGTATATACTTTCCTCTGCTTGTTCTATTTGTTCTTGGTTTATTCTGATCGTGATATCCTCATCTGTTTGTTATGACTTTAGTTTTAGTGAAGTTCATACTCAAGCCTATATTTTTAGTTGCTGTGTCCAATTCCTCCACCATTTTTATCAGTTCTTCTTTCTTTTCTGTTATTAAGGCAATATCATTAGGTGGTTTAAGTATTGTCCATTTACTTTGATGCTTTGATGCCTATTTCTTCACAATCTAAGTTTTTAAAAACATCTTCTAGAGCCTGGTTAAGTTAGGGGATATTGTGTCACCATGACTGACACCTCTTCTTATACGGATTGGCTTGGTTCTTTCGTGGATTTTGATTGATGTTGTTGCTTCGCTATATATATTAGCTATTAAGTCTGTGTATCTGTGAACTATTCGGATATTAATTAAAGATGCTTTTACTGCCCAGTGCTCATTGCTATCGAAAGCTTTTTCAAAGTCTACAAACGCAATATATAGTGAAACTATATTTAGATATCTTTTTAATTATATAGAATATTCACTTATTTCATATAAATATGTCATTGAAAAAAACAAATTGACTTATTGCAATTGTTTCTACTTCAAACAAAAAAAAATTAGAAACCCAAAACAAAAAAAGTTTTAGGGCATAAAATATAATATAAATTACAAATTAAAAGAGACATAATGATTGTTGGGTGGTGGTGAGATAAATATTACGCAAAATCGGCTAATACGTTGTAGCAGACACACCACTTTTTTTAAAAACTTGTTATAAATTATTGGAAATAAAAGTTTATTTTATTCGGTCAATAGGCTAAAAGTTTTTAAGTTTAGCAGAAAAATGCCAGAAAGGAGGAATTTCATTCAGTTAAAGGGTAAGGTTAGTTTAAACGAAAAAGTTCCCACAAAACTTTGTAGGCCAACACTTTTAATGGGAATACTTTCTTAAACACTCAGGCGCAAAATGTCAAACCATTATTATATTTTAATGTTAAACCAAAATGCTTTAATTGTATATAAAATCGCGATTACTGGATTCTTTACAATATGACTACCACAACGAGATACTTTTTATTATTCCGCATTTTAATTTAAATTATTATAAACCAAACAGCTATTTGAATACATGAATCGTAGTGTACATCGTACATATATTCTTTAGAATCAGAACAGACAAAAATGAAAGAAAATGTACATGCGTTATAGTTCTAGACATGGATTATGTTTTGTTTATTTAGCAAGAGACTGTATGTATCACATATTTTAAAGAAATAAAAGGTAGATTTGGTATCTGCATCCGATCGAATCGCGGAAGCCATGGATTTTTGAAAAGCTGATCGGAGATTGGTCGGAGCAAATTATAATTACCGAACGAACAGATAGAGATACTTACTGTTATGACCACAACTTCAGCATAGCTCTAGTCGCAAGCCTGTATTTTATAGTATAGTAATAGTAGTAGAAATAAAATTTCGGACTTCTATTGTCTTTATTTATTTTAAAACACGACGTTTCGGTTAGTAAGTATCTCTAACCGTTAGCAAGTGTAAACTAAACAATCTAGTCTCTAGGCTACTACTTATACTACTTGGTGTACAGTCAGGTGTGACGGCCCGCCCCCTTTTCAATCCTAAGACGCCTGTTTTCCTTAAGGAGTGGTTTCCATATGTTTGGTATGTCCGTGCTTGGTTGACTGAAAACTTCTTTATTCTGCATTATAAACGCGGCTTCAATAAACTTTCGTTTTCGCCAATGCGACTCTTTATGTAAAACTTTAGCTTCTGACCACTGAATCCTGTGATCATTTGACCATACATGATCTGCTAAACCGGATTTTTCAATATCCCCTAATTGGGTACTTTTTAGATGTGCACTTACTCTATCCTGAAGAGGGCGTTTCGATTCACCTACATATGATTTATCACACTCACACGGGATTTGGTAAATACATTCCTTATTATTTGAGGGACTTTTTTGTTTGTTTTAGTTACAAAACTTCTTATCTTATTTCCCGAAGAAAATACTGTTTTTATATTCGTCTTATGTTTTCTGAAATCCTTTGAATATATGGAATGTTAATAACACCTAACGGATTATTATTTTGAGAATTTGGTACATTTAGTTTGTTTTTAATTTTAAATATCGTTGAGTTTAATTTCTCGGAATAACCATTCTGTTGTAAGTCCTTTTTAATTTCTGTGGTTAATTCTTCATTATTACTACAAATATTTACGGCTCTTAAATACAAACTTTTTATAACTCCTTGTTTTGTTGCACAATTCATTCTTGTGCGAGGCGCGCGACAGTGGTGTCATTCCGGTTAATTTCCGCCTAAAAGCCAACTTTCCGGGAGTGAGAATGAAGAAGATCTTACAGAGGATCAGCCAAGCACTAATCCGATCCCAAATCAGTTACCATCGATGGAGAAAAGCCAACTTCAACACCGACATGGAGGAGCGTTTTGACGAAATTAGACGACACACATGGAAGGAAGACTACGAACCGATACTGAGTAAAATTGACAATACATGCAACAGAGAACAACAGAAGATAAGATCAGCTCACCGAGAAAAACTTAAGAAACTACAGACACGTACTCAAGATAGAACAGACTCAACAACACCAAGCACTATAGTGAACATCTCCAAAAGGGCTCTGAGCACCAACGAAGAATTGGTACTCAGTAAGGGACTTAAGTTCGCCATTGCACCGGCACAAACACCGACATTGGAAATTATTGCGGCAATAGAGACCGTTAGTCTACCTCAACCCGAAGCTGATGAGTTTCGCCATAAAGTAAGAACGACTTTGGACAGAAAGAAGCAACAAAAGACAAACATCACCAGTCAAGAACAACGGGCAATCAAGAACCTGCAGGCTGACAAATCAATTAAGATTCTACCGGCCGACAAAGGAAACGCGACGGTGATCATGGATGTCGAGACTTACGACAAAAAGATCCAAGAAGTTCTGGAGACTACAAGCAACTACCCAAAGATCCAACCACCACCATAGAAGGACGCATCTACAGGACTTTGAAGAAGTATGCTGAAAGTATCCCGGACGCTGTTAGATCCCGCCTGACTCCACACCACAGTAAGGCACCACATTTTTATGGATTACCAAAGATCCATAAGAAGGATATACCACTGCGACCAATTACCAGCTCCAGGGACTTACCGACCAGCATTTTGTCGAGGTTTTTATTGGACATAATTCAACCACTACAGGGTAAGTCCGAATCTTTTGTCAAAAACTCGGAACATTTTGTCGAGGTTTTAAAAGGTATCGAATTAGATCCCGGCGATAGATTTGTAAGTTTTGATGTAGAAAGTCTCTACACCAACGTGCCAATAAATGAGTCACTCAGTATCATCAAAAACAAATTAAAAACTGATGAAACACTTTACGAGAGAACAACGCTTTCGGTGGAGGGGGTGATCGATATTTTGGAGCTCTGTCTCCGTAACTATTACTTTCAAGTGAAAGATAAGTTTTACGCGCAAAATGATGGACTCCCAATGGGTTCATCTCTTTCGCCAGTGGTAGCAAACATCTACATGGAGTGGTTCGAGGACCATGCGATCAACACAGCAAGAGTCAACCAAAACTATGGCTACGATACATGGATGACACATTTATTATATGGCCGGAAAATGATGACGAACTACAGAATTTTCTGCACCATTTAAACGGTATTCGACCAACAATCAAGTGCACAATGGAAATTGAAAAAGATTCGGCCTTACCTTTTTTGGATGTTCTTGTCAAACGATTAGACAAAAACATTTAAACCACTGTATATGGGAAACCTACACACACGGGACAGTATCTAAATTTTAAGTCTAATCATTCTGTTGCAACAAAATGTTGAGTTATAAGAAGTTTGTATTTAAGAGCCGTAAATATTTGTAGTAATAATGAAGAATTAACCACAGAAATTAACAACATTAAAAAGGACTTACAACAAAATGGTTATTCCGAGAAATGAATAAACTCAACGATATTTAAAATTAAAAACAAACTAAATGTACCAAATTCTCAAAATAATAATCCGTTAGGTGTTATTAACATTCCATATGTTCAAGGGATTTCAGAAAACATAAGACGAATAGCTAAACACTATAATACAAAAACAGTATTTTCTTCGGGAAACACGATAAGAAGTTTTGTAACTAAAACAAAACCAGACAATCCCTCAAATAATAAGGAATGTATTTACCAAATCCCGTGTGAGTGTGGTAAATCAAATGTAGGTGAAACGAAACGCCCTCTTTAGGTTAGATTAAATGAACATCTAAAAAGTACCCAATTAGGGGATATTGAAAAATCCGGTTTAGCAGATCATGCATGGTCAAATGATCACAGGATTCAGTGGTCAGAAGCTAAAGTTTTACATAAGGAGTCGCATTGGTGAAAACGAAAGTTTATTGAAGCCGCGTTTATAATTCAGAATAAAGAAGTTTTCAGTCAACCAAGCACGGACATACCAAACATATGGAAACCACTCCTTAAGGAAAACAGGCGTCTTAGGATTGAAAAGGGGGCGGGCCGTCACACCTGACTGCACACCAAGTGGTATAAGTAGTAGCCTAGAGACTAGATTGTTTAGTTTACACTTGATAACGGTTATAAATACTTACTAACCGAAACGTCGTGTTTTAAAATAAATAAAGACAATGGAAGTCCGAAATTTTATTTCTACACAATCATTGTCTACGAGTTTCAAACAAAGAGTAATAGTAGTAGTAGTGACGGATATATCATTTTTGGTCTAGCGACTTGGCACAGGGCGCAAACACCGATTTTTTCGAACACCATATATTAAACTGATGCACGTGCCCCTTAGGATGCAAGTGTTCTTTCTCTAAGAGGACTTTATTTTGTCTGGCACCTCTGCCGAGGGCAGGGATTTTAATACTGCATAGCAAGTATACACAGTAGACCAACGCTTTGACACCCCTTCCAAAAGGTCCTGCTACATGTTATACTTGCATCTGTCTAACTTCAAGATCGTCCCAACAGAACTTGGTTATCGACGGTAGACTTATTTCCTTTTCAGCGCAACAGTCGTGGTCGTCGTGAGTTTTTCTGTAGGAGATTTATACTGGCGCCATTCTGGTACCGACTATATAGCGCTTATACCAAGCTCCTGGGTTATTATTCCTGGTTCCTCGGCTGGCTGCGTGTCGGCTCCTGGACTACACCTGCGTATATTCTCGATGTTCAAGGTTAAATCCCGGAAAAAAGTGGACGGCAAAGTGACTTCCGTTTTTTAGGTTGGTTTTTCCACTTTCTGTTTCAAATCGTTCCAAATTTTTAATTTTTAGACAAAATAGGACAGATTTTTATGACAAAACCAAAAAATTTAATAAAAAAAACCTCAGAAAAACCGATTAATCTGAAAGATCCCGTTGAAAATCGGAGCACTCAGATTTAACTCCGATCGATCTGGATTCATTTACAGAACGATTCAGATTTACCTCCCCTACCTCTGCTAGGAATCACCTTAAGGAGTAAGAGCAGTCGGACTAAACGGATTTCAATACCGCACGTACATACAGAGGCGACAAACTCATCAATGT
Organism: Aspidapion aeneum; assembly: GCA_963576565.1. NCBI lineage: Eukaryota > Metazoa > Arthropoda > Insecta > Coleoptera > Brentidae > Aspidapion > Aspidapion aeneum. Next base: position 58,308,170 of record OY755038.1, read on the forward strand.
CACTCAAACTCACATTTTTTGGTTATGTTTTATTCTTGCCAAGTTCGTTGATGTTTTACTAAAATAACACTGGTCAACAAAATTAAAAAAAAAAACTGTCCCACAAGCTGAAGTGGGTGTACTTTGTAGTACTTTTTACATATATTTCATATATTTATGTTTTCAGAATTTTTCAGGCAGGCTTTCGAAGTGACATAGTAATAAAATTTTGCGAAAAACTAAGTACAAAGTGATATATTTACTTGGAAAATGTAGTTACATATGACTTTCGACTGTATTTTGCATCAGAAACATCTCTTTTCAGCATGCAGCAATAGTCTCCATTTGCCATAATATCTACTCTACGACTAAAACGTCCTGGTGAAATTGTTCGCCATGTTCGTCACTGACTGCTCCAAGGTTTTCCAAAAAAAATCCAAGTGTAAATGTGAATGAAGAAAGTGTATTTTAAAACCCATGGCTTTAGATGAGTCCATTAAACTGTTAACAATTTCTACGTAATTTTCGGATTTACGATTTCCCAAGAAGCCGTTGCAAATATCCTTAGAGAAGACAACCATGCTGCTTTTTTCAATTCCAATCAGAGCCTTAACAAATTTTTTATCTCGAAATATTTGTCTTATCTGAGGTCCCACAAAAACACCTTGGCATTACTGATTTTAGGGAACTTACTTCTAACATATGCAATGCCTTTGTTAGTTCCATACTTTTAACAAAATTCTTCATCAACCCAAACTTAATGTGCGAAGGTTGTAAATACATTTTTTGCGGATCATCAAGTGGGATACTACTGACATTCCTATTTCCTGGTGTTAAGGAAATTCATTTTGACCACTCTTTCTTTTCATAGTGATTTATCCTATGCCGACTGTTCCATTCGCATAGAAAACAGCAATACTTTTTGTAACCGCTTTATGTTTCAAAAGTAAAGCTTGTAAAGCTTCATATTGTCTTAAGATTCTTTCATGTTGCCTGCATGAGCCAAAGGAACAGAGGGGAACTTATTTCCATTGTGGAGAAGTACCGCTTTTAAGCTTGATTTGAAAGAGTCAATGAATAAACGCCACTCATTTGTATTATATTTATGCCCAAGCGATTTCATAATAGAACATACACAATGGGAAGTGCTTGCAGGTCTTAACACGCCAAAACATGTTCCGCGTGATACGCAAAGCATTAAGTATACATAATATCTAGTTTCATTAAGTTATTACACTATACAAATAATGAAATAGCAATGCGTGATACAGGTTTTTTGTTAAATGACTATAGTACATACCTATGCGTGTATTTTTTAGGTAAACAATCAAATATACTGGAACATAAAAACTAAGGGTGATGGAGAAATTCTAAAAATATAGTTGATTTCCGCATGCAAAATAATATTGGAATCAGGCATTTTTGCGCTTGGGATAGCAATCTTGTTAACCAGTGTAATTTATGTTGTCCGAATGAGTGACAGCAATCATCATGCAACATATAAACAAACACGTTTGTCCGTCACCTTCTGTAAATGTTTGTCAAAAATCGTTTATTTTTATTTTCCGAAGTTTATAAATTAGCAAAGACGGAAGGTCGTCTCTCTCTAAACAAGGCTGGAGTATAGAAGACCGATATTTCCCTCCTTTGATTTTGACATAAATAAACTTGGCTTTGATAAGTTTGTCGCGTCTCTATCTATTTAAAATATATATAGCGGGTCAGTATGTTTTTGTCATTTCTGTTTCTTTGCAGTAGGATGGGGGCTCGAGGTACGTGTTCAAACTACATTTATATAAACCCAGTCATAATAAAAACGGCTGTTCCATATATAAAAATATAAGTGCTTCTCAACTCATGTTGCTTGCGAGCAAAAATTTAATTTTAAATAAAAAAATTAAAATAAATCACTGGTTCGAATTTTTTGCACCTGAGTGGAGATATGTTTGAAACCAATTCACCGACTTTTTCTAGCGTTCTTATTAAAATATAATTTAAGACAATAAGAAATCCTTTACTGTAAGGAACCCGACAAATATTCTGATTGACACTTTGAGTTGAGTTGCTTGTAATGACATTCCAGTATAGCACATGTTAACGGCGATTCTGAAAAAAGTCTCAGGGGAAGGGGGTAATGGTCAAAACGTGATCATAAACAAACGTACAGGAAAAAAGCGAAAAGTAAATATCAGGAAAAAACGCTACACAGAAAAAAGAGCAAGTAAAGCGTACACTGAAAAAGCACACATAGTAATACAGCATACAGGGAAATCAAACAAAGAAAAGTTTTAACGTATGCAAAAATCATAATAAAATAAATGTAAGTCTATACATTTAGAATGGTACTAACTTTTACAGGTTACTAAATCTTATTTAAATTATATAATTTTGCTCAGAAAAATAGGGTAGCATACAAGCTGTGTAACTTTAGGGGCCATAGGGCAACTTTCTCGAGATACAGAGCATCAAAGTTGGCGATTTTTACACTTTTTTGATATAACTTTTTTATAAACAAAAGTGGTGATAAAAATATTTTTTAAAATAATTATGGGGTCAATTTTTTCCAGGAAAATCAATTTTTTGTTAATAAAAATAAGTTTCTACGAAGAATTTTTAATAAAATATCATTTATTATTTTATTAGTTATTTTGACAGCCTATATCTTTTTAACTTGTAATTTTATTTAAAAAGGAAATAATATAGATTTGGAATTCTTTTATTTAAATTCATAAAAATTTTAAACATTATCAAAATCTTTAAAACTTAAAGATCGTTTATTCTTTGTAAAAATTAATTTTGTTTAAAACTCCTTATGATTCAGGTCTAGTTTTATAATTATCCTAAGAGCATAAATGAGCCATTACTAGTATTATTGGTAGGTCGTATGCCTTGCACAAAAAACTGTATATTATACCATCCTTTTAACTTTTAGTATTATCTCGATGTATACGTCTAAATATATTCTGTTCACGTCGAAAATGGCGGGAAGCAACTCTCCTATAGGAGTTAGGCGCATTAACGGGAACTTGGCTAAAATTACCGATATACCCTTGAGATGCGAATGCGATAATGCGATAAGCCTGGTTTTCTTCTTCACTAATAAACTTAATAAAAATTAATTTTAAAATAATTTTAAACTAGAAAAAATGTATTAAACTTGTAGCATATGGAACTTTTTAGTTCAGTAACTTATAGTCAAAAATCGTGTCTAGTGGGATAGATGTGAAAGATTTTTTAAAACTACATCGAATGATTATGGATCACTAAATTTTAAGTCACCAGGTGTTTGCCTCAAGTTTAAGTAAGACTTCATAAATCCAAGATTGAATTTTTTTCCATGTTTTTTCACAAACTTTTGCTTTTAACTTTTGCCACATGAACTTTACAGAAAAATAGTAAAAGTTATGATTCTTCGCAATTAAACATCATATCGTCGTTGATCTTACAAACTGACGTAACTCATTTATTAATTTAACAAGAGTATCTCGAATAACGTCTATTTTTGAGAGCGAAAATATAAATGTTTTGAGATATGACAAAGGGATAACATCGTACTGCTTTAAAACCTATAGCATTCAAGTTACGACACTTTGTGAGATGAAAGAACGACACAAATAAGGTAGTATTATGGTCTTATCACAAAACTGCATTTTTTTGAGATAAGTCAGTTTGTAAGATCAACGACGATATACCGGGTGGGTCAAAAAAAACCGGACAATATTTTTTCATTATATCTTTTGAACTATACAATCGATTTTAATGGGACAAACTGTACTTCATAAAGAATTAATCGGAGTTTTGACTAAATATATTTTTTTTTCTCAAAATCCAAGATAGCGGACGAAATTAAAATGTACCGTTCAAAGATGCTTGTTTATTCTTTTGTTGCAAACATGTTTTAATTATTTTTTTAAATGAGTGAAAAAGCTGCATTCTTGCCACGCACAACAAGGTTACGAGTTAGCAAAATCGGTTCAGTGTCTTGTCAATCATGTCTGCATTTATTTACGTATAAATTCATGACTACGAAACCGATTTTGATGAAATAAAAAACATCCTGGTGAGAATTGATTGCTTTTTAAAGGTCATGATTAAAATTTATCGCCATCTTAAAATTTAAAATGGCGGACACAATCATACTTGTTTCTTCAAAATAGCGTGGTTATTCTTATTTTCCGAAAATGTTTTTTTTTTATAGAAAATTACTATTTTTTCCTCACACAACGACGTACAAATTAGTAAAATCGGTGTAGTGGTTCTCAAAAAATACATTTTTCTTGCAACCATTGTTTTACAGACTCTAAGATTGCATTGTCAATCCTGTCTGCATTAATTTCCTTATAAAATCGTGGTGAGAATTGATTGTTAGTCCACGGATAGAAAAAAACGCTAAATGCAGTGGACTGTAAATATTTTAATTAATGATAGCGCGAACAAACATAAATATTGATATGAAATTACGAAATAATCTAAACGTCCATAGGAAAAATATTGTGACACACAACGGTAATCAGACAAATGCACTCACCCCTTTTGCAGCCAAATTCTCCACTTCCAAGGGGCCCCTGATGGATCTAATGATGTCACCACGTAGCTGAAGGGTTGAAGTTTCTAGTTCTATGCTTCAGTACACAAAAATCAAGCACTTTCAGGTGTAGATATTTGAAATAGTTGGAGAACGAAATTAACACGCCTTTTTCTCTAGGCGATTGACAATGATCTCACTGGTTGTTGGTGCGCATGTCCAAATACGCGGAATGCGCTTTGTCCTTCATACAGTTGTGTGTTTTTAAAAATATATATAAACAACCGCGAAATTTAGCGGGAGCTAACATAACTGCCCTCCAAAACACACAAATTTAGAATCTCAACGGGACAGATATAGATATAAGAAAAAGAATCGACCGATAAATATAAATGAATGAAAACAGATAAGTATCGTAAGTTTATTTAGATATAACGAAATCCCGAAAAAAGTCAAAACAAACAAACAAAAAATTCAAAAAAATTAAAAATAAAAAACCTATTGTAATACCCGGTAAAAGGTAGAAAATTAAAATTACTTTTAATTTGGCAAGAGGCACAGTTTTACAACTGGCCGCTTATAAACACCGGTAACCGTTTTACCGTCGCAACACGCACCTGACCGTCCCCGCCGGGATGCAGTTCGATGACCCGACCGACCGGCCATTTCAAAGGCGATTGAATGTGATCACTTGTTATGATAACCAAATCATTTAATTTGATATTTGGGGACAAATCAGTCCACTGTGTCGCTGTTGTAGCGTATGCAAATACTCTATAGAATACCGTTTCCAAAAATCATTATGTAGTTTTTGGATTAGTTGCCATCTCGAGAGCCGATTTAGGGGAACCTCGGACAAATCTGACTCCGGAATTTCTGAATTAAGGGGTTCAAGTGTCAAAAAATGCCCAGGGGTAAGAGGTTGAAGATCGTGTAGGTCTGAAGAGGCAGGAGATAAAGGGCGACTATTAAGTACGGCTTCTATGCGACAGGTAAGGGTGGACATCTCCATGATAGACAACTTCTGGTCGCCGACAACTCGTACAAAGTGAGTTTTAAAACTTTTGACGCCAGCTTCTGCCAGGCCATTGAAATGTGGACTGAGAGGAGGTCCCAGATGCCAACGAATAGAAAGTCTGGTGGCAGCACTTCTTGCGTAATCCAGTAATTGGTTACGAAACCCTATAAAATTACTGCCTTGATCTGACCAGCATTGCGTCACGCTTCCGCGTCTGGAAATGAATCGATGGAATGCACCTACGAACCCTTCGGTGGACAGTTCCATGGTTAATTCCAAATGCACGCAATGTGTGGCCGTACAGACAAACACACAGACATACGATTTAAAAGCTTTACAACCACGGTAACGGTGAGGAATCACAAAGAAAGGTCCACAAAAGTCGATAGCTACACTCGAAAAAGGTTTTAGTTGATTGATTCGATGAGCGGGAAGTGAACTCATTATGGGCGGTCTATAGGGTTTAGGGTTGATTCTAAAACATTGCAAGCACTTGGATATGGTTCTTTGAATTGCCCGTCTGGCAGATAATATCCAAAATTGCTGTAAAAGCAGATTATGTAATGTTTTAAACCCAGGATAAAGATATTGTCGATGAGCGGACTCGATAAGAAGAGTAGTTAAACGATGGTCACTCGAAAGTAAGACGGGGTGTTTTGCAGAATAAGACAAAAGGTCAGATTTTTGTAATCTGCCACCGACTCTAATGATATTATTCTCATCAAGAAAAGGTGAAAGTTTTCGCAAAGGTTTCGGTATTGGTTTATCCTTAGATAACGCGGAAAAAAGCTCAGAAAAACAAGAACCTTGCACGCGTTTGATAAGAAGGTGTAACGCACTTTGCATCTCACCGGTGGTAGGAAAAACAATATTCTCAAAAATAACTTTTTGGTCTGGCGGCTTAGTGGGTTTTTGATAGGAATGGTTTTGAAAAAGGTTAACTATTCGAAGGACATAACAAATGATACGTTGAATTTTTGATATAGAGGAATATTTGATAAGAAGCTGATCTAAGAAGTTGACATCAATTATCGCATTGCAACAGACTTCTGGCTTTTCCTCCAGATTAATATCTCCGAAACCAATCGGCATTTTTGATTTATGAAAATCGGGCCATTCGTTTTCGGGAGACCACAAAAATGGCGGTGCGTTCCACCACATGTCATGTGACATGAGCTGTGAAGGGGTGGCCCCTCGTGACGCAATATCGGCTGCATTCAAAGCAGAAGGAATGTAGCGCCACGAGTTTGAGGGAATGATTTCTTGGATTCTACTGACTCGATTTCCAACAAAGGTTTGCCAGCGATTAGGAGGGGATGAAAGCCAGTGCAATACGACTTGCGAATCGCAGAAAGTAACGATATTTGTAAAAGTTATTTTTCCTTCATAGCTAGATAAAACGAAGTCAATTAATTCGCTTAAAAGAAATGCGCCTAGGAGTTCTAGCCTAGCCAAAGTTTGTGACTTTATAGGCGCGACCCTAGATTTTGCAGATATGAGAGAAACAGATATATTGTTTTCCTCTTCTACACGAAAATATACGACGCCTGCGTAGCCTCGAATTGAAGCGTCACAGAAGCCGATGATTTGACAGGTATTGGTTTTTGACAGCTTGATTTGTCGGGGTAATTGAAAATTGGAAAGAAGCGGGAATTCAGAACGAACTTTGTTCCAAGAGTCGATGATAGAAGAATCTGGTTCTTCGTCCCAGCCTATTTTCGATATCCACAACTGTTGCAAAATAAATTTTGCTTGTAGCAACAAGGGACAAAGAAAACCTAAGGGATCGAAGATTGTTCCTATGATAGATAAAATAGAACGTTTGGTTGGGGGTTTGTCCTTCATTCGGCATTGATAAGAAAAAATGTCGTTTTTTGGATGCCATTGAAGTCCTAAAACTTTGATAAAGTGGGGTTCCTCCTTGTCGAAAGAGAGAGGCATTTGACGATCGGACTCTGGCAATGTTGCCAATAACTCAGGACAATTGCTTGCCCATTTTTTAAGTTCAAATCCTCCCGACTTCAACAAATCATTGAGTTCTGTTTGAAGGGAGAGAGCTTCAGAAAGCGAAGGGCTAGTTCCCAAGATATCGTCGATATAGATTGACGTTTTTAGAACAGTACTAGCCATAGGAAAACGTTCCTTTTCTCTCTCTGCCAGCTCATTTAAGGTACGCATGGCTAGAAAAGGTGAGCATGTCATGCCAAAAGTGACAGTAGAAAGTTCCCACACTGAAAGTGGGTCCTGTGGAGAAAACCTCCACAATATCCTTTGATAAGGACGGTGATAAGGATTGATAAGGACTTGACGGAACATCTGTTTGATGTCAGCAATGTAGGCAATAGGATTAAGACGAAACGTAAGGAGTAAAGAAGCAATATCCTTTTGAAGTTTCGGTCCAGATAACAATGTGTCATTGAGACTAATATTTTTTGGGGTGACTGCCGAACAATCCCAGACTACCCTTAATTTTGTACTTAAGCTTTCCGGCTTTAGTACGCAATGATGTGCTAAAAAACACGACACGTCGACCTTTGGTTGACTAGATAAAACTAAACTCATATGATTAGAATCGATATAGTCTTGCATGAAACTTGAATAGGCAGTGTACAGATCAGGATTTTTGATTAATCTATTTTCTAGAAGTAAAAATCTACGATAAGCTTGCGGATAAGTATTTCCTAGGTCAGGGTTTATTTTATCTTTAAACGGAAGATCTACCATGAATCTACCGCTCGGTTGCCGTACTACACTAGCAGTAAAAATTGATTCTGCCTGTTTTTCTTCCTTTGATAAGATTTGTTTTTTAGGCAAATGTTCGATTTCCCAAAACCTAGGGAGAATGACCTCTAAAGGAGGTGAATGACTCGTTAAAAAACAACTGGTTCGTTCCGTAAGACTACCTACTTCGTCAACCTTTCCCATGACGACCCAGCCCAAGATAGTTTCAAGGGCTGAAGGCTGCCCTACCTGTCCAAGAACCCTGCCCTCCTTGAATATCTGTGCGAATAGCTCGCAACCAATAACCAGGTCCACAGGTCTAGATTTGAAATAAGATGGGTCGGCAAGTTTAAGGTTTTGCAAGTGTTTCCACTGATTATCGTTCAAAGAGAATGTAGGCATATTGGAACATTGTTGTGGAACCACAATTGCTTCGAAATTAAGTAAAGGAGTGACTTGTCCTTGTGGCTTAATGTGACATTGAACGAGCCCTTTGGAAGTGAAAGAAGACATCTGATTTAATCCGAATATTTCAGTGGTGTAACTTCGCCTAGGAAGATTAAGACGCTGAATACACTTTTCACTGATGAATCCTGTCTGCGATCCAGAATCAAGCAGTGCCCTTACAGGTTGAAAATTTCCGCAACCGTCCATAACATCTATTACGGCGGTGCATAAAAGAAAGGTACCTGAAGGTCCTGAGGCATTTAATGACACATGAAGATTATTGACAGGTGGTGTGTGAATGACAGGACTAGTATCTTGGCTTCCAGACTCTTGATTAGTTTCTAAGATATGAGTTAAAGTGTGGTGCCTTTTACTATTGCAAGTCCTGCATGAATATTTTGATTTGCACGTATCTACATTATGCAAGGGATGAAAACACGCTAGACATAATTTTTTCTGTTTGACGAAAGATAGGCGATCGATAGGTGAGAGATCAAGAAATGTTTGACATTTCGAAAGCACGTGACCTTGATTACACCGGAAACATTTTATTCCCGTACTCGAATTAGTTGAGGTGCCAGCCAGTCCTATAAAAGGCGAATTGGATTATTTATAGGTAGGCTTTTGCCCAAACTGATTTCGCATAGAATTTGAATTTTGATAGGTAGGCTTTTGCCCAGACTGACTTTGCATAGAATTTGATTTTTGATATATAGGCACCTTTTTGGGTGCTGTTGATTGAGGAAGTGATTCCAAAACTTTACATCTTTTTTCTAGAAATTGAAAAAGTGACTGAAAAGTGGGAATTTCGGTATTAGTATTGGCGTGACTCATTTCGAAATTTGAACGCGTTGGAATATCTAATTTTTCTAATAAAATGAAAAAAATAATAAAGTCCCAACTGTCAACGTCAAAGCTAAGTGATTTAAAAATTTCTAGGGATTCAGAAAAGGTGTCAATTAAATTACGTAATTCTTTAGCTGACTCGTTTTTTAAGGTGGAGTTCATAATTGAGCTTAAAGCATCATTTGCGAGGTCTCGCTTGTTTTGATATCTATTGACTAATTTGTCATAAGCAATTTTATAATTTTGATCAGATAAGCTAATCCCTGATATCAATTTTAAAGGCTCATCCTCGAGATATGAAAATAAATATTGAAGTTTTCGAAAGTTACTTAGACTTTGATTTTGATCTATAATGTTATTAAAAAGATCGAAAAAGCTTGGCCATAATTTTTTATCACCTCGGAATATGGGAATACCTAACTCTTTGAGTTTTGGAGTTTCAGATTCGTTTTGTCGAACATATGATCCCGAAAAAGATGGGGCCTCAACCGGAAATATTTTAGAGTAAACCCCCTTACACGCATAAAAATATTTACGAGCTTCTGAAAGGATCGCATCCTGCGTTTTAAACTCCTCGTCGTCCGTGTCGTCTATCAACATAATGACGTCATTATGCGCCAGCATGCATTTATCGAAGGTTTCATCCAAATCGGAATACCTCACTTGAAACTCGTTTCTCGCTCTTTCATCCTTTTCCGCAGTCTTTGACAACACATAACACTCGGTGATCGCAGATAAAAAACCCTTGCGTTTTTGTACGGCTTTTTTGACAGACATGATTTTACCTTTGAAATGACGAAATTGTCGGTAAATATACAATTAACGCTAAATTAATGCTTTTGAAATAGAAAAATGGCGAATTATCAAAAATATGCACTAATTTATCGCAATTGATGAAAATTGTTTTAAATATCGAAATGATATGGTACACCACTGAACTTTTGTTTTGTTTGTTTTGATTCCTACTCGCTTTTGTTTATACCACGCGGAGTAGACCCGTTACTATAGCAGCGGACCAAAACCAGGTACTGCGCCGACTTTCTCTCTCGGCGTTTCAAATACGATGATGCGAAAAATTCAAGGCCGCGTTCTTATTGCAAATAATTATTAATACCGTCGTATGGATTTATTATTTAAAAATAATTCGGCTCGAAAGGAACACTTTATGTTAGTCCACGGATAGAAAAAAACGCTAAATGCAGTGGACTGTAAATATTTTAATTAATGATAGCGCGAACAAACATAAATATTGATATGAAATTACGAAATAATCTAAACGTCCAGTCGGAAAAATATTGTGACACACAACGGTAATCAGACAAATGCACTCACCCCTTTTGCAGCCAAATTCTCCACTTCCAAGGGGCCCCTGATGGATCTAATGATGTCACCACGTAGCTGAAGGGTTGAAGTTTCTAGTTCTATGCTTCAGTACACAAAAATCGAGCACTTTCAGGTGTAGATATTTGAAAATTGTTGGAGAACGAAATTAACACGCCTTTCTCTGGGCGATTGACAAGGATCTCACTGGTTGTTGGTGCGCATGTCCAAATACGCGGAATGCGCTTTGTCCTTCATACAGTTGTGTGTTTTTAAAAATATATATAAACAACCGCGAAATTTAGCGGGAGCTAACATTGATTGCTTTTTAAAAATTGTTATTGAAATTTTCCGCCATCTTGGAATTTAAGATGTCGGAGAGAATTATCATATTTTGCGAAAATGTTTTAGTTTTTTTTATTTCTAGAGAAACACTTCTCTCCGGCATAAGGAGGTACAAATTAATAAAATCGGTGTAGTGGTTCTCACAAAATCGGATTTTGTTTTAACCAATCCTTGACAAATTATACGATTGCATTGCCAATCCTGTCTGCATTCATTTCTTTATAAATTCGTTATTATCGAACCGATTTTAGTTAAATAAAAAACATCATGGTGCAAGCTTTAAAGATCAATCAGTTTGCGCTATTTTTTTTTATTTCGCTAAAATGGGCTCAGTAATCATGAATTTATAAAGACTGAATGCAGACATGATTGATAAATGATAAAACAATGATTAAAACAAAATCAGGTTTTGTAAGAACCACTTAACCGATTTTATAACTTTGTACCTTGTTAGGCGGGAGAAAAGTAGTGCTTTTCTAAAGATGAAAAAAAAAACGAAAACATTTTTTTAAAATTAGAATAAACACGTCATTTTGAAGAATTAAGTATGATTCTGTCCGCCATCTTAAATTTTAAGATGGCGATTAGGTTTGATTATGATCTTTAAAAAGCAATCATGGATGTTTTTTATTTCATCAAAATCGGGTCAGTAGTAATGAATTTATAAGGAAATAAGTGCAGATATGATTGGCAAGGCAATCGTATAATGTTCAAAACAATGGTTGAAACAAAAATTTTTTTTTTTTAACCATCAAACCGATTTTGCTGGTTCGTACCTTGTTGTGCGTGGCAAGAATGCAGCTTTTTTACTGATTTAAATAAATAGTTAAAACAAGTTCGCAACACAAGAATAAACGAGCATCTTTGAAGGGTACAATTTAATTTCGTCCGCCATCTTGAATTTTCAGATGGCGGACAAAAAAATATATTTAGTCAAAACTTTACATAATTATCTGTCAAGTGCAGTTTGTCACATTAAAATCGATGGTATAGATCAAAAGTTTTAATGAAAAAAAAATTGTCTGGTTTTTTTTGGCCCACCGGTAAATCGTCGTTTTAATAAGATTTATATCTCAAGAACTAAAAGGGTTATTGTAATTTTTTTTAATAATAAAAACATTATAAAAATTTAAGATTTGCTAGAAAGAAATTAAGTGAATGTTTTTGGTTTTAATTTACCCTTGATTGATTGATGATGGCCTCGAATTTGAGAAGGAGTGTCTGTGTGAGGCCATAAATCCAAGATCGCGGCTTTTTTCATGTTTTTTGTTAAACTCTGGCCTATAACTTTCGGTAAATTAGTATTACAGAAACACTCTCAATAAATTTTATGTTTTAGAAACTGGCTTAAAATCTAACAAAATTGGTAAAAAAAAGTTTTTTCTTTGAAAAAGAATTATATCTTTGTTATTTTTAGGACATAAAGCTAGTTTCTTTAACATTATAATCGTTGTTCTCTTATAAACAAAAAACGTATTTACAGTTTTCCTCTAAAACTTATTTAGCGTAAGTTATAAGCAAAGGTTTTTAAGAAAATGGAAGATGTCATATAGGCCCTCCTACGTATTTTTAAGACAAACACTCGGCTACTTAAAATTAAGTGATCCATCCCCAATCGACCAAAGGTACCTAAACTTTCTTGATCCATTTTGAATTTTTATAATTTTTTTAATATTTATATATTAACAATATTTTTTTAGTTTTTAAGATACAAAGCTCATTAAAACGACAATAAAATTATTATTCTATTACAAACAAATCATAACCCATACAATTCTTCTGTTAAGTTGATTGGCAAAAGTTAAAAGCAAAAGTTTGCAAAAAAACCATGGAAAAAATCGCAATCTTAAAAATTAAGAGATCAATAACCAATCGATTGGGGGTAGTCTCAAACTTCCTCCCTTCTTATTCTTTTTTGGTAAAAAAAAGTTGCTATTTTTTAATATTTCCCTAAAAATAAATATCCTTGTCAGTTTTAAGATATAAAGCTAACTAAAACTAATTTTGCAAAAGTTATAAGCCAAAGTTTGTACAAATGCAAATAGCCGGTATAGATTTATGACGTCACACCGGCCCTCCCACTAAAATTGGAGGCAAACACAACCCGGTAACTTAAAATTGTGTTATCTATTACTAAACGGTCTAGCATAGTTTAAAAAAATCTTCCACAACTATCTTACGAAATACTATAGGCCTTAACTATTTAATAAAGATAATCATTTTTATTCTTCCAATGAGTTTGTCTCTTTCGCCAGTGGTAGCAAACACCTACGTGAAGTGGTTTGAGGACAATGCAACCCATACAGCAAGAATCAATACAAAAATATAACTACTATACATGGATGGACGAATTATTATATTGCCGGAGAATGACGAAAAACTGCAAAATTTTCTTAAAAGTCTTAATGGTATTTGAACAACAATTTGAACATGGAAATGGAAAAAGATTCGGCCTTACCTTTTTTAGTTGTTCTTAGCAAACAAATGCACAGAAACATTCAAACTCCTGTATACGTTCTCTCTAATTCAATTCCTTAAACCAAAATTCACGAGTGGTTAAGACGAAATATATGATCTAAATTTACAAGGCAGATGAAGCAAATGACACTGCACCCAGAAAAAGGCGTCTAGCGAATGCATTGCATTGGTCTAAAAGGCGCTTGACATGGATCAATAAACTTGCAGTTCCATGCAAGATTAGGGTTCCTGACATGACATCTATTGTATAAACAAACAAATATGTCTTATTCAGCAACACTAATCTTGGATGCAACTGCGGCCTTAAGGAACTGGCTATCATTTTCATGCACTTTTGAATTGCGTACCTTATCTCTCGAACTTGCGGCGTCTCGATGTAACAATTGAATAAAAAAAAACACTCAACTGCTAAATCTATTTGTACCTAGTAGTTACAAAATTGATAGGTATACCTATTATGTTAAATTAGTTTTGATGCCCAAAGCGCACTTACGAAATCATGCAGTTTTATATTTTCATGAACCAGGTTCTTGCTTTATTTTGTACTTAACTGCGGCTAGTAGGTATTTACAAGTTGATTTAGCAGTTGGGTGTTTTTTTATTATTTTTTTTTTTTTTACTTTTAGTTTTAACTCATTTTCAGCCTTATAGAAAGCACTATGTATTTACAGCAAATTCATAAAATGAAAAACATTGCACGTGTTTATCGTTGTTTGAATTTTACTTTTACTAGTAATTTATGAGTTACGCATAAAATGTTCCATACACCTGTAAGACAAACCAAAGAAGTATTAATTATTGAAGATCTATTGGATCAAGGAAATATGTGCTTAATTTAATGAGTGACACATACGCAATTCATTTAACTAAATCAAGTTACCTAATTATTACCTAAATCACGCATTTGTGTTAAACATTCAACTATGCCCAAAGGGTAAAAAGGTACCTTTCTACAAACATTGAGTGAATGTAGGGAAGGGGAGAGCAAAGGGGGTACTGGTAAAATGGTTTTGAAAAAAATCCTAAAGCGTGTGCAATTTTTAAAATCGCTCTATATTTGTGAAAGTTACAGCTAAAACTAATACTAATGAGGAGGGCGGGGAGGAATGAGGAAGAGGGAGGGGGAACTAGTAAAATAGTGTTAAAAAGAAATATCTTAAAGCCTGTGCAGAAAGAATTTTTGAAATCGCCCTATATTTGATAAAATTATGCGAATATGGTTTTTGGAGAGGATTGGCGGGAATGGTACGAGAGAAGATGGGTGGGAGCACATAGGACTACAAAGTAATTACAACATATTAGAGGACATTTGCAATGAATGATCAAAAGAATTACATTAAAATCGCCTGAAATTTGGTATTTTGTATATAATACCTTAAATCCTAAATCATGTAACAAAATGCGTCTGACGACCGCCATGTGGATTCCTGTTTAAAAAAATTGAGCCCATAGCACTTTTGGGATCAGTAGAAATTTAACAACCCTTTTTTGTTAAAATCGGTTCAGCCGTTTAGCCTCTAGCGCGGCACAAAGATACATACATACATCCTCGTACATACATATCCCAAGCGAAAAACATTACCTTTCCTTTCGCCGTGTTGCAGTTAGGTAAAAACAAGCTGTAAAGGAAACGAACACAAGGGTCAGACTGACATTTTAAGTCTAATCATTCTGTTGCTATGAAATTTTAAGTTTTTATTTAATATCTGTAAATATTTTTAGTAATAATGAAGAATTAACCACAGAAATCTACAACATTAAAAAGAACTTACAACAACAACTTGAGAAATTAATCAACTCAACGATCCCAAAAATTAAATACAAACCCACTGTAGGAAATTCTCAGAATAAAGGTTGGATGTTATTAACATTCCATATGTTCGAGGGGTTTCAGTAAACATAAAACGAATAGCCAAAAAGTTTAATATTGTCACTCTTTTATGATAACAGTAAAACAGTATTTTCGGCGGGAAATACGATGAAGAGTTTAGAACTAAAACAAACTAAGAATATCTCTAAAAACAAAATGCCATCTTTAGTTTAGAATAAAGAAACATAAGAAAGTAAATTAGGGGATATAAAAAAATTCGGTTTGGCGGATCACGCTTGCTCAAATGATTACAGGATTCAATGATTTAATGCCAAAGTTTTGACGAAAACGGAAGTTTATCAAAGCTGCATATATTATAATGCAGAACAAAAAAGTTTTCGATCAATCCAGTACGGACTTACTAAACATACCAAAACCACTCCTTATAAAAACAAGCGTCTTAGGATTAACAAACCGAACCTGATTGCACACCAAGTACCATAAGTAGTAGCATATGGGCCGATGGTTGAAAGGCAAAAGGTCATAAACGACACATTATTTGAAATAGAGTTTTAAGGGCCAAATTTTTTTTTCTGCGTCGAATAAGCTATTATTCAGGCTTCTACGATGATTTTTTTGTCGCTTAAGTCAATTGAAAAAAGAATGGATCCTGTTTTTTTTAACTAAGCGACAAAATATAGACACAATTTTGAAGAATGGTATTTGGAATATTCGACAAAATGAATAAATGTTGGTTAACTTGTTTTACCTTTCCATTTATTTTTCAAAACTGGTAGTTATTTTATTATTCTATAAGCTAATTCTTATGCTCATGTCGCTTGAGCTACGCCTCTTTGCAGGTTTCAGCTACCAACGTGGCGCTTATCCTATTTTTGTAAACTTGCATTGTATTTACAATAACGTACTCAACCCGAATTCCGTCACTTTGTAGAAATGTTTTGAATGATTAAGCTAATACTACAATGGAATTCCAAAAAAATACTTTTATCAGTTCACCTATATATTGTCACAAATAGGGGGGCCGGGGCTGGTTAATTGGTATTGCCCGGTCGTTAATTACCAGCCACTACCTTACAACCCCAATACTATTCGTTATTAACAATTTGTTTAAATGATACCGCGCCGGTCGAATTGATCTAACGGAGTTATTTCGATTCGAGCCGACGGAGATCTTTGTTTAAAAACTAAGGGTTGCAGATTAAATAACACCTGTAGGGGGTCAAAAGATGAATTATAAAGCTAAAAACCGATAACTGATACAACAAAGGTTGGTGAGTTGGCTATGGGGGCGACACCCGGACTTACCTGGAAACAACAGGATTTGCGGCCGGCTGGTTATCTAGGAACCCCAGTTCACGCCCAAATTATCGTCAGTCGATTACGTCACTCGATGTGGCCGCCCGCACTCACTCGGTCTTAACGTTCGTTATAGGGAAAAAAGCCGAAACTTTAGTTCCGCGAGGCGACGCCTCGCCCCACGGTATTTAGTTCTCCCGAGTCCCTGTCAGAAAAAAGCCAGGAAATATGCATTGCCCGCGAATTTATAAACTATTTCTGCTAAATTGCAATAATAGTTATTGACGTCAATCGATTTATATCGACTTATAGGTTGTCCCAAAAAGTTAATAAATATGTTAATAATAATTATTAAGTTCCTTCTTGATTATTTGGGAAATATTGGTTTGACTTTATGTTAAGCGCCCTTCGTGACATCCCCCCCCCCTTTACTTAAAAATCGCCCCCGATTTTGCCTCCATCGTTGGCCGTGGGTGTTGCCTCCTTTTAGCCAACAATTCTTAAATATGAAAAAAAAAAAATTTTGGTCACCTTAGTATACTACTTAAAAATTTGAACTATTATTACCTTACTTTTTACATTTCATTTTTGACTTATAAATTTCTATACTTATTTTTTCTACCTCTCCCACATGTTGTTGTTTACACGTTAACTTAATTAAATGCCCTATACCTTAAGATATTGTATACACTACCCCTCGCGTAAATTAAGTCACCCGCTTCTCGTATCTCAGTTAGATATTCGGGCTCTTCTTACTATTTGCATCTCATTCTGTCCCGTACTTTTCTTCTATAACTTTGTTTTTCTTCCACTCAGATTCGTTGAGTGAAGAAAAAAAAATATTCTATCCATTTCTCATTCCTCTTACTGTCTTAGTTTGGGATTTCTTATGGATGATATTCGTGCGATTATTGTGCTTTGTAGCACCTTTCGTAAAAACTCTGTCCATATCTATTCTGTCCCGTACTTGTCTTCTATAACTTTGTTTTCTTCCACTCAGATTCGTTGAGTGAAGAAAAAAATATTCTATCCATTTCTCATCCCTCTTACTGTCTTAGTTTGGAACTTCTTATGGATGATATTCGCATGATTGTTGTGCTTTGTAGCATCTTTCATGTAATCTCTGTCCATGTCTATTCTGTCCCGTACTTGTCTTCAGTAGAGCCCCTTGTATCCGTTTTGGTAGTTGGCTCTCTACTCTATATTATATTTGTTTATTTGCTTTTACGATTCTGATCACCCTAATCTATGTGTGGTGTTATTTGTCCCTTCCATACCAAGGTTTACTAAGGCTCGGACTCCCCTCAAGGGTTTGCCTGCTGTTTTCGTTACCCTTTATTCGGGAGCTTGCTCTATTCTTGCAGCACGTTTTCGATGGTCATGGTAGGCTTTCTACCATTGTTACCGTCGATTTTTCCTTTTAAGTCTTTCTTCGCTCTGTGACTACTCCTCTCATCTTTATTAATCTTATTTGCCGTAGTCTTGATGGCTATCATCATATTGCTGGTTTTTGTTTCCATGTTCATTTTTATCGATCTGGTATCTCTGTTTTCTTTTTGCCAAATAATTCGTTGTCTTTTCCAAGAGAAAAATTTATGTTGTAACCTTGAATTTACCACTGCTGTCTTAACTTCTTAATTTCGTGTCTTTTAATTATCTTGACCCTCGGGTTTTCGACTTTCTTATGTAAGTAGACCAAAATTAATGCGCGAGTATCGGCCCTCGTGCCACTCGCGTTTTCTGTTATATTCTATTCCATTTTTGACAGGTTGGGTTTGATTTCCCTTCCTGTCCTTTATTTATGTCATTTGCTCTTGTTCAGCGCTGTCGCCCGTGAGCCTGCTTTACCTAGTTTATTTGACGCGTTTCCCCGTCGTGGGGTATTTTGTTTTCTTCCCTTCCTTTCTGTGTACTTATTGGCTGTACACGAAAGAAAATCTTCTGCCACCTTACGCTTGGCCACGCTCCACTTCTGCACTGTCCTCCAAATACCTAACTTCATACATTTAGGGTCCCCCCTTTATTCAATCTTAAAAAACCCAATAACAACTTATTTTTTATCTAATCCTAAGGACAACTTGTGGGAGGTACTACCCTTGTATGTTTGGCCTACTGTTTTACCCCCGTGTCAGGCAAGAAATAAAACTAAAGGAAAGCATCTTCTTTTCTCGTTTTCATTTTGCCCCCATTTTTTTGCCTAAAATTGCCCTAGTGGTTTTTTTTTGCCTATATTATTTTCTTTTCCGTAGTCTACCTCGTCTTCAGTTTACGACCTTCGATCGAGCTGCGGCTGTTTAGGTTGACCATTTTGTTTTGTTGGTCATCCTTTTTTCTTCTATTCTAATTATATTTAGAACCTTACATTTTATTTTCTTTAGTTTTATTTTTATTCTTATCGTTAGGTTAGTAGTTAGTAGTAGTAGTGGTGGGGAGACCATTTTTGGTCTAACGACTAGGCACACGGCGCGCCCTTTTCGCAAACCCCGATTTGTCCGTACATGATATATCAAACAGATGCACGTGCCCCTTAGGATGCAAGTTTTCTTTCTCTAAGAGGACTTAATTTTGCCTGACTCCTCTGTCGAGGGCAGGGATCTTTATACTGCGTAGCAAGTATACACAGTGGACCCACGCTTTTACACCCCTTCCGAAAGGTGGTCCTGCTACATGTTAGACTTGCATCTATCTAACATGGCTATCGTCCCAGCAGAACTTGGTTATAGACGATAGACTTCTTTCCTTTTCAGCGCAACAGTCGTGGTCGTCGTGAGTTGACTACTGTAGGAGATTTATGCTGGCGCCGTTCCTGGTTCCGACTATATATAGCACTTATAGCAGGCTCCTGGGTTATTATCCCTGGTTCCTCGGCTGGCTGCGTGTCGGCTCCTGGACTACACCTGCGTATATTCTCGATGTTCAATGTCGACTTATATTTTTTGCGTGCATCGCATCGCATGCTTATTCGATGACGGCTGTTGAACGCTGAAAAGGAACTCGGCGACAGGGCGACAGATTTTTTTTTTGTTTTTGCATCGTTCGAGACGCGAGGTTAGGTTTTTCTTAAATTTTATTTTTATTCCTAATTAAACAAAAATTTTTATTTATTTATTTACATTTGCCCCCTATTATTTTGCCTAAAATTTCCCTAGTGTTTTTTTTTTGCCTATATTATTTTCTTTTTCGTAGCCTACCTCGCCTTCAGTTTACGACCTTCAATCGAGCTGCGGCTGTTTAGGTTGACCATTTTGTTTTGTTGGTCACCCTTTTTTTTTTCGTTCTATTCTAATTATATTTAGAACCTTAAATTTGATTTTGCTTTAGTTTTATTTTTAATCTTATCGTTAGGTTAGGTTTTTCTTAAATTTTATTTTTATTCCTTCTTACACAAAATTTTTCCAAATTTCTTACATTTTTATTTTTAAATATTAATTATTTTTAGTATCTATTTAATTTCTATTATTTTTCAGACCATTGCTGTTTTACTCTTCGTTTCGTGGAATGTATCTGAAAAATAAAAGAAAAATGTCATTTTGGTGGTTTGGGTTGTTTTCTGTTTGTTAATGTGTTTTCTAAAATATGGCGTCCCATATTGAAATCTACTTACTCCATTTCAACTCATCCCAGACCACTAAAATAACGTATCTCTCTACCTACCTCTATTTCTATGTCTTATCTCTATTCTTTTTGTTAGATATCTGGACATCTTACCTCTTCTTTCCTATTGCCTAACTTATTCTTCTTATTGTATTTTACCCTTCTATCTTATTCTTTACTGCTTAAATATCACCTATAATACTAACTAGACACCTATTTAACTTTTCAGGATCAGTCTTTTAACAAACATTGTTTTGAACAACCCTACTTAAATATTAATCAGATAAAAATTTTGTTTAATTTCTTTTTTCTCTCTCTCTTTTTTCTAACTAGTACCCTCAACCTTTTTACTTTGAATTCTCTAGGCGCCTTTCTCACATTTCCACGCCAATAACCTTGGTCTCTTCGCCACCTTCAATACTTCAGTAGGTCCTTTTAATCATTTTTACGCTCAATTTTACTGCATCACTATCTTTTCTTGTTCTATCCTTTAAGACATAACACATGCATTGCATCCATCAAACTGAATTCATTACAGTTAAACCTAGTGCCTCTCGATAATTTTTTCCCGGACTTTTATTATCTCAATCTCAATGTGTGTGTTGAGTTCACTTACAAGAAATGGTTAATTTTTAAGAGTCAGACTCATTACAGAAGAATCACGTAGTGCCCAATTTTGGTAACGCATACCATTTCAGCCTTCCTACTACTTAAATTTATCAGCACTTGGAGTACCCCCTTTTTGGCGAGCATCCACAACTTACTGTTACAACCTCTGTGTCTCTAGCGCCTATTGCGATGAATCACTCTCATATTACAGAAGAATCACGTAGTGCCCAATTTTGGTAACGCATACCATTTCAGCCTTCCTACTACTTCAATTTATCAGCACTTGGAGTACCCCCTTTTTGGCGAGCATCCACAACTTACTGTTACAACCTCTGTGTCTCTAGCGCCTATTGCGATGAATCACTCTCACAAAGACCCTTTGGCCTTCTAATAACACAGTACTCTTCTTAAAAAACGCATTTCTTTTAACCAAGTCAAACTCATAACACGAGATCACGGAGTTGCCATTTCGGTGCACTCGATTAAGCAGAACTCCTACCCGAGAAAAGATTTCGATCTCTTCTCAGTTCCAATTTCAATTATAAAGTCCTTTTGATGGACACCCCTCTATACTTCTTCTTCTTTCTCGCCCTTTGCATCGATTTACTTTCCGATGGCCCATTTCGCCTTTCTTCTTTCTTCTTCCTCAAACCAACTTTCTTACTATGTTCACAATAACAATATCTGTTGGGTACTTTACCGTATAATAATCAAACTTTTACATTTCATAATGGTTTCTAATATCTTTTTTCAGAATAGTTTTAACTTATATTTAGATGACTTTTCCTAAATCTTTTTATCCAACCAAATACGCATCATTTAATTACTTTATTTACTGATTCTGAAAAACTGCTTCATTAGCGTACTATTAGTAGTTAGATTTTTTCTTCCTATTTACTCTCTCCAAAACCTATTTAATTATTATTATTCTTATCTAGCAAGTATTTCTTTCTACCACTTCATTACGGCGACAACCTTTTTCCTTTTATTTTATAAAACTCTTCTTCAATTTATTTCATCAATATTTATCTAAAATACCTACTTACTTAATAGTTTATACATCTCTTTCCAAATTCAAGCACGGAAAAATAATAGAAATTAAAGTTCTTAAGTTTATAATAAACGCACACCGCGTGAAAATGTATTTTCCTTAAAAACTACCTGAACATGTTTTTATTTTTCCATCTCACTTTCTTTTGTCAGCCACCCTATTAGACTCATTCACATCGGTTCAATACGGTCAGTAACCGACCCCGTCAATAATATCAGTAATTAAGAATGTTTTTTATTCATAACTGTTTTTTAACTTTATTTTGACTAAATAAACCTTTGTTGTGTAGGTCATGTATTTTTTTTAGAATTGACATAAACAATATCTGTGGCGTTTACCCATGCCTTTGCTAATTCTATCAAATTCATAACGAGGTTAATTATAATAAAAATATTTGCAAGCCTAGGGGTTTTTCGTTTGTGACCTGCCAGTTATTATATACTTTAATAATTTTATTTAAGTAAAAATACGTGCTAAATGCAATCCGAGAAACGACTGCTATTATTAAATTTAAAATCACTTATTTGTAGTCTTGTCAGTATGTCTGTATTTCGTACAACTCAAAAACTATTTGCCCGATTCTACTCAAATGAATTTTTTTTCTGCAATACTTGGGGAACAACTGTCATACGGAAACTAACATACTACTGTTAATTTCTCCTCCCATCCAAAGTTCCGCTACTGCCTGCCGTAGACTATATTTCGTGGAGTTACTCCTTACATTACCTGCTGTACAGGTGCCTCGGCGGCAATTCTGGCATCTTACCGGACGCCTGCTTTCTCCTTTCAGGATGAATGTGTCCCTTCCTGTATCTTTGCATCTTGCCTTAGCCCTTTTTTCGGTGGTGCCCATTCTCTAGCTGTTGCTATTCCCTTTATTTCGTCCACTTCCTTTCTGGATGCGTGTACCTACTATTTTTTGACACCACCTAAGGCCTTCCTTGCATTGGTCCAAATGACTTTTAACCTCTTATGGTAGAACACCACTGGGTTCTTGTTTATTGATCCCAGACTTTGCGTCCTGTATTATTTTAAAATCTTCTGTATTTAAAATATCTTTGGCTAGCTGCGGCGAAACTTTTGCCACTGCTTCAACTCAATTTTTTGCAATAAGCGTCCCGATTTTTCCTCGGGAATTCCTTCTTTCCTCCTAAATTTCTTCAGTTGCTTGGAAACGTTCCTTTTGGGCTCCTTGTAGCTTACATTTGCTTTGTCGGGCCGAGTTCTCCCCGTTTCTCGTCCACCTCTTCTTCTTCTTCTTAAGTTCCGTTTTTCCCTCTGTACACTTTTTTCTGCAACACTCCGTTTGCTTTCTCCGCCTTATTAGCCTAGTTTACGTGCTCGTCAGCGTTGCTTTTCAAGTTCCTAATATCCTTTAGAACTCCTTTATAACTTCTGCAACATTGGCTCTTTTTCTTCTAAATTCTTCTTACTCCCATTATTAAATACATAACATCCCTTTTTCACCGGAATTCGTGTTTTAGTCAACACGTCTGTCCTTCAGGACTCCTCTAAATTATCCTTCTTCTTCCTATTTAATCGTTAAACTCCATTTTCCTTCGGAGTTCACGTTTACGTTACGACGTCCGACACGTCTGTTCTGCCCCATAGGCCTCCCTTTTCTTCTTTAGTTTCGCTTCCTGAGACCCTAATATCCTTCAGGACTCCTCTAAGTTATCCTTCTCTCTTCCTGTTTAATCGTTAAACTCCATTTTCCTTCGGAGTTCACGTTTACGTCACGACGTCCTACACGTCTGTTCTGCCCGATAAGCCTCCTTTTTCTTCTTTAATTTGGCTTCCCGAGACCCTAATTTCCTTCAGGACTCCTCTAAATTATCCTTCTCTCTCTTCCTATTTAATCGTTAAACTCCAGTTTCCTTCGGAGTTCACATTTACGTCACGACGTCCTACACGTCTGTTCTGCCCCATAGGCCTCCTTTTTCTTCTTTAATTTGGCTTCCTGAGACCCTAATTTCCTTCAGGACTCCTCTAAATTATCCTTCTCTCTCTTCCTATTTAACCGTTAAACTCCAGTTTCCTTCGGAGTTCACGTTTACGTCACGACGTCCTACACCTGTTCTGCCCCATAGGTCTCCTTTTTCTTCTTTAATTTGGCTTCCTGAGACCCTAATTTCCTTCAGGACTCCTCTAAATTATCCTTCTCTCTCTCCCTATTTAATCTTTAAACTCCAGTTTCCTTCGGAGTTCACATTTACGTCACGACGTCCTGTAATTCTTTTCTGCCCAATTGGCCTACTTTATCCCTTTTTCTTCAAATTTACTTTTCTTTACTTACTGAGTCCCTGATTTCCTCTAGAACTACTTTTGCGTTTTTTTTACCTCAGCCGTTCTTCTTTTCAGAGTATTATTTTTGTCCGTGGTCCTTACTTTCCTTAAGGTCTTAATTTCCTACTTTTTATCAACTACCTATGTGGGTATTTGCTTCTTCTAAAATATTGCCCGCCTTTTACCTATCAACAGAAAGTATTTACTTTAGCATATAAAACTACTTTATGATGAGTTTCAGATATCTCGATAGATAATATATGGCTACCCAAGATCCACACTAAACGCATACACTGCAACTACTTTAAATATGTACCTGTAGGTTCAATTGGTTTGAAAAACCACATGTATGTTTTTACTTTTTTAGCCCCACTTCTCAATGTCTAAAAGGGCTTTTTTTTCAGTTCAACTCGCTGTAAAGACTCATTACTCAATCTTTGTAACAGCTGTGGGCAACAATTATTTGTAACAAACAAAACTTTTTTTTTTGCTTAATTCGCATAAAAAACTAATTTTTGACTTTTTAATAACAAAAATTGTTATCTTTTCAGTTTATTAATCAGCTGTTAGTAGCGCTATATTCAGCCTATCTATGTGTCTTTGAGTTAATTTTTTCCGCAAAATTAAAGATGCATCAACTTATCTTTCACGCTTCCTAAAAAAAAAATTATCCCACATTGTGTTAGTCCTTTGGCCTGGTGAATCTCGCCTTGGTCGCTACTGAATTTTTCTTTTTGTGTAACCCAAATTTTCCTAGCAATTATTTTTATTTTTTCGTTATTTTGGGACACTTTTTGCAAAATCTCATTTTATGTCTTTTACTTTGTTGAAATATTTTCCTTTAGAACCACAAATTTTTAGTCTCTTGCCAATTTACGACCTACTAGATGTTTGTCTTATTAACTTGCTGGTGCTCAAAAAGGTGTTTATTAGTTATAATAATTTTTATTCACGCTTCTTTTAGGTGCCTCTCAAAAACAAAAACTGTTTAACCTTACATATAATGCCGTGACCTATAATATCTTTCGGCTTTTTTTTTACCAAAAAAAAAATATTACTCTTATAAGTTCTAGTTTATTTCCTAAAAATTTCCCAAAAAGCGAAAATATGTTATATCGCGGCCTGACCTGGGTATTTGCACGGTTTCACAATTTTTTGTAACCACCTTAGACGCTACTGATTTTTGCGTGTTACCAACTCTTTTGACAGCTATTTTATTTTTGTCGTTTCGAGGGTCTACCTCTGTCTAGTTTTTAATTTATTTTAGACCTCGTTGAACAATTTTTGTTTATTTTTTCCCAATTTATTGCCTACTAGAGGTTTGTTTTATTATTTCCAATAAAACAGCTCCGCTCTTTCTGTTGCTCTATTTTTGTTTAGCAACTTCAATCCTCTCCGTATTGGATTGACTAAGGGAGAATCAAAGAAAAAAAACCAAAGAAATTTGTTTCTTTTTTGGAATTTTTTATATTAATTTAGGGCTAAAATATACTTTTTGTTTGTGCTATTTGTGCTAGAACTCCTCATCTTCGGTATTCCCCCTAGTTGATTAATTAAGAAAAAAAACCACAAAAGACAAAAAAACAATATCTAGACTTTTTCTCTTGATAAAAGCCAAAAGTAATCAATTTTGCTCTATGTTCGTGTGCTTCGTGCGTAAAACTTCCCCAACTCCAATATTTTCTTCAATTGACTGACCAAAAAAAACACAAAGAACCAATAACTATCTAAACTTTTTCTGTTGATTAAAGAAAAAAATAATTAACTTTGCTCTAGGCTCGTACGCTTTGTGCGTAAAACTCCCCAACTCCAATATTCTCTCCAGTTGACTGATCGAGGAGAACAAAAATCAAAGAACAATTAAATATCTAACCTTTTTCTGTTGATTAACGAAAAAAATTAATTAATTTTGCTCTAGGCTCGTACGCTTTGTGCGTAAAACTACCCAACTCCAATATTCTCTTCAATTGACTAACCAAGAAAAAAAATCAAAGGACAATTAAATATCTAAACTTTTTCTGTTGATTAAAGAAAAAAATAATTAACTTTTCTAGGCTCGTGTGCTTTGTGCGTGAAACTCCCCAACTACAATATTTTCTGCCAATGGCTGACTAAGAGAGAAGTCAAAGAAAAACAACTTTTTTGGAATTTTTGTATTTTGACTTTTGTTTGTGTTATACGTACTATAACTCCAACTTAAATATTCTCCCTAGTTGATTGACTAATAAAAAAACAACGAAAAAACAAATATCTAGACTTTTAATGTTGATTAAAGGATAAAAATAATGAATTTTGCTCTGGGTTTGTGTGCTTTGTGCGTAAAACTCCAAACTGCAATATTTTCTCGAAAAGACAGCTTTTTTGGAATTTTTATATTAATAAAAGACTAAAATATTGGATTTTGCTTTTTCAAAGGTTGCTTTTTAAAGCAATGGCCCTTTCGTCTGGGTCGATAACCTTTAAAAATAGTACAGCATTGATTTTTTGAATTCGTAACGTTATTGTAACCAGATCGCTTTTTTTCGTTTTAATAATTACCTACTAATATTATTTATGCAATCGGTTGGGTATTTCCTTTGGTACTTTATTTACCAAATCATACTTTCTTTTCCTATTTTATAAAGTCAGTAGCGTCGTGGGATTAAAATTTTTTCGAAAAATATTATTATTATATTTTTTTTTTTTCACCAAAAAACACGCTGTTTACGCTTTTGCCGTCTCTTTTCTAAATTTTTCCCTATCACTGGTTTAATAATGGCTCAATTGAATTTCTGTGTTTTTAACCTAACCTATGTGACTACCTCTCTTACGTAGAGTATATTCGATTTATGGCTCTTTTTTTCGGTCTGACCACCACTTTTTGTCACCGTACTTAACCTGGCTGCCAATTTTTGACAGTTTTCGTGCGTTTAGCCTAATAAGCCCCGGGCTTTACCAATTTTGTTAACTTTGTTGAACTTTATTGCTATTCTACCTACGTCTGACTACCAACTTCGTCAGGTGGACCTCTAAACTACCCTGCAATCAACGCGACTATTTTTATCAAGTCTTTTGCCTAACCAGCGTGGTTTTTGTGATAAGAACAAAATATCTTCACGGCGCCCTGGTCAGGGTTATTGGATAGTTCGTTATCCTGGCCCAAATAGCTCCAAATATTCTTTCTCAAGTTGCCCTAAAAATACGTCTCTCGGATACACTTGGTTTTTGGTCTGTGCCTTTTGTGAATTTTCCCCCGCGGTTGGATTACCCAACTCGATCTCTTGCTAAGAAATATCTGGCGTTACGGGCCTTCAATATTAAGTTTGATCGGTATCCCGTCCTCAAAAAAATGCGGGATCAATTTTTCGTTTTTTTCTTTTCGCATCCCTAACTCTCTTCCCTGGTTTCCTTCGTGGCATACGAACAACCCACCCTTCTTACTGCGAAAAGATACCGCCTCGTCCCCAGGATTCACTATCGTTTTAGTATTCTGATTCCTGACGAACTTTGGTACGCTCTCTTTTCGCCGCAGTAAGGATGAATCCTATCCCACTTTTAATTTAAATATACACGATCAAAATTTTCTCTCGCCTGTGGTCCTCCTTTCGAAAGTTATCAGGCCGAAAGTAATTTTGATCACCCTGTATACAAATGTAAGAATAGAACTTCGCATGCACGCGCCTGAAAACCCCGGGTCTGTCGAGTAAGCGAAAAAACCGTCTGTTATTTGTTTGTCACTGCTTGTTTTTATTATGTGGCTTTACGAGCCGCCTTAATATTTTTTAATTTATTTTTTTAAAGCTATTTGTGCGACACAAAAACAAATTATTAGTCACTAGGATGGTGCCCTTGGCCAACTACCTTGCTCTTTTTTTCTTTAATCCCCGCTAGTTGTTGAATTGCGAAAAAAAATAATTTTGGACTACGTATATTTAAGAAAACTAAAAAAACCCCACTTTCTAATTGACTTTTTCCCTTACAAATTTTAACCCCTGCGTCCCTTTGTATTTTAAACTCGGCTTGCCTCCACCATGTCACGAATTGGGGGGGCCTGCGGCTGGTTACAGGTATTGCCCGGTCGTTAATTACCAGCCACTACCTTACAACCCCAATACTATTCGTTATTAACAATTTGTTTAAATGATACCGCGCCGGTCGAATTGATCTAACGGAGTTATTTCGATTCGAGCCGACGGAGATCTTTGTTTAAACACTAAGGGATGCAGATTAAATAACACCTGTAGGGGGTTAAAAGATGTATTATAAAACTAAGAACCGATAACTGATACAACAAAGGTTGGTGAGTTGGCTATAGGGGCGACACCCGGACTTGGCCGCCCGCACTCACTCGGTCTTAACGTTCGTTATAGGGAAAAAAGCCGAAACTTTAGTTCCGCGAGGCGACGCCTCGCCCCGCGGTATTTAGTTCTCCCGAGTCCCTGTCAGAAAAAAGCCCGGAAATATGCATTGCCCGCGAATTTATAAACTATTTCTGCCAAATTGCAATAATAGTTATTGACGTCAATCGATTTATATCGACTTATAGGTTGTCCCAAAAAGTTAATAAATATGTTAATAATAATTATTAAGTCCCTTTTTAATTATTTGGGAAATATTGGTTTGACTTTATGTTAAGCGCCCTTCGTGACAATATCTTGCAACACTGTGAGCAAGATGTGCATAGATGAAAGTGTTCCGAAAATGTATGTATGGCTTCGGTAGTTTAATGTTTAGAATGTTTGCCTAGAGAGCAGAGATCCCGGGTTCGAGTCTCGGCCGAAGCAGAAAACTTTTTTCTTATTTTCCTTTCTTTAATTTCACTTGTTGAAGTTTTAGGTCCTTGCATTATTTGCAATTTGGTATTTGACTGTGCGCAAATTTCAGCTGTATTGTTTAAAAGGAAGCTGCGCGCGAAAGTGTGGAAGCGGAACGTCGCATTTTATTAAGTCGCATTTTATTAAGCCACTTGCATGTACTCATTACTTTATTTTATTATTACCTAATATATTATTTGTATTTTTTACTAAACTAATGTCCGTAGATAAGTTTTTAACCAAAATTTTCTTCCCTTTTATGATTATTTTCAATAAAAAAGAGGTGGCGGGGTTTGGGTTACAAAAAAGCATTGAGTCGGAAATCCGACAGGGCACATTTGATCATATTTGCTTAACCCCAAATTTCGAGCTAGTTTCTTTGAAAATGTATTTTATATTCAAGGTGTCGGAATTTAGACTATGGGGCTATGACGGCTTTCCGATTATTTTATGTTTATAAAAAATACAGTGAGCAACAGTTTTTTTAAAGGTCAATTTTTTCCATATCAACAACCATCTAAAGACAAAAAATCTAAGATGATAAAACCTACAATAAATCAAATCGCGTTATGATTTTTAAATTTGCTGGATTATGAAGGAGGCTGTCTCTTACGAAAATTACCTACCTATCCAGAATTTCTGCTTCAAATATTCTGTTTACTGTAAGAAATAAATACAAGGCTCCATCCTACTAAAAAATATTAATTATCATTTCGAATACCATAGTTATAGGTTAAGCGAATTTTGAGTTATGTTACAGTCAGACGGATAGACCGATAGATACTCTTAGAACAGTTATACTGACACACAGACAGGAAGAATTTATGTAAGCAAAGTTAATTAGTACAATGAAAGTCAGTTGTATTTGTTATAGATTGTTTTTAGCATCCATTTTATCATATGACGGAATTCAGGTCAAAACTATGTCGGAGTTCAGTTAAGCAGCATGACGGAATTAGAAATTTCGGATTTCTACCTTTTTTTATTTATTAAAAAATATAGTTAGATTTAAATTCTGAAAAGAAAATCCAACGTTTAGCTAAATGTCTGAAGTTTCAGCACAAGTAAAAATAATTCAATATATCAACACATAGAACATTGTATATCATCTCAAAAGTCAGTCCATGAATACTAAGGGGCTTAAGGTGACGGAATTTGGGTCGACTACGGTACCTTATAGATTTACAAAAAATAGAAATTATTTTAAGTTATCCATCACTACCATTATTTAGAAGTTAGGAGGTTGAAATATTTAACCTGCGAACCTGCAATCAAAGCTGGGGTTTAAAACGTTTTTGCTGGTAACCAATAATTAATGCCAAAATAGTTGAAGTGTTTTGTCTGAATGGTTACATTCAATGATAGAAGGTTAAAACATTTTGAGTGATAACCAGTGAATAATGTAATGGTGCCTATAAAATAAGTTAATTAATAATATGACACAAGGAAAGTCACATAAGTAGAGTCTAGTAATGTGAATTGTTGACAATTTAAAGGACCTGCAAACAAAGAAGATATATATATATATATATATATATATATATATATATAAATATATAAATATATATAAATATATATAAATATATAAAAATATATATATATATATATATATATATATATATATACAAGAAGCGAAAAACTGTCACTCAAAGCATTGTTTATATGGGAAATAAAATATGACGTCACCCTGGACATTGAGAAAATTATTGTGTAGCTCTGTTTGATGACGTAATTGTTTTAAACATAAAAAAATAATGTACTGTAAAATAAGGGGGGCAATATACTCGTATATAGGTATACTGTGGTCATTAATAATTATCCATTTTTAAATAATAATAATTGTAAATTGCACAACTTTTTTCTCAGTGTAATAGGACTGAATTACTGTCTTTAGGTTTTGTCGCTTCTTGTTGATATATCTTCTGGGCTGCAAATCTGTTATTTGTGTTATAGAGGGTGTCCAAAGTAAGGACACTCATCGTAAAGGCAATGCTTGACGATGAGTGACCTTAGTCCAAAGAGTGTAAAATCACCACTGTATTATATAAAGGGCCATAAAAGTAAATAGAAACCACCAATGATTTGGGAAAATTATACATTTTAGATACTTCCATTTTTATTTACAAAAGCGGGTTAGAAAAATGCAGTATGCGCACTAAAATGCATCTCTATTATTATTGGTTACTGAGTATAACCAATAAAATTGATAATCCAGTATACTTTAAATGACCAAAGTTGTAGAGTTCGTCTTATTTCCAAAATATGGTTTGCAGATAAAGAGAAGAACTGGTTAAGAAAATAACATTTTTTGTTGCATAATGCAAACATATTTGGTGCAGTTATAAAGAAATCCTTTGTTAAAAACTTTCTAATTTTTTTATTAAAAACTTACTAACAATAAAATATGTTTGTGGTATACCTTATAAA
Source organism: Aspidapion aeneum (assembly GCA_963576565.1). Taxonomy (NCBI): domain Eukaryota; kingdom Metazoa; phylum Arthropoda; class Insecta; order Coleoptera; family Brentidae; genus Aspidapion; species Aspidapion aeneum. The sequence goes on from OY755038.1 coordinate 58,339,736, forward strand.
TATCTAACGCTGGACGCTTCAAAATTTTTCCTTTATAAATTATAGGACTGTTATCAGCCTATAAGATCCTGATAATTATCCTAGCCCAATAATTTCTCATTAGTCCGTGACTAAATTTAGGCGAATCCACATACGGGATACCTTTCCTGGAGGGTAATAAATTTTGGAAGCTGCCTACACGTTTTCTGTTCCATTTATGCGTTGCTGAAAATTAAGGATTATCGAGCAATTTGTCTAATTTAGGAAAAGGGGCTGGCAGAATTAACTTCGGCATTTAACAAATAGTTTTTTATATTTCTTATTGTTTATTGATATCTATATATTTTTGCTTATGTATACCAATTTCTTAAAATATTTTATAACATGCAAGAATAAGCAAAGTTTCGTAAAGCCCCCACTATTTGGTGTGTAAAGTGGCAGGGCTGGAGTGGGAACCAATATTACACACGTCGGAGTCTCGTAATATGGAGTAGGCCGGTCGAGCTTTGCTCAGCGCGCTTTGTCCACGGTCCGTAAATAAACCGGTTGTCTGGTAACTTGGCAGCCTATGACGCGGCAATATGCCTACTCCACGATCAATAAAGAGAGACCCATACAAAATCAAATAATTTAAAAATTTATGATAAAAATTCCAACAGTTTTATAAATATCAGATTCAGGACCAGATTATAAATACTTTTCCTAAAATAATTCGACATTTTTGTTCATATTAATTTAACTTTTTTCGCGGAACACTGCAATATTAATTTTTTTTGTGGATAGGAGGTAATTAAAATGAGTTTTTGTGAGAAATTTTATTAAAAAAATTAAAAGAAAGAAAACTAAAATGATTTTAAGTCAATGGCAGTAAGGGAACATTCATAAATTACATAACACAAGGATTTTGGATCCCGCTTCTTAACGCATTTCAAGAAAAATTATAATAAAAATACATTGACTGTAACGCCAATATTCCTTATCTTCTACTTGAGTATTATACAGGGTGTTCCAAGTTGAGTGTCCACCATTGCTAACTTTTTTATTATTAAAGATAGAAAAAAGTTTAAATTGGTAAACTAGTAGAATTTTTGATGCTCTTTAAGATGCTTTCAAATAAAAAAATCGAACATTGAGTTTTCGAGTTTTTTCAAAAAACAAAAATATAATTTTAAAAAATTCTTCCAGTGTGCCAATCTAAATTTTTTTCTATTTTTAATATTAACAAAGTTAGCAATATGGTGGATTTTTAACTTGGAACACGGTGGACTTTTAACTTAAAACACCCAGTATATAATTTAAGAATGGTCCTGATCAGTTTTGTTTTTAAATCATGTTGCAAGTAACAAAAAATTAAACCTCTAATTATAGAATAGTTACAAAATAGTTTCCTTTAATAGTTTCTTTAACTTTTTTACTATTTTTCGAGTCTCATCAGTCCCTGTATCATCAAGCTTTCGTTTCATTATAGATTCATTTTGTTTTTGGTATTTATAAATTTAATTCTTATACTTAATACAAATAAATTTACCAATTTATATGGAATAGAAATTTTTTCAAATATAAATTTAGTGGATCGCTTCACAATATTTGTTTTAATAAATTTAAAAATGGCACCATTCAATTTTATGAACCATTTGTCCATTTTGTTAACATCTTCTTTCCATGATGGTGAAGGCTTAGTTAAGCCTCCAAAAGAAAGTATTTGCACCCAAGATAGCATGGCATATGAATGTATGGTGATTTGTTCATTTTCATTTGTTAGCAACCAAGTTCAGGGAACTCATTGTGATGCTTTCGTGCTAAAATCCTGCAATATAAACTAAACAATCTTTTTCTACAAATTCTTTTAGTTAGTCTTAAATACCCTGATATTCCCTTAAATACAAAAAAAACGCATCAGGTGACGCTGCATTTAAAACCGGTGCAAATCCATGGCCCATCACGTGCGTTTTATGAATCGGGGTGGGCATGCATTGGTGGAAACAGGGTATAATAAATTTATAAAAAGCACAGAACAGGTATAAACACTACGTACAAGACGACAAGACCCAAAATGTACAAAGTTTCCTGGCAAAAGACGAAATTACGCTATAAACAGCGTTTGACTGCTGATTGCTAGGAAAACTGTGACGTAGCTCTGACGTCACGGCCGTCATGACACCGAGTTACCAGACAACCGGTTTATTTACGGACCGTGCGCTTCGTCACATTAAAGGTGAATTCATAAAGGCAGTTAAGGTTCAGTTGTAGGCGACTTTGAAGCTTGAGGTTGGAATATTAGAACTAAGCATTAATAAACTCAATTGGAAGTTTTATTTTGATTGGTCTGCTAATACATTTTGATTGATTGACATTAATACAACTTTTCAAGTGAACCTTAACTGAACATTCAATAAGTTGATATTCAACTTGAGAACTTCTAACCTCAACCTTCAACCTCACCTCCTCTTACGAATTCCGCGTAAATGTCTGTAAAAGTATCTGCCTTAACGAAACATGCATTTTTAAGGGCCGGTTTCTCAATGGCGGGCTATCCCTGGGGAAAACTAACTCTAGAACGTGAGTTCAGGGGTTAAGTAGTGAAATTTCCTTATGGATAGAGGGTTAAGTAAGCAATCCCTTGATTTATCAAATATCTAAAACAAGGTTCAACTCGTTAGCCTCTCATAAAAGCGCGGGTTGGCGTAAGCCCGAGGTTTTCTTGGTAGAAAAACCCACCCCAAATGAAGCGCTGACTTTCGCTTGTGCTTACACATGCACTCTGATTGCGATTAAATTGACGCGGCGCGTTTATGATCATGGCGCGGCACTCTGCGCGCAAATGTAATGGGCGCAAGCCATAAAAGCACGATCCAGTCAATCCTTGACGTTTCCGGTATAGTCGCAATCAGAACACACAATAACGCAGTGGTTTTTTTTAAACGAAATCAAAAGAAATGGATCCATGACGGATCTGAAACCTTTCTAGCTAGCCTATTAGCACACTTTAAGTGAAGCGATCATATGTTAGCCTTGAAAACAGATTTTTGTAAATATCTCAGAAACTAAAGCTCTCATGAAGTTTGTTATAATACAAATTATTGAGCAAAATGTAGTCGACCATATTCCGAAAACCGAATATTGATGCGATGCTTCGTTAAAAAGTTATCATTTTTTTTATTTTTTTATTGTCAAAAAACTCAACAAAATTAGCATTAAGGGATTTTGACCGAAATCTAATCCGCTCGTTAGAGTGTGGAACGCTATTTCACCTACATTTTTATCAAACTCGGTTTAGCGGTTTAGAAGCTATCTTGTTGCGGAGAGACATACACACACACACAGACATCACGACGATATTACCAAAGTTTACACAATTGAATTATAAGTTGCTGCACTTGTTAAAAATCAATGGAAATATAGAGATCAAACGCGTGCCGACGTAGGCTGTCGCTAATCGTAACTGGAAAACAGGTGTGCGATTCGGTGTTTGTTGTCGGTCGCCGGCTTAAAGATCCACCAGCCAGAAACTCGCTGCAAAATGCAGCAACTTATATTTTAATTGTGTAAACTTTGATATTGCTAAGATAGGTCAAAATACACCCAAATATCACATTTTCGGCGCTATCTGAAAAAAAATAATACCTTCTTTAGCCACTGCTGCGAGGGCTAGAAAGGAAAAAATTATAAATTAAATTAATTTAATGGTTTTTAAATTATATACAGGGTTGGACGTACGGCACAGGGGGATAACGGATATACAGGGTCTCTTAATTGCCATGGGTCACTATTGCTATCTCGGTAACTATAAAAACTACAAGGTTGTTCGAATCAGATAAAATAAGTAGGTTTTGGGGGACATTAAAAATCTAATTTCACATTTTAAGAAAAACTATTATATCCCGAGTTATGGGGGTTTTTCGAAAAAATGCACAAATTTATTTTATTAAATATCTCAAAAAGTATAGTTTTTACAAAAAAATCGTGAAAGAATTTTTTAAAGAATTTTTGACGTTCTTCAATTTGGTATTTTTTAAAAAAATTTGCTACGACTAGTTTTCGAGATATTACCAAATAACTTAAATTTTTTAGGTACGGACCTGTACTTTTTATTCTATTTTTTAAAATAATTTTTTTTAATGATTTTAACGATGTATCACATATCTACATTTATTTGTACTTTAATGCTAAAAAGATGTTATTTAAGTTTTTTGGCACTTTTACCGTTTTATCATAGGTGGCTTGGACAGCAAAAAAAAATTGCTTATAAAAACCGTATGATGCGTAATACAGCTGTTAAATTTAGTTTAAACCAACATGGCAGCTTATTTCAATAATGAAAAATTAGATTTAAGACAAACAAAATAATTGGCTGTTTTATAAACAAACAGACTGATGGGTTTAATTTAAAAAAACTGATTACTAACTTTTAAAACATTTAAACTTTTTACTGGTTATTTAAATTTAACTTATTTAAAAATATTTAATTTTAATGTAACACGTTTTTTTAAAATAAAACAGCATACTTATCCAAATGCTGAAAATGTCCACCATTTTGTTGCAAGCAGAGATGCGCCCTTTTCGTTATTTTATTTTGGATTTTGCTCAGAATCATAGGGTTGTTTTATAAACGTTGTTTTTGATAAGACCCCATATGGAAAAATCCAGAGGAGTAATGTCCGGTGACCTGGGGGGCCAACGTATTGGTTCGTTATTTCCGATCCGCTGATATGGTTTGAAATTATTCAAAAACCTGGTACAACGACAATCCATGTGGCCGGGTGCACCATCGTGCTGGTAGTACTCAAAATTCACTCGAACATCTAAAGGCAGATCATCCAAAAAATATTGTAATGTAGTTAGAAAATTGTAATAGGTTAATCCGATGAGAGTTTCTTAGAAGAAAAAACATTTATCTCGAATCTTTCTTGAAATGCCGTTTCTCTTTGAAAATGCTCATTTTCTTGTGTCCACCGATAATGCAAGTTCCTGTTGTACCATCCATTATTGCAAAAACGGACCATAATTTATTTTCAAATAGCAATATCACGTTTCCGACGTCTTAGTCACCAAATTAAATTTAACAGATGTATTACGCAGCATAGGTTTTGTTGATAAGCGATTGTTTTTTTTTGCTGTCCAAGCCACCTATGATAAAACGGTAAATGTGCCAAAGAACTTCAATGCTTTTTTTTTAGCATTAAAATACAAATATATATGGCCATGTAATACATCGTTAAAATCATAAAAAAAAGTTATTTTAAAAAATGGAATAAAAAATACAGGTCCGTATCTAAAAACAATAACTTAATGGTAATATCTCGAAAACTAGACGTATTAAATTTTCTTAAAAAATGCCATATTGAAGAACGTCAAAAATACAAAAAAAAATACGATTTTTTTTGTAAAAACTATACTTTTTGAGATATTTAATAAAATAGATTTAAGCAATTTTTCGAAAATCCCCTGTAGCTCGGGATATAATAGGATGATTCTACCAAAAGTGAACTATATGGATATCATTTTTGGTCATTGCCTTTAAATAACAGTACAGCACAGTAAATAATTTTGTTTTTTTAAATTTATGTAACTAATTAGGTGTAAGCTAAGAAACATTTATTTTTCCGAATTTTAGGAATTATTGCATCAAAATTCCAGAGGGATGAGTGCCAGAGGAATGAGTTTTTAATGGTGTTCCAATTTAAATCGAAATCTATTTAGAATACTTAACTTAAGTTTTATATAAACAAAGTTCCTATACTTATAATTTTAAAACAATCAACAAAAAAATTATACTATTGATATCAGTCGAATATTTACTTACCAGAGGAATGATAGCTGAAGCGTTCCTTTTTGATTTCTCCGAAAAAAACTAATTTTCTGCCGAAAATAAAAAGATCTATAACTTAAACCAAACTAAAGTTGACATTATCTGTCACAACATGTCACCCTCACAAGTAAATTAGATATCCAGGGCCGTATCTTTTTCTAGACATTAACCGGTGGTATTCACAAATATTGTGTTAATAAAAATGGAGTACTTTTAAAATTGTAAAATTTTCCGGAGAAGATGTAAATTCGGATTTTCAAAAATATCACTGCAAACTTAAGTTTTATCAATTTTTTGATAAATAGTTAAGACCTGGTTAAATATTATTTATTAGGATATTTTTTTCAATCTGAGTTTTTAATATTTGGTTTGGGACTACACCAGAAGAATGAGGTATTTGCTTTGTAATAAAAAAAATTATAAATTTTTTTTATACATTAACCTCAAATGCTCCATAAAGAAAACATTTCGTTTTACATCTTATAACTAAAACTATGCTTCATTTGCAGTCTGTGTTTGAAAAATATGCATTCCCACTCCACAGCACCATTTTTGTAGAATCATCCAATAGTTTTTTTTAAATGTGAAACCAGATTTTTAATCTTCCCCAAAACCTGCTCATTTGATCTAATTTGAACAACCTTGTAGTTATTATAGTTACCGTTACCGAGATAGCAATAGTGACCCATGGCAATTAAGTATATCTCCCCTTGAACCATTAAAATAAAAATATTTAGATGTACAGTAAATGGGCAAGTATTGTTTATTACAGTTTTGATAATCACAGGGTATTCTATATTAAATGCAACTCCCCTTTTTCTCCTTTAATATACATGCTAAAAAAGATGGTTACGCCAAAGTTGTCAAAAATTATCAGAAAGGTCAATTTTTGGCAGGTAAATGTTTGCTTTAATTAATGCTTTAATGCGTTTTCTATCTGATTTTAAAAATAAGTATTTTTTGAGCCGATTTCACCGAACTCCTTTCTTTTTTTTATAGCAAGAAGGCTACAACTATATTCAGATTCAATAACTTGGTATTTGACAACACATGACAAGCCTTTACAAAACAAACATAATTATTTTAAAATGCAATTATCATAATTATACATAAAGCTCGTTTTTATTTATTCAGTTCTGGGAATATTCGATATTTTAAGAGTTTATGTGGAATGTAAACATTTTTGTAATAGCTGTTTTAGTTTATAAATATCAATAAATATTACATTGCTATCTTATTTTAAAAACAATTTAAATATAATACCCATCTAACTTTACAACTAACAACAATTATAACATCGTGATTGCTTCATAAATTTTAGAATTCTAAGCCCATTTAAAAATTATAGGAGGTACTGCGGTCGCAGTACAGACAACATACATTTTTAAAATCAGAAAAAAAGGCGGATTTAAAAATAAAATAAAATATATAGGGTGTTTTGACAATTTTGGCGTACATATTCCAAAAGATAGTAAAAAGTTACAGGACTTCTCTTCTGAACAATTTTTTGTAGCATTCATAATAAACGAAAAACGGCTCTGGAACGAAATAGCGATGTACAAAATAGCGACGTTCAAAATAGCGAGTAATGAAATAGCGACTATCAAAATAGCGATGTAATGAAAGAGCGACCATCAAAATAGCGATGTATCAAAATAGCGTTTGTAACAAAACAGCGACATATCAAAATAGCGATGTATCAAAATAGCGACAATCAAAATAGCGATATATTAAAATAGCGACAATCAAAATAGCGATGTATCAAAATAGCGATGTATCAAAATAGCGATGTATCAAAATAGCGATGTATCAAAATAGCGATGTATGAAAATGGCGATGTATTAAAATACCGAATCAAACCAAACCGAATCAAATCAATCCAAACCGAAAAGAACCGAAATGCGCTATTATATCCTATTTTGACTATACCAGCTTATTAAAAAAAAACCTGATTCTTTTCCGGGATCCTAGAGGGTGTGAATCCGAACCGAACCGAACCGAACCGATCTGAACCGAATTCGGTTCGGATTCATACTCTCTAGGATTTCGGAAAAGAAGTCTGGAAATTTTTTTTTTTTAAATATACTGGTTCGGTTCGGTTCGGTTTAGTTTGGGTCGGTTCGGTTCGGTTCGGATTCACACCCCTTAGGATCCCGGGAAAGAAGTCAGGAAAGTTTTTTTTTTGGAAACATTTCTTAGAAAGAAACGCTTTAGTCGAGCTATATGCCAAAACGGAACCGAAATATCGCTACTTTGATAGTCGCTATTTTGTTACATCGCTCTTTTGATAGTCACTATTTTGTTTCATCGCTATTTTGATAGTCGCTATTTTGTTACATCGCTATTTTGATAGTCGCTATTTTGTTACATCGCTTTTTTGTTACATCGCTATTTCATTACAATAGCTATTTTGTTATATCGCTATTTTGTTACATCGCTATTTTGATTGTCGCTATTTTGATACCGCTATTTTAATAATCGCTATTTCGTTCCAGAGCCACGAAAAACGGGGGTTGTAACACCCTGTATCTATATACAGGGTGTTCAATAACATAATTTTAGTGTTGGATTCCTTAAGTGATTTAAAGACAAAATTTTCATTTGAACATAGGTCCTCAAAAGCCTTGTTTTTGTGTTAAAATTTCTCTTTCTTTTTGGTTTTTTTGTTTATAGATCGTGCAGTTTTTGAGATTTAGTTAAAATTTGGCACGTATATTAGGTTATAGGCACTATACTGTTAGATATGTCAAAGAATAGTACAAATCTACACAGTGATACTTTTTCAGGGATCATGTCGCATTTTCCCCTGGATTTTTTTTCGTTGTAAGCCACTGGTACCCAGAAGTAGGTAGTTTAATAGAAGAAGTAAGTAAAATCCTTGTTTCATTAGCAAATTTTTTTGTTTCCTGGAATTTTTTGCATCTTTAACCGTTTTAGAGAAAATCGCTGTTGCATCAAAGGCTGCTATCATAAAATAAAAAAAATGCTCCAATGTGGTCTGGAAGCTATATCAAAATATGCAAATTAAATAAAACTTACTCGGTATGCCTAATTGTGTGTTAGTTAGTTATAGGCACACTAAATACACATGCCAAATTTGAGCTAAATATCTCAAAAACTGTGACAGCTATAAAAAAAAAAAACAAAATTTTATCACCCTGTATCTCGAAAACTAAGCGTTTGTGGACCTATGTTTATATGAACTTTTTATCTTGAAATCATTCAAGAAAATTAATATTAAAATTATGTTACTGAATTTTGAAGCACCCTGTATAAGTATACACTAAACTCTGCTTACGCCACTGACTGTATATAAGTAAAACAATATGATCCGAAAAACCGTTTATAAACCGTTTACACTAAATTCCTTTGATGAATCGCTAGTTTATCGACTTGAATTTGATGTATATTAACCTAAATTAAGCTAACGTTCTGTGTGATGAAGATAACCAGTTAAGCACAATTGATAATTTATTACAATATTATGAATTAACCAATTACCCTTATCACCAACACGACTTAAAATTTTAATAGCAACTGGAGTAAACACAAATCGATCCTTTCGGTTTTTATAATACTTATATAAATGCCTAGTGTGCTGGACCATTGGACAGTGCCGTACCGAGAAAAAATATCGGGCGGGGGGCGGGGGAGGATAAGAAGTTTTAAATATAATTTTGAAAAATTTGCGTTTTGTGTTGGGAATTGGGGCACGAAATGTCTATTCTTTTTACAAAAAAGTCTGATAAAACTTTTATCAATTTTGCACCCTGTCACTTGTCTCTCTTTCTCAATATTAATGTTAATCCTGGATTAAAATATATAAACAGAGTATAAAGAATCAAATACCATCCCTAATATGTATTGATATTAAAGAAATAGTCCATGTTGGGTGAAAAATCTTAATTTAAAATTGAATTATGGTTTTTTTTCAATATCTCGAAAAGCAAACGTACAGAAATTTAATCAAACGCCGAATTACAATATATATGGTGTTACACTTGTTTTTCTATTCTGCCATAAAAAAGATATATACAGGGTGTCCCAACGAAAAGGCACCTCCCCCAATATTTTGCATAGGCAAATTGGGTCTAGTGATACCTTGTTTTGAAGGCCTCTTAAATGTCTTTACAACCCTGTAAACATTTCAAAAATCTATTCAGTTTTTGAGATAATTGGCTTAAAACTTTTAAATTTAACATGGACTGAAAAAATAAAAATTTAATCAGAATTTTATATTTTTCGGATTTAATTTTTTTTTAATCATTCCATGTTAAATTTGAAAGCAAATACTTCAATTCTTCAGCAAGAGAACTTCAAAACAAGGTATACTAGACTCACTTTCCTTAATCAAAATATAGGGGTAAAGTATACTCCTCGAAGATGGTGCATGCTACAAAAATTTCAAGATAGCCAAAATGTGTCCACCCCGCAAACAAAATCGACGTGTTCGAAGGTTTCTCCAAAGTCGCACGAAAAATACCGGAAAACACCTCTGTTACCTTTTAGTTGGGACACCCTGTATTTTAATGACTTGTATAGGGCTAATTAAAAAAAATAGCGCCAACCATTCATAACAACCAATTATTCTAGATATTTCTATTTTTTGTTGAACAACATAAGTTTTGAATCATTGTGTATTACTACGTTACTTTAATTAATTAGAAAAAAATGATGCCTTGATTTTAGCATATGCCTAATTATAGACGGTTTTCTCAAAAGCTAAAGAATTTATTCAAGTGCAAAACTATTTACCTACTACGTAGGTTCATTCAATACCTACCCAATTCAAAAAACAAATAAAAAAATGTAATAGTTTTTGGGGTTTTGATTATAAAAAATCAAAAAAGGGTTTAAAAGTTCGTGAATTTTTTTAATTTAATTATTTTCGTTAAACTTATCCAATAGTGAATTTTTTTATTTATAAAAAGGATCAAAATAGAACTAAATAAATTTTTTTATTAAACTAGCAAACATATTGCCTAATTACTAAAAATACATGGTTTTATAAAAAAAGACTATGAATAAATTCCCCTAAAGGTAGTAAATTTTGGTGGTTAGGTCTTTTTTGGCACAAACTTATTTTGACTATTTTTGAAAATATATTTTTTAACGATCCCAATAGCCTTTCACGGACGGCGAAAAATTAAATCAACCCAGCATACTTTTTTAGTCAAATTTATATTTTTCAAGCAAAAATTTATCATTGACTGGGCAAAAATCAAGTCCAAAAACACGAAAAAAATGAAACTAATTTCAGCTGTTCCTCAAATCTGGGATTAATTTCGCAGTCAAGGCACAGTGTGGATAATTTATATACACTATGGTCAAGGCAAGTAAAATTATTTAAAACACAACTGTTTATGAATAAAATTATTGGTGTTATTAGGCAATAGACATTTTTTTTGGGAATTAAAAAACATATTTCGAAACATGAGTGACATTTAGAGGACAAAAATATTTTGCCACTCACTTTGCACAGATATATCTACAAAATACGCTTAAGATTTTTTTTAAATAGAATACATAATCAAACTTTAGTGTTTTCATAAATAAAACTCCAATTCTGCCATAAAAAAATGCGAATTGCCCATACTACTACTTTATCACTACTAAATATTTTATTATTTTTGAGTCCCAACTATATGTCATTGGACAATACCAAATACCATAAATCAGTCGAGTTAATGTGCAAACTTAAAGCAGGTAAAAATAAAATGAAGAGGACTGTATTGATTTGATTTTTGTTGTTACGGCACTTTTACTGTGTAGTAAAATAAACAAGATGTTATTTTGCAATTCTACAACACTGTAGGTATAATGGAACAACGTACGAGAATCACATTTTAGTGTTGACTGAAACCACTAATTCTTATTTCTTTAAACTACGAAATATTAAACTATTATTTTAAATGTAGGTACCGTTATTCTGAATTGCAACGTGACGTGACCTTATATGTGGCAAATTATTGGTAAAACTGATAGTAGAATAAGTTTGTAGGGTACTTCGAGAAAATGCTCCAAAAAGGGTATATTTTTTTATATTTGGCATGGTAGTAGCAAACACCAAAAGGTAAATTCTCATTCAAGAATCCCCGATTTTCCGCCTTCAGAATCCAAGATGGCAGCTGCCAAAGTGTAGCAAAAAAAATGAAATCCCTGCTTTACGAGAAATTAAATTAATTTTGATAAATTTACTTTAAGTGAGACCTACTTAATTTCAAAATTTAAAAAAATTGACACCAGGGGGTCGATTTTTGTAGATTAGACCTCCGATCGTTTTTAGCCAGCTAAAATTTTTAGTCATATAAAATTGGGCTGCATTGAGTTCAACTAGAACTGGCAAAATATCGTGGAAGGTTTCTGCTCAATATTTTGAACCAAAAAGGCAAAACAACCTTAGATATTAGTAAACACAACATTCTAGAGCTAATTTTCTTACGAATTTCATTCTATGAAGGAAACAAAAACCGTTTTCCGACACGAATTGTACGCCGAATTTATTTCTCAGTGTTCATACAAGTCAGTGATCGCGAGCCGCAGTGTTGTCAGTGCAGCTTGGTAGAATTCTTTCACTTATTTCAGAAAATCGAGTTCGCCGTGATTGTGAAGTAAGTGTCATATACTTTGACAGACAAGTATGAAGGAATTTCACAATAAACAAATAGGATTTTTTTAAAATTATATTACTAGTTCTAAAAAAATGATAAGTTGATTTCTCACACGTGCGGATATGGTGTTCCATGGGGCAAATCACTATTCCAGAGAGGGGCTCCATTTCTTTTAACTACGCCCCTCACAAAAGACAAGAGGATTTGGATAGCAGACTTGGATAACCTGTGGTTCTACACGGTCTCGAAGCCTCACCTATAAAATCTCCTGATGATATAAGAAGAGAAACATAGTATATATAGTTTTCCATCCCAGAGACGGGCTCCATCCACTACCTATAGTTAGTATACAAAGTTAAAATCATCATAAAAATTCAAAATAATGGATATGTATAGCAGGCTTAGGGAACATCCTTAAATTATGTAACACAAAAATTCAGGATTTTTAATCCCCCCTCGTAACGCATTTTCAAAAAAAAACACAGTAAAAAAACATTGTGTGTAACGCAAAGCCAAACCTCCCTCCCTTGAGTGTTACATAATTTAAGGATATAGGACCTTATAAGGAATATAACTGGGTCAATTTTTTTGAGGGGCTTAAATCAAATTTGGTAATAAAACATTTAAATAATATTGTGCTCTTTGGGTGGTTACATCGTTCAATTTTTAATAGGTGCTTATTTTGATATTTTAATTTGGCAGGGTTATCCTAGTTACACTCTCTGATTATAAGTACTTATAGCTTTTTTAACTATAGACTATAGCAACCCCCACAACTAAAATCACTATTTATTGCTACAAGCCTGTGACATAGGTACCTATCCATTTTTTGTATTTTTTTGAATTTAACTTTGCATACGGATACTACCCATCAAGAATCATTGTTTCGACAGTGCTAGAATAAATTATTGTTTACTTTTATAATAATTTATAAGGGGACACACCTATTCAAATTTTTTTTGTTAATAAATTATTTACAAACCTTATGCAGTTGGTTCTTTTTTTAACTTTTATTGGGTCACTGAATAATGACTACCTATCCAGTCCTTTATATTAAATCAAAAACTTTTTTGATTATAATAGAAAAAAAAACTTTATTTTATTTTACATTTTTTGTAACATTTGAGTTAAAATAAGTTCTAATAAAAAATTATTTGAAATAATTTTTTTCTAAAACATTTTCCTTGAACGAAAAGTTGTTTAAAACCATTTTCTTTAAATGGAAATTTGTTCGAACAAACTTCTAATTGAAGAAAATGTTTTTAAACAATTTTCTGTATGAAGAAAATTTTATTGAATGATTATTAAAATATTTTTTTTAAATAAAAAGTTAATGAATTATTGATTTAGAATCTTAATAAGGTACTTTATTTTTTTTATGTGTTTTTGGTGATTATAATATGGGTACCTATAAGCTCACACTAGGTACTATAGTTATAGTGTACATGTGAGCTAATATAACTAAAAACTGAAATATATTTTATTCAACTTCAGACTCAATTACCTTTCGTTTGATACCACACAACCCATGTTTTGACTTAAACTCTAATTTTTGAAATCCACCCCCACCCTTTTTTTTAAACTAAAATGTATTTTGTTTAACTCCAGACTCAATTACCTTTTGTTTGAGATCACACACTACATATTTTCACTTAAACTCTAATTTTTGAAATTTGCTCCCACCTTTTTTTTTTAAACTTAAATTTATTTTGTTTAACTACAGACTTATTACTTTTGGTATCACACACGCCATATACCGTTTTACGAGCCCTTTTATTTATCTTGTGATCAGTGGATTTTGTTCATTTTTAAATGGGACCATCCCTACCCAAGACCCACCACCTCAAATTTCATTAAAATCGGGCAAGCGGTTTTTGAGTTATACGCGTTGGTCGTTACAGACAGACGGCGCGACAAAAAACTTTTAAAATCATCTGAAACACAAAGATATATAAACATTTTTGAAATCGGAGCAACTTTGTTTTTCTCGAAAAAATTAGGATCACCATCATAGCTCACACTACTATAGTATACTAGTAGTGTGAACTAAAATAATTTTTAGAATTAAGATTTTACAGTTTTTGTAACATTTGAGTAAAAATATGTTAAAATGGAAAATTCTTCGAAATCATTTTCCTTGTATGGAAATTTCTCCAAAAACATTATTGATTTAGAAATTTCATAAGGTACTTTATTTTTTTTAATTAAAATACTGACTAGTGCTTTATTAAAAAAAAAACAACTTTGTGATTTTGGAGATTATAGAAAAATAGTTTTTAAAATTAGGATTTTACATTTTTTAGAACATTATTATTATAACATAGGGGCATGCTTGAAGCATTTTTTGACATTTAAGTAAAAATATGTATGTAGTAGTTATTTTTGTTAACCCTCATAAAAAAAGTGGGTTGCAGAAATATCTTTTAAATTAATTTTATTGTTTAAATAAAAAATTGTACGAAATCATTTAGTCCTAAACATTTTCTTTGAACAGAAATTTGTTCAAAAACATTTTCAAGAAAATTTTATTATATAATTATCCTGGAGAACTGAACAAAAAATGTTCTGTAAAACATGTACTCAAAATATGTAGCAGGCACATAGATAGCTTTTCTTTCTGGGGGGATACTCCCATATAGAAAGTGCTGTGCTGTTATTCCATGACGGCGCATGATGTTTTGGACAGGGTAGGCAGAAATGCTCGCCGGAGGCAAATCCACTGAATACAGAACATTTTAGTGGTAATGTGTCCAATTTTTGTCCAAGACACTAAAATTTCATGATAAACACTTGTTCAAGAAGGGGGGAAATGTCCCCCAGTGCCTTCCCTTATCTATGTGCCTGGTACCTATTTCTCACAAACTATTATCAAACCGAACTTCACTTCATATATTGTTCAACTGTTTTTGTTTGTGGAAATGTAATCACTTTACGCACTTTACTTATTAATAATATTATTTTTGATAATAATTATTAAATATTTGATAATACATTGTATTCAATTTCACATTCACATAGTTACATTACTATAACAGAATGAGAGATTTGGGTGGCATCTACTGGTCTGTGCTGGTCTTGAAGGATGTTTATTTGTCTGCAACAAGTTTTTTATTTGGACCAACATAGCAGATGATAGGGATTGCTTGCAACCTTGAGAAGTTTATCTTTGTTGCCTTGTAGACACATAAGTAACCTGTAACAAAAAAAATCCTATATTAAAAACCAATAATTTTTAAGAAGATGCAAATTTTCTAGCTCTAAGTATTTTTGAAAAGCCTGCCTTTAGAAATATTTCCAAGTGAAAAAAAACCATTTTTTTGGCAAAGGGTGCCCAAAGGGGCTTGTTAGCGAAATACTAGACAACACTAGACCAATACTTACGTTTGAACATACGGCCCAACAGCTAAACAACCAAAACTATCGAACGTTGAACATAAATAATAAAAACATTAAATTCCTAACCCACTTTATGCAGAACACCCAGACAAATCAAATCAAATCAAATCAAATTTATTTATTGCAGAAAGCCTATAGCTGTACAATATTTTCCCTATAGCTAAAAACTTAAAACTAATTTTTTACAACAATCCATAATTTTAGACATAATGTTATTTTTTTTCTTAAATAGTAAAGTTGGAAAAAAGGTTTATATTTTCAGTTATATCTTTTAGTGAATAGTGTACTGATTCTAGCAAATAATTTTTCAAAGCAAAATTAAATTTGTTTACATTTAAATCTTTTATATTATTTGGTAGTCTATTGTAAATAGTTTTTCCTAGATGAAAAACGGAGTTCCTGGTAAGTGCCGACAGTGGCCTTTCAGTATGCAAGTGATTTTTTGTCCTTGTATTATATTGATGTAATTCACATCTTTTTTGAAAGAATCCCTTCTGGGTGTAACTGTGAATCAATGTTAGAGATTCATATAAAATAAGATCAAAAAATGTAAGAATTTTTAAGGATTTAAAATATGAGTGGCAGGATGTTAAATTAGAGATCTTTGCTATGAGGCGAATTGCCCTTTTTTGTAGTGAAACAACTAGCTGCATTCTATAATTTGCAGAGTAGCCCCAAAATGGAATGCAATATCGTGCATATGACTCAAACAAAGAGTGGTAGACCTCAATTGCAGATTCTTGATTTAGGGTCTTCCTTGTAACTTTTATTGCATAAAGGCTTGATGCTAATTTTTTTAATGTGTTGTTATATTGTGTCACCCATGATAGTTTATGATCAACAGTTACACCCAAAAATTTATATTCTTCAACATTTTGGATAGCTTGGCCCTCTATTTGAAGATTTAGTTTTGTTCCAAGTTATACTAGTGTCATCTGCAAAAAACGTAAAAATACCTTGAATAGGAAGATCTGAAAGGTCATCAAGGAAGAGAAGAAAAAGAATGGGACCCAGAACAGATCCCTGAGGTACACCGCAAGTTATTGAAGCAAGAGAAGATCCAATTATCCCACCTCTGTCCCTTACTGTCGTAATTTGTCTTCTATTTACAAGATAGGACATAAACCATTGCAAGACCCTGCCACGAAAGCCATAAAATTCCATTTTCTGCAGCAGTGTACTGTGATCTACACAATCAAAGGCTTTTGCGAGATCACAGAACACCGATGCTACAAAAGACTTATCCAATTTTGAGTAAACTTCATTTAGGAAGTTGAAAATAGCATCTTTAGTGCCTTTTTTATTTTGAAAGCCAAATTGTTTTTTGGAAGGAAGTTTGATTTTTTCAAAGTAAGATAACATTCTAGATTTTACTATTTTTTCAAAAATCTTTGATATAACTGGTAAGAGGGAAATGGGCCTATAGTTTGCCGGATCTGTTAGGTCTCCCCCTTTTGGTAAAGGCACCACTATTGCAGTTTTCAGGTCGTTTGGAAAGTAGCCTTCATTAAAAGATTCATTTATGATGTAACTTAGAGCTTCGCAACAGTTTTCAGGAAATTCCTTAATAATTTTAACAGATAAGCCATCTATACCATGAGAGTTTTTGTTCTTTAGTTCTTTTATTGTTTTTATCACCTCTTCAGTCGAGGTGGGCAAAAATACAAAGCTATTTATTTCATTAATTCTTTTCTTTTTTAGTAAGTTATTAGGATATAGACAAAATTTTCTCTATAAGAACACCAAGCTTATTTTTTGTTGTGAATTGCAGACTGGCGGGCCCTAGATGACGTAGTAACAAGCACAGTAGGCCAAATCAGATATCCAATGCAATTTTTCTTGGTAAAACTAGATATTACCAAAACTAATTTTTTTTAAAAGAATGGAATGAATGTATGTTTATACGCCAAGGAAGTAGCTTAGGGGAGGGAGGGTAAGCCCTGTATCAAAATTAGCCCCCTTCAAACGAAATGAACATAATCTATCAGGGGCGCTGACCAAGTCCACAAATAACATGCGGACTAGGCCTTCCTGCTCTGTTTTTTCTAGAATTTTAGTAACATAATTAAGTCTCATTATAAAAAAATAAGCTCCCCTAAAAAAAGAAAACATTATTTTACTTTAATTGCTGTTTTTGTAGTTTAATAATAATATACAAATAGATTCCTACAAAAGGATAACTGCCTGTATTTCTATGAAAAGGGGTAAAGTAAGAGATTCCCCTCCCCCCATAACCAGCCCCCTCACAACCAACCTACCATAATCTGCCCTCCGTCCGATATCATAAGGACTGAAGATTTTTATTTAATGATATGACGTAACTTTTTAAAACTCACTTTTGCATTTGGGTAGGGAAATGTGTCCACGATCAGACATAACAGGTATTTCCTAAATAAACCAGATCACGTTTTTATTTTCCATAAGTAAAGGCTCAACGAAATCTTTATGGTGAAATATAAAAGATAGATCAGACTGTCCTCTTCTCATACAAAAAATGTTTTTAAAAAGAAGACAAAATTCTGTGCCGTTGTGGAACATGAGTTCCAAAGACAAGAGTTGCAACAATGTTTTAAGAAACTTGTAGAACTTAAATATGTATTTCAAACTTATGTATGTACTATGTTTTACTTAGTACACAGTTTTTTTTTGTACTGAATTTCTAATTCACATCGGATCATATAAAAAATTTTATTTATACAAGGTGTTTAAGTAATTGTAAGTCAAAAAGTTTATATAAACATAGACACGCAAACGCTTAGTTTTCGAGATACAGGGTGTTAAAATTTCATATATTTTTTAGTTTTTGTTTATAGCTCGTGCAGTTTTTGAGATATGCAGCTCAAATTTAACACATATATTTCGCTGTTGTCATTTCACTATAAGACATGCCAAACGATAGTAAAAATCTAGAAGGTTATACTTTTTCAGGGCTCATGTCACCTTTTTCCTGGGATATTTTTTGTTGTAAGCCACTGGTAGATTTTAAAACAAGAAATAAAGTCATTGTTTCGTTTGCAAACTTTTTTGTTTCTTGCAATTTTTTCGCATCTCTAACCGTTTAAAAAAAAGCTTTTGCGCCAAAGACTGCTAGCATCAAAATAAAAAATGATTCGGTATGGCATGGCGGCTATATCAAAATAAACAAAAAATATTATCTCGAAAACTAAGCGTTTGTAGACCTATGTTAATATGAACTTTGTGTCTTAAAATCACTCAAGAAATTTAATACTAAAATTATGTTATTGAACACCCTGTATATATGGGTCTGAGTGGAAGAGCGTGCTAAGCAAACGATTTCTTTTTCTAATAGTGCCTAATTTTTCTCAAATTTTTGTACGCGGCGACATTTTTTTCATTGAATATTTTCTGTAATGGGCACAATAAGGTTAGTGGGTGGGTGGGAGGGTAGAAGAAAGAAAATTCTTATTATTTGTATTTTTTTGCAATACTTATTTTAGGTACTAGCAGATGGAGCCCATCTTCAGTAAACTAATCTAGCCTACCTAAACTATATCACACTCGTCCCCCTTGTACGAGTTTCCTTATATCTTCCATTACTTAAATCTTTTTCCGATCTAAAAATTAAACCTATCAAATGAACGGACGGTGGTGCAATAGTCTAGGTACTAATTGTAGGCTAGGCTACAAATGTCCGCACTTTTTTTGCATTGGTTCGGTTAGGTTTATGACTTGACCTAATTAGTCCATTAAACAAGTGTTTACTACTTTAGACATTATTTCATACATATGAAAGATGATCGATAGTTTTAAATAGTAGACAAGTATTAGTAAACATAAATATTATTTTTCAAATTAAATCAAAATTTTATTATTTTTCCGTACAAATTGTACATAAAGAATGGGGTTAAGGAATAACTGTACTAAAACATTAATGAAAAGTGGTTTGGTTAGTTATTATTAAAAAAAAAACTTTAATTAAGTACATGTTTGCATTTTCACGAATATAACAAGATAACCATCAAAATGGAGTTATTTTTATTTTATATTTGGATTGCCTTAAGAGTTTGACTTTTGAGTAGTGATTAAATTTAAAATTAAACCGATTTTAAAGGAAAAAAACAATTATAGCCACATCCCAGCCAAAGCTATCAGGTAAAAACTATAAATAATGCGGAATTATTTTTAAAAAGAGTATCGTTATATAAATCCAAGGTGACATTCTCTTTATTTTTTTTTTAATGACTGCCTTTTTAAATTAGTAATCTTTATTTGCATTTACAGCCTTAAGGAAGGTATCGGTTTCTTATTCCAATTGATTAATAACTAACCTAAAAAAATAACAAGAGCCGGCTTCGCTGGTTCGGCCTGACTTGAACATGTCATAGCGTAAAAAAATCGCCTTAACAAGGGAGAATGGCTTATAAAACATGTATGCCAAATTTCATTAAAATTGGTTAAGTAGAATCTGAAATAATCCTTATTTTATATTTGCGATCATTTTTTTTAGTTGCATTGAAAAACTTATTTACTTTACATATATTTAAAAAAATTTTAAATCAGTACCTGCTCAAATATTTAGCTGCATTTTAAATATGAAATGTTTTTATAGAACACCCGGTACATCGGTAGCTAAAATTTTGAGGATTTACTACCCCTTAATCTTGTAATACAAAACTGCTAAATTATAACAATTGGTCCCACTGTGCGACGACCCTCCACGCTATTCATCGCCAGTGCCAAGGGGTGCTGTGGAGTCTAGACCGGCGGCGTTGCCAGGCATCATGTTAAATCTTGAGGCTAAAATTTTTTAGTCGGCCAAAACGATCGGAAGGTTAATTGACAAAAATCGGCCCCCTGGGGGTCGATTTTTGTAGATTAGACCTCCGATCGTTTTAAGCCAGCTAAAATTTTTAGCCATATAAAATTGGGCTGCATTGAGTTCAACTAGAACTGGCAAAATATCGTGGAAGGTTTCTGCTTAATATTTTGAATCAAAAAGGCAAGACAACCTTAGATATTAGTAAACACAACATTCTAGAGCTAATTTTCTTACGAATTTCATTCTATGGAGGAAACAAAAACCGTTTTCCGACACGTGATTGTACGTCGAATTTATTTCTCAGTGTTCATACAAGTCAGTGATCGCGAGCCGCAGTGTTGTCAGTGCAGCTTGGTAGAATTCTTTCACTTATTTCAGAAAATCGAGTTCGCCGTGATTTTTATGACACTTGCTTTGACAGACAAGTATGAAGGAATTTCACAATAAACAAACAGAATATTTTTAAAAATTATATTACTAGTTATAAAAAAATGATAAGTTGATTTCTCACACGTGCGGATAAGGTGTTCTGTGGGGCGGATTATTATCCCAGAGAGAGGCTCCATTCCTTTTAAATACGCCTCTCACAAAAGACAAGAAGATTTGGATAGCTCTACTTGGATAATCTCTGTGGTTCTACACGAAGCCTCACCTATAAAATCTCCTGATGATATAAGAAGAGAAACATAGTATACAAAGTTTTCCATCCCAGAGGGGCTCCATTTCTTTTAAATATGCCCCTCACAAAAGACGAGAAGATATGAATAGTTCTACATAGTCTTGAAGCTTCACTCATAAAATCTCCTGATGAAATATGAAAAGAAACATACCTACCTATAGTTAGTATACAAAGTTAAAATTATCATAAAAATTCAAAATAATGGATATGTATAGGGGAACATCCTTAAATTATGCAATGCAAAAAGTCAGGATTTTTAACTCCCCCTCGTAACGCATTTTCAAGAAAAAACACATTAAAAAAACATTGCGTGTAATCATGCAAAGCCAATCTCCCCCTCTTGAGTGTTTATATTCCTTATAAGGAATATAACTGGATCAATTTTTTTGAGGGGCTTAAATCAAATTTGGTAATAAAACATTTAAATAATATTGGTGTTCTTTGGATGGTTATACATCATGGGCGTAGTCAGGGTGGGGCACTTGCCCCACCCTGCCTTGTCACCTGCACCATTCTGGCTTTTGCTCATTTAGTAATACAAGAATTAAAGGGGAGCTATAAAATTTTTTGCTTTTTTGCCCCACCCTGAGTGAGACCCTGACTACGCCCATGTTATACATGGTTAGTTTACCAATTTTTAATAGGTGCTTATTTTGTTAATTTAATTTGGCAGGGTTATAGTTACACTATCTGCTTATAGGTACTTACTATAGGTTTTTTTAATTATAGAATATAGCAACCCCCACAACAAAAATCATTATTTATTACTACAAGCCTGTGACATAGGTAGACCTATATATCCATTTTTTGTATTTTTTTAAATTTAACTGTGCATACCTATACTATCCATGAAGATGAGATGAGATGAGAAGAATCATTGTATCGACAGTGCTAGAATAAATTATTATTTACTTGTATAATATATATAATATATAATTTTTTTTTGTTAATAAATTATTTAGAAACCTTATGCAGTAGGTACTTTTTTTTCACTTTTATTGGGTCACTGAATAATGAATTTTCTGTCCTTTATTTTAAATCAAAAACTTTGAATTTTCTGTATATAGAAAATTTTACTGAATGATTATCCTTTTGAAGAAAATGTTTTTTTAAATTTAATTATTGATTTAGAATCTTAATAAGGTACTTTATTTTTTTATGTGTTTTTGGTGATTATAAAAATACTCTGCCAATATATGGGTACCTAAGCTCACACTAGGTACTCTAGTTATAGTGTACGTGTGAGCTAATATAACTAAAAACTGAAATATATTTTATTCAACTCCATACTCAATTACCTTTCGTTTGATACCACACAAGCCATGTTTTGACTTAAACTCTAATTTTTGAAATCTACCCCCACCCTTTTTTTTAAACTAAAATGTATTTTGTTTAACTCCAGACTCAATTACCTTTCGTTTGAGATCACACACGACATATTTTCACTTAAACTCTCAGAGAAACTTTTATTTTTTCAAAAAAATCAACATAGCTCACACTACTATGGTATAGTAGTAGTGTGAGCTAAAATAAATTTTAAAATTAAGATTTTACAGTTTTTATAACATTTGAGTAAAAATATGTTCAAATGGAAAATTCTTCTAAATCATTTTCTCCTAAAATATTTTCCTTGGATGGAAATTTCTCGAAAAACATTTTCTTTAAATGGAAATTTGTGCAAACAAATTTCTATTTGAAGAAAATGTTTTTGAACAATTTTCTCTTTGAAGGAAATTTTATTGAATAATTATCCTTTTGAACAAAATGTTTTTTAAAATAAAAAGTGAATTAATTATTGAAGAAACTTCATAAGGTACTTTATTTTTTTAAATTAAAATAACGACTATGCAGTGCTTACTTAAAATCAACAAGTGTTTTTGGTGATTATAGAAAAATAGTTTTTAAAATTTAGATTTTACATTTTTTTAGAACATGGGAACAGAAATTTGTTCAAAAATATTTTCAAGAAAATTTTACTGAATAATTATCCTTTTGAAGGACTGAACAAAAAATGTTTTATAAAACATGTACTCAAAGTATGTAGCAGGCATGTAGATAGCTTTTCTTTCTGGGAAGATACTCCCATATAGAAAGTCCTCTGTTGTTTCTCAGTGACGGTGCATGATGTTTTGGACAGGGTAGGCAGAAATGCTTGCCGGAGGCAAGTCCACTGAATACAGAACATTTTAGTAGTGAAGTACCCAACACTAAAATGTCATAATAAAAACTTATTCAAGGAGGGGGGAAATGTCCCTCCAGTGCCCCCCCTCCTTATATATGTGCCTGGTATCTATTTCTCACAAACTATTATGAAACTGAACTTCACTTCATATTGCTCAACTGTTTTTGTTTGTGGAAATGTAATCACTTTACGCACTTTTCTTATGAATAACATTATTTTTAATAATAATTAACAAATAATATTTGATAATACATTGTATTCTATTTCACATTCACATAATTACATTACTATAATTGAATAAATCACAAAAGAGATTTGGGTGGCATCTACTGGTCTCGAAGGATGTTTATTTCTCTGCAACAAGTTTTTTATTTGGACCAACATAGCAGATGATAGGTATTGCTTGCAAGCTTGAGAAGTTTGTTGTTGTTGTAGACACATAAGTAACCTGTAACAAAAAAAATCCTATATTAAAAACTAATATTTTTCAAGAAGCACTAAATATTTTTAAAAAGTACTACTTAGGTATGCAAACAAAATTTTTTTAAATTTTAAGGCCTGAGTCTCAAGACCAACTTAAGCTGAAACTTTCTTGATTCCTACAGTTTTTACTGGTATTTTACGCACAGGAAATAATTAAGCTATGCCTTTAAAAATATTTCTAAGTGAAAAAAAATATTTTTTTGGCAAAAGGGCTCCTTGCTAGCGAAGTTACTAGACAAAACTAGACTAATACTTACGTTTGAACATATCGCACAACAGCTACAAAACCAAAACTATCGAACGTTGAACATAAATATAAATTAGTTGAATATAAATTATAAATTAAAATAAAAATTTCCAGAAAAATGCAATCCTAACCCACTTTTGTCTTTATCAAGCTTATTTTTTGTTGTGAAATGCAGAACTGACTGACGGTAGCGTTGCACAGTGGGCCAAATCAGATATCCAAATGCAATTTTTCTTGGTAATACTAAATATTAACAAAACCAACATTTTTTGAAATAATGGAATAAATGTATCTTTATACGCCAAGGAAGTAGCTTGGGGAAGGGGGTAAGCCCTCCAAGATCAAAATTAGCCCATTTCAAACGAAATGAACATAATCTATCAGGGGCGCCGACCAAGTCCACAAATAACATGCGGACTAGGCCTTCCTTCTCTGTTTTTTCTAGAATTTTAGTGACATAATTAAGTGATTCATTATAAAAAAATAAGCTCTCCTAGAAAAAGAAAACATCGTTTTACTTTAATTGCTGTTTTTGTAGTTTAATAATAATATACAAATAGATTCCTACATAAAAAGTATAACTGCCTGTATTTCTATGGAAAGGGATAAAGTGAGATATTCCCCTCCCCAATAACCAGCCCCCTCACAACAAACCTACCACAATCTGCTCCCCGTCCGATATCATAAGGACTGAAGATTTTTGAAGTGTAAACTTCTTTAGGCGCGTTTAGCAGTTTTTGTGGGTACGGAATTAAACTGAGCCGTCAGGCTCGGCAATGTAACGCTTATTCGGGTGAAGTCGGCTCGATTTGACTGTGAGAGGAACATTCAGTGAGCGACATGATGATGCAGATGAAGGAAAGTATTATTAATTTCGCCTTGTTGAAGTTTACACGTCTGCAGTGTGGTCTTAAGCACACACAATAATTTTTTATTTAATGATATGACATAACTTGGTAAAAGTCACTTTTGCATTTGGGTAGGGGAATGTGTCCACGATCAAACATAACAGGTATTTTCCTAAATAAACCAGATCACGTTTTTATTTTCCATAAGTAAAGCTCAACGAAATCTTTATGGTTAAATATAAAAGATAGATCAGTATCCTCTTCTAATACAAAAAATGTTTTTAAAAAGAAGAAACATTCTGTGCCGTTGTGGAACTTGTGTTCCAAAATAAGACAAGAGTTGCAACAATGTTTTAAGAAACTTGTAGGACTTAAATATGTGTTTCAAACTTATGTATGTTTTACTTAGTACACAGTTTTTTTTTGTACTGAATTTCAAATTCAAATAGGATAATATACAATTTTTTATTTATACAAGGTGTTTAAGTTATTGTAAGTCAAAAAGTTTATATAAACATAGACACGAAAACGCTTAGTTTTCGAGATACAGGGTGTTAAAATTTCATATATTTTTTAGTTTTTTGTTTATAGCTCGTGCAGTTTTTGAGATATGCAGCTCAAATTTAACACATATATTTAGCTGTTGTCATTACACTATAAGACATATCAAACGATAGTAAAAATCTAGAAGGTTATAGTTTTTCAGGGCTCATGTCACTTTTTTCCTGGGATATTTTTTTGTTGTAAGCCACTAGTAGATTCTAAAACAAGAAATAAAATTCCTGTTTCGTTTGCAAATTTTTTTGTCTCTTGCAATTTTTTCGCATCTCTAACCGTTTATAAAAAAGCTTTTGCGCCAAAGACTGCTATCATCAAAATAAAAAATGCTTCGGTATGGCATGGCGGCTATATCAAAATAAACAAAAAATATTATCTCGAAAACTAAGCGTTTGTAGACCTATGTTTATATGAACTTTTTGTCTTAAAATCACTCAAGAAATTTAATACTAAAATTATGTTATTGAACACCCTGTATATATGGGTCTGAGTGGAAGAGCGTGCTAAACAAACGATTTTTTTTTTCTAATAGTGCCTAATTTTTCTCAAATTTATGTACGCGGCGACATTTTTTTCATTGAATATTTTCTGTCAGGTGCACAATAAGGTTAATGGGTGGGTGGGAGGCTTGAAGAAAGAAAATTCTTATTATTTGTATTTTTTTGCAATACTTATTTTAGGTACTAGCAGGTGGAGCCCATCATCAGTAAACTAATCTTGCCTACCTAAACTATATCACACTCGTCCCCCTTGTACGAGTTTCCTTATATCTTCCATTACTTAAATCTTTTTCCGATCTAAAAATTAAACCTATTAAATGAACGGACAAGTCGCTCCCCTCGGTGGCGCAATAGTCTAGGTACTAACTGTAGGCTAGGCTACAAATGTCCGCTCTTTTTTTGCATTGGTTCGGTTAGGTTTATGACTTTTGACCTAATTAGTCCATTAAACAAGTGTTTACTACTTTAGACATTATTTCATACATATGAAAAATGACCGATAGTTTTAAAAAGTAGACAAGTATTTGTAAACATAAATATTATTTTTCAAATTAAATCAAATCTTTATTATTTTTCCGTAGAAATTGTACATAAAGAATGGGGGTTAAGGAATAACTGTACTAAAACATTAATTAAAAGTGGTTTGGTTAGATATTATTAAAAAAAAAACTTTAATTAAGTACATGTTTGCATTTTCACTAATATAACAATATAGCCATCAAAATGGAGTTATTTTTATTTTATATTTGGATTGCCTTAAGAGTTTGACTTTGGAGCAGTGATTAAATTTAAAATTAAACCGATTTTAAAGGAAAAAAACAATTATACTCACATCCCAGCCAAAGCTATCAGGTAAAAACTATAAATAATCTAAAAATGCGGAATTATTTTTAAAAAGAGTATCGTTATATAAATCCAAGTATGTGACATTCTCTTTAATTTTGTTTTAATGAATGCCTTTTTAAATTAGTAGTTTTGTAACCGTGTAACCAAATTAAATATAAATGTTCCGTCAATTAAAATAAATAGTTTTATCGTATAGTAGCCATCTTGAATTTTAAAAAAAGCCGTATTAATCTTTATTTGTATTTAAAGCCTTAAGGAAAGTATCGGTTTCGTATTCCAACTGATTAATAACTAACCTAAAAAAATAACAATAGCCGGCTTCGCTGGTTCGGCCTGACTTGCACATGTCATAGCGTAAAAAAATCGCCTTAACAAGGGAGAATGACTTATAAAACATGAGTGCCAAATGTCATTAAAATTGGTTAAGTAGTATCTGAAATAATCTTTATTTTATATTTGCGATCATTTTTTTTAGTTGGCTTGAAAAACTTATTTACTTTACATATATTTAAAAAAAATTTAAATCAGTACCTGGTCAAATATTTAGCTGCATTTTAAATATGAAATGTTTTTATAGGACACCCGGTACATCGGTAGCTAAAATTTTGAGGATTTACTACCCCTTAATCTTGTAATACAAAACTGCTAAATTATAACAATTGGCCCTACTGTGCGACGACCCTCCACGCTATTCATCGCCACTGCCAAGGGGTGCTGAGGAGTCTAAACCGGCGGCGTTGCCGGGCATCATGCTAAATCTTGAGGCTAAAATTTTTTAGTCGGCCAAAACAATCGGAAGGTTAATTTACAAAAATCGGCCCAATGGTATTTTTAAGTTAATTTGAATTTTTGTGATATCAAACTCACCGAGAAATGCTTACTACGCTATTGCACGTTAGCCTAACATAATACGTTGCACTGATTTGACCTATTATTAAATAAATGGATAAAGATAGCTGTCCTATTAGAACACTTTAAGTCTAAATGTAAATATCTCAAAAACAAAAGCTCTTACAAAGATTTTAGTTATAACGTAAATTATTAAGCAAAATGTAAAAAGGTTAGCATTTTTGGATTTTAACCAAAATCTAATCAGCTAAAAATTTTGGGAAAATCCGTTCAGCGGTTAGGAGCCATCGTGTTACGGACAAAAAAATATACACACCACAAACACATACACAAACACACATACGCACACACACACACAGACCGACACCACGACGATATTGCTAGGATAAATCTAAATTCACCCAAATAACAAACACATTATTCCCATTATCTCAAAAAAAATACTCTGCCAATATATGGGCCCCTAAGCTCACACTAGGTACTATAGTTATAGTGTATAGTGTGAGCTAATATAACTAAAAACTGAGATATATTTTATTCAACTCCAGACTAAATTACCTTTTGTTTGATACCACACAAGCCATGTTTTGACTTAAACTCAAATTTTTGAAATCTACCCCCACCCTTAAAAAAATCAAAAACTAAAATGTATTTTGTTAAACTCCGGACTCAATTACCTTTCGTTTGATATCACACACGCCATATTTTCACTTAAACTCTAATTTTTAAAATATACCCCCACCCTTTGTTTTTAAATAAATTAAAATGTATTTTATTTAACTGCAGACTCAATTACCTTTCGTTTGATATCACACACGCCATATTTTTACATAAACTCTAATTTTTGAAATCTACCCCCACCCTTTTATTTGGTTTGTGTTCGGTGGATTTTGTTCATTTTTAAATGGGACCATCTCGACCCAAGACCCAGCCTAGGTACCAAATTTCATTAAAATCGGCCAAGCGGTTTTTGAGTTATGCGCGTTGGTCGTTACAGACAGACATACAGACAGACAGACAGACATACAGACAGACAGACAGACAGACAGACAGACGGCGCAACAAAAAAGTTTCAAAATCATCTGAAACGCAAAGATATATAAAAAT
This sequence comes from Aspidapion aeneum, assembly GCA_963576565.1. NCBI lineage: Eukaryota > Metazoa > Arthropoda > Insecta > Coleoptera > Brentidae > Aspidapion > Aspidapion aeneum. The sequence goes on from OY755038.1 coordinate 58,368,610, forward strand.
TTTTGAAATCGGAGCAACTTTTTTTTTCTCGAAAAAATTAGGATCACCATAGCTCACACTACTATAGTATAGTATATGTGTGAGCTAATACTTTCGTCGAAAATAATACCTTCTCTAGCCATTGCTACGCGGGCTAGGAAGGTAAAAATACACTTAAACCGGTCGGAAGAAAGTCTATAGACTTATTACTTTGTTCTTAGACCCTGGTCCATGGCGAATAGGGCGCTTCATGTGCCTAGACGCCAGGCCTAAAGCCTACTCCACACTCTTAGTAAATACTAGTGTCAATGCCGAGCTGATCCAAGTTCTTTTTTCTTGAAGTTTTTTGAAAATTATATTTTGCCAAGCTACATGTTGTGTTCTAGATCAGCTGTTTCTATGCTTTTATGGTACTAATATCCTCCCTTCCAATCTCTTGCCATTATTTCTGCAAATTCCAAGTGGTTTTAAAACTAAAGAGTATTTTGCTCAAATTAGAGTGCATCTTATTAAACTATTTATCTGAGTATGCCTGAAATTACGTTTTGAATTACTAATGCACTTAAAATAAAATTTGTTATAACTAAAACTACTGCCAGAGTCTTTAATATATTCTTATAAAATGCAAAGTATTGCTTTAGTTTAAGAATTTTTACCAAAATTTTCTTTTTTATAATTTCTTCCGGAAATATTTCTAATGTTATTCAATATTCACTTTAAAAAAGCGAAATTCTTAACTGTTAGCAGTGGTTCGTTTTAAAAAATGGCATAAGAACAAGCTGAAGACTTGGAAAAGTCGGCAACGAAATAATGCATAAAATCCATTTAGATCGGATTATTTAAAGTTCGTTCGAGTGCGCCAAACTTTGCTAGCCAAAGTATAGAGTTATTCAAGAAGAAGTCAAGTTAAATTATATAAAATACGATTAGGGAAGAGTGGTCTAAAGTGAGACATGGTCCAGTTAGAGTCCCAGTATGTTGACATGACATATTTGGATATATTAATACAGGGCTATCAAAACGGACTGGCCACGATCCTCCACTTTCATGACGACACATCGGGGGCTGATTTTTTTTGATGGTCACTTCACGACACAGCTGACTATCTTTAAAATATTGAAGTTGGAATGACGGTTCATGAATATTTGATTTTTTTTTAATGAAAACGGTTTTGAGTTTGTTTTTACTATATTCTTGCAGAACAATTTTAGTAATCCTTAACTTGTCAGAGCCGCTTCATAAGCTCACAAAAAGAAATTAAAGCAGAAGCGAATGTGACAAACACAGATGACAAAGTCAAATACATGTCAAATATAACATGGCAAATATGGCATGCGGTACATGGCGGGTAATTTGAATTCAAAATAAGGAATGTTAATCTTAAATATTTTAACCTTTTAATCATCTTGCATCCTTACAAAGCTTTGGTGGAATATAGGGATGGTGTCAGAGAATATTTCACTGCAGTTTCGCGAAAATCTGTAGTGCCATTTTGAAAATATCATAAAAATACGTCTGAGCTCCCATAAGATGCAATGTAAAAGTCAGCCCCCCGAGAACAGCTGATTTTTTCAGGGTCGTGGCCTCTATTTTTTTGTGGGCCTTGATTAATATATCCAAATATGTCAACATACAGGCACTCTGGGTCCAGTGTACGACAAGACGCTTTACGATGCTGTAAAAATTAGCTGTTGAAAAATATTTGAAAATAAATGCGATTTGTAAAAAAAAATTTACCAACTTTTTATTTTCTTAATTTCTCAGATTTTATTAAAACCTGTAGGGCCGTCGCAGGAGGTGCCGCAGAGGAGCAGCCGATCCAGGTGGCCGATTTTGGAGGCGTTTTTTTCTTTTGAATATACTTTTGATTCAATCATTGATCTTAAGGTCACTAAGTCACCTGATTTTGTGTCGTAATATCTCGAAAACTAATAAATGGAATTCTGTTAGTTCTTTCGTAATATGTACTTAAATAATTTATAGCAGGATAAAAAAAAAATTACAAAGGGTCGACTAATTTAGGGAAAAAAAGGACAAAAAATAATTTTTGACATGAAGAAAAAGTTTACGCCCAAAAAATCTTTAGGCAATTTTATTTTATCGTTTTTTCTTATTTTACAGCTTAAAATAAACGCTGCAAGTGATGAAACTGTACATAAACAGTGCGAGCGAGTCTGACACCTAATTCCAATTCTCTTTGTGATTTTTTGTGAATTTTTAATTTTTTTATTTTTGTTTCCTATTTGTCATATATTTGTTTATAAGAATCATTAACTACCTATTTTATATAATGTTGACCTAAATTGTGTGTTTTTTATTTGTAATTTTTTTTCTTGTTAAAATTTTTTGTTTGTATAACATCGTTTTTTTTCATTTTATCATTGCTTAAATTTACTATTTTAAACTATATTTTTTTAAATTTATATTCTACTTATTTTAATATCAGTGTTTGTGTGTATGTAATACGTATCTTTTTTAACTAAATTTGTTGTTATTATGCCGTCATTTTACTACCTTTTTCTAAAATTTTATTTACCAATTATTGTTTATTATTCCTTACAATGTTATTCTGTTTAAAACACATAGTAATAAGTATTGTTTAATTAAACTTTTTAACATTACATATTGGTAATGAGTAGCCAAATAGGATAAGATTAAATTAGATTAGAAATAGGTAGTTTCGCTTTGTCAATAAGGATCACTTGTATCTTTGGATACATGTTTACTACTACTACTACTACTACTACTACTATATTCGTTTGAGGCAGAATTGGAATGCCTCGCTTCGAGATCCAACTAATGCCTCGTTCGCATTCATGCTCAAGTCAATATGCGCCTTCAGACCACCAATATTCAACTGAATGCTCGTTTGAAGTCATAAAATTTGCACTCTTGAAATAAATTTGTTAAATGTTGCATTTGACATCTCGTAGGTACTTGACAAAGTACATATGCAATTTTAAATTGACCAAAAACTTTTAATCGAATTGGTAAGCTAATAAATATCAAGCACTTAATGATTGATGATGATGATTTTTACCATGTATTTTTTCAAACCATAATGATTCGATTTAAATTTTTTCATTTGAATTTGATAGCTTAATATGGTTTACCAAATTAGTTAGGTAAGTTTAGTATTAATGAATTTGCTCTCTCATGTCTCTAGATCAAGATAGGTATAGAGAAAAACTGAAAATTTAAAAAATGTCGTTTTTGAAAAACACTAGATTTGCGCGACTTTGCAGTATCTGGCTAAGATGAAGGATGATAAATTTGGGTTTCTTCAATGGGTTTAATTAAATTGATTTTAAGGTCACTAAGTCACCTGATTTTGTCACGTAATATCTCGAAAACTAATATATGGAATGCTGTTAGTTCTTTCGTAATATGTATTTAAAGAATTTATAGCAGGATAGAAAAAGAATAATGACAAAGGATCGACGAATTTAGGGAAAAAAAGGGCATGAAAAAGAATTTTTGACATGAAGAAGAAGTTTACGCCTAAAAAATCTTTAAGACATTTTATTTTATCGTTTTTTTATTTTAAAGCTTAAAATAAACGCTGCAAGTGATGAAACTGTACATAAACAGTGCGAGCGAGTCTGTTGCTTCGAGATTGACACCTAAAGCGGCGTATTCTTTTGAGGGAGAATTGGAATGCCTCGCTTCGAGAACCAACTAATGCCTCGTTCGCATTCATGCTCAAGTCAATATGCGCCTTCAGACCACCAATATTTAACTGAATGCTCGTTTGAAGTCATAAAATTTGGATATAGATATTGCTGAATAAATTAAAATGCACTCTTGAAATAAATTTTTTAATGTTGCATTTGACATGTCGTAGGTTCTTGACAAACACATTTGATCGAATTTGTAAGCTAATAAATATCAAGCACTGATGATTGATGATGATGATTTTTACGATGTATTTTCTCAAACCATAATGATTCGATTTAAATTTTTAGCTCACACATATACTATACTATAGTAGTGTGAGCTATGGTGATCCTAATTTTTTCGAGAAAAAAAAAGTTGCTCCGATTTCAAAAATTTTTATATATCTTTGCGTTTCAGATGATTTTGAAACTTTTTTGTTGCGCCGTCTGTCTGTCTGTCTGTCTGTCTGTCTGTATGTCTGTCTGTCTGTCTGTATGTCTGTCTGTAACGACCAACGCGCATAACTCAAAAACCGCTTGGCCGATTTTAATGAAATTTGGTACCTAGGCTGGGTCTTGGCTCGAGATGGTCCAATGAACAAAATCCACCGAACACAAACCAAATAAAAGGGTGGGGGTAGATTTCAAAAATTAGAGTTTATGTGAAAATATGGCGTGTGTGATATCAAACAAAAGGTAATTTAGTCTGCAGTTAAACAAAATACATTTTAATTTATTTAAAAAAAAAGGGTGGGGGTATATTTTAAAAATTAGAGTTTAAGTGAAAATATGGCGTGTGTGATATCAAACGAAAGGTAATTGAGTCCGGAGTTTAACAAAATACATTTTAGTTTTTTGTTTTTGTTTAAGGGTGGGGGTAGATTCCAAAAATTTGAGTTTAAGTCAAAACATGGCTTGTGTGGTATCAAACAAAAGGTAATTTAGTCTGGAGTTGAATAAAATATATTTCAGTTTTTAGTTATATTAGCTTACACGTACACTATAACTATAGTACCTAGTGTGATCTTAGGGGCCCATATATTGGCAGAGTATTTCATTTGAATTCGATAGCTTAATATGGTTTACCAAATTAGTTGGGTAAGTTATGTCTCTAGTTCAAGATAGGTATAGAGAAAAACTGAACATGTAAAAAATGTCGTTTTTGTAAAACACTAGGTTTGCGCGACTTTGCAGTATCTGGCTAAGATGAAGGATGATAAATTTGGGTTTCTTCAATGGGTTTAAACCGACTTTGTCAAGTAACCGGAAACTAAAATTCAAAACTGTCTGAGATATTGCCAACCAAAATATAAAAACTAAACGTTGGTATCTCGAAAACCACTATACTGATCAAAATTTAAGTTTCGTTTTTTAGTTAGAGGGATTTTACTTTGACTCCCGTAAAGAAAGGTAGAAGGAGGTATTCTTAAAACTCGATTAAAAAAATAGATGACTTTTTATTGCTGACATCATTATTCTTGCAAATATTACCCTCTTTTGTTTTGGTGTAAATCAATTTTTTGACCTCACTTATTGGCAACATTTATGTAACAAAATAAAATTGCAGTAGTGAGGACAAAAGCGGCGGCATATTCCCCGTCTTGCTTCAGGCGACCACTAGTCTGGCGATGGCACTGAACCCTGCAACTATTTTTAAAACAAAATTGATTTGGGTTCGGTTGTTTCATGTTGGGTTGGGTTGGTTATGTTTGGGATGGTTATGTTAGTTTTGTTTGGGTTAAATTATTTCGCATTTGGTTAGTTCGGTGCGGTTTGTATTGAGTCATGATTTTTAAGTGACGCTATCCACAGAAAAAAATGCTTTTCGACGACATTTGGATACATCGCGATTTTGGTGGTCGCTTTACCATTTCATCGCTATATTATTACATTGTTATTTTAATATATTTATTGCTGAGTTTTTAAACTCGCTATTTAATTACATTTTAAAGTAACACTTGACGTAAAATTTTGGAAAACATAAAATATCGAAAAATGAGTTTTCATACAGAAAAATATATTTGTCCATTAGGATCTTATACACTGCCGTCTATTCCAAGGGTACATTTTCAAAGCCGTACCTAATAATAATATACGATATGGACATAACGAATAAACTTATTTGCCTGATATCTCAAAAAACATATTTACGTAAAGCATAAATATAATATATATGTATATATTTTCAAAATTAGAAATAGTAATGTTATAAAATCCAGGGTGTGAGAAATGAGTAAAAAACAAAACTAAATTATTTTAGAAAAATTGAATTTTTTTAAATCCCGATAACACAAATATAAAAAACATTAGGAGGCATATAAATAAATAATACCCATAATCTGCTTACTGCTTAGAGACCAATGTAGTTTTAGAAAAATTCCTTAATTTACTTAGGCGCTATTTTTTGTGAACGTGGGTAAGAAGTTATTTTACTTTTTTGCAGGATTTGTACCTAAAAAGTTCTTTGGCCTAAGCCAAACTTTTTGAGTTTTGACTTCGTATTTATCTTTTTATACCGGCGGCAGGCACCGCACTATGGGAAAACTTTACGGGACACAACTTCTTCTCTTTCTTACGATCTTTATTAGTTTTCGACTTGCTGGGGCGCAAAACTGAAAAGAATACAAAATATCGACGATTTATTGAATCTTTTTCAACTACTTGGGCTTCGCTGCTGCAAGTTATTTCGAAGTTGGTGCAAAGTAAAACTTTAGTATTCTTTTAGTTCATCACATTATTAAATCAAATATATTTCAGTCTTCTTAATCATCTTCTTATCGGCCCAATTTCTTGTAGGTTTTTGGCTCAGTAAAGATTTTCCTCCATTATAATGGTTTTAAAATATTGTTACTTAAGTTCAAGCAAAGAGGAGTAGTCGAGTAATTGTGGTTAAAATAAAGCCGTTATTTCGACTTTTACAAACGGCCCAAAAGCAAAAAAATATGTGCCCTACAAGGTCTCTAGTAAATCAAAAAAGTTTGGTGGGTAATCGGGTAAAAAAAAGTTTTTTGTTTCTCTCATATTTTTCCGTGGGTAGCTTGAAAGCTTAACCTCACGGGGGTCCAAGATCTAATGGACACCTAATAAGCGTTGACAGTTAACTGTTTTTCAGAACACTACTTGATCAATGTGACACCCTTGCGAAGTTAATTAGAGGGTTTTGTCTCTAATCCAATGAAAATAGTGAGAAAACTCTCGCAAAAAGTGCCATCTACCGAGATACGAGTGGAACTGGTGGGAAAAATATGATAGAAACAAAAAACTTCTTTTTACCCGATTAGCGACGAAACTTGTTTAATTTTTTAAATTCACGGGTACTAAATTTCACGTTTATTAGTATTATTCGGCTTAAAAATTCCGCTGGTTGACGCTCGCGTGTCTGATGGTGGGTCAAAACACAATTTAGCGTTGGTCTGGTCTGAAAGACAGAAGAGCTTTCGTAGGTCACGGATAGTTTGTTTCTTTTTCTTTGAAATCGATCTTTTCATTGATCGATATTTTATTCTTCATTTCGTTTTCGTCAATGTTTAAAATTAATTAAAGTGGCGCATAAAATATTTGGTGAGGGATCTAAAAAAATGCGCCGTTTTAATTTTATAGAAATGTCAATTTTGACAAAAAAGTCTCAAGCCTTAGCTTTCGAAAATCAAAATTGTCGAACATAGGATAAAAAACTACAGGCGAAATGAAAATTTACAACTTATATAATTTGCGCAAGTTCCTTTAAAAATATTTTTTGGCAAAAACCAAAATTAATGTGTATTTTTTAAACCTCCTTAAAATGAAAAAGGTAATTATAAATAAAAAGGTAAATATAATTAACACGTGTTTGACTTACGGTAACTGATCTTCGGAACATAAATCAACAAGCGGTCATAAAATCATAAAATTGGGCTTTGTGTTTTGTGCCAGTTAACGTAAGTCAAACTGGATGTACAATTTTTTTCATCCTGATTTTTCTTATCCCGGATTTTTTTAATCCTAGTTTGCTATAATATTTTGTATTGTAACTCTACTATAATTAATAATAATAATAATAATTAATATTTAATTGCCACAAAAAGAAATATAAATACATAACTATGCTTCATATATCTAAAACTAAGATGTGTGGCAACGGTCAGAGTTCGCGCTGCCTGCAAGTTACATAGGAGGAGGAAATACGCTCTTCCACTCATGCCAATTTTTTTTATTATATTTATGATATATTTTCTGGCTGGACCTTATATTAGATATGCATCACACATTACAATGTACTGTTTTTGTGTTTTATTTTATTTAAAAATTTTCTACCAATTTGGTTTTTTTATGATACTGAGAAGGCTTTCTATGTAAATTTCTTGATCATTAAATTCATTTTCTTAAGGGCTTTGTTATCTTCTGTGTTTTTTCCAGTAGGCAATTCTATCCATGTGTTTTGGTATTGTTAAAATATGTCATAAACATCAGAATTAATATAAATGTCAGTCGTGAGATTTATTACCCGTGAATTTAAAAATCAAACAAGTTTTGTAGCTAATCGGGTAATAAGGAGTTCTTGTTTCTCTCATATTTTTGGGTAGCTTGAAAGCTTAATCCCACGGGGGTCCAAGATCTAATGGACACTTAACAAGTGTTGACAGTTAACTGTTTTGTCCCTATGGGACTCCTCAGAACACTACTTGATCAATGTGACAGTTTTGCGAAGTTAATTGGACGGTTTTGTTACCAATCCTACGTAAATAGTGAGAAAACTCTCGCAAGAAGCGCCATCTACCGAGATACGAGAGAAACCAGATCAACAGCAGGCGAAAATAAACTGCAATACATATCGATCAATGAAAAGATAGATTACAAATAAAAAGAAACAAAGTTATCTGTGACCTACGAAAGCTCTTCTACCTTTAAGGCCAGGTCAACGCTGATTGCGTTTTTACCTACTACCAGATATGTGAGCGTCAGTCAGTGGAATTTTTAAGTCAAATAATACTAACAAACGTGAAATTTAGTACCTGTGAATTCAAAAATCAAACAAGTTTCGTGGCTAATCGGGTAAAAATGAGTTTTTGTGTCCCTCATATTTTTCCGTGGGTAGCTTGAAAGCTTAACCTCACGGGGGTCCAAGATCTAATGGGCACCTAACAGGTGTTGATAGTTAACAGTATCGTCCTTATGGCACTCCTCAGAACACTGCTTAGTCAATGTGACACTCTTGCGAAGGTAATTAGACGGTTTTGTCTCTAGTCTAAATAGTGAGAAAACTCTTGCAAGAAGCGCCATCTACCGAGATACGAGAGACTAGAACAACAGCAGGCATTTGCGTTTGTTTTTTTCAGTGGCGTAATTGGAAAAATGTTTTGGAAGGATCGAGACAGTTTTGAGGGGGGGAGACCCCATGAGGCCGTATTTTATGTTATTTTATATGTGCATTCATGAAATATGTGAAACATATCTAAAAAATTATAAGCTTCAAAGGGGGCCCGGGCCCCCCTTATATACGTCACTGGCTTTTTTAATCCAAACCATAAGTTTGGGTTCAATTAAAGCCAACATGGTGGAATACTTATAGCTGTCATTTTCCATTAATGGTTTTAATATGCTCTAGCAATACAGATATATTTAAGACGTACGTGGACAGAGTCGACCTTCAGCCCAGCAGATGAGAATTCCAAAACCGTGCCCAGTACCAAGTATCAGTGTCAGTCAAATAACTTTTTCGTCATTTTAATAAATTTTAAAATTTATTTTATTTTTCATTTTTGTTATGTTTTGTGCAAGTTAAATAATATAAATTTGGAAACATTAACAAATTTTCCGACAATGTCAAGTTTTGGAAGTAAGTAAAAATTTAAAACTGTAAGTACTTCACTCAAATATTGCTATATTTTCACTTAAACCTCGTTCCCTACAAACTTAAGCTTATAGTGTAAACCATTTCTTTACCGTTTTTTCCATTTTCTTTGCGAAATCCTTGCAGATTCTTATTTAAACTGGTTTTTTCTTTTGCGGTATAATCTACGTGGCTATAATTAGTCCAAAGTTCCATGATCCTGTATTAAGTTTAAAAGAAAGTCAGTTAAAACGTTTCACCGATGATATACTAAAGTTTAAACTTAAACCTTAAACCTCTTTAGTAAATATCGGTAATATAGTTTTCACTTTAGGTATAACGCTTTTAACTAATCGTAAATTTTTATGCCATCGTGCAGTTTTTGGAAAGTTCGTCGGAACGAATCAAATAAAACCTTTATTTTACAGGCGTTTTTTTTATCCGTTCAACCTAAAGCTGTTTAACTTAAATGAAAAACGAACTCCATATATTAGACAATTTCGTGGAGTTACGAACGAGTGTACAGCCGAAATCCGACATAGGGTATTTTCGCAGTACAAAGATATTATAATAATAGTAACGCTGATCAAAAATTTAAATATACAAAAAACGTGGATGATAAAAGCACATGTAACAATATTGCGCTGTAAAAAAAAGCGCGCTGAAACTAATGCCCATATTACGATAGCCCGCATAACATGCGGACAGCGTCCAGCGTTATATCTTTTTCAGGTTAGGTTATATTTGTTTAGGTTAGTAAAGGATATTTTAGTTCAATATATGCTAGTGTAACAATACGGTTTTTGCAGATTTGCTTTAATTAATTTAATATTTATTTTAATATATTTGTCCACTTATTTCTTAAAAGCAATTCAAATATTAACGGTTTCTTGATTTCTTTTCTCAGTGAAACCAAAAACCTAGAGAAAATATATCTGGAAGTAATTATTTTTAATTTATGACGGTTTATGTTATCGGTGGTCTAGACCTAAAAAGCTCTATTCATAGTAGTACAGACATATGTTAAAGCAACCATATAAGTATTATTTAAAATTATAGTTATACATAATATACCATACCCGTTTTGCCAGGGTCTTCGTTTTAACTTAACTTGTCATATTTAAAAACAAAAACTGTCATTGGCAAGCCTTAATAACATTTTGTTATTTGGCACTCTATATACGTATTGGAACATTTTCTCAGTTAACAAGCATTAATTAGTATGTCTTGCATTGTAACTAGCTATAAGACATTTATTGAGAAAATGGCAACATAAAAACAGTTAGTTTTCAAGCGAGCTTTCTGACTGTGGTTAGTTTTTAAATGTATACGGCCAGTTCGTTCTTAGGGCCATTATCTTATATCAACTTCTTTAAATTGTAAAACTGGATAAACAAAAAAGTCATGTTCCAACGCTTGTGAAGGAATTTGGAGGTCCTGTCGTGTTTACTTTGGTGCTATCCTTTTCTATACCATAGGAAAACATAGCGTAAGCTATAGTTTTCTGTCGCTGATCGCACCAAAGAGAAGTAAAAGGGACTTAGGGAAAGAGTACCTAAAAATTTCTTTACGGGTCGGAAGACAGAGTTTAGTTGGGTTTCTTTGGGTCAACTTCTTTCTTAAAATGGAGATTTATTCAGGGGAAAATTCTTTTCCTTTGAATAAATATCTTTTATTTAATTCTTAGAATAACTCAATTTCTATCTAAACATATTTTATTAATTATTTACCATCATTTATTTCTGAATTGAGTTATCGTTTATACCAGTTTATCACTGTTTTAATTAACCATCAAATTACTTTTTTTAAATAAAACTTTCTTGTTGCCAAACATTTTGTTTATAATTTTGTAATTTCCTTACCTTAAGTACCATAATAAAACAGGTACCATTTGTACTAAAACAACAGTACTAAATTAATTAGTTTATAAAAACATTTTTACAAAATGAATTTTATAAAATAATAATTTATTTAAAATATACCTATAAAAAGGTAAATAGAAAGTGTAAAATATTAAGATAAAAATGGTTGCAACCAATCTCAAAAAGAGATCAAATAATTGAATCAAATAAAGTTTAGTCCATAAGCAATGATAAGGTCTAGTGTATGAAGGAAAAGAAGATGAAGAACAATTGAACAGGTATGTATATTTTTCCTACATTGATTATTTGATTGAGAAAAACACCTATAGCGCACTTCTTTCAAGAACCGTCAAATTCCCTTTCGACAGTTAAATTAGTCAATCAGTATCATATTTAATCTTTTAATTTACTATTTTTAAGTTGTTGCAAATTTGGTAGCTAACAACATTTAAGCCTTGACCACTTTATTTGACAGTACCACTGTCATATACAAAGGCCCCTGTTACAAAGTGGTGCCAGTAGATTTGGGTAAATTAGTTTTTGGAAAATTTGTGAAAATTTTACGTTGAAATTTTGAAAAATTTGTGAAAATATTATTTTTGAATTTTTGAGAAAAACATAGTACTTTAGTTATGTCTAACCCGTTGGTAGTATTTTATTGGAAAAACTAAAGGAAAATTTTAAAAGTGTTCGTTTGAAAAAAAAATAGTTTTGCCTAGTTTTGTTGAAACCAAAACTAATTTGTTGGAAGATGTGCTATAAATGTTGGTTGTTTAAATTACTAACATTATAATCTGTGTTACAATTATTTTTTGAATTTTTAATATTTTTGTGTATCTTTTACTTAAAACAGAAAACACGAGAAAAATTATATTTTTTCTGTTGGATATAAGATTGAGAGATTGGTAGAATGTTTTTTTATTGAAAAGTTGAGTTTGAATACTATCTGACTCCAGCACGCGATTAGTTAATCATTTTGCCTTATTAAGGCCTAACTAAATTCTAAACTTGAGTGATCACTCTTCACTCGTTGTTGAACACTAAGTCTGTCCTAACTATCATTATTTATTTTGTATTGTATAGTCAATGTAACTATCTAAACTGTTTAATCTAATTGGACAAAACAGTCCATCATTTTTAATTGTAACACAGTTGTTAAAATAAAGTCTCATTAAAGTTAATATTTTCTTGTATTGCTATTTAAAGTCTATTTGTAGAAACTTGTGGAATCATTTTTTTGTTGTAATTCAAAATTTTAAAGAAATCTTTTATTGAATACACATAAAAATTAAAATGCACTGCTGGCTGGAATAATAATTACCAACCCTTTCTCTGACAAACTAGAGATTTTTAATGACAAATGTCAAGTATAAATGATTTGATTGATTTTTACTAATTAATTTATCGCATAAAAAAACTGCTATCAAGTTTTTTTTTATGGTTCTTCAGTATTGATAGATATTTCTTAAAACCTTTTTAACTAAATATTTGAAAATATATTTGTTTTAGTATTACAAAGATGTATTACAAGTCATTTATATCTTTGATTTTCGTATTTTTCTTGGTAGATATCAATTTTTCTACTTTATTATGGTTTTATTGTTTTTAATACCTGTGTATTTCGCTTGGCAAATAGATTCAGCCAAATAATTTTATCATCATAATGCTCCAAAATGGAAAAAATTTCATTAATAAACCTAACCTAACGTAATTTTTCATGAATATTGCATAAATTTAAAAATTATAACTTTAGTTTCTATTTTTTTTATTACTTTTCATACACAAGTGTGCATAGTAGTACACTATACCTCTGCTTACATGGTCTGCAACAGATAGTTGGCAATCATCATGACAATTTCATTTTGCATAAATTCGTGCTACAGGGCTATTGTTAAGTATCTAGTCAAAATAAATTTATTAAACTGACCTGGCTACTAGCTGTACCCTATATAAAATATGAATAAGATGTTTTTTTCTCTATAATCATAGATATATGATTGAGATTTATTAGATCCACCTATCGGAAAGCATGAGAGGTATCCTATTCTAAAATTTCAAGTTTTATTTTGTTTTACAGATTTTTAAATTTTATATTTTTGTTAGTGACGGTTTTTCTCAGTAACTATGTTGTCGATTAGAAAAAATTCATAAAGTTTCAGATGCACAAATCTTCTAAAATTTTAAGAGCACTATTTAATTAAAACCATAAACTAAGTGAATAAATGTAGCTATAGCTATTCGATTCTATATAATTATCATTAAATTAAGAATTTGCATTTTATGTTACAAGAAAGCTATGTTTCTTTAAAAACAACAAACATATCAAATTATTCTTGCTATATAATTTTATTAAACATATATTATTCTTTATAAAAAAGAACTTTATTCTTAGTTCCCAAGTTTTCAGTAAAGGTAAATGTCAAAAAAAGAACCTCTTGTATATTTGTTTTTTTTTCAGAGAGACTTTATTTTTCTTTAACTAACATGTAGGTAATATCCAAGTAAATTTATTTTTATACTATTTTTAATCAAATTGAAAGATATTGTGTCGATGAACCTTTGTTCAAAGTAAAAAAGTATTTGTTGTCAAGTCGTTTCTGAAAAATGGTATAAATAAATAGTATAAAATTTTAAATTGACGCCACTGCGATACCTTCAATTTTCTTTGATCCAGGTACTAAACTCTCCGGACAAAAATTATGTGTTTTATTCGTTAACCGTCTTAATTATCTTAATTGTCTCTGGTTTAGAATAAATTATTATGTAGGTAATACCATAATAATTTATAATAAGGACATTTTGGGAAAAACCACAGTAAAATTTCTATTAAGAGAAAAATCATTATCTTTGCCTTTAGAGAAATTAGAGCGTCTACGTGCGAAGTAAATAATTATAACTATTTGAGGTAATAAATAACTTATTAATCATAAGTCTATCATAAATTTTTAACATTTTTTAACATGAAAACTTAAAGCACAGTGTAGATTGTCGCTATGTTCAAACCAACTATTCCAATTAGACCATCAATTTGTATCTAAAAACAATCGAAAAATTAAACTAACAATATTATTTTTAATTTAAAAATCATAATGTATGTTTCTTCATAAATGCTAAAAAAATCAAAAATTTCATTAAGTCAGCACAAGATGACAGTTATATCTTTACATGAAATACTTACCTATGTCAATATAATCTTATACATTTGGTATTCGTCCAACTTAGTAGATGTATTTTTGTCAAAAACAAATTGAAATTGTTCCCTGGAAAAAGGATATTAATGAATGATAACATATTTTAAATCTTAAAGTAATAAAATTACAATTTTTCGCTAAAAATTTAAACCTTCAAGCAAGCTAAACCTTAACGGTTTACTAGTTACCGATTTGAAAGAAATAATGTAGCTTATTCAGAGAAAATGCCATCCTATTCGTTTTGTTTAAGGCATGTCCTGAACATTGTTAACAATATCTTAGAGGTACTGAAAAACGAAGTTTTCTATAATTTAATAAAAAAAATCAATGCACATTTAAACTAAAAAAGTGCTAAATTACCTCTTGGGAAATGCCCACAAACTTACTGCTTAATACCTATTTCATATAAAAAATATTTTATCTCCTCGTCCTAGTCCTCGTAGGAAGGACTTTATTTTGCCATCGGAAAAAACATACAAGCTGTACATAAACAGTACTTGAAAAAAACTCTAACTTAGCACCAGTTTTTCTTCATAACTATCCAAGGTGAAGATCTCGTTCCTTTGTGCACAATGTGTGTGATATCCACGAAGTGCCACAAACCACAATACACAGAAAAAAAAATTAAACTTATTTTGAGTTTGTCATTTATTTGTTCGATTCAACTGTGATTTAATCAACTCTTGAACTCGCAATTTCATCAATACGTAAAATATTTTATAAAAAATGGTGCTATCTATCTATCTATTTAGCCTTCTTTGATCCATCTTTGGATATAGGCCTCCCCCAATATCTTTCACTCTTTCCTGTATGTCGCTATGTTCATCCATCTAGTTCCCGCATGTTTATTCAAATCGCCCGCCCATCTCATTTGTGGTCGTCCCCTACTTGTTTTATTTTCCCAAGGTCTCCAGTTTACAATACATTTGTTTGACAGAAAGACGATCGATTTAACAAATGTATTGGTGCTATCGACCATGTCTTAAGTGAAATATTATTTTGTAAAGCCACACAGTAATTTTGGAAAAAACATGACCTATCCTAGCATTCTCATAATGCCACAAATAAACACGGTAAAGATTTTTTGATATCCGTTTTTGCTTGTTTTTAAGAAGATTTAACAACCAACTAAAAATTATTTTGATTAATTTGATAAGGCTGAAAATGTTTTAATGTCACCTGTGTTACATATCTTTATGACCATCAGTTTTTTTAAGGGAAAAATTGCACAGTTTACTGTAAAATTCATTATTTTTGTAAAACTTTATTTAAGAAGGTACAGACAAAATTAAGAGCAAATTTTAAATAGTTAAAAACATAATTAATTAAAATAAATAAATTTGATAACATCATGCCATGTTTGAAATATGTAGGTATAAACCAACCCAGACCTAATCAGTCATGTGAAATTTAAAAAAAAAAGTAAAAACAATTAAAATTATTTCTATAACTGAACCAAAGATAATGATATAAATAAATAAATCCATATTTTTTTTTGATAATTTGACTTACTTTTCAAAGTTGTTAAAAGTTTTTGATGTTTTTCCTAAAATAATAACTCACGTATTTTATTTAAGTTTAGTAGGTAATCATTTTATACATATTCGTCCTAAAAGTTATATTATTTAAACAAATAATTATTGAAATAAATTTAAACAATTTGACCCATTTCGCTTTTTACTAATCAAAAGATGCCTATCTTTGTTAAAGGAAATGAATGAAATTAGATAATAATAATATAGATAACGTCTAATAAAGTTCTGGATTGCTTAAGAAGAAGCAATAGCTAACACCCTTTGACATAAAAGTTAAAATAAACCAAAGAATTTGGTACAAAATATTTTGTAGATTAGATAGAGACAATTAAATTAATTAGATAAGATATATAAAAGTTTTATTACAGCATAGAGGAATACGTAGTATATATTCCTCTATGGTTATATTTAACGTTACGAGACAAAGCTTTTTCATTGCTTAAGGTACTGCGCTAACTGCACTAGAAAAATATATTATTTAAATAATAATCAACTTATCCAAAATGGGAAAAAAAATCGTTAAAATTAAAAATGTGTCTACCATCTTCTAAAAAGGAATACATTTTTACCCTCTTATAAAAGCATTTTAAGCTTGTTTTGGGAATTTTTAAAACACATGTTTAAATCAGGTACCTATAGACTTTTTTGTGTAGTAACCAGAGCCTTTTGTACATCGATTTACAAGAGCTTTTAAAAAGAAACATTATTTGGGAAAACCCAAACTTTTATATTATAATAAAAGCAAAATTATACCTAGGGTATCACTCAATCAATTAAACTAGGTATAGGTCCTAAGCCTGTTTTTATATTTTTCAAGAAAAAAAATGTATTCAGAAAAGTGCAGTTGTTTGTTTTGAATTTCATTGAAATCGGTCAAGTGATTTTTGAGTTGCTCAACAAAAACTCCATACGTGTATCAATTTTATATTTTTGATAAATCTTTAATATTCTTGATAAATCAGTAACGATCTGCTGGTTAAAGTTTATATAAAATGTCCTATAGGGTGAATTAGAAAGAAACCATAAGATTTTAAAAACTTCTTACAGTTAGTCAATATATTATATCTTAAGAAAAATATTTAAAATGTTGCCACTAAATTAGAACCTAGAATATGGCTATTTGTCAAAATCATGACGGTTTTTATGTCGCCGTCTAAAAACTAAGCATTCAGCACTAAGAAAGTAACTCACATTGAGCAGCAAGGCACTCACCCGTTGTTCACAGCGATCTACTGAAATCAGTTCACTTAAATTTGTCTTTATGAATCTAATCAATTAATAGGTATGGATCATTGAGTTGTATAACGCCCTAAAAGGGCGTTAGAGACGGAAAGACAAGGCATTTTTTATTGACCCTATCCAATTTGGTTCCTATGGTCGGGTATTTCTTTTACAATAAAAACAGAGATAGACATTATTGAACATGTGAAACGGACAAAGATAGGGTGATTTTGCATGCTAATAATACCCTAGATAATATAAGGGTACTTTTATCTCTTTCACACTGACGGCATAAGTGCGACAGAAAAGCAGCTGGCTACCTTTAATCCACCTGCCGTATTTTGAGTGATTCTACCTGTTAGTCCGTGTATACAGGGAAAACTGATAGACAATGTTGTCTAAGTACGGAAATGATTTTTTTTTAATTTTGTGCGGGAATATTACAAAAAGAAATCTTAAAACGTTTAAAAACAAGTTTAGAAGTAACGATTTGAGTTTAAACATGGTCCAAAATTGTTTTTTGTGCAAAAAAAGAAAAAAAATCCATAAAAAAACAACATTTCATGGGTAAGTCGTCTTGACGGATAGTTTTTCCTAAAACACGAGAAAGTTCAGTAGCGTCACGATAGATAGTTTTTTCTGCGACCGTGCGATTTTACCCTCACACATTTTGATTCAGAAAGTGTCACTTCCCCGCACTTTTTTTTGCATTGCATGAAAATTAACAAAAAGTATTTGATTTTCTTAAAAATAATTTCTTTTTAAATGCTTACATACCGATTTTTATCCAGTTGTTTTTGTTTTTTCGAACCAAACTTTTGACATGTCACGGTCGAGTTTCATACATCTTGATGAATTGTTACACACACTGATCTATGTTTTTATAAATTTCGATAAATTTAATGTTTTTTGCGGACTTTACAGTAATTTTAAGTTAAATTTTGGTCTTTCATCGCGAAAGTATATATTTATTATTATATGACCACCGCGACCGGTCTACAGGCCGGTATCATATGTTTACGTCCTTCTAATGTCATTTGACTATCATGCTGTCTTACTTAATAAGGTCACTTAGTTTAATTAATAATCAAAATGGACGGGCCACGATCCTCCACTTTGTTGACGTCACATCCGGGGCTGATTTTTTTGATGGTCACGTTACGACACAGCTGATTGTCTTTAAAATTTTGAAGTTGAAATGACGGTTCATGGATATTTGATTTTTTGTTAAATAAAGCCGTTTTTGAGATTGTTTTTACTTTATTCTGGCAGAACAATTTTTTTAAAATGTATAGTAAGCCCTAATTTTCATAGCCGCTTCATTAGCTCACACAAAAATTAAGTTTAAAGCAGAAGCGAATGTGACAATCACATATGACAAAGTCAAATACATGTCAAATATAACAGTTGGCATGTGGTACATGGCGGGTAATTTGAATTCAAAATAAGGAATGCTAAATCTTGAAGATTTTAACCTTTTAATCATGTTGCTTCCTTACAAACCTTTGGTGGAATATCGGGATGGTGTCTGAGAATATTTCACTGAAATTTTGCGGAAATCTGTAGTGCCATTTTGAAAATATCATAAAAAAACGTCTGACCTCCCATAAGACCCAATGTAAAATTCAGCCCCGGGAGAACAGCTGATTTTTTCAGGGTCGTGGCCTCTATTTTTCTGTTGGCCTTGAAGAAGAATAGAAACCAACAAAAAATTTGTGACACTTCGATTACCCATTTTCTTTGATTGCGATGGATTAGGGTGACCAGATTACGGTTTATTAGGGTGCCCAGAGTGCGCAAAAAAAGATTTTGAAAAATTTCCCTAAAAAAATTGAAGACCAAACACTCACTCGCCACTCAATGTTTATGGTCGCATACACTAATCCTAACTCGATTTCCGACGATTATGGACAATGGTTACCCCCTGGACATAAACCTAACAACTTTTACTATATTTATTAACAATAGGTAGGTTAGGTTTGGTTAGGTTGGGTTAGGTTGGGTTAGGTTGGGTTAGGTTGGGTTAGGTTGGGTTGGGTTGGGTTAGGTTGGGTTAGGTTGGGTTAGGTTGGGTTAGGTTGGGTTAGGTTGGGTTAGGTTGGGTTAGGTTGGGTTAGGTTGGGTTAGGTTGGGTTAGGTTGGGTTAGGTTGGGTTAGGTTGGGTTAGGTTGGGTTAGGTTGGGTTAGGTTGGGTTAGGTTGGGTTAGGTTGGGTTAGGTTGGGTTAGGTTGGGTTAGGTTGGGTTAGGTTGGGTTAGGTTGGGTTAGGTTGGGTTAGGTTGGGTTAGGTTGAGTTAGGTTGGGTTAGGTTGGGTTAGGTTGGGTTAGGTTGGGTTAGGTTGGGTTAGGTTGGGTTAGGTTGGGTTAGGTTGGGTTAGGTTGGGTTAGGTTGGGTTAGGTTGGGTTAGGTTGGGTTAGGTTGGGTTAGGTTGGGTTAGGTTGGGTTAGGTTTGGTTAGGTTGGGTTAGGTTGGGTTAGGTTGGGTTAGGTTGGGTTAGGTTGGGTTAGGTTGGTTCAGTTTAAATATGTTCGGTTAGGTTCCGCTAGGATTGTTTAGGTTAGGTTTAGCTATATTCGGTTAGGTTCGGTTCAGTTTAAGCAAATCGAACCGAACCAAACCGAACCGTTAGATTCGGTTTGATTTGGTTCATTTCGATACGGATGGGTTCAGTTTGCTTTTGTTCAGTTAGACCTTCGATAAATTTTAAAAAAGTAAATAATTATTGATTTTTAGTGTTTTAAGGAATAAAAATTGATATAATGTTCAATTAAACTAATTTTTATTTGTAAAAATGTAGGAATCATAATTTTCTTGATTTTGTTTTGAATTTCATGCTTTTTTAAAAATTGTGCATTTTCATAAAAGGACCAAAAAAACTGACCCGATTTCGATCAGTGACCTTAGTTATTTCAAGTTTTTGTTGACAGCTGATAGACGTCAGGGACCGTTTTGTTTCAGTTTGAAATGAGAAAATGCTTCTTTTGTAGCAATTTGTATGGGTTTTAATGGGGTTTTAAGAATGTTTCAATTTCAATTTTTTTAACAATATCAACGATAGTCCGCAATTTTTTTTTTAGAAATCACTATAAAATGGTCTAAAATTATCATTTTTCAAAAAACTTCGTAGTTTTAAGAAAGGTGGTAAAACGTACCAGACCCCTGAAAAGTGTTGCAGTCTAGGACAACTGGGCGCCGCCAACTCGGCGCCACCAACTGGGCGGCAGGCCAACTGGGCGCCGGGCCAACTTGACGCCGAGCCAACTGGGCGCCGGACTAAAATATTTTTCTTGATAAAATGTGCAGATGAAAAACAAACTTAAAAAAATTAAAATGGCGCATCCAAAATGGCGGACTTTCTTATTTATGCATCGATATGTATCGAATATGGAACTTGGCGGTGTTTCAAGTCGGAGAACACTACACCTACCAAATTTCAACACTCGACTTAATAGATGTTGAAAGTTTTGTATAAATAACATATTTATTTTGTTTTTATCTGCACATTTTATCGAAAAAAAAATAGTCCGGCGCTGAGTTGGCCCGGCGCCCATTAGGCCCGGCGTAGCGCCCTGTTGGCGGCGCCGAGTTGGCCCGGCGCCCGGTTGTCCCATTCCGAATTGAAATTTTTAGTTCCGAAATTTCATCTGACTCGAGCATAACTTGTAGTCCACCCAAGAAAAGAAGAGTTGAAGAAGACCCTTGTTCAAAGAAAGAAAATATTTTACCTGGAAGGTACAACATTTGTAAAGTTCTAAGATGAAAACAATAATTTTAATACATCCACTGCACTTAGCATGCTTAGAAATTCTTTTTACTCTTTTTTTTACTGAAGAGAATTTTGTAAACACACACAAGTAAGTATTCATGAATTATTTATTATTCAAACAGAAAATTGTTGATAAAAAAATTCTAGTGGAATTCAAAATTTTTATTTTGCGCCGCCACTGCCCTTTTTTATCCAAGACAAGCAAATAGAATATTTTTGCGATGTTGCATGTTTCCGGACTCACCAAACCGAAATTCTATTTTCATCCCTATTTTGCTCATTAAATTCTTACTTGTATTTGGTCAATTGCGATAAAAGCTTGATATAATGGCAATTTTGGCCCATGCCGGGTCTACCCGTAGGGTATAGAAGTCAATGGTATGGATCTATATTTGTTTTTTTTATAAATTATACTATAAAGTAATTAAAGGCCTAGTTAACTATTGAGTTTTGTTTCTATTTTTATTAACTTTAAACGTATTATTTGAAATTTAAACTTAATTTGTCTTTTCTATAAAACAACTACTAAAAGTGAAACCTATTGGTCTTTTTGTTTTGTTAAAATCAAAGGTTAAGATTTAAAAAAGTGAATAAATAAACTACTCTACTGGAGTTTTTGACACTGAAGTCAAACCTTACTTTATTTTTCTTACGCTTTATCCATTGCTTATTTTAAATAATGTGGTTTTTTTTTTCTCTAAATTTATAGGATCATATTTGATCCTAGTAAGCCTTTATCAATTTCAACACAAAGTAGCCCACAAGTAAATTATTGATAAGTCCCTATTGATTTACTTTACTAATTACTTGTATTTATCAAAAAGAAAATAAGCGCCCTTGAAAATGCCTACTTGCCAGGCATAAGGCCTCCATCTTTTTACTCATACTGTATGTTTTAGAAAAGACAAATAACGGATGTATTTTTTTAAATTTATTAGTTATAAATAAAGTTCTATAATTTTTCTTTGCATAGTCAGACTATTTCACAGTTTTGACTGCAAATTATGTTGGTGTCGAGAGAATTAAACTTTTCTTTCATTTACGGTATCGTTTTATTTTTCCTTATGTGCCGTGACTGTTTTGGATAAGTACGTCCAGAATATTCTTAGCATACTTAGGGAGTATAACATTTCAAAAGTTTCAAGGTTTATATACAAAGATTCTTTATTGTATTAACCAAGCATGAGTAAATATCTCAGTAACCGAAAGATTTAACACTCTTTGTACACTTGCTGTTTTTTTATTTTTTTGTCTTGTTTTTTCTTGTAAATAATAATAATTTTCATGCAATTATTATCAAACCATAGTTTTACCTATTCATTCAAAAAGTATTTTTGATGCGTAATTAGTATTTTGTGGTAGTTGAACTAATTCTACATAGTTATTTAAATAAACAATTTTATTTTTCTTAATTTTGAGGTGAACACAAACATCTCAATCATATTCTTTACCAAAAATTTTAGTTTTTTTTTAAACAGGTCAACTACCGGACCTTTACCATTTTTGTATAATACGACACATATTTTGAAAATCTCATAAAAATTAGTGATCTTAATCTAGGATCTAAAAGTTAAAAGAAAAAAAAATCTTTTCTAAAAAGTTATTTTTGTTGTTCTCCTATTTTAAATTTTTATTACTAGGTGTAGTTTTTTTTCCTCCTTGTTGTATGGCTAAATTTTGAGTTACACAAGCAAGCGTGTCTATCATCACATAAGAAAATATAATAATATAAATCCATTAAGTAATGACTTTTTGCTTGAATTTTGCGTTTGTAGAACTGTTATTGTTTTATTCGCCTAAATTTTTTTATTTTTTATACATCTATTACGAGCACTGATTTTAATTTGTCATAAATGTATTTTAATTTTTAGTAAACTACGAAACCGATTTTAATGGAAAATACTAGTGTTATAAATACTGAGTCAACAGCGTAATAAGTTCATGTAATGATATTTTAAAGAAAAAGTTTTGTTATATCTTCTAAACGTTGTAGAAAATATGTGTTTTAACTTCGTTTTCTTTTACAGGTGATGACCACGGCAACCACGATCAAGTATTCTGGATTTTGGACTTCTCTCACATAATATGTTTATATATTTTTTTTCAGGATTGTATTGTATTTGTTCTGTGTTGTATTGTTTCATATTGAGTTCTATATAGCCAAAATATTAAGTTCAAAGTTTTTAACCACTAATTGTTATAAAATTGTTCAGTAACTTTTGACAGTTTCTGTTTTATATATGAGAAGAGTCTATTTCTATTTTTTTGAGCAATTATATATGAGAGAGAGGTATATTAGAGTTAAAGCATCCTAGAATTTTTCTTTTAACGTTTTTTTGATATGATTATATGGTATGGCAAATGTTTGTGCTAGATTTATACATTTATGTATATAGATTGATATAAAACAATAGACCAATAATAATTCGCCAAGTGAACTTGTCGCGTTTCCTTTTTTCTTTTGTTGTTTTTTTTTTTGTAAGACGATGGCGAATTTATTTTTCTCGCTGTTTGAATCATTATAGATTTGATTATTTTATCAAATGTTTTTTTTTATGGAATGAGTGTTTAAGCTGGATTTTAAACTTCCCAGCAAATTGAGAAGAAAACTGGGAGGTTATTTTGGGAAATTCTTCTCCATTCGAGAGTATACCTATAATTAAAATGTTTAATTGGTCTATATTTGTTTTGTTTGTTGCCGTGTCTCCTAATATCGTAACTCAATTTTTGAATTACGGTATAGTCAGTTAAATGTTTTAACCAATCTTTATCAAGAAAATTGCTGAATTGGTAACCGTCAAACCATAGCTTATGTGGAGTACAGGTGAACTGACTAAAACAGCGAAAAAATATATGGATTGGGGTTGTCAAGTAATTTTGTTAAAATGGGTCAAGTCAAATTGTTTTGGTAAAACTATTAGGTAAAGGTAAAACTTTGCCTATGATACGACAATAAATATTTCATCAGGAAAGTTCAATGAAGTCAGTAGACGTCACACCTTGTAGATACCAGTAAGAGATCTAGGTAATTTTCTATTTCGTCATGTCGGGAACTCATTTTGAGTTATAATGGATAATTAATAGACCGGAAAATTTGCTTAACAAGAAGATTTGAAATTGTTTCTTTCTTCGTTAGACACCTGTGTTTTTCTAACTTCGGTGAAGATGGCCACTTCCTGGGAGTGTTGAATCCACAGTTTCTTATGTTTTCTAATTAGGAAGACAAAAGCGTTGTTGTTGAATAAATTTCATTTTATTTTACAATACATATTTCAATTTAAAACTGGTGCGCGTGCCTATATATTTTTTATGATGAAACATGATTATAGATTTGGTACACGAATGTCACTATACGCTACCTCTACTGGAATAATGGGGTTTTGTTTTAAAACAGGTTTTTATAGTAGACAGTTGGGCAATTTTTCTGACTTGGTTATAAAATAGGTTAATTAGATTATATTAAAATTTTAAATGGTAACTAAAAGTTTTACTAAGTTTAGTATTTAACGGTATATGTAGGAATAAGTGTAGTTAGGAAAAAACCTAGGAGATACAACCATAACAGCAGACGGCTCTGTATGTCATATCAATAAAATTGTTTGGTTCTCATACGTGATATTTTAAAAACTGTTTAACATCAAGGAGAATTAGAGATTATAAAACAGAAAAGAACAGCAGAATAACGTAGTATTTTATTTTCTTTTAATATTTTTGTGACCAACTCATTATTCTTTTTAATTTGAAGAGCTTATTTCAACTCTTTACGACCTTTGATATTATTTAAAATAATAAATTTATATATATTTTTTTTCAAATTTGATAAGTAAAACCTAAAAAAATAATTAAAAAGTCTGTTTTAATAACATCAATGAAGTAAGTAAATTCTAAGTCTCTAAATTTTTGGCGCACAGGAAACATTTGTTTTTTTTTCCTCTTTCAGATATTAATACGTAATTAGCATAAAAACAAACTAAGTGCAAAAGCACAAATCTAGTAAGGAAAATTTTAGTAACCCTGTATATCGGTATTCAGCATAACAGCCGTTGGCCTAGAGACAGTGTCTCTGTCGCGTTATGGCTAAAGTTCCATCTTTAAGTGTAAAGAACTTTTAATTGTTTTATTCCGTATACTTTGGTATAAGAGAGATACCATGTTTCTCTTCAGATAATATCTGCATCTATCAGATATCTTTAATGTTTTTTTTTACTTAAACAATGAAAATTCAATACCTAACTCTTTTTACTTTTTTTGGTATAGTCATTTGTCTTAATGACTAGGTCAATTTCGATTTTTTATAAACTTTCAGTTATTTATCCTTTAACTTCTGTGTTAATTTAAAAAAATTATTACTTTTGATAAATATTCACATACCTTTGTGTTTTGTTTTTATTTTGTGATGGTGATGTATCAACATTTACCTATTGGTAAAAATATGAACGTAAAATCGTAAAGTCCATTATTTTAAAAAATAACTTAGTTTTTTTTATGATCCTTTTTGCTGAGAACTCTTGTTTTTCTATGTTCCAGTCAACCAAACAATAACCACGTCATCGATGGTTGTTTAAACATATTTTTTTGAATCACTTTAAAGTAATTTTTTTTAAACTGGATATTATCATAGCAATCGTAACGTCGATAAGATACCTTTTTCTGTTTTTTTTTGTCATATTGAGAATTGATAAAGTCAATATTATCCAGGCTTAAATATAATACCCTTTAAAACTATTTCAAATCTTTTGTTTATCAATAAAATAATATTTCTTTTTGTATTTTTCCCATATGGAAAATATGTTATAGTACTCTAACTCTATAAGTACTTTTTCTAGATAAAAATCTTAATAACTTTTAAAATCTGAACCTTTCCTTACCTATATGAGAATGAAATTTTTGCACTTTTTATTAGGTAAATATAAAAATTTAATTTAAATTACAAAAATGTTTTATCTTCTTCTAAAAATGTGATGTTGTTTTTTTAATATTTGTTTTGTTTGCTCTCCTTGTTTATTATTGATTTTTTTTTTTTGCATTCTATCATCAGTAATAAAATTATATGCTAGTGCACAGACTTAAGCACTACATAAGAAAATAAATAACTAAAATATTTTTATTTTTATTGTCATTATTAAATTATTTTGTTACCAACTACCAACTAAAACCTATGCCTTAACAAAACTACCTATATCAATTTTAATGGAAATAAATAAATTCTTTAAGTAACTGTATAATTTTTTTAAAAAGAAAACTTTGCATTGCCTCATTTCTTTTTATAACTTATTTTTAAGTCTTGCAGTATCTAACAAACCTGCTGGATTTTTTTTAATATACGTTTTGATGTTTTTTTTTAATCAACCTAATAAATTTTGTTTAATGTATTTTAGAGCATAAATAATTTTGTATATTTTGCGGCAGCAAAAGCTCTAAGTTCTTATTTTGTAGTTTTGTAAAAGAAAGGAATTATTTTCTTCACTCAAGAATTCTTTTTTTTTACATTCAATAGAGACAATTGAAGCAATAATCAACTGTAATTTTTGTTTTTTTAATCATTCACTTCAATTAGATTTTTTTTAAAGAAATTTGTTGTTAACTAGGTACATTTTTTTATTTTGTTTGTTTTGAGTTATTGAATATCGTCCACCGCCTCGAAAATCTGCAAAAATCTAAATGGGTCAAGTTTAAGTTTAAAAACTTTTTCATTTAAATTTTAAAGTTAAGTATTTTGACTCAAGGATGTCTAATTTATACACAAAGACATCAATTTTAACCTACTTTGTTTTGCTGCTGTTCTTAGTTTTTAGGAAATTGTATAAAATCATCCTACAATTTAAAAGAAAGTTAAATTAAATTAACTGAAAACTATTTAGAAAATGAAAAACCTAACAGATTATTTTAAAAAGTATACTAAATCAATTTAAAATAAAAATATGTAACAAGATCTGAGAAATAAAAAGTTTAAATTGGAAAATTTTTGTTTTTGCGAAAATTAACAGAAAATTCGGAAAAATTGTGGAAATATTCTAGGAAGAGTTTTATTCTAAGTATTTTTTTTGATGTGTATATACATCTGCCTGGATTTATTCTATTGATATTTGTTCCATTTACTTTTTTCTGTTCTATTTAAATTTGTTCGATTGAATTTGAATCACCATAAAATTAAAATTTTTTTTATAACATTAATATCCTAAGTATGATATAAATTTGTAATAAAGTTTCTTTATTGATGTTTATTGTTTATCTTGGTATATTGGAATTTTTTTAAATTTTCTTCTGTTCTATCATATGAGTTATTTTGATTTGATTTGATATATGTTTTTTTCGGTAGAGTATTCCATGTTTGTTTTAAAGATTGTTGTATTAACCTGGTAGTGTTTTTTTATTACAATGAAAACGATAAACCAACTTTCTTTTAAAGTTTTTTTTATTCAATATCAACTATTTCTTTTTAATTATTATGATAAATGTTTTTTTTTACATTTTAAAGTAATTACTAATAAAATATCAATTAGTGTTTGTAATGTCCTACTTTTATTTTTGTTTAGAATTTGTTTTTTATTATATTTTTTTAATACAAACACATTTCTTTGGTTAGACAACCTTTCTTAAGTGTTTGTCGTCTAACAAGTTTTAGTTCATCTAAAACTTATACAAAACCAATGATCATAAAATCTAAAATTTTCAATCTTAATTTTTTTATTTTTGCTTAAATTTAATTATTGTTTTACATAAGGTTGGTTTCTTGTTATTAAAAACATTGATTTTTTTCTTGTATTAAAATCACTTTATTTTTCAGCTACTGCAAAGTTTTATCAGCCTGTTTTTTTCTACAAGGCAAAACAGCTCCATCAAACCAGCAAGCCAAGCCGAACCAAACCACTCCACCATTACGGTCCTTACATCAGCGTAAGCAGCCATCAACGCTATGTATTTTTATAATCGCTAAGCAAACCTCCAATTGGATATTTCTGCGCAGATTCATTGCAGAATTTGCTGTTCCCGTTTCAACGATGGCCAATGAATAAATTCAGATGCCACTATATACATGGTGTTTTTTCTAAACACTATAGAGAAAACGGTTTGGATTGGAGACTCCCTTCCTTAATTTACCTACGTTAATTTAAATATTTTTATTTGTCTCCATAAATTCTGCAGCAGACTATATATATATATATATATATATACTTTTCGGCAGTTGTTTTCGTACAATTTTTCTTAAAAATATATAGACGTATATATTTTTATATTTTTTTTGTCAAGTTTTTTTGCCCTCATTTAGTTTAAGTTATCGTTGTTATTAAGCTATACAGATTTCTGTTCTTGCAGTACTGTTTGGAGTCTACTGATCGTTCACCATGTTTGTTGCTGACTAGCTGATCTAAGATGTTCTACCTAAACCAGTGTTGCTGTCTAGTTCCAGTTTTTCAAGATGTTTGTTCCAGCCAGAATGTTTTGTTGATTGTCGCTTATATCCAGGAGAAGACAAACGAAAACGAAGATAAATTAGATTAATTTGATTAAATTTGTTTGCACTATTTAATGCTTGTTGTGATAAACCATTTTATTTTGAGTAGCGTTGAAAAAAAATTGTTTACACTTAAATCAGGGGGGAGTAATGTAACAATACGGTTTTTGCAGATTTGCTTTAATTAATTTAATATTTATTTTAATATATTTGTCCACTTATTTCTTAAAAGAAATTCAGATATTAACGGTTTCTTGATTTCTTTTCTCAGTGAAACCAAAAACCTAGAGAAAATATATCTGGAAGTAATTATTTTTAATTTATGACGGTCTATGTTATCGCTGGTCTAGACCTAAAAAGCTCTATTCATAGTAGTACAGACATATGTTAAAGCAACCATATAAGTATTATTTAAAATTATAGTTATACATAATATACCATACCCGTTTTGCCAGGGTCTTCGTTTTAACTTAACTTGTCATATTTAAAAACAACAACTGTCATTGGCAAGCCTTAATAACATTTTGTTATTTGGCACTCTATATACGTATTGGAACATTTTCTCAGTTAACAAGCATTAATTAATATGTTTTGCATTGTAACTAGCTATAAGACATTTATTGAGAAAATGGCAACATAAAAACAGTTAGTTTTCAAGCGAGCTTTCTGACTGTGGTTAGTTTTTAAATGTATACGGCCAGTTCGTTCTTAGGGCCATTATCTTATATCAACTTCTTTAAATTGTAAAACTGGATAAACAAAAAAGTCATGTTCCAACGCTTGTGAAGGAATTTGGAGGTCCTGTCGTCCTTACTTTGGTGTTATCCTTTTCTATACCATAGGAAAACATAGCGTAACCTATAGTTTTCTGTCGCTGATCGCACCAAAGAGAAGTAGAAGGGACTTAGAGGAAGAGTACCTAAAAATTTCTTTACGGGTCGGAAGACAGAGTTTAGTTGGGTTTCTTTGGGTCAACTTCTTTCTTAAAATGGAGATTTATTCAGGGGAAAATTCTTTTCCTTTGAATAAATATCTTTTATTTAATTCTTAGTATAACTCAATTTCTATCTTAACATATTTTATTAATTATTTACCATCATTTATTTCTGAATTCAGTTATCGTTTATACCAGTTTATCACTGTTTTAATTAACCATCAAATTACTTTTTTTAAATAAAACTTTCTTGTTGCCAAACATTTTGTTTATAATTTTATAATTTCCTTACCTTAAGTACCATACTAAAACAGGTACCATTTGTACTAAAACAACAGTACTAAATTAATTAGTTTATAAAAACATTTTTACATAATGAATTTTATAAAATAATAATTTATTTAAAATATACCTATAAAAAGGTAAATAGAAAGTGTAAAATATTAAGATAAAAATGGTTGCAAACAATCTCAAAAAGAGATCAAATAATTGAATCAAATAAAGTTTAGTCCATAAGCAGTGATAAGGTCTAGTGTATGAAGGAAAAGAAGATGAAGAACAATTGAACAGGTATGTATATTTTTCCTACATTGATTATTTAATTGAGAAAAACACCTAAAGCGCACTTCTTTCAAGAACCGTCAAATTCCCTTTCGAGAGTTAAATTAGTCGATCAGTATCATATTTAATCTTTTAATTTACTATTTTTAAGTTGTTGCAAATTTGGTAGCTAACAACATTTAAGCCTTGACCACTTTATTTGACAGTACCACTGTCATATACAAAGGCCCCTGTTACACTAGTTTAGTACAGCGTCTGTTCATAATAGATTAGGTTATTTTATGTTAGCGCAACCTAAACTATCATGGTCTAAACTAAACTAGCTTAAATTTATGTAAATTAATATAAACCAACCTGGAACAGCATAAGCTAGTCTAAAATAACATATCGTAACCTGCACAAATATAGTCTAATTGGAACTTACATGACAACAATAGAATTTTGGTAATGCCCGTTTGTTACAAACACTATATCATCCAATACTTGTATTAGCCGCGCTTTTTTAAAATAACCTGTTTGAAAACGTTTGCAAGGCTCACAAAGTGCGGTTCCGCTTTTGAAAACCATAAAATATCGAAATATAACTGTTTGTACAAAAAATATCGAGTCGGAAAAAGGTAATTAAAAAAATATTTCCCACAATAAAAACTACGATGCTGCCAAGGCTGGAATGGAAAAGGGGAAGTTCCCTTTTTTATTTTTCTGGACAAATGACAAATTTAGGGTGACATGACAATTTTGGGTAACTTAGAAAGATTGAAATGGATGGGACTTTTTTTTATCAGCACACGAACTTGAACACAGTTTAACAGTTTTCCAAAATCACAGGGGAATTTTCTGTTATTAGCTGGAAAAATTTGCCTTTTGCATAATACTACAAACATACACACATAGTTCAAATAGGCCATGAAAAGGACCATTTTACATTCGCTTTTGGAAAAAATAAAATAGTTTCACGGGCAAGTCCTCAGAGGTAAAGGTAGCTAGGGGACGCGTTTCGGCCTCATTAGGCCTCACTCAGCCCGAGCATAACCATAAAATGGAAGGAGATGAAATGATGATGTGGGTATCTGAAAAAGAAATATGAAATATGGTGTTTACTGAGGAGAGACCAACTGTCAATTTGCAGCTTCGGTCAGGGTTGCCTCGGTTTTGAGGCTAATTTTGACGTCGCGACGGAGACAGATATAATCTTCTCCCAGAAAACAGCCTGAGCCCTGGATTTTTTAAATTTGAAGGAATTTCACGAGGTAAAAAGTTTTAACAAAAAAGTTTCACGGGCAAGTCCTCAGAGGTAAAGGTAGCTCGGGGACGCGTTTCGGCCTCATTAGGCCTCATTCAGCCCGAGCATAACCATAAAATGGAAGGAGATAAAATGATGATGTGGGTATCTGAAAAAGAAATATGAAATATGGTGTTTACTGAGGAGAGACCAACTATCAATTTGCAGCTTCGGTTAGGGTTGCATCGGTTTTGAGGCTAATTTTGACATCGCGACGGAGACAGATATAATCTGCTCCCAGAAAACAGCCTGAGCCCTGGATTTTTTTAAATTTGAAGGAAGTTCACGAGGTAAAAAGTTCTAACAAAAAAGTTTCACGGGCAAGTCCTCAGAGGTAAAGGTAGCTTAGGGACGCGTTTCGGCCTCATTAGGCCTCATTCAGCCCGAGCATAACCATAAAATGGAAGGAGATGAAATGATGATGTGGGTATCTGAAAAAGAAATATGAAATATGGTGTTTACTGAGGAGAGACCAACTATCAATTTGCAACTTCGGTTAGGGTTGCCTCGGTTTTGAGGCTAATTTTGACATCGCGACGGAGACAGATATAATCTGCTCCCAGAAAACAGCCTGAGCTATGGATTTTTTTAAGTTTGAAGGAAGTTCACGAGGTAAAAATTTTAACAAAAAAGTTTTACGGGCAAGTCCTCAGAGGTAAAGGTAGCTCGGGGACGCGTTTCGGCCCCATTAGGCCTCATTCAGCCCGAGAGGCTTAATATAAGAGGCTTTAAAAAAAAATATTCAAAATGAGAAATAATCGCATCAGTGACCTTGGTACAAGACAATATATTTAAAAAATCGCCATTTTGAAAAAGTGACTCCTTCGATTTTTTATATTTTTCTTAAAAAAGATGCTCAATTATCTTGTCTATTGCCTTCAAAAATTTTAAAGTGAGATAAAAATTCTTATTTAAGTGTGCGGAGGCCATGGCCATAAGCGAGCAGTCCTATTGAGGCGCCCGGGGTGCGAATACATATATACATTTTATTAAAGAAAGTTGCTGTTGTCTTAAGGAAAAATCTTTTTTTTTCATTCCTAAACCCCCCCTTGCATATTACATCAGTGACGTCACATTGAAGGGCCAAGACGGGCCCTGGCCTTCCACTGCTTAAAACCTTATCGGCCACCAACATTGTAGCATATTTTTCTAATTAGAATACCTAGTCGTGCACTGTTATGACACTCGACGCTACTATACAGGATGTCCCAAAATCGATTTCTTTGGGAAGCCTCGACCCTCATTTCCAGAATAAAGGAAAGCGATTTTTTTTAACGCTGCGTTTTTGGAGGGAGGCTATAACTTTGATGATTATAAAAATTAAATTTTTGCTTAAATCGGTGTCGTATAGTTCTTTTCTGAGAATAACGATATACTTGAATTTTATCTTATAAGATTTTTTAAGATTTTTTTTAAGCAAAACTACTTTTTTTATTAAAATGTATATTGATCTACACCCCGGGCACCTTAATAGGACTGCTCGCTTGCCCATATATATATAAGTATGACCAAGGCCTCCGCACATTTAAACAAGAACTTTTTTTTTGCGTTTATACTTCTCGGCCCACTCAAAAATTTTTAAAGGCAATACAAAATATTGGAGCATCTTTTTTCAAAAAAATATAAAAGATCAAAGGGGTCATTTTTTCAAAATGGCGATTTTTTTAATTTATTGTCTTGTACTAAGATCAATAATGCGATTATTTGTCATTTTGAATATTTTTTCTGACACCCTCTTATTCTTATTTTTAAATAATAGTAAAAACATTTTTGGCAAAGTTCGTATTTTTTCAAAAAAAATAATAAATCGAAGATGTTTTGGCTAATTAAGCAGATAAGGTAGCCTGTAGATTTCTGGAATGCAACATTAAAAAAAAAATTCTCGGTGTAATCGGTACTCATAGGGATATCAAAATATTAATTTTTATTAAAATCAAAATTTTTAAGTGCAAAAAGTTGAATATGGAAAACCCCATATCTGACCGAAAATATGCCCAAGCTACGAATTTATTCAAGAAAATTTTAAAACATGGTCCATTGTTGTGAAAAATTACAGTACTTAAACATTATGGAAAAAATATCTAAATCTCGTTTAACAAAAATAAAAATTAAGACTCGCAGTGCCGCTCGTAAAAATGAAGTTTATGATCTCAAAAACCTGATGTTCTTTTTTAAGAGTTTTATATATTTTTACCCAACTGCAGCACGGCGAAAAGAAAGGTAATGTTTTTCGATTGTTGTATGTAAGTAAATATGATTGTTTGTGTCACGCTAGGCTAAACGGCTGAACCGATTTTGACAAAAAAGGTGTCGTTGAATTGCCTATATTTTTTTAAACAGGAATCAACATGGCGGTCTTCAGACGCCATTTTGTTACATGATGTAGGCTTTAAGGTATACAAATTATCTAAATTTCAGGCGATTTTATTGAAATTCCTTTAATTACCCATTGCAAATGTCCCCTATTTTGCTGTAGTTACGTTGTAGTCGTCCGAGCTCTCACTCATCTCCCCTCCTGTTATTCCCCTTAACCTATTCAAAAACCATATTCGCATAATTTTATCAAATATAGAGCGATTTCAAAAATTATTTCTGCATACGCTTTTAGATTTTTTTTTCAACACCATATTACTAGTCCCCCCCCCCCGCTCCCTTTCGCTTCCCCGCCATCCTTATTAGTTATAGCTAGAACTTTCACAAATATAAAGCGATTTCAAAAGTTCTTTGTGCACACGGTTACAGTTTTTTTTAACATCATTTTACTAGTTTCTCCCTCCCTCTTTTCTTCCCACCCTCCTTATTAGTAATAGTTGTAACTATACCTTTAACAAATTTATAGCAATTTTAAAAATTCTATCGGCACACGCTTTATGATTTTTTTCGATACCATTTTACTAGTTCCCTCCTCCCTCTCTCCTCCACCACCTTCACTCATTGGAAGGTAACACGCGTCCGTAGAAAATCTACACGTATTTTTTGAGTGAAGGTAAATGAATTGTACATGGATAGTGCTTTTTATAAGGCTGAATCAGAATTAAACCTGAAAGTTGGAAATAAAAAAATAATTAAACAAAAAAAACACCCAACTGCTAAATTTACTTGTAACTACTAGTCGCAGTTGGATACAAAATTACCCAATAACCTGATTCATGAAAATACAAAGCTGTATAATTTCGTAAGTGCGGTTTGGGCATCAAAACTAAAAGTTGAAGCATGTCATACATTATAGGTATAGCTAACAATTTTGTACTCAACTGCGACTAGTACTTACAAGTAAATTTAGCAGTTGCAAACTTTTAAGCTTACAGAGTCTAATCGGTGGAATAATTAAATAAATCCTTTTTTATATTTGACCTTGTAATTTCTTGAGATTCTAAAGTTATTTTCGGTTTTTGTTTGTAAAAGTATTCAGGATGAATCCTTTTTAAATTTTCACTTTGTATAATAAATAAACTTATGAATGAAGCTGTATAAACTATTATCGGTCCATTTATATTAATCCATAGTTTTCAATTTCTTCCATTAGCCTACGATTTACTGGCCCTAAGTGACAGTACTCGATATTGAGTCTGCTACTTTTCCTAATAGCTCTATGTTATTAGGATTTACCGCGCTGTTTAAAATCACTGAAAAGCCAAATCCCAATCCGCTACACCGAATTTACGTGGGCCGAGTGTATGTGTCTTTTTGGGAAAAATTGCCTTCGTAACTCAGAGCGACAAGTAGTATTTCGAGTGTGAAAATCGTTCCTGAATACATTTAAAAGTATAGGTTGGTATTACTTTTATTTTTGTTCAACAGGATGCCCTGTTTTGTTGGGAGCCCAAGCCACTTTTGTCTCCGTGTTTGCGTACCGTAATGAAACTTGACACGATTATAGTACAACACTATATTATTATTTTACGAAGTGGTGCTCATTCTGAACCCAGTACAGAGCAAAGAAACAGGGAGTTTTAAATTTAAAGCTAGAGCAATGAGGCTTCGCACCGATTATAAGGACACATACAGTTTTATTTTAAGTGATTAAAAAAATATATTGATTTATTTTCTTTCGAGCAATAAAAAATAATTTACTTTTTTTTGAGAATTTTTTGGTGTGGTTGTTGAGTAGCAAAAAAAAATCCAACAGCTTAGTTACGCAAGATACTGCTTTAAAATTTAATTTGTGCATAAACAAGATGTCTCTCTTTAAATCTAAACTTTGCGGATGGGTATGACATATACGGGGTCGGAGTTCAGGGGGGTTTTTTATAAATAATTCTTAATGAAAAAAATCTAAAAATATGGAAAAGTAGGTGGATTTCTTAGACGTAACCATATTTAAAAAAAATATAGAGGGTGTCCCATAACTTAGGGGCCATAGGCCAACAGGTGTTAGAGGTCATGTCTGATCAAAAAGGTCATATAATGCATGGGCCAAAACTCTTTCTTCTTCTCATGGGCCCAACTCAAAGTAATGATCAGTTTTTGAAATACAGGGTGTTGAAACTGATAATGTCCAAGAAGCATAAGAGCTCTTTAGACGGCTTCTTCAAATATATACGCACTGTTAGTATTACGTATATTTACAATTTATTTATTATTTTCAATCTGTACCTTTAAAACTTTATCTACAGGGTGTTTAAGTAAATATTAATCGATTTTCTAATGAGAAACAAGCTTTAGTATGTTGTAGATTAAACCTTGCTCATCAAAAGTTCTCATGGACCCAATCTAAATAAGTGACCAGCTTTTGAAATACAGGGTGTTGAAAGTGATAATGTCCAAGAAGCACAATAGCTCTTTAGATGGGTTTTCCAAACATATACGCATTGTTAGTTTTACATATATTTATGATTTATTTATTGTTTTTAATCTGTACCTTTAAAGCATTATCTACAGGGTGTTTAAGTAAATATTAGCGGATAGTGTTAATGAGAAACAAGCGTTAGTGTGTTTTAGATTAAACCTTTCTTATCAAATGTTTTTATGGGCCCGATTTAAATTAATGAGCAGTTTTTGAAATACAGGGCGTTGAAAGTGATAATGAGAAGCATTATAGCTCTTTAAATGGGTTGTTCAAACAAGAGATGAATTTAAAAAGTAATTGTATTACGTAATTTATTATTTTTCATTTTTTAAAAAAAGTGCCTTTTTCTTTACAATTAGTCCCTTTTCACTTTTTTTGCAGCAAAATTTACAATATATACAATAGATAGATTTTTATTTAGTATTTACAAAATGATATTTGCCGAAACACCCTGTATAAAATGCTTAATAATATTATTAAAAGAATCATTAGAAAACTAATAAATACTCTATATGTAATAGTAACATTGCGTATATGTTTGGAAAACCCGTCTAAATAGCTATTATGCTTCTTGAACATTATCACCTTCAACACTCTGTATTTAAAAAACTGGAAATTAATTTAAGTTGGGCCCATGAGAACTTCTGACGAGCAAGGTTTAATCTGCAGCAGACTAAACTTAAACACCCTGTAGATAATGTTTTAAAGGTACATATTAAAAATAATAAATAAATCGTCAATATATGTAATAAAAATATTGCTTTTATGTTTGGAACACCCGTCTAAAGAGCCATTAATCTTCTTGGACATTATCAGTTTCAACACCCTGTGTTTTAAAAACTGGTCATTAATTTGAGTTGGGCCCATGATAACTTTTGATAAGAAAGGTTCAGTCTACAACATACCAAAATTTCATGAGGTTTGACGGATTACAAAAATTACATAAGAGGTGTGCCTGATCCTTTGAGTCAACTTTTACTTAATATATAAAATTTAATTACGTTAGACTTGGTTAGGTATTTTTAATATTCCGTAGCGTAAAAACAGGTCAAGGTGTCAGTTTTTGTTATCATGTGAACAGTTTCACGTTTTGAATCAAGTTATATTTATTTTGACGACCACTTTAGAAAAAATAAGATTTTAAGAATTTATTCTTCTTCTATTTGCGCTAAAACTTTATTTCCACCAAGAATTTTTACAGATTTTTTAAATTTTTAAGCTAGTTGGCTAGCTATAAGGTCAAACCAACAAAACAATGTCCGCGAATTGAGTTTTATATTCAATTTATCAATTTCCATTTCATCGGAACACCACTTTTAAAATGGCATCTGTAGGTGTCTATTACCTCTTCTTCTCATTTAGGTACTCTCCCAGATAAACCTGTTTTCGTTGCTCTTAGGCTTGACGTTCCTGTGTACAAGCCTCACAACCGCAATTCTTGAGGCCAAACAGTAGACATTATTATAACATGGCCTGAGTTGTCACAAGAGTGAAGGAAGGAATGAATGTTAAATGTCATCTTTCGTTGGGCTTTAACTTCCGCGGGATTTTCTTTATTTTTGGAGCCGAGCCGGTTGGAGTTTGCCGGAGTTACAAGAAAACGGGCGGATGGAATGACCAGATTTCTATATCTGAAATGCAACATGCAAAGACACTTTGTGTCAATTTTATGTTCATTTGTTATTCAAAAAAGCAGGTTAGGTTTGTAAACTAGGAGAGTCCTTAAAACAGAGGAAATATGAGTAGCTTTTGAATCATTTTTATTTTTTGCCCCTTTCCATTATAAATTATTACAAGTGAGGCTAAAAATTGGTCAAGTGATAAAAAGTGTATTAGGAGGCGATTCTAAGGCTTATTCATTTATAACTCAAAGCATACGTTCAGCAGTTCAAACGGGCAAAGCAGCATCGGTCTTTGTGACTTTACTTTGTAAAAGAGGTATGGACGAAATTTTTATGTTTAATTCATTTTTAATTTTAGGGTTTTGGTTAGTTTAGCTTATTTAGTTGTATTATTTATAAAGTACTATAACTTTTACACCTAAAATTTACCATTGTATAATGTAGAGGGTGGGCCAAAATCGTTAATTTTTGAGGGTTTTAGACCTGTATATCGGGCTCGATTTTTAAGACGTCTTTAAATATCTTACTTACTTTACTGCTTCACAAAAAAAAATTATGGAAAGAAGTTCTCCTAACAACAACTTTTTATCTATAATGTAAAAATAAAATAAACAGATCCATAACGCTATCAGCTTGAAAACAGTTTTTTGTAAATATCTGAGAAAGAAAAGTTTTCACGAAATTGTTAAAAAGTTGTTAAAAAGTTAGCATAATTTCAATTTTTAAAATCCTATTAGCATTAATGGATTTTGACGAAAATCTAATCAGCTCGTTACAGAATTAAACACTTTTTTTTGTAAAATTCTTATGAAAATCGGTTTAGCGGTTATATACACACACTCACGCACATACACATTTTCGGCTCAAAAATTTTTTTCGTCGAAAATAATAACTTCTCGAGCATTGCAGCGCGAACTAGGAAAATAAAAAAATTATAAATTAGATAGTCATAGACTGCGCACTAAACTAACACATAATAACTTACTGCTAGGAAACCATTAAATATCCAAACAGTTTTTTGATACGCTTAAGAGCTTTTTAGCTACCAGTGGAGCATCCAGAACTATGCCATGGGGGGGCGCAATGCCCCATGATGTCGTATTTCGTCCATTTTTTTCTTTTTATTCATGAATTATGTGAAAAATATCTAAAAAATCTTAAGCTTGAGAGGGTGTGCCCATGCAGCTACGAGAGGATTTTGAAAATTTTGCATTTAGGGAGGTGTTTCATAATTTTTGTATTTATGAACATTGCTTTTCAATGGATTTTTTTGTAAGGCATTCTTCTGTCAAATTAAATCTGCCACGTTTAATTTTTGAGATATTTCACAAAATTGTTATTTCTTTCTTAATGGACTTTTATTATTATACCGTGGGCATAAAGTCTAAACAGAGGCATATGATGATGATTTTTCAATAATGGGGTTCTTGTGTCCGCTGAAATCAAATCTTTTGGTAAAATAATATTTTGTGGCATCTGGAATGGAAGAGAAGAGGGTATTTACATATGTGATATAAATAGTGAAATTGTTTTATGGGGTTATTACTAAATGGAGAATTGACGAATAAATTTTATTGAAGTTGTTTTCAATTTGGGAATTTTTGGGTCCGATGGATGCAAATGGTTTAGAAAAATCCTAAGAGTCATTGGGGAAGTGGGAAAAGCACTAAATAGAGATTTTGATGGCAGATAAACTTTACTCAACTTTTTTTTGCGGACTTTAACAATTCTGCTTAATCTAATCATAAAGTTAATTAATAATTAGGCATCAAGCATCATTTTGAAATACTTAAGGTATAGGACGAGTACAAAATATTAAAAATCTTTGGTTATAAGACATTTTTGCGGGTCAGTAGGTGGAGTGGAGGCGATAAGATATTAGGTTAGTGTGCACAGGCCATAAAAACATATTTATTGTTCAAACCCCTTAATTACTTTTTACTCCACAAAAATAAACTCTATAAATATTATAGTAATTTTTATCCATCTGCAGAAACGTACGTCATTTTTGTTTATTTAGGGAGTGCTAATCATCAATCTGACTCATTAACAAATTTCTAAATAACAATCATAACCAAGACACATTTCAAAATTAACGTTATACGATACACAGCGTATTAGTATTTTTTCAAAAATTCCGAATCCGTCTTCTTTATTACCTTGTTCATAAACATCTTGACTTGTACTTTAATAGGCTGTTTCCCCGCTCCTCGAAGTCGAAATCTTTAATCATTTTTCTTCCAATGGTACATTGGTAGCCCAATCATTTTGACGCAGTTACATGTTCCGGGACCTGTAGATTCCGGGAGGTGTAGATAATGAAATCACTTTCCTGCCCCCAAATTAATACAGAAAGTGTCTGCATCTTAGATTTCCTTTTACCCAACTGCAGCACGGCGAAAGGACGGGTAATGTTTTTCGATTGTTTTATTTATGTAAGTAAATATGTTTGTGTCACGCTAGAGGCTAAACTGCTGAACCGATTTTGACAAAGGAGGTGTCGTTAAATTGCCACTGATTCCGAAGATGCTACAAGCTATATTTTATTTAAGCAGGAATCAACATTGCCTTCAGACGCCATTTTGTCACATGATGTAGGCTTTAAGGCATACGCATAGAGGTGAATCGTATATGGAGTAGGTATATCCTGTGTATGAGCTTATCAGAATTATTCTCCCACGTGTCGCATAGTGGCGTAGATAGTCCATATGCGTAGGAGTCAAGGGATAAGTAGGAGGGAATGCGATTACGAGGGTCCAAGATGAAGGAATCTAGGAACCTTAGTAACAAAAAATGCATTTTAGGTAAAGTAAATTAATTATTGCAAATTGTTATGTTTGCTTTACCCGCAACCGCAAGAGTTTCAAATGCAAATAACCTAGTAATTTTAGGTACTTAAGTAGTTAATTTAAACTAAATAAACATAAATAGAAAATGCTCTAGTAAATCAACAAATAGCCTAATTCGAACCAATTTGGTAAGTTGTATTAAAAATAACGTATTTACAAAAAGGAAGGCAGGACAAACCAACTTCCAATAACAACGGGGACAAGAAATTGATTTCATAATCTAATTCTTAGGGGCTACTTAACTGCGTAAATAAGCGGACATGGATGATTCTATGATTATATAGTAGTGGCAGTTAGCACCCTTAAAGAAGCCAACGCCTTACTGAACCCGTTTTGTAGCCCGAACCTACTGTGTTCAACTCAGATAATATTTTAAATACTTTCTAGTAAATAGAAACCAGTGAATTTCAAATTATAATACCATATGCCATATACATAATGCCATGGTGGTCTTAGAAAACTGATGGGTCATAAGCCTTTTGACATAATGATTTTGAAACGCCAAAAATATGTTATTTGGGTGTATTTTGACTTATATATGTATATATATATATTTTATACTGGGACTATCCATCCAATCAGGATCAATCGCCCAGTTTCGCAAAGTTTTTTTAAACAAACACAAGCAACCAAGTACCTAGCCAGGAATCGAACCCGGACCGCCGGTGTGGGAAACAAACATTGCTACCACTACACCACGACGGCGACAATTAGGGTACAGAGAGCCACCACAATGTGCTGGCACTAGCTGCAAGCTCCAAATAAGCATTTTAAATACCCGTGTCCCATGTGGTTATTTCCT
Organism: Aspidapion aeneum; assembly: GCA_963576565.1. Lineage (NCBI taxonomy): Eukaryota > Metazoa > Arthropoda > Insecta > Coleoptera > Brentidae > Aspidapion > Aspidapion aeneum. The sequence goes on from OY755038.1 coordinate 58,409,924, forward strand.
CAATTTCCTCCTACCATAAGATGTGTTACGGGTCAAACGACCCAGCCTTCCAAACAAGTTTTCATAAAAAAATTAAGTTTTTATTTACCTATTTGTATTTGCAAAAAACCTTGTAATACTCTTTCCTGAAAATATTCTGGTCTGTTTAGCGTTAACTTGTACAGCAGCCTACACCCTGTATTCGGTAGGCATCTTGAGCCTCCTAAGTTAAACTTCCTTCTTTTCATGGACTTGGATAAGCCCTCTTTAAGGTATAATAAGTAAAGAAACTGGAAAATAAGTCTTAGCCCTTTATTTTCTTCATATAAATTGTGTAAAATACCTAAGATATCCAAGTTAACGAGCTAGGTAAACAAACCCAAACACCATTTTTAATAAAAGTCTTAAATCAGTTTTTCCGAAAAAAATTGTACCTTGATTTACCTCTTGACTCGATTTCAGCCCTTATTTTGACTCCAAACTCTAAAAATATTCATATTTTTCTCTTAATTCTCCATAAAATTTTGTAAACAAACAGAAATCACTGTCAAGATTAAGGTGAAATCCAGGGAATTTTGGTGCCAAACCATGTGGATTTTTGAATTGACAGATCTTTTAACCTCTTTTTGAGTTTTTCCTTGGAAGGAAACCCAAAAAGAAAAGAGTTTTTGATGATTTCTACATAAGGAAATTTTCTATAGAGTAATTTATAGTGGCGACTGTAGTTGTCATATACTCCACTTAGGCTGATATTGCCATATTGTGGTTTCTAAAGATAGATATTTTCTTAAAATGGTAACCACCCGAGCAGAGCACTCGGTACCACATTAAGGCCCAATTCCAACCGGTACTTGCACTTGTTTATTTTAGTTGGTAGCACTTTTTCTTAATATTTCACCGCTCACTGGGTATTTTTTCCTTGTAAAGGCCTTATTTTCCTGCTGTTCTTGCCCATCCTTCAATGATACCATTGATATGCCAATAATGATGCCCATTAGCCCTGCATGCAAGAAAGCCGAACTTTTTTTAGTGACTTTTGGATGTACATTTGCAACCTGCCAGTAGATCTCCCTAGAATACGCCTAAGTAGTGCCTGCGTTATAGTAAACAAAATTTACATCCTCGCCCTGAGAGCTAGCTTAAGTTTTTTCCAGTACTTGGCCTTTTACAAGATAACCAATAAGTACCCCGATGATACCTCCCTGGACGGTGTTTTACAAATATTCAGTTTATTGTACGGTTAATCGTCCAGGCGGTATCAGATGTGATATGATGTGATCCCAACGGTTGTCAGTTTTAATTTTTTTATTCATACCTACTTGTCAAAGCTGGTTCGTTCGCAGACAACCCAACTTTAGCTGCTTCTTAACACAGGCCTAGGGCAGCGAACATAATATAACTGTTGTGTTTGCTGTCTAGGAGGCGAATATATAAAAATATAGAAAGAAAATACAAAATTAAAATGTATTTAAATATAAAATGTTTGAGACAAAAACAAGATAATTTAAACGCGAAAAATTGATTATACTGCATAATATTCTCAAAAAAATAGAAAATAAGTGTTTATTGTTGTGCAGTGTAAACAGTAATTAAGGAATTATGTTGGTTAAAAATATATTTCTACAATACGCTACGAAAAAAACCTTTATTCAAAGCACAAAAACAAAGCTGTTGAAACCAAAAGCGACAATACTGAATGAAACAAAAAGACAAAAACACCCTTAACTATCCTGTGCACATACATTTTAAAAATTTAATTAGAATACCAGTCTGTGTAGAGTGGATAAATTTTACAGTTAGTTCCTGGAAAAACAGTTTTTTCTTTACTCCGCTTTTAAAGTGGGTTCACAAAAATCTAAAGTTAACACTTTCAAATTGGAAGAAACTAGATATGTATGGATGTTATATTTTGTGTAATAAGAATGTTGGAAGAGCTCGGTTCGGTTCGGTTTGGTTCGGTTCTACATACCAGTACTTTCAGAGATATCCAGAAAGACGACAACCAGGTTTGTCAATCTTCAGAATACTTGGAAATAATTTAATTGAATATGGTTCCTTTAAAAAACAAAATCGTATTCGACAACCTGATGAAAACATTGAAGCTCTGGCTTTACAAACTGTCGTTGACAATCCTCGCATCTTCCTTCGTGAACAGGAAAATAATGTTAAAATACCCAAATCAACTGCACAAAGAATTCTTAAAAAAGTAAGTATCATCAATATGCAACACATATTAGTCAAGTATTCCGAGATGGTGACTTAGAAAGAAGAACCTTGTTTTGCAATTGAATTAAACAAAAATCGCAAAAAAAACCCTCAATTTCCGCTTAAGGTTCTGTGGTACGATGAAAGCAGGTTTACAAACTGCGGGGTGTTTAACAGACATAACTGCGAGTACTGGGCCTATGAAAATCCGTTCTTAAATCGTGAGGTGCACCATCAAGTTAGGTGGGGTTTGAATGTATGGCTAGGAGTCATAAACGGACACATACTATTTAACATTTTTAATAATAATCTGACGGCACCTCGATATCTAGAAATTCTACAAAATTACGTTGATCAAATTGTACAAAATTTGCCTCTACAAGATGCAGCAAACATGTGGTTCCAGCAAGATGGAGCACCACCACATAATGCAAGAATCATAACCGACTATCTGAATCAGCAACATGGAAATAACTGGATCGAAAATCGAGGTCCAGTTGCCTGGCCTGCACGTTCGCCGGACCTTACGCCTCTTGATTTTTGTGTTTGGGGATACTTAAAGAATAAAGTTTATTTTACTACTCATAATACGATAGAAGAATTTAAGGCAGCTGTTGTTTAAGCGATAGAAGAAATTCCTGAAAAAATGGTTAAAGATGCATGCATGTTTCTAGTTCATCGATGCAGGATTTGCATGAATAACAACGGTGGAATTTTCGAACATTTGCTTATTTAATTAAATAAAAATATATCTCTATATTTGACTCTACACTCTCAATCTAATCCAGCTCTAGTGATACTTTTCCTTTAAAATAAATGTATATAGATGAGACATTACTTTAAAAATTAATATACAAATTAAAAAACAAAATATAAAAAATTGCCATGCAGGTACATGTAGGTACCTGACAATAAATCAAAACAATACAGAGTAAAAAACAATTAATAAAATGAAATAAATTTAAAAATTTTTTTTAAAAGGTATCACAGTCGGACGGTTAATATTTTAAGGTTTAAAGTTTAAAAAATTTGTTACATAAACATAACAGAGTTATCAAAAAAAAAAAATTTAAATAATAAAACAAACAAATCTACAAAATTTAAGAAATAAAGATATACAAGTTTTAATTAATTAACTAACTAACTGGAGCAAAATAAAACAATTTCAATTCTTTGTTATCGGTTTTTAGTTTTATTTTAAATTAAATAATAAATTCAAACTTTTGTTTGAGAAATAAAAGATAGATTTTAAGAAATTGTATTATTTCTTAGCCAAAAAAAAATTAAAATATACGGGCCTTAAACATTTGCATATAAATCAAATAAATGAAAAAGTTGTTCAACAAACAAAATATTCTGGAACTGCTCCCGTCGGCTCTATTCCTGAGTTCTAGTAGCGGTTAACGAGGCCATATCTAAGTGTGTACCCCGGGTACTAAGTACCAAACGGTTAAAGAGATCTCTTTTAAACTGAGTACCCCTGGTAAGTCTCTTCTTAATTTCTGGTAGTAGCTCCAAACGGTTAACGAGGCCATATCGGTTTATGTACCCCGGGTACTAAGTACCAAACGGTTAAAGAGGACCTACCTAGTAGGAACCCCTGTAAATATATATCTTTATTATTATTAAAAATTAAATTTCCCAAACAAATAAATTCCAAAATGTTGGCTTTATAACGATGTAAGAACGGCAAACTTAAAATCTTGATGCGCAGACATATTAAAGAAAATACTAATTCTGAACTTACTTAGTAAAATGGTATATAACACGGTATTTTAATAGGGACGGTGAAAGGGTCTACGGATAGCTTCCGGGCAACCACAACCGGAACAAGTATAATGTGTATGTAAACAGCACTGCACACCTACTGATCTGGTAGTTCCAGAACGGCGAGGTCTTGTGCTTCCTTGATTAAGTCGACAACAATCCTTCGTAAGAACATTAAGTCGTCCACATTGGGAACAAAATTTTAAACGGTGACCTGAACAGTTGGCGCGTCGGTGACCAAGGTTACCACAGGTCCAACATAGTTCGGGGTTGGACACATCAAGGAACAAGATGCTGTTTAGCAGCGGGATGGGTGGCCCAGTTGGAGTGCTTTTCTCTCTGACCGTAATGTTTTCCGTAATTGCACGTTCTAGGAGTTCGCCTGTCACTCCTCTCGGTATCCGATTTCGAGTATTCAACAACGGTTACTATGGAATCCTTATCGCTGTGGCTGGTATCCTCACTCGATACCTATTTAAATAAAATCGGTGAAGTTTTAACTGGTATACCGGTAGAACTACAACCCTGCTGTGGTTCATGACTGGTAATATCGGTAGAGGTAACACTAAGTGGGAGAAATTCCACTATTTCCTGGACCATCTCGGCCACCTGAGAAAAGTTCGCCTCCGGCTTAAATGCAGATGACGGTGAGGTATGAATATCGGTTTGATTAGGAAGGATCGTGGCATCTAATTTGTCGATGGCGTCCGCCAGTTCAGCCACAATGTCCCCTACCCCCGATAATGGCAAGGTGGTAATGTCTATTATCGGTGAATCCAGCTCTCTGAAAGAGAAATTGATTATATATCCCAAAATAATTTTTCCCTTCTTTTTTTTTGTTTTTTTTTTAACCCCGGTAATCGTAGCGGAAATGAGAAAACTCAGTTCAGAGGGTAGTAATCTATGTAAGGCGTTTGGTATTTCTGACTCCCGTCCAAAGTTTAGAAATGCAGGGGAAAAACCGGTAGACTCATGTCGAGAAGTATTATACGCAAACTGGAGGTCGGACAAGTGTAAATCCCATTTGCGGTGTTCATTTTCGGAAAGTTGTGCGATCATCGTTTTCATGGAACGATTAGTCCGTTCTACAGGGTTATCCTGGGGAGTATACACAGAAGTGAAACGATGGCGAATGCCATAACCCTGTATGATCTCACGAAAAGCCTTACCTTTGTACTGTACACCATTGTCACTTATTACCACGTTTGGGCAACCGAACCTTGCGAGAATTAACTCGTGTAAGGCTTGAGCAACATGGTTGGCGGTAGCTTAACGTAGAGATCTACACTCTACCCATTTAATAAACCTATCTTGAAACATCACAATCGAATGGCCCTTAGCTGATCTCGGTAACGGGCCAATCAAGTCTGTAGATACGGTAGTCCACGGGTCTTTATTAAGTGACGGTTGCATCTTTCCTGGAGTCTGTTGTTGCGAGACCTTGTACTGCTGACATAAAGAACAGGATCGGACAAAGGCAGCGATTTCTCGAAACATGCCTGGCCAATACTACCGCAACGCAATCCTTGCAGCGGTTTTAGCTATTCCCATGTGACCAGCAGTGGTAGAGTCATGGTCTTCTTGTAAAACCTGCACTCTTGCAGTCTTCGGTATATACATTTCCAACGGTCTGTAAATTCCTCATCTTTTAGGTCTGACATATCCCAAAAATGTCTATACAATCGCCCTTCTCGTACGCAATAATCTGAAAATGCTTTAGGGTTTGCTTCAAACTCACTTAGCTTGTTAGCATACCAGTTACATGGAGAACAGTTGGCTAGAACAAATACTGGGTCAGCTTCTGGTTCAGATTCTCCAGTCTCTAACGGATCTCTAGATAGAGCGTCAGCAATCCGGTTTAAAATTCCTTGACGATACTTTATCTCAAAATCGAATTGCTGCAAAAACATTCGCCAACGGGTAAAGTGGTATAGCTCCAACTAGAGATGCATTTTCTCTACTCCCCAAACTATGGCAGCGCACTCTTTCTCTGTCACACTCATTTTGCGCTCGGTAGATGTAAGAGTTCTACTCGCATAAGCGATTACATGGTCACCATCTTGGTAATGTTGAATTAAGGCAGCGCCTAGTCCGTATTCAGATGCATCAGTCTGTTGGACAAATGGCCTAGAAAAATCTGGACAGGCCAAAACAGGAGCCTCAGTTAGACATTTTTTTAGCTTGTCAAATGCGGTTTGTTGTGGTTCAGTCCAAATAAACGGTTCTCTCTTTTTCAATAGCTTGTTTAACGGTGTTGCTATCTGTAAAAAATTTGCAATAAATCGACGGTACCAAGATGCAACTTCCAAAAATCTTCGTAATGCTCTTTGATTTGCCGGTGGAGGTGTCTGTAAAATACTTTCTACTTTTCCTGGGTCGGTGCCTATGCCTTCCGGCGTTATCAAGTGGCCTAAATATTTTAATTGTCTCCTGCCAAACTGGAATTTTTCTGGGTTAAGTTTTAGATTTGCGTTTTTTAAACGGCGGAAAACTTCTCGTAAATATTCTAGATGAGAAGCAAAATCCGAACTTATTACGGCTACATCATCAAGATATGAAAAGGCAAACTTTAGCTCTGGCCCTATTACCATTTCCATTAGACGTTGAAACGTTGCAGGCGCTGCGTGCAGGCCAAACGGCATCACTTTAAACTGGAAAAGCTGTCTTCCTGGAACTGTAAAAGCAGTATGCCAATATCCTTGTTTTAAATCAATCGTGGAAATATAGCGAGCTTTACGTAACTTGTGCAAAATGGAGTTTATGAACGGTAGAGGATAAGCATCTTTATGAGTTACATTGTTTACTTTCTGAAAATCTATACAGAAACGAAATTTTCCGTCTTTCTTTCTGACCATAACAACGGGTGAACTCCACGGGCTACATGACTGTTCTATAATGTATTCTTCCAACATTCTGTCTACTTCTTCATTTATAATGGCCTGCATCTTTGGATTCTGAGGACGGTATCGCTGTTTTATCGGTTCTGTGTTAGGTTTTAATTTAATTTTATGTTTTACAAGCGGCGTTGTGCCTACAATTTGTTCAAATTCTATGAGTTCTTGGTCCAGAAACGCATCTAAGCGTTTTTGCTCAGCTGGAGTCAAAGTCAACGGTTCATGGTTCTCTATAACAGATATCAAATCTACGGGATTATTATTACCTGCAGCGAATTGTATGTGTTCGTTCAAAAAATCTAATTGAACTTTATTTCTGCGCATAAAGTCAACTCCTAATATTAGATCTGCGCTCATGCCAGGTAAGTATAACATTGTTTCCCTATATATCTTTCCTTCTATTTTAAGTTCTAGAAAGTATGCAATTTTAATCGGGATAAGATTGAGCTTGAATCTGTCTTTCTTGACAATACTGCGCTAGATTATCTCCAAAATAGGTAATTTTAGCTCCAGTGTCTAGTAAAGCGGAATATTTCTTATCAAAAATCATTACGTCAACATGAGGTCGACCATCGGTGCATAAAGATATTTCATCAGTTTTTGAGGCCTGAGTTTCGGGTAGCTGTATTGGCCTCGGGTTTTCAGAGCTCCCATTTAGTTTTCCTGTCTGGAATTTGGAATACAGACAATCTCTGGAAAGTATTCCATTTCGGCCGCACCTAGAACAAAATACTTTTGGAATGCCCTGACATTGATTTCTCATATGGCCTGTTTCTCCACATCTCCAGCAAACAGCTGGAATAGCAATTCATCTGGTAAACGTTCTGCCTTTCCCAGCATAAGTTCTCTGGGGAGGGAGTTGGTTTTCGGATCGACGGGGTTGATTTGGTGTCGTCTCTTGTCTGGTATTATAACTTCTTTGATCACGATTATTGTCTCTTCTATTTTGGACAGGTGGCGTCAACGGACGAGTTTGTGCTAAACCAGAGGAAGTAGGTTCCTGAGAAGTATTTAACCGATATGTGGGAGAAGTGGGTGCTCTTAAATCTTGCCGAACTCTTAACTGTTGCCCTGCATTATGTGGCGGCCTAACTAATCTAAAGTTTTCCACATTTGTAGGAGTCTGGTTAATTTCCTATCTCAGTAACTCGTATTCACGTACCGCTCTGGTAAATGTTGAAATATCCATAAAATTAGATCTTTTAATCTCTCGTCGGTATTCTGGTAATAAATTTCTGTATAACCAGGTTAATTCTTGGTTTAAAGTATAACCTCCATGTCTTCGGAGAAGCGTTTGCAAATCGGTAACGTACACAGAAACAGGTTCATTAGACTTTTGTATTCTCTTAGCTATCTCAGACTCAAGATTTTCAAAATAGTTAATCGGGAAGTAGTGATTACGGAATTCATTAACAAAAGTTTCCCAGTTGGTCCAGTTTCTTACGTTATTGCGACACCAAGCCGCAGCCTCTAACTGAAATAGTTCGGGTAATAACGGTATAAAAGATTCTCGATTAATTTGATGAGCGGTGCATTTCTCTTCCAATTGTTCTAGAAAAGACGTAGGGTCACCACGCCCATTAAAACTGATTCTCGACTGATTTACAATAAAATATTGAGTTGTCTGAATATTTATCGGCTGTGGTACTTGCGTTGGACCTCTGCATTATTACAATATAGTTGGTTTGAAGTAGTTGGGGCGTTTCTAAATCTGGTTGACTCGGTAGTAAAGGTATGATTTGTTAAGGGTATCGTATTTGGTTTAGCGTAATTTGTGGTTGTGGTCGACGGATCTTCATGTTGACATGTGCTACTACGCTATGGTATGGGCAAATTTTGTTTGCTCAGGAATTGTAGACGGTAAAAGGTTGGTAGCATTTGATATAGTGGGGTATTGTGGTACCGAAGCGTAGGAAAAGCTCGGGATCATGGGAATTTCATATGGCACAGGTGCGTGAGAAACTGGAAGATTGTATGCAACATATGAGGTAGGTGGTACATATTGACCGACGTTATTACAAACGAATGTAGCGTAGGAATTATTCGGTAGGAAATAAGGCCTTGTTACGTAAGAATTTGACGGGTAAGATGGTACATATGGTACGGAAGTGGTCGGTACAGTGGAGTATTGAAAACTTGTGGTTATCGGTATGACGTTTGCAAGGGTATAATTTGGAATCGCACTGTTCGGTATTATCGGCGGTGCTGGGTATGTAAATCTGCAGTTGTCGTCTTGTGAAATGGTATTTGGTACTAACTGGGTAATATTAGGTGCTTGGGAAACGGGGTTATTAGTATGGAGTGCCACAGGAGGGGAGCTCAAATTCAATCGAAGGGGGTCCTGATTAGGAGCAAATGTAAAAGCAGGGTTTGAAACGGAGGTGATACTTGATGTCGGAATCTGTACAATATTTGTAAAAGAAGGCATGCCACTAGTTGTATATGTTTAATAAGACGAGGTTATAGGCAAAACTAAGGTATTGACAGGGCAAGTAACGGAAGTTTGTTGTGAATTTGCAGTGGTTATAGTGGTATTGGACGCCATGGACTCAATTGGGTTACTGGTAACTACAGGGAGTTCGTGTATTTTGAACCGTTGTCACTTTCGTGTAAAGACATTTTTTTTAATTTCTTTTTATATCACTTTAAAGTCCTATTCTAAGCTTTTTTAGTTAGTGTGTATTAAACACGTGTTTGTCTAAATAAAATCGGCTAAAGTCGCAAAATTTCGTGATTTATCTACTCTAGATGCAATCAAATAGGTTCGGATGAGTTCGGGCTCTATCGGTAAGTATCGTTTTCCGAATGGACTCGAAGAAAACACGTGGCAGGGTTCGGCGATATTCGAGAGAGTTCGGGTTTTATCGGTAAAACTGTTCGGGTTTTATCGGTAACTATCGTTTTCCGAACGGACTCGAAGAAACGACGTGGTACGAATCGACAATATTCGAGAGATTTCGGGTTATATTGGTAAAACAGTTCAGGTTTTATCTGTAACTATCGTTTTCTGGCGAAACTTGAAGAAAACACGTGGTAGCAATCGACAATGTTATAGAGATTTCGGATTTTGTCTGTAAAAGAGTTCGTGTTTTATCGGTAACTATCGTTTTCCGAATGAACTTGAAGAAGACACGTGGTAGGGTTCGACAATATTCGAGAGAGTTCGGGTTTTATCGGTAAAACTGTTCGGGTTTTATCGGTAACTATTGTTTTCCGAATGAACTCGAAGAAAACACGTGGTAGGAATCGACAATATTCGAGAGATTTCGGGTTTTATTGGTAAAACAGTTCGGGTTTTATCGGTAACTATCGTTTTCCGAAGGGACTTAAAGAAAAAAAAGTAGTAGCAATCGACAATATTCAAGAGATTTCGGATTTTATCTGCAAAAGAGTTCAGGTTTTATCGGGAACTGTCGTTTTTCGAAGGGACTTGAAGAAAACACGCGGTAGCAATCGATAATGTTCGAGAGATTTTGGATTTTATCTGTAAAAGAGTTCGGGTTTTATCGGTAACTATCGTTTTCCGATTGAACTCGAAGATAACACGTGGTAGGATTCGACAATATTCGAGAGAGTTCGGGTTTTATCGGTAAAAGGGTTCGGGTTTTATTGGTAAGTATCGTTTTCCGAATGAACACGAGGTAGGAATTGACAATATTCGAAAAATTTTGGGTCTTATTGGTAAAAGAATTCGGGTTTTATCGGTAAAAGAATTCGGGTTTTATCGGTAACTATCGTTTCCCGAATGGACTCGAAGAAAACACGTGGTGGCAATCGAAAATGGTCGAGGGATTTCGGATTTTATCGGTTATTATTGCGATTTTGAGTAAAATTCCCTAAATGAAATGCCTATTTAGTTTGAACTTCTAGTCCACTATTTAGCGCTAAGTTAAATTCCCTACTCTATAATTAAACAGCAAAGAAAATAGACCTGCTACTCTTTGTAAAAAAAATGCAATTCGTAATTCAACGCTATACAATACTTAAATATTACTTAGTTTTCAAAGAAAATGTCTGTATCGACTTCCAAACGATTAAACTATTTAAAATTTGTCAAAATCAGGGGTCGCAATCAGGGTAAATTCGGCTTTAATTAAAGCTATACGCTCTATTATCCTAAAAAGGATTGAATAATTTTGGGTAATAGTGCGCAATCTTTAAAGTGTCTTAATTAGGATTTTCCTTACACTTAATAACGGTTTTTTTCCTCTACAAAGTGTCAGATGAGTTATAGCCTGCCCTTAAGTGGTAAAAAATAAACCCAACAAATCAAGAAACACACGTTGGGCGCCAAATTTGTAAGAAGACCTACCTAGGTTCCTGTTGGCTATTTTATTTACGGCCCCACGATGGGCGCCAAATTTGTAAGGAGACCTAGTTTGGTGTTGCCAAACTTTGGTCTTTTACGTTTGGCACTCGTGATTTGACCCTTTCGGACGGAAATCTGGGCGCCACTCTAAGAAATAAGGGAGCTTAGAGTCTCCACCGGCCAGTACATCTAGCTTTTAAACAGTCGAGAAAAACGGGTTCTAGTTTTGGTTGGGAAATAAAATCAAGGCAATTTAACCCAAATGTACCACTTTTATTTGATAAAATCTAACAAATATCGTAGCTATTTACAAATTAACCCAATAATCACTCATATCAAGCATAGGCAGCTTATTATTCTACTAATATGACACAATGTTATTTATATACGGTTTTCTCAATTTATTCGATAATTTCTATTACGAAATCCGGCAAAATTCGGTGTTACCTATTTAGTTTGGTCCTTTTCGCAAAGACGGCTAAAATACGGTTTTGACAAGTCCGTGGGCTATATAGAATTAAATAAAGTCTAACAGAACTCGTGCCTGTCTGTTTGGCTACCAAATACAGGGGTCCGGGCTAAGGGCGATCCAATGGAAAGAAAACGGGTTACATAAAGAATCTGCAATTTTCCCTTTTATTACACGAGATTTAAACTCTCACAATGTCGGGAAATTACCTATTCTTTTAACCGGGAATACGTTAAACCAACTCTGTAAGGCGCGTGCCTGCCTGTTTGGCTACCAAAGACAGGGGTCCGGGAATCAGAGTGGTGTGAGCTACCAACGGTGAAACCAACCCTTAAGAACGCGTGCCTGCTTGTTTGGCTACCAAAGACAGGGGTCCAGGAATAAGGGTGGTTCGGGACTAAAGAGCAGGTTCAGGAAATTGTGGCAGTAACGGTTTGTGACAGTCTAAAAACGCGGTCCCGTTAGAACATCATGATTAATTCCGAAATCCTTCAAACGGGGAATAAGTTAAAATCACCCTACGGGACGCGTGCCTGTCTGTTTGGCTACCAAAGACAGGGGTCCGGGAATTAGGGTGATTTGGAGTTTCTACGGGGAATCATTCCAGAAAGACGCGCGCCTGCCTGTTTGGCTACCAAAGACAGGGGTCCGGGAGGTCTGGATGATTCGGATTTACCAATTGTGGGATCAGCCCTTAAGAACGCGTGCCTGCCTGTTTGGCTACCAAAGACAGGGGTCCGGGGCTAAGGGCGATCCAATTAACAGAAAAACGAGTTACATAAAGAAGCTGCAATCTTCCCTTATATTATATGACATTTAAGCACTCACAACGTCGGGAAGTTGCCTATTCTTTAAACCGGGATTACGTTAAACCAACTCTGTAAGACGCGTGCCTGCCTGTTTGGCTACCGAAGACAGGGGTCCGAAAATAAGGTGATTCGGGAATAAAACGGTTTTAAGAAGTTACTGCAATTCACCACAATACAACATACGGAAGAATTATGCAAATAATAATAATATGTACGGCTTAAAATGCGACGGTAAACTGAATCAAATATTGTATGCTATAGCCTGCGTACTTACCAACAAACAGCGGTTATACTCGGTTTTACACACACACACTTTGAACGCGAAGTGCCGGTTTCAATCTTGTGTCGTTCACAACGAATTAACGGTCTCAAAATTCCCTGCCTCGAACAACGCAGCATGCTTAAATGTAGTTCGGTCGCTTATACTCGATGTTTAGTAGGGGGGACCGAAGCGAACCGGGAACTGGCGGTAGATACCGAGAGGGTCTCGACACAAAAATATAAACTGCCAATGCTCTATGAAAATACTAAATAACTTAAAACTAATTAACACAATCTAATTAAAGAGAAAATTAGTAACTTTGTTACAAAGTTTTAAAAGGTAGTTATGTAGGTATGACAACAAACACAACTACGGCATTTGATTCACAGCCAACTAAGTGAAAAACTATTTTTTAAATAAATTCACATTTTCCATCATCCAAAGATAGGCTTATTTATTATTCATGATTGAAAAGCTCCTTTTATGCTCTATTTATTGAAGTATAAATCCAATATGGCGGTCATAAGAAATAACAAAGTTGGTTGGCTATGGTTTCAAAAAACTAGAAGGCCTAGAAAAAAATTGTTAACGGCATTCAACTGAAAAAATTATTTTCACGCACCCCAAACCGGTTTTTTAAGCACGGCATGCGGGGAGTTGAACTTTACACATGAAAATTGATGCGGAAAAACGCGTTTTACGCTCGCAAGTAGAAAAAAATATTTTAAAACCTTGGGAGAGCTTAAAGTGGAATACCGTGAAAGCATAAAGTTAAATGTTTCTTTAAAAAAATATATTTTTTCTAAAAAACCACTGAGGGGCAACTTTTGTGAACAGGGGCATGCCTAACTTTTTCGTTGACTGAGGCAAAGCAAATAACTGTTGCCACACATTTAAAAACGAATATGTCGCTTTTTTTCTGTACCCTAGAAACGAGAATATGTTTTAGGCACCTTACAGTTTAAACGTTTACTTTTACTCCCTCTTTTATGGTACTAAAAAGATGCTTTTGAATTTTTTGAAGATTAAAAGCAACCGCAAAAATGCAGTGAGTAACTTAGCCAAAACACAAAACTTTGAGAAGGCCTTCGCTAGGTCTAAAATATTTTCACCTTGGGGGTAAATGTGACCAGTCTTTAGGCTTTCAATGTTGTACTATTCTTGTCCGACATCATATAATGAAGGCTAACCCTATGATATGGCACTAATAAATTTAATTATCAAATTTTATTGGGAAACATTCCAACTAAACAACTGTTTAAATAAATACAGATGTACGTATAATATTACAATACGCATACAACAACACATCTGGGGAATCACCCCTCCTTTTCAAAAACCCAAATAAATTTAACTAACATAAATACTTAAGCGTGCAAAGTTACTTGCCCGAAAAGTTTTGGGACAGCGGACCTTTTTCTCTGCAAACTCATCTATCAATTTTTCAGTTTCTTTTCTACCACATAATTTATCCTAACTTTTTAATTGCAGATCATTTTTTAGAAAGAGTCAAAGGTTGGAAAATGTTAAAATTTGGTTGTCCTCTTAAGATGATTGCCTCACCTTTGGTTCGCCCCTGTTCTGACCAATTACAAATATAAATAATAATAAATTTGCTATCTAGTTTAATCTAATTTTTCTCTCTCTTTCTAACAGATGTAACCTATATCTGCCTATAAATTAGATTGTTACGTTGTTTAATTGGACTTTGTTACCCCGTAAACTTTTTGACCAAATTATCACAATTGGGGGTTCCCATTTTCGAAAGTTTGTGGGCGCGGCCGGTACCGAGAACTTGGGCATAGCAACACTCTAAATCCATTAATTGTGTGATTTTATAAATATTTAAAATAAATTTTGAAATTTTACATAAGGTATTCAAATCATTCGGGTTCATATTATAAAATTATATTTTCTATACTTTGACTACTAGTATATAAATAAAAAACTAATATTAAAAAATATTTACCCATCTTGGTAACAAAGAATTAGTAAAGGAGGCGATATTCACATTCCATGCGCTTTTTAATATAACGGTCAACAGCTAGAAACAAATTTACCTTTTGATAAAAAGGGAAAACCATGAATTGGAAAATAATTGTTATTAATTATAGCTTAAAACTACTACCGATGTAACTTTAATGCCTTCAGGAGGTAGTAATTGTGCCGGGCACTATTCTGACAGTTTCACATTATAAGAACAGCTGTCTTGTTTCAAAATTAGGCCTTGGTGCATTTTAAGAGCCGGAATTAATAGTGCCGCCATTATTAATGGTATTTGGTATGTCAATTTTGAAAGATCAACAATTCTAAAGCAATTAAAAACTGTTAGAATAGTGCCCGGCACAATTATTGCCTGTCTTTATTGCAATAAGTGCCTGATACCTTACATGGGAAGTTCTAATTGAAAAACAACTGATGGGCGGTGCATGCACCCTTCGAATCCCCCGGTATTATTTTCGAATGATCAAAATATCACGCTTGCTTCTTAGAATATTTCAACTGGAACCATTTCTAATTGTCACCCTATATTTAATGTCTACCCTGCAAAAAAAGCTTTTAAAACACTAGCGAGAGGAAGTTAAACCTTTACGTTGGCCTTCAACTGCAGAGCCTTGAAGTTAAGGAGATTGTTAGTACAACAATGGTTTTACAGATACAACTATTCAAAATATATCGCCTTGCCTCTCTCAATAAAATATGCAGTAATATGGATATTTTCAAGAGATTTTTTTTTAATTCTAGGGGAAAAACGCAATGTTACAATAGTCATTGTTATAGAATATAAAATTTGTAACATATGGTCTATGTAGATGTGCAGGGTTGTTTCCTTTACATTACATATTTTTAACACTATGGCTCAGCTTGTAAATACGAGTAGTAAAACGTATAGAGACCTGATTAATTAAAAGTAATTAAAGAAACGGGATATCATAAAATGTTTTGAGAATTCCAGTGCAGCTTTTTCGTTTTTAATTTGTTTTTTATGTAGCCGGATGGCGACATCTGTTAAACTTTGTATGTAGCTCATGCGTTTCTTGTTACACGTACCTTAGCAGATCCCAAGCTAGTAATCACAATCATCACCGTCAGGTATGAATCTTAATTTATTCCTCTAACCAAGGGGTATCCAGCCCAAAACAGAATGTAGGCAAGGTTTCTTAATTCTTATTTCTATGACCTTCTAAACATAAGGGGGCGGCAAATTCATAATCTATTTGAATTTCATTGTTTGATTTAAAAAACCTGGTAAGAAAGGAAGAATTTGCTCCGCTTGCCCCCCCCCCCTGGATACGCCCTTGTCTGTAACTATAGTAAGATATTTGACCAATAATTATACTTGAGCAGCTGCTAAGACAATATAAATTAATTATCTAATTGTTCATGCCACAAAAAAAAATTGCATTGCAAATTGCCTACAGTTTTGCGTTATTTCTAAAGTTACATACGTCAAATTTATTAAAAGTCATTTTAAATGTCAGTGTCTATATTGTAAAAAAGAATAACAACTGCCCATACGAGAACTCTCAACTTTAAAATTGCCTTATCTTGCGATGTTTTTTTGTTTAAAATAACAAAACCCCTACATATCTAACCTTAACATTTGCGATAACAGTTAACATTACAAAAACTTAAACTTGATTCGTAGCATTTATATTCTAAATTCTAAGGGTAATAAGGGTAGTTAGGGGTACTAGCTTTTTGGTCTTGCTACTAGGCACATGATGTGCCCTTTTTGCAAACCCCGATATCCATAAACCATAAACCAATATGATGGACGTGCCTTTTTTGATGCAAGGTTTCTTTCTCCAAGAGGAGAGTATTTTGCCTGGCACTTTTTTCTCGAAGGCAATAATCTTTATACAGCGTAGCAAGTATACACTTTAGACTTGCATCTATCTAACGTCGCTATGGTCCCAGCAGAACTTGGTTATAGAAACATCTTTCCTTTTTAAGCGCAATAGTCGTGGTGGTCATGAATTAACTTAAGAGATTTTTGCTGGTGTCATACTTGGACCGACAATAGTAGCAGGGTTCTTTGTTAATAATCCTGGCTCGTCGGCTGCGTGTGGACTCCTGGACTACATCTGCATATATATTTGATCTACCATGTCAACTTATATTTTTATGTGCATTCTATGAATTGAAAATATTTATGTCAAAATGATAGAGCTATAAGAATAACTAATAATTTTTTAAAATGCCTAAACAACTGATAAAAAATTGTCAATAAGTGTTACTGTGACCCTAGATTAAATTACCGACAAAAGTTCGGCATCAAATAAGGGCTTAAATGCAATGTACAAAACATGGAGGTAGCTTATAATATTTAATGTAGCTCAAAAACTGATATATTTTTAAAATTTGTTATTTCAATCTACACCAACTAAGCAAACAGTTATTTCATTTCAGTAAGACTTTCTATGTAGTATATTTTCCCGAATTATCTCTAACAGCTCAATAGAAGAAGTGTAGACACAAAATCCTATTTTGGCAAAGAAACTAAGTAAAAGATAAGCTACCATGTCCAACAGTCAGGAGCGGAGAAAGCTTACCTAATACGTTATTAGTAGACGTAGTGGGGATGTGACCGATGTAGGACAGATAGGAAGATTTGGTAAGCAGTTTTTAGTCGAAAAAATACATAGTACATTCCTCGATAAAACTGATCTTCGTGATGTTGCAACGCAAAAAGTTGCTTTTGTGTAGGTGGATTTCGTAACTTACCTCTAAGAAATCAGTTGTTTTGACAAAATGTAGTTACAGAAACGTATTTACGCAAAGAAATTTAATGAAAATTAAGCTATCGTTTTAAAGAATTTACAGCTGAGGGAGCTTATTTAGTGCGCTCTTGGAGTTACTAGTGGGGGAAGACTTGTGAGTGTGGAAACTAGGCCAGAGTAAGCCCTTTTGCCATGCCCGCTTTTTCCTAACCCACTCTTTGCACTTCCGTTCGATGTCTAGGTGGCTCATTGTGCATTCCTATTCTTTTTGCAAAATCTTGTCCCTACCTCACATTTTGCCACGAGGTGCCTTGAGGTGTCTTCTTGTTGTCTGCAGGCTAGGCATGTAAGATAATTTTCGACTTCTATGTGTGTCATGTGCTCCCTAAATAGATTGTGTTTAGTAAGAATATCTATTAAGTGTCCAACATCTTTTCTTGTCTGTCTCCAAAACCATTAAAGTCTGGTCGCGTTTCTTCAATCTATGAATTGTCTCTGCAACTTGTTCTTATTTCCCAGAAGTTTTTCCCAAGCCCAGTTGTTGAGTCCGCTCTGCATTTGACTTTTGCTTACATCCAATACTAGCTTCGGGCTTACATAACTGGTTCCTGCTCCAAAGTGCTCAAGTAGACTTGTATATTTTTTTAACGTTTCTTACTGCTCCTCCTGTGTGCCTCGCTGACAGTTTGGATCTATTAGTGGCGCAAACTAAATAATTCTCCTTAAACATAATATCGACGCTGAACCATGCTTTTTTGTCGATGATGTAAACTTTGCACCTCTTCTAGAGCCATTAGGGTGTGTGGGCTTTGCTGGTCATCCTCGACGCAAAGTGGATTTCTTTTATCAGCTCTTCTATGGCTACATGTTGAGTTATTCCTTTCTTTCTCTTCACTTCTCAAGATAGGTCACCATAGCTGAATCCAGATACAAGTTTGTAAAGACGGTAGCCCTTGGATTCTTTTAAAGGAAAAGATCCTGACCTATTGCATTAATATTAAACTCGCTGTTTCGTATTTTATTGATTAGGTTGTATAATAGTTTTAATTTTAAATTCTAAAATTATAAATCAAAACCATTCACAAGAGGTGATCATTTAAAATAAGCTGACGTTTTACGTCCCCGTGCTGAACTAAAGTCATTTACATTTCAAAACTGGATATTATTTCCCATGGGTGACTCCAGCCTTTCAGCTGCTATACCTATATATGCTATGCTATGTATATTATAGCTGTACTCATATACTGAGAGCTCTTCTAAACGAAACTTAATGTTAGCCCGAGAATGTATTATAATATCCATGCGTTAAGTTGGCTGCAAAAGAGGCATTCCATTTTATTTCTGCATTTTATATATTTACAATTGTGTTCATCCATTATGTGTGTATGAGTTGGTTTTATGCACTTGTTGTGCCATTTCTCAAAGGGAGATGGGGAGAACAGCGTTTCTCTATGGTTGGTAATTTGAAGTGCAGTGGGAAAATGTGGATTTAGCTTAAAGATTATTTTTTTGTTATTAGGCATAGTGGTTTCGAAACAACCCGAATTATAATAGATCTTTGTGGCGTCCGTGATGACCATCTCAGTTGTATCCGATTGCAGGTACATTCGTGCACTTGAAAAAATAGTGTAACATTTTGCATTAGAGGCTTCTGATTTTGCAGTACGTTCTACTATGAAATGTCTAACTTAGGTGCCACTTTATCGGTCAATAAGTGAAGCTTAATTGTAAAATTTTTTTAGTTATAGAAGAAACTATTTAAAATTAATTTTTGTAAATAGTTCAGTTTTGCCAAACTTTGAGAAGTTCTTTCCGATCTCAGCAATACAAACTTAATGTATTCTTTTTTTAAATTCGTTTTTCTCAATTTCTCAAATTCGTTTTCTCATAGGTGTTTTTTTTATTATTTAGTACTTTCTGCAATGGCCAGGTCACCGAACCCATTCCGAGAATCACCAGAGTAGCCCATACCTTTCACCATAGATGTTATCTGGCGTGATGCAAAAGGTTACCAGTTTTTTTGATTTTTTTTTTATTAACATACAGGTCAAAGCTCGTCCGTTACCAGCCTACACATTTACTCATGGGTCGAGGCACCTTTATTCGCGTCTTACTAACAACATCGTCTGTCGGATGCCTTTTTTCGATACACCGGTGTCCGTGGTGGACTTTACCCCTTTGTTATCTCATTGTTTTCGGTTTCAAACGGACGCCGCCGGCGCCGCCGGTCGTGGAGACGGTGATATCGTGTTCTGGTCGAACTGTGACGAAAGTTCTTTCTTCCTTATAGACCGGTTGACGTTTTCGTCCTTCCATGGACTTAGTTTCCTTGGTTTGCTGTCGTTTCACTCGTTTAATGAATAAATAGGGCTTACCTATTTTTTCATTCATTTTGAATTATATCGTCTGGCGGTTTAGTAATTTTATTTCATTTATAATAATTTATAGATAAACTAGATAAACAAATATTGTGTTACTTTTTTTTATCCTGAGACTTTCCATCCAATCAGGATCAATCGCCCAGTTTCGCAAAGTTCGAGCAAGGGGAAACATTTTTTAAACAAACACAAACAAGCAAGTACATAGCCAGGAATCGAACCCGGACCGCCAGTGTGTGAAGCAAGTTTTGCTACCACTACATTACGACGGCAACTATATTATATTGTGTTACTTAAGAAGGTTTCCAGAACAAAAATATTATCAAAGAAAATTGAGGCAATACTTAATATAGACCATACGAACCCTAATTTAACCAAACTATATTTAATATATGATATTGCACTTTTTGCAGTCAGGATTGAGATAAGTAGTGGCAGCATTCACGAGATCCTATTTGCGTCAGTTGTAAATGTGCATGTTGTAACTTTTATATTATTTATACAACTTTTGACAAACTATCTGGTTTTCCATTGGTTCCAGAACAAATAGTACATTTACCCCAGATTCCGATTTATAATCGCCAGAGTCGAAATATAATAAATAAGTTACTTTTGAAACTTTATCACTTGTTTACCAATGTTGGTTTGCGAAGTTTAAATTTTTGACACGAGTTGAATATCAAAGTTTATTGACATATGCGCAATTTTACTTAAAATTTATCCCTTCGAAAAAACCCTTTTGTTAGTACATTTCTGTAGTATTCTGCACCGTTAGGAAAAGTACCGCTAGTGATTATTTTTTGAATTTGCTCTTTATACCTTAAAATTAAAAACCCAATAGCAGTTAAGTAAGTTAATACCCTGTATCTAAGACGCAAAGAGGTTTGACGCAAAACGTAATGGGAAAAAGTTCGTCTTTTGACCTTTCGTATTAGAGAGACCCGGCAAGAGTTGATGCCACACACGTCATCAATTTTATCTTGGTATACGCCTTTGCGGTCGGATAGTGCCGTCCGGAATAAATTACACATAATAATTTATTAACCTAATTCCCAATATAAAACATTACGCCTGTGGATCTCAGAAACAGTTAATCACAAGCTATTGTGGGGCCAGTAGATCCCCCTCAGCCGTGGCTTCAACTCTCGCCGCGCGAACTTTACGCCCTAATGTTTGGTGCATCATTTAAATTAAACATCGTGTAGCTATTTATCGCAGTATTGGACTTTTTTCCGTTTTTGCTTAGTTATAAGCAATTATTGCATTGATTCTACGATACCAAGTGGTCGATTGCACAGGTTATTTACAGAATTTGAAAGCTACTTGAATCTGACTGGCCAACTGTAATCAGATTATATTAAAATCTACATCACCGGGTTGCCTTATACTATTTGTTTTATGGAAACTCGATGACGCAGCTACAGTCGTCGAGTTTAGTTCATATGACTAATCAAATTCTGTAGGCCAGCTCTGCAAAAGTATAAAGACCTTGGCTAGAGACCAAAAATGTGTCTATTGACCAAAAATATGTCTCTATCTTTTAATTTCCGCCTTTAATTAGTTGAACCCGGTGTAGTCGGTAAAGCAAATAATTTTGCTAACCAATTTCATAGTTTTTTTTTGATTTTATGTACTTTAGCCACATGAAAACATGTCCCTTAAACAAAACTTGGGTATACCAGTATTAATAGTATAAATCAGTTACTTTAAAATTTTTAATTTGGTTTGATTTTAATCAGGGCTATCAAAACGGACGGCCCACGATCTACAACTTTGTTGAGGTCAGAGCGAAGGCTGAGTTTCTTTTTTATCGTCACGTCACGCCACAGCTGGTTGTGTTTAAAATATTGAAGTTGGAATGACGGTGGATGAACATTTGATTTTTTTTTAAATAAAGCCGGTTTTGGGATTACTTTTACTACATTCTTGTAAAATATTTTTTTTGTCATCCTTATTTTTTCAGAGCCGCTTCATTAGCTCACACAAAATTAAATTTAAAGCAGAAGCGAACATGTTCCACCTATTTGTTTATATTTGGCAACTTTTAAAACTTATTTAGATGTGTTTACAAAAATTACAACGTCAAGAATTTTTTTTTGTAGTGTAATTTTGTTTTAAAAAGATTAAGGTATTTTGGTATTTTTGAAATTTAAATGAACTTTATTGTAAAAAAATCATTACAAAATAAAACAAGTTTTACAAAACACACAAATAAACAAATGCCATGCTGCGCATGGTGGGTAATTTGAATTCAAAATAAGGAATGCTAAATACTAACCTTTTAATAATTTTTCATCCTTACAACAAAACCTTGGCGAAATATCGGTATATTGTCTAAAATATTTCACTGAAATTTCGCGAAAATCTGTAGTGTCATTTTGAAAATATCACAAATCAACCTCTAGTCGCCTGTAAGACCCAATATAAAATTTAGCGCACAACAACAGCTTCATTTTCTTTATTTTTAGGATTATGCTCGGGCTGAGTAAGGCCTAATGAGGTCGAATCGCACCCCCGAGCTACCTTAACCTCTGAGAACTTGCCCGTGAAACTTTTTCGTTAAAAATAATTTTATAAAAATATTTTTTTTAAAATCCGTTATTTTTAAAATAAAAACACAACACATTCAAAAATTAATATTTTCAGATTTAAAATAATAGTTTAAAAATCAAAAAATATTGTTTTAATAAAATCTTAAAGTTATTAAAAATAAAATTTATTGATACTTTTTTTTCTGTACCACCAACAGAAACAACTACTCCGAGGGAAAATACCCCTACCGGCATTGAATTATACTGCTGGCTTGATGCTTTCGTTGGGAACTTGTTAAAACTGTTTGGTTTTCACTATCTCCAACGTCGACCACAGGGATACGAGTGATCACCGTCTGGAACACGTCCTGATAGTCAGGAACAAGTGATCCATGCCAATCCACGACCGGACCGGTTTCGACCTTTTGGGCCATCCTCAGGTGAATGTAGGCGATAGCTCCGTGTAGAGCATAAGTTTTGTACCAACAACAGAAACAACTACTCCGAGGGAAAATACCCCTACCGGCATTGAATTATACTGCTGGCTTGATGCTTTCGTTGGGAACTTGTCCTCGGAGTAGTTGTTTCTGTTGGTGGTACAAAACTTATGCTCTACACGGAGCTATCGCCTACATTCACCTGAGGATGGCCCAAAAGGTCGAAACCGGTCCGGTCGTGGATTGGCATTGATCACTTGTTCCTGACTATCAGGACGTGTTCCAGACGAGGATCACTCATATCCCTGTGGTCGACGTTGGAGATAGTGAACACCAAACAGTTTTAACAAGTTCCCAACGAAAGCATCAAGCCAGCAGTATAATTCAATGCCGGTAGGGGTATTTTCCCTCGGAGTAGTTGTTTCTGTTGGCGGTACAAAACTTATGCTCTACACGGAGCTATCGCCTACATTCACCTGAGGATGGCATATACGTAATATTCCAATACACCCGGTTAGCTATTTACTCTATAAGTGGATTTTGAGTATCACATTAAAGGATGACAATACGAAAATTGCATAAGTTTGTCCTTTACACGTATACGAAAACGGCCACGCCCGAACGAATCAGCGCCGTCACTAGACTATGGGTATTCCCTTGAAGAATAGTTTTTTAATTATGTTTTAAAAATTCCATAAAGAATATAAAAAAGTTTATAGAATTAAATTTGTTGTAATTATTAGATTCAAAATTTTATATTACGCTACAGATACACTATTGTCTTTAAAATGGTGCTGTGTTAGTTTACAATAGAAGTGCTAAAACTCAAACAATTAATTTTACGATTTTCGATATAATCTAATAACAGTGTAAAAAATTCTACCTTTCGCACCAAACTTATCCTTAAACAGTTCCCAAAGTACCTAGGTATTTTTTGCATGCGAGCAGAAAATAATAAAATACGTAGGCATTTGTAAATGGCCGAACGAGGTAGGTAGATAGGTATATTATTTTTCTACAGGCGCGAAAAATAAACTACTGCCTCTAGTAAATATCTCTCTGAAAAATTAATAAATAATATTGTTTTGTATCATCATGCATTTTGCGTGCGAAAAATTGCACTTTTCCGCACTAATTCGGAAAGAAACCTTCCCGTAGCAACAAAGTTATAGTCATAAAAATCACTAAAAACCCCAACTTGACAAAATTTAATAAAAAGAAATCTCCCCTTTGGTACACTAAGGGCGTAAGTCACATTCATTACACACGTAGCCTTCGCACTTATTGTACCAAACAATAAGGACGTCAGTTGCGCGTGTAATGAAAGGAAACTTACGCCTTTAGTGCACCAAATATATTACGTATTTGGTTTTTTCCTTAAGCCGTTGACGACATGTTGCGCCTAAGAAGTTCGGTCAAGCAGTCGTGTGTGGAAAAATAATTTACCTACTCGCGTGCGGTAAAGTAATTACTTTACCGCACGCCGTTCGGTAAAGGTACTTTACTGAACCCGCACCATTTGGAGACCTTAGCAACGCGGCAATAAGGCAACTTCAATATTTGTTTACACTTCATCAATTTCGTCTAGTTTGACATGTTTATTTATAAATTCATGGGCGCACCCAGGTGGGGGGCCCCGGGGCTCGGGCAAGCCTTAGATTTTTTTACATATTTTTGACATTTTTCAGAAAAAAACACAAAAAATAGCTTAAAATTCGACATCATGAGGCTTCGGGATAGTTTTTGTAAATTGGATGCTCCTTATGTTATTTAAGGGTTGAAAAGACACTTTCCGCCTGTGTTAGGTACAATATTTTACCTATGAGTACCTTTTTTTGTAAATTTAATGTAATTTATAAATAAACATGTCAAATTAGACGAAATTGAAATGTAAACAAATATTGAAGTTGTCTTATTACCGCGTTGCTAAGGTTTCCAAATGGTGCGGGTCCGGTAAAGTACCTTTATCGAACGGCGGTAAGTAGAGACACTTTCCGCCTGTGTTAGGTACAATATTTTACCTATGAGTACTTTTTTTTTTCAAAAAATTTAATGTAATTTATAAATAAACATGTCAAATTAGACGAAATTGAAATGTAAATAAATATTGAAGTTGTCTTATTACCGCGTTGCTCCAAGGTCTCCAAGTGGTGCGGGTCCGGTACACCCAATATGCAAAATCATCTTTTCGCAAAATGATTTAAACACATATTCTATAGTTTCTCTTTATTTTATTAAAAATTATAGCAGACTATTTAATTATTCTGTCAGTTACTCCCTAAAAACTAACTTCTTGCGCGCAGAAAGGTGAAGTTTTCCACATCCTAGTAGAAAATAGTAAATTTAACAAGTACAAAAATATTACTTTGCCGCATGTAATTGCAGATGGCCGAACAACGCGCTTAGATGGCCGGGCCAGCAATTAAGTGAAACAAAATTTTACAAGTATTTATTTATATTAAATTTTGACAACGTATATTGTTTTGTCTGACACGTTTGTTTTTAATTTTTTGTCATGGTGTTTTTTTTTCGCACTAGTGCGGAATAGGTTTCTTTCCTCAAAACACTATTTTTATAGTTTTCCTCGGGCGTGACGAGAGCTGAAACGGCTCTGGAGGCGAAGTGAAAGCGCAAGGCACAGTGGTCTATGCCAGAAATGCGTTACCTACTATTAGCATATACGTAATTTACGTATATGACTATTAGAGTTTTAAAGCGCGTTAAAGGCTTCTAGAACGGATTTTCGTGTGCACTTCATTGCTAAAATGTAAGATACAATTTAAATCATTTCTTATACCCCAAGAATGCAAAATCGATTGGTCGTCCAAAAATCGTCGTGTGCAGGAGGTGGTGGGGGTAATTTTTCCAAAAATTTTGATAAAATTTTTTTTGCATTTTTTAAATATATAAACTGTGCTCATGATTCCACCAAAAGCATATAGTAATATTTCTATCAGAAATATTTATTTTTCAATGTTGAAAATATCGTTCCCAATGCTTTTATATGGAGTTCCCTATTAAACAAGTGCTCGCCCTGAAAACGCGTATTTACAATAATTTATAACTTGTTATAACTCGAGAACCCTTTGCTTAATCAAAAAAACACCTTGTATAAACTTTGTGTATCAAAGATCAGGGATCACAACGGTTTTAGAAAAATGTCAATCGGACGCATAGTTTTTTTTTAACTAGCAAAGAGTGATGCCATGACGCGACGAACGCGGTGGATCCTAGACATGCGACGAAGGGTAACATATTTTACAAATGCATGGCGGGACAGGCGAAACGCGACTCTATTAGTCGAGACACACGTAAGATCGCTTTTCGTTGATTATCTCGCTTTTGCCATTGTTTCCCTTAATAAACAATGCTTTTGCGTTGCGATGTCCGTGTAGAGTCATGGTAAATTTTTTGACTTGTTATGACAAGAACGTTGAATTAGTTGTTCTTTTTGTGTAATCTAATACAGTGTTTTCAATGTGTGTATGTAGTCAAAACAGAATGTATTTAAAATAAACAATATATACAAACAGTGGCGGATCCAGGGGGGGCCAGAGGCCCCCCCCACCCAAACATATAATTTATTTTTTAGTTTAGCAGCATCATTTATTAAAAATTTGTCAAAAATTCTACTTATTTTTTTTTAATTTCGCCTGCGGCGCTATTATTCTTATTGAGCTACTAAATTTCACATCTCAATTTCTATCAAAAACCACTAAAAAAAATGTTTTTGATGTTTGCTGCCACTTTGACCCCTGCCCCCGGTAAATTCTGGATCCGCCTCTGTATACAGAGTGTAAATAAGATTTAAGTGCAGAACAAATAGGAAAGCCAAAATTATATTTATTAGTATGATATAAGAAGTGAAACCAAAATAGGTTTGGGACTTTCCAATCACCCCGTTTTTAACTTAAGGCCTGCGCAAACACATTATTTGCCCCGATAAGCCTAGGCAGTCCATGTGAAAGATAGATTTGTGCACACTCGATATTTCTTTTCTATATAAACTTTGCATAACACATTGAAAGTTATCGTTACTTGTTTAGAAACTTTAAAAAATAGTTGTGGTATACCATGTATCCCAGTTAAAAGTTATTACACGGTTTCTTATGAGAATTTTGAAAACAGTAATACACACAAATTTGGATTATTGGGTAAACATTGGCGCTATTCCGAGCCCAGTCTATTTCAAAAATAAAAATATCTATAAAGACTTTTAAAAAATCAAGCAATAAATAAATTATTTTTTCTAAAAGCAGTTTTTAGTTTTTGCTTGATATTTGGAAAAACCCTTGTGGTTATTTTAAATTTTAATACAGCACCTGATTGGGCTCAGAATATAGTCAGTTTTCTCCATTTAACCAGAATTATAATATGTCTTATCATTTCCAAAATTCTCATAAGACCCCATGTACTTACTTTTATCTGGGACACCCTGTATAGTAAGTACTTTTTGAATATTATCTATATGTAAAAATTATACTACCCGCAACTTAATGAATTATATACGAAGTAACTGGAACGACCACGGCTATATGAGACACTGAGACAAAAATTTAACAGTTTTTTTAGAGTGACAACATACAATAAATGCTAAGCATTGCAATCTTTCTCTCTCTAGTTCTAATCACCTGTGGTATTCTGTGAACTTAATACTTCAAGGAGATTGTCATTTGTGATTTGTCATTAAAGTGTTTGTCAATGTTGTCAGTAGCACCTCCTGCGCAGCGTGCTCTCTCTACAAAAAATATCAATATTTTTGCCTCACTTTGCATATAGAGATTATTGCCGTTAATAGGTCTTACGAGAATCTCTCAGTTTAGTGCCCTTTTTAGCCTATTAACCTTTCCATCATTTTTGACGTTGGTCAAAGCTGTCACATTATTTATTGATCCAGGAGACGATGTGAAGCCTTCCAAAAAGGCGCCACAAATGAAATTGCCTTATTTGAAAAAAACTTGCTTGCGATTAAACTCTTTAAAAAAAATCTCTATATCGTTATTTAAAGTTGTAGTTGTACATTTACATAGATAGGGTTTTTGGCCACTGTGCGCCGATAAATCAATGTGACGACACGGGTCAAATGTGTGGGGACGATATACACCAATAAAATAAGATGCATGAGTAAATTAAAGCATGTGTTTAAAAATAACCAATCAGGACATTTTATACTAAATTCTACAAGAAGGACACTCTTATGTACATTTGATATTGCCATTTCTTAATGTTTTCATCAAGAACTGGAAATTACCGTGGGTATTGGAATATTACGTATATGGAGGATGGCCCAAAAGGTCGAAACCGGTCCGGTCGTGGATTGGCATGGATCACTTGCTCCTGACTATCAGGACGTGTTCCAGACGGGGATAACTCGTATCCCTGTGGTCGACGTTGGCGATAGTGAAAACCAAACAGTTTTAACTTTTTTTTCTGTTTTTATTATTGCTAAGTTAAAGAATTTATTTACCATTTTAAATGTAATAGATTTTTGTTGCAAAATGTTTGATAATTCCTGTTCCTACAGTTTTTTAATTTGCCTTGAACTTGATTTAATTCTAAATAATAATTTGGGTACAAAAAAAAAATTTGCTCATAACTTTTAGTATTTGTTTTTAATAATTTTAACACTAAAGCTACTTAGGGACTTGTTGTTGTTTCCATTTTCTGTACGCAATATGTGGTTATGTTAATTTTTGGAGTTTCCTAGTTTTCTTGATGTTGATGTTGACCCCTTGACCAACGGCTTGCATATTTTTAATTTACCAACAGCTAACGGGCTGGCTTGATCCTTATAAAAAATAACATAGTTGGATTTCATATTCTGACTAGCTTCATGTTTGATTATTGTAATCTTTTCACCTCGGACGTAAGCCTGCTAATTCCATCCTCTAATGTTTTCAACGCCTCGTTTACTGGGTAGCTGCTGTTATCTTCTGGTTCTGATTTTTTGGTTCTTTCAATCCTTGCATTATCTCTTTAGCAGTTTCATTAAAAATTTTGGTGTCTTGTAAAAGTTCTAAATTAGTGACTTTTTTTCTCTTCAGTTGGCAATAGAATAGCAAACAAATATTACTTTAGACCAGGGCGTCTATTTCTGTTGTTGAAATCTCAGAGCACTTTTCGCAATAAGGTTGTTTGCATTTATCACATCTCGTACCAAAAATTTCCTCACCGGTTGGTTGGCGCTTGTGGACGTAATTTATTTTTGCACCTTTCGCATATATGGAGGGCTTAATGGAGACACTAATTTGGTCTAACTTTAGAGCCGACAAAACGATCCTAAAAATAATGAGAAAGAGATACCATTACTACTACCAGTAAAAATAAACATTTTCCAACTTCCCTTCGACACTGGATTGCCCCTCACCCAACCCCTCATCACGAAGCCGGTGTCAGTAAATAATAAAAAAAAATTGTTTGATTTTTATGACTACAATAGTGTCTTCTTCATTCTTTCATCTAGAAATCGTGAGTGCGAGTGATAAGGTATGCAGTTGAAAAATACAAGAAAAGAATAGCCAGTCAGCAATGCTTCCGCTGCCTGAGTTGGCTGCTCGTCGTTTGCTTTCTCTGCCTTGTACAATTATATCATATATCTTTATCTACGTTGTCTCACGCACTTATTATTTTTCAAATAAAGAATTGAACTGAAATACCCTATATGTATGCCAATAAAGCGACAAGTCTTGTTTCTCTATATTGATAAAAAATATTAAACCTTGGGCTAGATAAACTCTTGCGGTTTAAGATGCTCTGTAGAAGTGAATCCTGCATATTTTATGAAATAGCCTGCAATCTTTTTACTTTTTCCTTGACTTGCCTCATTTTAATGTATACAGATGTCGCAGGTTTATTTTTAAATCAGTCTTATTACATACCGCCTTTAATATTACTAGGCGTAATATTATCAACTACATAAATATTACAAAATATTGAAAAATCTTACTATTGTTGTATTATACTCGATAAAAATCGTATAATAAATACTTGAATTGCAATCCCTGTTTCTCAGGGCAAAGACCATTTTTTTAGTCAGTTTAAGTTAGTTTATATTTCGTTGCCTTGTCGTCACATACATAAGGGAGCTTTTTTTTTGTTAACTTTAATAAGTTGGATTCTATTTTCTTCTTTGAGATTAATTAAAGTTTAATAATTATATATTTAGAATCTTTGAGGCTGCTACTTTAGTAAAATGAAATCTATTTCAACAGAGCTATATGGGTTTGCTTTAATTTGATAACTATATGATTGATTATTCAGGGCTATCAAAACGAACGGGCCACAATCCTCCACTTTGTTGACGTCACTCTGGCCTACGTAGCAAACTAAAAAAAGTCTTATGACTTAGGTCAAGTAACACTGTTTTACAAGTTGACCTAAAAATGCCAAAAATATTTGAGAACGTCAAACTAAAATACTAGGTGAGATTTATCACAAATGGTAAATTTTGCAGGATAGCTAAAAATTAAACAAGGTGTAGGTATTGTTACAAATTTAAGTTATTTAAATTTTATAATTGGAATTTATTTAGGTTTAGTGTAGTATTAGGTCGATTTATCTTAAGGTTGTATTCTTAGTCTAGGTTTTAGTTGCGTTGTCTGTGGCTTGCGGTCGCGGTAGTGCGGGAACTTTCCGGACGTCGAAGGCTGCCGGAAAGTTCGAGAGAGATGGACGATCCTATATATAGGGCCGGGGTCGCGCACCAGGCAGTCAGTCACAGATAAAGTGCTGTAGTGATCGTGAGATTAACACGAAGTTAATAGACCGATTATAGTAGTGAATTATTAGCAAGTTATTACTAAGTTTAAGTGCGTGTTTTTGTACATAATTTGTCGAAATAAATTGACGTATCGTTTTCAACA
This sequence comes from Aspidapion aeneum, assembly GCA_963576565.1. Taxonomy (NCBI): domain Eukaryota; kingdom Metazoa; phylum Arthropoda; class Insecta; order Coleoptera; family Brentidae; genus Aspidapion; species Aspidapion aeneum. The sequence continues at coordinate 58,440,550 of OY755038.1, forward strand.
ATTGCGAGTTTTAATTTGTCGTTGTGAACCCGTAACAATTGGTGTCAGAAGTGGGATTAAAAGAAATAAATAGTGCAAAGACTACCCTTACATAGTACCACCGGATAGGACAATTGGACAGAAGCACAGTAAGTGATTTTTCCAGAATATTCGAAGAAGTTCGATATTGTTTTATTCAAAAACTAAAAGAGATATTTAAGAACCGACTTCGACATTAACTTTACAGTCCAAAAATTGATAATTAGAGAGATTTTCTAGAATATTCTATAACATTCTACGACGTTCTATTCAAAAACTAGAAGAGATATACAAATACCGACTTCGACATTAGATTAGTAATTTTAAAAGTAAGAATCAGAAAGAATTTCTAGAAAATTCCATCACTTTCTACGACGCTCTATTCGAAAACCAGAACAAATATCCAAAAAGAGACTTCGACATTAGCTTAGTAATTTCAAAAGTAAGAACTAAAAAGAATTTCTAGAAGATTCCATAACATTCTACGACGTTCTATTCAAAAACTAGAAGAGATATACAAATACCGATTTCGACATTGGTTTAGTTATTTCAAAAGTAAGAATTAGGAAGAATTTCTAGAAGATTCCATAACATTCTACGACGTTCTATTCAAAAACTAGAAGAGATATACAAATACCGACTTCGACAGTAGCTTAGTTATTTTAAAAGTAAGAATTAGAAATTATTTCTAGAATATTCCATAACATTCTACGACGGTCTATTCGAGAACCAAAAGAGATAATCAAAAAGTGACTTCTACATTTGCCTAGTAGCAGAAAGAGTAGCATTTACCAGTATATTCCAGAACATTCCATTAGGTCCTATTTAAGAATTAGAAGAGATATTGAAAAACCGACTTCGGCATTCGCTTTATAGCCCTAAAATAGACGTTTTAAGTGATTTATCAGGAAGTTGATGCTTACTAGACAAGGATCGGCAAAGATGGAAGATCTAACTAAAATGATGCAGGCTCTCGCAGCTCAAATGGCTCAAAACCAGAACGATATAAGACAGACCATGGAACAAAACCAGAACGACATGCAGAAAAACTTTGACCAAATAAAGAGCAACTCCGAACAGCTGAGAGAAGAGTTTAAGACTGCAACCGAAGATCTTAAGGAAGAAATAACTCAAAGAATGCATAGTGTGGAACAAAAGGTACAAAATAAATTGCAGAATGTAGAAGAAAAGGTACATAATGTTGAAGAAAAGGTACAGAATGTTAGGGAAGAAGTTTTTCAAACCATGGAAGAAAAATTCCAGGACGTGTCGAAACAGCTTATACAGCTTCAGAAAGAACACAACAAAATAAAAGCTCAGGGATGTGTCGTGAATTCCAACCAGAACATTAAGCCTCCAAATTTTGACGGTACGTCCTCCTGGTCCACCTACAAACAACAATTTGAAGCTGCCGCCGCTGCAAATGGTTGGGACGAGGACGAAAAAGCTAGGGCGTTGTTAGTAGCTCTACGGGAACCTGCACTCGGACTTTTACGGTCCATTCCAGTCGAACAAAAACAGAATTATAACGCTTTAGTGGCAGCGCTAGAAAGAAGGTATGGAGACGAACACTTGCGAAATTTACATTGGTCAGAATTAAATGTTCGTCAACAAAGAGCAGGGGAGTCATTACAAGAGTATGAAGCGGATATCAGGAGGCTGATGTACTTGGCTTACCCAGAAATGCCAGAAAATTACAGAGATCCCTTCACGGTAGATCGCTTTATTAACGGCTTGCGAGACACGTGGTCGGTCGAGACGTCTTTCGCATGAAAAAGTCAACAAACCAACCGAACTGTAGCAATAGGGATCTCCAGTCCAATAGTTCCCACTCTTAGGTTACACTTTTGTGTTTTTAGTTAGGAATAGTAGCATAGGGAATAAGTAAGACTTACCCTTGGATGAAAGGAACTTGGTACATGGACAACTGCACAGTCGAATCCAAATAATTCCAATCAAAGTAGTAGCAGTAGCACATCAAAGCAATCCATAAAATGTTTATACACGACCGTGGTCTTAAAAAACACGCATGTGATTTCACTTGGCGATCAATATATATCACTGGTATGGAGAGTACCCCAAATATTCGCATGAGATCCGTATAGCAAGACGGACTTTGGAGCACTGCTGTATGTAGCAATATAGCAGTAAAAAGGTATGTATAAAATTAGGAAAAAAAACTTAAATTAAAAAAGGATGGAAAATGGATATACTCAAGGTAGAAAAAGCAAAAATAATAAAGTAACGTCAATGCATTCTTGAGCATATAATTCACCGCGCAAATTCAAATTTTTACCCTTTTTGTAGGCAAGGCATATCTTAGTAACTAAATTAGTTTAAACCAAGAAATAAAAGTAACTTTAAGTATAAAGTTTTAGCATAACTCTAGCAAAAAAAAAGAAAATAAAAAGCATTCTAATTTAGATAAATGTCTCTAAATTTTATATCTTAAAACTAAACGCCGGGACGAAGCATTCCGGCCCCCCTGAAAATACCCAGGGTATGGTATTTTCTGAACTAAGCATTAGGGAGAGGGCACAATTTCACCAAAGGCCTCTTGAATAAACCTTTGGAGGTTTTAACTGTAGCAACTCTTACTACATTATCAGTACCAGGGTGCAATCCTACTACTCGTCCCAATACCCAATTTAAGGGAGTGGTTTGATCATCTTTGATCAAAACCATCGTATCAATCGCAATGGGATCAATTTTGTCTTGATTCACTTTAGCGTGCTGTTGCAATGTATGTAAGTAATCTCTGTGCCATCTACGCCAAAAATCGCGATGCAGTTTTTGCAGCAACTGCCACCGAGAAAGCCTATTTAAAGGCACTTGGTCAAAATCGAGGTCTGGAACAGTCGTAAGTGGTTCCAGGCTAAGGAAATGACCGGGCGTCAGTGCAGTCAAATCATTTGGATCTGTGCTGACTGGACACAAAGGCCTAGAGTTGAGGATAGCTTCTACTTGAGTAACCACAGTATAAAGCTCCTCAAAAGTAAGCACCTGTTCTCCAATTACTCGTAGTAAATGAGACTTTGCACTTTTGATGTTACTTTCCCACAAACCGCCCATGTGGGGTGCGGATGGAGGGTTGAAGTGCCAACGAATTGATTCGCGATTAGCAACTTCAGCAAACATCTCGTTAAGCATTTTAGCAGAAAGCGTAAAATTTGACGCGTTATCCGAGTAGACTACTTCCACGCGTCCTCTTCTGGCAATAAAACGTCGGAATGCTGCCATAAAAGCGTCTGCCGATAAGTCTGACACAATTTCTAAGTGTACCGCCTTCGTACAACCGCAAATAAATAGAACGACATAAGCCTTAAGTCGTTTTGCACCGCGCATGCGGCTCATTGTATTAGCAAAACTTCCCGTAAGATCAACGCCAACGTGTTGAAAAGCTTTTGCTTGTGAAACGCGAAACTTTGGCAAATTACCAACAGGGGGTTGATAATTACTGGGGCGCGTGCGCCAGCATGTAGAACAACGCGAAATTATTTTTCTTATATGCCTTTTAGCTGCAAAAATCCAATAATTTTGAAAAAGTAAAAATAAAGTCGTGTTTATGCCGGTATGCATATGTTTCTCGTGAGTATGCGCAATCAATAACTTTGTAAATTGAGAATCACCGGGTAAAAGTATAGGAAATTTTTTGTCATAATCTAATTCCGAATTGCATAATCTTCCGCTAATGCGTAAAATATTATTTTGATCCAAAAACGGATTTAATTTTCTAAAAACCTTTGGCAACGGTTTATTATCGACAAGTAAAGAAATCTCGTTTTGAAAATATTTATTTTGCACGTGTTTTATAAGCACAAATATTGCATTTTGTAACTCATATTGTATTAACCACGTAGAATTAATAATAATTTTCTCATTATTAAATTTACGCGCGCGAAGATTGTGAATAAAACGTAGTATAAAAGCAACAAGTCTAATTAAACGCAAAAAATTTGAAAATTTGTTAAGCAGACAATCCAAAAAATTTAGTTCAATTGTTGCAGCAAACACCAATTTTCGCTCCTCTTCGAGAGCTTCTTTGGGTGTAGTAATATTATTTTTAGTAAAATCCCATGTCTCTTGGGGCTTGCAAAGGAACTCGGGTCCTTGCCACCAAAGGGAACAATTAATTAAATCTGCAGGCAATAGACCACGTGACCCGGGGTCCGCGGCATTTAATTCAGAAGGAACATGGTTCCAATCGCAAGGCTGAATTTTTTCTTGTATGTATGTGACTCGGTTGGATACAAAAGTGCGCCACGCATGTGGTGATCCTTTGATCCAAGAGAGCGCTACCATACTATCCGTAAAAGCAATATTATTTTGAAAAGCAATTTTATTAGCAAAAGTATTTTGAATAAATTGAATGAGTTTAGCTAGCAAAACTACCGCACAGAGCTCCAAACGGGGAATACTGATTCTTTTTATGGGAGCGACTTTCGATTTTGCGCACACAAAATACGTTTTAATATCTCCGTTTTGATAAACAATACGAAAATAAACCGCCGCACACATACCGCGCTCGGATGCATCGCTAAATCCAACAATTTGACAAAATTGAAAATTAGAGAGATCAATCATTTTTGGGATATAAAAATCAGAAAATAATTTGAGTTCTTCCTCGAATTTTTTCCACTTGGAAATTATTTCCGGGGGTGCTAACTGATCCCAATCTAACTTTATAAACCATAAGTACTGGATTAAATTTTTTGCAAAAAACGTAACCGGTGTAAGAAAACCTAAAGGGTCAAAGCATTTCGCAAGGGTACTAAGCAAATTACGCTTAGTGCAAATTTTTGTATTATAATTAAAAGAATAAAAAAAGTTATCACTTTGAGGGTTCCACGTCAAGCCTAAAATTTTTAGAGAATTTGCATCCTCTCGATCCAAAGAAAAGTCTTTGGTTTGTATGTGGGTTGCAGGCAAGTCTGCAAGCAATTTGGGTTCGTTTGATGCCCATTTTTTCAGTTCAAATCCACCTCGCCCTAATAACTCAATTAATTGATTTTTCATAAGCATGATTTGATCAAAATCATTGCAACTTACTACGCAGTCGTCTATATAGACGCTGTCCTTTAAAATCGCAGAAGCCAACGGTAAGTCTTGATAATCATCGGCTAATTTAAGCAAGGTTCGAATTGCTAAATATGGAGAACAGTTTACCCCGAAAGTCAAAGTTTTTAATTCGTAATCTTGCACCGATTCTTCAGAATTAAAACGCCATAAAATTCGTTGGTATTTATGTTGATTTTCCTCCACATTTATCATTCTGTACATTTCAGAAATATCGCCAACAAAACAACATTTATGTAGCCGAAAATTAAGCAAAATTTTAACTAAATCTCCTTGTAGTTTAGGACCCGTGTGAAGGGCTTGATTTAGGCTAGACTTATTTAAAGAATGACTCGATGCGTCAAAGACAGAACGAACAGGCGTGCTACTCGAGCTTTCTTTTATAACCGCATGGTGAGCAATATAAAAATATTCATGAATTTCTGAGTTATTAGGGGGTGAAACTGCACGCATGTGACCCATATCCAAGTATTCTTGCATTACTTGTGAGTAAGAAGTAAATAATTTTTTATCATTTAGTAAACGTTTTTCAAGCGAGTACAACCGACGCAAAGCAAGGGTTCGGGTATCGCCGAAATCAACGGGATTGATTTTAAAAGGCAACGAAACGGTGTATCAACCGTCCACATCGCGTATAGTAGTTTTTTCAAAATATTTTTCGCAAAAAATATCTGAAGGTGAATTTTTCTCCACCGTAGGAACCTCTTCCAACTCCCAGAATTTTTGCAAAGTATTATTTAAATCAGGAGTGGAAATAGTTGCCATAAAAGTAGAAATATTTTTTGATGCAAAAGCAGCATTTTGCAGAGGCATTTTTCCGAGCAAAGTCCATCCGAAGACTGTATTAATACAAGAGGGGGTGTTTGGACCAAAATAAAGTCTACCTTCTTCTAAAAGTGATCCATAAAGGTCCGCGCCAATAAGAAGCTGAATGCCAGCTTGATTATACCAACTGGGATCAGCTAATTTTAGGCCAGTTAAGTAGTACAAAGAATTTTGGTTAAAAGATACACTTGGCATTTTATCGCAAACTTGGTCTATTAATACAGGTTCTAGACTAAAAATTTTCGATTTATTATCCATAGCAGCAATTTTACAATGCACCGCATGGCGCGCAGTAGTAGACATATCTCCTAAACCGTTTACATTCAGCGAAATGTTGGATTTAGGAAGCCCGAGTGCATTCGCACATTTTTTCGTTATAAAGGAGCACATGGAGCCATTATCCAAGATGGCGCGTATTTCGTGCCAATTTCCGTGTGCATCACGGATGTGCAGCAAAGCAGTGCAAAGCAACGTGTCATAGTCGCCAAGCACAGTACCCGCGTGAATAGATTTATTTTCAGTAATCTGATTTTCTACGGGGTTAGTTTGTGATCCACTAGACGTCACAGAAGAAGAAGCAATCACCGAAGCTGGGGAGTTATTTTTTAGGCATAAAAGACTGTGGTGATTTAAAAAACAAAATCTACATCTTTTTAGCCATGCAGTTGGTGCATCCCTTATTATTTCTAATAAAATCAATGCGTTCTTGAATTGGTTTCGTCAAAAAAGATTCACAGCTAAAAATCAGATGTGTATTTTTTGCTTTGCAGTAGAAACACGTGTTTTGTTTGGAATTTGGAGTTTTTTGTGACTGTCTGTTTGCAAGTAAAACTGTTTTATTTCGTGGATTACGGGGGGATCTCGAGAAGTTCCCTGGTCGTGAGTTTTGAACATTATTTTGTTTCATAGACAAAGATAAAGATTCAAGAGACGTGCAATGTTACTCTAAAAATTTGTAAATATCTTCGTATTTTGGCATTAAATTAGAAGCGTGATTTTGTTCAAATAACTTACGCGTTCCCGGATCTAATCGATCCAAAAGCATGTTCGCAGTAATAAAGCACCAACTATGGGTCGCATATCCCATATTTTTTAAGCAATTAAGGTTTTCCTTGAACGTATCTAGCATTTTGCGCAATTCTAAAACGTCATCATTGGATAGCCGAGGTGAGTTTTCGATAGATTTCCAGTAAGAAACCGCACGCAAGCGCTTATTGTCATATCTGGAAATCAGCGTATCGTAGCAAAGTAAATAATTATTTCCTTCAAGAGGTATATTTTTAATTAAATTTAAAGCAGGGCCTCTTAAAATCGTACGTAAATATTTAAACTTCTCAATGTCCGAGCTCTTACGCGTATGTACAACCGCATTGTAAATCTCAATAAAGCTTGGAAACTCCTCAACATCGCCCGAAAAAGGAGGGACATTTAACTTGGGAAGAGAAAATTCTGGTTCCGGAAAAATAATTGTTTGATTATTTACCTCATTGTGGCTTCGATTTATTTCTTCAGCCTCCACCTCAAATAAATCATAGTGCAAAGCCTCAACCTCTACGCATCTATCCAAAAAATCTTTTTGTATTTTATTCTGAGCTTCCAGAGCTTCAGAATCGTCTGAAATCAAGATCAGTAAAGCATTATGATGCTTTTCAAAGCTCTTACAACAAGAAGAAAGTTTTTTAAAGTTAACTTTAAACCTTGTGTGAGCAGCTGGATTTGTTTTCGCCTGATTGGCATAGTGTTCAAGCACACTCAACTGATTGATTGCAGTCTGACGCAAGGCCTTAGCCGAGCTTACCTTTTTTTCGGTATCGTTTACCATTTTAAAAGGTTAAAGTGTAAAGTAAAGCAATAGTTAACAAGGGAAGCAAATTTAAAAAATATATCGTACTACTTTTCAAATTCCCTCGTAAACCAAGATTCAAAGCAATATTAAAAGGCCAGCGGCTTTTAGCAAATATTGAGTAAAGAACAGCAAAAAGTATAAATGCTAATAAATATGCACAAAAAATTTAGCAACTGATAAGAGTTTCTGAATTTGTGTAGGTACGCAAGGAAACGCAAGCCTTACATACATCGACAGCGCAATAATTTTTAATTTTGAAAAAAAATAAATTTTTCAAAATTTGTATGCAATTTGTATATTGCACAAATAAAAAATGCAATGCAAGTTGGTACGTGCAACGTACAATAGACACACCGTAGATAAAATGTAAAACCTAAGATATGCCTTGTCTCAAAAAGACGCAAAGTAAAGTCCTAACTTCAAACACAATTATGCAACTCTGAGAGCACCTATTACGCAGAACGGGAAATCCGGCTCGAAGGACCAAAAAATGGTCGGTCGAGACGTCTTTCGCATGAAAAAGTCAACAAACCAACCGAACTGTAGCAATAGGGATCTCCAGTCCAATAGTTCCCACTCTTAGGTTACACTTTTGTGTTTTTAGTTAGGAATAGTAGCATAGGGAATAAGTAAAAAATGTAAAGAAACGCAGCTCAAAAACACTTTGACTTACCCTTGGATGAAAGGAACTTGGTACATGGACAACTGCACAGTCGAATCCAAATAATTCCAATCAAAGTAGTAGCAGTAGCACATCAAAGCAATCCATAAAATGTTTATACACGACCGTGGTCTTAAAAAACACGCATGTGATTTCACTTGGCGATCAATATATATCACTGGTATGGAGAGTACCCCAAATATTCGCATGAGATCCGTATAGCAAGACGGACTTTGGAGCACTGCTGTATGTAGCAATATAGCAGTAAAAAGGTATGTATAAAATTAGGAAAAAAACTTAAATTAAAAAAGGATGGAAAATGGATATACTCAAGGTAGAAAAAGCAAAAATAATAAAGTAACGTCAATGCATTCTTGAGCATATAATTCACCGCGCAAATTCAAATTTTTACCCTTTTTGTAGGCAAGGCATATCTTAGTAACTAAATTAGTTTAAACCAAGAAATAAAAGTAACTTTAAGTATAAAGTTTTAGCATAACTCTAGCAAAAAAAAAGAAAATAAAAAGCATTCTAATTTAGATAAATGTCTCTAAATTTTATATCTTAAAACTAAACGCCGGGACGAAGCAACACGGACTTAGCAAAATTACTTCGTCGAGAACGCTTCCATAACAGCAGTGAAGTGTTGATTCGAGCCCTTGAAATTGAATCATCAAATAATATGTCCAGGCCAAAAGTAAGAGCTGTTTCAATTCAGGAGGGAGAAGAAATGAGCACTGGAGATGAGGTCAACTTAAAAACGCTAAACCAACTGTTTCAATCACTGATAGAGAAGATTGATTCTTTAAAAGAAAGTAGACGATCCCCTCCAAATGTAAAGTGTTTCAGATGCGGACGTACAGGGCATATTCAACGCGATTGTCGTGTCCAAATGAGGTCTCGCTCACCATCTAGTGGGACAGAGTACCGAAGAAGAGATCAGGAAAACTAAAACTAGTCAACGCAGAGGGGCGGGTGTTGGCTAATGGGAATAGAGCCCCCAAAATTTACTCTATTAAGAGCCTAAAACATACTGCTGACAGTCTTAACATCGACGGACTTATTAATGGGAGAAAAGTTAATATAACAGTAGACACTGGTGCTGCCATATCATTGCTTAAGTTTAAAATTGCAACGAGATATAAAATTCGACCAACAGAAAAGAAAATAACACTTAAGACTGTGACTAGAGAATCCGCCGACGTGTTGGGGCAGACAGATATAGACCTACAGCTGGGAAGATTGAAGATTCGCCACACTGTATTAGTTGCCGAAATAGAAGACGAATTTATTTTGGGAATGGACTTGATAAGTAAACATGGATTTGCGTTTGATAATAAACTTAATACCCTAAGATTTGGGAATGAAGAGTTCATTTTGTCAAATAGTCACTTTAATAAAGAACCAATAAAGGTCGTGGCAGTATGCACAACAAGACTAGTCGGTAACAGTGAGACCATAATTTTTGGGAGGCTGGAAAGTAAAACATCAAGCTGCGTCGGACTCATAAGCCAACAAAACACACCCAACACCTACCTCGTTGCAAAATCACTAGTTAAAACCGATAAAGACATCCCGATTAGAGTCGCCAATATTTTCCCAAATAGTGTCAAAATTAATAAGGGGGAGGTGGTAGCATTATTTGAACCAGTACAGAAAGTAACAAGATGTGAAGAGCCAACTTCCGAGGATACAAGCAAGTTACCAATGGAGGTATTTCAGCAATTTGAGTCAACTTGGCAACATCTCACTCCAGAAGAATATAGTAAAGCGAGAGAGTTTATAGAAGAACAAAGTAATATCTTCGAAACTAGGAGTAGTTCGGGACGCACAAACCTTATTCACCATGCTATCAACACTGGCGATGCCCAACCGATAAGACAACCCCCAAGAAGACTACCAATGGCCAAGCAAGAAGAAGTTCACAATCTCATTAATAAAATGCTCAGCGACGGTGTTATTGAAGAGTCATCAAGTCCTTGGTCATCTCCTGTGGTGTTGGTCACTAAAAATGATGGAAGTACTAGATTTTGTGTCGACTACAGGAAACTTAACGATGTGACCAAGAAAGATAGTTACCCACTGCCAAGAATAGACGACACATTAACAACGTAGGCAGGATCATATTGGTTTTCTACCCTTGACCTGAAAAGTGGGTATTGGCAAGTAGGAATCTTTGAAAGAGATAAAGAGAAGACTGCATTCTCTGCTGGAAGTGGACTTTATCAGTTTAATGTGATGCCATTTGGCCTGTGCAATGCCCCAGCTACATTTGAAAGACTAATGGAAGTCGTTCTACGAGGCCTTACTTGGAAAACCTGCCTAGTCCATTTGGATGATGTCATAGTAATGGGGAAATCATTTCAAGAACATCTAGATAATTTACGAGAAGTATTCTCAAGAATCAGGAACGCAAATCTTAAATTAAACTCAATGAAATGTTTTCTGTTCCAAGAAAAAGTTGAGTTCCTGGGTCACGTCGTTTCCCGAGAAGGCATCCATACCGACGAAAAGAAGCTACAAGCAATAAAAGAATGGCCTCAACCTCGTGACAAACATGAATTGAGAAGCTTTTTGGGTCTGTGTACATACTACAGACGATTTGTAGAAGGATTCGCCAAAATAGCGTCTCCGTTACATAGACTTACAGAAGATAAAGCTTCTTACAAATGGAATATCGAATGTGACCAAGCATTTAGAAGACTAAAAGCAGCATTATGTTCTAGTCCGATTCCTGCATATCCCATTCCAAAAGGAAAATTCATATTAGATACTGATGCGAGCAACGATGGCATAGGAGCAGTACTCTCCCAAGTACAAGATGGAGAAGAACGGGTCATCGAATTTTTCAGCAAGAAGCTATCCAAACCAGAGAGAAATTATTGTGTTACTAGAAAGGAGCTCCTAGCCATAGTTAAATCCGTAGATCACTTTCACAAATATCTCTACGGACAAGAGTTTCTGATTAGAACGGATCATGCTGCGTTACAGTGGCTCATGAAAATGAAACAACCTGAGGGGCAAGTCGCGAGATGGATAGAAAAGCTACAACAATACCATTATCAAATTAAGCACCGAGCAGGAAGGGTGCATAATAATGCAGATGCATTGTCCAGAAGACCTTGCCCTGAGGATTGTAAACATTGCAGGAAAATTGACCAGAAAGAAGGAATTACCTACGTGCGCCAGATAAAGTTAGAACCAGATGAAGAATGGATGTCGGCTTCGATTAGAACCACACAACTTAACGACAAAGATGTAGGACCTATCTTGCGATTGAAAGAAGATAACAAGCCACGACCATCATGGCAAGATATCGCAAACCAAGGGGTGATATTCAAATCACTGTGGGCACAATGGGATTCACTGATAGTAGAGGAAAACATCCTTAAACGTGCCTGGGAAAGTGCCGATGGCCTTACTGTGGTTAATCAAGTAGTGGTTCTTAGGAGCATGGTAGACAATATAATGGCCGAATACCATGGTGGAAAATCAGGCGCGCACCTAGGCATAAATAAAACCATGGACAAAATTCGAAACCGATTTTATTGGGTCAATTACTTTCAAGATGTGAAAAACTGGTGCCGCCGATGTTCGACTTGTGCAGCCAGCCAATGTCCCAAAACAAGGTCCAGAGGTCAAATGAAACAATATAACGTAGGTCTGCCATTCGAACGCATCGCTATTGATGTGGCCGGACCATTTCCAGAAACTAAAAAGGGCAACAAATACATCCTTGTTGTCCTGGATTACTTTAGCAAATGGCCAGAAGTTTTTGCTTTGTCTAACCAAGAGGCCGCTGCAGTTGCAGAAGTTCTGGTAAATGATGTTTTCAGCCGATTTGGCATTCCTTTGGAACTACATTCAGATCAAGGAAGAAACTTTGAATCAAAGCTCTTCAAGAATCTCTGTGACCTTTTAGGAATACATAAAACACGGACTACTGCTTTGCATCCGCAGTCAGATGGCATGGTTGAAAGATTTAATAAAACAATAGAGGAACATCTTTGCAAAGTTGTTGATGAGCACCAAACAGATTGGGACCAATATATTCCATTGTTTTTGATGGCCTATAGAACTGCCATTCACAATACGACAGGAGTTACTCCATCTAGTATCCTGTTTGGTAGAGAACTGCGTTGACCATGTGATATCATGTTTGGTTCACCTGAAGAAGCACACTTAGAGGTTAATGACTATGTCGAACGTTTAAGGCAAAAACTGCACGATATCCATGAAGTGGTTAGAGAGCGAATAGAAATAGCCAGTGACCGCATGAAAGCGAGATATGACCTGAAAGCAAACTCTTCAGGGTTCAAAGAGAATGATGAAGTCTGGCTATACAATCCTCAACGCAAGAAAGGAAGATCACCTAAGTTGACACCACCATGGGAAGGGCCTTATAAAGTTGTTAAGAGAATTAATGATGTAGTCTACCGAATCCAGAGAAGCCCGAAGTCCAAGATGAAAGTTGTTCATCTAGACAGACTAAAACCTTGCCTGGGAAATGTTGATCGAGACGATCAAACCTGAAGAGGAGGATAGTGTTACAAATTTAAGTTATTTAAATTTTATAATTGGAATTTCTTTAGGTTTAGTGTAGTATTAGGTCGATTTATCTTAAGGTTGTATTCTTAGTCTAGGTTTTAGTTACGTTGTCTGTGGCTTGCGGTCGCGGTAGTGCGGGAACTTTCCGGACGTCGAAGGCTGCCGGAAAGTTTGAGAGAGATGGACGATCCTATATATAGGGCCGGGGTCGCGCACCAGGCAGTCAGTCACCGATAAAGTGCTGTAGTGATCATGAGATTAACACGAAGTTAATAGACCGATTATAGTAGTGAATTATTAGCAAGTTATTACTAAGTTTAAGTGCGTGTTTTTGTACATAATTTGTCGAAATAAATTAACGTATCGTTTTCAACAATTGCGAGTTTTAATTTGTCGTTGTGAACCCGTAACAGTATGTTTCTGCAGTTAGACCAAAAGTGATTTTATTAACCAAAGTTGATCTATTTGTATTGAAGATATGCCACTACGAGAGACCAAAGAGTTGCATGAGAACAGTTAAACCGCAAAATATTTAAATTTTTGTAATTTTGTTAGTTAGGTCCCTTTATGAGAAAAGCGACGAAATGCTCTGGTTGCTTTGCCTTTTTTTTGCGAAACGTGATTTTCTTCTCTACAATGAACATTTCTTAAGTTATTTGTTTTAAAATAATTTAAATAAATAATACTAAATAAAAAAAACCAATAAAATAAAAAATAAATATACAAAAAGCCCTTTTTACGTAGTATATGCTTAACAACTTGTAGCTTTATCAAATACCAAATTGAAAATAATGCAAGGACCTAAAAACTAGAAACAACAAGTGAAATTAAAGAAAGAAAAATAAGAAAAATGTTTCTGCTTCAGCCGGGACTCGAACCCGGGATCTCCATCTCTGTACGCAAACATTCTAAACATTGAACTACCGAAGCCGTACATAAATTTTTCTGAAAACTTTTATCTATGCAGGCTGCGGTATCTCAATACAAGAACAAGAAACCTAATACCCTGAGAGTTTCTCGTTCTTGTATTGAGACACCGCAGCCTGCATAGATGAAAATTTTCCGAAAAATTTATTTTTGGCTTCGGTAGTTCAATGTTTAGAATTTTTGCGTACAGAGCAAGAGATCCCGGGTTCGAGTCCCGGCCGAAACAGAAACTTTTTTCTTATTTTTCTTTCTTTAATTTCACTTATAACTTGAAGCTTGTCATAAAAGAAATGCTAGACGTAAACCACGTCATATGGACGCTAATTTGCTTTTATTTTTTCAATCAAACGGCAAAAGCCGGCATTAAAAAGTTTTAATGCGCTAATCGCAAACACAAACCCTTGCAGGGCCTTAAATCCACTTTAAATCACCACTTTTATTGCATTGCCATCGACTACTGGTTCATTCTGCACCACATGCTGTTTGAGCAAATATTTTATTTAGCTAAAATATATGCAAGGTTAAAAGCTCTCAGGCGTAAATTGCTTTTTTTTCTAGGGGGGTGAAGTACTTTTATATCAAAAGGGCTGTTATTTAATGGACAGGGTAGTCAAAGGCGGAAGATTTTAGGGGTTTCACGCCCAATTTTTGTCCAAAAGGCGTTAAAATCGCATAAAAACTTAATTATCGCCCTTATTTACGTGGATGCAAGCTCTTCGCAATCTGCAGATTTGATTGTTTTAAACGATGAAATCAACGCGTGTTAGTTAGCCTAACACCCAAAAGGAGGATAGGGTGGCTGCAAATATAAAAAAAGACAGTTTAGAAATGTGGAAGGGAGACGAGGAAAACGATTTATATAAAAAGGAAAGAAAAAGGAAGCGGATATTGACCATAGAAATATAAAAATTAATAGAACGCTTGTCAAACCTGCGCAGACTGAAGAAATTGGGAAGAAATTGAAATCCGCCATTATTTTACAGATTAAACCAGGCCAACTTTGACAGGCATGATTTGAAAGGTTACGGTATTAAACGAAACTCTTGGTAAAAAATCATATACCTGAAGATATTTGACAGTGCGTCATTGCTTATTTACTGAAGCCTGGGGTGCCGCTTTCATGATCTAATGACCTTATATGCTTGTTCTCCATATCGACCTCTAGGCGTAACCGCTTTTAATTAAAATCTGTGAAAAAATGGCTGCTAACCTTCCGTCGCTCCTATTGGAATATCTAATAATTTTTCTCTAACTACAGTGTGTCCACGGATTGAGTGCGGGTAAGGTATAAACAAGGCCAACACAAAAATAGAGGCCACGACCCTGAAAAAATCAGCTGTTCTCCCGGGGCTGAATTTTACATTGGGTCTTATGGGAGGTCAGAGGTTTTTTTATGATATTTTCAAAATGGCACTACAGATTTCCGCAAAATTTCGGTGAAATATTCTCAGACACCATCCCGATATTCCACCAAAGGTTCGTAAGGAAGCAACATGATTAAAAGGTTAAAATCTTCAAGATTTAGCATTCCTTATTTTGAATTCAAATTACCCGCCATGTACCACATGCCAACTGTTATATTTGACATGTATTTGAATTTGTCATATGTGATTGTCACATTCGCTTCTGCTTTAAACTTAATTTTTGTGTGAGCTAATGAAGCGGCTATGAAAAATTAGGGCTTACTATACATTTAAAAAAAATTGTTCTGCCAGAATAAAGTAAAAACAATCTCAAAAACGGCTTTATTTAAAATAAAATCAAATATCTATGAACCGTCATCCCAACTTCAATATTTGAAAAACAATCAGCTGTGTTGTAACGTGACCATCAAAAAAAAATCAGCCCCGGATGTGACGTCAACAAAGTGGAGGATCGTGGCCCGTCGATTTTGATAGCCCTGGTATAAATACCAAACAATTTTGGAATTTAATTCTGATTTTCTAGGAATAGCTCCTGCTTGGTTTCAAATTAGGATGTTAAAAAATGGGCGAAATCAATTTTATTAATATACCGGGTATTTTGTAACTGATTTTATAAATATTGTTAAGATTAAAGTATTTTGGTTTTAAAAGATATCAAAAAAGATTATAAAGAAAAATTGTTTAGAATTAAAAGTTATAACAGATTCTCAATTTTAAGGAGAATCAGCTTACTTTGATTTTATAAGGTTATGAAAATTTTTTTAGATGACACATTTGTCATTTTGATAATTGCAAGACAGGTCCGACTTAAAACATCAATTTCATTTAGTCAGAAATAAAAAATTTCCAAATAAAAAATATTAACCACACAAGAAAAAGTGTTTATTGTGCAGTGCTACGGTTTGGGTAAAGAATATTCCTATCAGAGAGTAGTAAGACAGTTCCGTGAACGCTAGCCAAATAATTTGTTATCACGTAATGGTGTAAGAAAATAGTTTCAAAATGTATGCGTATATGTTTTAAATGTAAAAAAAAACAAAATTGGACTCAAACAAGAAGACAATGCTGCAGCTGCAATAGCAATGGACTCTGTTAGGCTTTTTCTGTGGGCGCACCCAGCGGGGGGCTTGGGAACCGGTCCCCACCAAGCCCCAAATTTTTTTAGATAATTTTCACATATTTCATGAATAACCACAAAAAATAGCATAAAATACATAATTATGAGGCCTAGCCCACCCGCAGAGGCCTCGGGCGCCCCCAAGACATATTCCTGAGTTTGCCACTGCTTTTTCCAAAATTATCTTTAAGAAGGAGGGCAGCAGAAATTGGTAATATCAACAAATCATATTTACAAAAAATTTATGATAATAACATGGTGAATGAACCTTTCAAAGCAATATTAATACACACCTAAGAAGAAACTGGTGATGACAAACAATTGGCTTTTTGTTTATGGTATGGCGACCAATATTTCCAAAATCAAAATACTCCAAAATAATTTTTTTTTGGGCGAATCCACCTTCACCTCTAATTGGTGTGTAAGTTCACAAAATTCACGTTACGGGTGTACCGAGATTCTAATGTGTAGGGTAAACTGTTGTGTGGTATTTATTACACTAGGTATTTGGCCCAATCTTTTTTTGACCAGAATATGAAACAGTTATCTGAAAATATTTGGAAAATTTTCTTCAAGGACATTTGAAAAACATGTTAGCGGAAGACAAATAGCACACTTTTAGCAATAAATATTAAATAATGGTTAGATTAGATCGTGAATTTACTGGGCAAAGGATTGGGCGATATGACCCGATACCATGGCCTCCCAGAAGTCCCGATCTTACAATAATGGACTTTTACTTAAGGGGCTATCTCAAACAAAGTCTACGCGACTCCACTACACAATCATCTTGACTTGTTAAAACTCAGGATAAGGCAGGTAATTAATGCTATTCTAACCCATGAAATTCAACTTGCCTACAAAGCGTTTACAAAACGTACTGAACTATGTGCAGGTTAGTGGCAATACATTTGAATAAATTTTAAATTTTTTCTTGTTCGTTATGGTTTTTATCAGCAATAAATATTTAATATTGTTCTTATTATTTATTTATTTTTGATAAAATTACAGATTTACCAACAAAGATTTTATATTCGACTCGATCAAAGTAGACTCATTTTTTTTGAGAATCTGCCTTAACATTTAAATCTAAACAACTGTTCTTAATAAACTTTTTCGATATCTTGTAAAACAAAGGTAATTTACTCAACACATTTTATTAAATAAGTTCTAAACCACCCTGTATATTATTTGATTTCATTCGTTCTCTTAAAATCGTAATTTAAGACCTAGTAAGAGCGATTCCCAAAATAACAGAATCTTAATTAAAATGTTTTTTTCGTTTTTACCTTACCTGCAAATTACCAAATACTTTCCTACGATGAGCTACTCGTGAGGTAAGCACGAATCTCAGCAAAATGTCAGCTGGTTGGTGACCTTAGATTCGGCACTTCACGATGGTTGTTTTTACTGCAACATTCCAACTTGGGGCTAAGCACTATTTCCGATCTTACATTTAGCACTTAAACGCTATTGGTTTAAAATTTTTAAAAAAACCTATCAAATTTACACTTGGGCTGAATCCTATACCATTTTTTTAAATGGGGCCCGGTCGGAATAAAAACAGTTTTATTTATTTAACGAATTATAAGGTTCTAACGAATATTTCAATTAAAAAAATCCTTTTGAATTTATTTTCCAAATTTCCATTTGCCTATTTTTCTCTCTTTTATACCTTTGTGTGCGCTAGATTTGAATGAGTGCTTATTTTGTAAATTTTATCTCATGCGAGGCAGACTTTTTGCGTCTAATAGGCTAAAAAAATTAAGCTTTTAATATTTAAAGCAGCGAAATAAAAATTTTTTACGAAAAAAATAGTAGTTAGCAAAACAATTTATGATGGTCATAACACATCAAGATAAATTTTGAGTTTAAAGTAGTTGCGGAATTTTTAAAAACATCGAATTGGTCACTCACTTACTCATGTACAGATCATCAATATTCTAATATACTTCAAGAAATGCTAGGCTAAAATTTGGCAGACCAATCTGAGGGTACGGCAGTGCCTCGCCAAGTTCGCGCGTCGTAACCATCTTTTCTTGAAACATTTCAGTCGATATTTGACCTACCACAGTCGTAGATCTCCATGGAGTTAACAACCCCTCCAAGTTTCATGGAATTCCATAAAGTAGTAAAGTAGTTACGAAATTTCAAAAAACGTCGAAATTGCCACTCACTCATGTATAGATCATCAATATTCTACTGTACTTCCAGACATGCTACAAAGCTGAAATTTGGCAGACTGATAGAAATTATGACCAAACCCCTGGAAAAAATCAAAAAACCCCTAAATTTTAATTTACTCCCCTCCGCTATACATTTAAAGTTATGTAAAAGTAGCATCGCCCACTTCCAGAAATGCTAGAGAGTTAAGCTTTGGCAAACTGATAGGAACTATAATAAAACTATAGGAAAAACACCCCAAAATTCTAATTTACTTCCGTCCCCTATAAATGTAAAGTTAAGTAAAAGTATGCAGACATGCTAGAGAGCTGAGCTTTGGAAGACCGATAGTACCTATGATAAAGTTATAGAAAAAAATTAAAACACCCAAAAATTATAATTTACTTCCTTCCCCTATAAATGTAAATTTATATAAAACTAACATTGCCCAATTCCAGAAACGCCAGAGAGCTGAGCATTGGAATGCTGATAGAGAAATTATGATAAAAAGATAAATTATGATAAAACCATGGGAGAAAATGTAAAAAGTCTAATATTTTCATTTACTCTCCTCCCCTATAAATGTAAAGTTATGTAAAACCCACTTCCAGAAACGCTAGAGGGCTGAGCATTGGAAGACTGATAGGAACTATGATAAAACGATAGGGCAAAATTTCAAAACACGACAATTTTAATTTATTTGTCTCCCCTATACATGTAAAGTTATGTAAAAGTAACATTGTGCACTTTTAGAAACGCTAGAGAGCTGAGCTTTGGAAGGCTGATAGGAACTACGATAAAACCATGGCAAAAAATTAAAAAACCTCAAAAATTTAAGTAGCGCATTGCAAACGTTTTGAACAATATTCCGCATATTTTACTACTTTAAAAATTAAGTATTATCCAATTCCTTTAAAAAAAAGTGAAATCATAACAAAAACATTTCATGTGAAAAAAAGCCAAGTACGCGAAAATGGCATTCCGTAAAAATTATTGAGATAAAAGTAAAGCCAAGTTCTCCAATACAAATTTCAAAATGAAAGGTTCTTACTAGTTTGGAAATATTTTTCTAAACTTGGGCTATTACGGCTGTAAATGACTCTTAGACACAGACAGTGCTAAATTGAACATAACGGAATGCCATTTTCGCATACTTGGCTTTTTTTACATGAAATGTTTTTCTTATGATAGAAATTATGACAAAACCCAACAAATTAAAATACCCCAAATTTTTGATTTGCTCTCCTCCTCAATACATGTAAATTTATGTAAAATTAACATTGACTTCCAGCAACAATAGAGAGCTGATATTTGGCAGACTAAGAGAAATTATGACAAAATCACTAAAAACTCAAACTTTAAGTTTACTTCGCTCTCCAATATATGTAAAGTTATCTAAAACTAACCTTGCCCACTTCTAGTTGAAACGCTAGAGAGTTGAGATTTGGCCGACTGATAGCCATTTTACCAAAACTATCAAAAAAATTAAAAAAAACCCAAATTTTGAATTTACTTCCCTCCCCTATATATGTAAAGTTATGTAAAATTAATATTGCCCACTTCCAAAAAAAATAACGGTGCTGGGATTTGACAGACTAATAAAACGTATAGACAAGTTCTTAAAAATAATCCTCCTTCACTTCTTACTCTTTTTCTCATAAAAGCATATTTTATTGGCAAGTCACGTTAACGAAATTATATACAATATATAGATATATAGGTATAACAAAGAAATAAACAATTGTATTAAACTCCAACAAGTGCAAAAAATTTACCGCTATCCCCCTCTCACATCTAGTGACAGCCCCTTTCCCTCTATCCCAAAAGCAAAAAAAATAGAAAATAACGCTATTTCTTCCACTTTTAAAAAACGGATATAAGCAAAAAACTTATTAGATAAGTTAAATTTTATCCTATTCGTTAATATAAAAATAGATGTACTTGTATGTATGTATGTATTAATACAAAAAAACTAACATTTCCTGTAAAAAATTAAAAATTAAAAAAAATTCGCAAACCCACCAGGGTTAGAATTGCAATAGCACACAAAATTATCAATACCTTTATTACTCTTTGTTTGAAACACGCAGACAATGACTAAGTAGAAAGAAAAAAAATACGTTTATTGCTAATGCACAAATTAATAATAATAGAAATTTATTCATTTCAATAGGAAAATAAAAATGTAAAAGCTTAAAAGCCTTCGGGCACTGGCATTGTGAGAGTTTTTTACATTAATAAACAGATTTTATTATTTTAAAACTTAATATTATCCAAATCTTTTAAAACATCTGTGAAATCATAACAAAAACATTTTATTTAAAAAAAGGCCAAGTACGCAAAAATGGGGTTTCGTAAAAATAATTAATATCAAAGTATCCCACTAAGCACAAAATCGTAAAAAACGTTAACATTTTTTTTGGAGTACAAATTATGTTCAAATTAAGTCAAATTTGACATTAAAACATTTTGGAAAATTCTAATTAAAATTTAATTTAAAAGCATTACCAACAATATATCTATTAATTACGTTAAGAAACGAACATTTAAAAAACCATAATATTATTATTTTAATTAAAAATAACACGAACAATATATAGTTTTTCAACATTAAAAAAAAAAAACTAAAGAGGTTATATATGGTGTATTGAGACACCACGCACATACATGAGTAGAAACTTTCCGAAAATTTATGTATATGGTCTTTGGTGGCTTAATGTAAGAGCGTTTGCGTACAGAGCAAGAGATTCCGAGTTCGAGTCTCGACCGAAGACAAACGTTTTTTATTTTTTCTTTCTTTAATTTACTTGTTTAACAATGAAAAACTTGACATTAATAAATTTAAACAAAATAAAGCTATATACAAAGAAAGGCTAAAGGAACAGCTAACCCAAAACTTAGAATGCGGAAATAAAAATATAGATATAATAAATGATAGGCTGACATAAGCACTGATCAAAGTAGGAAAAGATATCGCACAAAAAGATAAAAAGAGAGAAAATTGTATATCAGAAGAAATAAAGAGACTAATGGAAAAAGGCGGACCCTCGAGAGAGAAGGAAAAAGAACATCTATAGAATACACAAAAATAAATAAAACTATAACAAAAATAATAAAAGAAAATAAAAAAAAGCCAAAAAATTAAAATTAAGAGAGTTATAAATAATAACAGAAACATGAAAGTTCTAATGCCGACTCTAGGTAGATATAACATAATTAAAATAAAGGATATTAACGGCATAGAAACTAACGTTAATTAACGTAATCATAAATATCACACAACTATTCTATACAGAATTATACCAAACAAAAAGGGAACCATCACAAGAGACCATGAATAAACTCCAAATAAAAATAAAGAACATAAACTCAGAGCTACAACCTGAAATCAGCAAAGCGGATATAAAGAGGGCATTAAAGAAAATGAAAAATACCAAATCACCTGAAAAAGACGAAGTAACGGCAGATATGCTCAAGTACGGTGGTAAAGCTGTAGATAGTACCCTTCATATTCTCTTTCATAAAATACTAAAAGAAAAAATAATCATAAATAACTGGAAAGAGTCCATAACCATTATTCTACATAAGAAAGGCGATATAGCAGACCTAAAAAACTATCGACCGATAAAATTTCTCAATGTAATTTATAAGCTTTTCACGAAAATATTAACAGGTAGACTAACAACAAAATTTGACGGATATCAATCAAAGGAACAAGCAGGCTTTAGAAAAGGTTTCAGTACAGTTGACCACTTATTAACCATGAAAATCCTAATAGAACGAGCCAACGAATATAACATTCTGCTATATATTGCGTTTATAGACTTCGAAAAAGCTTTCGATGGCATTGAGCACTGGGCAGTAAAAGCAGTTTTAATTAATAGCCGAATAGCGAAGCAACAACATTAATCAAAATCCACGAAGGAACCAAGCCAATCTTCATAAGAGGTGTCAGACATGGGCCACAATATCCCCTTAATTATTTAACCAGGCTCTAGAAGATGTTTTTAAAATCTTAGATTGAGAAGAAATAGGCATCAGACAATTCTTGAATCACCTAAGATATGACAAGAATGAAGAACTGATAAAAATGCAAGAAGAACTGGATACAGCAGCTAAAAATATATGCTTAAGTATGAACTACAGTAAAACTAAAATCATAACAAATACAGATGAAGATATTACGGTCAGAATAAACGAAATGAAAATAAAATAAGAAGAGAAATATACCACCTGGAACAAATGGGTGTATAACCAATGTATCCTTCCTGTACTTACCTATAGATCCCGGACTTGGACACTTATAGCCCATCGCACCGACTCTTTTTTTCGTTACTTAGCCTTTAGTGTTCCTTATTACGTCATGTTATGTTATATTAAGGAACGCTTTATGCTAAGTTACGAAAAAAAAGTCGGTGAAATGGACCCTTAGAGAATCAAACATGGATAAGGTAACAAAAGCCCAAAGGTCAATGGAAAGACAAATGTTACATGTAAAGCTAACACAAAAAGGAATGAATGGGTAAGTAATAAAACAAAACTAAGAGATGTCAGAGGAGAAGTAGCAAACTTAAAATGGAAATTTGCCGGTCGTAATATCAGACAGGAAGACGACCGATGGAACAAATGTATTGTGAACTGGAGACCTTGGGAAAATAAAAAAAGTAAAGGAAGACCCCAAATGAAATGAGCGGACGATTTGAAGAAACACGCGGGAACTAGATGGATGAACACGGCGACAGACAGAGAAGAGTGGAAGATATTGGGGGAGGCCTATGTCCAAAGATGGATTGATGAAGGCTAAATAGATAGATAGATAGAAGTTATTTATGAATGTCTTTGTAGTAATACCGTTGGCTATAGTAAAATAACAATTTTTTACAAAATAGTGAAATTGAATTTTTTAATTGAATAATACAACGTTTTCTAAAATACTTAATGTTTGAGAAAACCAATAATTTCGGTTTATTAGGCATTTAACATGAAAATATATAGTGTGTAACTGTTAATTTATTATTTGACCACTAATAAATACTCTCCTGGCAAATATTATGTTTAATATGGTTTTTCTGAAGAGAAAATTGTGTTAAAAGTATGATTTTATATATTTTTTGCTCACACTTTACTTTGGCTTTATTACTTGTAGATCCTTAAAGATGGTGTCAACATTTTTTGTAGCATGCTTTAATGAATACAATATAGAAAAAATCTAAGAAATTTATTAAAACGTAAACTTGTATTTCTCAATTGTCTTAAAGCACAAACTTATAAACTTCTAAAGTATACATAAGATATATTAAACAAAGACCATTAAGGTGCTTATGATATGCAAACTTTTATGATTTACTTAATATATCACAAACCTTTAAAAGGATTATAGTAAAACATAAACGTCCTTATAAATCCTTAAAAAATAGAAAATTACGAAAAACAAACTTAGGTCAGCAAAGATTTTAAGAAAATTTTTCCCCCGACAAATGCTAGAGGTAAATTGTAAAACCTTAAAAAAGTTGCCGATTTTTTACTCCATCCTGCCATGTTTTTAATCTGTATTATGGATAATCGTTTGTCTATTCCTGCCTTAGCCATTGTTTGCTTTACCCATCTGGAGAGGGTCTGACCCGACATTCTTTTATGAGGAGGTTTAAAGTTTTAAAGTTTAGAAAAAGGTGCTCCTCTCCATTCCAAATATCTTGTGTCCTGTTAATATATTCTTTTGAGCTAAAAAATATGTTTATTTTTCAAGGTCATTTATGAACATTGAGTGAGAAACGCAAAAACTTTATATGGTAAATTTTGTGAGAAATTTAATGTTTAATTATATGTTCTGTAAAATTTTCTGGTAAAAGTTTCAGAGTCGGTAAAGCTGGAGGGACCATGATAAGGGGCCCAAAAACAATTGATGTCATTAATTGTGGCTAATTTGTTGCGACAAAATTAATTTTGTTGCTGTAGCCGTTTACGAGAAAATTGTGGTCCCCTCAGGTTTACCGTAAAGCTAGGGGGACCATGCATATTTTTAATTTGGGCCCATTTACAAAACTAGTTTTTATGCCATTAATTATTGCTCTGAAGGCCCAAGAATAAGCAATAATAACATTTTCAAAAAACTTACAGTTTTTCTTACAATTGACAAAAAACTGTTATTTTTTCAATAGAACTTCTCTGACCACCGGCAGCAATTTTTTTTTACTGGCGTATAATTCTATGTATTTGTTGCTAATTTGTTGCGGTAAAACGGATTTGGTTGCTGCAATGGTTATTATAAAAACGGCGGTCCCTCTAGCTTTACGGTAAAGCTAGGGGGACCACGCGTATCTCCGATTTGATAAGGAGTAGAAAGGTCAATTTTGCGGCATTATTTGTTGCTCGGAAGGCCCATCAACAATCAAAAGTAATATGGTCAAAAAAGTTAACCCTTATTTTTTTATAGGCAAAAAACCATTTTTTTAAGTAAAGCTACTGACAGCAGCTATATCTCGTCACTGGATTGAGCTATCGAGATGAAACAAAAACTGGATTTTGTTGCTCGCGTAGTTCGAATTATTTGGGGCAAAATCCATTTTTTTGCGGCGTTATTTTTAAAAAAGTTGTTATTTCGTAACATTGGGGTCATAACTCAAAAATGAACTAGGGGGCCCAAAAGTTTCATATGCCGTTAAATAGAGGGTCACCAGTACTAATTAGTTGCGGAAGAACCAATTTTGTTGCTGTAGCCGTTTTCGAGAAATATGCGAAAAACAAGTTTTGGTAAAGTTAGGGGGACCAGCCATATCTCGTCACTGGATTGAGCTATCGAAATGAAACAAAAACTGGATTTTGTTGCTCGCTAAGTTCGAATTTGTTGCGGCAAAATCCATTTTGTTGCGCCCTTATTTTTGAAAAAGTTGTAATTTCGTAACATTGTAGGGGTCGTATCTCAAAAATGAACTAGGGGGCCCAAGAGTTTCATATGCCGTTAGATAGAGTAACGAGTACTAATTAGTTGCGGAAGAACCAATTTTGTTGCTGTAGCCGTTTTGGAGAAATATGAGAAAAATAAGTTTTGGTAAAGTTAGGGGGACCAGCCATATCTTGTCACTGGATTGAGGTATTGAGATGAAACATAAACTGGATTTTGTTGCATACTAGTTCGAATTTGTTGCGGCAAAATCCATTTTGTTGCGACCTTATTTTTTGAAAAGTTGTTATTTCGTTACATTTTAGGGGGTCATAACTCAAAAATGAACCAGGGGGCCCAAGAGTTTCATATGCCGTTAAATAGAGGGTAACGAGTACTAATTAGTTGCGGAAGAAACAATTTTGTTGCTGTAGCCGTTTTCGAGAAATATGAGAATAATAAGTTTTGGTAAAGTTAGGGGGACCAGCCATATCTTGTCACTGGATTGAGGTATTGAGATGAATGAAAAACTGGATTTTGTTGCTTGCTAGTTCTAATTTGTAGCGCCAAAATCCATTTTTATTGCGGTTCTACTTATGACAAAGTTGAAATTTCGTGACATATGCTTTTATTTACATAAGTCACATTACCACATCTATTTTATTTGCCTCCAAGCCAAATTAACTCGTCGAAAAATAAACAAACAACAGTTTTTCAAAAGTTGATGTTATGGTAAACATGAATCTAGTTTGCTGGAATGTTGGTGAAGATGGATAAACGTTCAAGTCTAGGTAAGAAAATATTTCAATCTAAAAAAACTATTTAAGGATTTTAGTTGGCCCATGTTTGTCTTTTTTCATTGTTTGTATTTTAGCTCACACTACTACTATATAAGTAGTGTGAGCTATGGTGATCCTAATTTTTTCGAGAAAAAAAAAGTTGCTCCGATTTCAAAATTTTTTATATATCTTTGCGTTTCAGATGATTTTGAAACTTTTTTGTTTTGCCGTCTGTCTGTCTGTCTGTCTGTCTGTCTGTCTGTCTGTCTGTCTGTCTGTCTGTCTGTCTGTCTGTCTGTCTGTACGTCTGTATGTCTGTATGTCTGTATGTCTGTATGTCTGTATGTCTGTATGTCTGTATGTCTGTATGTCTGTATGTCTGTATGTCTGTATGTCTGTATGTCTGTATGTCTGTATGTCTGTATGTCTGTATGTCTGTATGTCTGTATGTCTGTATGTCTGTATGTCTGTATGTCTGTATGTCTGTATGTCTGTATGTCTGTATGTCTGTATGTCTGTATGTCTGTATGTCTGTATGTCTGTATGTCTGTATGTCTGTATGTCTGTATGTCTGTATGTCTGTATGTCTGTATGTCTGTATGTCTGTATGTCTGTATGTCTGTATGTCTGTATGTCTGTATGTCTGTATGTCTTTATGTCTGTATGTCTGTATGTCTGTATGTCTGTATGTCTGTATGTCTGTATGTCTGTATGTCTGTATGTCTGTATGTCTGTATGTCTGTATGTATGTATGTCTGTATGTCTGTATGTCTGTATGTCTGTATGTCTGTATGTCTGTATGTCTGTATGTCTGTATGTCTGTCTGTAACGACCAACCAGCATAACTCAAAAACCGCTTGTCCGATTTTAATGTAATTTGGTACCTAAGTTGGGCCTTGGGCCGTGATGGTCCTATTTAAAAATGAACAAAATCCACCTAACGCAAGCCAAATAAAAGGGTGGGGGTAGATTCCAAAAATTAGAGTTTATGTGAAAATATGGCGTGTGTGATGTCAAACGAAAGGTAATTAAGTCTAGAGTTAAATAAAATGAATTTTAGTTTATTTTTAAAAAAAGGGTGGGAGTAGATGTCAAAAATTAGACTTTAAGCGAAAATATGGCGTGTGTGATATCAAACGAAAGGTAATTGAGTCTGGAGTTAAACAAAATACATTTTAATTTTTTTTTAAAGGGTGGGGGTAGATTTTAAAAATTTGTGTTTAAGTCAAAACATGACTTATGTGGTATCAAACGAAAGGTAATTGAGTCTGGAGTTGAATAAAATATATTTCAGTTTTTGATTATATTAACTCACACTATAACTATAGTACCTAGTGTGAGTTTAGGTGCCCATAGATTGGCAGAGTATTTTCATTGGTTGTTCTTCGTAGGGCTTAATTAACGTGACTATTCGTTATAGTATACGTGTCAGCTAAAAATTTTGTCGTCCTAAAGTACTTAAATTACCGTATGTTCGTCGGTGTGCGCTTTTTATGTGGCGTTTTCCATGGGCGCACACAGATGGGGGAGGGGTCCTGGGGCCCGTCGCCCTATATGCGCCTGAGATTTTTGTAGACATTTTCAACATATTTCATAAATAAAAAAATAAAATAGCATAAAGTATTTTCTGTATACGTAATAACTCGGAATGGGACAACTGGGCGCCGCCAACTCGGCGCCGCCATCTGGGCCCCAGGCCAACTGGGCGGCATGCCAACTCGGCGCCGCCAACTGGGCGCCGGCCAACTCGGCGCCGAACTAAAATTTTTTTTTGATAAAATGTGTAGATGAAAAATAAAATATATTATTTATATAAAAACATCTTTAAAAAATCTTTTACGCATTTTTTTTGAAATTTGTTTTTGTTAAGTAAAGTTAAATCCATTAAGTCGACTGCTGAACCTTGGTAGTTGTAGTGTTTGGTAACCTGGTAACACTTCAATTCACGTTTTTTATTACAATGGCGGATCCAAAAATTAAAATGGCGGATCCAAAATGGCGGATTTTCTTATTTACTAACCGATTTGTCTCAAACTTGAAATATTACATTGCTTGAGGTCATTTAACAAAAATTTTACTTAAACTTAAAAATATCAAAATGTCTCAAACTTAAAATATTACATTGCTTGAGGTCATCTAACACAATTTTTAACTCAAATTTAAAAAAAAAACAAAATGGCGGATTTTCTTATTTACCAACCGATTTGTCTCAAACTTGAAATATAACATTGCTTGAGGTCATTTAACACAATTTTTAACTCAAACTTAAAAAAACCAAAATTGCCGATCTAAAATGGCGAACTTTCTTATTTATAAACCGATGTGTACCAAATATAGAAATTGGCGGCGTTTCAAGTCGCTGATTATAATTTTTGACGTAAACTTATAAAAAATCCAAACTGGCTAATTCAAAATAACGAACTTTCTTATTGATTAACCGATTTGCCTCATACTTTAAAGCTTACAGTGTAAGGTCACTTAAAACAATTTTTTACTTAAACTTAGAATAATCAAAATGGCGGACATTATCAAATTTGGAACTTAGTGATGTTTAAAGGCGCTAAATGTGATTTTTAGCTTAAATTAAAAAAAAAATTAAAATGGCGGACCCAAAATGGTTTGCTTTAGGTCATTTTAATTCAATGTTTAACTCAAACTGAAAAAAAATATATATGGATTCAAGATGGCGGACTTTTACAATTATAGACTGATATGTATAAAATTTCAAACTTTGACTTATTTAAAGTCCTTGCTTATGAATGTTTACAAAACGCTAAGAAAAAACTAATATTACGGATCCAAAATGGCGGACTTTTTTATTTATTAATCGATTTTCCATATAATATAAAAGTGTTATTTCCTTGTGGGATGACCCCTTTATTTCTTTATATTTGTTTACCTGTTTTTTAAGATTTTTTTAAACATTTTTTTAAAAAGAGTCAAAAATACTGTTCAGCGACAAAAAAAAAGTTCTAAATTTATTATAAATCGATCCCTAAGCACTGCAATCTTTCAAGTTTGAGACAAGTCGGTTAGTAAATAAAAAATCCGCCATTTTGGATCCGCAATTTTGTTTTTTTTAGGTTTGAGTTAAAAATTGTGTTAAATGACCTCAAGCAATGTAACATTTCAAGTTTGAGACAAATCGGTTACTAAATAAGAAAATTCGCCATTTTGGATCCGCCATTTTGATTTTTTTTAGGTTTGAGCAAAAAAATTTGTTAAATGACCTCAAGCAATGTAATATTTCAAGTTTGAGATAAATCGGTTCATAAATAAGAAAATCCGCCATTTTGATTTTTTTAAGTTTGAGTAAAAAATTTTGTTAAATGACCTCAAGGAATGTAATATTTCAAGTTTGAAACAAATCGGTTAGTAAATAAGAAAATCCGCCATTTTGGATCCGCCATTTTGATTTTTTCAAGTTTAAGTAAAAATTTTTGTTAAATGACCTCAAGCAATGTAGTATTTCAAGTTTGAGACAAATCGGTTAGTTGTAGTGTTAC
Organism: Aspidapion aeneum; assembly: GCA_963576565.1. Classification (NCBI taxonomy): domain Eukaryota; kingdom Metazoa; phylum Arthropoda; class Insecta; order Coleoptera; family Brentidae; genus Aspidapion; species Aspidapion aeneum. The sequence continues at coordinate 58,470,320 of OY755038.1, forward strand.
CAGGTTACCAAACACTACAACTACCAAGATTCAACAGTCAACTTAATGGATTTAACTTTACTTAACAAAAACAAATTTCAAAAATATTGCGTAAAGGATTTTTTAAAGATTTTTTTAAATAAATAATATATTTTATTTTTTATCTACACATTTTATCAAAAAAAAAAATTTTTAGTCCGGCGCCGCGTTGGCCGGCGCCCAGTTGGCGTTGCCGAGTTGGCCCGGCGCCCAGTTGACCCGGCGCCTAGTTGACCCGGCGCCCAGTTGGTGGCGCCGAGTTGGCGGCGCCCAGTTGTCCTAGACCGTAATAACTGTTTATAACGTGCCCCCAACTAGGTTCTCTGTTCTAACATTTATTGGCGTCCCTTTGTGATACCCACTCCGTTGTCGGCAAAAAGAAAGGAAGGCGAGGCACGCGACTGCACGGACATATCTTCGCCTTCTTGGCCCGTAATTGGCCAGATATTTTAATTTACTATTTCATTTCATTTGGAATATTAGGATGCTTGTCAGACAGACGTGTTAATTTGATTATTTAGCATTTGCATTTGAAAATCAGATCAGATATTCGTGTTTTTGACATATTTGCCTTTGATCTTCGGTTGTATGTCAAATCGGAAAATTTTATAATTATTATGTGAATAAACAAAGTATTGCGCCACAGCAAAAATTTCACAACTGATATTTTAGAATTGAAAGCGGTACAGGCGAAAATTGAATATTTACTTACGGCTACGGACTTTTTACAAGCAAAAAATTAAATACCTATAAGTAATAATTAACTACTTATTTTTTAGATATTTTCCACATAATTTATAAATAAACACAAAAATAAGCATGAAATACGACGCAGAGATTTTGACGAGACGGTGGCTCATCATGCTGAAAAATTGGATTAATTTTTTTGTTTGTTATTTTTTCAGGAGGATTCACATCCTCTAGGATCCCGGGTAGTAAGTCAGGAAAGTTTTTTTTTTGAAGAAAATTATTGGTCCAGTTTGCTTTGGTTCGGTTCGGTTAAATTTGATTAGGTTTCGTTAGGTTAGGTTTTTGAAACTTTCTATTTTAATGTAGTTAGAATTCAAGTGAAAATCACCCTGCTCATCTATTGTAATACATGAGGTAAATAATATTCTCTCTCTCTCACTCCCCTCACCTCCCAGAGCCAATGAAAATTGACCCCTTAAACATGATTTTTCACCAAAAATGAACATTAAAATGTATCATTCAAGCCCCCTCCCCCCCAAGAGTCATTTCTGCGTACGTCATTGCTACTACGCACTGTGGTGAAGGTAATATGAGTTGGCAGTGTAAAGATAGTAAGTCTGCACACAACCCACATAGTGTTTAACACGTAAAAAAAGGCGTGAGAAAAAAAAACGTTGATTTTAAAAGCTGCTAAAAAAAACGTTTATTTCATATATGAAAACAAGCTTAATAGGTCATTCAATAACATTATAAAAAATAACGTTGCTAAAAACTGCGTTTTAATAACGCCTTTATCAAATTAAAACAGCAATGTTTTTACGTTAGTTTCAAGTGATTTTAATCACCGCTAAAATCACATTAGATTCACGTCTTTTCTACACGAATTTTAAGACGCGACATGCAGGGCTTTTCTACCGAATATTTTTGAGATTTTACTAGCAGCATCGCCACCTATAGTCGAGATTTTTCACTTTGACGAAATCTATCAGGCAGTGCTTTGGCCTCAAAACTCCAAAAACCTGTTCAGGGACTGATCCCTGATCCACGATTACGACGCATCTGTTATTAACCTGATAAAGACACATTAATATTCTGTGAAAGTGTTTACTGTTAATGAAACTTGAGCGCCATCTTTAAAATTGTCTTGAAGTGTTGTAGCCTTAAACTAGTAAACTTTTATAACTTCCTTTTGTTCGTAAGTTAAAAAAATGTTATTAAAAAAACGTGACCAAACAAGACGCAGAAAGTCAGTAGGTTTGACAAGTCTTAATCTAGTGGCGTTTTAGAACATGTTGTGGAGGACTTTTCAAGTGTGAATTTGATACATGAAAATAACGAGGGTAAAAAACACGTTTTATACACAGCACCAGAAACTTCAGCAAAAAGTACATTTTTATAGCTTGATTTCTCCTTGTTTTTAAGTTATCTTTAAGCATGTAGATTTAACAAAATAAATATTACATGGTATGAGGTTGTTTTAAGTTAAAAAAAAAACTTTGTTATTTCTAAAACTGTTTGGTTTTCACTATCTCCAACGTCGATCACAGGGATACGAGTGATCCCCGTCTGGAACACGTCCTGATAGTCAGGAACAACTGATCCATCCAATAGTGGATTGGCATGGATCAGTTGTTCCTGACTATCAGGACGTGTTCCAGACTGGGATCACTCGTGTCCTCGTGATCGACGTTGGAGATATATATATAGTATAAACCAAACAGTTTTAACAAGTTCCCAACGAAAGCATCAAGCCAGCAGTATAATTCAATGCCGGTAGGGGTATTTTCCCTCGGAGTAGTTGTTTCTGTTGGTGGTACAAAACTTATGCTCTACACGGAGCTATCGCCTACATTCACCTGAGGTTTGTTATTTCTGTTCACGTGAATTTAACGTTGATGTGATTTTTGTACTATGTGGGAAATTGTTTACAATCCTTTTTTAATGAACTCCTAAATTATTTAAAAAAATAATCTAAATTTATCATTGTTTACATTTTACTATAAAGCTACCGCGGATCTGGTCCAAAATATAGAGAGGAGGGGGTGTAATATGGTCGACGAAAACACTATTTGTATATTGATTTATTTTTGTAGGGATGGTAATCATCACGTAAGCCCTTAAATTTTTTAGGTGAAATTCCATATTTTTTTCTAGGGTGTAGGGGTCTAGGATCTAGGGGGTGCTTGATTTCATTCATTCATTGGACGCCAAAAAATAATAAACATAAAAATGAATCCAATTTTCCAGCATGATAAGCCACCGTCTCGTCAAAATCTCTGCGTCGTATTTCATGCTTATTTTTGTGTTTATTTATAAATTATGTGGAAAATATCTAAAAAATAAGTAGTTAATTATTACTTATAGGTATTTAATTTTTTGCTTGTAAAAAGTCCTTACCCGTAAGTAAATATTCAGTTTTTGCCTTTACCGCTTTCAATTCTAAAATATCAGTTGTGAAATTTTTGCTGTGGCGCAATTCTTTGTTTATTCACATAATAATTATAAAATTTTCCGATTTAACATACAACCGAAGATCAAAGGCAAATATGTCAAAAACACGAATATCTGATCTGATTTCCAAATGCAAATGCTAAATAATCAAATTAACACGTCTGTCTGACAAACATCCTAATATTCCAAATGATATGAAATAGTATATTAAAATTTCTGGCCAATTACGGGCCAAGAAGGCGAAAATGGGCTTTGTACGGTTGAAAGTTGCTAATGATGAGAGTAACGGCACTGTAAGATTACCTTAGATTATTTACACTGTGGTCCGTGCAGTCGCGTGCCTCGCCTGCCTTTCTTTTTGCCGACAACGGGACACAAAGGGACGCCAATAAATGTTAGAACAGAGAACCTAGTTGGGTGCACGTTATAAACAGTTATTACGTATACAGAAAATACTTTATGCTATTTTATTTTTTTATTTGTGAAATATGTTGAAAATTTCTACAAAAAACTCAGGCGCATACAGGGCGATGGGTCCCAGGACCCCTCCCCCATCTGTGTGCGCCCATGGAAAACGCCACATAAAAAGCGCATACCGACGAACATACGGTAATTTAAGTACTTTAGGACGACAAAATTTTTAGCTTACACGTATACCATAACGAATGGTCACGTTAATTAAGCCCTACGAAGAACAACCAATAAAAAATACAAACAATGAAAAAGACAAACATGGGCCAACTAAAATCCTTAAATGGTTTTTTTAGATTGAAATATTTTCTTACCTAGACTTGAACGTTTATCCATCTTCACCAACATTCCAGCAAACTAGATTTATGTTTACCATAACATCAACTTTTGAAAAACTGTTGTTTGTTTATTTTTCGACGAGTTAATTTGGCTTGGAGGCAAATAAAATAGCTCAATCCAGTGACGAGATATGGCTGGTCTCCCTAACTTTACTAAAACTTGTTTTTCGCATATTTCTCCAAAACGGCTACAGCAACAAAATTGGTTCTACCGCAACTAATTAGTACTCGTTATCCTTTATCTAACGGCATATGAAACTTTTGGGCCCCCTAGTTCATTTTTGAGTTATGACCCCTACAATGTTACAAAATAACAACTTTTTCAAAAATAACGCCGCAACAAAATGGATTTTGCCGCAACAAATTCGAACTAGGCGAGCAACAAAATACAGTTTTTGTTTCATCCCGATGGCTCAATCCAGTGACGAGATATGGCTGGTCCCTCTAACTTTACTAAAACTTACCCTTCCCCTCTATTTAACGGCATATGACAATTTTGGGCCCCCTAGTTCATTTTTGAGTTATGGCCCCTAAAATGTGACGAAATAACAACTTTTTCAAAAATAAGGCCGCAACAAAATGGATTTTGCCGCAACAAATTCGAACTCAGCTAGCAACAAAATCCAGTTTTTGTTTCATCTCGATAGCTCAATCCATTGACGAGATATGGCTGTTCCCCCTAACTTTACCAAAACTTGTTTTTCGCATATTTCTCGAAAACGGCTACAGCAACAAAATTGGTTCTTCCGCAACTAATTAGTACTCGTTACCCTCTATTTAACGGCATATGAAACTCTTGGGCCTTCTAGTTCATTTTTGAGTTATGACCCCTGCAATGTTACGAAATAACAACTTTTTCAAAAATAAGGCGGCAACAAAATGGATTTTACCGCAACAAATTCGAACTAGTCGAGCAACAAAATCCAGTTTTTGTTTCATCGCGATAGCTCAATCCAGTGACGACATATGGCTGGTTTCAGTAGCTTTACTTAAAAAAATGGTGTTTTGCCTATAAAAAAATAACGGTTAACTTTTTTGACCATATTACTTTTGATTGTTGATGGGCCTTCCGAGCAACAAATAATGCCGCAAAATTGACCTTTCTACTCCTTATCAAATCGGAGATACGCGTGGTCCCCCATTGTCAATTGGAAGAAAAACTGTAAGTTTTTTGAAAATGTTATTATTGATTATTCTTGGGCCTTCGGAGCAACAATTAATGCCATAAAAACTAGTTTTGTACTTGGCCCCAAATTGAAAATATGCCTGGTCCCCCTAGCTTTATGGTAAACCTGAGGGACCACAATTTTCTCGTAAACGGCTGCAGCAACAAAATTAATTTTATCGCAACAAATTAGCAACAAATTAGCAACAATTAATGACATCAATTGTTTTTGGGCCCCTTATCATAGTCCCTCCAGCTTTACCGACTCAAAGTTTCAGCTCAGGAGTGAAATTCCGGAAAGAGTCGTGATGTTACGTTTAGGGGGTTTTTTGTGCCTATGGGGAGCGCTCTTTCTGCGAACTAAAATTTCAAAACACACTGTGTGAAAATTGTTTTGCCGCACACTTATTTTAAAGTAAAATTACCATATTATAGATGCGTTTTTTTATCGAATGCGGTTTGTTCCTTAGCAACTAAAATACATTGTCATATAACTCTTTCATGTCAGTTTAGAGCTCACCATAGTGATAAGTAGTTCGATGTGTTGTGGATGTGTTTTGGTTTATGTTTCTTATAACACGTGTGCATTATAATTTTCTCCCATTTAAAGCTTACCTAGACTCCTCTATGCGTCGTTCGTCTAACTGCTTTCCACCTAGAGGAAAACATAACTTTACGCACTTATTAGGAAATCTACTATTTAATAATCTAAAACAGAAAATGTTTTACATGAATTAAGTAAAATTTTCGTTTAACGATAAAGGAAAATACATAAATAAAAAATAATTTTACTGAAACTAACTCGTGTGCAAAAAAATTATTTTCTTAGAAAAAAAAAAGGAAAATGAATTAAAACCTTACTTTTTTTATCCTGCTTATTTTTAATATTAAAATTTTGAGGTTTTGTTGTGGCTTTACAACATGACGGAGTATTAATTAATAGGATTATTTTACGTAGTTATGAAATATTAAAGTAAGCTTTTAACAAAATTATGAGAGCAAACTAAAACCATTGGCGGCCCGTAAGTTGTAAAGCTAAGAGGACGAGAACGGCTTAAGGGTGGGAGTAATGGATTTTTCAAGCAGCACTTAACCGAATTTGTAATATTCGTTTTACCTAACACTGTAAATCCAGTGCAAGAATTCATATGTTCTTATTTTTCTCAGGAAGATGGTGCAAATCTTTCACACCTCTTGATTCCCAATTAGGGTCAATTCTTAATGCCGCATTATAAAACAACACACACGGAAGACAGCACAACATGTCGGTAAATTCAAACTCTCAAATGCAGATATTTTCCTCATATATGTCTCTAGAAAAATAAAGCATTAAAGTTCTGTTTTGTGTTCTTCTTTGACTAACTTGAGTCAGGTTTAGATCCGGTAAGGGCCTACACAGTTCTTTAATTTTGATTTTATAAAGACCGGAAAAATTGCTTTTAATAGCATGACTGACGCAATTCCTTATCAAGATCAATAATGGGAATTCGCGGTAAGTTATAACACGAATGAAAAAGCAAGACAATATGAATAAGGTACAAAACTACTGTATTATCATGTTATATTAATCAGACTGGCCCAGAAAATATTGACAAGCGGATCGAACCGCCATATTCTGTGGACTGGCCGCAAAATAATTGCGCCTTTCTTTGCATTAGCGGTATAAACCCCCTCCGCTTCCACCCAGTTACCATCGTAACGCGGCCCACGAAATGGCTTGCGGCTCGAGAAACCCGAACGGTTACCGATTCATCGATTCGTACTTAATCATGTCGGCAGGCGGTGAGAGCCAGTGTCATTGCTGATCTTTATTTAGTCAAGGTATGTGTCAAGGCGTTAGTAAAAATTATAAAATAAGCAAATAATTAAATAAAAAATATTTTTTAATTAAGATTTTTTTTTGTGTTTAATATTTGAGGAAGGCCGCTCGGCCATGAGGCCTTAAAGAGCAGCCGCCCCTGACTAAAACTAAAGTTTTCATCGAGTTGCATTTTTTTAATTTACGGTGCCTAGTTGTAGGTATAAGCAAGAGCAATTCGCTGTGGGGATGTTTGCCTCGAGGAAGTTTGGTCGCTAGAATTTTTTTAGTGATCAATAAATAATTGAGCTTTGTTTGGTAATTTTTAAATTCATTACAACGATACGTTTACAAAACGAAAAAGGTACGTAAAATTAGTGAACTTCATTTTATTAATGTCTTGTACATTAAAGCAATGTTTTTCGTTCATCGGCTTAAAATTATTGTATACTGTACATTTGGTTTTTTCTGTGTTTGTCAAGCTATGTTAGTTTAGTTTATGATGGGCTTAAGCCAAATAAGGTCCACTTAACTTCAAGCGCTAGGAAAATCCAAGTGGGGTTGAAATATTTGACTTGAAATGTATGACACTTATTCAAAAAAGAATATGATATTGTGCTTTATTAGCATTCCTGTTTCCCAATAAGGCATGGACCAAAATAAAGCTTAAAAAAATATTTCCAAACCAGTAAGAATCTTTCATTTTGAAATTTGTAATGCAGAATTTGGCTTTATTTTTATCTTATTTCTTTTTATGGAATACCACTTTGGCGTACTTAGCTTTTTTTACATGAAATTTTTTTGTTATGATAAGTCCTTCTCCAGCGTACTTGCGGCTTTAGCACTTAGCTCCTCATAATGCAATTACTGCTGGATCTACAAAGCTAATTTTTTGGTCGGTATATAAAACAAATCCAAAAATTAAATAAAAAGCAGTAAATTCTTAATAAGGCCCAGATTTTATTAGTTCGCACTCAAAGGGGACTTATTAGGCTGCACCAACAAAACTTTTATTCAGAAAGATAAAACTCAATAAAAGCCGGATAATTATAAAAGTTAAATTTACTCTAATTTAATTACACAAAACAATAACGAATACTTATATACTAAAAATATTTAACTAAAAGTATTACCGGTTTTCAAATTTTCTTCAAAAAATAAAAACAGATTTTTATAGAAGAAGCTCTTAAATGTTGCACTTGTCACTCTTGTGGACCATATCAGGGAAATGAAACGAACTGAAGCAATGTTTGCGACAGCCCTGTAATCGGAGGGGCGGCAGGTCTCAAGTTTTCTGTTTTGGTGGTGTTTCTGACCGGTATAGATTTGCTGATAATTATTGTAGGCCTTGTTAGGCTAACTTAAACATTTGTGTATTTAAATAAACTTTTTGATTTTGATTTTTTTCCTCAACTAAATAGGAGCACCACGAAACTAATGTGCTGGTTTCCAACATATCACAACATATATACCTATTAGATACCTAAATTTTCAGACGTACCCCAAAAAGTCGAGATTAAGAGATGGAAGGTTCACTAAACCTACAAAAAAACGATGTGCCGGGAAATAAATTTCTTGTACATTTTATGACTTGCTCATGTTCCAAATGCAGTGTGCACACGTCTCAAAAAATATACCTTTGGTCATTTTACATCCAGTTTTGGTCAAGCAGGAGACCAACGGAATAAAAAAGGAAAATTGACCTTGAACTAAATATTTTTTTCAGTGCAATTGAATTTAATAACCAACGTCAAGTGCGGACTCGAGGGAGGTAACGGGAGTATGCTCGTGTCCAGAATGCACTGGTATCCATACTAATTACACATTGTTAGCGCTACCAATTTCCTAGCCTAACAAGGCCTACAATAATTATCACCGAATCCCTGCAGCTTCCTACGGTTCTCGATGAGACCATATAGGAATCAAGCACCCTTAAGGCTGCTTGGCTGTCGCAGAAAATTTCTATTGTCCTGTTGGTCCAGTCCATTCGTGGTCAGTAATCCACCGGACACACGGTTCAATGGCTACGAGTCCGGCCTGAAATATAATGGTCAATTTGCCGAGACTATGTTTAATTGCGACTTTTTCTTGGGTACTAACAACTCCAGATCCAACGCCTGATTGCGTTTTGATCCGTCGGTATACCAGAAGCTATCGTATTTTGAAAAATTGGTCCTGTGTTCTTTAATCATTCCTCCCTTTTTGCTATACACCGTGTTGGGCATGATGTCGGATATCATTCTTAGAGTTGAATCTAATTCTTGCTCCCTAATTGGGACTGTTAATATCACTATGTTTGCCCTGCCATCCTGGTGGTTGATCCTTATTCTGTATGTTGCTCTTCGTCCCTCCGCCTCTAAGAAAATGAGAAGCGGAGGTAAGACTGACCTGTCGTTGTAAGCTGGTGTGTTTGGCTCTTGAGGTTCTTTGATGTCCCTTCTCGAACCAGACTATTACGCCGTACGCAATGATTGGTCTGATTAATGTTATATACAACCAAGAAATTTGTTTAGGGCTAGTGCCCAGGTTTTTCTGCAAATTTTTTGCACGTCCATAAGGACAGTGTGGCTTTCCGGGTTACCTTTTCCAAATGGGCATTCCAGGTAAGAGTTTTATCCAGGGTAACCCCTAGGTATTTCCCCTCTGATGCAAATGGAATTTTTTTACAGTTAAGCTCCGAAGGCATCAGGAATTCTAGCTTCCTTTTACGGGTGAACAGTTTAATAACTTTTTCTGGGATTTACAGACATCTGTTCCCTGTCACACCAGTCTCTTATCATATTTATTACTTTTTGTATCTTTCCAGAGAATTCACTCTTTGGAAAGTCTCTAATGGTTACTCCGCGTATCCGAATACCTCTACATCCAGCGATTCCAAGATGGCAAGAAGATCAGCGACCAGTGGTGACCACAGGAGAGGAGACAGAACTCCTCCTTGTGGACAACCTCTAGCAGCTCTGAAACTTACCATCTCATCCTTAAGATTTGTTTTAATCACTCGATTCTCGAGTGTGCACCTGATGAATCTCGTGATGGTGGATTGTAGTCCTAGGGTGCACGCCGATTCAAAGAGGAAATTGGGTAGTGCATTGTTAAATGCTCCTCCTATATCAAGAAAATTGCTTATTCCGACGCCTTGATATAAAGCTAGTTCTGTTGACTTTCCTGCTTGGTATGCATATTAGTGTAGTATGGATTCCCTTCGATCTACTTAAAAATTATTTGCTTTAATTTAACCCGTAAAACGCCATTCTAAAATGTATAAATTTAAAAAAAATATATAATTTATGAATAGCCCTCGTAAACTAAAATATTATTATTGGGAAATCTAAACATAGATCAAAAAAAGCAATAAAGGTGATTTAAAAATAAATATTTTTTTGGTTTAAACATAGTTTTGGGGCAAAACAGCATTTAGCATATAGCTAGGACTTGTATCTATCTGTAAACAAAGGTATAACCTTAGGTTACAAATTCACCATACAAGGTGTTAATAAAGTATGTCGTCAAACTAACCATGGTACTGCAAATGCTTAGTTTCCAAGATACAGGGTAACAAAGTTTCAATTTTTTGTTTGTTTTTCCTTTACAGCTCGTGCAGTTTTTGAGATGATTAACCATGCCAAATATCAAAAAAAACTAAAGAGTGATATTTTTTCATGAATCTTTTTTCAAACACAAGTTTTTTGCAGTAAGCTAGTGGCAGATTCAAAATAATTAAATAACATCTCTGTTTTATTCAGAAACTTTATGATTTCCTGAAATCTTTTGTGTCTCTAACCGTTTTCCAGAAAAAAGACAAAAACAGGAAAATCTGTACCCTGCTAAATAACATTAAAATTTACATTATTTTAATTTCTTGCGAGTTTAATCCAATTTTTGAATAGCAATCGAAGTTACAAATTATCTTCTTTTCTCTTTTTTCTCAAAAATGGTTAGAGATACAAAAAATTGCTTCATTTTATATTTTTGAATCTGTCAGTGACTTACTGCTATGCTATCAAAATTAGAATTGCTTTCTTTAACTAGCCATATATAGCTTTTTAAAAAATCAGTTTTTTTGTTATATCAGAAAATGGTAATCATAGACCTACACTTATTCTATATTTTTAAAATATTTTTAAAGGTAGAGTAATTCAATAATGTAAATAAGCACATTAATTCGTCTAAAAAAATAAACATTTTACAAGGAATTGACAATATAACTAGTTGCACTTAATTTGTCCCGTTAAAAATATAAATAATGACCGCTATTACAGGGTGTCACAAATTGGGCACTTTTAGGGGCTTTAAGGTACTTCTAGGGGAGACAGAGAAAAACCGACCACGCATTGCGAGGCTTAAATTTCAAATATCGTCTCGTTTTTGAGCTACGGGGGCTTTTTGAAAAGTCTGCATTTTGGAAGGACTTTTATAGACTTTGTCACGAGGAATTCACCCGCTAAATTAAATTTTAACTGTAACTTTTAGTTTTTGAGATATGACATAAAGTTGTATTTTCTCTTATGGAATGGCCTATATTTTAATTAGTTTTTGAATTTGTCATTGAATTCTATTCAAAACAATGTATTATATGTCATAGTTTGATTGAGCAGTTTAGGAGATATTCAGCTTTTTCACTTATTTCTAGTGCGTTATGATTTCCTACGGAGGCAGGTCAAGGCACTCCAGTATTTTTATTATTTTAAACAATCAAAAATATAGTAAGCTTGGTTTGGAAAAATTATAATTCAGCTGACGGCACTCAGCTCAGTTATAAAAAGAAACAAAAATTACAGACTCAATGGAAATTCGAAATTATTAAAAATTATTAATAATCATTGCGTCATAGATCAACAGAAAAAATAAAAACCAACCTACAATGCGTATCTCCTCCAACTCACGGTCCCTCCTAACGTCATATATTTTGGCCCGCGGTTTTGAAAAAGACCCATACTGAACAAGGTTCCTTCTCAACTTTGGAAATATATCCATATACGGTTGTCTTCGTTCGGGATACCTTTAAAGATATAAGTTTCCAGCGTCCTGTCGATTATCATTACTTTTCCAGTAAGATTTAAACATGTCATACTTTTCATCGTTTTGATATATATTTCAAAATAAAATTAAAAACGCTTTTGTGAAAACTAATTTCATATCAAAGCGTAATGTCCAATTGTTTAAACAATTGAAAACAATGACAAAACGCCAAGACGCAAGGCCAACTTGATTTGCATAGTATAAGACAACAAAACTATAGGAGCATTGAAGTAGGATTTGACCGCAAGGCTTTCATGTCAATGGCGCCTGACGTCATTCAACGTACACTAGACAAAAATAAAAACTTTAATTATCTCCGAAACCGCTCAATCAAACTATGACATATGATACATTATTTTGAAAAAAACTCAATGACGAATTCGAAAATTAATTAAAATATAGGCTATTCCATAAGAAAAAATGCAACTTTATGTCATATCCCAAAAACTACTGCTAGTTAAAATTTAATTTACCGAGTGAATTCCTCGCGACAAAGTCTATAAAATTGCAATTTACTCTAAATCAAAATTTCCACTAATAACGAAGTTATAGACCCCCTTTCAAATTGCAGACTTTTCAAAGAGCCCCCGTAGCTCAAAGACGAGACGATATTTCAAAATGCGGTTTTTACTAAAATCTTCTCTTGAAATTTGAGCCTCGCAATGCGTGGTCAGTTTTTCTCTGTCTCCCCTAGAAGTACCTTGAACCCCCTAAAAGTGCCCAATTTGGGACACCCTGTACATTTCGCGTAAAGCCAGAGAGAACATTCTTAAGCTGGTTCCTCATTACCGAGCCACGAACTTCGAACAACGAACGCATATTCGCTAGTGTGGACGTGAAAAACAAATGAACGCGAACACGCAACAAGCCGATCGCAGTGAGCCGAGAGCCGGCGGCCTTTAACGCAAACACAAACGGATTGGCTTTAAATCAAAGTAAATACAATGATGATGAACAAGTATTGGTTTTAATTAAAAATTACATGAATAGATCTGTCTTATGGGATCCAAAGGATAATGACTATTTAAAAAATATTTAAAAGAAGATGCATGGGTAGAAATTGGTACTGTAAGAGGCGTGTGATGTGATAAACATAGGGACTAAAGTACCACTTTTAACGCTGCAACAAAAAGTTTGTAACCCAACCGTATGGAGAGCCACAATTTGTTAAGGACTTAAACAAGACCTGCCAAGGCTTATAATATAACGTTACTAGCCTAAAACAAAATGGCTTGCTAGTTAGCCCGACTCGCACGAGCCTAAGCCTAAAAAGCATTGTCTTAGCCAGACAGAATAACCCCCTAGAGCATGTATAGGTCATTATTGAAAAAGGGTAGCCCTTTCATGTTACCATTCAAAATAAAATTAGTGTTTAGTGTATTAGATATTTTTCTTGTACAAATAAAATTGCCTCCAATATTTCTCTAAACCACTACATTTAATTTGATGCCGAAGTTGCTATGTATTGTTAATTAATTAATATTTGTGTAAAACTGGCCCAAACGTCATACTCCGTTATCATAACCAATTAGATGTTTGCATTAAATTGCCCTATAAGTCTAGTTTAATATTTAATATATACAAGTAGGTATTGCCGTTTGTTAGAAACAAATATTATTTTTAATTTTTTTCATAAAATAAAATTTTATGCGCCTACCCTGGTAGAGCGTCATTACTGTTATTAGTTTGTATTTCCTAAATATCTACCGCTAGAGGTGCCTTAAACGAGCGCAATACAGAGATCGCAACGCCCGAGTACAGCTACATCTGTTATGTGCAGTTTTTAGCGATAATACGTACATAGGTAAGCTTGTCCAATCGCTAGTCGTAGTTACCGTTATTAGTATAGTGAGGTAAATGAAATATATTTATTTTGCGTTTTATACATATTTTATGTATTTTACAAAATGTATTACCCAGAAAAAAAAATTAAACTCTTTTAACAAAGCAAGTAGAGCGATAAAACATGCGTGTCATCATTTCCGTTGTGATCATGATTATCAAGGCCCCTTTATAGATTTTATAAAAATGGTAAAACATTTAATTAAAAGTAATATACAGGGTGGCTCACCGAAAACGTATAAGGGATGCCATTATGAGTATTTAAAATAAATGTTTGAAAAAATCCTTTTAAACGTTATTTTTATTTTCTTAAAATATTTATATCTATCGACCCCTAGTTGGGGTAGCTTTGATCCCTTGACTTTAGATAAGGAAATTGGATCAAGTGATACCTTATTTAAAAAAGTTTTTTTCATTCCTTTACAGTATTGATATTATTACAAAAATAAATAGATTCGATTTTCGGATATTCCCAATTAGGAAAAAAATTAAGATTGATAGGTAACTATTTTCTTGTAAGTAAACTATTTTAAATACATTTAGCCATTTTTTAATGTTTTTTTTATTATTTAAAAAATTTATATGTAAATATGTAGTTACACTTTTTCGAGAACTCTAGTACCTGGCCTTAAATTATTTATACCTATATTACCATATAGGTACTTTGCAGACATCTGGTCTGATCTCATGTGCAGGATTGGTATATCCATCTTTTGGGAAGCTTAGTGGAGCTATGGCGACTTGACTGCTCTTTGTTTTTTTTCAAAAATCCAATATTACACCGCTGGCGACTGTACAGCGATTGGTTTAAAATATTTAGTAACTATTTTAACACGTGCCGTTAACAAGTCCCGCCTCGGAAAGGTATTTCGATCGTCTATAATGGCTATTGATGTTTCTGGTTTATAAGATATAAAAAATATAAATTGCTGCCACGGTGAACAAGTTACACACACAAAACAACTACGGCAAAATAATTGTATAATAGCATCCTAGATATCACTTCTTAAACATTTAGCATGGTTCGGGTGGAAAAAATTTTGCGATTTAAAAAACTGAAAATAAACAATGCATTTTTACCGCCTTTTAACTACTGTGAAACACCGCGACGTGAACTCTAAAAAGTTATATTGACGACATTGGCCCATTTACGTGTTATATTTTAGTATTTGTTATCCTTAACCACAGCATCAGCAATATTTTTCGCATTATTAAATTTATCCTCACCAAACACTCTCACGCCATACTTTCACACTTCAGTGTTATTGACGCAAAAACGAAGCGAAGGACCCAAAATTGCTTATAATGCCACCTATAACACGTAAACATAAATATTACATTGTAACTTCAGAAGTTGTTAAGGCATTTTTTTTCAGCCGGTGTTAAAAGAAATAGTGCAATAAAAGCTAGGGACTAAGGTACTACCTTAATCTGTATAGTGTCCGGAGATAAGAATAGCACCAAGGTAACCCCTAGGCCTGTCGTTAGAGTAAACGGGCCTCGACCCATGGGTAAATGGTTAGTCTGGTAACGGACGAGCATTGACCAGTATGTTAACAAAAAATAAATAAAAACTGGTAACTTTTGGGATCACACAACATCTATGGTAAAGGGGGTGGGTTAATCTGGTGATTCTCTGAATGGATTCGGTGGCCTGGCCATTCAGGAAATCACCACATGGGACAGGGTATACGGAGTGCCTATTTGAAGCTAGCAGCTAGTGTGGCACATTGTGGCTCTCTGTACCCTGTTGATTATGTCAAAAGGTTTATGTGGTATAGCATGATTACTAAGTTTTTGGCCTAAAATATAATTTGAAGTCTACTATATACTAGAAATTATTTAAAATATTATCTGAGTCGAACACAGTAGGTACTTGGTGCACAACGGGCCCAGAAAGGTGGCCTAGGTGCCAGGTTAGATCCTTTAAGGGTGTTAACCGCCACTACCGTACATTCATACATTCATTGAAGGTGCTATTTTTAATACGCGGAAAAATATTTAACTCGGAGGGAAGGCTACAATTTGCTAAGGAAATAAGGCACTTTAGAACCGCGGTTTATTGTATTGTAAACAAACTGTTTTATGCACTTTAAGAGAAAGAATAAACATAATTAAAATTTTTAAAAAACAATAAAACATTATTGCTGATGAGAAAGTTATTGGAAGAATACCAAAAATGGGGGTTAACAATGAACGTGGACAAGACATAGTACTTACGTATTGGATAAAAATTAAGTGAGTTAGAACTAGGCAATGGACAAACCATATCTCCATGCAATGAGTATGTATATTTGAGTGTCACATTTGATAAGACAGGAACAGACTCTGAAGAATTGGAAAAAAGAATAGCAAAAGCAAACAAGGTTATTGGATATCTTATTAGTATTTTATGGAACAGAGAGATAAAAAAGAATGTAAAATTTCATATACATAATATACATACAAAGGCACGCTGTCGTGTAACAGAAAAATACAAAAGAAAAATGGAAAGTATCAAAAGGGATGCAATAAGAAGATCAATGAAAATATCTAGAGCAGATTCCATAAGAAATTAGATCATAAAAAAAAGAATGGGATTCGAGGAAAGCATAACAGATGATATCACTAAAAGACATCAAGCAGGTCCTAGAATGGCAACCAATAGGGCGCAGAAAAGGAGGGCATCCTAAACTGGAATGGCAACAGTCTATCCAAAGATCAATGAGTCAAAAGAACTTGACTGAGAATGACATGAAGGAGGTGGAGAATAGCCGTCGGACAACATAAGATAACGTTCTAAACCCACATAGTAGTAGCCAAAAATAAATATCGCACAAAAATTAAAAAAATATATAGAAAAAAAAGCGATTTTTTTTTTACATAACCGCCATTTTGTTGTGAAGTGACAGGTTCCAGTTTTTTTTAGTTTTAAATTGAATAGTTCTGGATTAAAGAGAATCCATCAAAATTAATTTTATTTTCCCTAAAACGGAATAAATTTTTTTTCGTAACTTTGGCAGCCGCCATCTTTGATTTTAAGCCGAAAAATGGAGGTTTTTGAATGAAAATCTAGCTTTGGGTCATAGGTACTACTATGCCAAATATAAAAAATATACCCTTTTCGCAGTCCTTTAAAAATTTACTCTACTATTATCGCGTAACGTGATATTAAACAAAATTACCATTTGTTAAGCAAATTTTAGCACTATTTAAACACTATAATTTAATACCCTTTAGGTTAGTGTACATATTATTAAAATTAAATCCCAATTTGGCTCATAGAGACTGCTGAATATAAAAACATTTTAAAAGGATAAATAAATAAAACATAAATAAAACTCCGGGAATATATAAGAAAAAAATATAAAAGTGTACACCACTATGATTTTTAGTATTTTGTTATATTTCTGTTGTCTCCTATATGACTTTTGTGCGGGGCTGTTTTAAATACACTTTTAAAAAATTTGCATATTGTCAAGGATTCATGATAGTTTTTTAGCAGTCCTTGGTATTGTGATTTTTTTCAGTTAAGAAAACTCTTTAAACACATTTTATCATAAGGAATGTAAAGGCCAAGATCTTATTTTACTTCATAATCAGGAAATTTTGATTGCTATTGTTTAAACTGGTCAGAATTGAACAAATATTTTGACTACATAACCTTACTTTTTGATTGGGGCATTTTTTGGTCTGCTAACAGGTCAGCTAGTGTTGCTTGTTAATCAAAAAGCCCACTGCAACTAATTTTTAACGCTATAGCCCCGGACTAGTTGGAGACAGATAGAAAAATAAATGGATCTGGCTTCAACAACTGCGCAACCGCAAATTTCACAGATTTTGAGTACAAGTCGTTACTCCTAGAGATCCCCAAAGAAAAAGCATACGATGGAAGCCAACAATAGAGCTCGTGTTCAACACACAGCCGAACTTCCCCAGCGCAATCGTCAAATGTTTAAAACGTATGAGTTTAGTTTAAGGCTCCTGTCAAAGATAGCCTTACTCCAAGGTCTTTATACTTTTACACAAGTTGCCCATAGAATTTAACTAGTCATGTAAAATTAACTGGATGGCTGTAGCCGCTACATCGGGTTTCCATAAAACAAATGGTTTAAGACAACTAAGTGATGTGCATATTTTAATCTAATTACAGTTGGCCGTCAGGTTCAATGACCTTTCAAATTCTGTAGATAACCTGTGTAAAAGTATAAAGAGATTGGCCTTGCTCAATCTATAAAAAATGGCGGATTTAAAATTATTTTCTCTTCCTCCAGTTCTAATTAATTAATTTTCTATTTCTATGGTTGGTTTGGCAGATTCCCATGTATTTTCCGACAGATTTTTTGCTTAAATTTAATTTTTTTTAAGTATTGGGTTTGTATTACATCGAACAGTCAACAACGTGTTTATTTCTGAATAATAAATTTAGGGTTTAATTTTGCCAAATAAGGAACCATTTTCGCTAAATATAATGTGAAATATTCAGTAAGATTTACCATAATTAAGTATTTACCCACTACACTAAGCCTTTAGCATTCCTTGTTATTTTAATATTTGCATGGTTACCCCCAAGATGACACTTTCCAACCCCAACGAATCCTAAGGGCCATGTTGGAGTTGAATCTGTTGTGTACAGAATATAAATGACATTTTTTACTTTTTAGGGTGACGGGATGGTGCGATGGCGGAAAATATGATATAATAATAAAAAAATAGCCCCCAAAGATTTTAACGTTATTATATTTGTCGTATTTTTAAACGTATTCTGTTCGACTCTATAAACAAAGAAAAGATAATACTTTCCTTTGCATTTGTAGAAACTATACAGGGTGATTAAGCCTGGACATCGCATGAAAGAAGGCCGTGTGTTTAAGTATAGACAAACACAAAAGAAAATAAGAGAAAAAGAAACAAGCAGTCGCCTACAGGACTTCGTTCTTCGTTCGTGAAATGGACGTCCATACCGGAGCTAGAATGGACTTAAAATGGACGTCCATTGGTCGTCCTCTTCTGGACATCCAAAGGACGTCCATTTATTGTTCAGGATGTCCTGGACAAAGAATAGTTCGGACACTATTATACGCCTTGCTACAGTGAAAATTAACTAAAGCTCTATCGCCTACTATATTTTAAATGTTGACAAAATATCTCCCCTAGGTATATTATATCAGTTTGTATTTAAAATATTTAATTTGATTTATTTTGTTCGTTGGTTTGCTGTGTTTTGAGCAAAAAATCCGCGTCTTAAATCTTTATAATTTTTTGTTACTTGTACTGACAGTTGGCTTTAGATTTCATCGCATATAACAAATTAGCAATTTATTTTTATGATATTTTTACGTGCCGATTTGGACATTATAAATTTGCGGACGACCATAAGGGTAAGTCAGTTTTCTGTACTCGTTGGGTTTTTTTCTGCCGGGCAGGGCTGATCGCCTATAGTGCAGTAGTAGCATCGACATTTTAATTTGTTTTTGATGTTTAAATTTGTTTTCTAGTCATTACTTTGCGAACTGGAAAGGTAAAAATGATTCATTTTATTGCAACGCTTTTAATTTGCGAAAGTATTAAACCATTAAGTTGCCCTCACACGATAATTATTATTATTACTATTACTATGTCGGCCTAGAGCGTTTTTTATAAGTTGTCCGACGCCTATTCTTCACGTCTTTCGATCCTGACAATCTTCTGTCAAGTTTTTTTGACTGATTGATTTTTGCATTGACTGTTGCCATTCCAGTTTAGGATGCCCTTTTTTCTGCGCACTTTTGGTTACCATTCTAGGACTTGCTTTGGTAATATTTGGCCGTTCATCCGTTGTACATGGCCGTACTTTATCAGTTATCTTTTAGTAATGTCCTCCGTTATGCTCCCCTCGATTCCCATTCTTTCTTTTATGATCTCATTTCTTATATGATCTGTTCTAAATATTCACATTGATCTTTTTATTGCATCCATTTCGAAACTTTTCATTTTTGTTTTGTATTTTTCTGTTACACAGCAAGTCTCTATTGTGTACAACAGCGTGCTTTTTACCATTGTTTCATATATTGTAAAGTTTATATTCTTTTTTATCTCTCCGCTCAATAAAATAATTTTAAGATATCCAATAAACTTTTTTGCTTTTACTATTCGTTTTTTCAGTTCATTATAGTCTCTTCCTGTCTTATCAAATGTGACACGTAAGTATACATACTCATTGCATGGAGATATTGTTTGCCCATTGTCTAGTTCTAACTCACTTGATTCGTTTGTTTTCAATACATAATAACTGTGTCTTGTCCACATTCACTGTTAACTCCTACTTTTGGTATTCCTCCGTTAACTTTCTTATCGGATAGTCCACGTCTTCTTTATCATTAGCTACAATTAATTGGTCATCAACAAACTGTAGTGTGTAGATGGTAAATCGATCTTTAAGTTATACATATTCCCATGCCCTGTACTTTACGTTTCCAGTTTTTTAAAACTACTGGGATATATATTTTAAAAAGAGTTGTAGAGATACAACATCCCCGATTTAAGCCTTTTGTTACCAGGAATTATTTTGAAGGTCGATTTCAAATTTTAATTTTAGGTTTTGACCCATTGTATAGTTCTTTTAACGCTTTTATGTATGTATGATTGATACTAGTTTCCTCATGTTATAAAGGTAACATGATTCTTTATATTTCTGGCACTCCTTTTCTCAAATGCTTGTTTAAGACAAAAACATTATCACTTCAAGATCTGCGTGCACGACACTCACTTTGCTCTTATTCTTCTTCTTCTTCATAAAAATTATTCTTTATTAGATCTCTAAAAATCCTATCATACAATCTACTTAGAGTACTGGTTACTAAAATTCCTCTGTAATTGTTGCAATCCAGCTTGTTTCCCTTTTTCTGTATTGAGAATATAAATGCGTTTTTCCAATCATCAGACGCTGGATGTCCATTTATGCATTAATTGATAATATATGAGGATTTTCTAATAGTTTCTCTGATCCATATTTGAGCATTTCAGCGTATATTCCTCCAGGTCCACAACTAATCCGGAAAAGCAAGCCGACCTGTAGCATCAGCATTACTGACAGATATTTTATATTTGCCTTTGTTTTTCAAAGTTTATAAACAAAAACATATTAAATACTCTGCCAATATATGGGCCCCTAAGCTCACACTAGGTACTATAGTTATGTAAGCTAATATAACTAAAAACTGAAATATATTTTATTCAACTCCACACTAAATTACCTTTTGTTTGATACCACACAAGCCATGTTTTGACTTAAACTCAAATTTTTGAAATCCACCCCCACCCTTAAAAAAAACAAAAACTAAAATGTATTTTGTTGAACTCCGGACTTAATTACCTTTCGTTTGATATCACACACGCCATATTTTCACTTAAACTCTATTTTTTGAAATATACCCCCACTCTTTTTTTTAAATAAATTAAAATTTATTTTGTTTAACTCCAGATTCAATTACCTTTCGTTTAATACCACACACGCCATATTTTCACATAAACTCTAATTTTTGAAATCTATCCCCACCCTTTTACTTGGTTTGTGTTCGGTGGATTTTGTTCATTTTTAAATGGGACCATCTCGACCCAAGACCCAGCCCAGGTACCAAATTTCATTAAAATCGGCCAAGCGGTTTTTGAGTTATGCGCGTTGGTCGTTACAGACAGACATACAGACACACAGACAGACATACAGACAGACAGACAGACAGACGGCGCAACAAAAAAGTTTCAAAATCATCTGAAACGCAAAGATATATAAAAATTTTTGAAATCGGAGCAACTTTTTTTTTCTCGAAAAAATTAGGATCACCATAGCTCACACTACTATAGTATAGTATATGTGTGAGCTAAAAATACTGTAAGTAGAACTGATCATGTAAGTAATTTAACTGACTTATATTAAAAATTAAATTTTTGGTGGGTATTTCGGTGTGTTTAACAGATTAATATCGAAGCCTTACCGGTATTTTTTAAGATTAGTTTTATTAGCTCACACATATACTATACTATAGTAGTGTGAGCTATGGTGATCCTAATTTTTTCGAGAAAAAAAAAGTTGCTCCGATTTCAAAAAATTTTATATATTTTTGCGTTTCAGATGATTTTGAAACTTTTTTGTTGCGCCGTCTGTCTGTCTGTCTGTCTGTCTGTATGTCTGTCTGTATGTCTGTAACGACCAACGCGCATAACTCAAAAATCGCTTGGCCGATTTTAATGAAATTTGGTACTTAGGCTGGGTCTTGGGTCGAGATGGTCCCATTTAAAAATGAACAAAATCCACCGAACACAAACCAAATAAAAGGGTGGGGGTAGATTTCAAAAATTAGAGTTTATGTGAAAATATGGCGTGTGTGATATCAAACGAAAGGTAATTGAGTCTGGAATTAAACAAAATACATTTTAATTTATTTTAAAAAAAGGGTGGGGGTATATTTCAAAAATTAGAGTTTAAGTGAAAATATGGCCTGTGTGATATCAAACGAAAGGTAATTGAGTCCGGAGTTTAACAAAATACATTTTAGTTTTTGTTTTTTTTTAAGGGTGGGGGTAGATTTCAAAAATTTGAGATTAAGGCAAAATATGGCTTGTGGTATCAAACAAAAGGTAATTTAGTCTGGAGTTGAATAAAATATATTTCAGTTTTTAGTTATATTAGCTCACACGTACACTATAACTATAGTAGCTAGTGTGAGCTTAGGGGCCCATATATTGGCAGAGTATTTTTAAATTATGTTAATACTTTTTTGCCAAAATGCGATAGTTTGTTTTGTGGAAAGCCATAAATATAATACCTGTTACAAATAAATACATTTTTAAGATAACCGTTGACAGTTATCATAACAATCAGCATAGACAAGCGTAAAAAAATTGCCTTAAAAATTATGAACTGTAGGTACTAACTTGACATTTGTGTTATTGTTAGTGTTTTAAAATCTCTATTTATTTGCCCTGGAATAATGGTAAGAGCTGTCAAATTTTCTGTTATAGACCTATTAGGATTGACGTCACACTGAAGGCCACACAAACCAAAACAGGCTCTAAACAATGTTAACATTTTTAAATTTACATAGAAAAAATTGTCAAGAAGATGACAGCTTCCGAGAAACGTTCTATAATTATTTGCACTGGGTCGAATTTAGGCCTTTTATTTTTGGCTATAGAGAAAGCTAGTGCTTGGATAGGATTCTAGGAGAATACTACCTGCTGTGTACCCCTCGAGGGGTCACAAGACTTAATTGGTATATTCTTCTAACTACTAACCAAAAATACCATATTTGTAAACAGTAACTTTTACCGAATTGATGACATCAAGGACTATAATACCTCTACCAAAGGATGACTACGTCATTTACCTTTACAAAGCAAAAGTGTGTGACAAAGAAAATGGCAGAATTGGCACATATAAATTATTGACGTCGAAACGAAGGTTACTGTTACGGACAAATGCAATACACTTTGCTCCACTGCAAAATTGTCACCATTGAAAGCGATCTTTCGTTATTATTCTGAAAAACCATTGAATTTAAACCTTATGGACAAATCCAAAGAAATAGTTAAATTTGACATTATTTAACCTTAAAATCATAGTTAGTGCCTCATTTGTAATAGATAGATTTCGGTGGTGCCAAAAACGGCCGACGACTAACTCCATTTGACACTGTTGACATTTGAACTTCACATGTCGTTGGCGGCTTCCGTGGCACGCCGCAAACTCACGGACGGTTACCATAAGAATTTTGACGTACATTTGATTTTAAAAAAAACTGATACGACTCTTTAAAGCACTTTTTCCAAAATTTGAGCATTGTATTCTAAGCCACCATCAACTTTATCAACACCTCAGTATAAACAATATGAAAACTGTCAATGACAAGTAAAAAAATAATAACATTGTCTCTCATCAGCATAGTCATCAGCTACAAAATAATAAATACATATAGTATTTAATCTTAAAATGGCTTTACTGTAAAAAAAGAGCTAAAAGCCAAAATTTCTACAAGTTGGAAAATGTTTGGTTCCTTTCCAGCGGTAGCCCAGCATTTTAAGTAAGCCGAACAACACTTTGTTCTATAAATAAAAGATGGATAAATTAACAATTACTTGAAAGGAAGCAAGGATAATCTGGCGGGCCAAAAGTAAGTCAAGTTCGGGAAAATCAGGCGCTAATTGGAGTACCTGCTCTAAAATGAACCTTTCGGGAGAGCAAAAAATGCAAGAATTTCTTCACAGTTTCCAGGTAGCCAAGCACCTATTTATCGTAGAATTCAATCATCAAACCCCGAGTGCCAAACTGCAGCAAAAAAGAACGAACTTACTTTTTAACTTAATTAAATTTAATTTAACAGAAACAAGCACGTTATTTCTAAAAACTACCAGAAATATATTTTAGCTAGTTTTTATCAAGTTTTATTTTATTTGTTTTATAAACATGCAAAAGAAATAAACAGTCCTCCTTATTGAACGTTATAACACTACGCAAAGATTAAAGATTATAATATATATTATTAAGTTGGGCCACTCAAAATTATATTATTATTATACACAGTGTGTCGAACGTACGTAAGTTTGGGTAAGCAGTCCAAAGATGGCGCATTTTCAAAAATCACGCACGGCATATTTAAAAATATTTTTAATATAACTTAAAGATTATTTATATTCCATATTCTTTGTATTATATTAAAAACTATTTTAAATATTTTAGAAAATCATTTTGGTGAAATTAATAAAAAATGTCTTAATAATACGCATTTATTTATTATTTTGCTATGTTCGGTAGTATACTACTTGTATCAAAAAGTCTTTAATATATTTTAGATAATCATTTCAACAAAATACATAAAAAACAACCCAATAACTATACATTTATTTTTTATTTAGCTATGTTCAGTATTCCACCAGTCAGGCTTTTTTTAACTGTAATATATTTTATTTTGGGATAGGTTAGGCATTTAAGTAAGGGGATCAATAATTCAATGTTAATTTAGGAATATGCCAGTCATTTAAGGAATGTTTAACTAAAGTATCTTACTAGCGGTATACCAATCACAGTTTTTTTGATTTAGTTTAATAATTTCACCTTAATTTAATTACTTTATGAACTAGATATCTATATTTTCTTCTAAGTCTATAAGGGGCGTTTTCATGTCCAACGGCATTCACCCATTTTTGGCGGAGCTGAAAGTAATTAAAGTGTTTTTCATAAAAAATATTTCTATAAAACAAGCTTATATCACTGTACAAGCAATGCTTATATAAATATATAATTTTGCTTACCTAAAACTTTCTCGGGAATCTATGAAAAGGTTTAGTTTTGAAAGGGCAATTGAGTACGTAACACGTTGTAGTCATTTTCAAATAAAGATCTTACGCGCAAGAAATTAAAAAATTATAAAACAAACATTTATGAATGACAAAAAAAAATTGACAAGCATAAAAAGTTGATAAATTTGAAAAGTTTGACGGTATAAAAAATTATGCCGGGAGGTAGCAACAGTGCGGGTATTTTAAGTGAAAAAACCTGTAAAAATTATGGAAATAGTGCCATCTCGGGAATGTTTACCGAACTATCAGTGCGCAGGCCGTGACACTACGGTAAAGTGTAAATGTCAACCTGATATATAATAAATATATACTGCTTAACATCAAAAAACAAATTTCCCAGTCGTATCAGATTTTTTGAAATCAACAGTTTATAGAACATGCGCGATTGTGTTAAGGCGAGCTTCTATTAAATTCGGCGCCATTTGGATGGCGCTGGCTGCACAGGTCACAGCAGTGTTGAGCGGCACCCATTTATTAGGGAAGATGGGGAAATAAGAAACAGGGGTAATAGGAAATATTTTTTTGCTACTCTTGCATTTTATCCTTGGTCATTTGAGATATCGGAAAAAACCGTTGATGTTCTTCTACTACAATATTAATAAAGTTTTAGCACTTTTGTCCTCTTTTTTAAACATATTTTTCACAAGCAAACCATTTTAGATAATAGGTTTTTTGTCTGAAGGAAACACTACTTTATTTTCTGATTTAATGCTTAAGTTTGTTGTCAAATGTAAGACTTTCTATGTATTGTTTTAAATGTTTCTTAACATAAAAAAGTAGTTTTAAAATGGAAAAATAATGAGATTATTACCCTTTCGTTTTGATTGTCGTGGGATGATAAAAAACTTCGTGATGGCGCAATAAGAAATGTATTCTTTTTTGTTGCAGATTGATTTGAGTAGTTGATAGTACTTTTTTGTTGCAGATTGATAGTGATGTTGTGAGACGCCTAACTTTTCCCCAGCAAAATTACTTGAAAGTGATTCCTAGCAGAGTGCGCAGGCCTAAACATTTGTGCATCGGACTAAGTAAACGAAGCATATGATTTGTAGAACAATATTGCCTTTAACTTTCAAACACGTTTTTGGGCTACAGAAAAAAAATTTGCGGGTTACTTATTCTTTAATGGAATTTTTTTCATCTCATTATATATAATTTTGAGATTATTTATGAGTTACTACCTGTTCTGAAAGTAAATGGCAATATTGTTCCCTAGATCATATGGTTGATTTAGTCAGTCCGAAGTGCCGCGGTTCGTTTGGTTTGTCAATGATACTACGCATTAATTCAAAGACTATAGGGGCTCTATTCTTATAGTAGTCGTGAGAAGTGATGCATTGCATCGTGTGACATGCCTGATTCAACCAATAGCAAGCACAGAATTGGTAAAGCACAATTTGATAGGACTATTTTCGCATTACATCTAACAAATTAGGGATGATATGAAGATTCCTCTTGGTCAAGGCCCTTTCGATCCCATGATGTAAATGATCACATTTTCCAGGGACCACAATCAGGCGCCAGGGTCCATATTCTCGTAACCGTAAAAATAACTCCTCTCGACCAATAGCAAGCAGAGAAACAGTGGCGTTATTTCAAAGATAGTAAACTTTAAACCACTATTATGCGGTTATAGTAAAAACTCTTCTCCTATCCTAAAGTAGTAGAACGTTGCTTGAGCGTTTCACAAAAAAGCCTGCGTCTTTGAAAAACACGTGACAATTCAGAGACAAAAGCGGTTTTTTTCGTTTATTTTATGCCTAATCTTGGTTAGTAGTCCTCTCCTTTTCTTAAAGCATTTGTATAAGAGAGAAACAACAAACCACACTATACAAGAAAATGTTTCCTCTGTATTGCTCAGACATACGATACTGAAGTTCGATCAGAGCGGTAATGGAGGAGGATTTTCTGGTATGATGCAGTATGTTGGTTCTTACTTAAAACGCAGTAACCACGATTTGGCATTAAATCCTCGCAAAAAAGGCTAATGCTATTGTCTAAAGCTTTTCTGTTTGTTCGAAATAAAAGGTCAGATCCTACATGGGCCAGAACGACAGCCAGTTGAGTTTCCCACGCGACGTAGCTTTATAAAAGTCACATAAAATGAAATAGAGCTAGTTTACAAATACAAGAAAATTAACTATTAAACCTTCATTTTACTTAACTTCAGTAGCTAAAAGTCTAACCCAGCAAAGTAGCGACAACATAGCATTTTCCTCTTTTACGCTTTATCCTTTTGTCGCTTTTTTTGCTTAAAGGGAGCCCAGCAAAAATCATAAAGCGGGAATTACGATTCGATATATAAAGGAGAAAAACCAAAGGATATTATCAAAAATTGGATCTCGAAACGGGCATATAAATTTGTCATAAATGCGACGACAAAATGGCGCTTTTACTCGAGAGCAAAATGGCAATAAGCATAATAGACATTTTCACAACAAGGTCAGCGTAGTATATTTTGTCCAATTTTAAATATTAGGCACCTATTTTTTACATTTTTATAGGTTTTTTATTATTCCATACTTTTTAATTTGCATCCCAGCTAACATTTACACCAGTGTTTCTCAAAGAATCTAAATTCCTAGGTTCTACAGTTCTAAATCTAAAAGTCTAGATTTGCATTGATGGTTTTTCTTATTCTTTCCCTTCGAGGCAATATTTTTTATTATTTATATAATTTGTTTATAAATAATATTTATATAATATACTCCAGCTGGGGAATGGGATCGGTCGTGTTGATTTAAAGTGTTCAGTTAAGCTTAGTATAGATCACAAACTACCACCGCCCCTTTACACACGGTACGCTGGAAAACTAGACGAATGGAGAATAAACTAACGTTCAAAAAAGAAAAGGAGGATTCTGGTAGCGACCCCCAAGATCAACAGCCAGACGTAGGGATGGCTCCCATAGGGGAAGACATTTCTGCCGATGGTGAAAACACATTTGCAAGCATTTGAGCGCAGAAATGCGAGATCAAGTTGGGGAGCGAGCAGAGGCAAACCGAAATGCGACTCGAGCGCAGACCAAAAGGGGCAACCAGTTGGGAAAGCAAGATAAGGTCGAGGGACTTTGGACCTGAACCAAATATGTCTAAGACAGGCTAAGGTTCTTTCTAGCGCTCAGTGTAGGAAGTTTTTAAAAGCCAACCAAATTGCGGCGGGAACTTGGACGAAAGAAAACTCTGCAAAACTAAAAAGAAACGAGGAAAATGTGGGCACCAAAAGACCACCCTCAGGCTCTTCCACATCAACTCCCACAAAGAGGCCGCAGAAGAAAGCAAAAGCCTCTGATATGACCGCCGGTAAACTTGGAAGCACTAAGATGCATACCAAAAAAACCGACAAAACAGGTGGCAAAAACTACCGTATAAAGGATAAAGTAATTTTTTAAAAATTTTATGCTTTTAAATAATTTGGTGTAAAAATTCTGTAATTTCTTTTAATGTTCTTTCTGCACAAATGAAAATTTTTTGAAAATTTATACCTGCTTTACAAGGATTTACCGTATTTTTTCGTTATGTCTAGTTTGGAACCGTTAAAGAAGATGAAGTTTTGAGTAAAAGAATAGATTTGTTTTGTATTAGAAGTTTATTTAAATTTATAAACAACTTTTTATGAAATTTTGCTTAATTACGAAATTCATGGTTTTAAAACTAACCACCCACTGTAAGAAGAAGGCTTAGGAAATGTTCAAAACATCTAAATTGAATGTTCCTATCTGCCCGCTGGCTTGAGATGCATAGTGTCCCCACCAACTGCTGGTAAAACGCTAGGCGTATAGCAGCCAGTATTTTAGAGATTGTTTAGAGATGGTTTGGTTCGGTTCAGTTCGGTCAAATCTTGTAAAATTTTTGGCCATAAATGCGGGTGCTCGAAAATTTAGTCATGTTAATATGTAGTAAATTTTATCAGATTATCCGTTTAAATTCCAAAGATGTTTATTATGTCTTTAATGACACAAAACAATCAGCAAGTCATTATATTTAATACAGTTATGAGTAAAGAATTGGCAGCATTTGGTGCATAATCTTTCAACGAATGTTTTAATGAAGATAGTCTTTAATTGTAATACGAGTCAAATGCACACTGTGCTCTATCCCTCAGGGGAACGGATAGGAGTGAAAAAGATAAGCTTCAGGGATCAGTTCAAACAAAATAAACCAATAAAATAGCACTGAAATTGCTACATTAATCACAAAGAGCTATTCGGTAGAGCTTTACGTACATAGCTATTTTAATGATACATAAGCTTGAAAAGGATTGATTTAATTCCCAAATTTAAAATGACTTATATTTAGTTACTACGAATGATTAACTCCGCCCACTACAACGCACTAATATTAGAGATAATCCCAAAATGATAACAAATTTTCAATAATTATAATTAGTGCAAATGCGAACTGTCCCGGTATTTTGTTTTCTATTGGTCAGAATCGAACAGTCCGCTTTGGTCAATATTTTGTGAATTCAAGATAATATTTTAAGAAATTAAAAATAAATAGTTTAGCACATTTTTTTAATAATAAAAATTTTAATGATTTTAGTGATAAATTCTTAGTTGTCAAAGCTGTAATTTCAATCGTTTTGACCACGCAGTCCATTCTTGATTTTCGGAAGAATATAGAAATTGTTGGTACTTGGGTCGGGACTGTGTGGAGGATGGTCCAACAATTCGACGTTTTCTTGGGTTAAAAAGTTAAATTTGATATTATTTTGAATACCAATGAAGTGAAGGCAAGTCCTAATAGATTTGCTACAATTTCAAAGTACCTCAGAGAAAACTAAAATAAGTTGTTACAATCTCATTATATCCGCACAAAACTTAAAAATAAATAAAAAGAACGTAATATTTTGGTTTAAAACGATGCAAGCCAGTGTCAGCCGTCCGCAAAATTGTTTTGGTGGACGTGTAATTGAAAACGGATTCTAATATATTTTGTGCTTTTTACAATATTGATACATATTTAATACGGTAATGCATCTACAGATATAGTTTTAAGTTATTTATGTCTTATTAATCTTTAACAATTTTTTTATATAAGGTTTTTTTATCGATCATGGATTATTTTTATTGCTTTTCGAACTCTTAACCACCCCTCATGGGTGGCATTACAATTTGAGACTATTTTTAACGAAAATCCTATGACTGCACAGACTAGATTTCTAAAAAATTACATTTTGTTATAAATTTTTTATGTGGTTTTTCTTCATTTTTACAAGCTTTTATTTAACTTCACCTGTATGTATGTAATCAAATCTTGCAACTCATTTTTGAAGAACTTCCAAACATCCGATTGACTTGAAATTTCGCATAGCGTCTTAGTTCCGATGACAATACAATAATATTGTTTCATCGGGTACCTACCACCCCCCTAACGGGGAGAGGGGGTGGAGAGGGGGTAAAACTTTAATTTGTCCGATTTTAACCAAAATTGGTATCTGGGGGTTTTTAAGGATGAGAATTACGATTTTTTAATCAGATTACAAAAATTCAATATGGCGGATTCAAAAATCAAAATTACTTTCAACTGACTTCTACGTATTCGATTGACTTCAAATTTCGCATACCGTTATAGTTTCGATGACAATCCAATAATGTGGAATCACAGACTGCTTACCTCACCCCTAACCGGGAGGGTGGAGAGGGGGTAAAATTTTAGTTTGTTGGATTTCCACCAAAATAAGTATCTGGAGGTTTTTGAGGATGGGGATTACGAATTTTTGATCAGATTATAAAAATTCAATATGGCGAATTCAAAGTGGACGATTTAATGCCAAGATTTTCTCATTACTTTCAACTGACTTCCACGTGTCCGATTGACTTCAAATTTCGCATATCGTTATAGTTCCGATGACAATCCACTAATGTGGTATCACTGACTGCCTACTTCCCCCCTAACGTGGAGGGCGAAGAGGACGTAAAATTTTATTTTGTCCGATTTTCACCAAAATTGGTATCTGAGGGTTTTTGAGGATGAGGATTACGAATTTTTGATCAGATTACAAAAATTCAATATGGCGGATTCAAAAGGGGCCTACAGACACGCGAACATTTCTAGAGATTAGTACGCGCGTACAAGTTTGTGCATACTAATCTCTTCCTGTGTAGACAATATCCGTCTAAAATATCTCTCGAAGATTTGTTCGCGCGCACGATGTACGCGAGCAAATCTCTCGGTGTCTAGGCAAAACGCATTGATAATATCGTGTTTATGTTTAGAACGTTTAATTTTGTCTTGCGCATGTCTGTAGGCGCCTAAAATTGACGATTTAATGACGAGTTTTTCTCATTACTTTCAACTGACTTCCACGTAGGTATCTGATTGATTTCAAAATTCACATGCTCTCCCGCTAAAAAAGGGGGAGGGCGTAGAAGAGGTAAGGCTTTAGTTTGTTCGATCTCGACCAAAATTAATTAATTCTAGCGTATAATGATCATAATAATAACGAACAGTTTTAGGGATTGACAGGAAAGACTCCCTGCAATATTGATGCGCTAGCTGAAATGCATAGACAAATCTACAAATTAAAAAATACATTTAGAAAAAAAAACTTTTTGATAACAAGCTTTTATAACATGGACTAAAAAGCATAAAATAATTTTTTGAGTGTTCTGATATCATAATGCCTTTTCCATGCGCATTTGGTGAATCGTCCACAACCGATAATGGGCCGACTCTTCTTTTTCAATGTGACAAAATAAATCGACACACTGCCGGTCGCGGATGATCTGCCTAATATGAAGCAGGCGTAATAATTTCCATCCATATCAGAAAAATGTAAGGGTAGTTTGAGTAGCGTTGGGGTGGGTTGGGTTGGGTTAAATTGTCTACCCTTACATTTCTCTGCTATAATTTAATGAATTTGGATTTTCACTAAACTTCGAATCAACAAGGTAAAACAAAAAGGTTAAATTTCCTTACGCCCATCGCTTTTATTATTATGATATCAGAACACTCAAAAAATTATTTTATGCTTTTTAGTCCATGTTATAAAAGCTTGTTTTCAAAAAGTTTTTTTTTTCTAAATTTATTAAAGATAATTTGCATCTTTGCAAATTAAAACTCACTAAGAAATGCCTATTTTGCTATTGCACGTTAGCGTAAACCAAGTATTTGCAGTAATTTGTTGTGTAATTATTAAAAACATACACATAAACCAGTCGGTATCAAATTCATAGACTTAAGTACTAGACATTGGTCTAAGTGCTAAGTTTAAAGATGTTGGTAAATACTAGTGTATATTTTTATTTAAGAAATCTGATTTGTTACAGCAGACCAAGTCTCATACATATCGGTTAAACTCACCATTCTGGCACGTAGGTATATTAATTTTTTTTTATGGATGGTAACGGTAATATGAATTGTAGATCAAAACCTATTATTTATTAGTCAAAATGTTATTATATATACAGGGTGTCCAAAATAAAAGCAACTACATGGGAATTTCGGAAACCGTAAGAGATACGAGTTTGTTTAAATCAGATACCATGCCGTATCAAAAAAATTCAAAATATCTACAAGGGTTTTTAAAATATCGAGCAAAAACTAAAAATTGTGTTTTTTAAAAAATTGAAATATCGCCGCCATCTTGCAACCAAATTTAATGAAATTTAATAGTTTTGTATAGGCAACTACGGCCAATTGAATGACGTTAAGAATTTTGTCCTAGGCATTCTAGTTTTTTGGAAACCATAGCCAACTTTGTTATTTCTTATGACCGTCATATTAGATTTATACTTTAATAAATAGAGCATTAAAGGAGCTTTTCATCAGTGATTATTTTTAAATTTTTCTCTAGCTAAGAAATAAGGTACTGTCGGGTAATAAGGTCAGGTTAACGTTTTTATTTTACGGCGTGCTGAGGTAGAACAGAATCGCTGGCTGCACTCAATACACATTTAGTTTGTGTCAGTTGAAGTCATTGTGCACCTAGATGGCGCTGAGTGTATGAAATATTTATTCAAATGGTATTTTTGAACAGTATGGCCAAGGGCGGATCCAGAGGTGCTTCTCGGGGGGGGGGGGGTGACATTCTCTGCTGGTAAAAAACGGTATATATTTTTTAAGCAGCATTTTATTGAATTAGTCAGTGGTTTTAATTTCGATGATAATAACAATAGACACTTTCATGCCCCCAGGCAAAAATTTTGAATTTTTATTAGCAAAAACATTACTTTTTACTCATTTTTTGTATATTCAAAAAATTCTCGGGGGGAGGGGGCAAGTGCCCCTAGTGCCCCCCCCCCCCTGGATCCGCCACTGAGTATGGCCTTATAACCTGTCGGACCTTATTACCCGACACTACCTTAATACAATTTCTTAAAATATATCTTTTATTTCTAAAACAAAAGTTTGCATTTATTATTTAATTTAAAATAAAATTAAAAATTAAAAACCGATAGCAAAGCATTGAATTAAAAAAGCAAATGTTCAAAAATGCCACCGTTGTTATTCATACAAATCCTGCATCGATGAACTAAAGGCATGCATGCATCTTTAACCATTTGTACAGGAATTTCGTCTGTGACCTGAACAACGGCTGCCTCAAGTTCTTCTATCGTATTATGAGTAGTAGAATAAACCTTATCCTTTAAGTAACCCCAAATACAAAAATCAAGAGGCGACCTCGATTTCCGATCCAGTTATTTCCATGTTGCTGATTCAACTAGTCGGTTATGATTCTTGCATAATGTGGAGGTGCTCCATCTTGCTGAAACCACATACAGTGAAACCTCTCCTTGCGGACACCTCTAATAAGCGGACACTCCCTTTAGCCGGACAAATTTGTTAGAACCAAGCTTTTCCCTATTTCTTTACATGTAAAATTCACTCCTATAACCGGACACTCTAATAACCGGACGCGGACAATTTTTTTTTGGGTAAAAAATTCTAAAACCTCCCTTAAACGGACGGAAACCTCTGACAATGGGAAGCAGCTCTGCACGACATGGACATTAATATTATGTAGTATGTTGGCAACAATGCACTCTGGAGCGGAGGAATTACCTTTTTCCGTTTTAATGCGGAGACTAAATACTTCTGTCGTATTTACAAAATATTTTATTCGGTGGGACTGCTGCGTTTTATTTTTATTATTCAGTTGGGTAGTAATAGATCTCTTTGAAATTGCGCCTAGTAAAAAACTTCTTGGTTTACGTGAAAAAAAGAAAGTTGTTAACATTTCGATGAAGGAACATCTATCAGCACAGAAGATAACTGAAACATTTAATATCTGAAAAACTCAAGGAGCGGGAATTGTTAATTAATATATATAAAAATTTTGCAGTTCCCTCTCATAAGCGGACACCTCCAATAAGCGGACAAAATCGACGGAACCGAAGTGTCCGCTTATAGGAGGTTCCACTGTATTTGCTATATCTTAAAGAGGCAAATTTTCTAAAATTTGGTCAACGTAATTTTGTAGAATTTCTAGATATCGAGGTGCCATCAAATTATTATAAAAAATGTTAAATAGTATGTGTCCGTTTATGACTCCTAGCCATACATTCAAGCCCCACCAAACTTGATGGTGCACCTCACGATTTAAGTACAGATTTTCATCAGCCCAGTACACCAGTTTTCATTGGCCCAGTAGTTATATCTGTTAAACACCCCGCAGTTTGTAAACCTGCTTTCTTCGAACCACAGAACCTTAAGCGGAAACTGAAGGTTTTCTTGCAATTTTTTTATGAACCAATTGCAACAAGGTTCTTCTGTCTAGGTCACCATCTCGAAGTGCTTGACTAATATGTGTTGCATATGGATGATATTTAAATTCTTTGTGCAGTTGATTTGGTTAATTTGTAAAACCACAGCTTTAATATTTTCATCAGGTTGTCGAATACGATTTTGTTTTTTAAAGGAGCCATATTCAATCAAATTATTTTTAAGTATTCTGAAGATTGACAAACCTGATTCTCGTCTTTCTGGATATTTCTGAAAGTACATATCTCGAGCTTTTCCAGCATTCTTATTACACAAAAAAAATCTTAATTAATTTAGAAACTTTAAAAATCCAACAGATAAATCAAATAAATGACAAAATTTTGACAGATGACAACAAACGTAACTACGGCCCTTGTTTCACAGCCAATCCAGTGAAAAGCAGTTTTTTAAATAAATTCTTATTTTCCGTCATTCAAAGATAGGCTTATTATACATAATTGAAAAGCTCTCTTAATGCTCTATTTATTGACGTATAATTTCAATATTGCGGTCATAAGAAGTAACAAAGATGGCTATGGTTTTCAAAAAAACTAGAAGGCCTAAAAAAATTTGTTAACGTCATTCGATTAACCGTAGTTCCTTATACAAAACTACCAAATTTCATTGAATTTGTTTGCAAGATGGCGGCGATATTTCAATTTTTTTTAAAAACACAATTTTTATATTTTGCTCGATATTTTAGTAACCCCTGTAGATATCTTATATAATATTGATACAGCACAGCATTTAAACAAACTCGTATCTCTTACCGTTTCCGAAATCCCCATGTAGTTGATTTTATCTGGGACACCCTGTATATTATAATCATATAAAAAGTAACGACTAAGCTAACGATCCAATAACAATAAAATTATATTCTAACAACGATTACATTAATCTAGGTCAAAATAATTTATTATACACGGTGTGCCATAGCTCCCGGATTTATGTGAGAAAAAAATCGGCCCGCGCGAATTTACCTATAGTTATACTTTCCCGCCCGCGATTGTCGTTGTCACGAACGACGCGGAGGGAAGTTTGGACAAGCAGTCAAGTGCAGAAAAGATACTTTATGCATGAATTCGAATCAAAACTTTTTCTACGACTGACAAAAGTAGGACAAAAAGAAAATACGCATATTTTTACTAAACATATATTTTAAATATTTAAAAAATATGACTAAAATGTATTTGGTCTTGGCTTAGCACTTAGCTATAAAAAGTAAGCTAAAAATACGACCCTCTGGAACTCTTAACACTTTTAGTTTTTGACCAATTCTGAAACTGTTTAATGTAGAGGGAGGAAGGTCAAGAGGGATCAATTCCCCCACCAAAAATTAGGATTCAAAAATAATCAAATAAATAATAGTGATATTATGTAGATATATGGGCAATACGTATTTTTTATGACAGGATTGACTCTGATTTTCTAGATTTTTGCTATAACAGCTGAAAACATATATATTTTTCGGTTTCACAACGTTCTGCCTCTTCCAATACCCAATCTCCACTCGTTTCTGTTTGCCCATAATTCATTATCTACTCTTATTCTTATTTCACTGTCTATTCCTTCTCTCCAGCTTCTCCTTGGCCGTCCTCGTTTTCTTCAGCCAGTTGGTTTCCATTGTAGTATTTGTTTAGGTAGTCTTTCATCATTCATTCTTTGTATATGTCCGTACCACACCAGTTGTTTTGTTCTTATATCATCCACTAAAGTACGTTCACCCACTGTCATAATTTCTATTATTCTTTAATTTGTAACTCTTTCTCTTTTTGATTTCCCCGCTGCTCTTCTCCAATAGTCCATCTCCGAAGCGGAAAGCATTTTTGCTGTTCTATCCTTGATTGGCCATACTTCTGAGCCGTATGTAATAATACTTTTTACAATGGAGTTATATCTAAGCTTTTTGTTATGTTTTGATATACTTTGGTCTCAACTTATTCCATTTAATACAGTTATTGCTTTTCTTCCTTATACGTTTCGATCTTTCATACCTTTGTCTAGTGTTCCGTCAGCTGTAATATTTAAACTTAAGTATTTTTACTCATCACAGGACTGAATTCGCTGCCCGGTATTTACGATTAGATCCTGTTTCATTCCACCGATACACATATACTCTGTCTTATTGAGATTAACCTCTAGTCTCCACTTATTGTACTCATTATTAGTCATATATTCGAGGTCGTCATAATCCTGAGCCACTACTTTTTGATCATCGGCGAAACATAAAGTATACAAGGTGATTTCGTCCAACGGAATTCCCATGTTGTGGCATTTTCTCTTTCAAACTTTAAGGACTTGTTCGAAGTATACTTCAAGAGCGTAGGCGAGATACAGCAACCTTGTTTAAGACCTTTATTTACTTGAAAGCCTTTGGTTAGTTTTGCTTTTATGTTAACTTTTGCCTTACTATTGCGGTATAACTCTTTGATGGCCTTAATTAGT
Organism: Aspidapion aeneum; assembly: GCA_963576565.1. Classification (NCBI taxonomy): domain Eukaryota; kingdom Metazoa; phylum Arthropoda; class Insecta; order Coleoptera; family Brentidae; genus Aspidapion; species Aspidapion aeneum. Next base: position 58,507,577 of record OY755038.1, read on the forward strand.
TGTACGCTTATGTTTGTGTTTTCCAACGCTTTCCAAAGTAGATTTAGTGGTATACTATCATATGCCTTCTGCATATCGACGTAAAGTAGATGGAGCTCTTGTCCGTGTGCCATTTTCTTTTCAATAACTTGGGTTATACAAAAGAGATGATCAGAAGTCGATCTACCCTCCCTGAAACCGGCTTGTTCTTCTGCGTCCATGTCTATTCTGCTTAGCGTACTAGTCACAGATATACAGCTGAAAACATGCTTAAACTAAAAGTTTGGTTAAATATTCTATTTTCTAAAAAAACTTAAACCTAAGCGTATTTTATAGATAAACATAAAAGTAAGGCGGTTCTTCAGGAAAGGTAAAGGGGGTAATTACTCCCTCAGAACCCGAAAAAATATGTAAAGTATAAGAGTGGCTAGCTACTACAGGTACTTGCTTTATCAGCAAAGCATCCAAGGAATATGTGGAAAAAAGTGCACACAGAGGACACCCTCAAAATTTCGAATAAATTGAAAAAAACTTGATCAAATTATTTTAATTTATATATTTATAATATTACACGGTGAAGTTGCGAAAATGATATATTTTTCCCAAATTAACAAATTGAAGCTGTCCTGGACAGCTACTAATTTCAACTAGGAAGCTAAGTTATATATTGTTTTATAGGCAGTTGCAATCTCTACACGATCAGTCTGAATAAGTTTTTCAAAAAACTTAGGGTTTTTGAGAAAAAATTGTTTAAGTAATAAATTCATTTTACTCTTAGGAAACTACCCCTAATTCGACATCCTGTAGGGGTGTTATTTCCGGGACGATATAGAAAATGCGATACATCATATTAAAGGCCTTACCCTGTACTTTTGCACGCGTCTACTAAGTTTTATTATCATTCATTTCTCAAGGGTGCTTTTTGCAGATTAAAAAAAAAACGAATAAATCACGTTTTACACCTAGTTTGGGGGTTGCTGGCCAACCTATGGGGAGTAAATGGTCAAAATATATTTCAAAATGCTGAAAAATAGTGAAATTAAAAACCACAGTAAAACTAGAGAGCCCCCAAGAGGTTCAGAGTGGTTCTGCATTTTTTGCCAGATATCCATCCAAAAACATTCAACCAAAAACATTCTTTCTTTGTCTCCACCATAGAAATCCGTATTCTGCCATTTTTTTCTAAAAATTTTGAAGCATTACACAATATTGTATCACAAATAGGCAAGCAGAAAATGATTTCAGAACTGACTTATATGTTAAGTTCTATTAAAGGCTTTAAGGTGCTACAATTATCTGGTTTACCATTTTCCCAAATATAATAATTATGGTTAAACATGCGACAAAAAAGTAACCTCAAAGATAGTGATGTCACCTACTTGGTAATATTATATTCTAAAATGTTTAATAAAAGATGAATTACTATTTTTTAACTGGTAAATTTTCAGCATAGTGTTTCTTTTTAAACAAAACAAGCATTTGCGAAATTAATTTTGTTTTTTACACAGTGGTAAATTTTATTTTTTAGACCTAGCAACACTTCTCCCTGACACTTTCTCTATTCCGAACCTTAATAGCTTTAGCTTTAGCTGTTGTTGTTTTTGTTGTGTTTCTGACGTAGAAGGCGTGCGTATCTATTATGTTTTGCGGCCACGACCCTTTGATGACTCCATTAATCTTAAATACCGGTGGGCGACTGTTTCCAACTATAGGCTGCTATTTATTTATTTTTAGAGGTCTGCACAAGGTATAACAAAAGTCTTAATATTACATAACTTATTCAGTGGCATTTTGTTTGACATAAAACAAATAGGTACTAATTATTAATAGTGAATATATCAAACAAAAATTAAATCAAAATTAGTTATTACCTTGTTATTCAAAGTTGCCGAATTTTCCTAGAAAACATAAATCTCAAGAAATTAATTAATTCTGAACATTTGCCTTCGAGAAACAACACATTTTGAGATATAAAAGGACGATTCGTGAATATTAGAATCAGTGTCAAAAATGCAGTGAAACTGTTAACATAAAAATTAACACCTAGTTGGTGAAGTGATCTGGTAAAAAGTTTTAAAAATCAATATTTTACGTAATAAGATGCAGGTTGTAGAAATGCATAAGAACCTTTGGAAGTGAAATTATAAATCATAAAAGAAACGAGACGTTTTTTTGGAGCAAGAAAATTGGGGCTAAAAGGTAAAATAATGTCTTAGATATAAGAAACAATAACTCCTGGACATTATTTGTTGAGGTAATTTTTTATAGGAACTTGTAAAACCTAGACTCTAATACTATGGTGTTTTGTGTTTAAAAGGAAATAATATGCCTTTTTAATATCGAAAAATTACGTTGTGCAAGACTTAAATTAAAAGCTATATTGTAGTTAGACTCTAGGAAAAATTGTGTTTAAATGTTTGAAACGTGTCGTGTTTGATCCAATCGATGTTATTATTAAAAATATTTTATTTGCATTGCTTTGTTTTTGCAAATTTTGAACCAACGTTTTGAAATGAAAATATAGGTATTTGTTACAGAATTTAAAGTGCCGTTTTATATCAGTTTCCTTCTAAGCTATGCACACTAGAAGGCCTACTCTCAAAATTAAGCCCCCCCCCCCCCCCCCCCCGCTTAAAGTGGGGTGGGGGATTTAGGCTTGCTTATACTCAAGGTTTTTTTAATGTACATTTTCCTAAGTATATGCTACGAAAGGGGTGTAAAAAATCCTGAGTTTTTGTGTTGGTCATAGGTAGAGACCCTGTATGTGCGACATATTTTAATTTACAATATCTCATACATGCAGGGTCTTGTCGTAGGTAAAATTTACACCGGCACATAAACTAAAAAAATGATCTTTGTATTTAATTAGACTTACTTATCCGTTGTCCGTTTTCACATTTCTCTCCAAAATTTTAAGTAGATTGTTGGGGTTCCCTGGTGGTCCAGAAAGGAGATTTGTCTGGAATTTAACGGTGTCAGGCGTGGACTGTAATTTTAAGGGAATAAGGTCATAGGCTAAGCTGGTACAAGGGATTCTGAAATGGTCTAGTCTACCTTCTAGGTTAGTGTAGCAATAAACAAATGTATGTAAGGTAAAAATAATGCATTTTCACTTACCATTTTTATACAGGAAGCGGAACTCATGGGAGGACGCGCTGTTTAACCGTATTTTTTGCACCCACATTCATGTGGTAGGAGAGTCGCTAACACGCGTGTATTATCGTTCGAAGGCGAAACGGTTCTCTGTCTGCTGCAGCAGGTATCGCTGCTGCGTTCGTTCTCCCACATGTCGCCCAGTGGCGTCGTTAATCCATAGGCGTAGGAGAAAGGGATAAGTAGGAGGGAATGAGATTACGAAGGTCCATATTAAAGGAACTAGGAACCTTAGTAATTCAAAATGCATTTTATGTAAAGTAAATTAATTATAGCAAATTGTAATATTTGCCTTTAAAACCGCGGGAGTTTCAAATGCAAATAACCCAGTAATTTTAAGTACTTAATTCGTTAATTAATACTAAATAAACAAAAAATAGAAAATGCTCTAGTGAATCACCAAATAGCCTAATTCGAACCAATTTGGTAAATTATAGTAAAAAGAACATATTTACAAAAAGGAAGGCGGGACGAACCATTTCCCACCCCCCTGAGAATGCCCAGGGGCATTTCAGAGAGTTTAATTTGTAGGCAGGGCGCATAGTTTTACCAAAGGCCGTTTGTAGGTACCTTTAGTAGTCTTTACAATAGCAACCCGTGGAACATTATCAGAACCTTTAATAAGGTCTTCAATGCGGCCTAGGGGCCAATCCAATGGAGTGGAATTTTCATCTTTGATCAGTACCATAGTACCAATATCAATGGAAGCAAGAGGTTGGTGCCATTTGGCTCGCTGTTGCAAAGTGTGCAAATATTCGCGATGCCAGCGAATCCAAAAATCGCGGTGCATTCTTTGCAACAGTTGCCACCTGGACAGCCTGTTTAACGCAATATCGCAGTAGTTTGGATCGGGTATTGTACCTGGAGGCCTCAAATTTAAAAAATTATTAGGAGTCAAGACCGCCAGATCAGTAGGATCGGTGCTTAAGGCACATAAAGGACGTGAGTTCATTATGGCTTCAACTTGGGTTAAAACCGTATTTAATTCCTCATAGGTGAGTATTTGATTTCCAACTACCCTGTGAAGATGAGTCTTTAAAGATTTAATGTTTGATTCCCAAATGCCTCCCATGTGGGGAGCAGCAGGTGGGTTAAAAGACCAAACTATACCTTCCCCCTTCACGCAATCAGAAAAAATTTGTCGCAAGTATTTTTCAGAGGCCACGAAGTTGGTCCCGCAGTCTGAAGAGATCTTTGAGCATAGTCCTCTTCTAGCTATGAAGCGGCGCAGAGCAGCCAGAAAGGCTTCTGATGTCATATCAGAGACTAACTCTAAATGCACGGCTTTAACAGCGCAACAGATAAATAAACAGACATATGCTTTCATGGTTTTTGCACCTCTGGTCCGACCAAGAGTAATCGTGAACGGACAACAAAAATCTATACCTACATTTTCGAACACCTTTGCTTCGGAAACTCTAAATTTCGGTAGGTTACCCATAGGGGGTTGAAGGGAGTTAGGTTTAGTTTTCCAGCAAGTATGGCAAGAACTTAAAACTTTTCTCACTACCTTTTTAGCAGACAATACCCAGAAGTTTTGCATTAGTAAAAAAGTTGTGGTCTGTATACCACAATGAAGATTGCTGCGATGCAAATCTAAAATCAGTAATTCAGTGAATTTTGCACTAGAAGGCAAAAGAATTGGAAATTTTTTATCGTATGATAAATTTGAATGGCATAAACGGCCTCCAACACGAAGCAAATCGTAGCTTTCATTATGCAAAAATGGACATAATTTTTGAAAAGCTTTTGGAAGCTGTTTCTTATCTTTTAGTAATTCAATTTCTTTTTGGAAAGAAAAAGATTGTACGCATTTCGAAATAAAAAGTAAGCTTTTGTAGTAATCCTGATTTGTAAGGTAATCAGTAGCAAAATTGTATGAGGGATTTTTAAACTTTTGTAACCCTCGCAAAAAGTAAGCAACTATTCTCTTAATTTTAAAAAGAGAACTGTATTTTTCAAACAAGTTGTTTACATAATATTCAACTGTTTGTTCGCAAGTAAAAACGTTAAAAATATTTTTTCGCTGTTCTTCCAAAACTGCATTCCCATCGTAAGTAACTGTCATAAAATCCCAAGTATTTGTAGGTTGGTTTAGAAAAGAAGGCCCTTCTAACCAAAAATAAAATCTTTGTAAATCAGAGGGATACATTTCCCTAGTACCGCAGTCAGCAGGATTTTGTTCAGTAGGAACATAATGCCAAAACTCAGGGCTAATTCTTCCTTGTATATAGGCAGTTCTATTCGAAACAAATGTTTTAAATTTGTGAGGAGATCCCTGAATCCAAGATAAGGTCACTGTGCTATCAGTAAAAGCAAGAATTTTATCAAATTTAATTTTTTCCGAGAACGTTTCTAGTAAAAAATCCATTAATTTAGCCAACAAAACAGCTCCTAAAAGCTCTAGTCTTGGTAAAGTTAGTTTACGACGCAACGGTGCGACTCTAGATTTACTACAAACAAAAAAAACTTTAATGTTTCCATCAGAATAAAAAATTCGAATATAAGCGACAGCACAATAGGCCCGTTCGGAACTATCGCAAAATCCTACTAGCTGGATTTGACTAGCATTAGGCAAAATTATTTGACGAGGAATTTTAACAGAATGCAAAAACTTTAATTCATTTTTAAATTTTTCCCATTTAAAAACAATTTCCGGACTGACAGGGTCGTCCCAGTTTAAGTCTTCTGCCCAGCAGTATTGAACAATTAATTTTAAAATTAAAACTATTGGCGCCAAAAAAGACAGAGGGTCGTAAATGCGGGCCAAATTACTTAAAATTGTTCTTTTAGTGCATGTTTGGAGAGAACAGTCGAAAGTATAAAAAAATTCATCAGTATGAGGGTTCCAATTTAAACCGAGAATTTTCAAAGTTGAATTTTCAGCATCTAAATCGAGAGAAAGAGCCTTCATCGAAATGTGTGACTCAGGAAGATCGGATAGTAACTCGGGACAATTGCTCGCCCATTTACGCAATTCGAATCCACCTCGGCTAAGTAGCTCGATTAATTGATTTTTCATCTCAGTGGCCTTAAAAAAGTCATCACTTCCCGAAATCACATCATCGACAAAAACTGCCTCCTCAATGATTTTTGAGGCAAGAGGAAGGTCCTCATGCTCTCTAGCAAGTTGCAGCAAAGTTCTGATAGCCAAAAAGGGGCTACAAGAGACCCCGAATAAAACTCTATTTATTTCGAAGTCTTGAATAGGCTGGTTAGGATCAAACCTCCAAACTATTCTTTGAAAATTAGTTTGACTAGGGTCAACTAAAATCATCCTGTACATTTGACGGATGTCGCAACAAAAGCAAAATTTATGCAAACGATAAAGTAATAAAATTTTTTGTAAGTCCCTTTGTAAAGGGGGCCCAGTATAAACAGCGTTGTTGAGCGAGATTTTGCCAGGGGCGTGCATGCTCGCATCAAAAACCACCCTCAGGGGGGTGCTAGTAGAATCTTTTTTAAACACCGCATGGTGTGCAATATAAAAATGATTTGAAATTTCGGTCGGCAAAGGTGCAGAAACCGGTTGCATATGATTATTATCTAAATAATCTTGTAAAACAGAGCTGTAGGCAGCATAAAAATCAGGGTTTTGTAGCAATTTCTTCTCAAGGGAGAAAAAACGACGTACGGCAATGGATCGAGTGTCGCCAAAATCTGGAGCAGTAACTTTAAATGGTAAAGATACAATATATCTCCCCTCCTCATTTTTTGAGGTAGTTTTCAAAAAATAATTTTCGCAAAACTCATCTTCGGGGTCAATGGCCTTGACATTAGGTATGTCATCTATTTGCCAAAATCGTTGTAGATTTTTATCTAAATTGACGTAGTAAAAAATGTTTTAATTTGATTTGTAGTTGAAGGTGAAAGTGAAAGATTGCCCATTATTCCCCAACCAAAAATAGTATTAATGCAGACGGGGTTGTTGGGTCCCGTAGACAAACGACCATCTAGCAAAATGTAAGGGTACACATCGCCGCCCAACAATAAATCAATTTTATTGCTTTTATTAAAGCCTGGGTCAGCTAGTTCTAAGTTGGCGAGAAAAGGAAAACTTTTAATCGAAAATGAGGAATGAGGTAAATCACTACAAATTTTATCGAGTATTATCGCATCAAAATTAAAAACAAAATTATTATCACGCAAAGAGGATATATTGCAATTAATTCCAGATTTTGCCGGAGTTGTCATTCGATCTAAGCTTTGTAGAGTCATGGCGATATTAAATTTAGGAAGGCCCAAACTATCAGCACATGACTTATATATAAATGAAGATTGAGCACCAGAGTCACAGATGGCGCGCACTGTGTGCCAATTTTGAAAAACATCCTGTATTTGTATTAAAGCGGTACAGAGAAGTACTTCGCGATCATTTAAAGACATACCAGTAACAATGGTGTTAGTGGTTCTATTAAATTCGGTAGCCACGGGGCTCCTCGGGGGTTGCACTGCAGAAGTAGAGGGGCTACTCGCAGAACTAGGTGTAGAATTAATAGGAAAAAAATGTAAGAGACTGTGATGAAATTGGCCACAATGTAAACATCTTTTTTCTGATTTGCATTGCTGGGGTAAATTATGCTTTGAGGCCAAACAGTTGACACACGCTTTATGTTGTTTAACAATCTCAAAACGTTGCTGGGGAGTTTTCGCCAAAAAATTAGGACATCTGTATATTATATGATCGCCACTTTTACAGAGAAAACAAAAATTTTGAGGGTTTGGAGTATTATTTAAGCCACTTTGGCCATTTGGAGACTGGGAGGCATTTTTGGAGGCTCTCTGAGTATTAGCAAACAAAGCAGATCGATTTTGAAACTTTGCTTGATTTTTCTGACTTGAAATTGACAAATCTTTATTTTTTAAGTAATCTTGAGTTTGTTGTATTTGTTCCAACGCAATGCAATGGCTAGAAACAAAAGCACGAATTTTATCATAAGAGGGGATCTCATTGGAGCAATAATTTTGCTCAAATGCCTTGCGCGTGGTTAGGTCCAACCTATCCAAGAGCATTTGTGCCATAATATAATCCCAAAACTCCGTTTTAAAACCCATGACTTTTAAAGCACTTAAGTTTTTCGAAAAACAATCAAGCAAATTCCTCAAATTCGTAGCATTCTCTTTAGTAAGAGGAGAGAAGCCTTCAATTGCCTTCCAGTGAAGGTAAGCTTGTAATCGTTTATTTGTATACCTATCCACCAAGGTGTGGTAGGCATTTAAATAATTTTCAGCAAGGATAGGAATGTCAGAAATGACATCCAGGGCAGGGCCCTTTAAATTAGAAAAAAGCAAATTGAATTTTTCAAAGTTTCCCAGCGACCTATTATTGTGCACGGTAGCATTAAAGGCTTGCAAAAAGGTTGGAAACTCCTTAAATTCCCCTTGAAAAAGAGGTATTTTTATCCTAGGCAGTAAACCATGCTGGTCTGTGAAGGCACAGGGACTGCCCATGGGATTTATCGTACTGCTCAAAAGCCCTCCATCTTCAAAGGGTAGTTCGAAAAGTTCGTAAAATATAGTGGAAATCTCGTCACAGCGTTTGCAAAAGTCCATAGCCACTTTGTTTTCTACTACTAAGCGATCCTCATCAGAGGCTACCAACGTCAACAAAGTATTATGGTGCTTTTCAAAATCTTTTTTGATTTTTGACAATGTCCGAAATTTGACTTTAAAGCCGCTGTGATAGGCAGGGTCATTTTTTGCGAGGGTCGCGGATTCAATGATCAAATTTAGCTGTGAAATCGCACTATAGCGCAAGGCTTTAGCCTTTAAAATTTTATCCGAACTAGACATGATTTAAAAAAAAATCCAAAAAATAATTGACAAAAATTAGGTAAACTGAAAAAAAAATCAAAATTTGGACACCCTGTATAAATATTAATGTCCTACGTTTAATTACAATAATCAAACTATAAGCGCACAAAAGTAAAGAAAATACCCGATGCAAACTAATGATAACAAAAAACTTGTGTATAAGTTTTTTATCTTCGCCTCGCGAATTCGAATAAGTAGGTACCTACTATGTATTAAATTTAAAAATAAATACCTACAAATCAAAAGCATTTAATTTGGTAAAACTATTTATCTGCCTTTACACGAAAACAAATTCTCAAGTTAAGAATTAAATTTCCTTCAAAATTTATTATGCACGCAAAAAATGGATACAATCATAGCCATTTGCAGACAGATATTATAATAGTAAATTAGAAATAGATATATTCATAGCAATTTTTACGCAAAAACGAATATAGTAAAGCATCCGCAATCGGATATAGTCATAGCAATTTGCAATAAGCAAAAATGAATATGGCAATTTGGAGATTTTTTTCGAGCAAATTGGATATAATTATAGCAATCCACAAATGTGAAGGCACAACGGCTAAAATAATAGCACTTTGCAGACACTATTTTAAACTATTTCCAGTGACAAACAAAAAAACACCCAAATTCCATACGGTTTTTTTTTTACAAAAAAGAAACGAAAAAACTTGATTTATTCGAAACAAAAAAAAGCATAGTAGTTTACAGATTTTATCTGTGTTTGGTTTTTCGCATGAAAAGGCTAAATTTATTGTTAAAAATATTTAATTTTTACACAAAAAAAATCGCAAAATGTATTTTAGAAACCTAGGGGTTTTCTAAAGTAGGCATGTAAGAAAAACAAGGGTTTTTCTTGCATTTGTTTTTACACAAAAAAAAATCGCAAAATGTATTTTAGAAACCTAGGGGTTTTCTAAAGTAGGCATGTAAGAAAAACAAGGGTTTTTCTTGCATTTGAAACCAGTAAAAAAGGCATTTAGGAAAAACAAGGGTTTTTCTTGCATTTGAAACCAGTAAAAAAAAAACTAACCTAAAAAGGCAAAAAAAACGATTCCAGAAATCCGGGTCGCTAAGGATCAAAAATGGGGTTCCCTGGTGGTCCAGAAAGGAGATTTGTCTGGAATTTAACGGTGTCAGGCGTGGACTGTAATTTTAAGGGAATAAGGTCATAGGCTAAGCTGGTACAAGGGATTCTGAAATGGTCTAGTCTACCTTCTAGGTTAGTGTAGCAATAAACAAATGTATGTAAGGTAAAAATAATGCATTTTCACTTACCATTTTTATACAGGAAGCGGAACTCATGAGAGGACGCGCTGTTTAACCGTATTTTTTGCACCCACATTCATGTGGTAGGAGAGTCGCTAACACGCGTGTATTATCGTTCGAAGGCGAAACGGTTCTCTGTCTGCTGCAGCAGGTATCGCTGCTGCGTTCGTTCTCCCACATGTCGCCCAGTGGCGTCGTTAATCCATAGGCGTAGGAGAAAGGGATAAGTAGGAGGGAATGAGATTACGAAGGTCCATATTAAAGGAACTAGGAACCTTAGTAATTCAAAATGCATTTTATGTAAAGTAAATTAATTATAGCAAATTGTAATATTTGCCTTTAAAACCGCGGGAGTTTCAAATGCAAATAACCCAGTAATTTTAAGTACTTAATTCGTTAATTAATACTAAATAAACAAAAAATAGAAAATGCTCTAGTGAATCACCAAATAGCCTAATTCGAACCAATTTGGTAAATTATAGTAAAAAGAACATATTTACAAAAAGGAAGGCGGGACGAACCAATTGTTGAATCGTTGGAATTTTTGGTAAAGACAAAAACGCTGAAAATCGGAAAAAATTACATTAAGTGTATAAGTTCTTTTGAATGATATCAGCGTTGTCTTATCTAAACTAACGTAAATAATTGTTGGCTTTGAAAATGCACCATTTTGGCAATTTCACCATGTAATTTGGCAACACATTGATCAAGGCAAATAAATTCTGTATTTGGATTTGGCGCATAAAAACATATAAACACAGGTAGAGATGGATCTGGATAAATGTAGAGACCACTTTTTTTTTATTTGACGGTTTTTTTATTGCTTAAATCTTTTCCTCAGTGCGATTTTTGTCGTTTGCTCTTTTTTTCAGCAAGCGATATTATTATATATTATATCTTATATATTTTTTTGGACTCTGAGAGCGAGGTAATTAATCCCCTTACCACAAAGATTATAGATCAGGCTATATTCTTTCTATGTAACATTTATTTCGTGTATTGTAAATGTGTAATGTCTGTTTTATTTTAAAAATTTTAATTCTTGTTACGTCTTAATATTAATTTTTGTTGTATTTTGGCTTAATTTTACATTTGTCTCATTTTAAAAAAGTTCTTGTGTAGGATGACACTTGGAGGAAGGAATATGAAAATGACATATTGGCATTTGAAAGACAATGCTATTGACGAATGTCGCTGCTAGGATGTGAAAGCGCAGATGAAGATTTAAACAGTAAACCGAAACGTTTGCAATCATTTAGACAATTACATGAATTTATTTGTGCTACCCCAACAACCAACTATTAACTATAAATAAGAACTTGTTGTTCTATTCGTTTATTAATAATTGACCTTATTTTACAATTAATGGTTTTGGGGAGTTTAAAACAGATTTACAATAACGTTAAGGTCGGCGCAGGCAGTTGAGGTAAGACGGTCGCAATATACACACTAGTACAAACGTTTTTTCCTTTCACAAATCAAATGGTCCTGAAAGCTCTATCAGTTGAAACAGAAAAACGACTTTATAAATAACATTTTTTGCAAATAAAAATTCTGGTTTTCCTTTTTAACTAGTATACCAGGCCCTACAACAGCTATAAGTGTGGGAGAAAAGAACTTGTGGACTAGAAGGCCCAACGGGTAAGAAGAGGCACGAGGGTTGCATCCCTGGGCCCGGGTTCCAGAGAGGGCCATGTCTACTTGTTTTTTTAAATTACTTGGACAAAGCTGGGTCTTAGTGCTTAATATAATATTTGGAATTTGAACATGAGAGCAAAACCCGGTTCAATAATTTGTTCCTTGGGCTCATGTGCTATTGCTACGTGCTTGTGTACAAGTGTGTATATTGCTCTGCTTTACTGCGCCTGCGGCTGCTGGCCGCTGCTTTTATAGGTTAACGATTTAGTATTAACAGGGAAAAGGCGGGCAAAAGAGGTTACTAAACGTTAAAAAAAACCTGTAATTTACAGGCCTTATAGCGAAACTTCTTTAATTTACAACTGTGCCTAAACTATGCAGCCGTAATAACCAAGTTTGGAAAAAATTTTCAAACTAGTAAGAACCTTTCATTTTGAAATTTGTACTAGAGAACTTGAATTTACTTTTATCTCAATTCTTTTTACGGTATACCATTTTCGCATACTTGACTTTTTTAAATGAAATGTTTTTTATTATTTCATTTCTTTTTTAAGGATTTTGATAATATTTAAGTTTGAAAGTAGTAAAATATACGGAATATTGTTCAAAACTTTTGCAATGCCTTATTAAAAATTTCGAAGTTTTTTAATTTTTTCCTATGGTTTAGACAATGTTACTTTTATGTAATATTTATGGGGGTTGGCAGTAAATTAAAATGTTGGTACTTTTAAATTTTTTTCTATAGTTTTATCATAGTTCCTATCGGCTTTCCAAAGCTCAGCTCTCTAGCATTTCTGGAAGTGGGCACTGTTACTTTCACATTTATAGGGGAGGGAAGCAAATGAAAATTTTGCAGTTTTTAAATTTTTTCCTATAGTTTTATTATATTTTCTAACAAGCTGCCAAACTTAAATCTCTAGCTTTTCTGGAAGTGGGCAATGTTACTTTTACATACTTTTACATATAAATAGGGGAGGGAAGTAAATTAAAATTTTATAGGAGCTTAATCTTTTTTATTTTTATTGGTTATTTGATCGGTCACACGGGTAGCCCATTTTACACGACCTATTGGACCTGCTTTGTCTATCAGGAGAAATTAAGGTTCTTTTCAAATTCAACATTCACATTCAGTCAAAAATAATTTTGTTAAATAAACAATTGGTTTTCTGGTACGTATAGTTAGGTAGTTTCATTATTTTTGGTAAAACTCTTTTTTCGTTAGCCTAGGTTATTCTTCCGATAACCAGCTGATAACTGTCAAAAAGTTGTCACAAAAATTATGAAATTGACTACAGGATACATTTGTTATCGAACAACAATAAAACATTGTTTGCTATAAACACACATTTGCTTTTCACTACGATTAACCAGCAACTGTTGATCTCTGTTTGGTGACAGAAGCTGTAATTATATATGTGTGTATATTAAAATTTGGCGAGTGGTGCACCTTTCCCCTATGTACTAGTAAGAAATGATAATAGCATAAGTCTTAATGTGTAATTTAACAATAATAACTTTACGTATTTTACTTACTGGCGTGCGGTAAAGTAATTACTCTAAAATTTACTTTACCGTATGCGCACCACTTAGAAAGCTTAGCAACGCATCAACAAGACAGCTTCAATATTTGTTTACATTTCGATTCCATCTAATTTGACATGTTTATTTATAAATTACATTCAATTTTTTGAAAAAGAAAGTACTCATAGGTAAAATATTGTACCTAATATGCGGAAAGTGTCTCTACCGCCCTTGACGGCTTGACCGAACTCCGCTCCGCTCACGCCGCGTGCGGAAAAGTATTATTTTTCGCACTTGTTAGGTAAATCACTATTTTGTTAAATAAACAGAATTAACTCGAGTTTACTTACTTACTTTACTTTAACGTCTTGCGTTTTGTCCCACACTTAATTTATCGTGGTATAGTCTAGTGGAATAGCTAAGTATAGCTTTAATCCTAATATAGCTAGATATAGCTTATAACTATGCATGCCTTATACTTAGTATCTACATTACAAAGAAAGAGAGTGCAGTATTAATTTCTAGCGTCGTTGCTTCTAGAGGTCCTGATTTATTACTAAAAATATGAAAATGTCTATGAAAAGCTGTGGTTCACATTCATCCACATATCTAAGCCTAGGGGTAAGAAACATTTTTTACAGGAAGGCAAAAGCAAAAAACTCAATACTCTTTACAAATTAATTTCTTCGTAATGCGTTTTTGTTGTCAATATGTCGGTTTAGTTAGATCAGTAAAAATAGAGCGAAATTTCATTCTAGTATTTGTAGTTGAGTCCAAAAATCGGAGTTATACGTCTTAAATCTTAATACACTTTTAAATAAATTAAATTAGCTTTACGCACCAAAACTCTGAGCTACAGTTGCTTTCAAAAAGGTTATTTTATATTTCTCGGGTATAAAAAGCTAGGCAAATGTCAAAACAAAGATTATGGAAAAAATTGAAGATTTAGGCACTATATTCTAAATTTCTTGCAGCGGCGCTACTTGCATAGGAAATTTATGAGTTCCTAAAATAGCTGAATGAATCGCAATGGGCCAGGCTCCACTTTTATTACTGAAATAACTTTAAATACTAAACTTTCAAAAATATAAATTTGTAAACCTTACAATAGTCTCTCTAAAATTTTTTCGTGGGAAATGAGTAGCCCTCGTTATTTTTTTAAACAAAAAGTTTTAAATTAAAAAAATTTATATGTTTTAAGATATGTACCTAAAAGAGACGAGTTCCCATATCCCACAGGTGTGATTATATATCTTGATTTGATAATTTTAAAATCATTCTAGGCTTAAGCCATAGCCTATAAACATCTAGCTTGTCATAAATAAAGTTATTAAAAAGGGGATTCCTCTGCTTAAAACATCATTGGCGCAGTCGCTAGGATTGTCGCCAATTCGCGAGCTCGGTACCTGTTTATCGAGAACTGAACCAGATCGTGTGGATTGATCACGTCCGAATTGTGGGTTTCGAATATATACATAGTTCGTGAACGTGGTCAGGGGCACAGGGGTTCAGGGTGATTGCCAGCCAACCTAACGATCCATTCACAGCAAGTGCTAAATTAATCCGATAGAAAAATACTCACTGTTAGTTCAAATTTTCCAATGGATCCTTTCCCTGTACTAGGGTTAAGTGGTGGAAAGTAATTATGAGTAGTGTTCGGTCCTCAGTACATTCATTTCGTGTGGATGTTAGAATTTAGTTATTTTTTTTTACTTTTTGTTGGTTAAGATATTTTTTGGCTCCCTGTCTGGAATTGGGATTTGTTTGCCTTAGCCTGTAGCTTTTAGAAAAATAAATTGAAAAATCAGTGTAAATTAGTATTTTCAACGGGACATATCGGCTCAACATCTATCCATTCGTTCAATCACGATATGTGCATTGATTTATCACAAAATCACGACGCGATCAAATTTAGAATTTTATAGATTTATTTCGCTAGTAATTAGTTTAATTAAGCAATACCCGCGATTACGCTAGTGTTTTCCCTCGTCCTCCCTTCCTTAAAACCTCTGGAATGGAAACCCCTTAACAGAACTGCTGAAGCAAGGATAAAGGCGGCCGCCCATCGACCCACAACCCAGCAACGAACAGTGAGTACAACAAAATCCATTTATACAGTCCATTTTAAATCTCTCCCGAGTAAATTACTCAACACTTCAACAAGTAGAATTCTAGGAAAGTAAAAATTGGGAAAAATGATTTTTAAAAAATAAAATTTTAATTTTATCGATAAATTTTAAATCGATATTTGGAATATTTTATAATTTTAAAATCTTGATTTTAAATGAGCTTATCACGCTCAACTAGTACTGAGTCAATCAAAAGTTTAGTTGGTAAACTCTTCTCAAATTTAACTTTACATAAAGGTATCAAAAATCCAAAAATGGCTCTACTGCAAAATCAACAAAGTCTATTCAATTATACAATAATAAAGATGTTTGCTGATACAATAGCACCATATAATGAATGTCCAAATAATTTAAATTACTTCTTATCAGCAGGTGATTTTTGTTCAAAAATAATTTCCAAAATAATGTCGATCCTATTTTACACCACTATCTTTTACTGACATTAAGGAATAAACCCGTAGATAAAGCACAAATTTAAGTAGGTAGTAGAATGGAGTTAACTACATGGGACGAAGTTAAAAACGCGCTTTATAGTTTTCTCGATAATGTAAGAAATCTAGAATGTCTCGAAACAGACCTTTTTGTAGCAACCCCTAAAAAACGTCTAAATGTCCAAACTTGCCCTTAGAATTTGCAAAAAATTTAAGTTTTCAAAAATCATTATCAATAACGGAAATGGACTCATTAACAAAATTAGCTTAAAAACTCTTATAAGAGGATTGCCTAAATCTTCAAAATATTATTAGACTTAAAAATCCTGATTCTATAGCGATGAATAAAGTAAATAAAGAGGGAAATTTCGAATATGCGCTAAATATTTATAAACAACCAATAACAACATTTCTTCATTAGAAGTAAATCAGCTGTATTTCTCAGAAACACTGACAACAGTAAAACAAGGCTATGCACTGACCAAGGTTTTTAATTATTTAGACCAGAGCATAACGATCAATTTTAAAGAACCAATAAATGTACAATATTGTCACGCTGTGCGGTCTTAGAACCCTATAGAGTACCAATTCCCCGTCGCCTTCTAAAACCGTACTAGCTTATGTATTACACTCTTGACCACTTTTAACGCCCGGATTGTGCCAACATTGTTGGCACAAGCCGCGACGGTTTCCGGGTCCTTCGGAATTGTTTCCTTAAAGGTGAAAGATCCAGGTACGAGACACACTGTCCAGAGAAAAAGGATACTGGCTTGGGCGAAAACTTATTTTAGATTCTGATTTACACAGGTGGATAATATAGGTATAATTTAGTTACTTTAATCTCTCTACTGCTTTTTTTATAAAAACTACACTTATTTACGCCCTGTTGACTCGGCTATCACCCTTTCGTAGCCTTGATCTAGGACAACTTTTCGAATCTTCACTTTTTTTTAGAATTTTAGAAGTAACTAAAGTTTTTAAAAAATTTACATTATAAAACATGCAAACAAAAATCACATAATATAATAAATACCTGTTAACTATTTGCAGTTGTTTTATATACTGGGACTTTACATCCAATCAGGATCAATCGCCCAGTTTTGCAAAGTTATAGCAAAATTTAAACATTCACAAACATCCAAGTACTTAGCCAGGAATTGAACCAGGACCGCCCGTGTGTGAAGCAAATATTGCTATCATCCTACGCTACGGACGACGATTGTACTTGTAAAGTTAGATATATTAAGTTGGGTTTTCCAAAATTTTGTAAAATATTTGATAAAAAAATATTATAAATTTGTTTAATTTTTTTTTTTAAACAGTAATTTATTTTTTTCAATTTTAAAATTCTTTAAAAAGTTTAAATTTTGGAAAATTGAGAATAGGACTTTTACAGAATTTTAAAATTTTTAAAAAAAGTGTACTCATCTCAATTTGTGGGTAAAGTTGGGGTGAGCAACTAACTTTTCCTAACTAATTATTACACCTCCCTCTTTTTGTAAGCAACGATAAGGTGAACATCAGACCTAACCTAACCTGACCTATTACTTCAATCTCTTCTTTTTATAAACAAAGTTGAGGTGAGTAGCAAACCTAATCTAATCACCGTATTTTTAAAATGCAAAGACTATAAATTTTAAAAAAATCTTAAATAATATTTGAAATGTGTTATGATTGTTTTTAATATTTCCTTGGCAAAACAAAACTATTTGATTGGGTCACAGTAACTCTATAAACAATATTTATTTTTAGCTGTTTTTTAATTTTTGTTTTGTAATTTTATTGGTATAAGCGTTTAATTCACGACAAATACATCATAAACCTTAGATTTTTTTACATATTTTCGACATAATTCAGAAAAAAACACAAAAAATAGCTTAAAATTCGACATCATGAGGCTTCGGGCCCCCCCCTCAAGAGGCCTCGCCCCCCCCAAGACATTTTCCTGGGTGCGCCACTGAATATAGGTAAGTACCCTACCCAACCCGAATTTTAAAACCCGCCTGAATTCTGTCACTATTTAGAAATGTTTTGAATTGTTAAGCTAATTCTACAAAAAATACTATCTGTTCACCTATATATCTGGCAACACTGTGCGTAAAAACTTTAGCTGTATTGGTTAAAAAGAAGCTGCGCGCATTTTATTATAAAGTAAGCCACTTGTACGTACTTAATTAATCTAAGATTTTAGGTACTTTAGTACATTATTACCTAATATATTTTTTACTAAACCAATGTCGGTAGATAAGTTTTTATCCAAAATTTTGTTCTTTTTTTTTTATTATTTTTAATAAAAAGGGGATGGCGGGGTTCGGGTTACAAAAAAGCATTGATCCGGAAATCCGACAGGAGTGGCGGTATTCCCAACAAAAAAATGTCTATTTAAATTAGTTTTTTTCATACCTATCAAAAAGCGAAAAATACATCTAAATCAGAATCACATTTAATCATATTTTTTAAATCCCAAATTCCATCACAGGGTTTTTGAGCTATTTTCCCTAAAAGTTTGTTTTAAATTAAAAGTGTCGGAATTTAGGCTATGGGGCTATGACGGCTTTTCGATTATTTTAGTTTTGTAAAAAATAAGAGCGACGGAGTTCTGGTGGGTAGAAATTTTTTTAAAGTTCAGTTTTTTCCATATCAACAACTATCTAAAGACGAAAAATGTGGTGAATGGGTAAAACCTACTACAAATCAAATTTTTTAAATTTCAAATCCCGTCATATGTTTATTCTGCTCCACTCAGTTAAAATCTGTGATGAATTTCGGTGTCGGAATTTAGGTTACGACAATAACGGCTTTCAGGTTGTGATTTTTCATGTTTGCTGGATTATGAAGGAGGGTATCCCCATTTCATATCTAACGAAAACCACCACCTATTCAGAAATTTTTGCTCCAAATATTCCGTTTAGTGTATGTGACGGAATTCAGGTAAAACCTATGTCGGAGTTCAGGTAAGCACTATGTCGGAATTAGAAATTTCCGATCGCTTACTTATTTTATTTTCTAAAAGAATATAGTTAGATTTAAATTCTCAAAATAGAATACAATGTTTAATCAAATGTCCAAACTTTCAGCACAAGTAAAAATAATTCAATATATCAACCCATATAGAACATTGTATATCATCTCAAAAGTCACTCCATGAATACTAAGGGTGTTAAGGTCACGGAATTCCGGTCAAATACGGTACTACAATTTGAGGTGCAAAGTTTAAACAAAATAGCATGTAGTTCGTAAGTTAAAATAAATCGGGCCTCTATTTTACTATAGAGTTTTAACACCGAATTCGCGGCGCAGTGGTTTTCCCGGCACATTGGCGAACAATGCGGGGATCTCATTGTAATTTGCCTCTAGACTTGTTGTTTAGAATTGCCTACTTGTTTGTCATCTCTTGTATTGTATTAGCCCAGGAAAAACCTTGTACCTCAAAATATATTTTTTATTTTTATAAGGATGGATAAAAGCTATTAAACTAGCAAGAAATATTTTAAAATTAAGTTATTTTGGGTATAATACGGTAATAATATCATTAACAACTGTATCGAGCTAAAATCTCCATCTACTAACAATGGGTATAAAAACTTGACAGCTATCTTTTACAAAGCAATAGGTTGTTTATTTAGGATACTGGACTATTGACTTTGTCAATCAATATTCTAGGACAATTTTTTGTTGATTTAATAGCTTTTTTCCACCTATACAAGACCAACTGTTGCCTCTTTTAAAACCCAAAGAATTGCTTTTTTAATTAACTAAAAAGTCATAAATTATACATCTGTCTCATTGTTAATTAAAAAAAAACTGGCAAAATATAAACTCGTCGTTAGGTAGTGGTTAAGTCGGCAGGGTAGTGCCGTGGTCTGGTCATCGGCTTCACATGCAGAAGGTACCAGGCTCATGTCTCGAACAACGATGTAAAGACAAATAAAAATCCGTCGCCCTGTCGCCCACTTCCTTTTCAGCTTTCAACAGCAGTCATCTCGTCACCGAATAAACATGCTATGCGATGCACGTAAAAATATAAGTTGACCTTGAACATCAGGAATAGATATATGTAGGTATAGTCCAGGAGCCGACACGCAGCCAGCCGAGGAACTAGGGATAGCAACCCAGAAGCCTGCTATAAGTGCTATATAGTCGAAGCCAGGATGGCGTCAGCATAAATCTTCTACTGTCAACTCACGAGGACCACGACTGTTGCGCTGAAAAGGAAAGAAGTCTATCGTCTATAACCAAGTTCTGCTGGGACGATCGGTGTTAGATACATGCCAGTCTAACATGTAGCAGGACCACCTTTCGGAAGGGGTGTAAAAGCGTGGGTCCACTGTGTATACTTCCTACGCAGTATAAAATATTCTGCTTTCTAAGGGGCACGTGGATCAGTTTGATATATGATGTACGGACAAATCGGGGTTTGCGAAAAGGGCGCGCCTTGTTCCTAGTCGCTAGAACAAAAATGGTCTTCCCACCACTACTACTACTAGGTAGTGTAACAAATGATTCTAAAAGTACAAGTTTAGGTGACAAGTATTTAAAACAATATGTGCCTAATTTTTCAGACAACTCTAGGCTTAGATTTTAGTAAACTAGTCAAGACCAGCAATTTTAGTAATCGAATCCAATATAGTTTTGCTATCCGAATTAATACGCTTTAAAAGCGGTTGTTTTTATATCACAACAAAACAAAAACCAAGTACGCGAAAATGATTTTCGTAAAAATTGAGATAAAAGTAAAGCCAGGTTCTCTAACACAAATTTCAAAATGAAAGGTTCTTACTAGTTTGGAAATGGTTTTTTAAACTTTGCTAGCCACTAAAAATACTCTGCCAATATATGGGCCCCTAAGCTCACACTAGGTACTATAGTTATAGTGTACGTGTGAGCTAATATAACTAAAAACTGAAATATATTTTATTCAACTTCAGACTAAATTACCTTTTGTTTGATACCACACAAGCCATGTTTTGACTTAAACTGAAATTTTTGAAATCTACCCCCACCCTTAAAAAAAGCAAAAAACTAAAATGTATTTTGTTAAACTCCGGACTCAATTACCTTTCGTTTGATATCACACACGCCATATTTTCACTTAAACTCTAATTTTTAAAATATACCCCCACCCTTTTTTTTAAATAAATTAAAATGTATTTTGTTTAACTGCAGACTCAATTACCTTTCGTTTGATATCACACACGCCATATTTTCACCTAAACTCTAATTTTTGAAATCTACCCCCACCCTTTTATTTGGTTTCTGTTCGGTGGATTTTGTTCATTTTTAAATGGGACCATCTCGACCCAAGACCCAGCCTAGGTACCAAATTTCATTAAAATCGGCCAAGCGGTTTTTGAGTTATGCGCGTTGGTCGTTACAGACATACAGACAGACAGACAGACAGACAGACAGACATACAGACAGACCGACAGACAGACAGACAGACGGCGCAACAAAAAAGTTTCAAAATCATCTGAAACGCAAAGATATATAAAAATTTTTGAAATCGGAGCAACTTTTTTTTTCTCGAAAAATTTAGGATCACCATAGCTCACACTACTATAGTATAGTATATGTGTGAGCTAAAATGTTAAAATATTTAAAATAATTCTAGATTGTAACCAATCTGTTTTTATTTTTTTCTCTATTTATGGACTTTCCAAGTTAAATAAAAGCAATCGTCATCCACAGTTAAGCTATATATTTGTAACCCTCAAGCGAGCGCATGACTAAGTTTAACCCGTAATGAAGGGTATAACGACTATCTATAAATAACCTTAAGCCTATAAACAATCTCAAGCCTTTAAAGTCTATTAAATGAAAAATGTGGGATATACAGTATATGCAATTTATCGAAATATGTCTAACGCAATCTCTAGAATAAATATATTTTAAATTAATCAAAATATGATGATATAAAAAGTGTTTTGAATTTTATCTAGGGTAGGCAAAGCTTTTTAGCCTACATCGTATGCACACCACTGATAGATAGAGTGGCACATTTAAATAAAATTCTGCCTATGGCGGGTTAATATTTGATTTTCTGGAAAAATACAAAAATACGTTACGAGTATTTGAACGGGCTTCCTTCCTGATTAATAACCCTTGGCACCTTAAAATTTCATAGAGGTTGACCCATTGACTTCTATACCCTACGGGTAGACCCGGCATGGGCCTAAATTGCCATTATATCAAGCTTTTATCGCAATTGACCTAAATAAGAAGTTAATGAGCAAGACAGGGATAAAAATAGAATTTCGGTTTGGTAACTTCGGACTCATGCAAAATCGCAAAAATATTTCTATTGGCTTGTCTTGGATAAATAAGGTCAGTGGTCGCGAAAAATAAAAATTACTAGTGTTACTAGCATTTTTTATCAACGATATTCTATCTTTAATAAATATCTTTAATATAAAAATAAATCTCTAATAATGATCTTTAATAAATAATTCATGAATACTTACTTAACTTTAAATCTATATCTGTCTGTGTGTTTACAAAATTCTCTTCACTAAAAAAAAAAGAGTAAAAAGAATTTGTTAGCATGCTGCAGTGGATGTAATAAAATTATTATTTTCATCTTAGGACGATAAAATGTGCAGATAAAAAACAAAATAAATATGTTTTTTATACAAAAACACCTTTAAAAAATCTTTTTACGCAATTTTTTTTGGAATTTGGTTTTGTTAAGTAGACTTAAATCTATCGAGTGTTGAAATTTAATAGGTGTAGTGTTCTGGTAACCTGGTAATAATACCATTCACGTTTTTTGTTACAAGAATGGCGGATCCAAAATGGGGCATTTTTTTAACCGATTTGTCTCAAACTTGAAAGTTTGCAGTGCTTAAAAGCACTTAATACCGTTTTATGCTGAAACTGAAAAACAATTAAAATGGCGGATCAAAAATGGCGGATTTTCTTATTTATGCATCGATATGTTTCAAATATGAAATTTGGCGGTATTTCAAGTCGCTGATTATGATTACGGACTCAAACTCATAAAAAATTGAAAATGGCGCATCCAAAATGGCGAATTTCTTTATTTTTAAACCGATTTTTCTCAAAATTGAAAGTTTGCAGTGCTTGAGAGCACTTAATACAATTTTATCCTGATACTTAAAAATATTAAAATAGCGGATCAAAAATGGCGGATTTTCTTATTTATGCATCGATATGTATCGAATATGGAACGTAGCGGTGTTTCAAGTCGCTGAATATTATTTTTGACTTAAACTAATAAAAAAATCAAAATGACGGACTTTTTTATTTACTAACCGATTTGTCTCAAGCTTAAAATATTACATTGTTTTTTTAAAGCTTGAGTCAAAAATCACAATCAGCGGCTTTAAACACCGCCAAGTTTTAAATTTGATACATATCGATTTATGAATGGAAAGATCTGCCATTTTTCATCCGATATTTTGATTTATTTAAGTTTAAGTTATAAATTGTATTAAGTGACCTTAAGCAATACAATCTTTTAAGTTTTAGACAGATCGGTTAGTAAATAAGAAAGTCCGTCATTTTGGATTCGCCATTTTGACTTTTTTATGAGTTTAAGTCAAAAATGATAATCAGCGACTTGAAACATCGCCCATTTCTATATTACACATCGGTTCATAAATAGGAAACTCCATATTGGATCCGTCATTTTGAATTATTTATGAGTTTGAGTCAAAAATCATAATCAGCGACTTGTAACACCGCCATGTTTCATATTTAATAAATATCGTTGCATAAATGATAAACTCTACCATTTTGGATCCGCCAGTTGAAATTTTTAATAATAGTTCGGGGCCTAAGAGGGTAATTTTGGGGTATGTCTGCATTTTCGCGTACCGTAATGAAATTTGGCACAAAGGTAATAGACACCTAGAGATGCCATTTTAGAAGTGGTGCTCCGATGGAACCCAGTGCAGGACCCAGATACAGGGGCATTTGAATTTTTAGCACTAAAATAAAAAATTACGAAAAAACTTTATTGTGTAATTACTTTTTAACACTCAAACAACTGTAAATAAATTTCTAAAAAATATTTTTTTTATTTCTTGTAAGAAAATAAATCAATATAGATTTTTTTATTGCTTGAAAAAAAAGTGTATATGTCCTTATAATTGGTGCCAAGTTTCATTGCTCTAGCTTTATATTTGAATTTTATAAAGAATTTTAATGAGATAGATGCAATTAAAAATAAGACACCCTGTATCTTTGCCCTGCACTGGGTTTGGGATGAGCACCAGTTCGTAAAATAATACTAATACTTTGCTAGTGTTGTACTATATTCGTGCCAAGTATCATTGCGGTACGCAAAAATGCAGACAAATGTGGCTTAGGCTCCGGACTATAAGTTTAAGTAAAAAATCCACCATTTTAGCCAAGTTTAGAAAACAAAACTGTACTAAGTGATTTTGTACAGGGAAAACTGGTTTTCTGTGATAGACAATGTTGTCTAAATACGGAAATGATTTTTTTTGAATTTCGTGGTGCAGGAATATTACAAAAAGAAATCTTAAAACGTTTAAAAACAAGTTTAGAAGTAACTATTTCAGTTCAACCATGGGGCAAATTTTTTTTTTTGTGCAAAAGAAGAAAAAAAAATCGATGAGAAAACAACATTTCATGGGTAAGTCGTCTTGACGGATAGTTTTTAGTAAAAAACGAGAAAGTTCAGTAGCGTCACGATAGATAGTTTTTTTCTGAAAAAACATACGTCAATGAAAATGTCAATTTTTTTAAATCAATATTTGACTGTTCTTTTTTGGAAGAAAAAAACAAAAACATGTCAATCATTTTAAAAAAAAATAGGTTGTTTACATTAAGCTGTATAAAGCCAAAGAAATTCAAGGAACCATCGAAGACGCATCCCCATTATTTAATACGCAAATTCATTCATCATGCATGAAATCTCAGAAAATTTCGCCGAACCCTCGCAGGCAACACTGTAAGAGGTATAAAAGAGAAATCGATGAAAAAACCATGGGCGTGCAGATTTTGTTGAAAATAAAATAAATATATTCATTATAGACATTTTCCTATAAAATTTTTGCATCCAAAATTGTAAAATTTAAATAAGTGTAAAATATTACCGGTACAGCTTTGACAGCCATTCTATTTTTACAGAATTAATTTTTTTATCGATTTGTAATATTAGAAATCAATAACTTATTTACAGCTGGTAATATCCGTAGTTTTGATTTTTATTAATTTTCCCTACAGATAAGAAATCTACTTTATATTATTTTTTTCTGGATATAGAAAAGTGTTACTTTAATCCCTAAAATTTAAAACACAGGTAAAAGTGTTTCTTTTTATTTCAAATTGTCAAAGGTGTTTTTTTAGCTTTTTACTCTTTCACCTTGGTAATACATTGCTCTTAGTAAATTTTTTACAGTAAGTAGATTTGTTCTGTTAAAAAAAGTCAAAAACTCCGAATTATATACTCAGACCTTGAGATATTTATCAAAATTTTTGCATCAGGATTTAAAGAGTCTATTTGATTCTCTAGTGTACAGGGTACATTTTCGACACTTTTGGGTGTTTTCGGTTTCTATGTTTATAATATTGATATGCGATGTTTACCATCATTATTCTCTTCAAATTAAAGCACACTAAGGTGTAGTCGTTTTTTCTTCTCTAGAAGTTCCCGAAACCACCTAAATTATAAAAATGGGACAGCCTATACTTATATTATAGATTTTTTGTTATATTTTATCAGCAAAACTCTTGTCTCGAAATAAAAAGCACTCATTGGTTTATTTTACCAAAATCCATTCATTAGTTTATTAAACTCTAGCAATTAGTTTTTTTTAACAAAATACTTTTGATTTCCATAAAAAAATCTATTTATTTAATTTTTATTTACCAAATAAAATAAAAATTAAAAAATATTATTTATAATTAAGTGATTATTATACAGGGTGTCCCATAACTTAGGCGCCATAGTGCAGCAGGTGATAGAGGAGGTTATTTCCAAGAAAAAAGTTTATATAACATGGGGTCAACATTCATCTGTTTTTAAGATATAGGATTTTTAAAGAGGAGTGGGTGAAAACGGGTTATACAAAAAAAAATCTGTCACAGCCAGCTGAATACTCAGCTAATTGTGATTAAAAAATGTGGTACTCCTTTTTTGATAATATTACAAGTGGAGGAGGTACGGGCTGTCAAAATAACCTCGAAAATGTATAAAAAATAATAATTTTTTTAAAATTAATTTTTGCTTTCTCTTTTAAAAAATATCAATAATATTTCATTATTATGTCTCGCTAGAAACTTGTTTTTATGAACAAAAAATATTTAAAAAACATTGCATTTACTATGGCATTCATAAAAGTTCATACCAAAAAAATAGTATTTTCTAAAAAAATTGACTGACTAACTTTTTTCAAATTAATTTTTTTAAATTAATTTCAATTTACTGCTTTTGTTCTAATACAAGACTACCCAATTTCATATTTTTACTGCGTTTTTTTAAAAAGTTATTATCACAAAAGTTAAAAAAATTGCAAACAACAAGTTTTTGATCAGACCCCTAACCCCCTAAGTTATGGGACACCCTATATATACAAACATTATTAAATTTGGCAAATATAAGAATTGAGAACAATATTTTAATCCATTTGACTCAAGGCTCTCTTTTAATTAATCACCAGGGACTATGCAGTAAGTAAGTGAAAGGGAAGTTAAAACTCTTTTTTTTCTGTCTAAAAGTAGGTACTACCCTTTTTCTTCTTATAGTTATATTTGTTAATTCATCAAAAACAACCAGTGATAATATATTATGTATACTTTATAATAAAACGAGATAGTTGAATATTTAACTACTAACCACTAGTAGTAAGTAGTTTTCTTAATTTGAACTAGTCTATAACACCTGACCTTGGGCAAGGCATTTGGTACAAGATAGTGCCTACTAGGTGCTAAACGAACATACTGAGGATCAAAGTGGTCAGAACAAAGACATGCCCATTTTGACAGAATTTTTTCCTTATTAAGGCCAATAATCTCCCTCCAAAGCTCTCTCTTGTTTGGATCAGTGGGGAATCTAGTAAACTCATAAATTTGAATATTTTTAAAATGTTTAATAACTGTACAGTAGCATGACATAACATAACATTACAGAGTGAAAATGGTTGTTTACATAAGAAATATATTTTTTAGAGTTATATATTATTGCCAGAATAAATTAAGAAACTTTTCCAAAAAAACCCAAACACTAGAGGTGGGAAAATAAGGGAATTTGCAACAATAAATAATGTTTCTTAAAACTTCTTTGTAAAATAAATCACTAATATTTTGTAAAAAAGTTATAAACCACACCACTGTCTTACCAAATCGTAAACAATATGACGGTTTGTGGAAGAGATTCAAACTTACCGGTGAAATGATAAATCCAGCCACTTCTCGTCACTTTTGTCACACAGAATGCACTTCTTAGGCATTTTTAAAGTTATTTAATAAAAAAAAATCTTAATTTTGTGATAAATATTGCAAAAAAATAACGAAAACGCACGTTTATTCGGATAACCTCTCAAAGGCAACGATAAATGATGCAAGGGTGACGTTTGGTTTATTTTTTTTTCTGAAAAATAGCGAACAAAAATCAGTTTTTTGCATTTTACGCGAGAACGATAAGTCGTAGGGCAAAATTTAATGTATGAGAAATATTACCCATAGGATTCCCTACAATCGGTCTCCATAGTCTATAGGTGTACAACCACACGTTTAGAAGAAAATTTGAAAAAATTATGTTTTTTGCAATTTATGCAAAAACGGTAAGTCATAAAAAAAACTTTATTGACATAAAATGATCAAGACACAATTCTCTACAATGCGACAATGACAATTTACAGCTCTACAACCACATGTGTTGAAGACAGAGGGTGCCGAAAATGCCCATTATATACGTTTTTGCGTTTTACGCAAAAACCATGTCATAGAGCTGTGACTCACATAGGTGAATTGTAGAGAATGGCGTCCTGGAGATTTCTTGTCTATAATGTGTTTTTCTAGGACCTACCGTTTTTGCATAAAATAAAATAATAATTTTTGCAAATTTGGCGCCCTATATGTTCTACACGTAGTTGTAAACCTGTGGCCCAAAAGGAAAGAATGTAGAAAATTGTGCCTTTAACATTTTATGTTTATAAAGTTTCTTTCTACGACTAAAAAAAACACCATTTTTGACAACTTAGCTGCCATCTACCTTCTAAACATGTCGTTGTAGACCTATAGACTATGGAGATTGATTGTAAAGACTCGTATTGGTAATATTTCTCTTAAATAAAATTCTTCTCTACGACTTACCGTTTTTGCGTAAAATGCAAAAAACTGATTTTTGTCAATTTTGGTGCCCTCTATCTTCTACACATGTAAGTCTAGAGCTATAACCTTTAAGAAAAATTGTAAAGGAATTTTTGAAGTGTAAACTTCTTTAGGCGCGTTTAGTAGTTTTTGTGGGTACTGAATTGAACTGAGCCGTCAGACTCGGCTATGACGCTCATTCGGGTGAAGTCGGCTCGAGTCGACTAACTGTGAGAGGAACATTCAGCGAGCAATATGATGATGCAGATGAAGGCCAGTATTATTAATTTCGCCTTGTTAAAGTTTACACTTCTGTCATGTGGTCTTAAGCACACACAATTTTTTTTGTCAACAAAGGTTTTCTCTGCGACGTTCCATTTTCGCGTAAAATCAAATCAAAAAGCTTTTTGAGTTTTCCAGAGTTGCCCAGGAGAGGGTTGTAGACTAATTTATATATATATATATATATATATATATATATATATATATATATATATATATATATATATTATATAAAGAAAAGGTTTTTTTAACTTTCGTGATCAAAACATTTAACTTAAATTTATTTGGACTAAAAGCAAGAGTTATTTTTATACCGAAAACATTTGTAGTGAGAACAATAATTAATAGTTAAAAGTGCAGTTTAGTCATCTGGTTTTAATAACTTTTTAAATACCACCTAGGAAGACAAAACTAATAAACTATTTATGAACTCTAACCTCACACCAAAGAAATTTAATTAAACTTAACTTTCAGTTGAACGTTTTTCACACTTAAATGGAGTCCCGTTTTTTCAGAAAACCGAAAACCAAATCAATATTTTAAACTGCGCATTCGCTACCGTACTTTTTCTTCTGACATAAAATATCTCCCTCTCAGCTGTGGTCGAGCATGTGTGAAGTTAGTAAGAGGAAGATAATTTTATGTGATCAGAAAGAGAGAGGTGCGCATGTGCAGTTTAAAAAAATGGTTTGCATTACAGGATATCGCCGCTAGTTATTTTGTATTCCTGCAAAAAACAAGCTCAAGTTGGTTGACTGCACAAAAATTGCAATTTTGTGCTAATCGTTGTACGTTCTAAAAAAATCGACAATCAACAATCTTCGAAAAAAACCAACTTTAGCTGATTATTTCTAATTTATTTTAATTCAAAATAGATGAGGATTTAAACCGCCACATAGATCTACAAAAACAGGGACTTAAAAGCAAATGTTTTATGATTTTTCAGTGGCGCACTCAGGAATGTGTCTTGGAGGGGGGCCCGAGACCTCTCCAGCTAAAACGGGCGCCTCGCAAAAATGGTGCAACCAAAAGAAAAAAACAAAGGTAATCGTGTGTTCGAGCGGTCCGACAGCTCAAAAATCAAAAATCTTGCGACCAAAAAAAAAAAAAGGTCTTCTTGTTTGTTTTTCGCAGCCACGCGACGAACTACGCCGCTGCTTGGGGGGGGCGAGTCCTCATTCTGTCAAATGTGAAGCTATTTTTTCTGTTTTATCATGAAATATGTGGAAAATATGTAAAAAATCTAAGGCTTGGGGGGGGCCGCCCCCCCCCTGGGTGCGCCCATGAATTTTTGTTAAGTTTAGGTACCTATTTAAACAAAAATTTACCGATTGATTATTGGATAACATATTCTAACTTAAAAAAAAAAACTGTTTTTCAAACATTTGTATACATGTGCATATAGGCACACAGACAGACATGCATACATACATATCTAGAGGTTATACTTACAACCTAGAATTAAATTGTATAGAAAAACATTATTAATGATAAGATCTAAAAAAAAAATCAATGAAAACAATCCTTTTCTCACATAGGATGGTAAACATATTCTATTACAGATACATGTATAGCAATCCAAAACGTGAGCCGAATTCAAAAACAAAATATTCTTTTGATTTTTATTAGTTACCATTTTACTTATGTACCTACATTAAAATTACAAGTTATAAAAGTACTGGCAACATTGTTGCGAATTTGAAAGAAATCCCCAGTATAATACTTTTTGTGTCTGATGAAGTTTAGGATTTCTATACGGGGTCTACCTTTAGTTGAATGTTCTTGTATAAAGCCCTGAAAGGGCTTTAGAGACGGAAAGACAAGGCATTTTTTATTGACCCTATCCAATTTCGTTTCTAAGGGCGGGTATTTCTTTTACAATAAAAACAGAGATAGACATTATTGAACATGGGAAACGGACAAAGATAGGCTGATTTTGCATGCTAATAATACCCTAGATAATATATGAGTATGTTTATCTCTTTCACACTGACGGCATAAGTGCGACAGAAAAGCAGCTGGCTACCTTTAATCCACCTGCCGTATTTTGAGTGATTCTACCTGCTAGTCGGATTATACAGGGGAAAACTGATAGACAATGTTGTCTTAGTACGGAAATGAATTTTTTTGAATTTTCTGCGGGAATATTACAAAAAGAAATCTTAAAAATGTTTAAAAATAAGTTTAGAAGTAACTATTTGAGTTAAATCATGGTGCAAAATTGTTTTTTGGGCAAAAGAAGAAAAAAAAATCGATGAAAAAACAACATTTTATGGGTAAGTCGTCTTGACGGATAGTTTTTGCTAAAACACGAGAAAGTTCAGTAGCGTCACGATAGATAGTTTTTTCTGCGACCGTGCGATTTTACCCTTACACATTTTGATTCAGAAAGTGTCACTTTCCCGCACTTATTAGATTATTTTTTAATAATAATTTGTCCTGAAATGTGTTGCAGTCTAGGACAACTAGACTTACTTTACTTTAATAAGCATCGCTATTTTAAACTATTTAATTAATAATTATCATGGTAGCAAGCAAGTTATAATTAAATAATTTATAATTAAATAATGTCTGGGCAATTCGAGACGTTCTGACTAGAAAATGAGAATAAACGCGTCACGGGATTTCTAAGTTTTATTTATAATGGTTGGAAATATGTGAGATTTTACTATATCTGTAATTGGCCTTTGGCTGTTGATATTTGAAAAATAAATAAATAAAAATAAAATAAATAAACAACTGGGCGCCGCCAACTCGGCGCCACCAACTGGGCGGCAGGCCAACTGGGCACCGGGCAACCTGGACGCCGGGCCAACTGGGCGCCGGACTAAAATATTTTTTCTTGATAAAATGTGCAGACGAAAAACAAAATAGATAGATTATTATTTATGCAAAAACATCTTTAAAAAATATTTTATGTAATATTCTTCAAATCCATCGAGTGTTGAAATTTTGGCAGGTCTAGAGTTCTGGTAACCTGATAACATAAAATTTACGTTTTTGATTACAAGAATGGCGAATCCAAAATGGCGGATTTCTTTATTTTTAAACCGATTTGTCTCAAACTTGAAAGTTTGCAGTGTTTGTGATCACTTAATACAGTTTTACCCTAAAACTTAAAAAAAATTAAAATGGCGGATTTTCTTATTTATGCACCGATATGTATCAAATATAGAACTTTTGACTCAAACTCAAAAAAAATTCAAAATAGCGGATCCAAATGTCTCAAACTTGAAAGTTTGCAGTGCTTAAGCTCACTTAATACAATTTGTGACTCACACTTGCAAATGGCAGACTTTTATAGCTTAATACAAAATATGACTCAAGTTTAAAGAAAGAAATGTAATATTTTAAGCTTAAGACAAATCGGTTAGTAAATAAAAAAGTCTGTCATGTTGGATTCGCCATTTTGATTTTTTTATGAGTTTAAGTAAAAAATGATAATCAGCAAAGTCCACCATTTGGGATCTACCATTTTAAATTATTTATGAGTTTGATATTTGATTCATACATATCGGTGCATAAATAAAAAAATCCGCCATTTCGCATCCGTCATTTAAAATTAAGTGCTTTCAAGCACTGCAAACTTTCACGTTTAAGACAAATCGGTTTAAAAATAAAGTAATCCGCCATTTTGAGTTTGATTCAAAAATTATATTCAGCGATTTGAAACACTGCCAAGTTCTATATTTGATGAATATTGGTGCATAAATAAGAAAATCTGCCATTTTGGATCCGCATTTTAATTTTCCTTTGTTTGTGTTAAAACGGCATTAAGTGATCTCAAACACTGCAAACTTTCAAGTTTGAGACAAATCGGTTTAAAAATAAAGAAATCCACCATTTTGGATCCGCCATTCTTGAAATAAAAAACGTAAATGGTATTTTTACCAGGTTGCCAGAACACTACACCTACCAAATTTCAACACTCGACTTAATAGATGTTGAAATTTTTGTATAAATAACATATTTATTTTGTTAGTCCCGCGCTGAGTTGGCCCGGCGTGGCGCCCTGTTGGCGGCGCCGAGTTGTCCAGGCGCCCAGTTGTCCCATTCGGAATTGAAATTTTTAGTTCCGAAATTTCATCTGACTCGAGCTTAACTTGCAGTCCACCCAAGAAGAGAAGAGTTGAAGAAGACCCTTGTTCAAAGAAAGAAAATATTTTACCTGGAAGGTACAACATTTTAAAGTTCTAAGATGAAAACAATAATTTTAATACATCCACTGCACTTAGCATGCTTAGAAATTCTTTTTACTCTTTTTTTTACTAAAGAGAAGTTTGTAAACACAGTATACACAAGTAAGTAAGTATTCAAACAGAAAATTGTTGATAAAAAAATTCTAGTAGAATTCAAAAAATTTTTTTGCGCCGCCACTGCCCTTTTTTATCCAAGACAAGCAGATAGAATATTTTTGCGATGTTGCATGTGTCCGGACTCACCAAACCGAAATTCTATTTTCGTCCCTATCTTGCTCATTAAATTCTTACTTGTATTTGGTCAATTGCGATAAAAGCTTGATATAATGGCAATTTAGGCTCATGCCGGGTCTACCCGTAGGGTATAGAAGTCAATGGTTGTTTATTTCTTTTATAAGATTTCAAATGAGGTACTACAAGAAAGAATTTAAACATTGGAAAAGATAATTTTTGAACATTTTAAATGACGTCCCATAAAATCTGGTTGTGAATGAACCTTTTGAACTTTCAGAACGCGTACAAGAAAACCTTTTCATGTTTTAAAAAATGTTTTTTTAACTAGTTGAGGAATTTATGATGTCCTAGTATAACTTTTTTCTGAGAGGTCTAAGTACCTTAAAAAATAAAACCTTTGTGTTCCCATTCACCTGCCATTGTGGTGAATAGGAAGGGCTGTTTTGTACGTTTGTTCACTTTTAATTCGGCTGAAGGTGAAAGAGAAGAAAAATTGAGAAAATATTTAACAAACCAGCAGTAATTTTTGTAAAAAAAATTGGAATGGAACGAAAAAGCTAAATTAAATTACTTTTTATTTCTTAAAAAAACTGATGTGAACAAAAAATACTTAAATTTCTATTTTAATAAAAAAAATTTTAAATTATAATTATTTTAAATTTTGTAAACAAAACCTCAAAGATCTCATTCTAATTTTGTTGTTTGTTATAGCCTTAATTGCATGACCTATGGTCTCGGAATTGAAAGATTTGTGTCTCTTTGTGGCAGCACATATTTTCCGGTCCGCATATTTTCGAGGCATATTCGATGTTGGGCTGTTCCTATTCACCCCGTCAACTGCTCCCATTCATTTGCTGGTAACCTTAAAATTAACACATTAAAAAAAAACATTATATAACTTTTTGGATGTCAACATTTAAGCAAAAAATTAATATTAAAAAAATATATATGAATATTTTTTACTTACAGCTTACCGCCTTTTCAGCTAAAGTTTTCAGAGCTTCAAAACTAGAAATTATTGTAGCACACTACGTTCCGCTATTTATTAGTTGCCGATGCTGCCATCCTAGAGGAACAGTTTTAGCTTTAATTTAGCCAAAAATAAATTTTCTGTTCAATTTTAATAAAGGGATTTTAAGAGGAACAGAAATCTGAAAAGTTTTGTTCCTATTCCTCTGCATATTCCTATTCACCACATTTTACGGTTTGTCGAAAAAAAATATTTCATTGTTTTTCTTGTCTATGTGAGTGGACCCCTTTCCAGGGCAGACCAAAATATTTTTGCAACTGCCAGAAAACCAATGAAAAGGCTCGTTGGCGTGTTTTTTCTTTTTTCCACAAACTAAAAAATATTAACCCGCGCTAGAAAAGCGTTCCATTTAAAGTCGCATCGTAATTGAGGTAAATTTTTAACATAGCGTGAATATTTTTCAATAACTCATTTACATTGTTTTATAGTCGCGATTATGGTAAAATAATCACATTTTAAAAGCATGTACAAGCGTCCTAAGGCTTTTCCTTTTAACCAACAAAAGCTAATAGCAGCAAGCCAATAAGAGAAAGAAAACCTTGTTAAATATTTACGGCAAGCAGCTAAATTTATTTGAATACCACCACAGTTAAAAAAACGAAGTTAGCAACGAAATAAACATGACCTTACTAAAATGCTCCTTAATGAAAGGGTCGAAAGGATTTTTTTTACTTCCTAATAAATAGAGTGCCGAACGCTAAGGGACGGTAAAAAAGGACAAAAGAAAAAATATACTATTACAATTTCGCATGCATTACAATCAAGTTAATGATTGAGTGTTGAACGTAGAAAAGGTAAACAATAATTAAAATAATTTCTGGCTTTTGAAATAAATTTTGACACGATCACAACAGGAGTTTCAGAGGGTAGCGTCCTAGGACCCCTACTGTTTGTTATATACGTAAATGATTTCTTTGATATATTTACAAATCCCAAATTGGCAGTCAATTATGCTGAAGACTGCACGGTAATACCGATTCCAAATAACGGATATATAAATGAAAAATATCAAGAATTATTAAAGTTTACACAAAAATGGCTAAAGGAAAATAAACTGCTATAAAATGTTCATAAAACAATACTTATTCAGTAATAACAAAAATATTAATATTTATTTTGAGAGTGAAGATATTAAAATAGCTTACGGTGTAAAACTTTATGGGGTTACAATAGATTCGCAGCTAAACTATGGCACACTTTCTCAAAAAGTATGTGCTAAACTAAGATCTACGCCATGAGAGTCATTTCGAAATTTGCAAGAAAAAAAACTTCTAAATACTATTTACTACATTGTATGTTATATCTTAACCTTAAGCTGCCACGGTCCCCATATGGGGATTTCGCAAATTTTACAGTCTGGCATTAACGTACTTTTTAATATGTTGTTGTCTTAGGTTAGGTTTTCTTACATAGACACGCACGTGTGTGATTCTGTTGGTCTTCGGGATTTCGATTGATAAAATGTTAAAATATTTAGTTAGTTGTGTAATTCTGTAACTCTTGAGTTGCTCTATTACATTCCTATGACTTGGATGTGGATGGACTGAAGCCTTCAGCATACAAAAGCAAATCCGTCAGGCAAAAAAAAATGTAGTGGTGGAGTGCGGTTTTGTTCCGGTACCCAAGTGGATATCATGCCACATGTCATAATAGGAAATACCTGTAAACGTCGATATAAAAATGAGGTGAATAAAGACGAATCGGGATATTTTGACTACCATTTCGACAAAACTACTAATATATTTGCAATATTGTGGAAAGATAATAGCTGTGTCAAACTACTATCCAATCATGGCGAGGTACTTCCAATAACCAAAGTCATATGATGGTCAAGAACTGAAAAAAGGAAGTTCTTTTGCCGTAGCTGAGTGTGATAGCTAAATACAATAAATATATGGGGAAGTAGACAAAATGAATTGGACAATTTAAAAATATAGAATGTAAATAAGAGCAAAAAGAGTTATTTCCCTATATTTACAAATGTAATTGACATGGCTTTTGTAAACGCCCATACTGTATTGCATATGAAGAGCACAGGGAAAAAACGAGCAAAATCATTTTTTCTAAGAAAATGAGTTATATATGCCAAATAATGTCTTAAGTTGTGTATTATTATCTGAAATATTCAAACTGGGAAAAAATAGGCTGTGTCACAATATTACTAATAATTCATTTGGCCAATAGGGAAAAAACGTGCCAGTTTTAAACTTTCAAAATGTTATATCCCAAAACTAGCTAAGAGTGACTTTGCAGGTTTTTTCCTATATTGGATTTTCGAAGATCCTTCGCTAGAGCCCCTTTGCATGTAAATTCACTTTCTGATCCAAAGAGACTAGAAAGGCCATTTTTGAATATGAAATTTCAAAAACGTGTGCTTGAACCTATAAGAGCAGATCCAGTTGGACATTACTTAGACAGAACAATTGAAGAAAAGCAAAGAAAATGTACCGTTTGTAAATCCAAAGTTCGTAAACAGTTTTCTAAATGTAACTTTGGTTTACATGTTGAATGTTGGCATTCAAACTACGGGAACATTTCTAAATTACGTAGCGCAAAAATGCAGAATTTTTAACAACCCCCCTTGCCCCCTTTTAAAGCATTTAAAAAAAAGACATTAAGAAACATAAACTGTAAACGCAAGGCCAAACCCCTCCTCCCCCCTTGAGCGTTATGTAATTTAAGGACAGTCCCTAGTTCTTTTCGATGTTCTGAATAAAATATAAAACTTAAATTTTCTTTATATATGTGTTATTTTTAAGCATGATATGTGCCACGGTCCCCAAATGGGGATCCACAATAAAAAATGTCAAAAAATGACGGGTGTTGTAAATATATGTTAATTAAGTTCATTTTCTTAATAAGTAATACGTATGTGTTTCAAAAATCGGAACTAGCAAAAAAAACAAATCAGCACATAAACTAATTTAGGTCTATCACAATTTTAAGTCACTGGGTGTTTGCCTCCAATTTGAGTAGGAGGGCCTATACCTTTTAACAAACTTTGGCTATAGCTTTCGCTAAATTAGTTTTACAGAAAAACTATTATTAAGAAATTAGCTTTATACGGTAAAACTAATAAAGATATACTTTTTTTTAAATACTAAAAACGAGTAAAATTTTTTAATAAAAAAAAAATTAAATTCAAATTTGGGTTTTATTATATATTATCACATGTCTTCGGCACTCAAAATTACCAAAAAAATTAAATTCCTTGTTTTAAAAATTGCAAATAAATTACGAAAATCAAAAATAAAAGCACAATCTATCTCGGTTAATAGGATTATAACATTTGTAACCAAATCTTAGTGTTTTTAACCAGAGAACCAAAAGTTTTTAGAGGCTTTACTCGGGTTTTCCTTTTTATTATTAGCTCTGGGCACCCTGTATATGCATTAAGCAATCAGATTCATGTCTCTTCTGTATAATTTGATCCGGAATTGTGATGCATTCCTCATTTCCATATGAACAAGCTTTAACATCGACAATCTCCTTATATGACGAGGGTGGAATTTGACCCATTTGTCGCAAGTCGAGATAAAATTAAAATAGTTTGCTTTTGGCAATTATTTTACACTTTACGGACAACCCGCATAAGAAAGTCATCTTAATTTTAATAAAATAGTAACTAGGTTTTTGAAAATCTTATGCTGCACGAAAAAAACTGAGAAACTAAAAGATTATCCTTATATTGTAAAGGTGGCAGGCCCAGAAGGTTTGGTGTAGGATCAAGTGCCCCCGCCCTCCCATTTTATACTGCATACATCGTGTAAAATATTAATAATATAAAGCTTTCCATCTCGAGGATGAAAAGTAACGGACCATACTTTCGCCCAAAAGTGCCACTAATTTTACTTTAAGGGGTGAAAGGAGAGGTAAAAACATATTCTTATTACATTTTGCATCAAATCTTTTTGCTTTTTAGATACAGGGTTTAAAACTTTTTTTTATTTTTATAATAACTTTTTAAACTTTTTCCTATAGTTTTATCATAGTTCCTATCAGTCTGCCAAAGCTCAGCTCTCTAGCATTTCTTTTACATATCTTTACATGTATAGGGGAGGAGAGTAAATTATAATTTTGGGGTTTTTTGACCTTTTTCAGGGGTTTAGTCATAATTTCTATCAGTCTGCCAAATTTCAGCTTTGTAGCATGTCTGGAAGTACAGTAGAATTTTGATGTTCTATACATGAGTGAGTGAGTGAGTGGCAATTTCGACGTTTTTTGAAATTTCGTAACTACGTTACTGCTTTATGGCATTCCATGAAACTTGGAGGGATTGTTAACTCCATGAAGATCTACGACTGTGCAAAGCTTAAGGGTTGCAGCTCATTCCGAAGTAAAGTTTTAGATAGGTCAAATATCGGCTGAAATGTTTCAAGAAAAGATGGTACGGCGCGCGAACTTGGCAACGCACTGCCGTGCCCTCAGATAATAAAAATGTTATGCAATTTTGCACTAAGATAAAGGTAATAATTGTTAATCATACTTGATTCTTGTTTATTCTTATTTTCCGAGAACGTTATTGTTTGTTTTTTAATTTATAGAAAAACACTACTTCTCTCCTATATAAAGTGATACAAATTAATAAAATCGGTGTCTTGGTTTTCCCAAAATCTAATTTTGTTTTAACTAATGTTTTACAAGAATAAACACGCCATTTTGAAGAATTAAATATGATTCTGTCCGACATCTTAAATTCTAAGATGGCGGCAATTTCGATTATAATCTTTAAAGACCAATCAATTCTCACCATGATTCTTTTTATTTCACTAAAATCGGTTTAATAATAACGAATTTATAAGGAAATTAATGCAGACAGGATTGGCAATTCAATCGTCTAATCTGTAAAACAATGGTTGAAACAAAAACAGATTTTTTTGAGAACCACTACATCGATTTTACTAATTTGTACCCCGTGTAGAGGAAAAGTGCTTTTCGGCGCAGGTCGATTCGCCACGACCAATTTGCGGGGGGCCGATTTGCAGCGGGGATGATTCGCCGCCGCCGATTCGCCGCCTTCCTGCCCTCTTGCTGGAAGAAGGTTAAACGTAACCGTGATCAATTAATCGCAAACATATCCCAGCCGAGAAAAAAAATACTTTAATAATAAGTCGTTTTTAAAAAACTTAATTATAAAAAAAACATTTTTTAACAAAATTCTTTTTCAAAATAATATTGTTTTCAAAAGCAGTTTTCCATAAACA
This sequence comes from Aspidapion aeneum, assembly GCA_963576565.1. Classification (NCBI taxonomy): domain Eukaryota; kingdom Metazoa; phylum Arthropoda; class Insecta; order Coleoptera; family Brentidae; genus Aspidapion; species Aspidapion aeneum. Next base: position 58,546,763 of record OY755038.1, read on the forward strand.
AATTTATTTATAAAAAAAAATTTACAAAAAAATATTCTTTTAAAATATATTATTTTAAAATATGTTTTCTACACGAAATAAATTAAAATGTAGTTTTGAACCTCGTCGGCGGCGAATTGTCGCCGAGAAGAATTGTCTCTGCTGCAAATCGGCCCGTGGCAAATCAACCCGCGGAAAATTGGCCCGCAGCAAATTGGAGCACAGCGAATTGGCCAGCAACGAATCGGCCGCGGCGAATAGTCACAACTAAATTAAAATAACTATAACGACAATTCTAAGCCTAACAATTTAATGTAGTAAAATTAAAAAAAACACGTTACAAATCTAGAATTCTAGAATTTTTTGGAAAAAAGAAACAGAATTTTTTTTTATTACAATATGTTACTATTTTACGTCAAATTGATAATTTATTGTTTTCCCCCACCCCTCTCAAACTTTTGAATTATTTCAATTTGTTGTATACTTTGACCTTCCTTAATTTTTCTTAAGTGGTGGTGGTGGTAGTGGGGGGGTTGACCCGCAGGTCTGATAAGTAGGCCAGAGTAGGCTCTGTTTGCCATGCCCCAAGTCTGTCCCTTAACCCACTCTCTGCACTTCCCTTTGATGGTCGGGTAACTCATTGGGCCTTCCTGTTCTCTTTACAAAGTCCAGTAAGTCTGCCCATTTGAGCATGTGCAGTCGAAAACAATAATTTCTCTTAAAGTTTACTGCATCATTTAAATTACACCCTGTATAAATATTGTAACCGGCAGAAAACCAAATGTTAAAAATTTAATAAATTGTAATAAATTGGATCCTTTGGAAACAAAAAACTGCATTTCAGCATGTTTTTGGCGCCACAACTGTTAGCATGAGCCCTCTCACAAACAAATCAACTCAAGAGCCATCGGTGAGTACTCTTTAAACTTGACAAATGCTATAACCTGAAAACAAAATATTTGAAATTATTGTCTACCTTTGACGTTTCCTGCCCTCTCTGAAATTTTGAGGCATCATTTAAATTACACTCTGAATATCTCTTGGTTCACGGTACCAACCGCAACCGCGTGAACATTGACCGCGGGGTAAATAACCGCGCGGGAAAAACCGATACCCCGCCCATTAAAAAACTGCGTTGGCAATTACCGCGTAGTGCAAAACCGCGCCATACAAACATCGCGAGAAACAACCACAGCGCAAACATTCCGAACCGAACCGCGCGATCTCGCTAGCTAATTACAGCCGTTTTTTTTTAATCGCGTTAAAAAATGTATACATTTGAGATGGAGGATGATCAATCGAAAGGTAATTGAGTCCGGAGTTGAATAACATATATTTTAGTTTTTAGTTATTTTAGTTCACACGTAAACTATAACAGTGGTAACTAGTCTGAGCTTAGATGACCATATATTGGCAGAGTATTTTCCTGGCAACGTATCCTAACCGTGTCAGTGAAACGAAACTCAGCACAACCTATATGGTTCAAGTAAGGCATTTTTTGTCAAAAAAATACTAACCTGACCTATTTCCCAGGGTCCCAGGGAGTGTGAAACCTAACCGTTGGCAATGGATCGGCAACGTAGAATAACCGTGTCAGTAAAGACCACTATTCAACTAAACTCAAGATAACCGATATTGTTCGACTAAGGGGTCTCATCCAAGAATTACATTTGCACGGTTAGAAATTAAGGTTAACGGTTAATGCGGTAATGGTTTAGCGTTGTGATAGATCGCGCGGTCTTTAACCACCTGATACATGGTATGCGCGATTATGTCAAACACTGTCATTTATCGCGCGGTATATAGATCATACGCGATTTTGGTAGGCGCGGTAAAAGCCGTGAACGGTGTTTGCATCCGCGGTATAATACCACCCGATTTATAGTAACGCGGTTCTGATGGCGCGGTTGAATCATATCCCTTATTTTCCGATTAATTTGATCTGAAAATGTAAGGCATTGCTTATTTCCATATGAACCAGTAGTCGCGTAGTATCGCGAATCTCCTTATATTGCTGTTCGCCAAAATAGAGCAAAAACAATAGGGTGGAAATTACATTCCAATGGAGTTGCGGGACGGAATTTTACCTATGGTAAATTGGATAAAAGAAAATGGAAACTAGAAAAAGATTGTTGCAGAGACGCGTGGTTTCAACAGAAAAATGTAAACGTCATTTCCCAAATTTTACAGGAGAAGCTAAAAACATTATATGCCTTTATTAAACTGAAGATTGCACATAGGAATATTTGAGTAATAAAACGGGATAAAGTTGTGTTCTGTGTTTTTTGCAATTTCTATGAATTAAATGTAAAGTTTAATGATATAAGGCTATTGATTTAACAAAATATATATCTATAAGGTGTTGATGATGATGATATTCATATGAGAGTGGGCCTTTCAGCCTTTCCACTGCTACCAATAGGGGGTATATTGTGACTCACTTTTGAGTTGGTTCTCACCACTGTATGCCTAATCTTCCAAAAATGTTGGCCATCAGTTTGGGTGAGACATTGTCCAGATCTTCTCAATCAATCTGAGGTTTACCGAAAGTGTTCTGACGTAAACGTGCAATAGCCGGACATAGTACATCGTCATCCTAAATACAAAGTCCGCATTCGGTCTTTTCTGTTAGTCCCATTCTGTGCATGGGTACTATTAGTCGACAGTGACCCGTGAAAAGACCAGTCACTATACATATCTCCTGTCTCTCTCTTTTGCTACAAATTCCTTTACTGAACTCTTTAGAGTAAGCCAGTTCTGGTAGATTTATCCAGTATTGTTGGAAGTATTCACCATTCATCTTAATTTGGTTGATTAAGCAACATTGTATTATATCTCCAGGGCTGGTTCGTGGTCAAAGAATTAGGCGAATGCCGCTTCCCTTGCTGCTTACTCTGCGGTCTCATTTCCCTTGGGCCATTAATTCCCTGGTATTCATACTAATGACACTTTGCTGGTGTTACCAAACGCATTCAGCAAATGCTTGCAGTTCCTAATGGTTCTGGATTAGGAATAAGGCGCTTAAGTCTGCTTGACTGTCGGAGAAGATTTTTATTGTCATGTTGGTCTATGCGTGGCCAGTAATCCACTTAACAATTTTGTAATATTAAACATTTTTAAATACGCCTTTTCTTTCTGATTGTAAAAATGTATAATGTGCTTATATTGCGATAAATATTTTTTAAGATATGGGGCATTTAAATTAGTAATATTCCTATGGTAAAAAGAAAATAAGTTGATGGGTAAAACCAAATATGTTTATCTTAGTATGGGCATATTATACATTTTTAAAATCAGAAAGAAAAGGCGGTTTTGCAAATAAAATAATATTACAGGGTATTCCAGTTAATATAACTAAGTTGATGTCAAATTGTGACGTGTAGAATGGCATTTTACATCTGGCATATAAGTTTAAAGGCTTTTAAGAATCTCTAAAACTTTCATATTTAAACTTTTTTCTATCATTGATATTAAAGGCGCTGACCGGCGCGCGGCGGTTCAACATATAGTAAATTACTCTGTACATACCTAAACCTACCTAATACCAAGATGCACGATAATTTTGTCGAAAGAATTGTGAAAGGAGATTTCAAAATAAATAAATATTTTAGTGATTTGTAACGTTTTTTTATTTATTTTATCTTATGTCGTTCGATTATCATTTTCTACGGTATTCAGCTTATTAAAATAATTTATCTTTTTAAAGCACTAGTTGCTCAGTAGGTCGCTAATAGATTTATTATTTTTATTAAACCCCTCTAATAAGCTACACCTTCTTATCAAGGCTTAAAAATATAGCCATAACCGCGACACTCTACGAGGTTCAAAATAATAAATGTGCTTCGCTTCGTTTAAGGGTTAATCGTTGCTTCCGTGTAAGAAAGGTCTACACTTTTGGCGTCAATTACTTTGTTTTGCACGTGCGACAACTAAATTAATTCTTAAGAAACATTAGAGAGTGATTTAATAGGTTTAAGTTGGCAACTAAATAGACAACTAAAATTCTTACAAGCCCGGTGATAAATTGAAAGGAATATTATGAAGATATACTTAATGAAAAATTAATCACAATAAAAACATTTCATGTAAAAAAAAGCCAAGTACGCGAAAATGGCATACCGTAAAAAAATGAGATAAAAGTAAAGCCAACTTGAAAATGAAAGGTTCTTACAGGTTGGACTTTTTTAATGTACCTACTGTGTTTAACAGTTAAATAATTGGGAATTTTTTTTCTTAGTTTTAGCTCACACGTATACTATACTATAGTAGTGTGAGCTATGGTGATCCTAATTTTTTCGAGAAAAAAAAAGTTGCTCCGATTTCAAATTTTTTTATAGATCTTTGCGTTTGAGATGATTTTGAAACTTTTTTGTCGCGCCGTCTGTCTGTCTGTCTGTCTGTCTGTCTGTCTGTCTGTGTTCGCGCCAAGAAGTTTAAATTATTTTACCTGGACAATTGGCTAGCCTGAAGCGGTGACAGTGTGTAAAAATTGTCAACCCGGTTTTGCAAACAAAAATTTTTTCAATCAGTGTTTTTTATAATTAGTATTCAAAGTTTTCATCCTGTAAAGTTGTTTTTAGTTTTACTGTTTTGAGAGTGTATCAAAGAAGTTAATACAAACATTCATTACAGTCCGTTAACTCAATTTATTTCAAAAAACAATAAAAAATCAAAACCAAAATTAACATTTTAAATATAAACAAAACCCTGGTTAGAATACATCTAATCATATACATATTGGTCCTTAAAGCCGTATACTACCAGTGCTCATAACTTTTAAAAAACGGTAAAGCGCATTAGGAACAGTCAAGATGAACATTAATAAATAAAAATTAGACAACAGCAATACATTTAAAAGTGAAATATCGTCAAAAAATTACATAACATCATCAAAAACTTTGAATTTAGTGAGAGTTCACAGTATAGAAATCAGTACAAAAAGTGCAGTATATGACTAAGCTGATTTGAAAAGGCGAATACATCGTTTACACATCTAAGTCAAATCGAATAAACTAAAGTGAGTTTTTTAACTTTGTAATAATCTTTTTTAATTTTTTGCCTGCTTTGGAGATTTAATACTACAAAAATAAAAATGACTACACAACAAAGAGCTACTTTAAAAGGAAAATTGACCAGATTTGCTAATTTTTTGACTGCGGAATCAATTAAACAACAACCAAATTACCTAGAAATCAGGTTGAGACTCAAAAAATATGAAAATTTAGACACAGAATTTGACAGAATTCAAGAGCAAATTGAAAGTGAACTTGATCAAAATGATGATCAATATGATACAAACATTGCAGCAGAGACAGAAGTACGCAACAGGTTCGAAGCAGATTTTTTCAGAATAATTTCAACGGCTGAATCAATTTTAAAGAAAGATATTTTATTTCCACAACAGCAAGTACCACAACAACCACAGCAAACCGGGTTGGGTTTGTTACAAAACCACACATTATTTTTACCACCAGCATTGCCAAGTCTAAAGATGAAAACATATGATGGCACATACGACAAGTGGAGTGATTTTCGAGATTACTTCATTGCAAACATTCACAACCATCCAACATTGCCAGATGTAACAAAGCTTGAAATTTTGAAGACTTCATTAGTCGGTGATGCAGAAAATGTTTTGGCCAATCTTGAAACTACACAAAACAATTATCAGTCAGCTTGGCAATTGGTGCAAGACAGATTCGAAAACAAGAGACTAATGATTAGAACACACATAAAAGGTATTGTTGATCAACCAGTTATCCAGAGAGAAAACTTTGAGCAGTTGAGATCATTTTTAGACAACACACAGAAACACATAAGAGCACTCAATACCTTGGGAGAACCCACAGCACAGTGGGACACACTTCTCATTTACATATTGTCAGGCAAACTTGACACACAGTCACACAAAGAATGGGAGTCAAGAGCAGCAGTATCTCTAATACCACTATCATTCAAGGATTTTTGTGATTTTGTACAACAAAAATGTTTTGTATTGGAATCATTGCACAGAATTGCTGTGCAAAACAAAACACAAATTGGAAATCATTCAAAACAAAGCAACTCAAGTGTAAGCAAGTCATCACACAGAGCATATGCAGCAATAAGTACGCAAGAGAGAGTGCAAACCAATCACACATGCAAATTTTGTAACAAAAAAACCATACATCAATTTTTTCAATGTGAATATTTTTTAAATCTCAGCACACATGATAGAATTGAAGAAGTAAAGAAACACAAACTATGTTTTAACTGCCTGGCCACAACAGACCATGGTAGTTTTGACTGTCCAAAAGGAGGCTGCAAGCGATGCCATAGAAAACACAACACATTGATCCATATAGAGTCATACAACAATAAAGCACAAACTCAGTCATCACAGACTACATCAGCAACTCAAAAACCTCTCATAGGCCAGCAGGCACAGCAAGTTCAGCAAAAGTCAGACCACACAGAAAAATTAGAAACCCACACAGCACATCCAGTACGAGTAGAAAATACAAACGAGTCAACCACAGACTCAAAAGTTAGCACACAGCTAAATCAAGTCAAGTTCAGTGGCACAACAAGCACACAGCAACAAGTGTCACAAGTACTTCTCGCTACAGCAGTAGTAAATGTTTACAATCAGCAAGGAAACAAGGCAACATGTCGTGTATTATTAGACTCAGCATCAGAACTAAATTTCATCACAAAAGAAGCACTAAATTTTCTTGGCATACAGTCAAGATCAGTGTCGTTACAAGTCAAAGGCATAGGAGGTATAGACACAAAAGTAACTGAGTCAGCAGACATCACACTTTACTCTCGAGTAAACAGATACAAAGTAAATTTAAAATTCATGGTTTTGCCAAAAATCACAGAAAATATGCCAGTGGTCGATGTAAATTTAGATCATTTTGTCATACCAGACAATATCACACTTTCAGATCCAGATTTTGACAAGTCGAACAAGATTGACATGCTTATCGGAGCAGAAATTTACATGGATTTATTGTGCATTGGTCAGATAAAATCAAAAAATTGTCCAACACTTCAAAACACATTGCTAGGGTGGATAGTGTCTGGAAAAACACACACACATACAAGCAAGCATTCACAGCAGTCATATCGAGTACATCTTACAACAACAGGAGACAATAGTCACACACAGCTACAAAATCAACTTAAGTCATTTTGGGAGTTAGAAGAAATCACATCAAAACCAGTTTGGACACAAGAGGAGAAAAAATGTGAAGAACACTTTGTAAAAACACACACAAGAAATCAAGATGGAAGATTTATAGTGAAATTACCATTCAATGAACAAAAAGACCAACTTGGTGAGTCAAAAAAGGCAGCATTAAGAAGATTTGAATTGTTAGAAAAAAGATTCCTAAAACATCCTGATTTGTATAAGCAATATTTAGACTTTATGTCAGAATACGAAGAGTTACAACACATGAAACCTTCAGATCCAAACGATGAAACAGGATACTTTTTGCCTCATCATGCCGTACTAAAAAGTGACAGTTTAACAACGAAATGTAGAGTCGTATTTGATGGATCATGTTTCACATCTCCAAGTGGCCTCTCGTTGAATAATGTTCTCATGAAAGGACCTATCATCCAAGATAATTTGTTTACAATATTAACAAGATTTAGATTCCACAAATATGCACTAACAAGTGACATTGTTAAAATGTACAGGCAAATTGCAGTTTGTCAAGAAGATTGTAAGTATCAAAAGATCTTGTGGAGAAACACTCCAGAAAAAGAGATAAAAACCTATGAGCTAACAAGAGTTACATATGGTACAACACCAGCCTCATTTTTGTCAATCAGAAGTTTAGTTCAGTTAGCCATAGAAAATGAGAAAAATTACCCATTAGCATCAGAAGTTGTAAAAAGAGACTTTTACTGTGATGATCTGTTAACTGGAACATCAACAATTGATGAAGCAAAAGCCTTACACTCACAAATTACCGAATTATTAAAAAAGGGCTGCTTTGAATTAAGAAAATGGCGATCCAATGACTCTTCAATTTTCGACACAGAAGAAAATAACATTGACAATTACATGATTCCACATGACAAATTAGAAAGCACAAAAACATTGGGACTAATTTGGAACTCAAACAAAGATGTTTTCAAATTTTCAATAAATTCCACACAATCAGATAAAAAGTACACCAAACGAAGCATTCTTGGAGCAATATCATCCATATTTGATCCACTTGGACAGATTGGACCAGTACTCACGATTGCAAAACTAGTATTATAAGAACTTTGGAGATTATCTCTTGACTGGGATGACCCACTTCCAGTCTCTGAGCACACAAGATGGTCAAACTTACAGTCACAACTCTCAGTGCTAAATCTTTTAGAAATACCAAGAAAAGTGACACATAACACCTCAGAAAACATCAAAGAAATTCAATTACATGGATTTTCAGACAGTTCTCAATATGCATATGGCGCATGTGTATATGTTCGAACTACACTCAAAGATGGAACACATTACTCACAACTGTTAGCCTCAAAATCTCGAGTAGCACCGATAAAAGTACAATCACTACCTCGACTTGAATTGTGTGGTGCACTACTACTTTCTGAACTCATCATTAAGTTAAAACAAGCCATGACAGTTCAAATCACAGAATGCCACTTATGGACTGATTCAACCATCGTGTTATGGTGGATTTCAAAACCAAGCGTATCATCAAAAGTTTTTGTGGCCAACAGAGTATCACAAATACAAGAAAACACTCAAAATGACACATGGCATCATGTACCCACAGATCAAAATCCAGCAGATCATATTTCTAGAGGTTTATTGCCAGAACAAATCTTAGAAAATAAACTATGGTGGAATGGCCCCTCCTTCTTACAAGAAAACAGTGAGAGATGGCCTTTATTTCCTTCCCAACTAGAAACTTTAATAGATCAGAACACTGACTTGGAAGAAAAACCTCAAACATGTAATATTGCCACACAAAATCCAGAAAGGTTCAATCTTTTTAAAAAATATTCAAGTCTTACCAAACTCAAGCGAGTCACAGCTTGGTGTTTGAGATTTATACACAATAGTAGAACAAAATTTCACAAACAAGACAAATACAGCAAAAATTTGAAGGCAATTGAAATTAAAAATGCTCAAGACTGTTTAGTCAGAATGGCACAGTTAGAAGATTTTAAGTCTGAAATAAAAAACTTGCAAAATAACAAGATGGTCGATTGTCACAGCAAATTAAAAAGTCTAAATCCATTCTTAGACGAAAAATTGTTGATAAGAGTTGGTGGCAGAATAAGAAAATCAAAGTTTATTCCATATAGTCAGATGCACCCTCTTGTCCTATCGTCAAATCACAAACTTACAGAACTTATAATTAGATATGAACATCTTTCGTTACTTCATGCAGGCCCACAAGCAGTTTTAGCTTCAATACGAACAAAATTTTGGCCAATTTCTGGAAAACAAGCAGTACGAAGAATCACAAAAAGCTGTATCACATGCTTTCAAAATAAACCTTCCATTATAAATCAGTTTATGGGTGATTTACCTGAACAAAGAGTTACTCCATCAAGACCATTCCAGAATATTGGGATAGATTATGCCGGCCCAGTATCAATCAAAGAAAGCCATCGTAGAGGCAGAGTTCACATAACTCCCAGCTACATCGCAGTATTTGTTTGTCTGTCGACAAAATGTATCCATTTAGAATTAGTTACTGGATTAACCACTGAAGCTTTTATATCTGCACTCAAAAGATTCATGGCCAGAAGAGGAAAACCAAATCATATTCATTCAGATAATGCTACAACATTTGTAAAAGCTAACAAAGATCTAATAGCAGCATTCGATTTTTTAAAATCAGAAGATCACTGGTCCAGAGTTGAAGATTTTGCAGCAAATCAATTAATAACATGGCATTTCATACCAGCACGATCCCCAACATTTGGAGGCCTATGGGAATCATCCGTAAAATCTTTGAAACATCATATCAAAAGAATTACTGGCAATGCTTTATTCACCTACGAAGAATACTATACATTCCTAGTGCAAGCAGAAGCAGTATTAAATTCAAGGCCTTTGGTTCCGTCCTCAAATGATCCGAATGATTTCACGGTCCTCACACCTTCCCATTTTATCTTGGGGGAATCTTTGATAAGCACACCAGACCCAAATTACAATGAGACACCCAGACACCACCTCACTAGATGGCAACACATTCAGCAATGTTCCCAACATTTTTGGAAAAGGTGGTCCACAGACTATTTAACCAGTTTACAAAATCGAAGTAAATGGACCCAAAAAGCCAATATTGATATCAAAGTTGGAGATTTGGTTCTACTTCGAGATGAAAATTTGCCACCCCTCGAATGGAAAAGAGCACGCATTACCAATGTCTTTCCAGGCAATGATGGTCTTGTCAGAGTGGTAGAGGTAAAAACAAGCAATGGCACCTATAAAAGAGCAGTTAACAAAGTAAGTTTTCTACCAACAACTTGTTGAAAGGAACCTTTCAACGGGGCCAGTATGTTCGCGCCAAGAAGTTTAAATTATTTTACCTGGACAATTGGCTAGCCTGAAGCGGTGACAGTGTGTAAAAATTGTCAACCCGGTTTTGCAAACAAAAATTTTTTCAATCAGTGTTTTTTATAATTAGTATTCAAAGTTTTCATCCTGTAAAGTTGTTTTTAGTTTTACTGTTTTGAGAGTGTATCAAAGAAGTTAATACAAACATTCATTACAGTCCGTTAACTCAATTTATTTCAAAAAACAATAAAAAATCAAAACCAAAATTAACATTTTAAATATAAACAAAACCCTGGTTAGAATACATCTAATCATATACAGTCTGTCTGTCTGTCTGTCTGTCTGTCTGTCTGTCTGTCTGTCTGTCTGTCTGTCTGTCTGTCTGTCTGTCTGTCTGTCTGTCTGTCTGTCTGTCTGTCTGTCTGTCTGTCTGTCTGTCTGTCTGTCTGTCTGTCTGTCTGTCTGTCTGTCTGTCTGTCTGTCTGTCTGTCTGTCTGTCTGTCTGTCTGTCTGTCTGTCTGTCTGTCTGTCTGTCTGTCTGTCTGTCTGTCTGTCTGTCTGTCTGTCTGTCTGTCTGTCTGTCTGTCTGTCTGTCTGTCTGTCTGTCTGTCTGTCTGTCTGTCTGTCTGTCTGTCTGTCTGTCTGTCTGTCTGTCTGTCTGTCTGTCTGTCTGTCTGTCTGTCTGCTGTAAGCGGGCGTGCGCGGCATGCAGGCGCCCTCCACAAGGTGCGAAAAATCCTACTAATTACATAATATTTAGGTATGGATGTAGTAATGTATTTCGTGACTTTTAATATACATACATATTAATTACTATGCAGGGGCGTTCCAAAGGGTAAGGCAACGAGGCAATTAATATTTTTAATTTTTTGCAGCTCTAAAAAATTAAATAATCTGCAATTGAAAAGTTAAAGTAAATTACAAGACAAGGTGGAGGGTCTCAAAATTTCTGAGCAAGTAACTGCATATGTTCAGGTATTTAGGTAAGTTAATTGCATTTAAGTTTTTGAAAAAAGAAATTGAGTTCCTTTGTTATATAATCGGCATACCTAGGTATTCCGAATCCGCGCTTTTAAATCTTTGGACAACTTTTTCATTTGATACCATTTTTTCCGAAATATTTAGCTTTTTTTTTTGCTACAAAAAAATTTCTACTGTGGCGCCAATTTCATTAAAAATTAATTAATTTTTCCCTGCGGTTCCATTATTTTCGTCATATCTGAAAGATGTTTACCACAACGCGATTTTTTTTTGCCACGCAAATGTTTTTAACTTTACAATAGTTCTTTTATATTGCAAAACATTTTCTTCTGTGTCGCCACTTTAGTTTTAAAAAAACATTTGTCGTTATATCTATCAAAAATTTTCCTTTATACCATTTCTTTAAAAAAATATCATTTTTCCAAAATTTTCGGCTGCGGCTCCATTTTTATTAGTTTTTCTTGTAGTTTCTTTTTAATGCGATTATTTTATTTATCTTAGAGTGATTTAACACCTCTCATAGCCATATTTTAGTATTTTTGGCATTATCTAGGTATTAAGTCTGTGGCTCAAGCTCCCCCAAACGGCCTGGCTAGTTTTGCCCCTGATTTGATGGGTATGGGTAAGTGGGAAAATAGTATAAATATTTAAAACAATTTAAATCATTATATGATATCGTGCAAGAATAGTTCATTGAAAATCTTAAGACTGGGCACATTTAAACCCATTGCGAAAATGTTTTAGCCCGAGTTCAGGTCTACTCAAATTTTCGTGTGTATACTTACTTATGTACTGGATTTTAGCTGCTGCTTTTAATCTCCAAGGGATGAAAAATTGTCATTTTAGTACCTAAAAAGGAGAGATTAAAAGGATAATTTTGATTTCTAAAGTGCATAAAATAAATTTAGTTCCTAAAGTTCGGAAAAAAAATTGCGCGAGGTGTTCAAATGAGGGGCACCAATTTTTCCCTTTGCCTCAGGCAATTAGAAGTTAGGCACGCCCCTAGTTTATGTTACCTATAGTATCTATATGCACAAACGTATGCATGTGAAAAAGGATTTTTAACTTAAATCGCACGCAGGGGCTCAATTGGGGGGGTTTAGCCACTTCAACCTGAAAATTAGCCACTCACCCAAACGAAATAAGCATAATTATGTCAGCAATTTAAATTACCCTTAACTGTGCCAGCTTGGAAAACGAAAAGCGCAAAACATGGTTTTGCAGAGATAAGAAAGTGGTTCCGTCTCCCTCCAAAATGGTAAACATTTGATTGCCGCATACCACAGAGCAGATGGTTGATGCGTGAAAAACTACTGAAAAGTGAAGAGTGGGAGTTGTAATGGTTAAGCAATACTGATGGTAGAGATAAGGTTTTACCTTGAAAGTGATTGGATATGGAAAAACTGTGAGACAAAAAAAGTTGTCTATAAAATGTATTTTATCTCTGTTTTTGTTTAGGTTTTCTTATTTAGCTCATTAGCTAGAATTTAAAGTACATTTTAGGATTATCACCTACGCCACTGGCTTGTTTCCTTCAAGCTCCAAGAGGGAATAATGGATTACTTAGGTCCAACCTACCGTTAATAAAAACCCAAACTTTAAGGAAAAAAGTGGGTAGTCACATTCTCAAGTTTTGTTGAATTTAAACTAAAACCTCTAAACTAATTATCAGTAAAGAAACATAAGATTTTTCTATTTGAAGAATATTTTGCAATTTATTGTTTTGGTAAGTTAAAGTATTTATTTTAATATTTTGGGTCTTGTTTGTTTTATAGGTTATAAGAAAAGTCTTATAACAATTTGTAAATTGCAACGGAGTTTTATTTTGTATTTATTAAAGTTTGTAACGTTTTTAAAACTGTTTTATATTTATTTTATACACACAAGAGATCTACTACGGTACCCTCGTTTAAGGGTTTGATTTAAAAGAAAATCGTACCCGACAAGATATCAGAACTGACCGACAATGGGGCGCTTATACTTTTGAAACTCACCAAAACGGCAAGATACGTCCCGTGGCTATTAGTCCCTTATTATTTGTTGTTAGACTTTTTCTCGTCTCGTCTCGTTCTGCGAGATAAAATGGGTCTCTCGTCTCCACGATAGGTTTTTTCTGTCGCTCGAGAGAGCCTTTTTCTCTCTCGTCTCGTCTCGTCTCTCGTGTCTCGTGATTTATATTAGCTATAAAATGATTTTAAGACACCCTGACTTAAAGTGATTTTTTAAGGTGAATCTTATTATTTATGGTATTTACTTCTTTCTAAAATAAAGTGTTAATTCCAGTCTCCATACATATGTACCATAAATAAAGAAGTAAATACAATATATGTACTAAAATAACTCGTTAATGCCGATCAAATAAAAGCTGTGGAAAAGTTTTGCATTGCTTTAATTGTTTAAAACTGTACCTAAAATCCCAAGTATTCGTTGAAAAAAGATTATTAAAATAAAGCAATAATTCATTGTATTTAAGTTTTTCATGCATGCCGACGGTGCGGTGCACGGAGGTCATCTTGTCTAATTTAGACGATCGAAACCTCAATATCGAACTATTTTCTATCATAACCACTAAGTCTTAAAAATGTGCCCAATTACCTTATCAGTAGACCCCAATGCAGAAAATCGATCAACTAACTCGTTGTCACTTGTAAGGAAGACAAGTCATAGGCCGTTTGATAGCCTGCATAATGATCCGCACTTATTCCGCGCGGAAAGGCGATTTTCAAAAGTGCTCCAAGTTGGTAAACCAGAAATTATATGGTGATTTCTTCACGTTTATTTAAAATATGGGTTAGTATCTTTAATTTTTACTATTAAACCATTTGCAAAGTTTCAATTTGCTTATTAAAAAAATTAGATAAATGTTGTGTATTGATTTATTATAATTTTTCAAATATGTGTTACATATATTGGACTGAAAAAGTCTGGATCGTTACGGATCAATTGCGTTTGTCACTTTATTATTTCAATTATGTATCAAGGGTTGTATAGGTGCTACATTCAGCTGCCGCTTCTTGCCGCGATATTAGCTATGATTTATTGTTTCAGCGTTGGCGCATGGGATTGGCCGACGTAATTTATTTATAATGTGGCACAAAACACCGGTTTCACAGAATAAAAATCAATCCGTTTTGAACTATATATGTGAAAATAGTGAATATAAAGACTACGATAAAAATATTAGTGCATGGTAAAAAATTGATATATATTATAGCAAGATTAAGAAATTTAGTTACATTTTTATAAAAAAGCTAAGTTAAATAAAAAAGCTACAAGCTAGTTATGAACAAACTCCCTAAGTATCAATTTTTCAAGTTTTTTGCTTAAGAGGAAAAAACGATATGCAACATTATTTTTGGAGGCGACTGTACCATCTCCAGAATGCACAGTATATTAAAATCACATTTTTTAAACGCTAGTTGACATTTCCTATCTTTCAGCATCAATTTGTCAAAATTAAAACAATAAAATAATTTCGATCGTTCAGAACCGACAAGCTGACCACCGTGCGGCGCCGGCGGGGCGCGGCGACGACAAGGTAGCAAAGCAATTGAGATATTAAATTGTAGATAAAAATTTGGGGATATTTTTACCTCAGGTTATGGGTGATCCTTGCCATGACTTTTATAACCAAGGATTTGGGTTTTCTTTGGAAAATTTTGGAAACTATAGACAACAAATCTATTATTTCAAATACTTGGGTCTTGAAAATTTCTATGGAATTTTCAAATTCTGGAAACTAAAAATTTGTCTTGCCGAAATGTGTTTTTCTTAAAACTAATCAAAACCTTAGAGTAATAAAAATATATTATTACTCTGAGATCAAAACGTTTTTTAAAAATACCTTTTTTTTAATCTAATTAAAAATTCCGTAATTTTTCAGGAAAAAACATGGGAAATTTCTATGTTTTTTTGAAATTTAACGCACAATACAGAGACTTTTAAACTTGTTTTTACTAGCAGATTTTTCATCTGAATTTTTCATATTTTTCAAAATAAACACAAACTAATTTTCGCAAAAAATTAATTAATTTTGACAATTTTAGCTCTCTAAAGAATCCTCCAAAAAATTTTTTTTAAAATCAAGAGATTTCTAAATAACAAAAATTTACGCCAAAAGCAACACAAGAAAATTACGATTTACCGCTTATGAATAATTTCCAAAAAAAAAAAAATGTTTATTACGTTAATAAACATCAACAGTAACAGTACAATTTAATTACACTTTTGGATTTTTCCCATCTGATTTCAAGTAAACGAAAGGTAAGCCAGAGTAAATGTTGTCAAGGAAGAAATATATGAAAATTTTGCATACCTTTTATTTAAAAAAAAACAGTACATAAATATCAGCTTAACTCTATAATAGGTCAATAGGAACAGATGGTTAATCATAAAAATTTACAAAACCAACTTTTTTTTGTTCGAGAGAACGAGAGAAACGAGAATCTCTCGACGAGAGAGGGTCTTCCTCTCGTATCGTCTCGAGCTTTCATTCAAAAGAAAATATCTCTCTCGTCGAGAGAGGGCGAGTCGAGACGAGAGGCGAGAATATCTCGTCTCGGCGGCAACACTATGTATTATAAAATTACTAAGATTCACTTCCGGATGTAGTGTCTTTGCCAGGCGATGCTCAACTTTACCTCATCTATGCTACTTGTTCCAATAAAATGTATATTTAGAAAGAGGCATGACAGGTATATAAATGAAATACTTGAGCACGCGCACATCCGTTTTGTTTTTTTTTTTAATTCTGTATTAACTTTTTGCTTAAATTTAAATTTTATTATTATTGTTTTATCCTGTATAAACTAAACATAAAATTTCGTAACAATTATTTTAAAATTGCCCATCCCCTCGATATTGAGACACACACACAGGCCTCTTTTTTCTTAAAGGCCACTAATTAAATCTGGCACGGCGCGAGTGTTTTACCACCTACTAAGGTACGGGCATTAATTTGCTAACTTTGTTCATTTCAGTCTGTAAATCAGAGCCTTAACGCCTACTTTCTACCTTAACACAACCCCACACTTTTTATGCCATATGCAGCATTGCCATTTTTTAGATTGTTTTTAAAATTTTAATTAAATGATTTTCCGTACCGGATTACATACAGTTCTGTGCAAAAACTAGGACATCTATCTGAGGGCACGACAGTGCCCGGTCAAGTTCGCGGCGTAAACTACTGTACCATCTTTCCTTAAAACATTTCAGCCCATATTTGGCCTATCTAAGACTCTACTTCAGAATGAGCTACGAAACTTAAACAGTCGTAGATCTTCATAGAGTTATCAACCCCTCCAAGTTTCATGGACTTCCATAAAGTATTATTTAAAGTAGTCGTCAAGTAAACGTCAAAATTGCCACTCACTCACTCACTCACTCATGTATACATCATCAAAATTCTCTGTACTTGCAGACAAAACTGAAATTTGGTAGACTGATGGAAATTATGACTAAACCTGCTAAACCCTTGGAAAAAATCAAAAGGCCCAAAATTCTAATTTACTCCTCCCCTATACATGTAAATTTATGTAAAATTAGCATTGCCCACTTTCAGAAGTTCTAGAGTGCTAAGCTTTGGCAAACTGATAGGAAATATGATAAAACCATGAGAAATATTTTAAAAACCCCACAATTTTAATTTGCTTCTCTCCCCTATAAATGTAAATTTATGTAAAAGTGACATTGCCCTCTTTCAGAAACGCTGGAGAGCTAAGCTTTGGCAGACCGATAGGAACTATGATAATAATATAGAAAAAAAATAAAAAAATCCCAATATTTTAATTAACTTCCCTGCGCCCTATAAATGTAAAGTTAGCTAAAAGCATATACGTAATATTCCAATACCCACGGTAATTTCCAGTTCTTGATGAAAACATTAAGAAATGGCAATATCAAATGTACATAAGAGTGTCCTTCTTGTAGAATTTAGTATAAAATGTCCTGATTGGTTATTTTTAAACAGATGCATTATTTTACTCATGCATATTATTTTATTGGTGTATATCATCCCCACACATTTGACCCGTGTCGTCACATTGATTTATCGGCGCACAGTGGCCAAAAACCCTATCTATGTAAATGTACTCCTACAACTTTAAATAACGATATAGAGATTTTTTTTTTTAAAGAGTTTAATCGCAAGCAAGTTTTTTTCAAATAAGGCAATTTCATTTGTGGCGCCTTTTTGGAAGGCTTCACATCGTCTCCTGGATCAATAAATAATGTGACAGCTTTGACCAACGTCAAAAATGATGGGAAGGTTAATAGGCTAAAAAGGGCACTAAACTGAGAGATTCTCGTAAGACCTATTAACGGCAATAATCTCTATATGCAAAGTGAGGCAAAAATATTGAAATTTTTTGTAGAGAGAGCTCGCTGCGCAGGAGGTGCTACTGACAACATTGACAAACACTTTAATGACAAATCACAAATGACCAGCTCCTTGAAGTATTAAGTTCACAGGATACCACGGGTGATTAGAACTAGAAAGAGAAAGATTGCAATGCTTAGCATTTATTCTATGTTGTCACTCTAAAAAAACTCTTAAATTTTTGTCTCAGTGTCTCATATAGCCATGGTCGTTCCAGTTACTTCGTATATAATTCATTAAGTTGCGGGTAGTATAATTTTTACAAATAGATAATATTCAAAAAATACTTACTATACAGGGTGTCCCAGATAACATTAACTACATGGGGTCTTATGAGGATTTTGGAAATGATAAGAGATATTATAATTCTGGTTAAATGGAAAAAATTGACGATATTCTGAGCCCAATCAGGTGCTGTATTAAAATTTAAAATATCTACAAGGGTTTTCCAAATATTAAGCAAAAACTAAAAACTGCTTTTAATAAAAATAATTTATTTATTGCTTGATATTTTAAAAGTCTTTATAGATATTTTTATTTTTGAAATAGACTGGGCTCGGAATAGCGCCAATGTTTACCCAATAATCCAAATTTATGTGTATTACTGTTTTCAAAATTCGCATAAGAAACCGTGTAATAACTTTTATCTGGGATACATGGTATACCACAACTATTTTTTAAAGCTTCTAAACAAGTAACGATAACTTAGTATAAACGATAAAGAAGTATCGAGTGTGCACAAATCTATCTTTCACATGGACTGCCTAGGCTTATCGGGCCAAATAATGTGTTTGCGCAGGCCTTAAGTTAAAAACGGGGTGATTGGAAAGAGTGAAACCAATGTAGGTTTGTGGCAGATTATGGCAGAGGCGTGGTTTGTTTGTGCTTCTTGCTTGGCACTGAAAGCTTATTTCAGCCTGCGAAAGTCGTGGTGAGATTTCTGAGATATACAAGTCGAAGAAAAAAATGACAAAGACAGAGTAATAAATAAACTTGCCACAAAAAAATTATATTAAAAAATAAACACATCATCATCACGTGACTGTCCCAAACCTATTTTGGTTTCACTTCTTATATCATACTAATAAATATAATTTTGGCTTTCTTATTTGAATGGTTTAAGAATAAGCTAGTTTATTTATTACACGTGTATTCCATTAAAAGAAAATAGTTGCTTAACATAAAAATTTTAAAAAAGAAAGGCTTGGAAAAAAATTATTTTTAAAAATGTTAATGCCTTATTCGACTTCTAAAAGTTTTTTCTACTCTCGTGCGAGAATTACGTACTTCTTGCCCTCATTTGCTACGAGAATTCGAATTCCCGCACAAATTTTTATTCGTGGAATTGTCTTTATAAACCGCAATTTTTAAATGTTTAAATATAAGGTTTATTATGTTATTTAATGTATTTTTTTTTTAAATATTTTATGACGGTTTAGTAATTATTTAAAAAAATGCATTTTTTAAAATAATTGAGCGACCTTCGTAGCTTTTTCTAAACGTCAAATATATCAACAATAGAATTTTGCTTGACACATTGCATGTCTTGAATTTTATATCAATTTAAACTGTTAGCTCGCGTTACTACGTCAACCGTTTCATTTAAACCACAAAAACGTGTCCAAGCTCTTCGAATAATAAGCGCTCTTGAAAACCATTTTGATTTTTTAGTTTGCTTTAATTGGTGTCGTAACCATGAATATGTCTTGAGGTGTAGGGCGAGAGCCCATAATACTGTATTTTATGCTATTTTATTTTTCTACTTATGAAATATGTGGAAAATATCTAAGAATCTTTAGGCTTGGAGGTGGCCGGACCCCTAGCCCCCTTTCTAGGTGCACCAATGCTTTAATTATATTTTTATCCTTTGCTTTTAACAACTCTTTACACTGAAATAATGGTGTAACTAACTAAACTATCAATACTTACGTGTGCAAGTGAATTTCCAGGCCCTTTTTGGATAAACAAATAAAATACCGCTTTACCATATTGATATCTCACAATAGCACTTTACCTTTTAAAACTTGAATTTTCTGTGATTTAAAATATGAATAGTAGGTAACGCATTTCTGGCATAGACCACTGTGCCTTGCGCTTTCACTTCGCCTCCGAGCAGCTTTAGCTCTCGTCACGCCCGAGGAAAACTATAAAAATAGTTTTTTGAGGAAAGGAACCTATTCCGCACTAGTGCGAAAAAAAACACCATAACAAAAAATTAAAAATAAACGTGTCGGACAAAACGATATACGTTGTCAAAATTTAATATAAATAAATACTTGTAAAATTTTGTTTCACTTAATTGCTGGCCCGGCCATCTAAGCGCGTTATTCGGCCATCTGCAATTACATGCGGCAAAGTAATATTTTTGCACTTGTTAAATTTACTATTTTCTACTAGGATGTGGAAAACTCCACTTTTCTGTGCGCAAGAAGTTAGTTTTTAGGGAGTAACTGACACAATAATTAAATAGTCTGCTATAATTTTTAATAAAATAAAGAGAAACTATATAATGTGTGTTTAAATCATTTTGCAAAAAGATGATTTTGCATATTGGGTGTACCGGACCCGCACCACTTGGAAACCTTAGCAACGCGGTAATAAGACAACTTCAATATTTGTTTACATTTCAATTTCGTCTAATTTGACATGTTTATTTATAAATTACATGAAATTTTTTGAAAAAAAAAGGTACTCATAGGTAAAATATTGTACCTAACACAGGCGGAAAGTGTCTTTACAACCCTTGAAGGTTTGACCGAACTCGGCTTCGCGTCGTGCGGTAGAGTAATTAATTTACCGCACGCCGTTCGGTAAAGGTACTTTACCAGACCCGCACCATTTGGAAACCTTAGCAACGCGGTAATAAGACAACTTCAATATTTGTTTACATTTCAATTTCGTCTAATTTGACATGTTTATTTATAAATTACATCAAATTTAAAAAAAAAGTACTCATAGGTAAAATATTGTACCTAACTCCACTTTGCATCGTTCGTCCAACTGCCGTCACGTGCGGTAAATAATCACCTTCCACACTTGTTAGGTAAAATTTTTGCACTGCACAGGGTGTTCGAATTCGCGAAATTTTTACTTTTGAATTGCATCTTGACTTTAGTCCTGATGCTTACCATATTTGACAGGCGCTCAAATTTATAGTTTTTGTAAATTGGATGCTCCTTATATTATTTAATTAATAGATTGGGCTATATATTTAAGAGACTATATTCCAATAGTTTCCAAAAATACCCGATATGCCGTAGTTTATAGCCATAGTTTCTGAGATATTAGCAATTATTTTTTAAACTGATAAAAAGGTAACAGTACCGCTCTACCGCTCTTTTGTTAATTTTAGTATCCTTATTCCAAATTACGTTAGTCCCCATGTATCAACAGTGAGAATGACATGATGTGACACGACATATAAACTTTGTTGTCATTTTGAGCGTCATTAAAAAAATATATATATATTTGTCATTTTCACTGTTTATACATGGGGACTAACATGGTTCGAAATAAGGACACTGAAATTATCACAAAAGTGGTAATGTTATTTTTTGTCATTTAAAAACTTATCGCTAATATTTCAGAAACTATTTATTAAAACTGCGACATAAAGGATATTTTCGGAAGGCATATTCCAAGCCTAATCTATTAATTAAATAACATTTACAAAAACTTTAAATTTGAGCGCCTGTCAAATAGAGTAAGCATCAGGAATAAAGTTAAGCTGCAATTTAAAAGTAAAAATTTCGCGAATTCGAACACAATTTCTTTTATATTCCTTAATCAATTATTAATGGTCTAAAAGGGTGGGGAAAAATATAATGAGACACCCTGTAGGTACAGTGTAAAAATTTTACCTAACAAGTGTGGAAGGTGATACTTTACCGCACGTGACGGCAGTTGGACGGTCAAGCCGTCAAGGGTTGTAAAGACACTTTCCGCCTGTGTTAGGTACAATATTTTACCTATGAGTACCTTTTTTTTTCAAAAAATTTAATGTAATTTATAAATAAACATGTCAAATTAGACGAAATTGAAATGTAAGCAAATATTGAAGTTGCCTTATAACCGCGTTGCTAAGGTCTCCAAATGGTGCGGGTTCGGTAAAGTACCTTTACCGAACGGCGTGCGGTAAAGTAATTACTTTACGCGAGTAGGTAAATTATTTTATGCACCGTAATGTCAAAACAAGTTGATCTCATAAATTTTTGTGCACCGCAATATTAAAACAAGTTTCTTGCATAAGTTTACTTACATTCTATATTCTTATTTTTCCACACACGACTGCTTGACCGAACTTCTTAGGCGCAACCAAATACGTAATATAGATGGAAAAAACCTTAAATTGTATTTCTCCCCTTTGGTGCACTAAAGGCGTAAGTCCCATTCATTACACTCGCAACTGACGTCCTTATTGTTTGGTACAATAAGTGCGAAGGCTACGTGTGTAATGAATGTGACTTACGCCCTTAGTGTACCAAAGGGGAGATTTCTTTGTATTAAATTTTGTCAAGTTGGGGTTTTTAGTGATTTTTATGACTATAACATTGTTGCTACGGGAAGGTTTCTTTCCGAATTAGTGCGGAAAAGTGCAATTTTCCGCACGCAAAATGCATGATGATACAAAACAATATTATTTATTAATTTTTCAGAGAGATATTTACTAGAGGCAGTAGTTTATTTTTCACTTGATTGCTGGTTAAACCACTAACCACTAATGCGTTGTTCGGCCATTTACAAATGCCTACGTATTTTATTATTTTCTGCTCGCATGCAAAAAATACCTACTTTGTGAACTGTTTCAAGATAAGTTTGGTGCGAAAGGTAGAATTTTTTACACTGTTATTAGATTATATAGAAAATCGTAAAATTAATTGTTTGAGTTTTAGCACTTCTATTGTAAACTAACACAGCACCATTTTAAAGACAATAGTGTATCTGTAGCGTCTATAAAATTTTGAATCTAATAATTACAACAAATTTAATTCTATAAACTTTTTTATATTCTTTATGGAATTTTTAAAACATAATTAAAAAACTATTCTTCAAGGGAATAGCCATAGCCTAGTGACGGCGGTGATTCAATTAGGCGTGTCTATGGGTTGGCCGTTTTCGTGTATGTGTAAAGAACAGACTTATGCAATTTTCGTATTGTCATCCTTTAATGTGATACTCAAAAACCACTTATAGAGTAAATAGCTAACCGGATGTATTGGAATATTACGTATATGGCTAAAAGTAACATTGCCCACTTCCAGAAACGCTAGAGAGATGAGCTTTAAAAGGCTGATAGGAACTATGATAAAACCATAGGAAAAAATTAAATAACCTCAAAAGTTTTAATAAGGCATTGCAAAAGTTTTAAACAATATTCCGCACATTTTACTGCTTTAAAACTTAAATAATATCCAAATCCTTTAAAAAAGAAGTGAAATCATAACAAAAACACTTCATTAAAAAAAAGCCAAGTACGCGAAAATAGTATTCCCTAAAAAGAATTGAGATAAAAGTAAAGCCAAGTTCTCTAATACAAATTTCAAAATGAAAGGTTTCTTACTAGTTTGGAAATCTTTTTCTAAACTTGGCTATTACGGCTGCAAATGACTCTTCGGCACAGTGCTAAATTGAACATAAAGAAGTTGAGCTAAGATTAAAAATACATTAAAATTGATCCCTCTAGCTGTGTCAACTTAGATAGGATAACAAT
Source organism: Aspidapion aeneum (assembly GCA_963576565.1). Taxonomy (NCBI): domain Eukaryota; kingdom Metazoa; phylum Arthropoda; class Insecta; order Coleoptera; family Brentidae; genus Aspidapion; species Aspidapion aeneum. The sequence continues at coordinate 58,570,328 of OY755038.1, forward strand.
TTGTTGTATTTTTTAAGCATTATGCCAATAATAATTACACAATTCCATTCTGGACTTAAATACGTTTAGCTAAATTTTCTTTCGCTATACACTTCCATAGAACTATTTAATGGAAGGTAGTAAGTTACGGTCTCTGTTTAACATTATAATTAATTTTATTATTATAAAATTATATTTAACTTCCAAGTAAGAGCGAATTTTCAACTCTTTAGCAACAAGGCTTTTGTACGTGCTCTTTAGTCCTATGGAAGTGCTGATATAAGAGTTTTATCTACAGGGTTTTTCCATACATTTTCACCATCCAACCTAAGAGTTTTTCAAATAGATACTAAAGGGTGAGTAATACGTTGTATGTCTTAATTTTCTTCAAAGAATTTTCTGGCCAAAATATCTAACCCTTTTGGTAAATGTCAATATTTGTTAAGAGAGATCTATCTTTTTTTAATCGAAACACCTTACATTTCTAGATTTTTGTTTTCTTCTTATTTTAAAAAATATTTACACCATTTTCAGATATAACGCATTAATAACATAAATAATGAATTTATCAGAGCATACATGTTGTCAAGGATGGAATATATGACAATTTTTGCATACATTAAAAAAAAACAGTACATAAATATCAGCTTAACTCTATAATAGGTCAATCAAAACAGATCATAAAAACGTATAAAATCAATCTTTTTTGCTCGAGAGAACGAGAGAAACGAGAATCTCTCGACGAGACGGTCTTTTTCTCTCGTCTCGTCTCGAGCTCATTCGAGAGAAAATGTCTCTCTCCTCTCGTCGAGAGTGGGCGAGACGAGACAATAGGCAAGAATCTCTCGTCTCGGTGGCAACATTACGAATTAATTTGCGAAGCAAATTTCTTATTGCGGAGTATGCTTATTATCTGTGCCAAGTTTACTTGCATTACCTTAAAGCGTCACGCATTGTGATATATATGTTATATTTTGGTTTTCACTTTTTCCTTAAAACAAAACTTTATTTATTAAAATAGTACAATATTTGAGACTAAGTTTGGTATGTAACTGTAAGAAATCTGACTTAAGCATGCTTAAAACAATTCATGAAACCCTGTTTATCCCCTAAAGATACTGACATATCTATGTACAGAGTGGGCTAAATTCGATGTTTTTTAAGGATTTTAGGTATTTCTAGCCGAGATAATTTCTAGACGAGATAAATTAAAAATAATAGACATCTCTTGGGCTCAATTCAAAAACTATCCAGATTGAATGTTGATACTACATTAAACCGCAACTACAGAATTCACATTAAAGGGGATTATCTCAATTTCGCGTAAATTGTAGTTACGACCATTTCATTTTAAACTGCAGAACTTGACCTTCCAAAACCAAAGAACACAAATTGGTTTGCGATACCCTACGGGTGCAGCAGCTATACATTCCACGTAGGGTGTTAAACGTCCCGCAATGATTCTGCATATGCGCAGTTTGATACTGATACTGATACAAGCAAATAAAAAAAAAACGCTTTTTACCCTAATAACGTTTATGCTGAAAAGGATTTGATTTGATGATTGTTAATTTCTTAATTGATTAGAGTAAAACTTTTTAAAGCGACTTCTACTACTACTATTATGTCGGTTTAGGACGTTTTTCTACGTAGTCCATTGCCGATTCTCCGCCTTTTTTGATCCTGAGAATCACCTTCTGTCAGGTTTTTTTGACTCATTGATCTTTGGATTGCCATTCCAGTTTAGGATGCCCTCTTTTTCTGCGCCCTCTATAAGTTGCCATTCTAGGACAATTTAATAGAGATCATTGTCTAGGACCTGTTTTGGCAATCTTTCGCCGTTTATCCGTTGTACATAGACGTATCATATGAGTTGATTATAGTGATGTCATCCGTTATGCTTCCCTCGATTCCTATTCTTTCTTATATGATCTCATTAAAATATGGTCTTTTCTAGATATTCTCATTAATTTTCTTATTGCATCCATTTCGACACTTTCCATTTTTGTTTTGTATTTTTCTGTTACGCGACAAGTCTCTATTCCTTACAAGAACGTGCTTTTTACAATTGTTTCATATATGTTAAATTTTCCATTCTTTTTCATCTCTCTGCTCCATAAAATACTGTTAAGACATCCAATAACCTTTTCTGCTTTAACTATTCTTTTTTTCAGCTCTTTACACTCTGTTCCTGTCTTATCAAATGTGACACCCAAGTATAGCAACTCGTAGAAGATATTGTTTGCCCATTGTGTAGTTCTATCTCACTTGATTTGTTTCCAATATATAAGTACTGTGCCGTGTTCACGTTCACTGCTAATCACCACTTTTGGTATTCTTCCGTTAACTTTCTCATCAATACCCCATGTCTTCTTTATCATTAGTTGTTTTCCCATACCGTGTACTTTACGTTTCCAGTTTTTTGGAGCTACTGCGTTATATATTTTAAAAAGAGTTGGAGAGATGCAACATTGAAAGTCGATCTTTAGTTTTAATATAAGATTTTGACCCTATGTATGATTGATATTAGTTTGCTCTAACTTTGTCCATAATTTTTCTACTGGAATGGTATCATATGCGTTTTGTTGGTCCACAAAGGTAATATGAGTTTCTATATTTCTGGCACTCCTTTTCTCAATTACTTGTTTAAGACAAAAAACATTATCACTATAACATCTGCCTGCTCTTCTTTTTTTTGTTCATGAAAATCATTCTCTATTAGATCTCTAAGGGTCCATCTTACCGACTTTTTTTTCGTTACTTAGCTTAAAGTGTTTCTTAATATATTCATAATATGACGTAATAAGGAACACTTAAGGCTAAGTAACGAAAAAAAGAGTCGGTGCGATGGGCTATAAGAAACCTACGATACAATCTAATCTAAAGGGACTTCTAAACCAGGCAATTTATTATTTTTTTATAGAGGGCACGCATAAATGCTACTTCCTACATTTTGTAAAAAGTAAAAAAAAATAATGATTTTATTTACTCAAGTAAAAAGTTCCGCGAAAAAGGCTGGGAGCGTCTGATTTCGTATGTTAAAATATTCAAACACGCAACTTTTTCCGAAAGATAATACCTAAATAAATTCAAAATTTTATCAATTTAGGCACAAAAAAATTAGGCAGCACGCGATTCAATGCGACGCTGTCTCAGACAAAAAAAATCGATAAATCAAACCCTAAATATAGACCCATCAAAGGAATGAAATTATCTGCTATACGTGGTTCATTCCCCTTCAAAAACACAGCCTATTTTCATTACAAAGATACCCCAAAATGACATCTTTTCTTATCTGTTTTAGCTTTATGGGATTCTCCATCCTATATTCAATCTCCACGTACAGACGAGCGATAAAGTTTGGACGCCATCCCTTCGACGCCACGCAGCGATTTTCATGCCAGCCGTTTAAACATTTATTTAACAGATCCTTTTGTTCCACAAAACAAACATAAATTAATAATTTTAATAAAAACTAAAGCAACATCAAATAAGTTTTCGTAGCTAAGCGGGTTAAAAAGGTTATTTTACTCTCGTATTTCTTCTATGTGCAGCCCTAAAGCTTATTCTTACGGTTGTCCAAGATTTAATTGATAGGTAATAAGTGTTGACAGTAGACTGTTTCTTCCTTATGGGACTTGTCAGAAAGCTGCTTGGTCAATGTGACAACCTTGCAAAATTAACCAGACGATTTTGTTCTCTATCTTACGTTCATAGTGAACAAACTAAATTGTCTCCCCCACAAGTAGCGCCATTTAACAAAATTCTAACGAAACTAGAACAACGGCAGGCGAGTAATAAAATGTTATATTAATCGATAAATAAGTCGACGTCAAGAGAGAATCCAATCATGACCTTCGACGTTACATATTGTTTTAAGTTAGATCTATGCTGATTGGAATTTTAATCCAAATAAATACTAACTCACTGCTAGTTTATACTTAAATGAATACTAACAAACTGAGTGAGAAATATTGTATTTTTTAGCTGGGTACCTAACCTTATTCTATAAAATATGAAAAACAATTTCAAATTTAAATTTGATTTTAATAATAATAATGATCACAAATTGCCTATCCTCGCGGAAATGTCTTATTTGTAAATGCAGGTTTGTATTACAAAGGTTAGTTTTAGCGCCCCAGGTATATATTAAGTTTGAAAACCTTTCCACAAGCATGGAAAGAGGCTAATGTAACACGGTAAGGAGGAGATAGATCTGACATAAACATTTATAGACCCATCTCAGGACTTAACATTATTGCAAAAGTATTTGAGTCGATTGCTTATGATGAATTGCTAGCAACTTAAAGTAGTGCAATCTCAGAAAATCAACATGGATTTTATCGTGGTCGTTCTTGTCAAACAAACTTGGCTGTTTTACACAGGTTGATGTAATTTACTTTGATTTTAAGAAGGCGTTTGACAAGGTTGACCATTATATCTTATTACATAAACTGAGATCTTATGGTGTTGGGGATCCCTTATATACCTGGTGTTCTAGTTATTTAAAAAACCGTAAACAGAGAGTGAAAATGAATAAACTTATATCATACGAAATAGAAGCAACATTAGGAGTACCCCAGGGATCGCATTTAGCTCCTATCTTTTTCTCATTATTTGCAAATGACATTCCCAAACTATTTAGATTTTCTTCTTCCTTACAATTGGCAGACGATTTAAAAATATTTTAAAGAATTTACAGCGGAGACGACTGTAAAGAACTGCAAAAGGATTATTGCATTTTATATACCAAGTGTCAAAAAAATATAATGGAAATAAATTTTGGCAAATGCAAGCTTATAACGTTTTCTAGAAAAATAAACAAAATTAAATTCTCATAATATAACATTAACAATATTGAAATATCCAGAGTTAACCTTATAAAGGATCTTGGGGTGCTTTTTGATTTAGAGTTTCGTTTTGTGGATCATATAAATAATGTTATAACAAAAGCGTTCAAAATGTCAGGGTTTGTTATTCGGTCAAGTAGCAGCGGCGTAGCGTGGGGGGGGGGGGCGCGGGGGGTTCGTTGCCCCTCCCGCCCCGGGGGTAGTGGCGCCCCATAGGTGGCCGAAGCGCCCTCAGCTTTATTAAGTCGGGCCGCTAACGGCCAATTGAGTGGGTGCCAAAGGAAACTAACGAGATAAAGACCTTTTTTTTTTTTTTGGTCGCAAGATTCGTGAGAGGCGCCCTTGTGACTTATCGGCCGCCCCCTCACACATGATGACCTTTTTTTTTTTTGTTTTTTTGCTCGCAAGATTTTTTAGCTGTCGCCCCCCCCCCCCCCCCCGCCCTTTCGGGCACGCTACGCCGCTGTCAAGTAGTGAATTTAAGAATATTGAGGTTTTTAAAATATTATTTTTCTCATTAATTAGAAGCGAGCTTGAATATTGCTGTTTGGTCAACCTTATTATGACATCCACAGTAATAGGTTAGAAAGAGTACAATGTAGGTTTGTCAACTTTTTGCTGTTTAAATTAGGCATAGACAAAAAAAAGTACAATTATGAAGAACGCTTAAAAATCATAGATAGAATTAACAATCGAAGAGACAAGCTTGCGTTAAGATTTGGTCATAAAATTACGAAATTATCTGTCCCAAATTAATATCGCTTCTAAACTTGTTTGCACCCTTACGTCAAAACAGAGGTACCAGATTATTTTACTTAAACTCTTATAAAACAGGCATAGGGAAAAATAGTATCGATAATAAAATAATGTCACTTTTTAATAAATACACACAGTCATTTATCGATATTGATATATTTACCTGGAGCAATTTATCCCTTAAGCGCAAGATTGATAAAATTATGTAATAAATGCGACTACCCGATATTGTCTCACTTTTTGATCTGTAAATATGTTATTTTTGTGTAACGTCTTTTGACAAATTATTTTTTTGTTATTTTTACTTTAGATCTTAGTTTTTTAGACTAAATTACGAACTTGGGGGCAACCCTGTTATTGTACCTAAAATAAATATATATTTAGGTAAATAAATAAAATTATATATCGCAAAAAATCTTTCGGCATAAAGACAAGAAATAAATAAAATATCATTATCCTTGTAAGTGGGAGGCCTCAAAACTTATCTGAGGTAAAATATTTTAGATAACGCCCTTATGCCACGAAAGCTTATATATGCCTCTAAATTTTCTATGTATCTACGGAAATTTTCCAAAAAAGTGTTCCAACCTTAGATAATAATAAAAAACCCTCGGATATGTCGATTTTGTTTGCGTTTTAGACACTTTTTGGCTATCTTCCAATTTTGGTAGCGTGCAACGCCTTCGCGGAAGTAAAAATATTGAAAATCTATTAATTTGTTTTTAATATATATTTTAGTTATTTAATTTACCATAGAGCGAAGGGTAAAATTATTAGTTTGTTTTTAGTACATATTCTCCGGAAGTTACCATGAAGCGAAGGGTGTGCTTGCTACAAAAACTTTGAGATACAAATTTGACGTGTCCTGGCTTTTCAAACCTCCATTTAGAAATACGCAAAAAAGCCTCTGTTAACTTTTTGTTGGAACACTTACACACATTCTTAATGAAATCTCACCGCGACAAAACGGAACGGGAAGTTTTCGTTGGAACACTCTGTATATATTTACGTATACTGTATTTTTTATTACTTTCTTACATTCTTTCATTCTTAATAAAATTTTCACCGCGACAAAACGGCTCCGTCAATACGTCACGAATCGGCGAACCCCACACAGATCACAGAAAAAGATTTTGCCACCCTCCAATTTATTACATCTGTTAAAGATAGAATGGGGTACTTAATTCGGTCCAACCCTCAATTTCATTTGGTGGAAAATGCAGCCCTAAATTGTGACGCATCCATTACTAGCCATAAACATGCGGTGTGTCGAAACCACAGGGTCTGAAGTTAAGAATAGATCATTTTAGATATAGGGTGTTTTATTATAATGACTTTAGTTATTAATGCACAAAAAAATCTAAAATCTACAAATCTTATTTTCTCAAAATATTATCCCCACTGAAAGAAAGTTTACTAAACTGAACGACATTACACAGCATATTTTAAAAGAATATTTTTGTTTGATGTCTAGTTTCGAAAGAAGACTGAGAGTGTTTACAACAAAAAACTGTTCACATTCCAAGTGCAAGTTGATTTCAATATTAGGTATGTTTAGTTTAACCATAAACTAATAAAATAGACAACCAATCCAAAATGGCCCCATTTACCGATATCTCATACCAGATGGCCATACACGACGGTGTAAATATTTATTGAGAATTGTCTTCTCCGAAAGAGTCGGCGGTGTTGCCATACCAAAGACAATTATACCGATCTACTTTACAATCGTCCTACTAACTTTCCCCCGCTTATAGATTCCTTTTTCAAGACGTGGACATTTAGTGACTTCGCGTAAACAACCCGGAGCGCTTGGCAATTCTTTCGCTCTTTTAAATGAGGTGCATTAAAGAGAGAGAGCCTCTCGGGCGCGCGGCCCCGTGGGTTTGCTCGAACTCTATTATGAATGAGGTATTTAGAATTTGGTAGATATACTGCTTAATTTAATCATATATTATTCCTTTTCGAGCGACTGCCCATTTTTTAAATGCTTAGGCCAGAAACTAGTTAAATTCTACTTAGTGCTGGCGCTGTAGGTAGTTGAGTATGCAAAATAAGAGGAGCGCACTTTGACAGTGGGTCAAGGATCTGGATGTTGCCAAGCCAGGTTTTGGTCCAATTTTTTTTATCCACCCTCCTTTTATAGTCGTGTTCGAATTTCTGAAAATGTAACTATGTTGATGCCCTAAAGCCGCAATGACAGAGAAATGAATCAAAAATATTAAAAACCTAAGCTAAAAATAAAATTATATTAGTTTTTTAAATTTTAGCTGCAAAAACCCCCATACCTTCTTCTTCTAGCTTCTTAGTGAAAAATATGTAATTGTCTTTATTGTAGACAATAAAATTTCCTTTTCAACGATATACAAGTCAGTGGGGTACGAACAAAGAAAAATTCTCCAGCGGCGTCCGTTTATTGAGGTAATGCAAAAAAATTAAAAAAATAATTATTAAAAATTGTGTCCTATAGTCGGTTGTAGAGAATAACATTTCCTTTTAAACAATGTGTAACAGGGCAGCATTAGTTTTATTTATAACAATTTAGGGCCCTCCGTAAATTACATCAATTGAAAAATCACTAAACTTACCAATTGTTTTACAAGTTTTATCCAATTTTCTCAAAAACTAAGCTTTTTAGGAAAAAACTTATTCCACACTTTATTGTAGAAAATGAAATTCCCTTTTTAATAGTATATAAGTTAGAGCAATCAGATTAACAGCACACTCTCCAGCGGCGTCCGTTTTTTGAGAAAATGTGAAAAAAATTCAAAAACCACATGTTTGTCACAAGTTCTGCCCGATTATCTTAAAAACCAAGCCCTCTATCAAAAATTGTATCCTATAGTCGATTATAGATAATAAAAATTCCTTTTAAACGCCGTACCACAAGGTAAGGTTTATCTTCACAATAAAACTTCACAGGCGTCCGTAATTAAAACCAATTTTTACAAATCACCAAACAAATTAATTTTGTTACAGGTTTTATCCAAGTTTCTTAGAAACTAAGCTCAATAAAAAAAAGTGTTCCAAACTTTATTGTAGAAAATAAAATTATCTTCGTAAATGGGGGTCATTTACAAAATAAATAAATAAAAACATTTTTGTAACATGTTTCACCCGATTCTCCAAAAAACCAAGCTCTTTATCAAAAAATGTCTCATACTTGATTGTAGAAAAAAAAATTCCTTTTCAACGATGTATAACAAGGTAAGAAAAGTTAAATTTTTAAAACTTTGGGGACGTCCGTAAATTAAATTAATGTTTAAAAATCACCAAACAAATTAATTTTGAATCGATTTTTTTTAAGATTCTTAAAATTTGAATCAGTGGCGGTAGTAGGCCATCCCCCCTCACATATCTAGCCGTACCTACAAAATTATGGCGCAAGATGTAGAGAAAAGGTGAGTAGTATGATCACCGTTGCTGCTAGCCGTACCTAGAATCTTTTTTTGGGGGGGAGTTTCATCTTTTTTTTTTTTGTGGAGGAGGGATGAAAGGAAAGGTGGGGAGGTACAAGGGGTGCAAAGACTATCAATGCAGATGGCGGGTATAGTGTGGTGCTTTATTTGTTAATTTTTAAAAATTTATTTTATTTACAAACGCCTCTAAAGTTTTAAAAATTAAATTAATCTTACCAAGTTATATATCATTTAAAAGGAAATTTTATTTTCTACAAATCAGCTGTCAAGCATATTTCCTATAAAAAACTTAGGTTTTTTGGAAAATCGGGTGAAACATGTGACAAAAATGCTTTTATTTTTTTTTTGTTTTATATGACCCTTATATCTATACGAACGTCGCTGGAGAGCTTGTCATTAACCAAATCGCACTGACTTATATATCGGTAAAATGGGAATTTTATTTTCTTCAATAAAGTTTAGAACATATTTTTTTCAATTGGGCTTAGTTTTTAAGGAAATTGGATAAAACCTGTAAAAAAATTAATTTATTTGGTGATTTGTAAAAATTGATTTTATTTACGGACGCCTGTGAAGTTTTAATTTAAAGCTAAATCTTACTTTGTCACACAGCAGTTAAAAGAAAATTTTATTGTCTACAATCTACTATATAACATGATTTTTGACAGAAGGCTTAGTTTTTAAGATAATCGGGTAAAACATGTGAAAAACATGTGGTTTTTTAATTTTTTACACATTTTCTCAACAAATGGACGCCGCTGGAAAGTTTGGTATTACTCTGCGCTAGCTTATAGATAGTTAAAAAGATAATTTTATTTTCTACAATAAAATGTAAAATATTTTTTCCCAAGAAGCTTAGTTTAGTGATTTTTCAAAATTGATGTAATTTACGGACGACCCTAAATTGTTATAGATAAAAGTAATCTTATTTTCTTATACATAGTTTTGAAGGAAATTTCATTGTCTACAATTGACTATAGGACACAATTTTTGATAGATAGCTTAGTTTTCAAGAAAATCGGTTAAATCATGTGATAAACATGTTTCTTTTTTTCATATTTTTATATCACCTCAATTAACGGACGCCGCTAAAGACTTTGTCATTGGTCTTACCTCACTGCGTAATAGACCGTTAAAAAGCAAATTTTATTGTCTATAATAAAGGTAATTACATATTTTTCCCTAAGAAGCTTAGTTTTCACAAAATTTGAAGAAAACCTCAAAATCTCAGGTTTTTGGGGGTCGGGGGGGTTTTTGCATCTAACAATTTACAAACTAATAAAATTTTATATTTAGGTTGGATTTTACACATTTTTGATTAATTTATCTGTCATTGTGGCTTTAAGGCGTCAACTTAGTTAAATTTTCAGAAATTCGAACACGGCTATAAGAGAAGGAGGGATAAAAAAATTGGACCAAAACCTGGCTTGGAAACATCCAGATCGTTAATCTGCGACCTTTTGTCAGCGAGAATCCATTGTCAAACTGCGGTCGTCATATTTTGCATAGTCAACTACCTACAGCGCCTGCACTAACTCGTTTGTTTCGGCTTAGGCGTTTACGTTTTGGACATAGAAATAATTGTCTATATTTATATATATATAAAAAACCGGACAATACAAGAATAAACGAGGATCTTTGAAGGGTGCAATTTAATTTCGACCGCCATCTTGGATTTTGATTCTCTGCCAAGTGCAATTTGTCCCATTAAAATCGATGATATAGTTCAAAAGTTATATTGAAAAAAAATTGTCCGGTTTTTTTTGGCGCACCCGGTTTATATAGACTAATAATTTCTAAAATACAATAAATAGTCAAAAATATCTTTGATTTCCATAATATATGCCCAAGAAGAAAGGGGAAAAAAGAACCATTACCACTTAAGAATTGGATATTCGCAATATATGCATTAATTGTCGTGAATTTGTCGTAAATTTGTCGTGAAAGAAAAAAATTTGTCGCGCCACCCGTTTTCCTGAAAAGGGTATGTAATGCTAAGTTGAGTCTCAACTTAGCACTACCAGCCCAGAAAAAATAAAAATTTTCAAAAACTAATAAATGCATTAATTGTCGTGAATTTGTCGTAAATTTGTCGTAAAAGAAAAACAATTGACGCGTCATCCGTTTTCTCGAAAACGGGCAGTGAGCAATTTTGATTGAATTCCCAGCTAAATCTTAGTGATCTTTAAGCTTTTTTACAATACGAAGATGTAGTATATTTAACCTTGTCGCGCAATTGTAAATTTTTGGTGAAACAATCGTTATATTACGTTCCACTTTTACTTTTCAATATAACCTTTTGTGGTGTTTGTGTAAATATTCATTGATCGCCAGGATTTTGCGTTGTTTTAGAAATTATGAATAAACGTGAACTTCTCACGAAACATTTATATGCATTAATTGTCTTAAATTTGTAGTAAATTTGTCGTGAAACAAAAAAAATTGTCGCGCCACCCGTTTTCCTGAAAAGGGTATGTAATGCTAAGTTGAGACTCAACTTAGCATTACATACCGTTTTCAGGAAAACGGGTGTCGCGACAAATTTTTTTCTTTCACGACAAATTTACGACAAATTCACGACAATTAATACATTTATTAGTTTTTGAAAATTTTAATTTTTTCTGGGGTGGTAGTGCTAAGTTGAGACTCAACTTAGCATTACACCCCCTTTTCAGGAAAACGGGTGGCGCGAGAAAATTTTTCTTTTCACGACAAATTTACGACAAATTTACAACAATTATTCCATAGATTAGTTTTTGAAAATTTTAATTTTTTCTGGGGTGGTAGTGCTAAATTGAGACTCATCTTAGCATTACATACCCTTTTCAGGAAAACGGGTGGCGCGACAATTTTTTTTGTTTTACGACAAATTTACTACAAATTTAAGACAATTAATGCATATAAATGTTTCGTGAGAAGTTCACTTTTTTTCATAATTTCTAAAACAACGCAAAATCCTGGCGATCAATGAATATTTACACAAACACCACAAAAGGTTATATTGAAAAGTAAAAGCGGAACGTAATATAATGATTGTTTCACCAAAAATTTACAATTGCGCGACAAGGTTAAATATACTACATCTTCGTAATGTAAAAAAGCTTAAAGATCACTAAGATTTAGCTGGGAAATCAATCGAAATTGCTCCCTGCCCGTTTTCGGGAAAACGGATGACGCGTCAATTGTTTTTCTTTTACGACAAATTTACGACAAATTCACGACAATTAATGCATTTATTAGTTTTTGAAAATTTTAATTTTTTCTGGGGTGGTAGTGCTAAGTTGAGACTCAACTTAGCATTACATACCCTTTTCAGGAAAACGGGTGGCGCGACAAATTTTTTACTTTCACGACAAATTTACGACAAATTTACGACAATTATTCCATAGATTAGTTTTTAAAAATTTTAATTTTTTCTGGGGTGGTAATGCTAAGTTGAGACTCAACTTAGCATTACATACCCTTTTCAGGAAAACGGGTGGCGCGACAAAATTTTTTCTTTCACGACAAATTTACGACAAATTTACGACAATTATTCCATAGATTAGTTTTTAAAAATTTAAATTTTTTCTGGGGTGGTAATGCTAAGTTGAGACTCAACTTAGCATTACATACCGTTTTCGGGAAAACGGGTGTCGCGACAAATTTTTTTCTTTCACGACAAATTTACGACAAATTCACGACAATTAATACATTCATTAGTTTTTGAAAATTTTAATTTTTTCTGGGGTGGTAGTGCTAAGTTGAGACTCAACTTAGCATTACACCCCCTTTTCAGGAAAACGGGTGGCGCGAGAAAATTTTTATTTTCACGACAAATTTACGACAAATTTACAACAATTATTCCATAGATTAGTTTTTGAAAATTTAAATTTTTTCTGGGGTGGTAGTGCTAAATTGAGACTCAACTTAGCATTACATACCCTTTTCAGGAAAACGGGTGGCGCGACAATTTTTTTTGTTTCACGACAAATTTACTTCAAATTTAAGACAATTAATGCATATAAATGTTTCGTGAGAAGTTCACTTTTTTTCATAATTTCTAAAACAACGCAAAATCCTGGCGATCAATGAATATTTACACAAACACCACAAAAGGTTATATTGAAAAGTAAAAGCGGAACGTAATATAATGATTGTTTCACCAAAAATTTACAATTGCGCGACAAGGTTAAATATACTACATCTTCGTATTGTAAAAAAGCTTAAAGATCACTAAGATTTAGCTGGGAAATCAATCAAAATTGTTCACTGCCCGTTTTCGGGAAAACGGATGACGCGTTAATTGTTTTTCTTTTACGACAAATTTACGACAAATTCACGACAATTAATGCATTTATTAGTTTTTGAAAATTTTAATTTTTTCTGGGGTGGTAGTGCTAAGTTGAGACTCAACTTAGCATTACATACCCTTTTCAGGAAAACGGGTGGCGCGACATTTTTTTTTCTTTCACGACAACTTTACGACAAATTTACGACAATTATTCCATAGATTAGTTTTTAAAAATTTTAATTTTTTCTGGGGTGGTAATGCTAAGTTGAGACTCAACTTAGCATTACATACCCTTTTCAGGAAAACAAGTGGCGCGACAAATTTTTTTCTTTCACGACAAATTTACGACAAATTCACGACAATTAATGCATATATTGCGAATATCCAATTCTTAAGTGGTAATGCTAAGTTTACAGAGGTGAAAAAAGACGTTGGTTGGATGGTTTACTTACTTAAGTGTTTAATTAATAAAAAATTTTAATTTGATCAAAATCTGATCAACTCGTGAGTGTCGAACAATATTTCACCTGAAACTTATGAAAATCGGTTTAGTGGTTTAGGAGCTATCATGTGGCGGAGAGGCATACGCACACACACAGGCAGACATCACGACGATATTGGTAAGATACGTCAAAATGCACCCAAATAACAAATTTTCAGCGTTATCTCAAAAAAAATATTTTCGTCGAAAATAATACCTTTACTACCCATTGCTGCGCGAGCTAGGAAGGTAAAGAAATATTTTCAGGGAACCCAAATTTAACCGCAAACCAAAAAATCGCTTTTCAATTTTGGCCAAATAGTTTAAAAAGTGGTTTTGAATTTAAGCAGCCCAAAATCTTTGAATTTGCCCGACCACTATTAGACTTGGATATTTTTTTATAAAAACTAAAAAATATTGAACTTTGGACGCTTTCTTGCTATCACCAAATATATTTTAAAAAATTACACTCTTTTAAAGCTGGTCTATAATAGTAAAATAAAGATTTTTGCAACCTAGTAAAATGTTGATGGAAAAAAATCTTATAGCATGAACAGAAAGAATTTTTGAAATCGCCCTATATTTGATAAAATTATGCGAATATGGTTTTTGAAGAGGGTGGAGGGGAATGACAGAAGGGGCGATGGGTGGAAGCAGGGAGGACTGCAAAGTAGGAGTTAGTAAAGTAAAGGATTGCAAAATGATAATTAATTATCCGCTTGCAAAATCATCTTTAGAATATTTTTAGAAAAGTTGACCGTTTTCGAGTTATTAGCAAAAAACCGTCAAAAAGCACGTTTAAGGGGGGGGGGAATACCTCCCTGCCAGTGTTGAGGGGGTGGTTTCCTTTCATAAAATGTTCGAACGAGTCTTATGTCTATTCATAACAAGTGTGTTGCTTTTACCAGAAACGAGTATAATATAGTTTACATTAAAAGCGTCTAGAGCGACACAAACATTTGAGCGAACGTTTATTTGAGCATAGAGAACTAAATATAATGTAAGATAGAAAAAAGCGCAAAGTAATTAAATTAAACTTTTGTTTGTTAATTATTTTTATAAGAAGTACTTCATATGCAATATTTTTTTCCTACCACTACACATGAAAATGATGGATTTCACACCATTTTGCCATCCTCAGAAAACGTTAGATTTCACCTATGGACAAAAAATTTTCTGCACATGAAAAAGTACTTTTTGCACAAAATTTACAAAGGTCAAAAGAAATAATTAGTTAACAGCAAAATTTAAAATACTCATAAAAAAAACAAAGATAAAATTTAATCAGCCAATAAGGTCTTGAATAAACCACTCTATACAATAACTAGTGATGAATGAGAGACAGACAACTCGATAGAAAGTAACTTTCTTACACTCGCGTGTTGTTTCACTCGGCTAGCGCCTCGTTCACAACATTCACGGTCATGTGAAATTTGTCACTCTCTTTTTTGTCTCTTGTTATGTAATAGACTATTTTTTTTGTAACCTTACCATATGAATAATAAAGTTACTCATTTCTGACCTTACTAACTAGAAGCCACAAAAAGGGTTCACCTATTAAAAATAAAAACACAAGAGATAAAAGTGTCACTGTTTATCCCTGGGATCAAAAGTGATAAATCAGGGATAAAAAATTAAAATCAGGGATGAAAAGTGATAGGTCAGGAAAGACAAACCAGGTTTATAACAGACGTAAATTTAAACTTGATTAAACAATCGTTTAACCCTATTTTTTATGCACCCACGTCTTAGTCTGTTAAGTCACGTTTGTGTACTTAAAATTTTCTAGTTTTTTATACAGCTAATGATTTCAGTAAAACCGTTTAACTTAAAACTGTTTACCTATTTTTGAGTTTGATATTTGGCTCCACCCCACTTACCTGTTCCAACTTAATTTCTAAAATCCTAAATTAAAATCAGCGACGTTATATACCCCAAAGTTTTAAATTTGATACAGATATCGGTTGACAAACGAATTCTGTTTTAAATTAGTTTAAAAATTGTATTGAGTGATCTTAAGCACCACAAAGTAGCAAGTTTGAATCAAATCAATTAATAAATACTTATGAAAAATTTTGCAGCCGTCATGTTCATTTTTGTAAGGTTCAGTTTCCGTATTTAATACATACTGGTTGATGAATGGGGAACTCCGCCATTTGTTTTTTTTTTAAGATTGATGAAAATAAATTGAGTAGGTGGATTTACTCCGACAATTCTCTCACTCATAAAAATGTCTAGACTAGAGTTTTTCCAAACGTTTCCCGAGTTTTCCGAACATTTCACGTGTTTCTATGGAAATTTTTCGAGTTTTTTTTCCGAGTGTTTTCGAACAATTCCTGAGTTTTCCGAAAAAATTTTCAAAGTTTATTCCAATATTTCCGAGTTTTGGCGGTCAATTTTCAATTTCAATTTTAATCAATTCAATTCAATCTCAATATATTTATTTGCCACATTTTTTACATGGAAATGAGTTTTATACATCATAGCCTTAAGTAAGTAAATATATCATGAAATATACATTGCAATGGTTTCTTTGTACCTACATAAATGTAATTAATCAAAATTGGGCTAGCGGTTTTTGAGTTCTCCGCATTGGTCGTTACAGGCATACAGACAGACAGACAACAGAACAAAATACTCTACCGGAATTCAACAAAGTTAAAAAAATAACAAAAATAATAATAATTGTGACAAACTTGATGGATTCAGGAAAAAGTTTTTTCTTGGTTTAGTGTTGTTTTTTAGACTAAAAAAAGTTTAAAAAAATTAAATAAATAAAAGTAGAAATAAATAAATGCAAAGTAGTTATACTACCACAATTAAAAAAAAAACAAATAATATATAAAAGTAAAAAAAAGTAATGAAATATTCTTGAAGACCAGTTTCTAGTTAAGTATCTATTTATTTATTATAATTTTGGATAATTTTGAAGTAACCAAGTGCATATTTATTTTTTTAAATAATTTTTTTTGACATTGTGTTTGAGTTCAGAAGGTAGCAGGTGAAAGTGTTCTTTTCCAATATATGTATAGCAGCTTTGACCAATTGTTTTTTGTTTTCTTGGTAGTCTATTTTCCACAACAAATCTTGTGTCAGGAATATGTGGGCTTTCTGGAAACAGTAGATTATTTTGACCTAGATAGAGAACAAAATATTTATAATAGAGTTAGTTGTCTTAAACTGAGTAAGTTTGTGCCTTTGTACAAATTTTGAGTTTTTCTAAAAATTACACAAGTCTTCTTTAAGGATTTGCTGAGTTTTTCGAACATTTTCAGTTTTCCAAAAATTTTCCTAGTTTTTCTGAACACTTTCCCAGATTTCCGAAAATGTTCCTAGTTTTTCCGAGCATTTCCCGAGTTTTTTCAAACATTTCTAAAGTTTTTCTGAACTTTTCTCGAGTTTTTTAAAAAATTTTCGTTTTTTTCCGAACATTTCCCCAGTTTTCCAAAAAATTTCCTAGTTTTTCTGAACATTTTCCGAGATTTCCGAAAATTTTCCTAGATTTTCCGAGCATTACCCCGGTTTCTTGAACATTTTCAAAGTTTTCTGAAAATTCTTTGAGTTTTTCTAAACATTTTCTGAGTTTTTCGAAAATTTCTCGAGTTTTTTTGAACTTTTACAAAGTTTTTCTAAACTTTTCTCGACTTTTTTAAACATTTTCTGTGTTTTTCCGAACATTTCCCCAGTTTTTCAAAAAGTTTCCTAGTTTTTCTGAACATTTTCCGAGATTTCCAAATATTTGTAAAATTTTCTGAAAATTGCCCGAGGTTTTTTGAAGATTTTCCGAGTTTTTCGAAAATTTCTCGAGTTTTTTCGAACATTTGTAAAGTTTTTTTTAAACTTTTCTCGAGTTTTTTGAAGATTTTCCAAGTTTTTGCGAACATTTCGCAAGTTTTATGAAAATGTATGTTTCCGAACATTTTCCGGGGTTTTCCTGACATTTCCCGTGTTTTCCGAAAATTTCTTGAGTTTTTCCAAAAAATTCCTGAGTTGTCCGAAAATTTTTAGCAACAGGTTTAAGGACTATACATGTGTTTCTGGCCTTAACTCTTGAAAGTCAGAAAATATATCTACTTTTTCTTACCTACATATCTATGCCCTCCACTAGGCAAGACGCGTCCACCCCAGACGAAGGTTGCATGTATACTGAAAGCAGTGATTGAAAGATTTTTCCAAATGATTTTGTATTAAATGAAATATCGGCAACACTGCACTATGGAGGCAAAAACGCTTCCACTCTCTTTTTTCCAATGTAAATTATTGCATAAGAAAAAAAAGACAGAGCTAGCATTCCAGTTCAAGTGGTTACCTGCTATTACCAAACGAATAGAGAAATCAGCGCCCTCACCGGTCGTCACCGGCTGCGTTCAAAGGTGCCGAGTGCGTGAATTTTAGAGTATGCTATTAGCCTAATGTAAATTGACTGTCTACTATATTATACTCGTTTCAGGTTTAACTCTCCGCCGGTAAGGTGGAAAATAACCACATTAATAAGGTGAGGTTAGACATACCCCATTTATTTTTATCCGCATTTAAGAAGCTAAATCTTTTTTTTTGCAAAAAATATATTTATTATTTATTTTTAAATACAAAGCACACAAATTTGATTTCAGGGTCAACTTTTATTAGATTTTAAAATCCAAAATCCTAATAGAATGATTTTTTTTAAAGCCACTTAGCAAACTAAACTTAAAACTAGAAACTTGGTACTTTTCAACGGTGTATAGATTCTTAGTTATCTTCTTGGATGAAAGAAATTATGTAACTCTATACAATGTACTAATATTTTATAGTCCAAAATAAAAAAAGAGTAAATGTTTACAAAGAAAGGATCCCTTACCTTTTTGCAATAATACAAAATAATTTTTTTTAACGAGTTTGTTAAGATGGAGTATGACATACCCCAGGTCGGGTTGAAGCCTGGTTGCTGCCACAAGCCCCATGAATTCTGGGGAGGTCCAATCACTCATTCACCCTCACAGAGGAAGTGAAAACTCCGAAGGAGAAGTGCTGCCGAATAGGCCTGCAAAATTGGTCGCAGTGGACATTTTTCTTGATATTGAAAGAACATTTAACAACGCACTACCCAATTCTCTCTTTAAATCAGCATGCGCCCGAGAAAAAGAATCCACCATCACGGGGTTCATCAGGTGCACACTCGAAAATTGAGTGACTGAAGCAACGCTTTTGAGATGATAAGTTTCAAAGCTGCTAGCGGTTGTCCACAAGAAGGAGTTCTCTCTCCCCTCCTGTGGTCTCTACTGGTCGATGATCTTCTTGACATCTTGGAATGGCTAGATGTAGAGGTATCAGATTACGCGGATGACGTGGGGGCAATCACTAGAGACATTCCAAAGAGTGAATTATCTTATCTTAGTGGTAAAAAACACGGTAAAAAACTAGTGTGATAAGGAACAGATATCTGTAAATCCCAGCAAAACAGTTATTATACCGTATAACCGTAAATTGGAGATAGATTTTCTGACTCCTCCGGAGTTTAACGGTAAAAGAATTCAATTTACAACAGATGGGAAATACCTAGTCTTAACTATTAAAAACTTTAAACTTTTACCTGGGATGCAAATTTGGAAAAGGTAACCCGTGAAGCCACACTCTCCTTGTTGCATTGCGGTGTGACAAAATTTGCGGTCAAACATGGAACACGAGCCCCAAACAAATGTACTGTATATAACAGTCATCAGGCCAATGATTAGATACGGCTCAATAGTCTGGTTCAAGAAGGGATAGCAAAGAACCTCAAGGGCCAAACTAACCAGCTTATAACGACAGGCCAGTCTTGCCATATGTGGTGCAATGAGTTCTAGCCCATCGACTGCACTTGAATGCTTACTAAAGTTACCTCAGCTCCACATTTTTTTGGAATAATAAAAACGTTATTTTTTTTGTTTAGTTATATTTGAAAATATGTTTTAATTACAACTTAGTTACAATGAAAATGGTCAAATACACACCAATTGATACACAAAAGATGTCTGGTTGGGTCGCTACTAAAATTATAACTTTTTTAAAAATATAAAAAAACTGTTGTAACAGCACTTAGAGATCGCGCTATCATTTAAGAAATCGAAATAAAAGAAGTCTTAGGTAATAATAATTATCTGAAAAATTTTTACGAACCTATAATTAAAAACAGAATACATAAAATATACAACTTAACATTGTATCCTAAAACCGAAAAAAACAATAATTATAAAACAAAATATCTAAAATTGTTAAGCCGCATAATATTTTAACAGTCGATAAAACAACTAATAATAATCTTAACAATATAGTCTATGTCTCACTCCGATAGCTCAAAAAATTGTGGTTTACCTAGTGGACTGTATTTAGACAAGTCCTTCGCTTTCATTTGAAGGGTATAGGAACGCACGCGAAATCGTACCTTTCTGAAGTGAAATTTAATTGAGACATAAAAATAATATTGGTATATGTTGACTATTTAAGAGCGAAATAATAGAAAAATATTAATGATGCGATCTTATAGGAGAGGGACTTACCGGTGATGTCTTGATCTCTTCCAACTGGTGCACCAGATTCGCCAGAAGTCTTCTATAGCGGTCCAGCACTCCCGAGTTTTAATGTTTGGAGTTTTAGAGGAATTTAATGGTTTTTAGAGTTCACCATTTTTTATAAAAGCGTTGATCGTTCAAAATATTCCGATCGAGAGCGTGTGTGTATGGCGACTCACTTTTAGGTTCTGTCTTTTTTGCGGCGTGTTTCTTCGCCCTCTATAGGAAAATCGCATTACTTCTAATAAAAAGAATTTAGAATTCTAATTTTATTAAAAAGAATAAAAACGCGATTTAAATTAAAATATGCAGAGGGCGGTAGTAATATGAGGATTGAATTAAAATTAGAAATATATTATTAAATGCGTTTGGAATTTAAATATTAAACTATGCCAAATTGATAGTTTATAGCTAGTTTGTAAGTTTTAAATTTAACTTAACCTATTGAGTAAAACTACAACCCCATTATACCCAATTGTAGCCCAAAATATGAGTTTTAAAAATAAAAATAAAATGTTCTGAAAAAATAATAAAAATTAGATTAAAAGAAAAAAAAGGTTCTTGCGAAACCGAAACATACTGGCGGCCGAAAATGCTATGCATTTTCCAAGGGGCCAATAGGTAAAGGACACAGTTTAGAGATTGGTCTCTTTAACAAACTATCCTTGGTTTTGACAGAGGCTATTCGATTTATCCCATCCTTACCGGGAAAAATTTCAACCACTCTGCCGAGTTGCCACTGAAGGGGCGGTAATAAATCGTTTTTAATTATAACTAAGCGTCCAACTTCAGGAGTTGAAGTGGGTTCCAACCACTTACTCCTTTGTTGTAGAGTATGGAGATACTCTTGTTGCCAGCGTCTCCAAAAATCTTGGTGGATTCGTTGGAGGAGCTGCCAACGCGCGAGACGATTTATTTTAATATCAATAAAGTTTGCGTCAGGAACGGCACTTAGCGGTTCCAGAGATAAAAAGTGACCTGGGGTCAGCGCGGAAATATCATTTGTATCGCTAGAAATTTCAGTGAGAGGACGCGAGTTTAAAATAGCTTCGATTTGACAAGTTACAGTGTATAGTTCTTCGAAAGTTAATATTTGATGTCCTATTAAGCGGATCAAGTGTTTTTTAACTGACTTGATTCCTGAGTCCCAAAGTCCTCCAAAATTTGGACTATTACTCGGGATAAAATGCCATTTAATGGGACGCGTAGAATCAAGCTGTAAAAGCTTGCGGTTAGCTGAGAAAAAGTTAGTTGCATTATCACTATACAAATCGGATACGTAGTTTCGGCGCGCAACAAATCGGCGAAGCGCAGCAATAAAACAATCAGCGGTCAAATCGCTTGCTATTTCTATATGAATGCACTTAGTACTTAGGCAAACAAACAGACATATGTAAGCCTTCGTAGTACGATTTCCACGATGTCGACTCATGACTATATTTATTGGACCTCCGTAGTCAACACCGGTGTGCAAAAATGCTCTCAACTGAGATACGCGGGGAAACGGTAATGAACCCATCATAGGCTGAACCGACTTAGGATTGCATTTAAAACATATTATACATATTGATAAAACATGTGCAATTTCGCGTTTTGCGGCAATGATCCAGTACAATTGACTAAGCAAAAAATGTACCGTCCTCACTCCTGCATGAAGATATTTTATATGGAACCCTAAGTCGGTTCAGCCTATGATGGGTTCATTACCGTTTCCCCGCGTATCTCAGTTGAGAGCATTTTTGCACACCGGTGTTGACTACGGAGGTCCAATAAATATAGTCATGAGTCGACATCGTGGAAATCGTACTACATTTACAGTCAAAATTGGGTTCTGTAAATGTGTGTCACCAATCCCCTGGACTTCAGTAGTCACGTATACGCGGGGTAACCCTAATTTATTTGCACATTTCAAGGATAAAAATAAGAGCTGCGACCCAGTATCCAAAACTCCCCTAACAGTCTGAAAATTTCCCCTAACATCTTTGATTTCAAAAATCGCGGTTGATAAAAGTACAGCGGAATTATTCATATAAGACGAATAGCATGCACCACCGTTATTTTGGAAATTTTCGACCGTTGGTTGTTGCTGTATGCGCGCTTCGCTGCTGGACGTCGCGACGCCTAAAATTGTTTCAGTGGCAGTGGGTGCGTTTATATCGAGAGAATTAAAGTGACAAGAACTGTGGTGTCGTTTCCGGCAAAATCGACATGAATGTGTGCTTTTGCATTGGAAAGTACGATGCATATTAGAAGTACAATTTATGCACCATTTTTTATCCTTCAGAAAATTAAATCTTTCTTGAGGAGACTTAGAAACGTAATTTGGACATAAACTTAAAGCGTGATCGCGAGTGCAAATAGGGCATTTTAATTTTTGAGGGGTTTGATTTTGCGGCGAATTATTTGTACCAAAAAAGGCACGTGGAGATTGTCGCGTGTTATATTGATGCGTGGATTGCGTTTTAAAATTATTATTTTGCGATTTTGCGGGTTTATTTCTAAGAGAAACTTGCATATTAAATGAGGAACTAGCGTTTACAGTAAAAAGAGCGTTGCAATGTTGATCAAAGAAATTGTAGATACTCCTATAGGAAGGAATTTCCGTAGGTTTTCCGTGAAAAACTTCAAAGCGGGTTTGAATATTATGGTCAACCGATTTAAGCAGTTTTTGCGCTAAAATAAAATCCCAAAAATCAGGTTCTAAACTAACTGTTTTAAGAGCCTCGAGATTTTTTGTAAAAATATCAAGTAGATTTCTGAGAGCTAAAGGGTCTTCAGAATTAACTTTTGGAGCGTTTTCAATGGCATTCCAATATGTTTGGGCTAAGAGGCGATCATTTTTATAGCGTTTTACTAATTGTTCAAAAGCAATAGGATAATTCACGTCTGAGAGGGGTAATTGAGTGACCAATTCTTTTGGAGGACCTTCCAAATTTGTAACAAGCAAAGAGTATTTTTGCATATTTGGAATATTTGGATTGTCGTGAATCAAGCTTTTAAACAAATCATAAAAAGCTGGAAATTGATTCAATTCTCCATTAAATTTAATTAAATCGATCCTCGGTAAATGATAAGACAGATTGTCATTTTGTTGCGAACCACCCGGAGAATGTGGATTCATGGTAAGACGGCGATTGCCACTAGAAGCCTGTGCAGAAGTTTGAAAAAGATCATTAAAAATTTCTTGAATTTGCGTGACACTTTTCTGAAAATCGTGAAGTTTTTTCCTAGCTGATTCGACTTCATTTTTATCAGCAAAAATTTCATTTAGCAAAGTAGAATGCTTTTTTGAAAACTCCGCGCGAATATCTTCAAGTTCTTCAAAGCGAATTTTAAAAGTATTGCGTTTTGTGGCGTCAGTTTTAGCTTCTAGGGCTACTGCTAAAATTTCATTAACATTGGATTCCTCCATATCTCGAAAAACTTTAATTTTCTTGATTTTCTCAGCTGCCATTCTGTATTATAATAAAAGCGTATATTAAAAGCGAATATCAAAAGCGTTTATAAAAAGCGTTTATTAAAATTAAACTGTAAATCAAAGCTATTTTAAAAGCGAAAATAATTTAAAAATATTTTTATAATTTTTTAAAAATATTTATAGGAGCGATATAAACGTAGTCATTTTTTCAGTATACCACTGAAAGAATTCCTGAAAATATATGCGTTTATGTGTATAGCGAGGTGACCTCAGATCAGTGATCCAAAACAACCGAATAAACCTTTTTTGTTAAATTGTCGAGACCAAGGATTTTATAAAAAAAACTGATATGGCGATACCTACTACACGAGCAGTAAATAAATTTATATTTTTATATTTTAAGATTTAAAAATTCTTGTAAAAAACAGTCCTCATGTTATTACCAATATTACCTGCGTTTCACTTTAGAAAGGATGATTTTTTAATTTCAAATTAATAAAAATCAAAATCCGGCTCGAAGGACCAAAAATATGTCTCACTCCGATAGCTCAAAAAATTGTGGTTTACCTAGTGGACTGTATTTAGACAAGTCCTTCGCTTTCATTTGAAGGGTATAGGAACGCACGCGAAATCGTACCTTTCTGAAGTGAAATTTAATTGAGACATAAAAATAATATTGGTATATGTTGACTATTTAAGAGCGAAATAATAGAAAAATATTAATGATGCGATCTTATAGGAGAGGGACTTACCGGTGATGTCTTGATCTCTTCCAACTGGTGCACCAGATTCGCCAGAAGTCTTCTATAGCGGTCCAGCACTCCCGAGTTTCAATGTTTGGAGTTTTAGAGGAATTTAATGGTTTTTAGAGTTCACCATTTTTTATAAAAGCGTTGATCGTTCAAAATATTCCGATCGAGAGCGTGTGTGTATGGCGACTCACTTTTAGGTTCTGTCTTTTTTGCGGCGTGTTTCTTCGCCCTCTATAGGAAAATCGCATCACTTCTAATAAAAAGAATTTAGAATTCTAATTTTATTAAAAAGAATAAAAACGCGATTTAAATTAAAATATGCAGAGGGCGGTAGTAATATGAGGATTGAATTAAAATTAGAAATATATTATTAAATGCGTTTGGAATTTAAATATTAAACTATGCCAAATTGATAGTTTATAGCTAGTTTGTAAGTTTTAAATTTAACTTAACCTATTGAGTAAAACTACAACCCAATTATACCCAATTGTAACCCAAAATATGAGTTTTAAAAATAAAAATAAAATGTTCTGAAAAAATAATAAAAATTAGATTAAAAGAAAAAAAAGGTTTCTTGCGAAACCGAAACAGTCTATACAAAATTAAAACCTTGGAAAAGTAAAGGTGATACCCCAAATGTAGTATATAAAATAGATAAACCATATATAAATACAGCGTTTCCCAAACAGATACCGATAAACTGTAAGGGGTGGTAAGGGCCATCAAAACAAACATTTTTTGTGCAGTAAACATATGTCCACAAATGAACCGTTTGGGCTCTTGAGCATAAAAACAGTTTTTGGTACTTTTAGTTTTCGTATTAATTGAATCGCTGTTTACAGTGCAGTTTACACATTATTTTGTTTGTTACCAAATGAATTATTGTTTACAATAGTTGCTCATTGTAAACAGCAAGTCAATTAATTAAATCAATTAAAATAACTATCATAAATAAAAGAAGAATTCATGAAATTATTCAAATAAAAAACATCCAAACGCAATAAATTTTGGATCGTATGATGACGATGATTTTGATACAGCCCTTTAACTGCGACTACCAGTAGGTCTATTGTTGCTTTCTTTTGAGTAGTTTCTTACCACTGTATGCCTAAGCATCCAAAAAGGCCGGCTATCAGTTTGGATGAGACACTGTTCAGATATTCTGAATCAATCTAAGATTTACCGAAAGTGTGTGATGTAAACGTGCAATAGTCGGACATTCTCACAGTACATCTGACTCTTTTATCATCCTCCATACAGAGTCTACATTTGGTCCCTTCTGTTAGTCCTAGTCTCTGCATGGGTACCCTTAGTCGACAGTGACCTTTAAAAAGACCAATCACTATACGTATCTCCTGTCTGGTAAGTCCAATTATGTTTCTGGCTGTCTTCCTACAAGGTACTTTAATAAACTCTTTAGAGTAAGCCAGTTCTGGTATATTTATCCAGTAATATTGGAAACTATTCTCCATCCATTTGTTTGATTGATTAAAACTAAATGTAACAATTTTTATTTAAAGGAACTTAATTATGCTTTTAAAATGTGATACCTTCTTAGAAAGGGAGACTATTTACCTACCTAAATTGCACCTGTCCTAGCTAATGTAGTTATTTAGTTATTTCAAAAAATCTGGATCAATGTCTCGCCACATTTCAAAGCGTCGCGATACCTCAAACAATACGTCGTCGCCGGAAGAAAAAATAGGATTTTTTTTATGGTTCATAAGTTTATTAATCAAACCAATTCAGTCAAAATCACCACAACTATTGAAATTCTGCCCAACCATTAAAGGGTTCATTTTAAATATTCTTTATATTATGACGCAGTGTTATTTTAAAATGTAATATACAAGGTGTCAAGCTAAATTATTTTCTCTAAAGTTTTTCTTCAATACCTACTGCTCAAAGAAAGTTTTTGAAAAGTTACTTTATATAGAAAAACTTAAAACTTTTAAATTAAAAACAGCTTTACCTTGAGAGACTTATGTCACCGGCGCCTACGGAGTGGCGGCGCATACAAAAGGGACATAAAAAAGTATGTGTTAAGAATCATAGAGTGCAAAACATTTAATGAATGTATTTACAAAGATTCTTAATATTGTCTAGGTTATCAAATTAACATAAAACCAATGGACCTATCATACTCAAGGTGCTAATTTTTACCTTCCTAGCCCGCGAAGCAATGACTAGAGAAGGTATTAGTTTCGACGAAAATTTTTTTTTGAGATAACGCCAAAAATGTTTTAGCAAGCTATCTTAGCAATATCGTCGTGATGTCTGTCTGTGTGTGTGTGTAGGTTCATGTGTGTGTGTGTGTGTATGTGTGTATGTCTGTCCGTAACACGATAGCTCCTAAACCGCTGAACCGATCTTCGTGAAATTTTAAGGTAAACTAGCGTTCGATACTGTGACGAGATGGTTAGATTTTGCTAATGGCAGTTTTTTGACAGTATAAAAATTTTAAAAATGTTTACTATTTAATGAAGCGTCGTATCAATATGCAGTTTTCAGAATATAATAGAGCACATTCTTCTCAAAAATTTGTGTTCTAACCAAAAACTTCGTAGGGGCTTTCGTTTCGGAGATATTTACAAAAAACTCTTTTCAGGGTTGATATAGCATGTAGTTTACTTGACTTGAAGTGTGCTAATGGGCTAGGAAGGTATCAGATCTGTGATGGATTCAGTTATTTTGTTATTAGATAGTCTTAGAAAGCAGCTCTAAATAAAATAAAATAAAATAAATATTTAAAAATATTAAATCTTAGCCTTATACCCGAATATTGTATAAGGCTGTGTTCAAAATGGGTTTTTTATCTTTTCTATATATTATAACAATCGAAATGATAAATTGCATGAAAAAGAATTGTTTTGCTCTAGAAATTCCCAAAAAAAATCACTCATTTGGTGTTATCTCAAAACGTTTATTTTTAAGAAAGACTCAATATTTCGCACCAAAAATTTTTGCGAGATAGGAAGTGAATAGATTAACGTAATATGTATTTTATACTACATACAACAGCCTTGCATTCAAATACGTTGAAATGCTTTTTTTGTTTTTGGCTTTTATTGATTTCGAAAACACAGAGGTATTTATAAATTTTATACGGAAGTTTTTAAATTTAAATTACTCTCTTATTTTCAAAAATAGACATTGCCGAGCTGGGTTTTATTCTCATTTTTGTCAATGAACAAAGTGAAAAAAACAAATATAAATTTACAGCAATAAAACTTATTACCTATTCTTTTTGAAAAAAGAAAAATAAAAACTTTAGAAATAAGCAACACTGTGAGATATGCTTAACTTTGTTTAAAGGTGTGAAACATGGAAAAACTTGATAAAGTTAAGAATAAACAGAAGAAAGATAAAAAGAAATGATTAAGTCATTAATCCTTAACTCTGATTAAAAATATTTCCTGTATTAATTGAAACATTTGTTTACTCCACTACTTTTCAGCCTCTTTAAAATAAATACGCCACTGACCTAGGCAAAAACAGAAGCGAAAAACTGATCTAAATTCAGAACACGTCCAGATGTGGTCGTGGTCCTCGGTGTGGTGACAAGAAGTTATCAGATTTTTTCCCAAACTCGAAGTTTAAAATGCAACTTTCCCATATGACATACTGTTTTTGCATCTGATGCTACTGAACAAAAAGTTTAGTTCAACTTTAACTTGACTGTGGTTTTTAAAACTATAATGTAACTAGGTTTAACCAAATACGTTAGAGTATAAAAATGGGGCATACCCCATATACGTAATTTACGTATATGGCATACCCATGCGTTCTCACACGCGATGCTTGAAGCCAGGAGCCCCATTTTATTCTTAATGTTCCCTTTTTGGGTAGACAGGATTTCGGATACTACGCATGGGTTCGGTTCGGTTCGGTTTTGCTGGTTTTGGGAAGTACTCCGTTACGTGACTATATTATTTGACAAATGTCAAGAATTTAGGGATATGTCCATTAATTTTTTTAAAAAACTAGTTAATTGGGTAAAATGTATCAAATTTTGGATTAGAATTGTCGTTTTTCTAAAATTAATTGTACAGATCCGCGGACACCATGAAGAGTGTTTAATGGCATCTATAAATAACTCCTTACTTTATTAACAAATTATAAACAAAAATACAAGTACTTGGCTATGGAATTACACTCCTTTACTTCTCCCGGACTTTTTGCCATAAACCGCACATGATTTCCTTAAATCATTTCCCATTTTTCACAGAAGAAAATATAATTTTACACGACAAACGTAAAACACCGCAAAATAAACAAATAACCAATATGGCGTCAACTCGCACAGCAGCTGTGTTTCTACGTGACAAAACACACGCATGCGCACTTGAAAATGCGCGTCTGCGTATTTAAATTTGCCATTGTTTCCAAAGCAAGCTATGACTGTTTAACTTTTCAATTTTTTTAATATATTTTTATGCTTTAACGTATTTGGTTTTAACCACTTTACCTTCAAATTAATAAAAAATATTATACTATAATAGATAAAATAAATAATAATAAAGTAAAATTCATCGCAAACTTTCACAATACAAACCTTTACATTTCGGACGTATATTAGTCTTAAGGGGCCTACAGACACGCGAGCATTTCTTAAGATTAGTATGCGCGAACTAATCTCTGCATACATACATGTACGTTTGGTGGAATTGCCTACACACACGAAGACAAAATTAAACGTTCTAAACGTAAACACGATATTATCAATGCGTTTTGCCTAGTCACCGAAAGATTTGCTCGCGTACATCGTGCGCGCGAACAAATCTTCGAGAGAAATTTTAGGCGGATATTGTCTACACAAGAAGAGATTAGTATGCGCAAACTTGTACGCGCATACTAATCTCTGGAAATGTTCGCGTGTCTGTAGGCCCCTTTACACAAAACCCTTCAATATTTCGTGCAGGACGTCTCTGTTTTAACACTATCTACAGTACCAGTGGCGTATTACGAAAGAAAATTTTTAGCTTGATGTTTTTTAAAATCCTTTGTTCTCCAAAAATATTCGCCTGCGGCGCATTTGATGTGATATGCTCCTAAGCTTAAGAGGTTTTAAATACGGCAAATAATTTTTTTTTGGTTTTTAGTATCTCATTGACCCCCTTCCCCTCAGACTTCCTGGATTCACCACTGCACAGTACAATGAATGAGTTACTAAGCTCTGCCGACTGCAGCTCGCTACAAAAGGATATCCTAAGGTGTGTATATGTACAAAGCAGATAACAAAACCTCGCCAACAGCAACAAAATGATGACCCATACTGGTAACATCGTCGTTGGGCAAAAATTTTTAACAATTTGTTTAAAAAGAGAAACCCAAGAAGTTATCAGACCAATCTAATCCTTTCGTTTTTCAACTCAATTACACTAAACTTCTACAATTTATTTAACAGCGGTCATTTACTTCAGAAAATTCCTCTGCCCTTAAAAACACATCAGAAAAAGCCAAGCAATAAATCAGATTTTTATCTTTTATTGTGCTTTTCCTGAAAATGTTCTTTTGTCCAGTGTTAATGAAAAAACCATGTCCAAGCATTTTATGGATTACCTTTACCCAAATACTTGGAATTCTTGGCCTCGTTTTGTAAGTGTGATTGTGATAATCCAAAAAATAAGCCTCAAAAGACGTTAATTAAAGTATAGATATAAAGAAGTGTTCGTAGGGGAGAGTTGCTCATTGATCAATCTATGCAAAACGTGTTAAATAAATAAGAGAGGGGTTTTTCGATGGGACTAGACGCAAAATGCAAAAGATATGAATACGAGGAACTTAGTTTACTAGTAAAAGTATCTAATCTCTAACGACGACCACTAGGCAAGTTTTTTTTTAATTTTATTTATACTACACGACAATTACGTGTTTAACACGTAAAAAACGCGTGAGAAAAAAAGTTGATTTTAGAAGCTGCTAGAAAAGAAACCTTTATTTCATATATGAAAACAAGCTTAATAAGTCATTCATTAACGTTATAAAAAATAACGTTGATAAAAACTGCGTTGTAATAACGGCATTATCATATTAAAAGAGCAATGTTTTTACGTTGTTTTTAAATGATTTGTATCAATGTCAAAATCAAATAAGTTTCACGCCTTTTCTACACGAATTTTAAAACGCGACTTGCATGGTTTTTTACCGAATATTTTTGAGATTTTACTAGCAGCAGCGCAACCTATTGTCGGCATTTTTCACTTTGACGAAATCTATCAGGGAGTTATTTGGCCTCTAAACTCCAAAAACCTGTTAAGAACCTGATCCCTGATCCTTTACGATCACGACGCATTAACTTTTTTGTGTTTATACTCTGTGAAAGTGTTTTCTATTAAAAAATGTTGTTTAGCTTTTAAAAAAAAACATAATGTATGTATAGATATTTTTTCTTGCCTTGAGCGCCATCATTAAAATTATCTTGAAGTGCTGTAGTTTTAAACTAGTGATATATTTTATAACTTTCTTTCGCGTCTATTTTAAGTTAAAAAAATGTTATTAAAAAAACGTGACAAAAAAAGACGCAGAAAGGTTTGAGAAGTCTTAATCTAGTGGCGTTTTAGAACATGTTGTGGAGGATTTTTCAAGGGTGAATTTGGCACATGAAAATAACGATGGTAAAAAAGACGTTATATACACAGTACTAGAAACTTTGGCAAAAATGACATTTCTATAACATGATTCCACCTTGTTTTTAAGTTATATTTTAGCATGTAGATTTAACAAAACAAATATTACATGGTATGACGTTGTTTTCTAGTAAAAAATAAATTTGTTATTTTTGTTTACGTTAATTTAACGTTGATGTGATTTTTGTGCTATGTGGGACAGTTTCGCAAGGTTAAAGCACTCTCAAACACAAACAACCAAGTACCTAGCCAGGAATCGAACCCGGACCGCCGCTGTGGGAATCAAAAATTGCTACCGCTACACCACGACGGCGACAATAGGCAAGTGAAAAAGAATATAAAATGAGTGCCCTTATTTTCTTAATTCTGAAAGTTTGTGAAAGTAAAATACTATTTCTTTTTTATTTAGTCGGTTTAGAACGTTTTCCTACGATGATCCTGACAATCATCTTCTGTCAGACTTTTTTGACTCATTGATCTTTGGATTGACTGTTGCCATTCAAATTTAGGACGCCCTCTTTTTCTGCGTCGTATTGGTTGCCATTCTAGGAGTTGCTTTGGTAATCTTTCGTCGTTCATCCGTAGTACATGGACGTACCATATCAGTTGCCGTTTAGTAATGTCATCCGTTATGCTTCCCTCGATTCCCATTCTTTTTTTTATGATCTCATTTCTTATGTGATCTGTTCTAGATATTCTCATTGATCTTCTTATTGCATCCATTTCGACACTTTCAAATTTTTTTTGTATTTTTCTGTTACGCAACAAGTCTCTATTCCATACAACAGCGTGCTTTTCACCATTGTTTCATATATGTTAAATTTTACATTCTTTTCCAATAACCTTTTTTTCTTTTACTATTATTTGTTCCAGTTCTTTACAGTCTGTTCCTGTCTTATCAAATGTGACACCCAAGTATAGATAATCATTGCATAGAGATATTAGTTGTCCATTATCTAGTTCTAACTCACTGGATTCGTTTCTAATACATAAGTACTGTGTCTTGTCCATGTTCACTGTTAATTTCCACTTTTATATTCTTCCATTAACTTTCTCATCATATAATCCATGTCTTCTTTATCATTAGCTACAATTACTTGGTCGTCAGCAAACTGTAGTGCGTTTTGGTAAATCGGTCGTTAAGTTGTATTCCAAATGTATGCACAAGACATACACCCTTTCGATAGCTTTAGGCGCTGGTTAAAATTTTAACGCATTAAGAATAAAAATGGAAAATAACGCGAGAACCATACAAAATGTCGATTGACACCTACCTTGCTATTTCTCGGTGGTACCAATTCCATTCACTGGGCGCCCAGGCTTCTACCAGAGTTCTTGAGTTGATCGAAATCACTGTGAGGAGTTGAGGTAACGGATTGGAATGATTTTAGAATTGATTGGCACTAATTGTAATTGATTGAATTGTATTTTTGGAAACCGAGTAAAAACACGCCGGTTTCAATATGGAGGCTACGATGATCTTTCTCTCATCGTGCCGGTAAATGCGCACTTTCTATCCGCGCACCTTGCGGTGTCACGTGACAACCTGTATGGTTCAGTGCAACGGAATAATTAATATTTAGGAAAATTAACTAAGTATTACTTGTCTTGCATGTACATTTTCCCGGCCGCCCTAAAATACTATTTTAGAACCAGGAAAAATAATATGTATTATAACTTGGGAATAACAATTATTATTTCCAAAAAAATTAAAAAAATTGCGACAAAATGTTATTCTATTTTTTTTGCCGCGATAAAACAAAAAAAAATATATTTCCCGAAAAGGAATAAAATTAAAAAAAAAGAATAATTCTATGACGACACTGACATAGAATGAACATTGCTTGAGTGTTCAGTTAAAAGGCAAAGGGCACAATTTAACAATTGGACGTTTAAATAGCCCTTGTTGAGTCCTAATCGTGACAACTCTAACATGTCCATCTGAACCAGGATGCAAATCTACAATCCTGCCTAAAGACCACTGCAAGGGTGGTTTGTTTTCATTTTTTATGACTACTAAAGTATTTAACTCGACTTTAGTAGGTTTTGCTGTCCACTTGGACCTCTGCTGTAGAGTATGTAGGTACTCCTCTTTCCATCGGGACCAAAAATCAGTGTTCAGTCGCTGAACAAGTTGCCACCGAGAAAGAGTGTTTAGTTTTAATTGTGATAAGTCTGGGTCTGGGACAGAGTTTAAAGGTTCCATGGTAAGGAAATGTCCGGGAGTGAGTGGACAAAAATCATTGGGATCGGATGATTGCGCAGAGATTGGGCGACTATTTAGCAATGCCTCGATCTGCACAAGCAAAGTATTTAGTTCTTCGTATGTAAGCTTCTGATTTCCGATCACTCGGTTAAGATGTGTTTTTACTGATTTAACACCAGCCTCTGATAAGCCATTGAAATGAGGACTAGCACTAGGAAAAAAATGCCATTTGATCTGAAGATGTTCAGAGGAAGCTTCGAAGAGCCTTTTAAGCTCAGAGTTTGCTCCTTGAAAATTGGAGCCTCTGTCGCTGAATAAAAACTTACAACGACCCCTTCTAGCTACAAACCTTCTGAATGCGGCTATAAAGCATTCAGAAGTAAGGTCTGACGCAACTTCTGTGTGGATAGCGCGAGTACTTGCGCACACGAAAATGCAGATATAGGCTTTTAATTCTTTGGTACTCCGGTACCAACGACCTGGCGAAATTTTTATAGGACCAGCATAGTCCAAAGTTGCATGAGAAAAGCACTTTAGTTGTGAAATTCTAAAATAAGGTAAGTCACCTTGATAAGGGATGTAAGCCTTTGGTCTAAGGCGATAACATCTTATGCATCGAGATAAAACTGACTGAATAGCTCTGCGGGATACTAAGATCCAAAATTGTTGTCTTAGTAAGTACTGAACTATATTTAGCCCTGGATGGCTATTTTCCTTATGAATATGTTCAATGATGAGGTCAGACAACCTGCCTGATCTGGGAAGCAATAAAAGATGTTTTGCATCAAAGGGTATAGAATTCGTATGCCTAAGACGACCACCTACCCTTATCAGTCCGGTAGTGTCCAAAAAGGGTGCAATTTTTCGAAAAGCTTTGGGTAAAAGTTCGTTGTTTTTTAGTTGTTTTTGGAGGTCAGAGAAATGTAATTCTTGGCTTCTTCGAACCAAGAGTGTTAAAGCATACTGAATTTCAAAAATAGAAATAGGACCTGTAAGTGGTTCCTTTTTGTTTTTAAAATTATAAAATATTCGTCGAATCTGACAAATTAGTTTTTGAATGTGAAAAAGGGATGAATATTTATTTACAAGGAAGTCTAGAATATGATAATCGATGTTTGTAGTAAGTGTTATTTTTTCAGGCTTTTCTTCATTTAAAATTTGCTGAAAATCGGTTTCTGAGTTTTGGAATAATGCGGGATTTTTTAAGTCCCATGTAGTACATGGTTGACTAAGCCAGGAAGGCCCTGTAAACCACAAGGGGTGGTTTATAAAATTAGAAGGAGTTGTGCCACGACTGGCGACATCCGCAGGGTTTTCTTGTGATTTTACATGATACCAGTTTACATTAGAGAGTTTTTCTTGTACTTGGCTAACTCTGTTAGCAACAAAAGGGCGCCATCTATGAGGTGAGCTACAAAGCCAAAAGAGGACAACTTGAGAATCTGTATAAGCGTAAGTTTTATCTATTGAAATTAAAGGGGAATAAGTTTTTATAACAAAACTAAGAAGTTCAGTAAGAAGAACAGTACCTAAAAGTTCTAGTCTCGGGAGACTAATAGTTTTTAAGGGACTGACCCTTGATTTGCCCATAATTAAGGAAGTTTTTATGCTTTGATCTGACAGCTCGATACGTAAATAAACGCAAGCTGCGTAGCCTAATTCTGATGCGTCCGAAGAAGCATGCAGTTGACAAGATATTATATCTTTAGAAAAAATGTGCCTAGGAAATTTAATATCTGATAAGCACTTAAGTTCATTTTGAAATTGTGTCCAATGCTGAAGAATAGATTTGTCCACGGGATCGTCCCATCCTATCTTGGAAATCCATAATTTTTGCATAAGACATTTTGCAAAAAATGAAATTGGAGAAAGCATCCCTAAAGGATCAAAAATAGAAGCAATAGCGCTTAGAATATTTCTTTTTGTGCATCGTTTTTCCGATGGCTGACAAGAGAAAAACATATTGTCTGATTTTGGGTCCCACTGGAGTCCAAGAACCTTTATGGATATAGGATTTTCCTTGTCAAAAGAAAAGGGAATTTGGCATTCGTCTGGTGATAGAGAGGATAGTAGTTTTGGGTGATTACTAGCCCATTTTTTAAGCTCAAAACAGCCTGATTTTAGAAGAGCGATTAAATCTCGCTGTAGAGCTAGAGCCGACTCTATAGAGTTTGCGCCTGCGCAGATATCATCGACAAAAATGTCTTCTAGGAGCACTCTAGAAGCTTCTGGGTAGTTTTTTTCTTGGATTTTGGCTAACTCTTGAATAGTTCTGATGGCCAAAAAAGGACTAGATGTGATACCAAACGTGACAGTATTAAGTCTGTATTCTTGAATAGGATCGCTTGAAGTGAAACGCCACAGAAGACGTTGATAATCACGATCTTCCGAAGCTAATTTTATTTGTAAAAACATTTGCGTAATATCCGAGAGAGACTACTTCATGAAATCTGAATTTTAACAGAATTGAGTTGATGTCAGTTTGTAATTTGGGCCCTGGAATAAGGGTAGAATTAAGGGATATACCTTTTGAACCCGCTGTTGCCGAGCCATTAAAAACTACTCGAACGCGTGAACTTGATTTATCGGGGCGTACAACGCAGTGGTGGGGTAAATAATTTATGAATTGATTTTTTGATTCTGATTCTAGAATTAAACTCATATGATCGTTTTTTAAGTAGTTATTCATAAATTCGGAATACTGTGAATATAGTTCGTGATTTTTTATCAGTCTAGACTCAAGAGATAAAAAACATTTGTAAGCATGTGAGTAGGTATCTCCTAAAATAGGTCTAGAGTGACGAAATGGCAATGAAACTTGAAAACGTCCCGAACTATCTCTCGTGACAGTTTTTTGATAAAATGATTCACATTTTTCCTCATCAGGAGAGAGGAACTTCTTTGTTGGGAGAGACTCAACTTCCCAAAACTTAGTCATCGTTTGATCTAGTGAATTATTTTGTAAAGAAGTAAAGTGACATGAATATGAAGTTGAATTGTATGTAGCTTGATTTGATATTTCCGTATTTCCCAGGAGCACCCAGCCGAACAAGGTTTCAAGTGCGATTGGCTGCTCCGGTTCTCCAGGAATAATGTTAGGTTGAATTATTTGAGAATAAACATGTGCTCCTAAAAGCATGTCTACAGGTGCGGGAATATTGAAATTATTATCTCCTAAATTTAAATTAGAGATATGATGCCATTTGTGAGGATTAACTTGAAAAGATGGCAAATTTGCACTTACCTTTGGCAAGACATAGACATCAAGAGAAAGCGTTGGATTATTTTGGCCAACAGGCTTAATTGTGCAATTTGTTATGCCATTGGTGGTTGAAGTAGATTGATTGATGCCTCGTATGGGGACTATGAATTTTTTCCTAGATAATCCTAGGCGATTAAGACAATTTTCAGAAATAAAATTGGCCTCTGACGCATTGTCGAGGACAACCCGTATAGTTTAATAGTATCCACGACTATCTAGGATGTCTACTTTTATTGTAGAAAGTAAAATAGTACTTTGAGGTTTTTGAGTGGTGAGTGAGGTGCACCCACAATTAATGTAATCAATGTCCTCATTGGGTGTTTCATTTTGTGTTTGATTGGGGTTTTGGGAATATTGAGTCGAATTTTGATTTAAGTTTGGGGTTGGTTGTACATTTGTAAAATACGCGTTTTGTGAATTCGATTGAGTAGTTTGCGAGTTATTACAAATACTCGTATGGTGACGCTGGCCACAGATACGGCAAGAAAAAGTAGATTGACATAAATTTAAGGGATGCGATCTTAAACAATTGCTACACGCATTATTTTGCCTAACGTAGGCATTACGCTCCTGTATAGTTTTTGATAAAAATACCTGGCACTGTGAAAGATTGTGAAATTGATTATTTGTACATAAACGACATTTGTATTTATTTTGAAACAGATTCGAATTAAATTGTAAATTCGAATTATTTAATTGTTGTTGTCTATTTGAATTTGAGTTGAATTGATTTGTATTTGAATTTGAGTTGTTTTGAGTTTCTGGAGTGAAACTCAAACTAGATTGATTTCGTTGTTGATTTGAATTAAAGAATTTAGATTGATTTGGTTGGAATTGCGAATTATTGCTAAATGAAGTTATTTTTGAGTTTTGAGGATTTTGAGTTGTATTTGCCACGTAAACTTGTGGTTGATATGGTTTTGAGTAACTGTTGTAATTATTATTTGAATTGAATTGTCGCTTAGGTGGTTTTGGATTTGAATTTTGTAAATTGTCTGATTGCATAGTTGAATATGAAATATTTTGCATGATTTGAACTGATTCTAAGGCCCTACAATGGTTTTTGAGGAACTCTGTAAGGTTTTCGTAGGTAGGAAGCTCCATTTTACTATATTCTATCTCAAAAGAAGTTCGTATTGAGGTAGTTAAACGCGAAAGAAGCATGTTGAAAAGTATGAAATCCCAATGTTGAGTTGGAAAACCTAATAACTCTAAAGCAGAGATATTAACATGTGTGAGGAAAGTGGGTGGAGACAAAGGCGAGTCGCTTCGTCACTGATAAATCCTGCCCCCCGTTGGTCCTTAATGGCGTCGTAAAATTTTTAGATTTTTGGTTTTTGAAGAATGAATTTTGATTTTTTGTTGTATTTTTGTGAATATTTGGATCGATGGACCATAAAAATGTATGCACAAGACATACACCCTTTCGATAGCTTTAGGCGCTGGTTAAACTTTTAACGCATTAAGGATAAAAATGGAAAATAACGCGAGAACCATACAAAATGTCGATTAACACCTACCTTGCTATTTCTCGGTGGTACCAATTCCATTCACTGGGCGCCCAGGCTTCTACCAGAGTTCTTGAGTTGATCGAAATCACTGTGAGGAGTTGAGGTAACGGATTGGAATGATTTTAGAATTGATTGGCACTAATTGTAATTGATTGAATTGTATTTTTGGAAACCGAATAAAAACACGCCGGTTTCAATATGGAGGCTACGATGATCTTTCTCTCATCGTGCCGGTAATTGCGCACTTTCTATCCGCGCACCTTGCGGTGTCACGTGACAACCTGTATGGTTCAGTGCAACGGAATAATTAATATTTAGGAAAATTAACTAAGTATTATTTGTCTTGCACGTACACCAAATACTATCTGGCTGTTATTTAAAAGCCTCAAAGGCTTGTCAGAATAATCTGATACCCGTCAATTTGACCCATTTAATTGTGCTAATGTTTCTGAGCCTACGTATAAATTAGAATGGGTAGTTATTTGGCTTATTTTAGGACTAAAAATCTCATGCATATAGGATTGCAAACGCTTCGTTGTGGATTGACAAACTGTAATAATTAAATTATTTTTTCATTTCTCGTTGGTAACTCTCGCAGTTTTTAAGATATTTAGCTCAATGCTAAAACCAAAATTAACCTAGATGTTATACGTCATTGGGCATGGCAAAAAATAATTGGAATCTACAAGAAAATATTTTTCAGCGGGAATGCCCCTCTTTTCCCTTCCCCTAAAATACATACGTCAAAGGTAGATTCTAATATACAAAATATATTTATTTTTATATCTATTAAACTTTTTGGCTTTTTGCAGTTTTTTCGTATCTGCGACCCTTAATGAGAAAAAAAATTATTAACTACTAGATTGGATCTTAGACAGTCTGGCGAGGCTTTTGTGGTTCTAAATAACAGACTAATTTGTTTTTAGTTATTTACCTAACAAATGCGGAAAGTGATACATTACCGCACGCGACGGCAGTTGTCAAGCCGTCAAGGGTGGTAAAGACACTTTCCGCATGTGTTAGGTACAATATTTTACCTATGAGTACCTTTTTTTTTCAAAAACTTGAATGTACTTCATAAATAAACATGTCAAATTAGATGGAATTGTGTTGCTAAGGTTTCTTAGTAGTGCGCGTGCGGTAAAGTAATTACTTACACTACAAACACTATAATCTATAATGTGAAAAAATTTCAAAACTAAGAATAGTTATTTTCCTAACAAGTGTGGAAAGTGATACTTTCCCGCACGCGACTGCAGTTGACCCGAACGACGCGGAGCGGAGTTCGGGCAAGCAGTCGAGGGTGGGAAAGACACTTTCCACATGAGTTAGGAACATTATTTTTTCTTCGACCGATGTTACAATACCACAAATTTACTTTTGAAAAAATATTTTATTTGAACATAAATAAAATACTAATTATTATTATTGGTAATAGTGATTGAAAACACAATTTGTTGCAGTTTGAAGATTATTCAGAATTGCCGGTGTAGTGGCGTTCGATGGTGGTAATTCTCGCATCTGGTGGCCGCTTGTAGAATCGAAAGTGCGCAAAGATGGCGTCTGGGTCTGCAGGACTCTTCCAGTGGACGTTGACGGCAGCAGTTGCAGGTCACTTACAGTTGACGATGACGGTGCTGGCAACGATTGCAGGTCATAGGTAGATGAAAGAATCTTACTCGAGATGTTCTCTTTCTGTTTCTCGGAATCTTCCAAATACCCCTCAGCGACAGCAGTGGACTTCCACCCACCAAGGCGTTTTATGTTTGTTATGCCTTCACCTGAATCTGCTAGGAATGTTGCTGAAGAACGTCTGAAGCTATGGCCGGTATAACGTTCTGGGTTAGGTAGGCGCAAATATGCAGCGATCTCTGATGGCATCTTTCCAAAAGTGTTCACTCCTACACACTGATTGGAACATTTTCCTTTTTTATAATAAATGAAAAACCAGCGGTGCGGAGTAGTAGGAGGTCTCAAATTTGCGTACTTTCTATACAGCATCAAAAAAGATCCATTATTTATTTCTTCGGATAAAACGAAGGATCTTGAGGAATGATTTTTAGTGTCGGAGATCTTAACAACGATCAGACTTCCTGTATGTCATCCAGAGTGATATTTAAAAGCTCCGCCCTGCGGAGAGCACCAGCCAAAGCAAAAATGGTACTCACTTTAATCATCAAATAAATCTCATCAGGAGCTAACATAAACCGCGATATATCACCTTTGGTGAAAACTTGCGCCTTCTGTGCTCGAAAACCAACATGTTTTTGTTTAAGAAACGATGTTAGCTTGTGGAATCTGCTTATGTTCAGATTTTGCTTAATTTTAACCAAGCTTTTCACCATGGAATAGCGTGACCATAAGGTATTCGATTTCAAGACCTTGCTCAGGTCTAGGAAGTATGCCAAGAAGACTTCTTCTTTGTAGATTCTCACCCCTTTCTCCTTACACCATGTCACGAAATGATTGTACTGTTTTTCGTACCTTTGTCTTTGGCAGGTAGCAGCTCACCATTCACATCTTCAGCAGCCTGCAAAATGCACTCCGGAAGTTCACCTTCGGAACAGTCCATTGAAAAATCCATTTTATTCAAAATAAAAGGCAGTTCTGTCACTTCAGAGACGCTCTTTGACTAGCTTTGACGTTTGAGTAACAATAACATAACTTGGTTGGTTGCCATAGCAAACTGGACCAAGCACCTGTCACAGCTTGGCTTGATAGTTGTTGTATGACATGACTATACGGGGGGTATGCAGAAATATTTAAAAAAATCCATTATTCTGTTTTTTTTTTTTAAATTGAATAAAAAACTTGAAATGAGCTATAATTCATCAGATTGCCTATCTGCTAAATTCCCTACACTGTACCAAGTCGATAGTTACGACTTTTGAGGTATAAACCTATAGAATAACTCCAAAATTGGCATAGTTTTACTTTCCCGCACTATTGCGGGAAAGTGATTTTCCCGCACTAGGGCGGGAAAGTGATGCTTTCAAAACTAAAATGCGTGCGGGAAAGTGGGTATATATGCATGGTCGTAGAAAAAATAAGTTTCTAGTTTTCCAATTTTGAAGCCGTTGCTAGATGCATTTTCCAGCTT
Source organism: Aspidapion aeneum (assembly GCA_963576565.1). Lineage (NCBI taxonomy): Eukaryota > Metazoa > Arthropoda > Insecta > Coleoptera > Brentidae > Aspidapion > Aspidapion aeneum. The sequence goes on from OY755038.1 coordinate 58,611,494, forward strand.
TGAAAATAAGCCAGACTTATTTTTAATTATATTTTATTATAACATCAGTTTAAACGTTTATTTTTAAGCAAGGTTTTAAGGCTAGTCTTTTTGCTTTTGCTCCCCCCGCCCTAAATTTCATGCTGCGAACGCCCATGATTTTGACCCAGATCTGCGCTTGTTATTGTACTACAACAGTTTTAAAGGTGAAACAGTTAACTGAAACTAAAATCAGTTCTGTAACACCTATTGTGAACTATCTTTATCCCGGCTATGACCTACACCACCGATTTCGACATAATTTTGGGATCTATGTGTACATTAAAAATAACCTTTCATATTATTGAGAGGAGAAGCTAGAACCAGTAAACCTCGATATAATATGTCTAAAATTCACCTCAAAGTCATCGACCAAGTTCATCTGCTGCCTCTACCGACCGCCAAGTAACACCGAGTACCAAAACTTTTTTGCGACATTATCCGAAAACTGTGATAGTATACAGTCTGACTATCCACAAGCGGAAATTGTTTTTTTAGGCGATTTCAACGTCCACAATATACCCTGGTTAAAACACCACAACAAAACAGATAATGAAGGCAGGGAAGCATAAGCTTTTGTCATAAGTTGTGGTCTAACGCAGCTTGTCGATGAACCTACCCGTATCTTAGAAAGGGGTGAATTTTCAGCGCTTTTAGACTTGTTCCTAACTACAAATCCTGACTCGTACACAATTCAACTAGATCCTCCACTTGGTTCATCCGATCATAAACTTATAAGAACAAAGTGCGAAATGCTCATACCACCAAGCCAACAATCACACCCTCGTAAAATGTGGCACTATAAATCGGCAAAACCTTGAAAAGTTTTACCTGGATTTTCCATGGCAAGAGGTTTGCTTTAAAACAGCTGATCCCACTATTTGCTGTAATGAAATAACCAAAGTCATCTTATCTAGAATGGATGCATATATCCTACATACAATAAAACGCAGAGCTAATGCAAAACCTTGGTTCAACAGCCAGCGTCAAACGGCTGTACAGAAAAAACACAGAGCATATAACCTTTGGAAACGACAACAAACTGCTCAAAACCACACAGAATTTATAGAAGCCAGAAATAGCAAAATTACGCCGCCAAAGAAACACACAATCAAAGAATAAAAAACAGGTTGCTGAATTGTCCAAGTAGTTCTAGGTCTTTTGGTGTCTTGCAAAAGCTGTTGGATCAAACTTTACTAAGTCATCCATACCACCACTTACAGATAAAAATACTCACCCACAACACCAGAAGAAAAAGCCAATATTCTGGCCAAAATCTTTTCCTCCAACTCAAACCTAACAATGCCACATGAAAAAACTCCACCGTTCTTTGAAAGGGTTTCCCACAGTATGCCAGAGGTACCCTTTTGTCACAGAGAAATACGAAAATCCCTTACAAAGTAGGATACAAACAAAGCAATGGGTCCAGATGGCATTCCCGCAATAGTACTCAAAAATTGTGCTAACGAACTTACCCCAACTTTCGCAAAATTATTCAATTTATCTTATAGGCAAGGAGTATATCCATCATCATGGAAGTCTGCCGCAGTACAACCCATTCCAAAAAAAGGAAAAAAGACAGATCCTTTAAACTATAGACCAATTGCTCTACTTCCGGTGATATCAAAAGTAATGGAAAGAGTTGTGAACAATCACCTAACCAAGTACTTGGAAAAGTACAAAATTATCAACGACAAGCAATACGGATTTTGAAAATATAGGTCAACTGGCGATTTACTTACATACGTCACTCACTTATGGTAAAAAGCGATTGAGTTGCGGGGTGAAACAAGAACAATTGCGTTAGATATATCTAAAGCATTCGATAAAGTGTGGCATAAAAATCTGCTCAACAAGCTCAAAGCAATGGGATTGTCGCCGAAACTTTGTACTTGGTTTGAAAGTTACCTTAAGGATAGATCCATTTATGTTGCACTGGATGGCCGGAACTCCAACTCTTACCAAATAAATGCAGGTGTGCCACAGGGAGCAATCCTTTCGCCAACACTTTTTCTGATTTACATAAATGACCTTATAGATAAAACAGTAAGTCCACTTTATTGCTTTGCAGATGATGGCAATGTAGTATCCTCAGTCATATCACCCACATTTCTCTCCGCACGTGAATTCCATTACCTTAGACTAACTCAAATATCGCAGATAAATAACGACCTGGAGATAATAGAGGACTGGACAAAAACCTTGTACAGTTCAACGCGCAGAAAACCCAAGCAGCCCTGTTTTTAAAAAAGACCAGCACCGGTGAGCCAAACATCATGCTATCTGGAAGTGCTGTCACATTGCAGAGCCAGTTGAACATCTTAGGAGTCACTGCAGAGACCAACATGTCTTAGCACAGTCACGTGGCAGATATAGCTAAAAGGGCGTCCCAAAAGGTTGGGGTGCTATTTCGTACAAGACATCTGTATACACCAAGCCAACTGCTGACACTCTACAAAGCCCAGATTCGACCAACTATGGAGTACTGCTCACATATATGGAGTGCGGCACCCAAACATACCTTAATGCTTTTGAATACCGTGCAAAAACGAGCTATCAAGCTGATCAATGACCCCGCACTTACCCATAGCTTGGATAGTCTCGAACATCGAAAAACTGTGGGCGATCTATCTCTCTTCTTCAAGTATTATCACGGAAAATGCTTTGAAGAGTTGGCACGTATGATCCCCCCGGGAGTAGCAGCTACTAGGCGAACACGTCAAACAGACGGTAACCATCAATTTATTGTCAAAATAGAGGCACCAAGAACCTCATTATCATCAGAATTCATACCTCTGGAGAACAGCATCGCTGTGGAATAAACTCCCTGCGACAGTTTTCCCTGCAGGTTACAACCTGAATCGTTTCAAAACCAACACACACCAAAATTTCCGCGCACTTGCCGCTTCTCGAGCGTGATAGGGATCTCCTTGCGAGCGCGCATACCAGTAAAAAAATAATAATTAAAACTTTGAGTCGTTTTTCTCGAAATAACACTTTCATCTGTTGCCTTTTAAGTAACGATCGGTGGCAGAATAGGAAACGAATTACAGTTATAATTTGCAATAATGCAATAAAGAGGAAATTTGCACATATATGCAAATATTTTTTTTTTAAACTAATGCAGAATACTAAATACAATAAACGTACATTTAATAATTAATGGTTAATCAGTCGCTCTAGGGATGGGGGCTTCAGTCCCCCACGTCCCCTCCTGCGTACGCCACTACTATAATCAATTAATAATTAAATTCAATATATAAATTGTAAAGACATTTGGTTCAGGAAAACCAAATATAATTAAAATTTTAGGAAAAAATTATCTTGGTAGCAATTTATCTTTTTCAAGAAATAAGTAATATTGCTCAAAATCTGTTTGGAAAAAAACGAGAATAAGAAATGTTCCCTGGCATGAAGAATTCCTGGCATTGTCCAATGTGTGAAATACGGCTTGTGTTGCTGTTGCATCCCGCTTTCGCACTGACCCCAAAGGCATTCTGAAACAAATAGGATCACACGATCTGGCATTAAGATTTTTAATATTTCGCTGTTACTAATTTTCTTCGTTTAGCATCTAAGATAATAGAGCAATTTCGCAGATTTCACAAATAGCAAAAAAATTTACTAATTTAGTCTTTTTTCTCAAGTAGTTGTTAGTTGGTAGTCACTTCATTATGTTACTAAAAGTCAGATCACCGTCACTCCAAGTGAATAGGGCTATGTAAAGCAATAGCGCGTATCAAAACGGCGCGAATCAAAATAGCGCATATCAAAATTGCGAGTGTTCAAATTAAAGCCTGTTTAAAATATCGTGTATTTTAATAATGCTTTTATTTTCTAAAATTATGTTTTTTTAGATGATAAACGTAACTGGGTTACGGTCGTTTTTCAAAAACTAATTCTCGATTTTTTTTTCGAACGGAAATATTAACCTTATTTATATAGTTCAACTAAAACGTCCTAAACTAACTTATTTGTAAGTTAACCTCATTTTGACAGGTTCAAATTGGTGGTAAACTAAACTTTGTCAATTGATCACATGTAAACATATCATAACTTCTTCATTGGTATTTTTCTTTTGTTGGAGGTAAGAAAGATTGCGGGGCGTGTCTAGGTTAGGATACGTTTGCAATCAATTAACCAGGGGTAGAATAACAAAGATTCAACATCTCAAAAGGAGGACAGAGGAGCTCATTTTAGGAAAAATAAGTTAGATTAGGACCCCTTAGTCAAACTATAGTCACAGGTTAGGTTTATGATACCAAAGCAGACCTAATACGAGCTGTCTTGAAAGGCGATATTTTGTAGATGCTCTATTTTTATAGACACTATTTTAATACGTGCTATTTTATTACACGCTATTGTAATACGTGTTATTTTAATACGCCGTATTTTGAACACGTCCTATTTTAAAAAGAAGTGTTTTGAGCCCGCTATTTTAAAACGCGCCATATTGGTTTGCGCTATTTTGTTAAAGTCAGTTCAATCAAACTTAATCTAAAAAACTTAACCTAAAAAAATTTTTTTACTATAAAAAATCATTTCAATTTATACAGTTTGCCAATGATTTTATTTTTTCATTGAAGGTTCTTTGTAGGGCATGATAAAGTCCTAATTAAAGGCGAAACGTTGCAGAAAGACTAATTGGTTTTTCTTTCCTATCCCAAAACCCAAGAAAATTTCATGTGGAATTTACAGGGAACGAATCACAATAAATTAACTAAAATTATTGAGTTCATCAATTTTTTCAAAAACTAAGCATTTTAGAGAAATTATCAAATTTAATTCAAACTCGAAAACCATTAGTCTAATAAAAAAAAACATATAAATATTTTTCTACAAAATTTGTTTGTTTAGACTTTTGTTACTAAAAAATTATATAGCCAACAGAAACCAAGTTATTATAGAAAAACTGAAATAAATGCAATTTTTTCAAAATAACGGCACGAGCGGACAGGACTCAAACTCGCAAACTTATTGGAACAATAGGAACTATTAACCCCATATTCATGCAGTTTTAAAACTTTTGCATCTTTTGCAACCTTAAAACCTAAGGTTTTTTTGATATTTTCCACACATTTCATGAATAGAAACAAAAAATAGCATGAAAACCGGCATCATGGAGTCTCGCCCCTCAAGACATATTCCTGGGTGCGCTACTGTTAAATGTATATAATAACCTGCCTATTATTGTTAAAACACATTTGCCATCTAAACGTATTTATTATAATTAAATAGTGATTTAGCAGTGCGGTCAGATGCATAACCTCTTTTCTGATACTGCCCCAGGGTAAAGCAGGAAGAGTCGAAATGCAAAAAAAAAGTTTGAAACGGGAACATGGAAAACTATTTCTTTTTACGAGCAAAAAAAGCTGTTTTAAATCGAGAGTTTGTTGAGTTTCACAACTTTTTATTTTATTTTATTTTGCTCTTGTTCTTTTTTAAAGTTTTATAAAAGCCTAGTATTTAATTTCGTCTTTTGGGATGTATCTACCGCCGCCACCGGAAAATCTAAGAGAATGGCGGACCAAAACTGACCATACTATCGATTTTGGGAATTTAGGTACTTTCCAACCTTAGTGCAAAGAAAACCTATCTGGGTATCTTTACAGACACTTTTTATTATAAATTGGCTTTTCATAAATTTATAATATCTTAAAGTTTGGTATTTTTAAACTAATTCTTAATTTTATACGACTTCGTAGGTATATCGATAGTGCCTTTAGGGACTTATTAGGTACTTATTGCAATAAATCCAGGCTATTCTGACAGTTTTCCATTTAAAGTCGGCACTATTAATTTCGGTTCGTATAATACACAAAGGCTTAATTGTGCAAAACCGCGACCATAGTGCCCGGCACTATTACTGCCTGGTTTTATTGCAATAAGTCCCTATTGCATTTATTATAAGTACTACTATTACAGTGGCGCACTCAGGAATATGCCTTAGAGAGGGGGGAGACCCCTTGATGCCATATACCAATGACTAAGGTTCCATACGCGTGAGCAAAACAACTGCAAAAGTTTAAATAAATCAAAATGCCACAATCAAATTCTAAACTATTTACTTTAAGACGGCCAAACTATTTACATACATAATAAAGAAAATAAGTTGATTACAGTGTACAGGGTGTCCCAAATTGGGCACTTTTAGGGGGTTTAAGGTACTTCTAGGGGAGACAGAGAAAAACTGACCACGCATTGCGAGGCTCAAATTTCAAGAGAAGACTTATAGTAAAAACCGCATTTTGAAATATCGTCTCGTCTTTGAGCTACAGGGGCTTTTTGAAAAGTCTGCATTTTGGAAAAGGGTCTATAACTTCATTATTAGTGGAAATTTTAATTTAGAGTAAATTGCAATTTTATAGACTATGTCACGTGGAATTTACCCGCTAAACTAAATTTTAACTGTCACTTTTAGTTTTTGAGATATGACATAAAGTTGCATTTTTTCTTATAGAATGGCCTATATTTTAATTAATTTTCAAATTCGCCATTGAATTCTTTTCAAAATGATGTATCATATGTCATAGTTTGATTGAGCGGTATAGGAGATATTCAGCTTTTTCACTTATTTCTAGTGCGCTATGATTTCCTGCTGAGGCAGGTCAAGGCACTCCAGTATTTTTATTATTTTAAACAGTCAAAAATATAGTAAGCCTGGTTTGGAAAAATTATAATTCAGCTGACGCCCCTCAAAGCTTATAATTATTCCGGTTAAGTGTTCGGTGGATTGAAGTTCTCGGTATGCCTGTGGCAGCTTCTAATTGTCTCAATGATCGCAAATTATTTTGTTCTAACTCACCAATAATGCCTATCTCCTCTAACTCACGGTCCCTCCTAACGTCATATATTTTACCCCACCGTTTTGAAAAAGCCATACTGAACAAGGTTCCTTTTCAACTTTGGAAATATATCCATATACGGTTGTCTTCGTTCGGGATACCTTTGAAGATATAAGTTTCCAGCGCCCTGTCGAATATCATTACTTTCCCGGTAACATTTTAACATTGATACATATTTTAAAATAAAATTAAAAACGCTTTTGTGCAAAATAATTTCATATCAAAGCATAATGTCAAATTGTTTAAACAATTGAAAACAATGACAAAACGCCAAGACGCAAGGCCAACTTGATTTGCATAGTATCAGACAACAAAACTATAGGAGCATTGAAGTAGGATTTGACCGCAAGCTTTCACGTCAATGGCGCATGACGTCATTCAACGCATACTAGACAACAATAAAAAACTTTAATTATCTTCGAAACCGCTGAATAAAACTATGACATATGATACATCATTTTGAAAAGAATTTAATGACGAATTCGAAAATTAATTAAAATATACGCCATTCCATAAGAAAAAATGAAACTTTATGTCATATCTCAAAAACTAAAAGTGACAGTTAAAATTTAATTTAGCGGGTGAATTCCTCGTGACATAGTCTATAAAATTGCAATTTACTCTAAATCAAAATTTCCACTAATAACGAAGTTATAGAACCCCTTCCAAAATGCAGACTTTTCAAAAAGCCCCCGTAGCTCAAAGACGAGACGATATTTCAAAATGCGGTTTCCACTATAAGTCTTCCCTTGAAATTTGAGCCTCGCAGTGCGTGGTCAGTTTTTCCCTGTCTTCCCTAGAAGTACATTAAACCCCCTAAAAGTGCCCAATTTGGGACACCCTGTACTCTGGTTATAACGTACCTGGGTTATAACGTACTTTCGGTGGTTACATACATATTTCATTCGTCCGGCCAAAATACTCTTGTTTTTTTACCGGATATTACGTACATTTTATACTTTCTACTTCGGTTATAACGTACCATATTTTGACCAATTCCGTTATAATATACATATATTACTTTAGTATAGGTATAAAGACTTTAATAGTTAATTTAGTTTAGGTGGTTCAGGTTTTTTTGTTTTCTTAGTTTTAAGTGTTTTAATAGTTACCATTTTATTCCAAATAAAAAAATGTACGTTCTAACATAACTTTTTAATTGTGGTTTTTTATAACATACGTCCGCTTATAAAGTACATCTTTTCTGGTCCCTTGAGGGGCGTTATAACCGGAGTACACTGTATATTGTTAGTAATTAATGCAGAGACGGATTTAATAATGAAGTGGATAAGGTGGGGAAGTAATGTGGGTTATTACCCCTTCCACAAGAATAAATATATATATAACTTTTGGTATTATATTACAGTATGTTTTAAGCCTTTACCAGCCTCACTCCCAAGAAATAAAACTATTGACGCCCTTGGTATTTACGTTATGAAGAGCTGTGTATGAATTCTTGAATGGATGAGAAGGAGTAAATCGGGTTAAAGTCGAACTGCAATCTCACTTAATTTTCATATGTCTATTGGTCCTGACTAGGGAAGATTTGAATTCTCATTCAAACCCATTTTGAGAATTCATACACTAGAGAAAAGACACCATTTATTTTATAAATATAAAATTTATTAGGAAATGAAATAAATAATAAACATAAATTTTCTTTTACGGCATATTGATCGATTGATTATATTTTAGGAGCCGTTTTTAATATAATTTATTTAGTTATGCCTTACCAAACCCTTTATACACTTGCTTATTTGCCTTTATGGTTATTTTTTATTTAGGTAATAACTTGGGCAATGTAGGCCATAATCCTTTCTGAAATTAATTGGTACGTTTTCATGATGGCTGAGTTCAATTTAAATCATCATTGCCTTTTTTTCCTTGAATAACATGTTACAGTCGAACCTCTATAACTCGAACCTGAAGGGACAACCAAAACAGTTCGAGTTATGGAGAGTTCGAGTTATAGAAAATCGAGTTACATAAGTTAAAATACATGTAAAAATTGCAGGGACCGCTTCAAAGGTTCGAGTTATAGAGGGGTTCGAGTTATAGAGGTTCGAGTTAGAGAGGTTCGACTGTATTTTTTTAAATACCATAGTGCAATCATGCAAGGTTTTACTCAAAACTATAATAGCCCAGTCATATTAGGTGAAAAAACCCTGAAACTTAGAAATAAATAGGTGCAAGCTGAATTTTTGTATAATTATTCCTTAGCATCTGTGTGTCTATAATATAAAATTAAGAAAAAACCTAACCTAACCGAGGGGTGTATCTATCGCCGAGTTTTGTACAGGAAAAGGAAATACCTACGGTATAATACCTACGGTATTTCCTGGTATTTCCCAGTATTTCCTCAAATTTTAATGGTATTTCCTAGTATTTCCCAAGCACATCCCGGTATTTCCTAGTATATTTCCCAGTATTTCCTGGTATTTCCCCTTACCTGTACACCAAAAGGATATACCAAGCCAACCCTCAAACCATAGACGAATGACAGCTCGAACCTAACATTTAAAAATATATATTTAAACAAAAACTTTTTTTTTCCACACTGTAATTAACTTGTTTTAAAATATTAATACTTTATAATATTAAGCTTGATCCCCACTTATACAAAACGCCATGTACTTAAATTAAGTTAAACAACTTTAAGTAAGGGTTAGGCCATTGGTCAATAATATCTGGACCGCCAATGGCACTTGGAAAAAATACTTTTATACAATTAAACATTGTACGAGAAAGAAAACCGTATATAAACAAAGTTCAATTTCTGGGTAGAAACAGCTTTAAAATATGCGCAAAAGTGCACACTTTTAGTATATTTCAAATTCCAGCCAAACTGCTCTTGATAGAAAAAAATATTGTTTAACTAAACTTCAATGGGACAAAAGGGTTTAAACAAAATAAATGTTACTTAAGGGTAGTTTTTTAAGGGTTAGAAATTATAAACACAGGTTTATCAAGATGTGGCGTTTATTTTTGATCTTAAAAGGAGGCATTAATAGTAAGGAGCAAAAGAAAAAAAAATAAATTTATAATAATAAAATAATATATATATATATATTTTTTTTTTATGTGGTAACCGCGCTATTGAACAATCACCAAGGTCAACTAGTTTCATTATCTTTGGAGGCCGCTAACTTTTAAACAGCGAGAGGGGAGGGGTTTAATAAATTTTTAGGCGCCACGTAATTTTACTCCAAAGTAGAACCTAAATAAGGTGGTACAAATTCAAATCAAGACCGACTGATACTAATTACGAAACTCAGCTGATCTTTTAATGAAACTAAATTCACCCGCAGTTGTTCAAAATATTCAAGTGGCCATAGGGTCTGAACTGAAACAACTTTTATCAGATCGTCATTTATTAACATAATATGTAAATAATAGTACAGGTTCCGAAAATAAAAGAAAATGTTTCTAAAACTAGTCACCGTATTACCAGTACTCGGCCACTGAGTGTTCGATAATTGTTAAAATAATTAAGCGATTACAGAATTAAATCGTACCATCTATAATTATGTTAAAACTATTGCGCAGCGCAAAACGCATCAACCGTCTTAAATCAGTAACATGGCGCACGAATTATGACGTCATAAACCGCATAGCCGTACATTTGCAACCTTAGAGTTAAGATACTAAATATTACCTATGGTTTCACTTTTTAAAAAAAAATCATACTTCCATATAATGTAAAACAAAGAAAAATAAAAATCATTGGTTTGGCAGATGGTTTTTTTTCTTTAACGCGTCTTAAGCTAATTACTTAGCTGATTACTAGTTGTGAGCTACTCAATACTGGGAGTAGCGACATCACCAAAAAGCCGAAGTATTTGGCAGTTGGAAAAGGAGGGAAATAGTATCTTCAGTTTCTTCACTTTTGATACTCTAATGAGTGATCCACATCCAACCTTATAACTGGCTTAACTGCAATCGGAGAGCGGGTAAAAAACTGGAGCCATAAAACCGGTACTGGGAAACTGGAACCATAAAAACGGTATCGGAAACTGGAACCATAACCATAAAACCCTAGAAGAGAGACCAAAAACAAGCGTAAGTCTCACGTAGTCTATAAACAGCATAATAAAAATCCATATTCCAATATGGTCTTTAAAAAAAATTCAAAATGTTAGCGGCCCTAATCATGGAATGCCCCTCAGGCAATAAAAAAAAATATATAATGCTTTTAAAAAAAATTCATCAACGCCTCGTAAGCATGGAATGTCCCTGCGACCCATAACACCCTTAATCATGGAATGATCTTAAATACAAACATCACTCATCCATGTTATAACCCTCAGGTATGGAATGCCCCTCGAGCAAGGAATGCCCCTGAGCAAGATCAGTAATCAAAAAAATAAAAAAAAAACAAAAAAAACAAAAAAAAAAAAAAAAAATAATTCATGAATGCCCTTTAAGCATTACTAGGCGTGGAATGCCCGAATAGTATGAAATGCCCCGATTTATATTTAAACAAAAATGTATATTACCCTACTACGGATTTGCTTTAAAAAAAAATTTATAAATTAATACGATTAGATACTATACGCAAGGAATGTCCCCAAATAGGTTATAATTTCTTAGGCATAGAATGCCCCTTAAGCATGAAATGCCTCTAAGCATGGAATGTACCATGGTACAGAATGACCCATAATACAAATATATACAAACCCAGACAAAGTTTATTTATCTAGTAAGAGTATAGAAAAGTTGCCTAACTAACACGTAAACCATGCACACAAACAAACAAAAATTTGAAAGAGAAGGATAGAAAAGAAACTATGTAGTGGCCCCATTCTACATAGAACCCAGAAGAGTAAGGTTATAAGCGGGAGGGTTGGGTTGCCCCTCTGGTAACGCTTATGCCGCATAAAAAGCAAGCGAGGTATCCTTTTACGGAAAATCCCCCGAAATACTATGTACACAAGAGTTTTCGAATCTGCGAGTCTGTAGAGTCCTAACAGTCCTCCAGTCATGGCCTGCAGCCAAACTCCAGGATGTTATGTGAGTCCGGTACGATCAAAGTTGCAAAATCCCATAAGGCCTCGGGAAGTTCTCGTACATTGATCCTGCACTACACAACGGACAACTGCTATTTCTCAGACAGACTATCAGACCGAGACAGAAAAAGAATATCAAAACACACACACAAAAAAAATAGATAGAGAAGGAAACCTATATACAAAACTTTTCTATAATCAACCTGCAATTATTACCTAAATAATAATTTAAAAAAAAATATAAAAAAACATTTTTGGCAAGTCCAGAAACTGAGATTTTTCTTAAAAAAAATGTTCTTAAAAATTGACCAAGTTTTTGTAATTATTAAAATAGTTATGGTCTAAAACATATTCTTAAATTGTAAAATTATTTACCAGTTCTAAAGTAAAGACGACTTGGAAAGAGTTACAAGTGCCCAAGTAGGTACTACAAACTTCCTTAAATAAAGTCTAAAGATAGTTATCTCTTACCAAAATGAGAGGTCTCAGAGAAGAAATACTCAGTTCTTTCGTTGTCCCATTTTTCCCCCTTTAACCGTAGGCAATATGGTCCGTCAGAGTTATGTATTCCCCTTTCAGATTTCTAATTATTTTATTTATATAGTGCCTATTTACAGAACAAAATCCCTACTTTTTCTTTTTGCACAAAATCTGCAAATTGACCAAAAAACTGCACGGCCAAATTTAACTAAAATGCATAACTTACCTCTGTTGGGTCAGTGCACAAACTTGGCTCTATTGTGAGCCGCTATGTTGATTATCTTACACGTCATATCTATGGCCCAAATGTTCGCTGAATGAGTGTAGCCAATTGTGACAAAAATTATAAGACCATTTAGCAGAGGGTTTGGGGAAGGTATCTCAGATGACTAAAATAAAACGGCTTCAATTACCTACTGGTACCTAACCTAACTGCGTAGGTATCCACGCTCTCAAAACAAACCAGCTAGCTATTTACAAAAATGCCTACAGATTTTTATATTGAGGCACACATCGACACACTCTAATAATTTTTAGGTACAAATTATATCAATAAAATAATTTGAAAATCGCTTACCAGGCTACGGAGTGAGTTCACACACTCAAATTGGATTCTCCAACATGGAGGGTGGTTGGGGTGGACACAATTTTTAAATCCCAATAAAATTGGAGCAGTACGCTGCAACAAACTACAAAATGGCTCAAACTGCAACCGTCTTACTGCAAATAGGGACACGGGCAAGAATCCTTAACAAAGGCCCAAATTTTACGCACAAAACTGGGATAAAGCCGAGTCCCAAAACTGTGTGACCACCCAACCAAAACGAGATATCAGACTCGAGACCCGTGGAGATGGAAAAATCGGCCCCACTTCGGACCAATTTGGATGCTGTTGGCGCACTATGGTTATCTCTTTTCCTATGGAATAAAAGAGTTCTAACCCATTACCAAATTGTGCACGTGATCGAGTACAATGCTGCCACATAGTAAAATAGCTACCACGCCAAGTTTTGTATACTTTCGATGGCCACCTCCATAGAAATATCTATTTAAAAAAAATTGGTATTGCAACAACGGCAACACCGCTCAGTGCTCATATTATATCGGCGCGCGTCGCAAAAAGTTTGATCGATTTGGCCCAGTTAGTCAAGCTGGTTGGAAGTATTCAAAAGTACCCAATTTTAGAAAGCTATGGTGCTATATAACATCCCTCAATTCCTTCGGGAACACCCTCAAAAATGTAGTCAAAGTGGTAAAAATTGGACAGTCCAAACAGCTGATTCCATAGTTCAATATATACAAGAACGGTACAAAATAATAATCTCATCTGGAGCTAGTGGCGACATCTTTTGAGTGTAGTTTGGAGTTAGTGGCGACATCTTTTGAGTGTAGTTTGGAACTAGTGGCGACATCTTTTGAGTGCAGTTAGACCTTGAACACACTAGCGGTATCAGGCCACTGAAACGATCACATAATTTCGCGTAACCACACAGAACCCACCAATTATCTTATCGATCGACCGACCGAATCCATCCCATATACCGGTCTAACTCTTTCCTCCGTGGCACAGTTGACTATGTATCCCTAACCTAATATATTTGTAAACAAAAATCCCATATCTATTTATTTTTCTTAATCAACTAAAATAAAGAAATGTACATAAATGAATAGTTTACACTAGCAGAACCATCCTCGACGTCAGCAACTAATGGGTTTGATCTTTTCCAACAGTAACGAGGTAAGTAAATAGTTTCAGGATACCAAAACACCTAACTGTTCATTTCATCACTAGTGACAAAGTGTTATTTTTTTTTCTAAAGAGCACCTATGTGCAAGTGCAGAAGATCCACAGACAGAGAGACTAGACCTTCTCGCAGAACTACAGGGACTCTAGGAACATAGACAATGTTAACCCGTAAGTACCTTAGCTGTAATTTACAATAAAACAATAGGGGAGATACAAGATGGGAAAAATCACGTAACAATTTCCCCCCCTTTCTTCAAGACGATTAGCCGGAAAGGCTAATCATAGGGGTTAACATTATATGGCTTCAGGTCCTTAATATGCCAAGTCCCGGTCATTACTTTCCCACCTGGTTCTCTCAATTCATATGTCCAAGGTGAACAACGCCGATGCACTTCATAGGGACCTTTATATTTTGCTGCCAACTTATGTGTAAAATACTTAGCTGCGTCAGACAACACGAAGTTCTTTTTCCACACTTGATCACCTATAGCATACTGCACGTCACGTTTTCGGAGATTATATCGATTTACACTCTTTTGTCCCGCGATTTCCAAGCGGCGCTTAAGGTCACCGTACAACTTACGGAAGCCCTCATTCCTGCTTACATCTGCCGCCTGCTGGCCATCTTCTATCTCAAGAAGTTCTTTATTATTATAATCTTCCCCTGAGAGACAAATATTTCTGCCAAAATTTGCGAAATAGGGAGAAACTTTCATAGTCTCTTGAACAGCGGTTCTCAGAGCACAAGCTAGTTTTTGAATTTGTTCATCCCATTTTCGATGATTATCGTTGACATACATGGCTAGCATCGTTTTAATAGTCCTATTCTGTCTCTCAGTTGGATTAGCCCTGGGGTGGTAATTGGCATTGTAATGCAATTTACAATGATAAGCAGCAGCAAATTTACGAAATTCCGTACTTCGATACTGAGGGCCATTATCACAAATTATGCTGCGGGGTGCCCCAAACATAAGAAAAACTTGCTCTTCAATGCGATTGATCACGTTCTTAGTCGAAGCAGTTCGTAGCGGGAACAAAAGTGAAAACTTAGTCAAATAATCTGTAACCACCAACAACGAGGTATTCCCTTTGTAAGATCGTGGGAGAGGACCTACTAAATCTGTGGAAATCACTTCCCATGGTCTGGAGGGTTTTGAATGCGACACCATCTGGTCAGGATTCCCTTTCGGATCCAATTTATGGGCAGCGCAAGTAGCACAACCTCTAATATAATTTGCAACATCATGCCTCATCTTAGGCCAATAAAACTTTTCCATAAGTCTTAAGCAAGTCTTGAAGACTCCCATATGCCCTGACGTAGGCAAATCATGACAAGCTATAATAGCCTCTTTACGCCTCTCTTTCGGCAATACAATTTTCCAAGAATCAATATTCGGTGACAAGGATGGATAATCTCTCCGAACATACTTAAACAACTTATCCCCACTATACCTCCAGCTCATGAACTTCAATGGCGATGCCGTCACACGATTAACCATCTTATTGTACCACACATCTTTAGCAACCAGGGAATTCTCAATAACTTCCTGTTCCCGAATAACATCTATTACCGGAACAGCACAGGACAACATGTCAGGAACCACATGATCTTTTCCACTACGATGCATAACTTTAAAATTAAATTGTTGTAACTTGACAGCCCAACGAGCTAATCGACCAGCTGGGTCCTTTAAGTTGTGAAGCCATTTAAGGCTGTAATGGTCAGTGATCACAGTAAAAGGGACCCCCTCAATATATGGCCGTAATTTCTAATTGGCCAAACTAGTGCTAAACACTCACGCTCACTGGTAGTGTAATTCCTCTCCTGTCGAGTTAAAGATCGGCTAAGATAACAAATAACCTTTTCGCCTTGCTCCGTCGGTTGAGAGAGAACTGCTCCCAACCCAAAACCAGAAGCGTCAGTCTGTAGAACAAACTCATTGTCATAATCGGGACAGCTAAGGATTGGTGCTGCTACCAACAGTTCTCTAATCTTCCTAAACGACTTTTCACATTCTTCAGTCCATACAAACTTGTGATTCTTCTTAGTTAGTGAAGTAATGGGCTTGACCACAGTCGAGAAGTTTGGGACAAAGCGGCGATACCAAGAGAAACTGCCAATTATACGACGAACTTCTGAGACGGTAGTGGGACGAGATAATTCCAACATAGATTTTACCTTGTCCGGGTCTACTCGAAGGCCCCGACGATCGACTACATACCCGAGAAACTTCATTTCCGGTAGACATATTTGACATTTCTCCCAAGATACCGTTATTTGGGCGGCATGTAATCGCCCCAAGACTTCTTCTAACACTCGCAAGTGCTCTTCAAAGGTCGAAGTGACAATACAGACATCATCCAAATAAATAAAGACATGTGGCTCTAAATCTGCACCTAGCACAGTATTAATCAAGCGTTGCCAAGTGGCTGGAGCGTTATGTAACCCGAATGGTAATCTTTTAAACTGGTAAAGGCCTCTTCTACAAATAAACGCAGTAAGGGGACGACTACTCTCCTCGATAGGCACCTGCCAATAAGCACTCTTCACATCTAAACTCGATAGGTACTTGGCATCACGCAATTTATCCAATGTCTCGGATACGAGTGGAAGTGGGTAACTATCGCGCTCTGTGACGGAGTTAAGACGGCGATAATCTACGCAGAACCTGTATTTACTAGTGCCTTTCTTCGGAACCATCACGACAGGTGACGCCCATGGACTTGAACTCGGTTCAATAACCCCTAACTGAAGCATTTCCTCAATCTCGTCGTCCATCATTTTTTGAATGGGTGGAGAAACCCGATAAGGCCTTTGACGAATTGGTGGGGAAGCAGTAACTATACTGTGCTCAACCATATTGGTTCGACCTAGACTAGTACCCATCAAGGTACGATACTTACTAATTACTTTACCAAGCAACACATCCTGTTCAGGAGTCAAGACAGTAAGTTGACTATCAGAAATACAACCAATATTTACATGATCTGAAAATTGCCATTCGTTTTGTCGCAAATCAGGAACGATACCCATGGATATCCAAAAATCGTACCCAAGAATGAGAAAGTGGGGAAGCTCAGGGACTACTATAACTTCAATAATACGAACTCTATCCCGCAGCTTGATCGGAAGACCCAAAACACCTAAACTTAAAGTCTGTTGGCCATTAGCCACTGTACACAATGATTTCTTGGTAGTGTCTAAGGATATACTAAAACTCTTAACAATATCCCACCCTAAACCTCCAAGAAAAGTACGACTAGCTCCAGAATCTAACAACCCTAAAAACTTGTACCCCAGAATATCCACTTCGAGATACGGCCTTTCATCATTCTGAGCGTGATTCAATATATAATCTAAAATAGGTTTAACTGTCGGGCTTTGGCCTTGTTGATTCTTAAGCCGACGTCCTAAGAGGGCCTCTGGCGGTTTCCCTTATTGCTACAAGTTGGACAAGTGTACTTGGTAAACCCTTCTCTTCGACAACCAAAACAAATCGTTTTCCCAGACGAGGCACAACCAATAGCTCTATGACCTACTTGACCACATTTATAACAGGTAATATCTCGAGGTCGATGAAGATTGTGATTGTTAAGACCGTGAGGCCGATTTGGAGAAGCAGAGTTTAAAGGAACTTGCTGCAAATCTTCAAGTGGTGCAACAAACTCTTCAGCACCAACATAAGCTAGATCAGGCTCCATGGAATGGGTTTTTCGGGGAGGTGGTTGGTATACTGACTGTCTGCGTGCTTCTATAGTCTTGCACTTTTGCTTTAGTATCGCAATGGATGAGACTGCAGCACCCAACTGATCTCTATAAATAGGCAATATGTTCCTAATCAGAATTACAAGCTTAGCTTCTTCGCTAATAGGGCATGCGAGTCCCTGAAAATATTTATTCATAATGGCCAGATAAGTTCCTATATTCTCTTCTGGTCCTTGTGTTCTTCTTTTAATTTCTTCTAATAATAGTTCTGGATAATTAGAAGGCTGGTAGTTTTGTTTAAATTTATGGACCAATTCATCCCACGTAGTCACTTCTGACCTCACGTCTTCATAAAAATCATAGGCAGTGCCAACAAACAAGTCAATGCCAGAGTTAAGTAAAGTAAGCTTATTTACATGTCTCGCTGTTCTTAATTGTTCGACACGTTCAAAGAACGCCGTCACCGACATTCCTCCCTTAGCCCCAGAAAACTTTAGGTCCCATTTATGAGGTAGGATCGGTTTAATTCCATAATTCGGTGGTTGACTATCAGTTTGAACAGGCGAGGACGCAGCATGTGGAAGCGAGTGATTAGCCAGGCTACCTTCCAAGACTCCCAAATTAATCGGTACTCCGGAAGCAACAGTTACAGTATCAGTCGTTCGAGAGTCAAGCTGATCTACTAACGATAGTGCTCTACCCAGAATCTCACTTCGTTGGGTTTTGTCCTCAACCGTTTTAGGTACGCTATTTTCTATTCTACCCAAGACATGGTTTATCTTGGTCTGCAGTTTTAGAGATGCTTTACTTTTGCTGGTATCAGAAAATTCCGCTACAGCGGTAGCTAGCTCGTCAAGCTTCTTTGTGACTGCAGCATAATCTTGATCAAACGAGAGGGGATATTCTGGATAAGAGATGCTATCTCCACTCCGTTCAGTTTGCCTGGCTCCCTTTAGACGACTTCTCATCTCATCGACTGTCCCAACGGCTATTCCTCTCCACGTCAGTTCATATGTGAGCTCGTCTTTATCAAGTCTGTTCACTTCCATTTTTCGCGACATGTTGTCTCAATATTTACTAAACTAAATCACTTCACAACTTTTGTACTTTGCCCTCAAACTAATCTAGAACAAGCACAAAGCACAATAACAAACAAAAAAAATCGAAAAATGTTCACGACATTCCAAAACAAAATAATAAAAAATAATAATTAAGATTTCCGTACACCAGTTCCTGTTTCCTCAACCAGTTTGTACCAGTCTTAGTGGTAAATAAATTTACTCTGATTAGTTCAGTTCAGCCCAAGACCTGCCGCAAGATTTGATTTTAGTTTATTTTATTTATTATTTACTTTTTTTGTTAATAAGGCACAAAAATGCTGGAAGAGTTTTTTTTTTCTATAGTCTCTAAATCTTGTAGACTACTAATGCCCACTAATGCCTACCAATGCCTTTAAATGCTAGGGCCCCACGTTGGGCGCTAGAAAATGTGGCGTTTATTTTTGATCTTAAAAGGAGGCATTAATAGTAAGGAGCAAAAGAAAAAAAAATTAAATTTATAATAATAAAATAATATATATTTTTTTTTATGTGGTAACCGCGCTATTGAAAAATCACCAAGGTCAACTAGTTTCAATAAACAGAACCGCTCATCTTTGGAGGCCGCTAACTTTTAAACAGCGAGAGGGGAGGGGTTTAATAAATTTTTAGGCGCCACGTAATTTTACTCCAAAGTAGAACCTAAATAAGGTGGTACAAATTCAAATCAAGACCGACTGATACTAATTACGAAACTCAGCTGATCTTTTAATGAAACTAAATTCACCCGCAGTTGTTCAAAATATTCAAGTGGCCATAGGGTCTAAACTGAAACAACTTTTATCAGATCGTCATTTATTAACATAATTTGTAAATAATAGTACAGGTTCCGAAAATAAAAGAAAATGTTTCTAAAACTAGTCACCGTATTACCAGTACTCGGCCACTGAGTGTTCGATAATTCTTAAAATAATTAAGCGATTACAGAATTAAATCGTACCATCTATAATTATGTTAAAACTATTGCGCAGCGCAAAACGCATCAACCGTCTTAAATCAGTAACATGGCGCACGAATTATGACGTCATAAACCGCATAGCCGTACATTTGCAACCTTAGAGTTAAGTTACTAAATATTACCTATGGTTTCACTTTTTAAAAAAAAATCATACTTCCATATAATGTAAAACAAAGAAAAATAAAAATCATTGGTTTGGCAGATGGTTTTTTTTCTTTAACGCGTCTTAAGCTAATTACTTAGCTGATTACTAGTTGTGAGCTACTCAATACTGGGAGTAGCGACATCACCAAAAAGCCGAAGTATTTGGCAGTTGGAAAAGGAGGGAAACAGTATCTTCAGTTTCTTCACTTTTGATACTCTAATGAGTGATCCACATCCAACCTTATAACTGGCTTAACTGCAATCGGGGAGCGGGTAAAAAACTGGAGCCATAAAACCGGTACTGGGAAACTGGAACCATAAAAACGGTATCGGAAACTGGAACCATAACCATAAAACCCTAGAAGAGAGACCAAAAACAAGCGTAAGTCTCACGTAGTCTATAAACAGCATAATAAAAATCCATATTCCAATATGGTCTTTTAAAAAAATTCAAAATGTTAGCGGCCCTAATCATGGAATGCCCCTCAGGCAATAAAAAAAAATATATAATGCTTTTTAAAAAAATTCATCAACGCCTCGTAAGCATGGAATGTCCCTGCGACCCATAACACCCTTAATCATGGAATGATCTTAAATACAAACATCACTCATCCATGTTATAACCCTCAGGTATGGAATGCCCCTCGAGCAAGGAATGCCCCTGAGCAAGATCAGTAATCAAAATAATAAAAAAAATACAAAAAAAAACAAAAAAAAAATATAAAATAATTCATGAATGCCCTTTAAGCATTACTAGGCGTGGAATGCCCGAATAGTATGAAATGCCCCGATTTATATTTAAACAAAAATGTATATTACCCTACTACGGATTTGCTTTAAAAAAAAATTAATAAATTAATACGATTAGATACTATACGCAAGGAATGTCCCCAAATAGGTTATAATTTCTTAGGCATAGAATGCCCCTTAAGCATGAAATGCCTCTAAGCATGGAATGTACCATGGTACAGAATGACCCATAATACAAATATATACAAACCCAGACAAAGTTTATTTATCTAGTAAGAGTATAGAAAAGTTGCCTAACTAACACGTAAACCATGCACACAAACAAACAAAAATTTGAAAGAGAAGGATAGAAAAGAAACTATGTAGTGGCCCCATTCTACATAGAACCCAGAAGAGTAAGGTTATAAGCGGGAGGGTTGGGTTGCCCCTCTGGTAACGCTTATGCCGCATAAAAAGCAAGCGAGGTATCCTTTTACGGAAAATCCCCCGAAATACTATGTACACAAGAGTTTTCGAATCTGCGAGTCTGTAGAGTCCTAACAGTCCTCCAGTCATGGCCTGCAGCCAAACTCCAGGATGTTATGTGAGTCCGGTACGATCAAAGTTGCAAAATCCCATAAGGCCTCGGGAAGTTCTCGTACATTGATCCTGCACTACACAACGGACAACTGCTATTTCTCAGACAGACTATCAGACCGAGACAGAAAAAGAATATCAAAACACACACACAAAAAAAATAGATAGAGAAGGAAACCTATATACAAAACTTTTCTATAATCAACCTGCAATTATTACCTAAATAATAATTTAAAAAAAAATATAAAAAAACATTTTTGGCAAGTCCAGAAACTGAGATTTTTCTTAAAAAAAAATGTTCTTAAAAATTGACCAAGTTTTTGTAATTATTAAAATAGTTATGGTCTAAAACATATTCTTAAATTGTAAAATTATTTACCAGTTCTAAAGTAAAGACGACTTGGAAAGAGTTACAAGTGCCCAAGTAGGTACTACAAACTTCCTTAAATAAAGTCTAAAGATAGTTATCTCTTACCAAAATGAGAGGTCTCAGAGAAGAAATACTCAGTTCTTTCGTTGTCCCATTTTTCCCCCTTTAACCGTAGGCAATATGGTCCGTCAGAGTTATGTATTCCCCTTTCAGATTTCTAATTATTTTATTTATATAGTGCCTATTTACAGAACAAAATCCCTACTTTTTCTTTTTGCACAAAATCTGCAAATTGACCAAAAAACTGCACGGCCAAATTTAACTAAAATGCATAACTTACCTCTGTTGGGTCAGTGCACAAACTTGGCTCTATTGTGAGCCGCTATGTTGATTATCTTACACGTCATATCTATGGCCCAAATGTTCGCTGAATGAGTGTAGCCAATTGTGACAAAAATTATCAGACCATTTAGCAGAGGGTTTGGGGAAGGTATCTCAGATGACTAAAATAAAACGGCTTCAATTACCTACTGGTACCTAACCTAACTGCGTAGGTATCCACGCTCTCAAAACAAACCAGCTAGCTATTTACAAAAATGCCTACAGATTTTTATATTGAGGCACACATCGACACACTCTAATAATTTTTAGGTACAAATTATATCAATAAAATAATTTGAAAATCGCTTACCAGGATACGGAGTGAGTTCACACACTCAAATTGGATTCTCCAACATGGAAGGTGGTTGGGGTGGACACAATTTTTAAATCCCAATAAAATTGGAGCAGTACGCTGCAACAAACTACAAAATGGCTCAAACTGCAACCGTCTTACTGCAAATAGGGACACGGGCAAGAATCCTTAACAAAGGCCCAAATTTTACGCACAAAACTGGGATAAAGCCGAGTCCCAAAACTGTGTGACCACCCAACCAAAACGAGATATCAGACTCGAGACCCGTGGAGATGGAAAAATCGGCCCCACTTCGGACCAATTTGGATGCTGTTGGCGCACTATGGTTATCTCTTTTCCTATGGAATAAAAGAGTTCTAACCCATTACCAAATTGTGCACGTGATCGAGTACAATGCTGCCACATAGTAAAATAGCTACCACGCCAAGTTTTGTATACTTTCGATGGCCACCTCCATAGAAATATCTATTTAAAAAAAATTGGTATTGCAACAACGGCAACACCGCTCAGTGCTCATATTATATCGGCGCGCGTCGCAAAAAGTTTGATCGATTTGGCCCAGTTAGTCAAGCTGGTTGGAAGTATTCAAAAGTACCCAATTTTAGAAAGCTATGGTGCTATATAACATCCCTCAATTCCTTCGGGAACACCCTCAAAAATGTAGTCAAAGTGGTAAAAATTGGACAGTCCAAACAGCTGATTCCATAGTTCAATATATACAAGAACGGTACAAAATAATAATCTCATCTGGAGCTAGTGGCGACACCTTTTGAGTGTAGTTTGGAGTTAGTGGCGACATCTTTTGAGTGTAGTTTGGAACTAGTGGCGACATCTTTTGAGTGCAGTTAGACCTTGAACACACTAGCGGTATCAGGCCACTGAAACGATCACATAATTTCGCGTAACCACACAGAACCCACCAATTATCTTATCGATCGACCGACCGAATCCATCCCATATACCGGTCTAACTCTTTCCTCCATGGCACAGTTGACTATGTATCCCTAACCTAATATATTTGTAAACAAAAATCCCATATCTATTTATTTTTCTTAATCAACTAAAATAAAGAAATGTACATAAATGAATAGTTTACACTAGCAGAACCATCCTCGACGTCAGCAACTAATGGGTTTGATCTTTTCCAACAGTAACGAGGTAAGTAAATAGTTTCAGGATACCAAAACACCTAACTGTTCATTTCATCACTAGTGACAAAGTGTTATTTTTTTTTCTAAAGAGCACCTATGTGCAAGTGCAGAAGATCCACAGACAGAGAGACTAGACCTTCTCGCAGAACTACAGGGACTCTAGGAACATAGACAATGTTAACCCGTAAGTACCTTAGCTGTAATTTACAATAAAACAATAGGGGAGATACAAGATGGGAAAAATCACGTAACAAAGATTTACAGACTAGTCGTTGTATCATGATTTTTCCCCATATATATAAGTTTACTAAAAGCTTTAGTTTCTCAGATATCTACAAAAAATATAAATTATCCTAATACATATAGCCTGGTTTGTGACAGCCTTGGCAAAAAGTCATGAAATAAAAATCTGAAAATTGTATATTAATACGAGTATCTTTTAAAACGTTATGTAAGTACCTTTGTTTATAATTTTCACCCGTTTGTCACATTTAAGTTTAGGCATTTTTTCTAAAATTTTTTAAAAGTAGTTTAATATCAGCTGTTAAGCTGGAATTTTAAATGAAATAAAAGTGACACACACACATACACACAAACACACAAACACACAAACACACAAACACACACACACACACACACACACACACACACACACACATACTCACATACACACACACACACACACCTTCACACTAACCCTTAACTTTCGACACTCCGCCACTTTAATCGACAAAACAGAGCAAACAACTGTTACCACTTAAATAGGTTTAAATACATGACTGGTGCAATCCACATTTATTTTTTAAAAGCGGGCTTCTAATATAGTAATTACGAGGACAAGTCACGCTTCTAACCTCTCAAAATTCTTGTTGTTTTTCGTTGCAATTTTTTTTTTAAAATTACAATTATTTTTTAGACCAATTGATTTCCAGCACAATCATTACTCCTTCTAATGATTGCTGCAACAAACTTATTCTGTGGTAGTTGAGATTTGGGTCCTTGTGTGAGTAATTTGTTAAAAAAAAAATTTTTAATCTTTTAACCCGATTTTATTTAGTTTGTAACTGCTGTTTTTTTAACCTTTTTTGAATGTTTGTTCTTTGTTTGAATATGTTTGTTCCCCTTTCCTGACCAATTTTTTTGTCCTTTTTCATTAAAGGCCGAAGAAGCCTTGATAATGGAGCCCAGGCTCCGAAACGCGTAGGCATAATTGACCTTTTAAATAAATAAAGAAGTTAAGAACCTTAAAAACAATTTTTGTTTTCCTTCCCTTTTGCAATGTCTCTTCTGGGGTTTTCTACAGATCTCAATTGTATAAAAACTAAATTTTCAAAATACCATTGGTTCGGTTCGGTTCGGTTTAAAACAAGTTACCTACAGAGTGGGAAAAACTAAATTATGAATAATTTTTTTAAAATATATTTTTTAAAATGTTTTGCGTATTTTTTCTCTCTTGACTTTTTTCGAAAAAGTTATTCGTTTTCAAAAAAATCGCAAAAAACTGATTTTTAGAACATTTGGGGCCTTGTATCTAGCGAAGCTCAAGGAGGATTTTGGCGGAGAATATATGGAGATGTGGCACAGATGCTAAGGAATAATTATACAAAAATCAGGCTTGCACCTATTTTTTTCCAGGTGAATTCCTAAAATGACTAGGCTATAAACAAAAAATCTAAGTTAGGGATAAAATACAAAAAAAATAAACAAAAAACTTTCCTGTGCTTTGCGGGGACTTGAACACGGAACCTCTGATTTGTACGGCAACACCCTACCGATTGGGAAACCAAACAAATGAGTATAGATTTTTAAAACTTTCACTCATGGTTAGTGTCACAGTATTGGAACACTAGTTCTCAGTGTATTCACTCGACCAAGTCATTCAAGTGATTTTATAATTGTTCGTTCCCACTGTTACGGGTTCGAGTTTCGTAGTTCGAGTATATTTAAATTGATCTCAGTAATTATTAAAGTATTTTATTAAAATTATTGTTTTTTAAAAAGTTACGTGTGCAAATTACAAAGAAAAAACTCAACGTCTTCTCTACTAGTCTTTATTGTTTCGAGTGTTATTTAACACATGTTTCGAGTCTAAAGAGACCCATCATCAGTTTTCAAAAACCTTCAAAAGACACTCATGCCCCCAGTAAGCTAATGCGAGGGTTCTAAATGTTGCCAATACTAGTTGAAAATCCAGAAAAAGAGGTTTCCTGAGAACAGCTAAAACTAAAGCATTTTATTTTTTTTTATTTTATTTTAAAAATTTATTATTAAGTTGTTTCCATTTTTTGGAATGACATTTTTACTTTTGCTTTTCTACGACGCATGATGGCCTTTTGCAAATTTTATTCCAAAAAATGGAAATGACTTTTAAAAAAATTTACAAACAATTAAAAAAAAAATTAAAATGCTTTACTTTTAAAAATAAAATAACTTAAAATGATTAATTAGTGCCTTCAACCAACAATAAATGTGAATTCTCCACTTCCCACTCCTGCTCAGGAAACTTCTTTTTCGCTGGATTTTCAACTAGTATTAGCAACTCTTTAAATTCGCATTAGATTGCTGGGGGTATGAGTGACTTTTGAAGGTTTTTGAAAGCTGATAATGGATCTCGGTAAAACAACAATAAAGACTTTAGTGGAGAAGACGTTGAGTTTTTTATTCGAAATTTTAAATAAAACTTTACCATTACTCTGTTATAAGCAAAGTGGCTTGTTTATTCGAACTTTTATTTATCGAATTTTTTTTTTGCTTTTAGCATCAATTTCAGTGGCGTAGCGAGGTAGCCCCGAACCGTGTTTGAAAATTTTCACCGTGCCCCCTTTTAACCACACTAAGCGAACCTCCTAAGCTAAAACAGGTTAAAATGTCCGTTGTTGAAAAACCGGCTTTCAAAATTTTTCTCTTGAAAAACCCTTATTGATGCTCTCTGATTTTCGAAATTTATTTATTTATTTATTTTTAGAATGAGAAAATACGAAAAAACTGGTTCAAATGAAAAACTATAAAAGTGTTATATCCGGCCTTTTATCTAATTTTTTTGGAATTCCTACTGAGGCTCTCTCATTTTAGAAATCTTACACTGAGAAAAATCGGTCAAATAGATTATGAACCTGAGTTTTGTGTGCATGGAATTATTATAAAATTTAACTGTTTTAAATATTTGCATCATTTGTTATGAGTTTTTTTGTCCACCTAGCCAACATTATTCCATAAAAATATAAATAAATTATTTGGACTAGTTTAAATAAAAACTATTCAATTTTAATTCAAGATATATTTATTACTTTTAAATAGAGAGTCTGAGGGTGCAAACGTAAGTTGGGTTGAGTTTAGGTTGGCTGGTTCACCACTTACACCACTCATTCGAGAAATACCCAATATTTTGAGATAAGAAATTGAAAAACGTAATTTTAAGGTTCATTGAAAGGAAATCAGAAAAAACGATGCATATAAAATATCTAAAGTGCACCTACCTTAGTATTCATCTAGTTGCAGTCGTTTTGGTCGCTTGGAAGATAGGAAAAACGGGAAAATAGTAGCACTCACGGCGTTTCTTGTGCTTGCTGTCGGTTTCCCGATTGCGACTCCTCGCGCGTGTCTCTGTGCGGGGATAAGTCATATGCATATACCCCGCGAAATTTGAAATGAAAAATAATATTAAAATATAAAAGTAGTCAAAAGCTGGCAAATAATTCTTGCACCAACAGAGTCTATTTATTTTTAATAGGTTTGACACCTAACACCTCCTGAAACAAATGTTCTAACATCCTAAATTTAATGTTAAACCTACTTCTTTTTAAATTTTAAGTTAGTTATAGAAGATGGCGCTAGAGGCAACCAAAAGATTCGCATGGTACATTATGATTTAATTAGATCAAAATGTAGGATTCGGATTTTGGAACACATGGAACACTGCTCACTACGCCACTGATCAGTTTGTTTGCTTAGTGAGCTTCTATATCTATAGGTTTCATTCCGCCCCTGATTTATGACAAACAGGTAGGTAATATAAAAAATATTTATTAGTACTTTATACAATATCGGTTAATTATTATAAAACATCTATGATTTAGTTTGATTACTGTGTCAAATAATTAATTCAAAAATTTTTACATCAGCTTCATCTGTCAAAAATAATAAATAAGTTTACCAATACTGCGAATATTATGCTTACGACCAGTGCTGGAGATCCATGACTGCAATTGGCATGCATCATGGCTGCAGGGTTTTCTTCTAAAATTAAAAAGAAAACATTTTTATTGTTTGTGCAAAATATTCTACAACAAACGTGACATCAACAAGTGAAATTAAAAAAAGAAAAATAAGAAAAAAGTTTTCTGTCTTCGGCCGGGACTCAAACCCGAAATCTTTTGCTTTGTACGCAAAGGCTCTTAACATTGAACCACCGAAGACCAAACATACATTTTCGGAAAACTTTCATCTATGCAGCTGTGCGGTGTCTTAATACAAGAACGAGAAACTCTCAGGTTATTAACTCCAAGTCATCCAACTGATCTCTATAATTCTTCCTTCCCGCTGTCAAAGATATGAAAATTCCGGCTTCGAGTCTCGGCCGAAGACAGAAATCTTTTTTCTTATTTTTCTTTCTTTAATTTCACTTGTTGTTTATAGTTTTAGGTCATTGTATTATTTGCAATTTGGTATTTGAGAAACGTGACATCCTCGTATAATACATACATAAGTTTTTGAAATATCTTAAATTTATATCAGCGGCGCAACCAGAAATTCATTTAAAAATGGATTTCGGGGATAAGGAAGTGGGTTGTGGTTACTAATTTACCCTGCCTGTTCAAATTCTACAAGAGAAAATAGAACAGACACTTGTCGATCTCAATGGAAATTCTGCGCACTCTATCTATCAAGCTATTCACAGTATTAATTAATTATATTAATAATCAAGGAGCAATGTAAAAAATTAGCAATGAAGTATTAGATATTGTATTATTTTTGGTTTTTACTTGCTTGAGGCGCCACCGATTACTGCGCAGAATCTACTGCGATTATCTTTTTCATGACTGCATTGATGTTTTAAAAACATTTAAACGCATATAATATCTTCAAAACTAATAAACGATATAATCCCAACATATCTATAAAAAGATCTATAAAAACCCAAAATAAAATATTGAGTGTTTAATTTAAAAAAACCATCAACCTGTCAATTAGCTATTGAATTTTTTTTTGACACTCTTACCCTAAGATTCTAAAACTTCCTAAAAAATTATGAAACTTTTGTATTTATCATACTTTGATATCTATTCAAATAAACGTTTAGATATCGCGTAAAAATATACGGGAAAACCTTGTACAAAACTTTAAGTAAAAAAATAGCCGCACGCTTCTAGATAAAATACTATACTTATACAGGGTGTCCCAATCCAATCTTCTAGGGGTACACTTTACCCCTATATTTTGAATAGGGAGAGTGGGTCTAGTGATACCTTGTTTTGAAGGCCTCTTGAATGTCTTTACAACCTTGTAAAAATTTCAAAAATCTATCTATTAGTTTTTGAGATAGTTGCCTGCAAAGTTTCAAATTTAACATGGACTGATAAAATAAAAATTTAATCAGAATTTTATATTTTTCGGATTTAATTTTTATTTTATCATTCTATGTAAAATTTTAAAATTTGAAAGCAAATATCTCTACAAACTAATCTATGGATTTTCGAAATTTTTACACGGTTGTAAAGATATTCAAGAGAACTTCAAAACAAGGTATCACTAGACCCACTTTCTACATTTTCAAGATGGCGGACGAAATGAAAATGTACCCTGCAAAGATGCTCGTTTATTCTTGTGTTGCGAACATGGTTTAATTATTTTTTTACATTTGTGAAAAAGCTGCATTCTTGCCACGTACAACAAGGTACAAATTAGGCAAATCGATTCAGTGGTTCTAAAATTAAATATTTTTGTTTCAACCACTGTTTTGCATATTATACGATTGTCTTGCCAATCATGTCTGCATTTATTTCCTTATAAATTCATTACTATCAAACCGATTGTGATGAAATAAAAAACATTTTGGTGAAAAGTAATTGCTTTTTAAAGATCATGATCAAAATTTATCGCCATCTTAAGATTTAAGATGGCGGACAGAATCATACTTGATTCTCCAAAATGGCCTGTTAATTCTTATTTTCCAAAAATGTTTGTTTTTTTTAATATATAGAAAAAATCACTACTTTTCCCTCAAATAGCGACGTACAAATTAGAAAAACCGGTGTGGTGGTTTTGAAAAAAAAATTGTTTCAACTATTGTTTTACAGATTCTACGATTGCATTGCCAATCCTGTCTGCATTCATTTCCTTACAAATTCGTTATTACTAAACCGATTTTAGTAAAATTTAAAAAATGGTGGTGAGAATTGATCGCTCTTTAAAGATTTTTTTCAAAATTTTCCGCCATCTTGAAATTTAAGATGTCGGACAGAATCATATTTGAATCTTCAAAATGGCTTGTTTAT
The DNA here is from genome assembly GCA_963576565.1 of Aspidapion aeneum. Lineage (NCBI taxonomy): Eukaryota > Metazoa > Arthropoda > Insecta > Coleoptera > Brentidae > Aspidapion > Aspidapion aeneum. Next base: position 58,641,530 of record OY755038.1, read on the forward strand.
TGTTGTTTCGCGAAAATGTTTTAGTTTTTTTTTTATTTATAGAAAAACACTACTTTTCTCCCGCATAAAGAGGTACAAGTTATTAAAATTGGTGTAGTGATTCTCACAAAATCGGATTTTGTTTTAACGTTTGTTTAACCAATTATACGATTGCATTGCCAATCCTGTTTTTTTATAAATTCATTATTACTGAACCGATTTTAGTGAAATAAAAAACATCATGGTGTAAATTTTAAACATCAATCAGTTTGTGCCATGATGTTTTTTATTTCACTAAAATCGGCTCAGTAAAAATGAATTTACAAAGAACTGAATGCAGACATGATTGGCAATGCAATCGTATAATTTGTTAAACAATGGTTAAAACAAAATCAGATTTTGTGAGAACCACTTAACCGATTTTTTTACTTTGTACCTTGTTAATCGAAAAAAAGATAGTACTCTATAGAATAAAAAAAACTAAAACATTTTCAGAAACACAACACGCCGTTTTGAAGAAACAAGTATGATTCTGTCCGCCATTGTAAATTTTAAGATGGCGATAAATTTTGATCATGATCTTTAAAAAACAATCGATTCTAACCAGAATGTTTTTTGTTTCATTAAAATCCGTTCAGTGGTAATGCATTTATAAGGAAATATGTGCAGACATGATTGGCAAGGCAATCTTAAATCTTCAAAACAATAGTTTTGCTGATTTGTACCTTTTTGTCCGTGGTAAGAATGCAGCTTGTTAACTCATTTAAATAAACAATTAAAACATGTTCGCAACACAGGATTAAACGAGCATCTTTGAAGGGTACAATTTAATTTGGTCCACCATGTTGGATTTTCTCTGATTAATTCCCTGTCAAGTGCAGTTTGTCCCCTTAAAATCGCTGGTATAGTTCAAAAGTTATAATGAAATTAAAATTGATCGGTTTTTTTTGGCCTACCCTGTATATAAAAAGTGTTTATCATTTCAACAAGATTTTCTACTTCAAAAATAAATTCCAATAAAATAAAATGTATTTCGAAACCGGCCATACCTCCTCTATCATATTTTCTAAATTAATGAAGACCCAAAAACTTATACCCCAAAAACTACCCTTAAATGTAACATACTTTTAAAAACTCTCAAAAACAAACTTTTCTCCAGTCAGCTAAGGCCAAGGTTCAAAGCTGTACCTAAGGAGGGATCAATGGGAATCAATCCCCTCCGAAAGACTCTATAAAGTGTGTTAAAAGATATTTCTCAGCAACAAAAATAAGACAAAAAAATTGCACAAGACGCTTATTTTTATAGAAAATATTTAATCCCCCCCACCCGATTTTTTTTTCTGAGTACGGCCCTGCCAGTGTTTAAACCTTGTTGCTAATATATCAGTTGAAAATCCGAAAAGGAAAGACAGGCAGGCACTCGAAATGGGTAAAGTCTATAATTTAATACAGATAAAATTATTGTTTTAGATTATTATTAGTTTTTAAAGAATGAATTCCACAAAATGAAAATAGGTACGTAATATTTGTTTGTAAAAAAGGGAACTTAGTAAAAAGGGTAAGGTTAGATATATTATTAATAAGTGATAGAGGAGACCAAAATAAGAAAAAACTTTATATTGTGTTTTATTGTTGAGATACAGAGCATCAAAGTTGGCAAAATTTTTAACTTCTTTAAAAACGGGTTAAAAATATAAGTTTATCGAAGTCATGTAACAAAACAAGAACAATTATTGAACATAAAAAGGCGTTAAAAAAAATTATAAGATCAATCTTTTTCAGGAAAGCCCCTAATTCTTCTAGAAACTTTTATAAATGCCATATTAGATGCAATATTTTCAATGTCGTACGCAAAAATAAATTCGGGCCGGGGAGGCTTGAGAGCGGATCGATACATAGAGATGGATCCTGGGAAGGGCTTAAGCCCAGATCGATCGACGGAACGATCGATCGAAATATTTAGTTACACTGAAGGCGGCTACAGCCCCAAGCCTCCCCCACTGCGTACGCCACTGATATTTTTGTTATTGTTTTCTCTTATAAGAAAGAAGTCTCTAAGGCGGACACAAAACTTTAGCTAAAATGTAAAGTAAATAAAAATATTTATTACTATTATTTCTCATCAATTTTTTAAGGTAATATTTACAGCCTGTATTTCCTTAAATTACAATTTTATAAAAAAAGAATACGTTTTAATCTACAACTAACCAGATAATCATTTGGCGGTGGCAAATTTTCTTTTTTTGTAAAACTCCCCCCTCCCTTCCTTAAACTTTAAAAATCTCACATCTTGACAAGGGAGTGTTGATCCCCATTGTATACAGTGTGTGTAGGGTAACACTTTTTAGCATATCAGCCTACTGTATATTTCTTCATTTGGCACATTTTCTTAACATCTTTGTTTGGGACCAAGCAGAAGGCAGAAGGGATTCCCAGGAATCGCAATCGAGTTTTTTTATTTATACCTTACCCTCACTAAATCTATGGAACCACTAGATGGGATATAACTGTTTTTCTCTGTAAATGCGCCATCTTACCTTGGTCAATATGATGCTTAAGTTGACGCAGAATAATTGATCCTTAAAACAGGGGGGTATATGGTTTGTGTAAGGTAATACTTTTTAGCAAATCAAAAACAAAATTATTTGAGGGTCCCCCTTTTCTCCGTGTGCAAACATACACGTTTTGAAAAGAAACCCTTTATGCAAGTGTCACTTACGTGCATGTCAATGACATTTGCATAAAGGATTTTCTGTCAAAACGTGCGTACTTATTTAATTGCTTACAATCTTAAAAATATACTAAATTATATTTATAGCATTTTTAGATTTCTTATTAATTTGCAGTTACAAAATTAAAATTTTAAATAACCCCACATTTCTCAATGTGCATAAACATATGCTAAAGTGCATCTAATTCTTTACCTACTTTACCTACTCACGGGCGGTGAATACGTCATTTGCGTGCGGAATGTAGTACTTTTCCACACTCAGTCCGGGAAAGTTAGTTTCCCGCAAGCGCACCACTTAGAAACTTTCATTTAGGTTTAAATTTCACATAATTTGACATTTTTTAAAAAGAAATTTCATCCATATGTAAAATTTTGTACCTAACGCTTGCGGAATGTGTCTTTCCCGCACTTTACGGCTTTACCGAACTTCGTTCAGCGTCTTTCTGTCACCTACCATCGCGTGCGGTAAAGTATCACTTTCCGCACTTGTAAGGTAAATAACTATTACAAACGTGCCTTTAAATCTCACGAATTGTAAAACTTACTTTAGTCCCTAGGTTTATAACGTATTATTTGTAACGCTCGTCGGTCGGTGGGGCTGCAAACTTTGCGCCTCAGCACCTATCCATATCGGTATATCGGGTGGGCCAAAAAAAACGGACAATTTTTTTTTATTATAACTTTTGAACTATATCATCGATTTAAACTGGAATGCTTTTTTATCCGCCATCTCAAAATCCAAGATGGTGGACGAAATTAAATTGTACCCTTCAAAGCTGCTCGTTTATCCTTGGGTTGCGTTCATGTTTTAATTATTTTTTAAAATCAGTAAAAAAGCTGTATTTTTGCGACGCACATCATGGTATGAACCAGCAAAACCGGTTCGGTGGTTCAAAAAAAAATATTTTTTTTGTTTTAACCATTGTTTTGCATATTATATGATTACCTTGCCAATCATTTCTGCATTTATTTCATTGTAAATTTATTACTACTAATCGATCTTAATGAAATAAAATGCATCTTTGTGAGAATTGATTGCTTTTTAAAGATCATGATCAAAGTTTATCGCAGTCCTAAAATTTAGGATTGCGGACAGAATCATACTTGATTCTTAATAATGGTGTGTTTATTCTTATTTTCCGAAAATGTTTTAGGTTTTTTTTAATTTATAGAAAAGCACTACTTTTGCCCCATCCAGGAAGATAAAATTAGTCACATCGGTGTAGTGGTTCCCAAAAAATCTATTTTTGTTTAAGCCATTATTTTACAGAATATACGCTTGCATTGCCAATCCTGTCTACATTCATTTTCTTATAAACTTGTTATTAGTAAACCGATCTTAGTAAAATAAAAAAAAATATGGTGAGAGTTTGATTGTTCTTCAAAGATTAAAATCGAGATTTGCCGCTTTCTTAAGAGTTAAGATGTCGGACAGAATCGTACTTGACCCTTCGAACACGCCGTTTTGAAGAGTCAAGTATAATTCTGTTCGACACCTTAAATTCTAAGATCGCGGCAAATTTCGATAATATTCTTTAAAGAGCAATCAATTCCCACCATGATTTTATTGATTCACTAAAATCAGTATAGTAATAACGAATTTATAATAAAATAAATGCAGACAGGATTGGAAATGCAATCGTATAATCTGTAAAACAATCGTTCAAACAAAAATAGATTTTTTGAGAACCGACACACCGATTTGACGAATTTGTATCTCTTTCTGTGGGGGAAAAGTAGTGCTTTTCTATAAATTAAAAAAAAACTAAAACATATTTGGAAAATAAGAAAAAAACACATTTTAAAGGCTCAAGTATGATTCTGTCCCCCATCTTCAATTTTAAGATGGCGATAAACTTTGATCATAATCTTTAAAAAGCCATCAATTCTCACAAGGATGCTTTTTATTTAATTAAAATCGGTTCGGTAGTAATAAATTTACATGGAAATAAATGCAGACATGATTGGCAAGGCAATCGTATAATATGCAAAACAATGGTTAAAACAAAAATATTTTTTTAGAACCCCCAAACCGAGTGTGCTGGTTCATACCTTGTTGTGCGTGGCAAGAATGCAGCTTTTTTACTAATTTAAAAAATATATTTAGTCAAAACTCTGAACAATTATCTGCCGGTTTGTCCCATTAAAATCAATTGTGCAGTTCAAAAGTTATAATAAAAAAATTGTCCGGTTTTTTTGGCCCACCCGGTATAATATACTAATTTTTTAAATCTTATCTAGTAACTTGTACTAAGTTAAAACATATGTTTTGGGGTTCATTTATTTTAGTCGTTCTCCTTATCAGTGCAAAGTTAAGGTTTCTCCCAAGCGAAAGCAGTTAGACGAACGACGCGAAGCAGAGGTCAGATAAGCTTTAAGTGCAGAAAAAGTACTATGCGCACATGTCAAGAATAATATTGTTTCTTCGAGTGTGCAGAAAACATAAAGAATTAAAATTATAAGAAAAATTAAACCAAAACACACACACACACACACACACCCCACATCGAACTACTTAAAACTTTAAACTGACAGGAAAGTGTTGTATGACATATATATGTTATATGAAAATATCCTGCCTACACTTAGAAGAAACCAGAACCTTCTATGAAACCCGAGAACCTTCCAGATAAGAAGCTTATTCTGCTGACTTGCGTTTCCCATGAAATAAACAACACGTGCATTCAAGCCGAATCAGCACTTTGTTTCTCAAAACCTTTCAAGATAAGAAGACCATTCTGCTGACTTGCGTCTCTCACGGAATAAACAACACGTGCATTCCTGCCGAATTGCACTTTAGTTTAAGTCTAGAATATTAAGGAATTATTCCATTGCTTAATCAGCACATTTTGTTTATATAAACTCAAATCATTGTAATGTTAAGTCATTCTCTTTAGAATCGTTCTTAAGTACACGTTCAATTATAACGTTTAAGTCCTATATTGTATTTAATCAAAATAAAGTTTTTTAAAAAGTTAAAAGTAAACTTTAAAGTATAACATTTGGCGCAGTCGTACGGATAGTTTAACACACGCGAAAACACGAGTATTCTAATTCGCGAGTGGTGAAGCTCCAGCTCTTTAAGCTATCAAGAATCTACAGCAACCAAGAAGTTACACAGCAACAAAGAAGTTACATAGCAACTAAGAAGTTACACAAGCAACCAAGAAGCTAGACAGCAACGAACCAAGCGTCCTCGCAACCAACGGATACGGAAGGAACACCTAGTGAAGCCCCTGGTAGCCGAACACGTGGAGACAAATGGTCCAGCTAAAGCTTTTGTGAGTAAGACAATTGAATCATCACGTTTTATTTTTTTCAAATAAGTTGATATTTTGAAAAATCTGTTCGATTTTCTAACACTGACTTTTACAATTTTGAATTTTTAAGAAAATTTTTCAATTTAAAAGAAGTCAAAAATAAAATTTAGTTTTAAGAAACAAAACCTAAGAAAAGTTTTAATTTAAGTTTTAAAATACGAGAAAACAAAAACCATTCAAAATGACTGAACCTCGTAATAATCAACCAGCAAACGTACCAGCAAACCAACCTATAGTTGAGGTTGAACCTTATCGTTTATCGGAAATTTTCTCAATAATCCCTGAATACGATGGAGATCAAATATTTTTAGGAACTTTTATCAATGCTTGCGATTGTGCTTATAACATGGCCGTCGGAGATCAACGCGATTTATTGGTCATACACATTAAAAATAAATTAAAAGGAAAAGCCGCACAATTGGTAAACTCTCGAAATCCTCTTTCTTGGATTCAAATTAAACAATTATTAACAACATATTATGGAGATACGCGAGACCTTTCTTCATTAATTCAAGATCTACAAAGACTTAAACAACAAACAAATGAATCACCTTTAATGTTTTTCAATAGATTACAAGTCATGAATTCAAAAATGCACGCTTGTATTCAAAAATCAAATTTAAATATGCTTCAAAAAGATGCACAAATCCAAATAATAGATTCTATGGCATTAAATACGCTTTTAACAGGATTAGAATCGCGCATAGGTCATATTGTCCGTGCTAGCAATCCTAAAGATTTACTTGAAGCACAAGTAAGAATAAGACGCGAACTACAACTTTCATATTTTGAAACACAAAAAACTCCAAACCGACCCAATGTTTCAAATAATCCCATACAAAACAGACAAAATAATTTTCAATCACGAAAAATACCTTCTCAACCCCAAAAATGTTTTAAATGTAATCGTTTAGGTCATCACGCAAGTGAATGCCGTACTTTTGTACAGAGACCCCCGGTCTACACAAATCAAAATCAACAATCTAACCAAAATTTTCAAAGACCCAATTTTGCCCAAAATCAACCAAGCACCTCTAGAAATTTTGTACCCCAAAACCAACAAAATAATTTTAGACCATCAGTAATTCAAAGAAATCCAAATTACAATTCCCCACAACATAGAGCACATGTAGTAAACTATTCTGATGAATATTTTAATAATTTTGACAACTACAATCCCTATGATCCCAATTTTGAAAATTTTAACAACTATGAACCTTATGATCCAAATTTTAAAAATTTTCAGTATGAAAATCAGTTTCATTACGAAAATGAAATCTCACAAGAATTTTCGAATAATTTTGAAGAACAATATTTAAATGACATAAGTCAATACAATTTTAATCAACCCGGAATATATCAAAATTTTGAAAACCAAAATCAAATTTTGCCGCCAGAGACCCAAAATTTTCAAATTACTTCCAATCAAAACCATCCACCCCAATCGATTCAAGAAACAGATACCCAATTAGAACAAACTATTGCGAAGATCCAATGTATGTCAATCAATCAAACCTTAGAACAAATATTCGTGTAAATACCAATCTACATAACTTAAACTCAAAAAATCTTTTTTATATTAATGACGCAACAAATAAATTTAAACTTTTAATTGACACCGGCGCAGGAATTTCAGTATTTAAAGAAAAAACAGTCGAAAATTATAATAATCGATTTGCAGAAAATGTAATAGTACAAGGAATAACCGATGAAAAAATTCCAATCACTCAATCAGTTTTAATCCCTTTCGCTAAAGACAATCCACTAAAAGTCTATATTTGTAATTTAGACATAGAATTTGACGGAATATTAGGACTCGATTTTCTTGAACATTACCAGTGCGTAATTGATTTAAATTCAAAACAGCTATGCACCAATTTTAAAATAATACCTTTAATTCAAGTAACAGAAAAAACTTTCGAACAAAATCCCGAAATTATTCAAAATCAAATAATAAATCAAAACATACCACCAATACCTAAACCAAGATTAATTCAAAATCAAAAAACGCCACCAATACCAAAACCGCGAATAAATATAAATCAAAATAATTTTCAAAATCAAATATCTCTAGAACCGCGAACCGAACAAGTTTTCAAATTAAAATCTAATTTAAAAAACACAGATGCAATTTTAATTGGTCAAGAAATAGAAAAAGTAAGATTACCAAACGCCCTAGTCCACATTAACGAAAATGGTGAATTTTATACGTCAGTAATAAATCCCAATGCTATTCCTAAAACAATAAATTTCAACAACTTGTCTTTCGAACCCATACCAAGTGTTCACGATATTTTAAATTTTAATACCAATGAAGACGAACTCATTGACAGAATCGATCTTATTAAAAATCAATTAAGACTAGAACATCTAAATTACGAAGAAAAAAACTAATTTCAAATCTTTGTTTTGAATTTTCTGATATTTTCTATATCGAAGGAGATCAATTAACTTTCACTAATCAAATCAAACATACAATTGAAACCAACAATGCTCATCCAATTTTTACTAAATCATATCGGCACCCTCAAATACACAAAGAGGAAGTAAAAACACAAATTAATAAAATGCTCGATCAAAAAATAATCCGACCATCAATTTCCCCGTGGTCATCACCTGTTTGGGTAGTCCCAAAAAAACTTGACGCCTCTAACAAACAAAAATGGAGAGTAGTAATCGATTATAGAAAACTGAATGAAGTAACAGTTGACGATAAATATCCACTTCCAAATATTTCAGATTTATTAGATCAGTTAGGTACATGTCAATATTTTACAACACTTGATTTAGCATCCGGTTTTCATCAAATTGAAATTGATCAAAAAGATATTCAAAAAACAGCCTTTTCTGTTGAAAATGGACACTACGAATTTGTTCGTATGCCATTTGGTTTAAAAAATGCACCCTCCACATTTCAACGTGTGATGGATAATATTTTATTAGGCATTCTAAATGAACGTTGTTTAGTTTATATGGACGACATTATTGTTTATTCACCAACAATTCATGAACACATTTCACGTCTTTCCGAAGTTTTCCAAAGATTACGAAAATCAAATTTAAAAATTCAACCTGACAAATGCGAGTTTTTACGAAAAGAAGTAGCATACCTCGGACATTTAATTACCGAAAATGGAGTAAAACCAAACCCTGATAAAGTAAAATGTATTCAAAACTTTCCAGAATTAAAAAATCCTCGTGACGTAAAATCATTTCTCGGACTTGCCGGATATTATCGAAGATTCATACCGAACTTTGCGAAAATCTCAAAACCCTTAACAAAACTTCTTCAAAAAGATACAAAATTTATTTTTTCTAAAGAATGTAAAGAAGCTTTTGAAACACTTAAAAATGCATTAATTTCTGATCCAATATTAATTTATCCAAATTTTTAAGAACCCTTCATTTTAACTACAGACGCGAGCGCATTTGCGATAGGAGCCGTACTTTCACAAGGTCCAATTGGTAAAGACCTTCCGATAGCTTTTGCATCGAGAACCCTTTGTAGTGCACAAACTAAATACTCCTCTATTGAAAGAGAACTATTAGCAATAGTATGGTCCGTAAAACACTTTCGACCTTACCTTTTTGGTAGAAAATTCACTATAGTCACCGATCACAGACCTCTAACCTGGCTACTTTCAATTAAAGACCCCGGTAGCAGATTAGCACGTTGGCGATTAAAATTAGAAGAATATAGTTTTAAAATCATTCATAAACCCGGTAAAATCAATAAAAATGCAGACGCTTTATCGCGAATAAAAATCAATCATTTCAAAGACTGTATAGACTTTAAATCAAACATTAAAATTTTTGCAAACAACGAAAATAACGATCAAGAACCAATTTTTAACGAAGAAGATGATCAAAAAATAACAGATGAATTTAACAGATTTGTTGAACTTTACAAGACGCGATCCCTAATTGATTATTCTAAAATCGAAACCTCGAATGATCAATTATTAGATAAATCAAATAAATTAATAGTAACCTTTTTCTGACAAAATAAAATGGAAGATTTACATTTTAAAATTATTGATGATATTTTTGAAGAAGAGTTCCACCTTGAGGAATTAAAAATTAATATTGTTTCTAGCAAAACAGTTAAAGATCGTAAATATTTTATTATAGCCCTACCATTCGATAATGATGATTGTTCACAACACTTATTTTATTGCCTTTTTAAAGACCAAAATGAATTTGAAATTAACAAAACATATTGCATCGAAAACAATCTAGATTTACCAACTTTAGAGATGCTATCTTACATCTTTTCTGATAAAGACATAAAATTAAAAATTTGCCAAAATAAAATAACAACCCCCGACGAAGATGAAATCCCAATAATTTTAGAAAATTATCACTTAGGAAAAAGCAACCTACACCGTGGAATAAATGAAACAGTTAGACGCATTAGAGAAAAATATAATTGGCGTGGTTTAACAAAAAATGTAGAAGATTTCATAAAAAAATGTGAAACTTGTCAAAAAGTAAAAATTGTTCGTAAAAATCTAAGCAGACCCTTCGTTGTAACAGAAACACCACGTACCCCTTTTGAACGAATCAATATCGATATTTTCGAATACCCCACTAGAAATTACGCGTTAACAGTACGGGATGAATTAACAAAATTTACACAAGCTTACGCAATGAGTGATAAAAAAGCCAGTACAGTAGTTAGTACTATTTTACTATTTTTCCAACATTTCGGTGTACCCTTACGAATACATTGCGACTATGGCAAAGAATTTGATAATGCCCTTTTAAAAGATTTATGTACCCTATACGATGTTAAGTTAACATTTTCTAGCGTAGCACATCCCCAGTCAAACGGTTCACTAGAACGATTTCACGCAACCCTTTGCGAAATGATCAGAATCAATAAACAAGAAAACCCTGAAGATCATTGTTTTAGCGTTCTTCCATACGCGGTAATTTGCTATAATAATACAAAAAACAAAACACCCCTTACAAACTCGTTTTCGGACATACATCAAGTAGACCCCCCGAAAAACTTTATAATCAAGAACAATTGATATCTAAATATGTACGCGATTTAAATAATAGAATGGACTATTTTTACAAATTAGCTAGAAATAGAACTGATCAATCGAAACAAAAATCGAAAGAACGATTCGACGAACACGTACGAAAGAATCTTCCTGAATTTAATGTAGGAGACAAAGTTTGGCTTAAAGAATCACAAATCAAATCCAAATCAGAAAACTTATTTAATGGTCCTTTTGAAATTTTAGAAATTCATCGTAATTCTGCAACACTTAAGAACCCACTTTGAATAAAATAAAAATCTTTTATTTTAGATTAATGGGAATAATCTCAATCGTTTCCAGTCAATATTCAATATTACCAATAAATAATACACTAGGACTATTTTATCATGAAGAATCCCTTATCAGAATTTCTAATAATGAATGGACACTTGTTGTTTACAAAGATCTTTTACCCTTTAAGAAAGCAATTGAACATAACGACAAAATATTAGATACCTTTATGGATCACTTTTCAATCAATAATAATCAAATTGCAAATTTCAAATCGCAAATTAAAACGCATGTTAGCCTTTTAAAACAAATTTCTAATTACGTTAATATTAAATACGAAGAACTTATCTCGGATACAAAAGAAAAATCATATAGGCAAAAACGTGGAATATTTAATGGCATCGGAACTATTTGGAAATCTATTACAGGAAATTTAGATGCATCAGACGGAGAATACTTTAATGATTGTATTAATAAAGTATCGACTGATGAGAAAAATATTGAAAAATTATTGCAAAAACAAATTTCAGTAACAACCTCTGTTATTAAAAGTTTTAATACGACTTTACAAAAATTACAAATTGATGAAGAAACGTTTAATCATGATATTAAATTAATTCAATATTTAGTTACTTCGATTTCTGATAACGCTGCCTATGCAGAAGCACAAATAAAAGCATTAGATTTATGTGAATCGCTTATGGAAAGTTACACCTTTATTAAAGATTCATTAAATGACGCGTTAAACGCAGTAACTTTTGCACGTTTAAAAATATTGCATGGTTCAATAATAAAACCATCGGATTTGGTAGATTCATTGAGAAAGATTTCTCATTCATTACAAAAAAATAATTTGCCTTTACCAATATCAATCTCAACGGTAGCCCAATACATTAATTTAATTGAACTTAGTGCTTTTCAAACTGAATCAAAAATAGTATTTGTTCTTAAAATACCTCTTATAGACCCTTCGACTTATAGTTTATACAGACTTTACCCAATACCAATATTAGATAATCGAACAGGTCTTCACCATACTATTAATAAATTTATTGCGCGTGACGATGATTCAATGTTTTTCGTCACCTTCCACAACGTGGACCACTGCAAGATCATCGAAAGAAGAACGAAGCTCTGTTCCAAAGTACTTCCGTATCCCATCGACAGTGATGCTATTTGTGAAGCTCAACTATTAAAACAACAAACTCAGCTGCCGAAAACATGTCAAACAACCATTTTCTATGCACAAGGCTACAATGTTCAACCACTTGAAGAAAATCAATGGCTAGTTACTACGTCAGAACCAGTACCTACCAATATCAAATGCAAGAATCAAGAAATCATTACGAAATTAATTGAAACCAATAGTATAATTCATTTCAAATCAACATGCAATGCTTTTATTGGAAGTACGAGAATTCATTCTGAAACTACACTTCAAGAAAGTACCTTCGAAGAAATAAATTCACCAATAATCAATATTCCATATACTTGTTGTAAAGATATGCCTGAAATCCCCAAAATTCAAGGCCTAAAACCACTAAAGTTAAGCAAAATAAACGTCGAAGATCTGAATATTGCACAACATAATCTTAACCAATATTCAGAAGAATTAGATAAAATGATCAATCAACCATTCATTCAAAAACACATTGATTGGTTTACTATCATTACAATAACATTGATAGTGCTACTAGTAATTCTTTACATTATTAACAAATGTCGAAGACGCCGAAGAACAAGAAATGGTAATAATACCAATAACGATAATGGTAATGACTTTCCACCATTTCCAAAACCTAATCTACAAAGAATTAGGAATTTATCGAATATCTTACCAAAAAGAAGGCCAAGCATACACATCGAAGATCAAATCGAAGAAGAAATCGAACCCAATGCAAAATTAATGATCAATCAATCATCTTAATAAAAGTTGCCGTATAACGCCAACTTTTTCAAAAAGAGGGGAGCTGTTATATGAAAATATCCTGCCTACACTTAGAAGAAACCAGAACCTTCTATGAAACCCGAGAACCTTCCAGATAAGAAGCTTATTCTGCTGACTTGCGTTTCCCATGAAATAAACAACACGTGCATTCAAGCCGAATCAGCACTTTGTTTCTCAAAACCTTTCAAGATAAGAAGACCATTCTGCTGACTTGCGTCTCTCACGGAATAAACAACACGTGCATTCCTGCCGAATTGCACTTTAGTTTAAGTCTAGAATATTAAGGAATTATTCCATTGCTTAATCAGCACATTTTGTTTATATAAACTCAAATCATTGTAATGTTAAGTCATTCTCTTTAGAATCGTTCTTAAGTACACGTTCAATTATAACGTTTAAGTCCTATATTGTATTTAATCAAAATAAAGTTTTTTAAAAAGTTAAAAGTAAACTTTAAAATATAACATATATATATTTTGGTTGCTATGGGCACAAACCGCATTTGACATAAAAACGCGTCTATAGTACCCTCCTTTCTCTCTTCTCCCCGCCATCACTCAATGCATGATTTAGGGAATAATTAGGTAATAATTAGGTATGATTAAAACAAAAAGTTGAAAATAAAAAAATTGTTTGGGTACAAAATTACCCAATAAAACTGTTTAATTTCGTAAGTGCGTTTTGGGCATCAAAATTAAAACTTGGAACATGTCGTACATGATTACCCCCTCTCATAGAATAAAAATAATTACATATTAGTTTTTCAGTCGACCATTAAGCTCCCCTCCTAGATTTTGACCCAGATCCGCGCTTGGGCATACCTATAAATTTTGGGCCTAACTGCGACTAGTAGGTACAATAGATTTAGCAGTTGAACTTAAAGTACACTTGGGGTCACTTGTGTTGAGAACGCCGTCGGCTAAGGTTCATTTGAGGTTAGGTTTGCACGTGGTCTGTGTGGCTGAAATTAGTAAGATACACAGCCCATGACTGACCAGAAAGACGAAGACGGTTCTAAAGCGCAAAACAACGAAGAAGAAAATAAATCCGACTCTGAATATTCCACCTTTTCAAAGTCATCTGAAAAAGGAAATATTGGCAGATGCAGCAAATGCCTTTTCTATGCAAATAGGCTTAAGTCAAAGATTGACAATAACTCCCGTAGGGAAACTCGCTATAAAATCGACGAACATATAAGATCGAGAAGCCTAGATTTCACAAAGTACCATTATTTACCATTGTCAAATAAATGGGTATACCCAGTGAAACATCCAAATCATTTTAAGCAAAGAAAGGACAAAATAGTGAACAGTAGTGTCGCGAGTGTTAGTGCAGTGGGGAAGGGTGGAGTACACCCCCAACTGCCTAACCCCCTGCCGCGCGAAAACTTTTTTGCGCATGCGCACTCCAATGAGAAACCAATGTTGAGCGATTCAAGCGCACAAAACCAATCGACAGCACAACCAACGATTGAACAGAACTCGCTAAGCGAAATTAAATCAAATATTTTAAATTCACCAGAAAGGGGCGAAAATATGGACACTGAAGACAACGAAGTGGACAAAGATGGGTTCAAAATACCGAAAAAAACTGCAAAAATTACATCTTTCCTGCAAAAAGTCCCGCAAACCCCGATTAAAAACCGATTTAGCAAATTGGCCGATAAAACCACCGATATAACAACAGACCCAACCCTACCAAGCAAGTCAAAAATTAACAATAATACCCGAAACAAGATACCATCAGTCTCGCAGTACGACAGCGACAGCGAAATGGACATAGAGAGCATCATAGAAGAAAAAACAAAGCAGACCTTCCAGCAAAAAGCAAAACCAAAAAGCAAAAAAGATAAAAAAACCCCACCTGTGGTAATGGATGGACAAATCAAGGACCACCAAGGATTTATAAGCATGCTAAAAAGTCAAATAAAAAAGGGCTTTACAATAAAATACAGCAGAAGAGACACACTGGTATTTATCCAAGACTTCGATGAATACATCTCATTTAAAGACATGCTAGGAAGAGAGCCGGACGCCAGCTTCCACAGCTACACACCTCATAACAACAAGACTCACGCATTTGTCCTCAGGGGACTACAAGGCTTAATATTACCAGCAGAAATAAAAAGCGAACTAAAAAATGAACATAAAATCAAAGTCCAAGAGGTCTACAGAATGAAAACGAAAGTAGTCCCTCTATTTCTAGTGGTAACAGAGGCAAATGTTACGCTAAAAAATATCCAAAACAGCGTCAAATATATCAGCTACACCAAGATTACATGGGAATTAAGGAAAACTGACAGACCGATTATACAGTGCCGAAGATGCCAGGCATATGGGCATTCACAATCCAATTGCTTCCGTCCAATCCGGTGCATGAAATGCTCACTGGACCATTGGACATGGACATGCCAGAAGCCAGCAGACCAGCCAGCAAAATGTGCCAATTGCCAAGGGACACATACCAGCTGTGACCTAAAATGCCCTGTCTACCAGAGACGGGTACAGAACCTGTCGAGAAAAGGCGACCGGGACGAACAATATGTCCCGGCACAGCCCCCCAAGGCGAACATTTGGACCCAAAGAATAGACCAAAGAAGACAAGCACAAGGGCAAACTGCGCCAACCTCCGGCCCGAGTGCTCAGGCTGCACCGCAAATGCGAGGCTTCTCAGACTTCAACGCGATTCAAACAGGATTAAGCGAGCTGAACTTCCTCATCAACATTAAAGAAGCCCTTGTACTTGCTGGGATCCCCGATAAGGGCCAACGCCTATGGGCAATGGTTCAATTTTTCGAGGACCTTAGAAAGTATAATTTATAAAAATAAAATAAAGAGACATGACATCTTTAGTACTGTGTACCTGGAACGCTCATTCTCTTAACCGCAAAATAAGTGAAATGATCGATTTTTTGAGAATTCGTAAAATCGACATTTTACTTCTACAAGACACAAGACTGACCGACAATAAACAATTGATCGTAAATGGATACACAGTATTAAGACAAGACTCTAACTATGGAGGTGTCGCAATCATTATAAAAAATAATATACCACACACAATTCTGCCTCATCAAGCATTATCTTTCGAAAATTTATCTATTAAAATTCAACATAACATTGTCCTTCTGTGCGTATATAATCACCCTAATAATCAGCTTACTTTTCAGGAAATGGATAGCATATTTAACCAATCCAATAAAGTTCTTGTCATAGGAGACCTGAACGCAAGACATACGACTTGGTTTAATAATAGAAATAATAGAAACGGGATTGTTTTACTTGACTACATAACAAACAGACATTACGCTATACACGAAACAACAAGCCCCACCTACTTTCCTGACAATGGGACCACGCCCAGTTTTCTGGACTTGGTACTCAATAAAAATCTGCAAAGTGTAATTGAGCCTGTCTCAATAACAGCACTAGGCAGCGACCACAATCCCGTTATTTTTTAATTAAATGAAATAACGACAATAGCAGACAGACAGACAGACATACAGCTACAAAAATACAGACTGGAAAATATACAGACAATTTTTAAATCATAACATGCAAATTAACAACAACATTACAACGACGGCACAGCTAGACGAAGAAGTGGGCAAACTGACAAGAACAATACAGCGGGCACGAGACTGAGAAAAAACTCCCATTGCACATTAGGAAGCTCATCACAGAGAAAAACCGCCTACGAAAAGACTGGCAGCGGTTTAGACAACCAGCGAACAGGCTACGGTACATGGAGGTGCAACACACAATCACCGAATTAATTAACACGCACGAAAACGACGTCTGGAGTATCCGTCTTCGGACAGCGAGTGTGGGCGACCGCTCAATCTGGCGTGTTGTAAAACAGGCCAGAGGGGGTGCGCCGCCAAAAATCTACTCGCTGAATGGAGCGGTCATGACAGACGCCGAAAAGGCAGAAACATTCGCTACACACTACGCCCAAATTTACACTTCCACAGAAAACACAACTGAATTTCAACAAGAAGTTCAGGAACTTGCACACACATACGCACAACCGATACCGCTGCCCCTACGGGTTGTCTCCCCGCAAGAAGTCAAAAAAATTATTGAAAAAATGCCACGCAACAAGGCCCCAGGACCCGACTGTATCACAAACAATTTATTAAAAAACTTACCACAAAAAGCACTAGTTCAGATCTCCTATATCATCACTTCTATGTTTTTCCTACAGCACTTCCCCATACCGAAACCCGGGAAAAACCCTACGAATCCAAACAGCTATCGTCCTATTTCTCTTCTAAGTTCATTGTCAAAGGTAGCAGAGCGAGCTATCATGACACGTATTAATAATATCGATCAAAGATCACAAATTACGCCTAATTATCAGTTTGGATTTAAATCAGGCCACAGCACTATTCTTCTAGCAGCAAAGATAGTGCACGATGCCACGATCAACTTCAACCATAGTAAGTGTACAGTGCTAACCATGCTAGACATGGAAAAAGCATTTGACACTGTCTGGCATGAAGGCTTAGTATTCAAACTCCATAGAATACTAAATATTCCGAGAAACCTTGTATCTCTAACATCTTCATTCCTAAGTCAACGCACTTTTTCTACAAGGGTCAATAGTGCAATTTCCCAGCCACAACTGAATGCAGGGATAGTGCAAGGTACAGTCCTTGCGCCAAAACTCTTTACACTCTACATCGCTGATGTACCTACAAATCCTAGAACAGAACTAGCGGCATTCGCAGACGACATCGGCATCACTGCTGCTTCTTTCTCCGCCAAAGTCGCAAACCGTCAAACTATCTTTCACTTCCGAGAACTCATACCTTACTTCGCGAGGTGGAAACTCCGCCTCAACGCAAAAAAGTGCGAACAAATCAAAAAACGCACTAATGTCCGCATAGTACAACCCCCAATTATTAATAACCTCAGAATTCCTAGCAAGGATCACGTTATATATCTAGGATTAGACCTAGACAAAAGGCTGTCATTCATACGACACATTAGTGGTAACATCGCTCGCGCCACTAGAGCTATCCACTCTCTGCACCCCCTTCTAAACCCGCGATCACCTCTATCCCTCGAGAATAAGGTTCTTATCTACATAGCATACATTCGTCCCATCCTAACATACGGCTGCCAACTTTTTACGCACATCTCTGATGCACAATGGCACCGTATATCCGCAGTGCAAAACAAACTGTTACGTAACATTCTCGGCGTAACATACCATGACCGCATAACGAATGCCCGGATACAAGACATACTGACGGTACCGGACCTTAAAACATACATTTTTAATATTTCAGAAAACTTTTTCCAACAGCAAATTATTATTTCAGACATAACCCGGGACATTACGTTTTTCACAAGACATAACTCGGACTTTGTACATAAATCAATCTACCATAAACTTTCAGTTTTTGGATAGATTGGTTTAAAGGTACAAGGGAAGGCTAGGAAAAGTGCACCATCGATCATGCACTATTGCATGATCGATGACCACTTGGACTAGCCACGCCCCTTCCACCAAAACTAGACAAACGGACTGACCGACGTAACGACTTGAGAGGGTTTTTTACTTTATTTTTCCCTCAAAAAACACAAAAATGGCTAAATCCAAATCAAAATTTAACAGTCAGGGCAAAAAGGTTCAGGTTGGTTGGTCCTGTTTGAATCGCAGAAGTCTGCATGCAAAAGCGGTGGCAGTAACTAATGTAAAATCTTAAAAGTTTACTGAGCACACGGGCCGGGGCGAACACGCAGATCGCTTGCGTGCAAACCCAGGGTAGAGTGTGAACATAATGTAAATAGTAGGATAAGTGTATAGTTTCTTAGGTTTAATTAGGTTTAATTAGTCTTAAGTTCTGTATGTAAATAATAAGATAAACACAAATATATATCTATCTATCTATCAAGTACACACAGCAATGCTCTGCAAATAAGATTAAATTTAGAAAACATTTGAACACCCTCTAGATTTACAGGAAAACGCGTTTTTGTAGGAAATTAAATAAAACCAAGCTAAAGAATTTGAAACTGTTCACTTCTGGCCATTAGTTGTAGTCAATGTAGAAATTGAGTTTGGCTTCGTGTAAGTAACTCATTCAGTAAAAGTTATACTTTCTTAACTGAACTTTTGATACCGTCGTCCTGCCCGGTTGCCCCCAAAAAACTTCACGAAACTTAGTTTATTTCTAAACTCGATTTGCCTGGTTGCTTTTTTGCAGCCATATACAGAGTGTATTAATAAGGTATAACTGTAGGTATGTGCATAATACTAAACTAAAAAAACACTAAGATAAAATGTTTGACACCTATTTTATTCAAAAAGGCGTCATGAAGTAAATTCAAAAATATAATCAGATTCTAAGACCATTTTTTATTAATTTAAATCCTGAATCATAGGAATAAGGTGGTTAGCAGAAGCACCAACCGAAGGTATTTACATACTTAAGCCGTTCTGCCGTCCTTAAGCTAGAATGCCGTTAACAACCTAGAAAATGTTTCTAGTTTTGGTAAGAAAAACCCTGAAAATAATAAACAAACGATGCTCCTTGATAACTGTAAGTTATTTGTTTCTTGAAAACCACAAAAGCTAAAGAAGATTTGCTTATAAAAACTGATCTAGAATAATGTTGTGATTAAGACGGCACCAAAAAATCAAAATTGTCAAAGTGTTGGTTAACGGCATTATAGCTTATGGACGGCAGCGTTGCCGTTGCATTGAAAAGAATGCAGCTCATTCAAGAAAAGACAAAGACCTGCCGCGCGCTTCGGGGCGTCAAATCAAACGCTCCAGGATGTGATCACCCACGATTGGTGCTTCTGCACGATTTTTTTGTACAGTCGACTAACCAATATATATATATTGTTTTAAAAGATCTAATAATTTATTTTTATTTAAAAAAATTCTAAATTTAGAGATTTATAAACTAAAATGTTTAGAGATTTTCTACAATCGATTACGAACTAAAATTAAGAAAATGTTGACGTTTAAAATTTTTCTAAAATAGGACTTCCTAATACATGATAATTGCGTATTTCTTCGAATATATTAAAATATAGCAGATTTGGCAGAAATTGAAAACTTAAAATTGTGTATAGTGTGCAATAATTTTTACCTGTCCCCTGTATATCATAAATGTTAAAACAAAACTAATGCTGTAACCAAATAGGAAAAAATTTGCTGATATAAACGCTTTTAATTTTTTCTTTATTACGAAAATTAAAAGAAGAGTGGGAAGAAATAAAATGAAACAACCCGGAACATAGATCTGATTTAATTTTTACTGAAATATATTTAATTAATGTAGTAACAAACTTCGATTTTTCAAATAAATTAGTAATCCTTTTAAATTGAACTTTCTAGTTTTGTTGACCAAACGAAAAAATCATACATAAAGGATTTTCTATTTTACCTTATTTTAATTAGGATGCTATAAAATTTAATGGTTAAAAAATGTAAATATTTTTTGTATTGAGAGTCTTGTTTTTACTAACTGTGCGAGAAATTGAACGGCTCTAAACTGCCGAAACACTTGCAAAAGCTATGTTTCTTACTGTACCGCAGTAAAGAATGGAGTTATTAAACAGCGTAACTTTAACCATGACCATTGTTTACCTCGCTAATACAATAAATTTACTTAACCTCAGTAAAGAATGGAGTTGCAAAACCACGTAACTACAGTTTCATTGTTTACTGCTGTACCACAGTAAGGAATGGATTTACGCGTCCGGGGCTATAGATTTTTTCGTGGGCTTTTTGATGAAAAATTTAAGACACCTGTTTTAATCGATTACTAATGTTCACAACAACACTGCCTGACCTGGTAAGAGACTCAAATATGTATAAGTAAAAAGTGAGGTTAGGGTGTCAAAATAGTTTTCAAATTTTAAACAGTTTAAGCTAGAGCAATGAAACTTGGCCACATATTGGCTTACAAATACTCATTAATTTAATTTCAAAAATATATATTTTCTACACTTTTGCACCTGTACAACTAGGTCGAACTAAATTTTTAATTTGTCTAATTACCCACAGGCCTGCTATATGTTAAAAAAATTGAAGCTGTTAACAAGGCCCCTAGGATTTTTTTGTCATTTGTAAATTTTAAAAAGTTAACTGTCTTATAAGCTGCCCTATATCCGCGAAGACAAGGGCGCGATGAACCAGTTCTACTTTATACTTATCGGGAAATTATTCATTCTGGATATCCTAAACTCATAAATTGGGTAAGTCATATGTCATAAAATGAAAAATCTTTAGGGACCCCTATGTGGGGGCGATAAATTTCAACAATCGAGTAGCTGGACCAAATGTAACCATTGCCATACACATTCGCTATTTTTGAAACTGCAATAATAATTACATTTGATTAAACTGCTCGATCTTTAAAATGTATACCCAACAGGATCAAAAATGTTACATTTTGTGATATATGACCCATCCAAGTGATGAGTTCAATATTATATCCTGAACAAGTGATTTCCTGATTCTGAGGTGGGGTTAAAATAAAATATTGGCCTCTTACAGCCCCCAGGAGGTGAGGGCAAAGTGTAAACTATTTAAAACTAAGAAGTGGTGCAATTTTGCTGGCATAGGGCGGGGTATAAAACATTTAAATTATTTTAATTGTAAATGAAATTAACAGTTTTAATTTTTTTCACATAGCAGACTTATGGGTATTTGTATAAACTATATATCTAATGCGAACTAGTTGTGCAGGTACAATATTGTAGAAGATATAAAAGACAACTAATAACACATTTGGCCCCTTGCACCCCCTAGAGGCCATATATCTATTTAATATTTTTTGACAGTTGAAGAATCACTCATTAAAGGCCAATATGTGTGCTCCGTACACATAGCTCTAACTTAAACCGTTCAAAATTAAAAAAATATTTTGACATCCTAACATTACTTTTTGATTGAGGCATTTTTGGGTCTGTTTAGAGGAGAGGCAGTGTTGGTGGGATCAATAGTAAATGATTAATACAGGTACTAGAAAATCTTTATCAAAAAGCCCACTGAGGTAAATTTTTTGACATTATAGCCCCAGACAAACAGTTAAAAATCCAAAACCTCAAAAAAAAATATAATAATTTTCAGGATCCTTCAGATTTAGATTTAAATTAAACAGTATAAATCTATGATAAATGTATTTATATTCAAAGTTATCACTGCAATCTCACCTAAAAGTATTTATTGTCTTGCACCAAACATTTTTCAAAATAAATCGTATGAATTTTTTTTTTTACGCATATGTATTTAGTTTAACGTTAGGTTAGGTCTCTTTGCAGCGATTAGAAATAACCTATAGCCTTGGTGACTCGGTTCGTTCGTGCATTGAACACGAGTGTGTTAAAGTCTCGCTTGCTACAGTGGCGGGTTCGATCCCCGTCTGTTGCCGAGGTCAGGTGCGGCAGACATTTATAGGATTCCTGTGGAGTGTAAAATATAATATTGTCCTACCACTCACTTACGCCGGTAGCCAGGCCGGATAAGGTCGGATATCTCGTAAAGGCGGACTTTGTTACACACTCCTTCAGTCGAAAGACTATTCTAAGGGACAAAAAGACCGGATAAAAAAAATACTTAGTCTGGGGTTCCACAGGTGGCCGATGACGCGTGCAATCAGCCGTTCCGAAATGGTGGCCTAAGTGTCAGCGAAAGAGTTACGGTTATCAAATTTAAAAAAAAAAACGATAGCGATTTAAATCTTGCTGGCTCGCGCTCTCGGTGAATCAAATGCTTAGTTTGAGGTCTATTCTTTAAGGCCGCTTTACAGTCAGTCAGGATCAGTTTGGTTTTAGAGGAGGACTTCCACAATTCAAGGTTTGGAAGATGGGGTCAAGGAATTCGATAGTGATTTGCACAGTGTATTCACTTTGTGCGACCTGTGTCCGGCCTTCGATTGCGTCAATCATAATATTCTGCTTAAAAAACTAGAGGCATACGGCATAAAATTTAAGTTACCTCAAGGACAGGTCTTAGTCGGTACATTTTAATAATCATCTTTCTGAATAAAGAAACCTTAAGCACAGCGTTCCTCAAGGGTCAATATTTGGCCCTTTCCTATGCAAATGATTTAAGCTATCATATGATTAGGATCAAATTTGACAACATTAAATCTGCAATACACAGCCATAATTTGGACGGTTTACTTGATAGCTCAAAATCCGCTTTAAACAAGCTTTCGTGGATGCAACACACCGACCATCTGAGGCGTTCTCTATCAAGTGTAATATTTTTGATAAGAAGGCTTCGTTCTTTTGTTAGTTTGGATGTTTCAAAAGCTTGTTATTTTGCACTTTTTTTATGTAAGAATTTTATATGCAATTCCCCTATGGGGTCATAGTACTGCGGCATTGCCGGGTTTTTAAATGACAGAAAAGGGTAATTATAATTTCATGTAGTGCACACGATCGTGCCCAGTGTAGACCTTTATTTAAAGAACGCAAGATTCCCCTGCCTTGCTGGTAGATATATTTTACCCTTATGGAAATTCATGACAAAAAAGGTTGATTTAGCATCCATCTACCAATAAAAATAACTTTCATATTCTCATATCGAATTTAGTTAAGTTAGACAAAATTAAGTCAAAAAAACGTTAATTTATAAGTTATAAGTAAGTACAACAAACTGCCAGAATCTATAAAAATATAATTTGCACAAAAAATTAACTTGCCCATTGTTTTTATACTATCCTAAAATATTTGGATTATGATTTCGTTTAGACTAAAAAAACCTACAAACAGCGCACTTTCGCTATTGCTTTTCCTAAAATATGTAATATTTTTTTATACCTACTTGTGTTTATGGTTTATACAAATTATTATTAGTAATACAATATTATGTACTTATGCTTACTATTTACTATGGTTTACTACTTTCTGACTTGTTATAATTGAATATTGTACGAAAAATAGTCAAATAAACTCTACTACTCTATTACCATTCGTTTTTATGGTCTGCACTATTTAGATCATGCGCTATTATGTCCCACACTATTATGAACTGCGCTATTATGTCCGCGCGCTTTATCTAATGCCAATTCTGTTATAACGTCATTTCTAGATAAGCGCTAATTGATTCACCCGGTACAAATAAAATCCAAAAGGTCTGGATTTTTAAAGTTTTCAATTTTCTACCTTTCAAGCTAACTAACTTGGGAACGCGGTCGTTACTTATTCAGTAGCTCCATGCTCGGAACTTGGATGACTTTTTGTCCTCAAAGGACAAATAAATTTTTCGAGAAATACCCCAAAAAGTTCTTTTTTCTATTTTATGTGGGTTATATAAGTAAAAGAGTTTGGTATTTCTTATTAAAATTGTTTTTTTTTTTTTTGAGAAAATATTATCATTTAAAAACCTTTTTTATTCTTTTTATTGTTCCGGTATCAATCTAGTAGAAATGGGCTCAGAAAAATGTCTATAATAATATTATACAGGGTGTAAATAGTATGTCTCACAATATTTTAATAAATGATAGAGGAGGTGAAATTAAGAAAAGAATCTTACATAACATGAGGTTCAAAACTTTGACTTTTTAAACTTTTTTTAAATTTAAATTTTTATTTTAAAAAAATTACAGGGGCAAATTTTTTCAAGAAAAACTGTTTTTTTAATATAAACTTTTATAAATGCCATATTGAACGCAATATTTTGTTGATGCTTGATGTTATTAGAAACAAGTCTTTGGGAAGCCATAATATAGCATTTTTTTAAAGTTTATCCAAGCGAAAAAAACTTTTTTTTAATTAAAAAATTGAATTTTAAATTTTTTACACTTATTTTTTTATGTAATTTTAACAACTTGTATCAACTCAACCTGTTTTATTTTAATTAATTAGCGAGATCATAATTTGGCGCTATTTAAGAAAGTATTGTTTTTTATATTGACACTTTCCATCCAATAAGGATCAGTAACCCAGTTTCGCAAAGTTATCGCAAGGTGAAAGCATTTAAAACAATCACAAACATCCAAGCACCTAGCTAGGAATCGAACCCGGACTGCCGGTGTGTGAAGCAAATATTGCTACACTACACTAGAGTCCCTGTATGTTGACATATTTGGATATATTATATATCCAAATATGTCAACATACAGGGACTCTACACTACACTACGGACGACGACAGTCATACTGTTTACACCTGTATATTATATTCTATAAATCTTTGCTTATGGGAAAAATCTTAAATTACGTAACGCCGAAGGGGGGAGCAGGGGTAAAAAGCACTCGAATGTCTGTCTGTCTGTCTGTCTGTCTGTATGTCTGTCTGTAACGACCAACGCGCAACTCAAAAACCGCTTGGCCGATTTTAATGAAATTTGGTACCTAGGCTGGGTCTTGGGTCGAGATGGTCCCATTTAAAAATGAACATAATCCACCGAACACAAACCAAATAAAAGGGTGGGGGTAGATTTCAAAAATTAGAGTTTATGTGAAAATATGGCGTGTGTGATATCAAACGAAAGGTAATTGAGTCTGGAGTGTAACAAAATACATTTTAATTTATTTTAAAAAAAGGGTGGGGGTATATTTTAAAAATTAGAGTTTAAGTAAAAATATGGCGTGTGTGATATCAAACGAAAGGTAATTGAGTCCGGAGTTTAAGAAAATACATTTTAGTTTTTGTTTTTTTTAAGGGTGGCGGTAGATTTCAAAAATTTGAGTTCTAAGTCAAAACATGGCTTGTGTGGTATCAAACAAAAGGTAATTTAGTCTGGAGTTGAATAAAATATATTTCAGTTTTTAGTTATATTAGCTTACATGTACACTATAATTATAGTACCTAGTGTGAGCTTAGGGGCCCATATATTGGCAGAGTATTTTTCTACCTATCTATCTTCATTAAAATTTAAAAATTGTCCAGATTAATATAACGCAATCATCAAAAATTTGCATAGCACACAGACTTCAGATACGGGAGCAGGTATGATGTTAAAATACGGACGGCCCCGTCAGTGGTGTATGTGAAAAATGATTAAAATACACGTACAAATTTTAAAAACTGCAATGCTTTTTAAGCATGCACTCCAATAATTCACCCGAGAAACTACCACCAGTATTAAAATCTGAAAACCTGGTAGGTACTAAAGACCAGGGCTTAAATTTTTATTTAAAGGTAAACTGTGTTCCACTGACATTGTTTTGATGGCTCCAGTGCAGTTTTAAAAGAATACGAATGTTTAGCTTATTTCAAAAAAATCTGATACGACTGGAAAAACTCGTTTTTTTATTTTAAGCAGTATATATAAATTATATCGGGTTGACATTAACATTTTGCAGTAGTGTTATGACGTCGAATAAGAGGACTGTTTATTTCCTTTTGCATGTTTATAAAATAATAAAATAAATAAAATAAAACATGATAAAAACCAGCTAACAATATAAGTTTTTATAAATAATGTGCTTGTTTTTGTTAAATTGAATTTAATTTTGAATTGAATATATTTATTAGCTTTGCTAAATAATACATTTAAAAAGAAAGTTCGTTCTTGTTTGCTGCAGTTCGGAACTTGAGATGAGATGATTTAGTTCTGAGAGATTTGGATCGGCAATCGGCATTTACTCCAGTTTTGTAGGAAAGATGGTATATTTAAAGAACAACAAATAGGTATGCAGTAATTTAAATGAAGCACCACAAAATCAGGTAAGAAAAGTGAACTAAAGTAAAATAAATGGATACATGACGGATCTGACACCTTGCTAGCTAGCCTATTATCATACTTCAAATGAAGCCATGATAATATATTAGCCTTGAAAACAGTTTTTTTTTGTAAATATCTCAAAAACTAAAGCTGCTATGAAGTTTATAATAATAACACCAATTATTGAGCAAAATATAGTCTACTATATTCCCGAAACAGTGTCTTGATACATTGCTCCGTTAAAAAGTTAGCATTTTTTTAGGCCATTAGCATTAATGGATTTTGACCAAAATTTAATCAGCTCGTAAGAGTGTCGGACACTATTTTACCTGAAAATTTTATGAAAATCGGTTGAGCGGTTTAGGAGCTATCGTGTTACGGACAAAAATAATATACACACACACAGACAGACATCACGACGATATTGCTAGGATAGGTCAAAATACATCCAAATAACACATTTTTGGCGTTATACCAAAAAAAAAATTTCGTCGAAAATAATACCTCCTTCAGCCATTGCTACGCGGGCTAGGAATGCAAAAATGGTTATAGGTAATCAGACAGGAAATGCGACGATTAGCCGGACCTTAAGCCGCATATGCATCTGAGGCAGAATTCGCATGCCTCGCAGTCAGACCAAACAAATGGCACTTGAGCATGAATGCGAACGAAGCATTGGTTTGGCCCAGTGGCGGCGCGTGATAAAAAGCTTTGGGGATTGCACACCAAAAAATAAAAATTAAAATTGCGGCGCAGGCGAAAATCTTTTTTCAGTGCCACGCTAACTTTTTGGGCCTTCGAGTGGGCCGTCATATCATATGATTTAGAGCAAATGATTAAAAAATTAGATATTTAGTTAGATATTAGTTACCTACCTATTATTATTGTTTTTATAAATAAATAATAAATTATCACGCCTAGTTTATTTTCTCCTCTAATAGCAAAGATGAAAATTTATTTAAATATTTCACGCTAATGCTATCAGAATTAGAAACTTCCGCCATTGTCAAAATTCCCCAGATTAATATATCTACATTTTCGTAATAAAAAAAAATTGTGTGTGCTTAAGACCACACGGCAGAAGTGTAAACTTCAACAAGACGAAATTCATAATACTGGCCCATAATCTACTCTGTAAAGCGGACCGAACCGAACTCTTCTGTGTACTGGCCTTCATCTGCATCATCATATCGCTCGCTGAATGTTTCTCACAGTTAGTGGACTCGAGCCGATTTCACCCGAATGAGCGTTACATAGCCGAGCCTGACGGCTCAGTTGAATTCATTACCCACCAAAACTACTAAACGCGCCTAAAGAAGTTTACACTTCAAAAACGACAAACATGTAAAACATCAATATTTTTATTTTTTGCACACTTAGTACTTAAAATTTCAACTCTACTCAGTGTTATATAATATAATGATTACTTAGTACCAAATACAAAATATCTGATACTCGAATAGGAAGTATCAGTATCTATTCGATACTTGCAAAAGTAATCGTTGCACACACAACTACTAAGTGCACTTATTAAAAGTGCCGATAATCTGCTCTAACATGCAACGCGAACCGATGATGCAGGGCTCATCACGGGGGTGCGGGCGGCATTGAGGCTGGTCTTGGTATGCGCGCCGTGCAGAAGGAAGGTTCAGATTCTATGTACTGTAAAATTCTATTGGGACATGTCGTCTTCTCTTTCTATATTTCGTAATTAGCACGCGAGATAATATCTAGGGCGCATAGAATTTCGTTCCAGTAAATAAAAGCGTTGTTTGCATATACGTAAACTCTATACCATTATCTTTGAGATAACTTTTGACTGTGTCACTTTTCATCAAGAAAAAAGCTGCCCAAGGGTGCACAGGTCCGGATTCAGACTAGACGAAAAATAAAGTTAGGGATCGTTCACAAATTCGACTAATACAGATGTAACTGGGTATTTTTAAAGTATGTGGTGCTCCTTTAAGTAATTTAAAGAAAAGCTCTTACTAAAAAACTTGGAAATAATGTATTAGGGGTCGTATTTTTAAGGGTGACAAAATAAAAAAACGATAATAATACAAAATCGTTTAGTCAACTTCGTTAAAATTTGGCAGTGCTGTTTGTAGTGACAAGAGGCGAATTTGGCACTACTTAGATTAATAAAGTCCAGTGATGTGCCGAAGCACATCGTAAAATATTTTTGAGAAAAAACTATGCGTTACTAAATATTGTCCAAATTCGTTATTTTTTTCTTTTATTTGATAAAATAACTACAAACACAAATTAGTCTTTTGGATTTTTTTTTACCATGATTTGTTTTAGAGATAAAAAATATAAAGCACTTTATTGCAAGTCCGCATTCCATATTTAGGAAATGATAATAAAGTGTTATTTTTTTATCTTGAAAACAAAGCGCGATGCGAAAAAACTTATGAAGTAAAAAAGTTGTATTTCGGATTTGCTTAGTTATAAAAAATACACAAAATAAAAAATTTTAAAAAATAATTAGAAAAAATAACCTCAATATGTGATGTCCCTGGAGTGTCAATAATAGCTTTAACAATACTTTGTCATACTGTCATACGCCATTTAAAAGAACATTTTATTTTCTCTAAAAAAGGTATTTTAGCATTTATTCTGAAAATGTCAATAATAGTTTTTTTGAAAACTGAAGAAAACCTAAAAAAACATGATTTTTTTTCGTGATCATAAAAAATAACCACAATTTATGGATGCCAATTAAGTGCTAACAGTGGACTTGGCCCATAATTTGGTTTTCTACAATAAACTTGATTACATACTTTCTGTAAAAGGCTTATCTTTTGAGAAAATGACATAAAACTTAATAATTTCGGTTTATTGTGTATACCGGGTGGGCCAAAGAAAACCGGACAATTTTTTTTCATTATAACTTTTGAACTATATAATCGATTTTAATGGGACAAACTGCACCTAGCAGAGAATTAATCAGAGTTTTGACTGAATATATTTATTTTGCCCCTATCTTAAAGTCCAAGATGGCGGACGAAATTAAAATGTACCCTTCAAAAATGCTCGATTATTCTCGTGTTGCGCTGCATTCTTGCTACGTACAACAAGGTACGAGTTAGCAAAATCGGTTCAGTGGTTTGAAAAAAAATATTTTTGTTTTAACCATTGTTTTGCCTTGCCAATCATGTCTGCATTTATTTCCTTATAAATTCATTACTACTGAACCAATTTTCATGAAATAAAAAACATCCTGGTGAGAATTGATTTCGTTTTTAAGATCGTGATCAAAGTTTATCGCCATCTTAAAATTTAAGATGGCGGACAGAATCATACTTAATTCTTCAAAATGGGGTGTTTATTTTTAGTTTCTAAAAATGTTTCCGTTTTTTTTTAAATTTATAAAGAACCGCTACTTTTCCTTCACACAACGAGGTACAAATTAGTAAAATCGGTGGGGTGGTTCTGAAAAAAATCTATTTTTGTTTTAGCCATTATTTTACAGATTATACGATTGCATTGCCAATCCTGTCTGCGTTCATTTCCTTATAAATTCGTTATTACTAAACCAATTTTAGTGAAATAAAAAAAAATCATGTTGAGAATTAAGTTCTTTTTAAAGATCGTGATCAAAGTTTATCGCCATCTTAGAATTTAAGATGTCGGACAGAATCAAACTTGATTCTTTAGAATGGCGTGCTTATTCTTATTTTCCGAAAATGTTTTAGTTTTTTCTTTCATTTATAGAAAAACATTACTTTTCTTCCGCATAAAGAGATAAAAATTAATGAAGTGCTTTTCTATAAATAATAAAAAACTAAAATATTTTTTGTAAATAATAAACGTGCCTCTTTGAAGGGTATGATTATTTCCGACATCCTAACTTTTAAGATGGCGGCAAATTTCGATTATTAACTTTAAAGACCAATCAATTCTCACTATGATTTTTTTTATTTTACTAAGATCGGTTCAGTAATAATGAGTTTATCGTATAATCTGTAAAACAATGGCTGAAACAAAAATAGATTTTTTGAGAACCACCAAACCGAATTTACTAATTTATACCTAGTTGTGCGGTGGAAAAGTAGTGCTTTTCTATAAATTTAAAAAAAAAAACTAAAACATTTTCAGAAAATAAGACTAAACACGCCATTTTGAAGAATCAATTATGATTCTGTCCACCATCTTAAATTTTAAGATGTTAATAAATTTTGATCATGATCTTTAAAAAGTAAATATTGATATTTTTTATTTCATCAAAATCGGTTCATTAGTAATGAATTTATAAGAAAATAAATGCAGACATGATTGGCAAGGCAATAGTATAATATTCAAAACCTTGGTTAAAACAAAAATATATTTTTCTAGAACCACTAAACCGATTTAGCTGACTCATACCTTGTTCTGCCTGGCAAGAATGTTGCTTTTTTGGTGATTTAAAAAAATTCTTAAAACGTGTTCGCAACACAAGAATAAATGAGCATCTTTGAAGGGTACAATTTTATTTCGTCCGCCATCTTGGATTTTGAAATGACTGACAAAAAAATTTATTTGTTCAAAACTCTGATTAGAATTAATGCCAAGTACAGTTTTTTCCATTAAAATCGATGTTATAGTTCAAAAGTTATAATAATAAAAAATTGTCCGGTTTTTTTGGCCCACCCGGTATACTATGAAAAATACATAGGAAACGGGTGTAGACGAGGGGTGATTAGCTGCCCACAGTAGGTGTACAGAAATTGTCTACCGGACTCCACAGGACACTATAGAGTTTTGGAGATATTAAGATTTTTTATAACTCAAGATATAGGTACTTTTTTATCTAGCCACATTATCTATTTAAAACCAATTATGATATACAACTGTACTTTTACTTACCGTATTTAATTTAAATACACAGCCAAAATTTAAAAAAATTAACTTTTAACGAAATTTTCGTTTACTTCACAAATGCTTGTTTATAGAAAAATCTCAAATAAACAAAATAGCAAAATGTAAATAGATACGGAACTGTCTTTTAGACATACACCACCTTGGATTAATCCCATACTTATATTGATTTAGCACCGGATCAACTCAACTGCGATTCATCTCTTTTTAACATGCACTGGCCGCGCGCATGCTATCGAGAGGATTAAATTGCTGGATAAGTTAAGCTTTATGAAACGAATATTCCCCATGTATATGTTTATCTCTATTAGCGCATTGAAACTGTATATTAAATTGTCTTTTTTGTGAAATTATTGAAGAAAAACGATTGACTCCTAACCAAAGCAAGCAACTTTTTGATCTTTACCTTGCTATGCTATGGTCTGAAAAAAAGTTATCTCAAAGATAATGGTATAGCCTGTAGTCTTCCGTATATGGAGAGTTTGAACACGAATACAAACACATACATCAGGTATTAATTCCTAGAGTATATTTCAGTCTTTCGTGAATTTCTTTTGGGATAATTATGAATTAAATTAAGGAATGATCAAAGTTTAATATTTTTTAAGTAAAATTTGGGAGTGCACGTGCACATGTGCACTACTGAAGAAACCGCCACTGGTTTGGCCTTGAACCGAGGCACTTACTACCAAATTATTGTTTACATAGATTTAATTTAATTTTTAGAAGCTACGTATCGGAATTGTCTCTAATAAGTGTCGAGTTCAAGAAAACCTCAACGGACTCTTGTTGCTCTGCGTTTTCAAAATAGAAGACTTTTATTTACGTTATTTAAGTTATTTTTGGAGATATTTGAAAAAAATATATTTTATTATTGTTTAAAAAAATACTCTGCCAATATATGGGCCCCTAAGCTAATATAACTAAAAACTGAAATATATTTTATTCAACTCCAGACTAAATTACCTTTTGTTTGATACCACACAAGCCATGTTTTGACTTAGAACTCAAATTTTTGAAATCTACCTCCACCCTTAAAAAAAAGAAAAACTAAAATGTATTTTCTTAAACTCCGGACTCAATTACCTTTCGTTTGATATCACACACGCCATATTTTTACTTAAACTCTAATTTTTGAATTATAGCCCCACCCTTTTTTTAAAATAAATTAAAATGTATTTTGTTACACTTCAGACTCAATTACCTTTCGTTTGATATCACACACGCCATATTTTCACATAAACTCTAATTTTTGAAATCTACCCCCACCCTTTTATTTGGTTTGTGTTCGGTGGATTTTGTTCATTTTTAAATGGGACCATCTCGACCCAAGACAGCCTAGGTACCAAATTTCATTAAAATCGGCCAAGCGGTTTTTGAGTTATGCGCGTTGGTCTTTACAGACAGACATACAGACAGACAGACAGACAGACGGCGCAACAAAAAAGTTTCAAAATCATCTGAAACGCAAAGATATATAAAACTTTTTGAAATCGGAGCAACTTTTTTTTTCTCGAAAAAATTAGGATCACCATAGCTCACACTGCCATAGTATAGTATATGTGTGAGCTAAAACCTTTATTTTTCAATGTTAGAAAATCAATATTAGCTCACACATATACTATACTATAGTAATGTGAGCTATGGTGATCCTAATTTTTTCGAGAAAAAAAAAGTTGCTCCGATTTCAAAAATTTTTATATATCTTTGCGTTTCAGATGATTTTGAAACTTTTTTGTTGCGCCGTCTGTCTGTCTGTCTGTCTGTATGTCTGTCTGTCTGTCTGTCTGTCTGTAACGACCAACGCGCATAACTCAAAAACCGCTTGGTCGATTTTAATGAAATTTGGTACCTAGGCTGGGTTTTGGTTTGAGATGGTCCCATTTAAAAATGAACAAAATCCACCGAACACAAACCGAATAAAAGGGTGGGGGTAGATTTCAAAAATTAGAGTTTATGTGAAAATATGGCGTGTGTGATATCAAACGAAAGGTCAATTACCTTCGTCTGCTGTTGAACAAAATACATTTTAATTTTTTTTTTAAAAAGTGTGGGGCTATATTTTAAAAACTAGAGTTTAAGTGAAAATATGGCGTGTGTGATATCAAGCGAAAGGTAATTGAGCCCGGAGTTCAACAAAATACATTTTAGTTTTTGTTTTTTTAAGGGTGGGGGTAGATTTCAAAAATTTGAGTTTAAGTCAAAACATGGCTTGCGTGGTATCAAACAAAAGGTAATTTAGTCCGGAGTTGAATAAAATATATTTCAGTTTTTAGTTATATTAGCTCACACGTACACTATAACTATAGTACCTAGTGTGAGCTTAGGGGCCCATATATTGGCAGAGTATTTTTTGAACGTTCGAAAAACATTCGTTTTTTCATGTTGGAAAAACATTTTATTTTCAATGTTAGAAAAACAACGTCAGAAAACAGGTTATTAAGCTTCTTTTTCACTATGAATATGACGTTAGAACTAACATTCAACCTAACGTTATTAAAATGTTTTTGTGTTTAGTGGGTTTTATTCTATTCTATGATGGCTCTGATACCATGGTAAATATTTTGAAAACGGAAGCTCCTACAAAGTTTTTGGTAATAACATAAATTATAATAATTAAGAAAAACGCATATTGATGAGATTCTTCGTTAAAAAGTTTACATATTTCAAGTTCTTAAACTGTCAATATACTGACTTTAGCATTAAAGGATTTTGACCAAAATCTAATCTAATCGGTTCAGTAGTATAGTGTTACGGACAGACATATACACACACATACACGGACAGGCGTCACGTTGATATTGCTAAGATGTACCCAAATAACACATTTTACGCTTTATCTCAAAAAAAATATCGTCGAAAAAACTCTCTTACCATTGCTGCGTAGGCTAGGATGGGTACTGTGGACTATGGCTTTACCACAAAGTGTTTTTTTTCTTTCGTCACCATACAAATGGTATTTTGGGATGTTTCAAAATGGATTATACTCGGTGTTTCACGAACATCGAAACAGAGGCCTTTTTGGATATTTAGAGTGCGAATTTGGAGAAACGCTCGGACACGTCGATTCTGTTTGCGAGTGGGACACTTTTTGGCTAACTTGAAATTTTGGTAGCACGAACCCCCTTCGAAGGTTATACTTTACCCTTATATTTTAAATAGGGAAAGTGGGTCTAGTGATGGCTTGTTTTGAAGCTCTCTTTAATATCTTTATAACCGTGTAAAAATTTAGAAAATCCATCAATTAGTTTTTGGAGATATATAGTATATTGACAGTTTGTGGCCTTAATAAAAGTTTAAAAAAATTTGGGCGCCAATTTGTGGCCTATTAAAATGCGTTGTATGACATTTGTGGCAGCTTAAAGACGTTGCCGCCATTTTGTGACACTGAAACCCACTGAATAATTAAACAAATATCTGGAAGCAGAACTGTATTTTCCAGCTAGGTAAAACACTGATATGCCGGGTAACTTTTATACAGTGGAGAAGGGGGGGTTCAGAAATGAGAAAATTTTAAGTGCGCCACATTATTTAATACCAATGTTTTACAAAGAAGATCTTAAATAAAATACAGTTCAACCCAAACGTTGCAGCCAAACAATGAAATTCTACTTACTTCCGAGGCTTCCAGAGTATTTGTGTAATTAAGAATAACCAAAAAAATAAACAGAATAAAATTCTAAAAGATTGAATTAAGATGACAAAACTAGAAGCACTTTACAGGTAGATGGACTCCTTTAACAGGTCATAGTTATCTACATCTGAATCAGTAGTGTGAGACTCAGTTGTATAAATGATGGTTAAAAATAAGATATACTTCCAAAATTATTCTGTCATAGGGGAGATCCCGACCAAATATCTGCTGTCATCATTCTACGTTGGGTAGAATGAGACAGACAGCAACCCAGTCCGAGATCCACCCCATGAGGTAAAAATGTGTGACGAAACCGCTAGAAACAAAATATAATCTCATCTCTCTTTTGTCTCCGCAAAGTTGGCTCACTGGATTGTACAAATAACAAAGAAATTTAGTTCATCTTGTATATATTGATTGTAAAACTTGAGAAAAATACCAAACAAGTCAGGGCCAAAATAGCAAGGCACTTTAAATAGGGCCAAAATAGCAAGGCA
Source organism: Aspidapion aeneum (assembly GCA_963576565.1). Lineage (NCBI taxonomy): Eukaryota > Metazoa > Arthropoda > Insecta > Coleoptera > Brentidae > Aspidapion > Aspidapion aeneum. Next base: position 58,677,428 of record OY755038.1, read on the forward strand.
CTTTAAATTTGACAGTAAAATTATCTAAATAAATGAAATGAAGGAAAACAAGTCGATGTAGTAAATATGCCGCAAAACCAGGGTTATGACGTCATACCTTATCTTGCGTTTACAAGAAATGTTGAAATTATACTGTGAAAACTTATATATGAAAAGATTACATCTAAATTATATTAAAAAATTTATATATGAGGAAAAAAATTATAGTTAAGGCTTGCTCCTACCTTGGTCCTTGATTATCTTGTGTATAAATGTGTTTTATTTTGTAAACCTGGATGTGTTGTACCAGACATCTTCTGCTACTCCACCGGTCCCAGTTCTGCCGCGCCTTCCCTGCTGACTAACTAGCACATGGTACTAGTGCAGCACATCGTGGACAAAATGTTGTTGGTTTCTTGCCCGAGCATAAAAAGGTTGTGGGATTCTTGCCCGAGCGTAGAACCCTGTGGAAAATGAAATGTTTCAGTTTCCTGGAATTCGTCAATTTTGCACGAAGTTCCCCTACACAGTAACTTAAATCGAGGACCCCATGTCGACTCAATAAAACAAAGTAGATTTAAACAGATGAACTAAAATAATCCTAACGTACCTTTCCCAGGGTTATAACTGGCCCGTCCGGCTTCCCACCAGCGTCCAGCACCGCTGCCGATGGAATGGACAGGGCTGTAGACAAAGGAGAAAACCAATATATAGTTTTTATCCAACACGTGGTTAAAAGAAAAAATGTAAAAACGCCAAAAATTCCCCACGTCTTTTGTCAAAAAAAAATACATTTCACACGAAAAATAATTACAATTTGGGAGGCAATTATTATCTTTAAGAGTCCTCAAATAATAAAAAAAATGAAAAAATAAAATCGAACTTACCAATGCTCTTTCCGTGCAAATGGCGTAGGCCGACTTAAATCCCTCTATGTAGAGGATATGAGCCGTCCACGAGATACGCCTCACGACGGACTCACTCTTTACAGTCTCTGGGACAGAACCTGCAGTTTTTGCAGTGCCACTACACAAAAACAATGGCGATCCCAGAAACTGTTGTCGACCCAGCCAAAATTTGTTAGCAAAGAGACCAGGCAGAACACAAAAACCGAGGTGGCCGGAAACCGTTTTGTAAATTTGGTGGGGAGTGGGGACAGTAAAACGCAATACCAACCAACCAGAAAAACCCGCGATTTTCAAACTAACCAATGAGGTACAGCAATAGTTCTATACAGGTCTATAGGGGGCAGCACCGACCAAGGGGACATGAAAATTAGGTAAAACGTACATTGAGGTGTTGTCGGATCTATTTCCACCGTTGAAATTCTTATAACAAGGACGTCGAGACACCCTCCATACATTTGACCGAACATTTGCCTACCGGACCCCCACCAACATATCAAGTAGAAGAAGAATAACCCGACGGACTAGAAGAAGCTCAGCATTGAAACCATCAACTGTAAAATCAATTACTGGAGATCAGGGCATGCAGCAAACCCAGGAATATTCGAACACTCAACCAATTCCCATATGAGTAAAGCTAGTATACTAAGTGTAGAATTTAGTTGTATTTTAGCTACAGTTTCAGTCACAAGTTTCCTTTGCTCTTTATATACGTTTTCTCTAAGATTCATATGGTTTGACGCCATTCTTGTAAAACATTTCTACTGTAATAAAGTTGTTTCTGAACCTGAACCCAAAAATACACACTGAACTACTGCTAAGAAGCTCGGCACAAGAGTGTTCAGATGTTAACTCACACGATTTCGTTTATTCTTTTAGTCTTGGTTTTTATCCCTCGTTTATCTCCCATTTACAAAAGTGCATAACTCGTATTTATTTTATCCTTTCCCTATCAAATTAATAAAGATATCAAAGTGGCGGAGCCTCGGTTGTTCCTGGCCAATCCGTGGACCTAAATATGTTTTCGTGCTGTCACAACTAGCTATGAGGTTCGGATTGTCCCAATATCCTCGAAAATAAACGTAAGGGAATGAAATGTTCATCCAAATATTTCCTTCCTGTTACTAAAACCATTTGTGATGCGGCAACGCCGCCATTCCCCAGCATAACAGCTGTTTAACTTTATGTACGTCAAGTAAACGACGAAACTGCAGAAATAAACAAAACAACCAAAAGTTTTATGTGATTTTCCCGAAACCTGTGATCCTAAATTCCAATTACGATGTCCAGATAATGCGATGTGCGTAGTGTCCACAGTAATTCGATGGAATGCCTCCTTTTAAGGTAACTTCCTAGACACTATATAACCTCCAAACCTATCTCTATAAAATACCCTTATTTTGTGTACAGAAAGACGAATCAAAGAGCCTTGATTATTTACCTAAATAAACAAATATGTAACGATGTCTTAAACGTAAAAATGACACGTTACAAGTTTAAGAACTTGAAATATGTAACCTTTTTAACGAAGGATCTCATCAATATGTGTTTTTCTTAATTATAATAATTTATGTTATTACCAAAAACTTTGTAGGAGCTTCCGTTTTCGAAATATTTACCATGGTATCAGATCCATCATATAATAGAATAAAACGCACTAAACACAAAAAACATTTTAATAACGTCAAAATAATGTTTAATTTAAAAACATAACGTTAGGTTGGATGTTAGTTCTAACGTCATATTCATAGTGAAAAAGAAGCTTAATAACCCGTTTTCTGACGTTAGAAAAATATTCTTATGTTTTTCTAACATTGAAAATAAAATGTTTTTCCAACATGAAAAAACGAATGTTTTTCGAACGTTAAAAAAATACTGATTTTCTAACATTGAAAAATAAAGGTTATTTTTAACAATAATAAAATTCGTTCGTTCGGGGTTCGTGCTACAAAAATTTCAAGATCAACCAAAAAGTGTCTTCCTCGCAAACAAAATCGACGTTTCCGAGCGTTTCTTCAAATTCGCACTCTAAATAACCAAAAAGACCTTTGTTTCGATGTTCGTGAAACACCGTGTATTTAAGACGTTGCTTGGTAATTTTTAGAAGAATAACGATTTTTTATCCTCTTTTCCGCTTACAGTAAAGATGGGCCGATACAAGTTAGACGAAATTGCTCGAAACATGTGCTTTAGTAACCCCCGAGATCTAAAGAAAAATCGGCTCAGTGTGTATAATAGTGTAATATATATGTTAAAGTGCTACGTGAATAAAACATATACATTTCTCTTTCTCTCTTTAGGGAAATAAAACACGTACAGAGTCCGTAACGGAAGCATCAATTCAACTTATGACGCGAAAGAACGGTTCTCATTTATTACGTCAGATTCGCAAAACCTTCAAATATTTTACTTAAAATGCCCCGGAATAATACGACTCGATGTTACGCGAACAAACGTAATTTAGCAGAGATACGGATATATGCAATTAGTTTGTAGAAAATCTCTAAAACAGTGGCGGCTGCTACAGGGAGGGCAACGGGGCAGTGCCCTCCCTATGGTTAACAACAAGCGATTAATTGGGTTAACTTTTTTAGCGTAAATAATTACAAGCCGGCAGCACCGCGCGGAACAAGATTTTAATTTCACCAGTTTTTCAGCGGTGTATGGGGGTTCTTGTCGCGCAGGGGCGGGAGGATTGTTTATTTTAGTTGACGTCGGCCATATCCATCGTGCTAAAACGTTCGTTGCCCTTAACACATGTTGGCGGTTCTATCTCTAGTGAAGAGATATGAGTTTGTTTTGATTTGGGGTAGGTCAGCCTTGCCGGTCGCGAGTCATTGTTTGTTTTTGTTATTAAATGTTTATAAAATGGAAATTAATACCGTGGATTACATAATTAACTGTGCAAATTTAAATACGTTGACATATTAACTTCGATTACAAATAAAATCTTTAGGGCCACATAGACCGGACCTAAAATTAACCAAAACTTTAGTGCAAGTAATAAAAAATTTTACCATGCTGAAAACTGTGTGGTTGTGAAAAACAAAATGTTCTTGTTTGCTTTATTTGTCTTATTATAAACAATCCACGAAATGATCCTGCGTGGGGGGCAAAGGGAATGTGTCAATCAAATCAATCAAGCACTTTAGTGAAAAGTTAAAGACACAAAGTAAGTGTTACTTATTTAAATAACCACATATGCCTGTAGGCAAACATTACCGAACATAATGAAAATGTGGCAAAAATTAGACATATACTTAGTAGGTAAATAGACTGTTTAAAATTCTGTGGGATTTTTGATGTTGCTCTACGGGGCCATGATGAGTCTGAAACTGGTGCTAATCCGAGCACTTTGCGCATGTAAAAGAAGGGCGAATAGACTTTATTCATAAACAAATAAACTAAAAACTACACCAAGTAACTGCTTGTTTGTATAATTCTAAAATAACATTATTTAGGTAAGTTTTTTTTAAATCCTTTTCCATGCAATATAAATTATTGCCCCCCCCCCCCCAATTTACAATGTCACCAGCCGCCACTGCTCTAAAATAAAAAAAAATAAATAATTTAAAAAAGAATATAAAAGTGTCTGAAATAATTTGAAAATGTAAAGGCGATGTTATTTTAAATGAAGCTGTGGCTTGCATGGCCGTACCTAGAGGGGGATCAAGGGGGATCAATCCCCCCCCCCCCCGACTAGTGATGTAAATGGAAATATTTCCGTTGAAAATATTTCCATGGAAATGGAAATATTGGAAATTTTCGAACGGGTTTTGGGAATATTGAAAATATGGGGAAAATTGGAAATATTTAAAAAAATATTATCTTTCATATTTTGTAACCCTATAAGCATAAAACTTACTATAGAATTTTTATTTCCGGTACTATTGAAGATTTTGAGGAAGTAGACTGGCAAGACGATGTTATTAAGTGTGATGCTGATGACAGCCATGAAGATATGCCGCTTGCTCGACTAGTTAATAGTGTAGTGTGCCAAGAATGAGATTTTTGTTGTACAAATTTAACCTTATTTCTGTTTATTTGGTTAAAGAATAAGTCCTGATTTGTGTTCATGTATAAGCTTTCTACGTTTTCCGGTGTTTCGTTATGATTTTGATTTATATAAATAAATATTCCCTTTTTTTCCAATTCTTTTAATATTTCATATATTTCGAATATTTCTAGATATTTCCATATATTTCGAATGTTTCAGGAAATATTTCCGGAAATATTACCGAAAATCCCCGACATTTTTAGGGCTCACAATAATAAGATATTTAATAGTGATACGTAGTAGAGATATGGGCAATTAGGCGCTGACTCGTGACGTCACTAAAAAACTGCGCCCCGACATAAATTGTAATTTTGGAACATACTCATTTGCATCTCTTTTTAAAGCACAGCTAATTTTTTTATTGCTGTCCAACTCATAGAGTTGCATAATGGGCTCCTGGACCTAATTTTTGACTAAAATTAGAAAAAAAGGTTTTGTAACAATATTTTGTTCTAAAATGAGAAAAAAGTAATTATCAATCAAAATGCGGTTCCAAAATGGCACAGTTTCCTATTTATGAACCAATTAGTATGATATTTAGAACTTTGGAGTGCTAGTAGTCGCTAAATATTATTTTTGACTTAAATTTAAAAAAAAAACTCATTTATCAAGAGGTATCAAATTTAGAACTTTGGGGTTCCTAAATTCGCTGATTATAATTATGAACTCAAACTTTACTAAAATTACATAGCAGATCCAAAAGGGCAGAGTTTTCTGATTATGAACCGATACGTATCGAAATTGGAACTTTGGAGTGTATAGAGCTGATAATTAAGATTTCTGACTCAAACCTAAAAAAAAAATATCATGGCGGATCCGAAATGGAGCATGTTTACATTTATGAACCGATGTGTACACAGGGAGCCTCAAGTAAAATGTAGCCAAAAACTAATGATTACTAATTTTTTATGAACGATTGACCTCTTTGAAAACGCCATTCATAAAATCGTACCTGATAGGAAATGCACTTTTTTTTATTTTTTTTGTTCTTTTATATAAAAAATCTAAATTTTATAAAAAGCGCATTTTTTTAATGTTATATATATATTTAAAATTCTATAAAGTGATGCAGGGCCTTCATATTAACAGACGGGCCACGACCCTCAACTGTTGCGACGTCAAATTACCCTAGAATCGTGACTTAGTTTGTAGTGGCAGCTGCTAACAAAATTACGTCACGATTCTAGGGTAATGGCGTCAAAAAAATTAAGGGTCGTGGCCCGTCTTTGTATGTAGGCTCTGAGTGATAGTATGTTATGGCATCACCTATATCTAGTAAGTAGGCTTTGGAAAATTAGGTAAACATCTTTTGTTTCACTTGCTTGAGTATTTTAACCTGTCAAAATTTGATTTAATGTGATTGCAGCTTTAAAAATAGAATTAGACGTGTTTTTCTTTAAATAAAAAAGTAAAAAATGAGGGCGTCAAGTCAAAAATCGGAAAAAAGTTTGTGTGGTATGTGGCCAAAAAATACTTTTCGGTAAAAACAAACCGATAAAGTTTCAAATATCAGAGAAAATCTACAACTTAGCTAAAATTCATTGTTTCCAGTTTGATAAAAACGATTCACGCTATCTTTGGTCATTATGTGGTCATTGTCGTCTTGCTCTATATGACCGTGAAAAAAATGATTTTAAAAGACCACTTTCATCATTGGATCCAGGATTTAATAAATCTGTGTTGCATCCGGAAACCATACAAACAGCATTCAATTTCGTGTGCAGTTGCCTTCTCTGTGTAACTTCTAGACAGAAAGGACATAAAAAATCTGCTAAAGGAAGATCCACAAAAAATACTAGCATATCTAAATTTAAAAGAAAATATAAGGTCTGTTTTAAATGCTTGCGGAATATTGGAAAAGGAATTCGTCATGTGTGCTATAAACAAAATGCTGTAAAAAATATTAAAAACATGGTTGGGAAAAGCCAATTGCCAATTAAGCAAAAAGAACAATTAGTTGTCTCGACGTTAAAGAATGTAATCGATGAAAAGTCAGAAAATGATGAGAAGAAAAAGAAGTATCAAGACATCAAGGTAAAAATTTTAGTTTTAATAGTTATTTGCCTAACAAATGCGGAAAGTGATACTTTAGTGCACAAGCCGTCAATGGCGGTAAAGGCACTTTACGCATGCGTTAGCTACAAAATTTTACCTACAAGCGTCTTGTACCTTTTAAAAACATTTAATAATTTGAAAAATTCAATTTAAGATTAATTATTTAAAAAAAAAAATATTAATTGATTGTAAAAGTGTGAAACCTAGAGTTTATTTCTTTTGAGATTTGTTTTTGAGTTAGGTAAAGTACCTCTTGATAAAGTGCACTTTACCGCACGCGAGTAGGTAAACCTAAGTAAAAATTAATGGTCCACAAAATATTTGTGATACTTTTCCTACTTTTACATAAAGTTTTGTACTGAATTTTGTTTATTTGTTCTAGGTGAAGCTGGCTACGGGAAGACCTAGCGCTACAGTACTTATAAATCCACCATGAGGGGACAAAAATGTGATTTTTAACTCAGAACAATTGGACCGGTTTAGAACTAGTACAGGAACATCCCTAAATCAAATGAAAAAAATTACTATCGTTGTTGGGCTCAATTTTGTTGCATCTGCGGCTCGCTGTATCACATTCTCAAATTGAAGTGCGATTCCATTTCGGACTTGTTCCCTTTTCAGTTGAAAAAAAGCCAATATATTTAAAATCATCTGCAATTGTTCATTATAACTATTATATTTGTTTCTCGGCATTTTACAACTTTTTTAAATAATTTCCGACAAGTTGACAAACTCATGTTTTTGATTGACAGTGACGGATACTTCACATTACCAATTACCTACCTATTTAAAAAGTGAATTAATCAAAGACACTACTTTTCTTAAAAAGTTTATTGTCACCGCTGTTTATAATATACTAAACAAAGATAAACAAAAATGACGTCAATACAAATGCGTATAATTTGGACTATACCCACTATCTCCTACTTTTCTTAAGACAAAACAATCTGAGCAAATCCCTCGATTTAACTTTTATTACATATATTTACTAGAAAAATTCCTTTTTAACGATATCATATTCATCGCGCTTACTCTCGTAAAGTCGAGCGACTACGAGTGATCGTTTTGAAATATGCAATAGGAAATGCATTTGACAGGTAACAACAGTCGGCTTATGTTACGTTGATCGGAAAATGAGATTCGCTTCTTGCAGTTATAGAAGTCGATCAAACCGCAAAGTTTTGATATGTTGTTGCAAGGCCAACAAATAAATAAAGGCCACGATCCTGAAAAAAGCTGTTATCTTTACAGATTTTAGCGAAATTTCAGTGAAATATATTCAGACACTATTCCGATATTCCGCCAAGCTGTTGTAAGGATGAAAGATGATTAAAAGGTTAAAATCTTCAAGAGTTGCACCGCACGCCAACTGTTATATTTTACATGGATTTGACTTTGTTATCTGTATTTGTCATGGAATTTGTTTAATTGTTTGTATTGTAAACTTTTTGATGATTTTTTACAATAAATCTCGTTTAAAATACAAAAATACCAGTGTTAATATTTAAAAAAAAAAATTACACTACAAAAAAAATCAATTTGTAATTTTTGTAAACACATATTAATAACTATATTAAGTTAGAAAAATGTGCGAAATATATACAAATATTTGTAGTTTAAAAAGGATTACTATATATTTAAAAAAATTGTTTTGCAAGAATAATGTAAAAACAATCTTAAAACCGGCTTTATTTTGAAAAAATCGAATATTTATGGACCGAACTTCAATATTTTAAAGACAAGTAGATGTGACGTGACGTGACTATCAAAATACTCTGCCAATATACGGGCACCTAAGCTCACACTACTGCCGTGCAAAGCAGAAACCTAGTAAGTCAAAAACTAGTGTTATGGGAAATAGAGTTTGAAGTTTATTTTCTACAAAATTTTATGCAACTTTTTTATTTTAAACGCCAGACATATAGTTTTTGGATATGCTCTTGTGCTGGGGTACTATTATTATCCAACCTAAGTTAAATCTGCAAAATTCAAAATAGAAAGGAAATATATGATTAAAAACACTTACCTGGTCAGCACAAATTAACCCGTTTTCTAACGTTCTTGTAAAAATCATATGACCCTGTAAGTCACTTTTTCAAAAGTAAAAAGAAGTAAGTCCACATGCTTTAAAGGCATTTATATTTATTACAAAAAGTTAAAAAGTTAAGTCATGTTACTAAAATACAGGGGTTCAAAAATTCAGTTTTTAGCTTTAGTGCATTTTTCACAAAAAACTAGTCATTTCTAGCTTTTCCGGAAAATGATATTATTGCCTGTTATATATCAAACGTTAGGTCACAAGTATAGCTTAATATACAAACTAAAAAATTGGACCTATTAACAGTTCGTTACATTTAGTGGCGTTCCAAACATAAAAATTATTAAAAAATATTTATTCAAGAAACGATGGTTTACAGAATTAATTATAAACAACAAAAAAATGGTGGAATTTTTCTTGCCTTTTCTATCTTTTGGAAAATTCCCAAAGAAACCAGAATATGTTTATTTGTTAAAAATCGGTTGTTCAAGTTTTCTACAAAACGCTGTAAAACTTTAAGCTTTTTAGAATTTTTATATTTTTTTAGAAATGCAAAATACTTTTGCTTTTGTTTTAACGATAATATTTGAACAAATATAACTATGAGGTTAATGGGATGATTTTTTTGCTCACAGTACTTTTTTAATAATTTATTCATGCAGTGGCGAGCAATTTACAAAAATGAATGCTTGAAAACCTAATTTCTTTTGACGTTGATTTTCTTTGCGACAAGTTTAAGAATATGATCTGTCAATTTGACATTTGCACTTAAAGGAAGATTCATTGCACACGAGCGGCGACACAATTAAGTGAAGCTCTATAAGTCAAGCCAGAGCAGGTTTTTAACGAGTTTTGTGAATAACCTTTTTTAAAAAATATTTGATAACAAATAATTAAAATAATGCAAATTTATTTATGTTATGCTAGGACCAAAAATTACATAATAATAATTGTGGCATGCATGCGAAAATATAACCCCAGGCTTAAAAATATGAAATGTATGTTTAAAATCTATTACCACCATCCAGTACCACATAAAAGATGCTACTAATATATTTCTGATGGCCGGAATAGGAATCATGTACATACCAAATAAAACCAGTTACAGCGTCACCTTTCGTATATTAAGATAATATTGTCACGAGGGGTTTGTGGTGACTATTTGTGTAAGTGTTGCGCACAAATAAAGAGGATCGTGAGATAGTTTAAGGGTTTATTCAATACTAGTACAAAGATACTTACACACTAATCACTACTGTCTGGCCCAGTCTTCTGATACAAATATTATTCACGTGTAGGTCGGGTTCAGCTTTCGATCAGAATCTCTTTACTGTTTCTATACTTGACTATTAAGAACTTAGGTACTTAGCGTACTCACTGAACTGAACCCCTACTATTCGTTCTTGATTGGTTTTATAGAAGCATGTGATTACAAACGTGTTTTAATCTTAAACATAAATCGTTTGCACCACATACTTCATAGGTTGACGTCCTAATACTTTTACATTAGGTCAACCAACCAAGTTCCGGATAGCATGCCCAAATTACATACATGACAATATTTAACTTAGATGCCTGTGTCTATAACAACCCAAAAACAATTCTGACGGCATTAAATACGGAATTATTTATTGTCATTGGTTTTATTCAATACCAATGACAATAACACAGAAGATAGAAAAGAAAAATACTTCTTTTGATTTAAGAAAATTATTGTTTAGTTTGTTAAAATTCTTATTATATTTTTTTCTTATATAAATAAAATATAGCTCTTTGATTGAGGAAATAATGGTTTTTATTTAAGGAAAAAAAATTATTGCTTGAAGTTTTGTTTTAGTTTCGGTAATTCTTTGTTTAATTTTAAGAATGTTTTTTTTCAGGGAAATCAATATACCAAATAATAAAACTCAAATAATTAATTTGAAAATAAGTTTTTTGTTGTAAAATACTTAATCAAATTTAGATATCGAGAAAAATAAAATAGCGTTGGAAAGCAAACGTTGGTGTACCGTTGAGAGGAGATAATATTATCTTGGAAATACGTTTTCTAGATTAGATATAATTTTTTTCCTATAGAGCTCACCTTTAGCTCGTTTCACTAACCTGCCAAAGTCAAATTGACATTCATCTTACTAAATTGCACGCCACTGAATGAATTAAAGATTAAAAAAGTTCTGCGAGCAACAAAAATCAAAAGCGCGAAAGGTGAAAAACCTGAGGCACTGGTTTTCATTTCTTCATAGCATCAAGTCAAAATATGCCCTTATATTCACCTTGATCGAGAAAATTAGCTTGAAAAACCTAGTTTCATAATGGTGTCATCGTCAGAGGTAGAGGGATAAACAGTATATTGATAGACATTACATTATCAGTATATTTGTAGCCAAAAGTGAAAAGTCTTAAAAAGTTAAAATTAAAGTGAATGAGCAAAAAGTAAAAGATGAGTTAACCACTATATAAAAATGTAGTCTTAAAAAAATTCTAGAATAAGTTGCCTATAATAAAATATATACTATAGTGATTTGTAAGTTAAAACTATTTGAATATTATAGTTAATGGAAAATATAACGTAATTATACGTAAATAAGGATTAATGTATAACGCATTAGTAATTATAATAAAGATAATAAATTGATTAAAAAATTTTTTAAGTCACAAGCTTTTATAAAATGCATTAAAAATTAAAAAATAATTTTCTAACATGCTAATATTATCATAATAATAAAAGCGATGGCCGACTGATGAAAATTTTGACGATGTTAACACGATAAGATATCCGTATCAATTAAATATCACTATTTGCAAGAATCAATCTAGCAGAAAAATGCAGAGGTACCAAAACCCAACCAACCCAACCCAAGATACCCCAGAATTTCTCTGACATAGGTATGGCAATGGCATAACATTGCGGCACATCAAACATATCTTTGATGACCTGCTATGTTGAATATTCTTTAAGTGTTTGGATCACAAATTTAGATTAACTTATGCTTTGATTTGCGGCCATCGCTTTTATTATTATGATAATTTTAGAATGTTAGAAAATTATTTTTTAATTTTGAGTGCATTTTATAAAAGCTTGTGACTTAAAAAAATTTTTTTATCAATTTATTTTCTACTTTTTAGTCTCAGCTATCTACTCTATTAAATGAAAATATTTGTTCAATAACAGAACAGAAGAGTTTATTCTAGAGGCATTTTTTCATTATTGTTGTATTGTCATCGGACCACTATAAGTATACCAAATTTCATCCAAATCGAATAATGGGAAGTGTGTCAAAAACGCATTTTTTTATAGGTGGGGGTGGGGGTAGGAGTGGAAGGATTTTTTTTTCAATGTTGTATTGTCATCGGACCACTATGTGAATACCAAAAATTTCATCCAAATCGGATAATGGGAAGTGTGTCAAAAACTCATTTTTCTATAAAAGGGGGTGAGGTAGGGGTGGGAGGACATTTTTTTCTTAATATTGTATTGTCATCGGATTACTATATGTATACCAAATTTTATCCAAATTCGATAACGGGATGGGTGTCAAAAACAAATTTTTCTATGGAAGGGGGTGGGGGTAGGGGTGGGAGGATATTTTTTTATTTTTGTTGTATTGTCATGAGACCACTATGTGTGTACTAAATTTCATCGAAATCGGATAATGGGAAGTGTGTCAAAAACGCTTCACAAAATTTGATAGTTAGTTAGTTAGATAGTTAGATAGTTAGATAGTTAGATAGTTAGATAGTTAGATAGTTAGATAGTTAGATAGTTAGATAGTTAGATAGTTAGATAGTTAGATAGTTAGATAGTTAGATAGTTAGATAGTTAGATAGTTAGAAAGTTAGATAGTTAGATAGTTAGATAGTTAGATAGTTAGATAGTTAGATAGTTAGATAGTTAGATAGTTAGATAGTTAGATAGTTAGATAGTTAGATAGTTAGATAGTTAGATAGTTAGATAGTTAGATAGTTAGATAGTTAGATAGTTAGATAGTTAGATAGTTAGATAGTTAGATAGTTAGATAGTTAGATAGTTAGATAGTTAGATAGTTAGATAGTTAGATAGTTAGATAGTTAGATAGTTAGATAGTTAGATAGTTAGATAGTTAGATAGTTAGATAGTTAGATAGTTAGATAGTTAGATAGTTAGATAGTTAGATAGTTAGATAGTTAGATAGTTAGATAGTTAGATAGTTAGATAGTTAGATAGTTAGATAGTTAGATAGTTAGATAGTTAGATAGTTAGATAGTTAGATAGTTAGATAGTTAGATAGTTAGATAGTTAGATAGTTAGATAGTTAGATAGTTAGATAGTTAGATAGTTAGATAGTTAGATAGTTAGATAGTTAGATAGTTAGATAGTTAGATAGTTAGATAGCTAGATAGCTAGATAGTTAGATAGTTAGATAGTTAGATAGTTAGATAGTTAGATAGTTAGATAGTTAGATAGTTAGATAGTTAGATAGTTAGATAGTTAGATAGTTAGTTAGATAGTTAGATAGTTAGATAGTTAGATAGTTAGATAGTTAGATAGTTAGATAGTTAGATAGTTAGATAGTTAGATAGTTAGATAGTTAGATAGTTAGATAGTTAGATAGTTAGATAGTTAGATAGTTAGATAGTTAGATAGTTAGACAGTTAGACAGTTAGATAGTTAGATAGTTAGATAGTTAGATAGTTAGATAGTTAGATAGTTAGATAGTTAGATAGTTAGATAGTTAGATAGTTAGATAGTTAGATAGTTAGATAGTTAGATAGTTAGATAGTTAGATAGTTAGATAGTTAGATAGTTAGATAGTTAGATAGTTAGATAGTTAGATAGTTAGATAGTTAGATAGTTAGATAGTTAGATAGTTAGATAGTTAGATAGTTAGATAGTTAGATAGTTAGATAGTTAGATAGTTAGATAGTTAGATAGTTAGATAGTTAGATAGTTAGATAGTTAGATAGTTAGATAGTTAGATAGTTAGATAGTTAGATAGTTAGATAGTTAGATAGTTAGATAGTTAGATAGTTAGATAGTTAGATAGTTAGATAGTTAGATAGTTAGATAGTTAGATAGTTAGATAGTTAGATAGTTAGATAGTTAGATAGTTAGATAGTTAGATAGTTAGATAGTTAGATAGTTAGATAGTTAGATAGTTAGATAGTTAGATAGTTAGATAGTTAGATAGTTAGATAGTTAGATAGTTAGATAGTTAGATAGTTAGATAGTTAGATAGTTAGATAGTTAGATAGTTAGATAGTTAGATAGTTAGATAGTTAGATAGTTAGATAGTTAGATAGTTAGATAGTTAGATAGTTAGATAGTTAGATAGTTAGATAGTTAGATAGATAGTTAGATAGTTAGATAGTTAGATAGTTAGATAGTTAGATAGTTAGATAGTCAGATAGTCAGATAGTTAGATAGTTAGATAGTTAGATAGTTAGATAGTTAGATAGTTAGATAGTTAGATAGTTAGATAGTTAGATAGTTAGATAGTTAGATAGTTAGATAGTTAGATAGTTAGATAGTTAGATAGTTAGATAGTTAGATAGTTAGATAGTTAGATAGTTAGATAGTTAGATAGTTAGATAGTTAGATAGTTAGATAGTTAGATAGTTAGATAGTTAGATAGTTAGATAGTTAGATAGTTAGATAGTTAGATAGTTAGATAGTTAGATAGTTAGATAGTTAGATAGTTAGATAGTTAGATAGTTAGATAGTTAGATAGTTAGATAGTTAGATAGTTAGATAGTTAGATAGTTAGATAGTTAGATAGTTAGATAGTTAGATAGTTAGATAGTTAGATAGTTAGATAGTTAGATAGTTAGATAGTTAGATAGTTAGATAGTTAGATAGTTAGATAGTTAGATAGTTAGATAGTTAGATAGTTAGATAGTTAGATAGTTAGATAGTTAGATAGTTAGATAGTTAGATAGTTAGATAGTTAGATAGTTAGATAGTTAGATAGTTAGATAGTTAGATAGTTAGATAGTCAGATAGTCAGATAGTTAGATAGTTAGATAGTTAGATAGTTAGATAGTTAGATAGTTAGATAGTTAGATAGTTAGATAGTTAGATAGTTAGATAGTTAGATAGTTAGATAGTTAGATAGTTAGATAGTTAGATAGTTAGATAGTTAGATAGTTAGATAGTTAGATAGTTAGATAGTTAGATAGTTAGATAGTTAGATAGTTAGATAGTTAGATAGTTAGATAGTTAGATAGTTAGATAGTTAGATAGTTAGATAGTTAGATAGTTAGATAGTTAGATAGTTAGATAGTTAGATAGTTAGATAGTTAGATAGTTAGATAGTTAGATAGTTAGAAAGTTAGATAGTTAGATAGTTAGATAGTTAGATAGTTAGATAGTTAGATAGTTAGATAGTTAGATAGTTAGATAGTTAGATAGTTAGATAGTTAGATAGTTAGATAGTTAGATAGTTAGATAGTTAGATAGTTAGGTAGTTAGATAGTTAGATAGTTAGATAGTTAGACAGAACATCTGAAGCTAAATAAAACCTTGTAAAAAGAGGAAGATTGATTTTGAACTTTTGATAGTGCATTTAGTAACTGTACATACCTAGACTCTATTATTTTGATTAATAAGGACAATGTCGTTTTGTTCGTGGATAGACTCTATGCTATTTGCAAATATTAATTTTAGTGCATTTTCGTAATTGATTGAAATATTAGGACAATGCTAGACTTTGGACTTTCGATTTTGATGCTATTGGTGTCTTATTTAACAACAACCAAAAGCCAATAACAACAACTGGCTTTTATCATAGCTATGTGCAACTAGAATGCCTACCTCCAAATAAATTTTATTTAAAAGTTAAAAGGGACAAGTTGCATAAATATACCGCTCGACTAAAGCACCCCTAACCGCGGCGTTATAGTGGTGTGATTATTTGTAGAAAAGCGCCAAAATTTGCACCAATCAAAAGGCCGAACTGTCGCGCCTTTTGATAAATCCTTTGGGAAGGGTTAAAAAGCAAGTCGACTTAATTGTTTCTTCAGTGGCAGTAAGAACCGCACAGAGTCGAGTATTTAGACTTACATGATTTTTCTAGTCTTTATTTTTAAAACCCGTATAAAGTAAATAGATTTGCTAATTTAAAAGAAAACGTAATTCAGAAGTAATTTTAAGTTACTTTTTTCTTAAATTGTAACCGTTGATTTTTAGAACATCTGAAGTGTTCTTGCTCTATTTTAGTCTGGTATTTTTTATCAGTACAAATACAGGTAGGTCATTATGCTGAATTTTTGTGTTGTAATAGTGACTTACTAACGTTTTGGTTTGGAAAAATATATTTTTTTTCGAAAACATTGACCAAAAGATAACCAAGTAAGTCTTGTTTTTTAAGATAGCCACATTCGAGAAAAACTGGCTGGCGCCGTTTTTTACGGCGATTTCAATGATATAAAAATCTCATTTGCGAGTAAGTCGAGTTACTAGGTTTTTGATTTGCACGGCAGACTAGTTATTATAGTTATAGGGTACGTGTGAGCTAATATAACTTAAAACTAAAATATATTTTATTCAACTCCAGACTCAATTACCTTTTATTTGATACCACACAAGCCATGTTCTGACTTAAACTCTAATTCGTGAAATCTTCCCCCACCCTTTTTTTTTAAACTAAAATTTATTTTATTTAACTCCAGGCTGAATTACCTTTCGTTTGATCACACACGCCACATTTTCACTTAAACTGTAATTTTTGAAATTTATCCCCATATGAACCCTATTATTTGCCTTGCGTTTTCTGCATTTTGTTCATTTTTGAATGGGACCATTTCGACCGAATACCCAGCCTAGGTATCAAATTTCATTCAAATCAGGCAAGCGGTTTTTGAGTTATGCTCGTTACAGACAGACAGACAGACAGACTTTTTTTTTCGAAAAAATTAGGATTACCATAGCTCACACTACTATACTGCCGTCCTAAGTAAGACCCACTTATCTGCTATAAAATCAAAAATGAGTTAATACCGAAAATGGCTTTAAATAGGTAATAATTTGTAACTTTTTTTTATTTTATTACTTAGACATTGCTATTAGAAGCCCATAAACATTTACCAACAAAAAAATATATTACTATGTAACTCTTGGCAAGCATTTAAACTTTAAACTAGCTTTTCTCGAAATAAGTGAAAACGTAGATAGGTGGGTCTTACTAGGGACGGCAGTATAGTATAGTAGTAGTGTAAGCTAAAAATATTCAGCCTTCGCTGTGACGTCAATATAGATCGTGGCCCGTCCGTTTTGATAGCCCTGTATGGTGATATATTTTTGACGTTACGTACAGGGTATCCAGGTCTTTTATCCCCTTGGCTTTTTTTAATTTCAGCAGAAGCGTGCCTAACTTTTTAATTGCCTGAGGCAAGGGGTACAACTGCTGCCCCTCATTTAAAAACAAACGTCTCGTGCAATAGTTTTTTCTGCGTTCTAGGAACTAAAATGCAATATGGACTTTTGAGATATAAAGTGTACAATTAGTCCCTTTTTTGAGCTACTAAAATGTTTAATCCTTTGCAAATTAAAAGCACCAGCAAAAATCCAATAAGGATACATCCCACGAAAACATTTTCGCCTTTATGTGCCAGTTCAGTAGGTATTTAGACATTATATAATAATTTTTTTGAATTTTTTAAAAATATTTCTAATACTTTTCCACTCACCCATCAAGCAAGTAGCCAGGCCATTTAGGGAGTGCTTGAGCCCTAGAAACTTCGAAAAATACTACTACAGAAGGGGCTGTGACGTGCCTTAACACACTCTTTCAGATAAAGTAAAGAATTAAAATATAAAAGTACTTACTAGAAAAAATAAATAATAATCTTTTGAAAATTTTAGAAAAATTAAGTATGTTCAGGGACAGATGGAAGATCGCTCCGCGAAACGTTTGATGTAAATATAGTAAAGAAAATAACGGCGCAAAGGAAAATATTTGGAAAGTTAAGTTATTTTCGATAATAATGGTGCCACAGAAAGAAATGTTTGCAAAATAAAACACTAATAGAAAATTGAACACAATTGCAAGGCAGATAAAAATTCAAGTACTTTTCGGAAAAAATCGCGTTGTAGAAAACAAATTGTAGTTGTAACAAAACGGGATTTGAGCATAAATGGTATTTTTGCCATTTATAAGTAAGGACATATTAGCCGAATACAACTTTTGTTAATATACAGCGAACCTGAAAATATGCCAAAAAACAAGTCGCCGAAGTTGCCATAAATTTTACTTAATCTTAACCTAGTCTTGCATATAATTAATGCTTGTTGATGTCAAAAACAATATTTAATTAAAAATATTTAAAAACTTATAAATGGCAAAAATACCATTTATGCTCAAATCCCATTTTGTTACATAGTTATGAGAATAATAATGACGGAAATTTTAGAAAATTTATGTATTTTAAGTACAACATTTTTGGCAAAAAGGTAACAAATTAGTGGCATGCAAAACTTTTAGAAAAACAAAGTAATTTAAAGAAAAATTAGCGCCGCTCATTTCGTTTGGGGAGGCCAAATTTGAGCTCATCTGACTTACCTCAGTTTCTTTTGAACTACATTATTCACGTCCTAACTTTTAACTGCATATTATTTCATTTTCAATGAGGGGCAACATTTTTAAAATCTTAAAATTTAGTTGCCCTCTAAAGGTGGTTGCCTGAGGCGGCTGCCTCGTTGCCTCACCCTTTGGGACGCTCCTGATTTCAGACACGGATTTCTTAACCTCAAAATGGATGACTGACATACAGTTGTGGAGAAAATAAGTGTGCCCAAAAATTGTATACATTTTTGATCCTGCCTCAACTATGAAAAAGAACATCTATTTCTCAGTTTATGAGCACTGAAGATTTTCCAATAAAACTTTCTTGTGCCTTTTTGACAGATTTAAAAAAAAGCTACTAAAAATTTGTAAATGGGGGTAAATTAAGAACTGTGTAATGTAAACAGATAGAAACATGCGGTTTTCAGATTTATAATTTGATCTGGTGACAATACAATTAAAAAAAAAACGGCGGTAGGGAGTTGCTGAGGGTATACAGGGGGTAAATTGACAAATTTATGATTTAGTCTGGACGGCTCTTCTAGAAAATAGCGCCTTACAAAATAGCGCTGCTACAAAATAGCGTGTATCAAAATAGTGCTGCTACAAAATAGCGCCTTACAAAATAGCGCTGCTACAAAATAGCGCGCATCAAAATGGCGCTGCTTCAATATAGCGTTACAAAATAGCGTCTTATGACTTACCACTCCCGGTAATCCTAATATATATTAAAAAAAAAAACTTCCCTGACTTTTTCCCGGGATCCTAGAGGGTGTGAAACCAAACTGAACCGAACTGAACCGGCATCCTAGAGGTTGTGAAACCAAACCGAACTGAACCGATACTTCAATTCGGTTCAGTTCGGTTCGGTTCAGTTTTGTTTCACACCCGCTAAGATCCCGCGAAAGAAGTCAGAGAAGTTTTTTTTTTGAAACTATATGTTAGAATGAGGTTACCAGGAGTGTAAGTCATAAGACGCTATTTTGTAACGCTATATTCAAGCAGCGCCATTTTGATGCGCGCTATTTTGTAGCAGCGCTATTTTGAAGCAGCGCCATTTTCATGCACGCGATTTTGTAGCAACGCTGTTTTGATGCACGCTATTTTTTAGCAGCGCTATTTTGTGGCAGCGACCAAATCATAAATTTGTTAAATATGTTAGAAAGGGACACCTTAGTCAAACAGTTGCTGTTTCTAGTGATGCTTTTTTAATTTCGCAGTTTTTATTAGATGTCGCTATTTTGAAGCAGCGCTATTTTGATGCGCGCTATTTAGTAAGGCGCTATTTTGATGCACACTATTTTGTAAGCGCCATTTTGTAGCAGCGCTATTTTGTAGCCGCGCTATTTTGTGGCAGCGCTATTTTGAAGCAGTGCTATTTTGTAGGGCGCTATTCTGTAGCAGAGCCGGTCTGGACGGGGGTAAATCAAAACAGATACGAATATGTACATACAAAAAACCGAAAGTAAGGGGTGGGTGAGGAGTGTAACGTGGTAAATTCAGAACTTTAAAATCCAAACAGACACGAACATGCGGTTTTTCGATGTTTTATTTGTTCTTGGAACGATACAATTATATGAAAAAAAAAGGGGTATCGCTTGATGGACTTTGACGAATTGGATTGTACAAAATTGACACGACAGAAACCATGTATAAACAGGGCTATTAAAACGGACGAGCCACGATCCTCCACTTTGTTGACGTCACATCGGGGGCTGATTTTTTTTTGATAATCACGTCACGACACAGCTGATGGTCTTTAAAATATTGAAATTGGAATGAATCCTTAATTTTTCAGAGCCGCTTAATTAGCTCACATAAAAATTAAGTTTAAAGCAGAATCAAAGTGTTTGTTTCTGTGTGGAAAGTAATCGGGTTACCTACATCAAAAATCGTGTAATTTTGTTTTAAAAAGATTAACGCTGTTATTTTTGAATTCTAAATAAACTTTGTTGTAAAAAATCATTAAAATATTGAACAGGTTTTGCAATACAATCAATCAATCTTGATGTTGATGAAATGGTGAACAAGTTTTACGAGGTGATCTACGACTGCTTGGATCTCCTACCTTTAGCTCATAAAAAATACAAAAATTCATTATTTCATCATGATTACATGATCTTCTCTGATATACGAACTCAATGCAAAAATCTATCCCGGGATTGTTACAAAACCTTTGTGCAATCCACAGAATCTGATATTTCTAATAACTCTTAACAGTTTTGGCCCTTCGTTCACTCTAAACGGAAATCACCGGATATTCCAAACTTGATGAGCAAAGTGTTAGCATCTGATGCTGCTCACCTTTTCGCTAACTACTTTTTATCTGTTTACTCATCTACTAGTCCTGTATCACCACATGGTATTTCATACAACCACCCTAATCTTACATCATACTCCATCTTCATATCTGACATTTACACTAAACTAGGTAATCTTAACCCTAAAAAAGGCCCAGGCCCAGACAATCTACATCCTATATTTCCAAAAAAATGCTGATTTGTTCTGTCAAAACCGCTTTATATTATATTCAACAAATCGCTTGAAGCTGATTACTTCCCTGCCTTCTGGAAAACAAGCTTTGTAATACCAATTCACAAAACTAATGATAAACTCAACAGAAAAAATTACAGACCCATCTGTATTATCAATATTATCCCAAAGTTATTCGAAAAGTTAGTTTACAAATATTTTAACTCTTGCTTATCATCAATAATAATTGAAAATCTTTATGGGTTCTCTTCAAGTTGCTAGAGGCCTTAAAAAATGGTGCGGAGGTCCATGCGAACTACACAGACTTTTCCAAGGCCTTTGACAAACCTCCACACAACATAACCATAAATGCCCTCAAATCTGTTGGAGTCAATGGGCCAATGCTTTTGTGGATCAAAAGCTTTATATCTGAACGTATTCAAATTGTTAGGCTGAATGGATACCTATCCAGGGAAATTGATGTGCCTTCAGGTGTCCCTCAAGGCTCTCACCTGGCATCTCTTCTCTTTAATTTATCAATAAACATTATTACATCATGCTGTAAAAACAGCGACTTCCTAAATTTCGCAGACGACCCAAAAGCCTTTAAATTATAAACAGCTTAAATGACTTTATCGCACTGGGAGCACCTAAACAGGTTTGTTGACTGGAGCCAAAGAAATGGAACCATTGACTTCTATACCCTACGGGTAGACCCGGCATGGGCCAAAATTGCCATTATATCAAGCTTTTATCGCAATTGACCAAATACAAGTAAGAATTTAATGAGCAAAATAGGGATGAAAATAGAATTTCGGTTTGGTGAGTCCGGAAACATGCAACATCGCAAAAATATTCTATTTGCTTGTCTTGGATAAAAAAGGGCAGTGGCGGCGTAAAATAAAAATTTTGAATTCCACTAGAATTTTTTTATCAACAATTTTCTGTTTGAATAATAAATAATTCATGAATACTTACTTGTGTGTGTTTACAAAATTCTCTTCAGAAAAAAAAAGAGTAAAAAGAATTTCTAAGCATGCTAAGTGCAGTGGATGTATTAAAATTATTGTTTTCATCTTAGAACTTTACAAATGTTGTACCTTCCAGGTAAAATATTTTCTTTCTTTGAACAATGGTCTTCTTCAACTCTTCTTTTCTTGGGTGGACTACAAGTTATGCTCGAGTCAGATGAAATTTCGGAACTAAAAATTTCAATTCGAAATGGGACAACCGGGCGCCGGGCCAACTCGGCGCCGCCAACAGGGCGCCACGCCGGGCCTAATGGGCGCCGGGCCAACTCAGCGCCGGACTATTTTTTTTTCGATAAAATGTGCAGATAAAAACAAAATAAATATGTTATTTATACAAAACTTTCAACATCTATTAAGTCGAGTGTTGAAATTTGGTAGGTTTAGTGATCTGCGACTTGAAACACCGCCAAGTTCCATATTGGATACATATCGATGCATAAATAAGAAAGTCCGCCATTTTGGATCCGCCACTTTAATTTTTTTAAGGTTGTTTTTCATCTGCACATTTTATCAAGAAAAAATATTTTAGTCCGGCGCCCAGTTGGCTCGGCGTCAAGTTGGCCCGGCGCCCAGTTGGCCTGCCGCCCAGTTGGTGGCGCCGAGTTGGCGGCGCCCAGTTGTCCTAGACTGCAACACATTTCAGGGGTCTGGTACGTTTTACCACCTTTCTTAAAACTACGAAGTTTTTTGAAAAATGATAATTTTAGACCATTTTATAGTGATTTCTAAAAAAAAAATTGCGGACTATCGTTGATTTTGTTAAAAAAATTGAAATTGAAACATTCTTAAAACCCCATTAAAACCCATACAAATTGCTACAAAAGAAGCATTTTCTCATTTCAAACTGAAACAAAACGGTCCCTGACGTCTATCAGCTGTCAACAAAAACTTGAAATAACTAAGGTCACTGATCCAAATCGGGTCAGTTTTTTTAGTCCTTTTATGAAAATGCACAATTTTTAAAAAAGCATGAAATTCAAAACAAAATCAAGAAAATTATGATTCCTACATTTTTACAAATAAAAATTAGTTTAATTGAACATTATATCAATTTTTATTCCTTAAAACACTAAAAATTAATAATTATTTACTTTTTTAAAATTTATCGAAGGTCTAACTGAACAAAAGCAAACCAACCTAACCCAACCTAACCCAACCTAACCCAACCTAACCCAACCTAACCCAACCTAACCCAACCTAACCCAACCTAACCCAACCTAACCCAACCTAACCCAACCTAACCCAACCTAACCCAACCTAACCCAACCTCACCCAACCTAACCCAACCTAACCCAACCTAACCCAACCTAACCCAACCTAACCCAACCTAACCCAACCTAACATAACCTAACATAACCTAACCCAACCTAACCCAACCTAACCCAACCTGACCCAACCTAACCCAACCTAACCCAACCTAACCCAACCTAACCCAACCTAACCCAACCTAACCCAACCTAACCCAACCTAACCCAACCTAACCCAACCTAACCCAACCTAACCCAACCTAACCCAACCTAACCCAACCTAACCAAACCTAACAAAACCTAACCCAACCTAACCCAACCTAACCCAACCTAACCCAACCTAACCCAACCTAACCCAACCTAACCCAACCTAACCCAACCTAACCCAACCTAACCCAACCTAACCCAACCTAACCCAACCTAACCCAACCTAACCCAACCTAACCCAACCTAACCCAACCTAACCCAACCTAACCCAACCTAACCCAACCTAACCCAACCTAACCCAACCTAACCCAACCTAACCCAACCTAACCCAACCTAACCCAACCTAACCCAACCCAGCCCAACCTAACCCAACCTAACCCAACCTAACCCAACCTAACCCAACCTAACCCAACCTAACCCAACCTAACCCAACCTAACCCAACCTAACCCAACCTAACCCAACCTAACCCAACCTAACCCAACCTAACCCAACCTAACCCAACCTAACCCAACCTAATCCAACCTAACCCAACCTAACCCAACCTAACCCAACCTAACCAAACCTAACCTACCTATTGTTAATAAATATAGTAAAAGTTGTTAGGTTTATGTCCAGGGGGTAACCATTGTCCATAATCGTCGGAAATCGAGTTAGGATTAGTGTATGCGACCATAAACATTGAGTGGCGAGTGAGTGTTTGGTCTTCAATTTTTTTAGGGAAATTTTTCAAAATCTTTTTTTGCGCACTCTGGGCACCCTAATAAACCGTAATCTGGTCACCCTAATCCATCGCAATCAAAGAAAATGGGTAATCGAAGTGTCACAAATTTTTTGTTGGTTTCTATTCTTCTTTTATATTATGTAGGACAAAATTATTAATTAAACTAAGTGACCTTATTAAGTAAGACAGCATGATAGTCAAATGACATTAGAAGGACATAAACATATGATACCGGCCTGTAGACCGGTCGCGGTGGTCATATAATAATAAATATATACTTTCGCGATGAAAGATCAAAATTTAACTTAAAATTACTGTAAAGTCCGCAAAAAACATTAAATTTATCGAAATTTATAAAAACATAGATCAGTGTGTGTAACAATTCATCAAGATGTATGAAACTCGACCGTGACATGTCAAAAGTTTGGTTCGAAAAAACAAAAACAACTGGATAAAAATCGGTATGTAAGAATTTAAAAAGAAATCATTTTTAAGAAAATCATATACTTTTTGTTAATTTTCATGCAATGCAAAAAAAAGTGCGGGGAAGTGACACTTTCTGAATCTAAATGTGTGAGGGTAAAATCGCACGGTCGCAGAAAAAACTATCTATCGTGACGCTACTGAACTTTCTCGTGTTTTAGGAAAAACTATCTGTCAAGACGACTTACCCATGAAATGTTGTTTTTTTATGGATTTTTTTCTTCTTTTGCACAAAAAAACAATTTTGGACCAGGTTTAAACTCAAATAGTTACTTCTAAACTTGTTTTTAAACGTTTTAAGATTTCTTTTTGTAATATTCCCGCACAAAATTGAAAAAAAATAATTTCCGTACTTAGACAATATTGTCTATCAGTTTTCCCTGTATACACGGACTAACAGGTAGAATCACTCAAAATACGGCAGGTGGATTAAAGGTAGCCAGCTGCTTTTCTGTCGCACTTATGCCGTCAGTGTGAAAGAGATAAAAGTACCCTTATATTATCTAGGGTATTATTAGCATGCAAAATCACCCTATCTTTGTCCGTTTCACATGTTCAATAATGTCTATTTCTGTTTTTATTGTAAAAGAAATACCCGACCATAGGAACCAAATTGGATAGGGTCAATAAAAAATGCCTTGTCTTTCCGTCTCTAACGCCCTTTTAGGGCGTTATACAACTCAATGAATGGAACGTATATCAATATCTCTAAATGTTGTGTGATGATTAAATTCTCACGTCAACTAATAACAACTAACTTTAATTATAATATTGATGGTCCATGGTGGACAGTATAAGGGATCTTGGAGTAACTCTCGACAGCAAACCCTCTTTTATCCCGCATATAGACTCAGTAATCAGCAAATCTCTCAGAATGCTGGGTTTTGTGAAGAGAGTCACGCCAGACTTCCAAACTCTTCAGGCGAACAAAATACTTTATTGCTGCTTTGTTAGAAGCCAACTAGAGTATACCACATTCATGTGAAGTCCGCAGTATGCAAACCATATTAGCCGAATTGAGAGAGTGCAAAGAAAATTCCTGCACCATATTCATTTTAGATTTTTTCCAAACATAGATTTTGACTTCTTATCTATGCTCGGCTCTTTGAATTTTTTAGCATTACGTACCAGCCGTCAACACTAGAAGAACACAAATATTTCATGAATCTTTTCATAGAATCAACTACGGTCGTCACTCATTTATCTTCAGATCAGTATCTTTGGCTAATTATAACCCTTCCTTGGACTTCTTTTGTCCACTATCACGATTCCGTGCACAGCTTATGGATACATTGGCAGACTGACAAGACTCATAATAGAAAACACATAACATCTAGCAATCTGAATTGTATCTAATTTTGTAGTTTGGAAAATCTCCTTGATTATCTAAGTTTTCAATGCAACATATTATCCTTTACATTTATAACGTACACATACGTATATAGATTCAGTATTATTGACCGTTAATAAATAAATAGAAATACAAACAAATAAACAAATGCTAGAAATAATAGTCACATATAATATATTTTATATATAAATAAATAAATGATAAATAAAGTCGTTATTTATCAGCATAGAATAAATATTCTTTATAATTTGATACCTTGAAACAAAATTTCGAACTTTCATTGTCTTTATTTATTTTAAACACGACGCATAGTGGATCGAAGTATAGGGTACAGGGGACATTGGATATAATTGGATTTTACTTTGAAACGACTGGACCGATTCTAATAGTGTTAGGCATTTTAAACAAAAAACTTTAAAAATTTTTAGCTTTGTATTGAAATTTTAAATTGGCTGCTGTGTGTTTATTTTCGTAATTTTTGATCCACTCTCTAGAAACTTTTTGTGCGCCGCGGTGCTTAATTTGGAGCATTTGTAAAAAGATAAGATCTTTGTAGTATATCTAGATATACAAGTTAGTTTATACAGAGTGATTTTTTATAAACGGACACTACTTTAAATTTTCTATCTTGAAAATACGGATCAGAAAACAAAAAAACAAAAGATATAAAGAAACATGTTGTCAAGACGACATTTTCAGAGATTGTCTAGCATGTCTTTTTAGAAGTAGGTAGTTTAGAAAAATGTTTTTAAAATGTTGCTATGCACACAGCTTTAGGTACACCTACATATAAGAACCTATATATCAAATAATTTTATCATCAATATCAATTAATGAATCAAGCGCGGATTTGAGGGGGGCCGTAACATGGTTATTGCCCCCTCCTTAGAAAAAAAATATGCATTTTTAGCTAATAAATAAAAGGATAGCTAGTCAAGTAATCCTATCTATAAAAAAATTTAATACACAAATAATTTTATCGTCAATCATTAATCCCGTCCCCCGCCCTAGAATTTTGCCCAGAGACGAACTTGCAATCAATCAATCATCAATCAATATACATATATAAAAGGAACAGGGCTTTGTTTGTAATCGCTATACTCAGAATAATATTGAAAAAAATAATATATCCATTGTGCTTATGATTACCCGATTTAACGCCATTTCAAACGCATTTAATTAATGCCAATACTTAATGATATTGGTACGAAATTTTCCTATGAATATGACCTTTTTGGGATCTAGCCATTAAGCATTTACAAAAATAAAAGATAACAACAGAGATAAATAAAGTTATTTTCTTCATTTAAATCAGACATAAATTTTATATCAAAACTGCTAAAAAATTTAATTTTTCTTCCCTGATTGAACAAATAAATGCAAATCAACCTGAATTTAAAGGCATTACTTAATGGAGTCTTGACACAAGCTTAAACGATCAGCGAATAAAATTAGCACTGCACTGCTCACTGCGTATCGTTATCCCCCCCTCCCCCCTATGGGCGAGAAAGGTAATTTTTTAGGTTTAAGTTAAAAAAATTTCTAGTGCTCTAGTTGTAACTCTCATTCAAAATTTGCAAAATGTGTAGCAACCAAACTGAAGAAGAACATTTCATATCATTTATATTAGATTATTAGATTTTCTTTATTGTTTATGGTACAAAGTACATAACAATGAGGTTAGGTCTAATTATAAGTAATTACATATTTAAAGTCTTTGAGCTAAGATCAAAGTGTAGTATCATTTATAGTTCTTATTTAAGTGATAGAACAGTATGCTATAAAATTTTTGTGGTGCAAATTCAAGACACTATTGTTTTTTTATTCCACACCTCATTTAAATATTCGTTTATTTGACCAAATAGCTACATTTCAAATTGGTCTAACTCAAAAACGTGCAAAAATGTGCAATCAATTTTGATGGGGTTTTTGTGGCAACGGTTGATCCTTAGCCTGCAATTAGTAAGAACACGGGCTATTTTGGGTGTTTTTTTAAATTTTAACAAGAGTATAATAACAATGAATATTTAACAGTATTAAAACACTCACACTCACCCCCACCAGACCGTTACCAAAATATATATATATATACTTTTTCAAAATACGCAAATTTTTATTGAATTTTTTTAATACTCCCCGAAATTTTTTCTGGGTTTGGCAAGCAATCTACGCATAAGCCCCCCCAGGATTCATTTCTGCGTACTGTATTGGAGGCCTGCGCCTTACTCCACATATCATTTGCAGAGAAGTTTTTAATAAACTGGATTCTTCTTGCATTTCGAGTGTCTATGCAATTAATATAAATACTGCATGACTTTAACGTATATAAATATATAGTCTAGCACAACGGTGGCGGTTCTGGAGCCAAAGTCTGAGGGGTTAATTGTCAAGCGGTGATTGTAAATAAGAACCCAAGAAAAAAGCACAAAGGAAAAATCACAAAGGACAAAAGCGTACAGCAAAAGAGCGCACATGTTAAAAAAGCGTATTAAAAAAAGCGTACACGGAAAAAAGCAGACAAGAAATGAAAACTCATGGAATGAAATAAAGTTAAGTTTTTAGAAGTTGAATGTTCTGTGTAAAAAAGAAACTGGTTAAAGTTATTAAAAATTTTATAAAATTTTGAAATTTGAAATCTTTTTTAAACTTGAAATTTGAAAACTTACACCAGCACACAAAAGAAATAAATGGTCTATACATTTCATCACAACTACCTGTCCATAAGTTTTTTGATGCGCTGAATCTTCGTTTTGACCGCACACAATAAAATTTCTTAATTAATTAAATAAAAGAATGGTGCAATTTTTTGCTTAACACAATAAAAATGCGAAAAGCGCTAAAAATCGCACATTTGGAAATGCATAAGTTTTTTTTAATGATTTCAACGTGGCTTTATAATGTAATTTTGCGCATTGGTCAAATATTCTCTGATGTTTTTAAATTTCGATTAGTCTTATCTACTTTAATAAGCATAAATAATTTAATTGGGGGCTTTGAAAATGTACCATTTTTGTTATCTTCTCCAGGTAATACTATAATATTTTGATCAAGCTTTTTTTTTGTCGAAATTTAAGAGGTCTACGGACAAAACTGACAACATATTTATTTAGATTGCGCACCGGAAAACATATGTACTAGCTAGGTACCCCCCCCCTACGTAGAACCGCCACTGGTCTTAAACAATCCTTCAAAATGTTTAAAGAAACTTCTCTATATTACTACTAGAAGTGCTAGATATTTTACTTTCAATATAATACTGTATTGATCATTTATTTATTTTACGCGAGAAAAAACACAACAAAGTTTCTATGGTGTTTTAAATAGCGGGAAAGACTGTGTTGGCATTAGGCCAGAAATCCGGTAGTAGCTACCAGCCTTTATAGCTTATAATTTTCTTTTCGGCTCTGGGGGGGGGGGGGGGTAATTACACTCTGCAACACCTCCTTTTCCATAGAGCGGCCAATGGTCTAGCATAATCTTTCAAAATGTTTCAAAGTACTGCTCTATATTACTACTAGAAGTGCTAGACATTTTACTTCCAATACAATACTGTAGTGATAAATAATTTTAAATGATAGTAAAGACTGTGTTGGCATTAGGACAGAAATTCGCAAGCCGACCAAAAAATTATAACTAACTATCTGTAGTTAGTATACCAGCCTTTATAACTTACAATTTTCTTTTGGGTTCTGGAAGGGAAAATATTACCTCTGAACCACCCCCCCCCCCCCACGTAAAACCGCCAATAGCACATTCCTTTAAAATTTTTCAAAGAACTGCTCTGTATTACTACTAGAAGTTCTAGGTATTTTACTTCCATAATACTGTATTAATCATTTATTTATTTTGCGCACAAAAGAAAACAACTTTCTATGGTATTTTAAATAGTGCGAAAGACTGTGTTGGCATTAGGCCAGAAATCCGGAGAAATAGGCAAATATTCAATTGAATAAAGTTATACGAAATCTTACTATTGGGAAATATAAAAGAATTTAAAAAGGGCTAGAACTTTATTTTAAAATATAACTAAATGATGATTTGTTTTTTTTTTTACGGTTAAGCGCACTCGCAAGGAGGTCCCTATCACGCTCGAGAAGCGGCCAGTGCGCGGAAATGTTGGTGTGTGTTGGTTTTGAAACGGTTCAGGTTGTAACCTGCAGGGAAAACTGTCGCAGGGAGTATATTCCACAGCGATGCTGTTCTCCAGAGATATGAATTCTGATATAATGAGGTTCTTGGTGCCTCTATTTTGACAGTAAATTGATGGTTACCGTCTGTTTGACGTGTTCGCCTAGTAGGTGCTACTCCCGGGGGGATCATACGTGCCAACTCTTCAGAGCATTTTCCGTGATAATACCTGTAGAAGAGAGATAGATCGCCCACAGTTCTTCGATGTTCGAGACTATCCAAACTACGGGTAAGTGCGGGGTCATTGATCAGCTTGATAGCTCGTTTTGCACGGTGTTCAAAAGCATTAAGGTATGTTTGGGTGCCGCACTCCATATATGTGAGCACTACTCCATAGTTGGTCGAATCTGGGCTTTGTAGAGTGTCAGCAGTTGGCTTGGTGTATACAGATGTCTTGTACGAAATAGCACCCCAAGCTTTTGGGACGCCCTTTTAGCTATATCTGCAACGTGACTGTGCCAAGACATGTTGGTCTCTGCAGTGACTCCTAAGATGTTCAACTGGCTCTGCAATGTGACAGCACTTCCAGATAGCATGATGTTTGGCTCACCGGTGCTGGTCTTTTTTGAAAACAGGGCTGTAGGTTTTTGTTGCCCCAGTCCTCTATTATCTCCAGGTCGTTATTTATCTGCGATATTTGAGTTTGTCTAAGATGATGGAATTCACGTGCGGATAGACACTGAGTGGGTGGTATGACTGAGGAGACTACATTGCCATCATCTGCAAAGCAATAAAGTGGATTTACTGTTTTATCTATGAGGTCATTTATGTAAATCAGAAAAAGTGTTGGCGAAAGGATTGCTCCCTGTGGCACACCAGCATTTATTTGGTAAGAGTTGGAGTTTCGGCCATCCAGTGCAACATAAATGGATCTATCCTTAAGGTAACTTTCAAACGAAGTGCAAAGTTTCGGCGACAATCCCATTGCTTTAAGCTTGTTGAGCAGATTTTCATGCCAGACTTTATCGAATGCTTTTGATATATCTAAGGCAATTGTTCTTGTTTCGCCCCGTAACTCAATCGCTTTTTGCCATAAATGAGTGACGTATGTAAGTAAATCGCCAGTTGACCTATATTTTCGAAATCCGTATTGCTTGTCGTTGATAAGTTTGTACTTTTCCAAGTACTTGGTTAGGTGATTGTTCACAACTCTTTCCATTACTTTTGATATCACCGGAAGTAGAGCAATTGGTCTATAGTTTAACGGATCTGTCTTTTTTCCTTTCTTTGGAATAGGTTGTACTGCGGCAGACTTCCATGATGATGGATATACTCCTTGCCTGTAAGATAAATTTAATAATTTAGCGAAAGTTGGGGTGAGTTCGTTAGCACAATTTTTGAGTACTATCGCGGGAATGCCATCTGGACCCATTGCTTTGTTTGTATCCAACTTTTTAAGGGATTTTCATATTTCTCTGTGACAAAAGGGTACCTCTGGCATACTGTGGGAAACCCTTTCAATGAACGGTGGAGATTTTCCATTTGGCACTGTTAGGTTCGAGTTGGAGGAAAAGATTTTGGCCAGCATATTGGCTTTTTCCTCTGATGTTGTGGCTGAGTGAGTATTTTTATCTGTAAGTGGTGGTATGGATGACTTGGTGAAGTTTGATCCAACGGCTTTTGCAAGAGACCAAAAGGACCTAGAACTACTTGGACAATTCAGCAACCTGTTTTTTATTCTTTGATTGTATGTTTCTTTGGCGGCGTCAATAGTAATTTTGCAACTATTTCTGGCTTCTATAAATTCTGTGTGGTTTTGAGCGGTTTGTTGTCGTTTCCAAAGGTTATATGCTCTGTGTTTTTTCTGTACAGCCGTTTGACACTGGCTGTTGAACCAAGGTTTTGCATTAGCTCTGCTTTTTATTGTATGTGGGATATATGCATCCATTCCAGATAAGATTACTTTTGTTATTTCATTACAGCAAATAGTGGGATCAGCTGTTTTAAAGCAAACTTCTTGCCATGGAAAATCCAGGTAAAACTGTTTAAGGTCATTCCATTTTGCCGATTTATAGTGCCACATTTTACGAGGAAGTGATTGTTGGCTTGGCGGTATGAACATTTCGCACTTTGTTCTTATAAGTTTATGATCAGATGAACCAAGTAGGGGATCTACTTGAATTGTGTACAAGTCAGGATTTGTAGTTAGGAACAAGTCTAAAAGCGCTGCAAATTCACCCCTTTCTGAGATACGGGTAGGTTCATCGACAAGCTGCGTTAGACCACAACTTATGGCAAAAGCTTCTGCTTCCCTGCCTTCATTTTCTGTTTTGTTGTGGTGTTTTAGCCAGGGTATATTGTGGACGTTGAAATCGCCTAAAAAAACAATTTCCGCATGTGGATAGTTAGACTGTATATTATCACAGTTTTCGGATAATGTCGCAAAAAAGTTTTGATACTCGGTGTTACTTGGCGGTCGGTAGAGGCAGCAAATGAACCTGGTCGA
Organism: Aspidapion aeneum; assembly: GCA_963576565.1. Classification (NCBI taxonomy): domain Eukaryota; kingdom Metazoa; phylum Arthropoda; class Insecta; order Coleoptera; family Brentidae; genus Aspidapion; species Aspidapion aeneum. Next base: position 58,710,148 of record OY755038.1, read on the forward strand.
TGACTTTGAGGTGAATTTCAGCCATATGATATCGAGGTTCGCTGGTTCTAGCTTCTCCTCTCGATGACATGAAAGGTCATTTTTAATGTACACACAGATCCCAAAATTATGTCGAAATCGGTGGTGTAGGTCATAGCCGGGGTAAAGATAGTTCACAATAGGTGTTGCAGAACTGATTTTAGTTTCAGTGAGAACAAGGATGTCAGGTCTTTGTTCTTCAAGATGTTGGTGAACTGAATTCATATTGGTACTTAATCCTCTTATATTGCTAAAATCAATTCTGAGTTGAGTTTTTGGTCTTCTTTTAATATCTTTGCATGAAGGACCCCCAGGATCACCCGACGCCCGGAGATCCGAGTGGTCGGGTATTTTACCTCCGGAATATTTTGATCCTGAAAGCGCCATCATACTATCTGTTACTCATTGTTGGAACCGGACTGCCAGCGCAGTAGCGGAACGTGGTGATACCACTTAGCGCTACTCACTTCTGGCATGGTGGTATCTCACCGGTCGACGCCCAATGAGTAAAAAGCGTCTACCACCTACCATTTATAATAAAATACATTGTTTAACGGGACGCGTCGTCAGATGAGCTGATTTTGAGATATGTTGAAGGACAAACCCTCCTGATATTTTTACCAAAAAAAATTAGGGGGGTCATAGGATTCGTTTTCGAGCTATACTTATTTAAATGTGCGCCACTGAAATGTGGAAAAATATGACCATTTGTAGTTTTTTTGTAATAACTTATCGCCAAATAAAAATAAAAAACTGATATTAGCTTTACTTTATTGTTTTAAAAATTTTATCAGTTTTTAACATATAGTTTCCGTCACATACCTACAGAGTGGCTCAAAATAATAATAAAAAAATACAGGAAAAATACCTGAGATTTATTAAATATAAAGAAAGAAAATTAAAAATGCATGGTCAAAATTAACTTTACTTGCTTTCATGTGAGTCGCTTTAACTATTCTAGAGTGATGTTTGCATAATAGGTTATGTGATAAGCTTACAGGGTATTCAAAAAAAAAAATATATTCACCGCATGACACGTTTACTAATTGTCTACGGAATAGTGTGTTTACCGGGATGTGTTAAATGAGGTGAATTTATGATATGTTAGGGCCCAAGCCGTCTAAATACTTGTCTGAAAGAAATTGGGGGTCATCGGTTTCCTTTTCGAGCTGTAATTATTTAAATCCGCTACTGGAAGAAAGAAAAATGTGACTTTTTGTAGTGTTTTTGCTATAACTTCTCGTCAAATAGAAATAGAAACCAATATTAATTTTATTTAGTTGAAAAAAAATCCTTTTTAAGTATCTTTTAAATCTTTTATCGTTTTCGTCACATATCTACAAAGTGGCAAAATATGAATAACAGAAATACAGGAATAATCACTGGGATTTGTTAAATATACCCAAAGGGATGAAATTAAAAATGCATAGTCAAAATAAATTCATTTGCTTCAATGTGAGTCGTTGTAATTATTGAAAAGTAACATTTACATACATAATGGTTTATGTAGTAAACCTACAGGGTAAATCAAACATTTTTTAAATTAAACAAATAATAGGTGTACTAACTGTGTAGCGAAATAGTGTGTTTAACGGGATGCGTCAGATCCGGTTGAAGTTGAGATATGTTAGAGCCCGAGCCATCCTGAAACTTGCTCAAAAAAATTGAGGGGGGGGGTCATCGGTTTCGTTTTTGAGCTATACTATTATGGATTTTCGCTACAACTTCTATCTCTTTATAGAGATAAAAAGTTGATATTTAAACTTTTATCAATTAAGTTTGTTCACAGGATTTCTTTCTGAAAATTTTTGGCAGAACCCCCGGAAAGGGGTGAGTAGACCCCTTTTCATCTTTTTTTCCTCACATTTCCTATATTCTAGCATTAAATAAGTATAACTCGAAAACAAAACCGATCACCACCCACTTTTTCTTGAAACAAGTATTACGACGGTTTAGGCTCTAACATATCTCAAATTCCCTGCATCTGACGCATCCCAGTAAACATTTTATGCGAATTTCAAAAATGTTTTAAATACCCATTAAGTCTATTATTATTATTGTATTTCAATTATTCATAGTTTGAGCCACTATGTAAATATGTGACAAAAACTATATGTCAAAAAATGAGAACATACTTAAAAAGACTCTTTTTTTTTCAACAAAATAAAATTCATATTGGTTTTTTATTTTTCTTTCACGAGAAGTTATAACAAAAAACTACAAAATCTTACATTTTTCCATTATTAAAAATTAAACCGATGACCCCCCAATTTTTTTGAAACAAGCATCCGGACGGTTTAGGCTCAAATATATCTTAAATTCACCTCATTTGACGCATCCCAGTAAACACACTATTTCGTAGACAATTAGTAAATATGTCATGCGTTGAATTAATTTTTTTTTGAAATACCCTGTTAACTTATAACATAACATATTATGCAAACATCACTCTAGAATAGTTCAAACGACTCACATGAAAGGAAGTGAAGTTAATTTGGACTATGCATTTTTAGTTCCTTTTATACGTAATAAATCTCAGGTATTTTTCCTGTATTTTTTTAAAATTATTTTGAGCCACTCTGTACGTATGTGACGCAAACTATATGTTAAAAATTGACAAAATTCCTAAAAGGACTCTTTTGTCAATAAAATAATAATATATAATTTTTTTATTTTTATTTGGCGATAAGTTATTACAAAAAAAACGACAAAAGGTCATATTTTTCCATATTTCAGTGGTGCGCATTTAAATAAGTATAGCTCGAAAACGAATCCTATGACCGCCCCAATTTTTTTTGTAAATATATCGGGAAGGTTTGGCCTTCAACATATCTCAAATTCAGCTCATCTGACGCGTCCCGGTAAACAATGTATTTAGTGCCTCCTCCTTTGTGCCCCTTGGTATTTAGTGGCACCGTGTGGTACTACTGATATCAATATATATATATATATAGGGTGTTCAAATTTAAGTGTCCACCATTGCTAACATTGTTGTTGTTAAGGATGGAAAAAAATAAATCGGTAAACTAGTTGAATTTTTTATGCTGTTTAAGATACTTAAAGCAAAAAAAAAAATATTAAACATCGCTTTTTCGACTTTTTCCAAAAAACTAAAAACATATTTTGATTTATTAATAGGGCTTTTAATTATAAACAAAAATTGTCTTTTGATTTTGTTATTCCTAAAGTTAAAAAGACAATTTTTATTTAGAATTGCAAGACCTATTAGAAAAATTATAAATTATTTATAATAAAATTCAATTAATTTTTTTTGTTTTTTTAAAAATCTCGAAATCTCCAAAAAGCGATGGTTTATTTTTTTTACTTAAGTATCTTAAAAAGCATAAAGAGTTCTACTAGTTTGTCAATTTAAACTTTTTTCTATCTTTAATAATAAATAAGTTAGCAATGGTGGACACTTAACTTGGAACACCCTGTATAGTAACTGGAAGGACAGCGGTAAAGGTAAAAGTACCCATACTTCCTGTTATACAAGCGGCCTTTTTTGGTGACTTATGACGTCTCTATACTGACGTGTAGATATCGTCTTTATGACATTCAATATACATTAAAGCGTCAGTAATATAACGTAATTTGGACATATGTTATATTCTATAATCTGTAATTGGGACTAAAACAGAACAGCAGTAACGTTTTTATGGCTTTTTTACAAAACTCAAGAAGGCGCCTGCGTATATGGATTATTCCCTGCAGTTTGAACACTGAAAGGAACTAGGGCCTGGAATATGTTCGCACTTTACAGATCATACTAGGTACATCTGATGCAGCAAAAATATTTTCCGGCACAAGAGTGGATTTATCTCTACCTCGAAGCGAAGCCCCAAAGTTTTTTTTCTTCATTTAATTTTTATTATATTTTACGTATGTTTCCGCCTCATATAATGCCGAGGGTATGTTAATTGAGACAGAGTGTGCTGTATGGTTAGCGACCAATAAATGACGTATTTAAGACGTCAAAAATTATACTGCGAAAAGACGTCATAAACCTGCTGATTATTTAAAGTAATCAAGATGTCATTTTATGACTTCTTGCTAACGTGTATGCAAAGCAATGATGCTCAATTCTTTCCCATGGTGATCGTATGTCGAAAAATTTCGCCATGCATTATACAAAAACAAATTGTGGCTTTGAATAGGTTGTTGGCTCAGTTAAAACAACGGCAAATTCGGCAACTGTTGCCGTGATTTTCATTAAGCTTTTCTTTCATAAAAAGAAACTACAAAATTTTAGCAAAAAATTCGACTGTATCTAAAAAAAAATTAAACGTGATACAAAACTAACTTTAAAAATAACGGTAACCGTAAAGGAAGTCTTCCTTAAGTACCGGACGCCGTTATCGTAAACAAGAAGAAAGGAAAGACAAGTAGCTAATGCGCAGGCACAGTAATATCAATTACGATAACGAAGTGTAAAATACACCACCCGAAGAACAATAGAAATAGTGCATGATTGATAAAAAATAAATAATAATAATAAAACTATATCTGTAGATGCATTATCGTATTAAATACATATCAATATTTAATTATTTAAAAAAGCACAAGATATATTAGAATCCATTTTCAATTACACATCTACCAAAACAATTGAGCATCGGTTTAATCATCGCTAACTTATCTAAAAAATTAACAATTAAAATATAGCGGACAGCTGACACCGACTTACCTCGTTTTTTTTAACATCTCCTTGTGACGTGTGGAGGTTTAAATATGGCTACCATTTTTAAACCAAAACATTATATTATTTTTATTTATTTCTAACCTTTGTGTGGAAATAATGTCTTTGGTACAACGAAAAAAGATGACCCATTACGCATGGTATTTATCAACAATTTATATAAATATTAAAATCTATTGCATTTACGGGAAAAATAAGTTAAACCTTCAACCAAAATCCAGACTTGTAAACCTAGGATTGTAGCACTGTAGACCCTTTCGTAAATACTGGTGTTAAAGGTAATAGACACTTTGCAATGCGTAGTCGTTGGTATATCTGGGAAATACTGTAATCTTATTGGTCATGATTCCGTTTTGGCAGCTAACTTCGTCGCTGCGCGGCGTTGCATGAACCCGCGGGTAAGGTGTCGTAAAGCTACGTGTTGTCGCCCGTAAGAACGTCAGCCAGCCCCGTAAGCACAGTATCGACCGTCCGCCTGTTCAATCACATTTCGAGAATCACCTCGCGACGAATACGAATACGCAATTCGTAGTCCGTATCCACTTTAACTGTCTAATAATCTTTAAACGTTACGAAAAGTTGCACGTCTGCGAACTATTAAGCCATATAATTTATTCGGTAAATACAATTAGATAAGGAAATATATCATTCTCTGCGCAACTTTCTTTCTCTACAAATTATAGCCAATTATTTTAGCTGGCCGACCTGTAGTCCGGAGCCTAAGTCACTTTTGTCTGCATTTCTGCGTACCGTAATGAAACTTGGCACGATTATAATACAACACTATGGTATTATTTTACGAAGTGGTGCTCATCCCAGTGCAGAGCAAAGATACAGAGTATTTTATTTATAATTGCATCTCTCATTAAAATTCTGTATAAAATTTAAATGTGAAGCTAGAGCAATGGCACCGATTATAAGGACATATACGTCTTTATTACAAGCGAGAAAAAAATTATATTGTTTTATTTTCTTCCAAGATATAAAAAATAATAATTTTTTTTGAAAAATTTATGGTTTGGATTTAGAGTAGAAAAAAAATTCCAGGCGGTTAGTTGTGCAAGATAACTTACTAAAATTTACTGTGAGCACTAAGAAATTGTTTCTTTTTAAAACAAGTATTGCTGGACTGGTGTGACTATACAGGGTCGGCGTACAGGGGGGTTTTAATTAATAATTGTAAATTGAAAAAATCTAAAAAGATATAAAGGTATGTGGATTTCTTAGACGTAAAGATATTTTCAAAAAATATATACCAAATAAAAGATACTTAACTTTTATTTATATTTTACGAAATGAAAATGAAAATTTTGTTGAACTGTTTAAAATACAGGCTGTTTTTAAAAACAAGTTACATTTTTATGATCAATTTAAGTAGTTTTTTTTATGACGACGTTACAAATCACTATGAAAAACTCAAAGTCAGTAAGTTACAACAATACTAGCACAGCTTTTATTTTCTTAAATTAAAATATTTGTGCAGAGTGTTAAAAAGTAACAAGACAATAAAGTTTTTCGTCATTTTTTATTTTAGTGCTGAAAATTCAAATATCTCTAGATATGCCAAATAAATATCTCATTGCAATCACTATATTTTCCTTTATAAACCATTTATCGTACTCTATTTTTCTGATAAGCGCTACATCATTACCTTTTTCTGAATGTATATACTGGGCGACAACAACTTTGCTGTAATTTTTACTGTTTTTTATATTATTTATTTTAGCTACTGCGTTAATAAGAATTTTGCAATGAAATTTGGTAAAGTTTATCGGCTTATTACAGGCTATGACACAAATATTAATTATTGCGTAATTTTGTAATATGCTGAAAGATACAAGGTGATATTAAAAAAATCATGTAAAAAGTAGTAGTCTCAAACTTTGGGTCTTACCGGTTATGCAGTTTAACATACTTTCTGAATTTTACAACTTTTAAAAACTAGGAGAACGCTTTTCTCACATGGTGTACATTGTTTAATTTAGCTTTGTAATTGTAAGAAAATACAGGGTGTGTCTTTTGTCAATAAATAATTTTTTTTTAATACGTAAAATATTATTTCCAACACTTTTAAAATTAGAAAATATACACTAGATAGTTAAACTGTTAACCACCTATGTAGTTGTTAGTTAGAGATTTTAAAACATACAGGGTGTTCTAATAAAAGTCGGTAATATTGTTAACATTGTTATTATCAAAATGGTCGGTTAAGTTATTAGACAAAATTTTAATATTTTTTCCGCACTAAATTGGTGGAACAAGAATAAAATTAAACGAGGCGTAGGTAAGTAATAGTAAAAAAAACATTTTTAAAAGATACACATAGTACAGTACCAGCAATCGATTTTTTTTTAAATATATATAGATAAAAGCTGTCTTATAACTTTTTCTTTTTAAGTAAAAAGTTATTAATGAAAAATACAGTAAAATTAATTTTATTAAAAATATTTTTTACATAATGTGCATTATCATTATTTCTCAAATATCTATTTAATTATCACTTCTGACAACCAATCTCAAACAGGATGCAATTATATAATTTTATTAAAAGTGTAAGCTTTGGTGCCCAAGAAATGGCAGATAATCTTAAAAATTCAAAATACTTGATTCCACATTTACTTAATTTATCAATATTTATTAAGGCTTGGTCAGGTATTTTTAATAATCCCTGGCGTAAAATGCGAGAATAGTTGGTGGCTCTTCTCGTGTAAAACCAGATTAAGGTGTCAGTTTTTGAGATATCATGTGAACAGTTTGACGTATTGACTCAATTGATATTTATTTTGGTTTAGAATACTAAATTACCTAGAAATCGATACCCCACACGACCACTTTAGACATAATAAGATTTGAACAATTTAACCTCCTAGTTCCTCCCCTCAAAAAAAACCTTATTTCCAACGTTTAATTTTAATAGATTTTTTTTAAATTATAAGCTATATAGCTATAAGCTTATAGAAACAAAAAGTGTACGCCAAACTAGTTTCATATTTAATTTATACGTTTTTTCTGTCCCACCTCAAGTACGCCCCTGTATCTGGGCCCCGCACTGGGTTCCATCGGAGCACCACTTCTCAAATGGCATCTCTAGATGTCTACGACCTCTGTGCCAAATTTCATTACGGTACGCGAAAATGCAGACAAACCCGAAAATTCCCCTCTCAGGTCCCGAACTACTGGCCTTGTCTGTGCGTTAAGGCCGAGATCCCGTGTATTATATAGAAATCATAGATATAGCGAGATATGAGAGAAGTAATATAGTACTACTATGTCGATTTAGAACGTTTTTTTACGATATCCGAAGTCGATTCTCTACCTCCTTTGATCCTGACAATCATCTTCTATCAGGTTTTTTTGCCTCATTGATCTTTGAATTGACTGTTTCAATTCCAGTTTAGGACGCCCGGCCCTGTTTTTCTGCGCCCTATTGATTGCCATTCTAGGACCTGCTTTGGTAATCTTTCGTCCTTCATCAAGTCTCTATTCCAAACAACAGCGTGCTTTTCACCATTGTTTTATATATATATTAAATTTTACATTATTTTTTATCTCTCTGCTCCATAAAATACTGTTAATAATAATAACAATAACCTTTTTTGCTTTTACTCTTCTTTTTTCCAGTTCTTTACAGTATGTTCCTGTCTTATCAAGTGTGACACACAAGTACACATACCCATTGCATGGAGATATTGTTTGTTCATTGTCTAGTTCTAACTCACTTGATTCGTTTCCAATAGATAAGTACTGTGTCTTGTTCACGTTTACTGTTAACCCTATTTTTGGTATTCTTCCGTTAACTTTCTCTTTATATATTTCATGTCTTCTTTATCATTAGCTACAATTACTTGGTCGTCAGCAAACTGTAGTGTAAATCTGTAAATCGATTGTTAAGTTGTATTCCCATGCCGTGTACTACTGCGATATATATTTTAAGAAGGATTGGAGAAATACAACATTTCTGTCTTTTTAGCATTTCGTTTCCAGGAATTTTTTTAAAAGTCGATTTCCAATTTTAGTTTTATATTTTGACTCTTTGGAACGGTATCATATGCTTTTTGTAGGTCCACAAAGGTTACATAAGGCTCTATATTTCCGGTACTCCTTTTCTCAATTACTAGTTTAAGAGAAAAAACATTATCACTTCAAGATCTGCCTGCACGAAACTCACTTTGCTTCTTCTTCTTGTTTATGAAATAGTGCGATATAGTGCCAAAAAATAAAAGCACGAAGCATTGCAAAATAACTATTTTTTTAAACCTTTGTCTTTTGACCCATGAAACGAAACAAAAAATGCATGAAGAAGTACATAAACTAATAAATTCAGAGATTAAGTAATTTTAGTGCCGTTTATCGTTTAACTTTGAGTTTATACCAGAAAAGATACCCAATAGAAACTTAGCAGACGCAATATTGATCGTTGAAAATAATATTGTATCTGGTTCAGTTGGTTCGGTTCGGTTGTAAAAGCATACGGCTGCAGGAACATATTACCTCCTTCACGTCCATCATAAGATTAGATGTATACAAAAGTCCATTTTGAACGAAACAGTTAACTGTCAACAGTAAATATTAGATCTGGGATGGCTCTGGTTTAAAGTAATATATTTAAAACGATGACATTTACAACAGCAGTCCCATTTGATCACCATTTAAAACAGCGACATAAAGCGACATTTGAAAGAGCGACATATCAAAACAGCGATATATCAAAACAGCGTCATATTACAACAGTGATATTTAAAAGAGCGAGCGGTATCTAATAAAAACAGTGACATTTAAAAAAGCGTCCTTAAAAACAGCAACATTGACTAATTGGTCTCTTTCTAGCATATTAAAAAAAAACTACTCTGACTTCTTTCCCGGGATCCTAGAGGGTGTGAAACCAAACCAAACCAAATTTTTTTCGAAAAATTGGGAGGTTGAAATCGGAGTTATTTTAACCTTTGTAAATTGAGCGCAAATATACCCTAACCTGTGACTAGGGAAAAATTTTTTGGTGCAAAAAGGTGAGGAGGATCTGGAGCGGTTAGGATATGTTTTCGATCAATTGAAAAAGGTCAGGAAAACACCAATTTCGACCCTCAAAAGGAGTTTCTGGCTAAGTTCGGTTTGGTTCACCTAGGATCCCGGGAAATAAGTCATCGAAGTGCTTGTTTTAAATACGTCAGATAAAATACCGGGAGTGGCAAATCATAAGATGGTTTTTTTTTAATGTTACTTGATATTGATGGTCTTTGTTTTAAATGTCGCTGTTCTTGTATGTCGCTGTCTCTATCTGATGTCACTTTTTGATATGTCGTGCTTTTGAATGACGCTGTTTTGATATGTCGCTCTTTTGAATGTCGCTGTATAAAAGTTGCCGTTGTAAGTATAGCTCTTTTGAACTGGTGCCTTCTCCGACATATGTAGTTTCAAAGTTTTTATCTACTCACGGAAAAATACAAGTGAAACAAAAGGTTAAGTGGAGCATGATGTGATGAAGACCCTATATTATTTGCATTGCAAACTTTTAGGTTTTCTAGGATAATTCGATACCTAAGTCTTCATATTTCTGGCGAGGAAAATTCGAGTCCAGTAATTTACGGTTGGTGAAAAATATACCCCCAGACTTGTAAATACAGTTTAAACATTTTACCATGAGTCATGAATTAGTTATTCTATATGTTCTCAAGACTCTTCTAATGATTCTTTTTATTCTAGAGAGCAAGTGAACCATAGTAATGTCATTAAATAAGCATGGCAAACGCGGCGTATATATGAAAATCCTCGAAACTTCGATTTCTACTTTCTGAAATTAAATTATTCAGGCCTTTCTGGTTAAATAGAAAATTGCATCCAAAATAAAAGCAGGTGAAAATTACTTGTGCATTGTTATTGTGAATATTCAGATAAAACCTAACACTAAACATTGGCGGATCCTGCTTTTAAATATTTCAGGCTAATGTGTCGTTTTTATTACAGCGAGCATTTTTTCGTTTGCTCGCTTGTACTTACGTAGAATCTACCAAAACCAGCTTTAGATGGTAGCTGGCACTGACATAAAAAGATAAAAGGAATTATCTTAATTATTTCTTTAGCCTGACATTAAGCATAGTTCCAAAAAGATGTTAACAAGACTGTGTTATCTAGTGTCTACAACAGAAAGCTTGTTTTAATTTACGTATGTAACACAGACGTCACATTATGTGTTCCATGTTGCTCTCAACAACATTTTTTAATAACGTAACACAATTTACAGGGCAATTTAAAGATTTTGAAACTTCCGCTACACGCGCGCTGATTCTTAGTTCCTAGGAGGTAAAATTTAATAATTTCTGGAAAGCTGGACGTACCTGAGACCTGCCGGTCTCAATATACTTCGAGCACACGCTGCAGATACTTAGTGTTTCGTTTGTCCCCTGACCGCGCGGTCGTGTCATAGTAATTACTGATAGGACTGAGAGTCCGCGCACGTGTAAATACGCAAAGTTTAAAAAAAACATTTCCAAACTAGTAAGAACCTTATTTCAATTTGAAATTTGTATTGGAGAACTTGGCTTTACTTTTATCTCAATTCTTTTTACGGAATGCCATTTTAGCGTACTTGGATTTTTTTACATGAAATGTTCTTGGTTCGGTTCGGTTCGGTTCGTTATGATTTAATTTTTTTGTGAGCTAATGAAGCTGCTCTAAAAAACTAAGGATTACTATACATTAGAAAAAATTGTTTTACAACCGGCTTTATTTAAAAAAAAAATTAAATTTTCATGAACCGTCATTCCAATTTCAATATTTTAAAACCAGCACCTGCGGCGTGACATTACCGTCAAAAAGAAATTCAACCTTCGCTGTGACCTCAACAAAGTTGTAGATCATTGCCCTTCCGCGTTTTGATAGCCGTGGAAAATGAAAATAATGGAATTGTTAATTTTCCTATAATAAGAAAGAAGCTTTGGATGGCATATTTTGTGTCGGAGCCATTTTCAATGTCACAGCGCCTTATTGTTTTTTATTTAAGAGGCCACAATTATTCTCCGAAATCTATGAAAATAAGATTCGAACGAAAGGCACTACTTGGCACATTATGGAATCTTGGTTAAGGGGCCCCTTAATGTATCGGCTATTAAAAGTATGTGTAACCATATACCTGGATATCTGCAATAAATTTTTTTGATATTTTTATTGATTTTCGCTTGTGGCGAAAATCAATTACTTGAGCCGCCTCGGCCGTAACATTATTTTTATTTTTATTTTTTTTTTTATTCCGTCCCTAGCACCCCTAGTGTATCGCGCTCGAATTTTGACGCTTACTCGGGAACACTTCGACGCAGAAGGATGAAATTTGGCGCACTGATTAAGAACTTACGGTAGACCAAAAATGTCAATTTTGGGTCAAATCGAAAAATTTCAAGTAGGGGAAATAGGGGAAAAACCGTCAAAAAGTGACTTTTTTTGATGTACCTCCGTTGGCACACCATAAGTGTCCAGGGGATTATTCTAGAAACTTGAGATTTTGCACAACTATACTCTTATATGTGGTCAGTAAGTCTATTGTTTTTCAGCCAGATCGGAAAAAGTCAAGTGCCCCATTTTGGGGCTCTTCTGAATCCCTGCAGTGACGCATTTTCACTGTACAATAAAATTGGTCAGAATTTCACTGATTATTCGCCGTTTTTTAAAATATATCTGGTCATTACTCCAAAACTGTTTAATGCATTTTAACCAAATTTTAAACATTTGTGGGGGAGGGAGTGTTCGGTAATCGTATAGTTGGTTTTTAAAATTAGTTTTTGGTTTTTGAGTTTTGAGGATTTTTCAAAAACTATGCAAGGTTTTTGCAGTCAAAAATACTGAATCGAGAAATTTTTTTGCCCTTACACTTTTTGACAGTTCTCGAACTGCTATCTTTTTAAGAAAATACCAAACTATTTTTTTTAAAAAGTTGTACCGTTTTTGAGTTTGAAAAATAAATACTAAAAAACACGCAAAAATCACAATGGAAATAACACGCACTTTTACAAAAATCGCGATATCTTTAAAACAGTAGGTCCGAATTGGACAAAAAATACACTACTCACTTCGCCGAGCCTTTCTACATAAAACTTTATTTATAGTTTTAACCTTGATGTAGAGGGCGCTGGTGTAGGGCACTTAACATTTATCAAAACGGTCCAAAATTAATAAAAATCTTATAAAATTAAAGGAATTTGCAAATATTTTTTGAAATATAATTCCAATAATAATAGGATTAATTTCATGTTAAAGAAGAGACAAAAATCTATAAAATGACATATGTCATTTTTAAGTTATGATAAATTTTTAGTTTGTAGGTTTATTTTTTGATCAAATACCGCGAAAAATATTTGTAAAACGTCAACGAAATAGAATATTATACACAAATTGGTTGAAATTAACACTTTTTTTGATGCATTGAGTCTGTAGCATGAGAGGAGCCGGAGCTACAATTCGTTTTATTATAAAATAAATTATCTTGGACCGATAGTTTTTGATATTTATCCCAAAATATTTAAAAAGCTCAATAAATTTCATGTATTTTTATTTAAAAAAATTACGATATCTTCAAAACCATTCGTCAGATTTTGACGGAAGTTACACCATTCGCTTTCTCGAACCTTTTTACATAGTAATCAGTCAACAGTTTTATCATTTTTATAGAGCGCGCTTATCAAAGTAACCAAAATTAAAAATTGTCGGTTCATAGATAAGATATTCGCAAATGCCACATTTAACTATAGTATAGTATACTTTTATTTTAAAGAGTAGAATAAAATTTGCAAAATAGCAGATGTCATTTTTTATTTAATTCTTCCTAGGTTAATTCTTTGGATTATATATTAGACAGAATGTTTGGCAAAAACTAATATTAGTATTTTACACGCCAAATTCAAAGGATAAAAGTGACATTAATATTTTTATAAAGCAATAAGTTTTTAGCATGAGGGGAGCGGGAGCTACATACTTTAGCGATAAAAAGGCACTTTAAATAAATTACATTATTATTAAAGTCCAGTGATAATAACATCAGTTGTAAGGGGTTGGCAAAGGCAAATAATGAGTAGTTGTGTAGTAGTGTCCAATTCCAAGGCTAAATATTTAAAAAAAAAATTTCGTGGCTAAACGTATATAAAAAGGTTTTGTTTCTCTTGTATTATTCCATGAGCATAGTTTCTTTTGCATTCGGTAGATGTCGCCACTTGTGCTTAAAGCACACCGTATTGCAGGCATTATTTTTCATTTCTCTTATCAATATCGTAAGATGAAATTTATATACCGTCTCTCCAACTTTACAAAGGTGTTACATTGATCATGCACGGTTCTGAAGGGTTCCTTAAGCACGAAACAGTTAACTGTCAACACTTAATGGGTGGCCATTAGATCTTGAACCCCCGTGGGTGTAGAGCATTCGAGCTGGCCACGGAAAAACACAAGAGGAACAAAACCTTTCTACACCCGATTATCCACGAAAAAGTTTTGTTTTCTTTATTCACGGGTACCAAACTTTACGTTTTAAATATATTTCGCAAAACATTTAAAAAAACTTTTCGAAACTAGTAAAAACCTTTAATTTTAAAATGTATATTGGAGATCTTGGCTATACTTTTATCTCAATTATTATATAGATTTCTCTTAGTTTCTGTCAGTCTGTCAAATCACAGCTCTCTAGCGTTTCTGGCAGTTGGTAATGTTACTTTTACATAACTTTACATGTATAGGGAAGGGGAGTAAATTATAATTTCGGGTTTTTTATTTTTTCCTATAGTTTTGTCATAGTTCCTATCAGTCTGCAAGGCATCTTTTTAGACTATATTGTGTATCCATTTGGATACGCAGTCCTTCAGATAGGATACCCAGTAAACAGAAAATGGATACCCACTTTTGGGCCTTGGCCTTTTATAAAATATAATTAAAATATGATACCTAAAATACAGGGTGTAATTTAAATGATGAACCAATCTTTAAGAGATGGTGCGGAAGGTCCAAAGCAGACAAAAAGTTCAAATAAATTTTTGCCAAGTTATAGCATTTTTCAAGTTTGGAAAGTAGGGAAAAACGATGAATTTTAAAATATCAAATTGAACAACGTTGCTTTTTTCCAAGAAAATATAGATAGGTTAAGGATACAGTGTGGCCAAATAATCTTTGGAATACGTATAAATTTCTCAATTCATTTAAGAATTAATATTTTTATGAGCTATTAAATTTACACAAAAGAAATTGAAATAGATTTTTGTACATGTCTAAAGGACCCTTAAAACAAATATAAAATAATAATATTAGCACTATATTTTAACGATTTTTGGTAATAATTTCTATCTCTAAGTCTATCTTTCTATCTATCTATTTAGCTTTCTTCGATCCATCTTTGGACATAGGCCTCCCCCAATATCTTCCACTCTTCTCTGTCTGTCGCCCTGTTCATCCATCTAGTCCCTGCATGTCTCTTCAAATCGTCCGCTATCTCATTTCCATTGTAATTTTGCTACCTCTCCTCTGACATCCCTTACTTTTGTTTTATTTCTTATCCATTTATTCCTTTTTGTATCTGTTAGCTTTACATGTAACATTTGTCTTTCCATGGATCTTTGGGCTTTTGTTACCTTATCCAGGTTTGATTTTGTAAGCGTCCAGGTCTGGGATCCATATGTGAGCACAGGAAGAATACATTGGTTATACACTTTCGTTTTAAGGTACTGAGGATATTTTTTATTTTTTATTATGTAGCTTAATTTACCGAATGCTGCCCAGGCCAATCTTACTCGTCTCTTGATTTCAGCTGTTTGGTTTTCTTTTTCTAGTTTAATAATTTGTCTCAGATATATATTCATCTACTTGTTCTATTTTTTCTTGGTTTATTCTGGTGATATCTTCATCTGTGTTTGTTATGATTTTAGTTTTAGTGTAGTTCATACTCAAGCCTATATTTTTAGCTGCTGTATACAGTTCTCCCAGCATTTTTATAAGTTCCTCTTTCTTATCTGTTATTAAGGCAATATTGTCAGCATATCTTAGGTGGTTCAAGTATTGTCCGCTTACTTTGATGCCTATTTCTTCCCATTCTAAGTTTTTAAAAAGATCTTCTAGGGCCTGGTTAAATAGTTTAGGGGATATTGTGTCATCCTGTTTGTCAGCTTTTCTTATGCGGATTGGCTTGGTCCCTTCGTGGATTTTGATTGATGTTGTTGCTTCGCTATATACAGTGTGTCCACGTAAGTTGGCGGCATATGGGAAACTTTTTTATTATTAGCTGTACGAAAAAAAGTTATTCTTCATAAATAGTTCTGCATGGTCCAAAACCTAAAATGCAACCATCAGATGTTAAATTTTTTTGTCAAAAAATTTGATTTTTGCTCCAGAGTAAAGTACCTTTCTTTTTGACAATATCGAAAATTGTTATAAAGAAAAGATGTTTAGAATTAAAAATGGCTTTCAAATATTCAACATTGTTTATTTACATTAAAAAAATATTTTTTTCTTTATTTTCTCTGCGATTAAGTTTGCACATTAATGCATTGCATTTATTAATTATAAATTTGATTAAACAATTATGAATAAACTTTTAAAAACAATTATCTCTTAATATTTATCGAACACTGACAACCTTTAAGTTGCTTAATCACTAGTTTGTAACAAACAAATACGTCTATCAAACATAAAACTGTACAATACGGATCTCTAAAAATTTTGAAAAACACTGTTAGACTGCCTAAAAAAGTGTTTATACCGTGGCACTTTTTGAAATACGATTGTTGACGTTTCTTCGAATTTTCGATATTTAGACAGTTCGCAAAGCCTACTTTAATTATCAGTTTTAAAAATGCCAGTGCATCCTAGATTAATTATGCATTAATGTGCAAACTTAAATTTCCAACGTAATCGCAGAGAAAATGTAGAAAAAAATATTTTTTTAATGTAAATAAACAATGTTGAATATTTGAAAGCTATTTTTAATTCTAAACATCTTTTCTTTATAACAATTTTCGATATTGTCAAAAAGAAAGGTACTTTACTCTGGAGCAAAAATCACATTTTTTGACAAACCTCGTAATATGACTGAAAATATTTTACATCTGATGGTTGCATTTTAGGTTTTGGACCATGCAGAACTTTTTATGAAGAATAACTTTTTTTCGTAAAACTAATAATAAAAAAGTTTCCCATATGCCGCCAACTTACGTGGACACACTGTATATTGGCTATTAAATCTGTGTATCTGTGATCTATTCGGCTACTAATTAAAGATGCTTTTACTGCCCAGTGCTCAATACTATCAAAAGCTTTTTCAAAGTCTATAAACGCAATATAGAGTGGAATGTTATATTCGTTGGCTCGCTCTATTAGAATTTTCGTGGTTGTCAGGTGATTTGTTATTTTTCATTTTCTTTAATGCTCTCTTTATTTCCGTTTTGCTTATTTCGGGTTGTAATTCTGAGTTAATGTTCTTTATTTTTGTTTGGAGTTTCTTTATGGTTTCTCGCGATGGTTCCCTTTTTGTTTGGTATAATTTTGTATAGAATAGCTGTGTGATATTTATAATATAGACATGGGCGCACCCAGCTAGCTTAATATTCGACATCATGAGGCTTCGCCCCCCCCCCCCAAGAGGCCTCGGGCCCCCCCCCCAAGACATATTCCTGGGGGCGCCACTGATATAGATAATATATAGAGTCGGTCTTAGACATTTCATATTCCTGTTATTTTCTATAACTCTTTCAACTTTTATTTCTTGGCTCTTTCTTTTATTTTCTTTTATCATTTTTCTTATAGTTTTATTTATTTCTGTGTATTCTATCCATGTTCTCTTTCCTCCTTTCTCCAGGTTCCGCCTTTTTTCGATGAGTTTCTTTATCTCTTCTGATATAACATTTTCTCTCTTTTCACCCTTTTGTGCCACATCTTTTCCAACTTGGGTCATAGTTCTTATTCGCATCCTAAGTTTTGGGTTAGCTGTTTATTTAGCATTTCTTTGTATATGGCTTTATTTTCTGTAAGTTTACTCATGTCAAGTTGTTTATTTTTATTATTAATTTTCCTTTCTGACCATCCTGTGATCACTGCCTGTTGTAAAGCTATTTAGGACTGTTACATCTCTAAGGATGCTTTTTCAGTAGTCAGGCTGAGCCATGTCCACTTTCGTTGCGGTTTCTTCCTATAGAACTAATTCATTGCATACATGTGTCTTTCATCTAGATTGTTCATTAAGGTTGTGCCCCTGTCATTCCTTTCGCGATATCCAAATCCCCTATTTTGGATATTAATTTTGAGTATTTCTATTTATTTTCAAATAATTTTACCATTAATTATTACCCTTATTGTCATGCATAATTTCAGAAAATGTCGATTTTCTGTTATGATTTTTAAGGAAGTTATAACAAAAAATAAAATAATAGCTGTTAAGTTTGGCACCCTTTATCTAAAAAACAAAGAAATATAATGCAAAATATAATAAGAAAAAGTCCTTCTTTTGATCTTTTCTACCACCTATTAAAGTTTGCTATTATTACATCCTGATATTATGTTAAATGTATGTTATGGTAAGAATTTTAAGATATTTGAAAGTATCAATTTGGTCTGAAAAAAACCATTTATAAAAGGGCAAAAAAACCCGACATAATGTTTTTCGTTATAACTCTCCAACTATAACACCAATTTTACCAAAGCAAAGATTATTTGGCAGGGATTGATTGATCGAACAGTATGTCGGAAATATTGGAAATTTTTTTGTTTGGTTCGCTTCAACTATATTGTTTTACAAGTTGTAACGATTGTCTTCTAAATCCTGTTCTTAATTTCCTTATAAATAAATTTTTGCCGAACCGATTTAATAAAATATAAAGTGGAACAGATTGATTGCTTTTAAAAGATCACTATTAAAATTTGCCGTCATTGTAAAATCCAAAATGGCGGTCATAAAAACTTTAATTTTAAAAAGGCTGTTTGTTCTTATATTTTTTGAAAATTTTTTGATTTTTTTCGGAAAGTTTTACAGATTATGCGATTGCCTTGCCATTTCTATGTGCATTCATTTCCTCATAAATTCATTATTACTAAACTGACAATAAAATTAAAAGTATCATGGTGAAATTCTCCGCCAACTCTAAATATTGACCCTCCATAAAGGATAGTTGTTTCTTATGTTACGATAAATTTTTCGACCCTTTTTTGAATTTATTTATTAGATCCACCACTCACAACGAGGTACTAATCATAAAAAATAAATCCTCGCAACATACAAAGAAGTGATCCTTTCAAGAAGGACAAATTTGACTTTTTTTCCAACATCTTGGATTTAAATTGTCGAAAAATTTCAATAGTTTTGTTCAAAGAGCAATACTTCTTTTTTTATTATTGAAATCAGTTCAGTGAATTTATAAGTAAATTATTGCAGACAGAAGTTAAAGCAACAGTTGGAATAACAATTATTATTTAAAGAACCACTAAACGGATTTTATAGATTTTATAGAATAAAATATTAATGAATTTATGAGGAAATGATACTTGATCAAGTATCAAGGAAAATATGTAATTTTTTGAGACCGTGAGTCTGTCGCATAAGCAGCACATTTTAGGGATGAAAAATTCACTTTTTATTAACTGTGTATTCGATATTAACTTAAATTAATACTGGTAAATTAAATTTGCAAAGCGAATTATTGACAAAAGTAACTTTGTGAAGTAAATTTTATTAACACAAATTTATGAACCAATAATAATAATTCCAATCCCCCAAATGTTATTGTACGATATCAATAGAAATACTGTTAAACATATTTTTATAAATAATTAAACACAAAATCTCACCGCAGCGAAAATCAATGCTGCAACAGTTTTAAAAGTGTTGGATGTAAAAAATTTGCGAAGCAAATGTGTTAATGAACTAATTTGCGAAGCAAATTTTTCTCATCACAAATTTGCAAAGCAAATTTGTTAATAAACTAATTTGCAAAGCAAATTTTTCTCAACACAAATTTGCGAAGCAAATTTGTTAATAAACTAATTTGCGAAGCAAATTTTTTTCAACACAAATTTGCGAAGCAAATTTGTAATACGGATGTTTTCGCGTAGCGAAAATCATCCGTATGTTTTAAAATTGTCACCTATTTTTCTTATACTTTTTGTATACTTATGGTAAATTATGAACGCCGGATATAAACTGGTTAATATTTTGGCATCTGATCCAAAAATCTTGCCTCAAATCCTTCGCTTAAGGAATGTTTAAAAAAAAAACATTCTTACATTTTTTTTATTTAATTTTTCGATTTGACGGTATGACCGCATTAAATCGAACCCACGTTATAACGGTGATTCGAATATTTTAATTATAAAGTAATAGTTGAAACATGTGTTTATCCCATAATTATTAAAAAAATTAAATTAAAATATACAGAAAACAAATAAAACTAATGTATAATCAGTTCATGTTCATTTAATATTGTTTTATCACTGTCAACAATATTATTATTTTTCACGTATATGCGGTTAATTTTCGGACTGAATCTTCCTGTAAAATTAAAAAGGGAACATAAGATTCTTGTTGAAAAAGTATTTTAATAACGTTTGTTCTCAAATGCTTTTTAAATTTAAAACTTGGGAGTTATTTGACTTAAAATAATTATTTTTCTTTTTTAACACGAATATCTCGATAGATCAGGTGAAACTAAGTAATTAAGTGCAAGAGTGGATATTCCTATGCTAAATATGTATATATGTTCCCATATATATTTACACCATATTTTAAACGTTTATTTATCAAAATATGATAAATACAAAAGTTTCATAATTTTTTACAAAGTATAAAAATCTTAGGGTCAGAATGTAATTTTTTTTTCTAAATGTCAAAATTTGACAGTTTGATGTCTTTTTGTAAATTGAACAACCTATATATTATTTTGGATTTTATTAGATATTTTCTTCATCATTTCAAAATTATGTATGTTGAGATTATTTAGTTTATTAGTTTTGAAGATATATGCGTTTAAAAGTTTAAAAAATTTAAGTTTCAGTCTCAGTTATAATTTACTAATATTTACCATCTGTGGTGTTATGCGCAGTAATGCGTGGTGCCGCAAGCCAGTAAAAGCAAAAAATATTACAATTTTTTTGGAAAAAAATAAATATCTAATATTTCATTGATAATTTTCTACATAGCCTCCTTGATTATTAATACAATTTTTAATAATTCTAATAAATTTTCTGTGAATAGCTTAATAGATAGAGTGCGCAGAATTTTTATTGAGATCGACGAATATCTGTTCAATCTTTATATTCTTCAAGAGAAAATAGAACAGACATTCGTCGATCTTAATGGAAATTCTGCGCACTCTATCTATCAATTTATTTACAGAAAATTTATAAGAATTATTAAAAATTGTATCCAAAGTTAAGTATTAATTTTTGTTTTAACTGGCTTGCGGCGCCACATGTTACTGCGCAGAATCACCAGGGATAATAAATATTAATTAATTATAATAATAATAATTTTTATGGTTGCCTTGATGTTTTAAAGAGTATCAATTTAATTTTTAAAACTTTTAAACGCATATATCTCCAAAACTATTAAACGAAATAATCCCAACATATATATTTTTGAAATCAGGTAGCAAACATCTATAATAATTTAAAATAAAATATAGGGTGTTCAATTAAAAAAAAAACCAACAACCAACCAACCAAAAAAATTATAAAAATATTCCGACCCTAAGATTCTTAAATTTCGTAAAAAATTATGCAACTTTCGTATTTATCGTATTTTGATATCTATTCAAATAAATGTTTAGATATGGTGTAAAAATATACGGGAAAACCCCGTACATATACTGCACCACGCGACCTAATCCCTTATTAATAATTCTTAAAGGGATTGGAAGTCCGTGGAGAGGGCTTATCCGTTATCTATAAGTACGCGACCAAAAATACTCTAAACTATGGCTTTTCTGCGTGCTGCGGAATAACCGCTAAACTAAAATCTGCGTAAAGCTAGCGTTGTAAGAATTTTTTTTTTGACGAACAACTTAATTAACTGTCAAAATGCTTTACAGGTAAAAAGCATTTCTTCTAAAGTATTTGGAAATTTTTTAATATTTTGCAAAAGTTCTCCCACAGCAGTTCAATATCGTTTATTTAACCAGGAATGTTTCTATTGGAAAAAATAAAATTCGTTTAGCTTTGTATTGGGGTTTTTTTGATTCAATAATTTGTTCTCCCTACGGAGGCATCTGAGTGGGCTGAAAACGCCAAAGGTTGGTCACATAAAAAACATTTTTCGAAAGAATTCGAACATTTTTAATATTTTGCAAAAGTTATTGTATTTCCCACAGCAGTGTAAGGAGTATTGTTGTCCTTCCCCTCTTGCAATAACCAAATATTTTGATCATTTAATTAACCATAAATGTTTCTATGTGAAAAAAAATCGTTTAGTTACGTATTGGGGTTTTTTGATTAAAGATTTGTTCATGCTACGGAGGGCATCTGAACCACAGTGTGCTGACAAATGTCAACGGTTGGTCACCTTATAATTTATTAATAGAAAAACAAATCGCCGGGTTGCACCGTTGTGAAACCAGTGTACATATATAGACCAGGCAAATTACACTTTGAGAGAAAGAAAATTATTAACAGGACTTGAAGCATATGAAATTGTTGAGCGGCGAAAAACAAAGTTAAAAAAAATAAATGCGTCAGCAGGGGCGTTGCGGGTTTGGTTTAGGGGGGTAAAAAGGGGCAGGGAATCGTATTATTGCGATTTCCGGCGAAAGCTGACGTCGGAGAAAAAGTGACATACCGAAAAGTCATAGGACATGAAAATATCTAAAAGTTTTGTAAATGTCATTTTTTACATAACCTCAAAATAAAATAAAAAAAACCGTAATTTTTTTTTATTTTTTCTTTTTGCAAAAATAATGTCAGTTTAACAAAACTTGCTAAGAGTAGAGCTCTTTGGGTGCTAAATGTCTACAATATTTTACAAATAAATTAAGAAGTTTCTAAGATATTTGTTTGTTCCTTTCCAAAGCACTTTATTTTTAAATGAAATTTCTCCTTCAGAAAACCATCGTATCCAGTTCTGCTGGTACTCAGTTTTTGGCACTGAGATGTACTTTTTGGTGAATGAGAAAAAGATAATAAGCATCGTTTAAAAACATGTCCAAAAATAGAAAAAAGAAAAAAAAATTTCCGAACCGAAACTGACTATATTACGTAGTTTTACGCAAGAAAAATGGCTATTATTATGGCTAAAAAAAAATTAGGCTACCTGCCTTGCTTTTGGAAAATTAATGTAAATATATACATTATGACAAAAATGTAATTTTTTCTAATAAATTTTTTTTTATCGCTCTGTATGTTATTTTTAATTTCTTTCTGAGTTTTATCGCCCCCAAAAAGTTTATTGTATTACAATCTAGTCAGTAAGACTAATTAGCAATTTTGTTTTAACTTAATTTACTAGAAAAGTCAGATTTAAACTTAGGGTTCATTCAACAGTTCTCCCCGCTTTGTTTAGTCTGTAACTCACAATTGTGTTGTGTTTATAGCATTATTTTGTTTTATGTGTAATTCACTTAGTTTACTAGCTCAAACGGCATCACTCTTTTTAGTCTTTGAACTAGCATAGTA
The DNA here is from genome assembly GCA_963576565.1 of Aspidapion aeneum. Taxonomy (NCBI): domain Eukaryota; kingdom Metazoa; phylum Arthropoda; class Insecta; order Coleoptera; family Brentidae; genus Aspidapion; species Aspidapion aeneum. Next base: position 58,733,477 of record OY755038.1, read on the forward strand.
TTGTCTAGAAGCTGAATTGCTTCCACATTCACATGCCGATGGAGTCTATCTTCATGGCTTTTTGCGTACTTTTTTACTCTCTGCTACAGTTTCGATTTTTAGATCTCGATGAAGGTCACTATTTCGAACGTACCAAGGTGCATTCACAATATTTCTTATTACTTTATTTTGAAATCTCTGTAAAACTAGAATGTTACTCTCTTTAGCACAACCCCATAGTTGAATAACATATGTCGATACTGGTTTCAGTATTTGTCTATAAAGCAGTAACTTATTATGAATTGTTAAATTGGACTTCCTTCCAATTAGCCAGTTTATTTTTCTATATTTTATCTCAAGTTCTTCTTTTTTTTTCTTAACATGTGCTTTCCAGTGCAATTTGGCATCAAGTGTCATACCTAGATATTTTGCCTGATTCGAATATGGTACTGGAATGTTGTTAATTGTTATTTGTATGTGATTTATATTTTTGTTTGTAAAATCAACATGAATTGATTTGGTTTCATTTAATTTCATTCGCCACTTTGTGGTCCAACTGTGAACTTGGGTGACTGCATCCTGAAGTTTTTCTATGCATTTTTCAATTGATTTTTCTACCATCAATAAACCAGTATCATCGGCAAATGTTGCTAAGTGGCAATTTTCTAGCTTTGGGATATCACAAGTGAAAGTATAGATAAGGGCCTAGTATGCTACCCTGGGGCACGCCTGCTTGAATTTCTCTTAAATTTGAGTATGAGTCTTCCTGTTTTACTCTAAAATGTCTATCAGATATGGATGATTCCAAAATATCCGAATATTGTTTTGGCAGAAACCGTTTTAGTTTAAAATTAAGGCCCTCATGCCACACTTTGTCAAATGCTTGTGCTACATTTAGAAAAACTGCAAAACAAACTTTTCCCTCTTCTAGTGTTTTTCTATTATATTAGTAATTCTGTGTACTTGATCTATCGTGGAATGCTTGTCTCGAAAACCAAATTGATGAGATGGAATAATTTCTTGTATTTCTATAATGGGTTTTATTCTTTTAAGCAATAATTTTTCAAAAAAGTGCCGCTTTAAGCGAAGCACCCTGTCACCCCTAAGGCAGGTAGCCAAATTTTTTTCAGCCATAATAATAGCCATTTTTCTTGCGTAAAATTAAGTAATATAGTAAGTTTTAAAAAATGTTTTAAAACTTATAAAATAACTACAGTAACCTAAAAAAATATTGGGACAATTTTTTAAAAGTTTTTTCCTTTTTTGGACATTTTTTTAAATGACGCATATTATCTTTTTTTATTCCGCAAAAAGGTATATCTCAGTGCCAAAAACTGAGTACCAGCAGAACTGGATACGATAATTTTCTGAAGGAGAAATTTCATTTAAAAATAAAGTGTTTTTCAGCGGAAAAAACAAATATCTTTGAAACAACTTAATTTTTTTGTTTGAAAAATATTGTAGACATTTAGCACCTAAAGGGCTCTACTCCTACCAAGTTTTATTAAACTGACATTATTTTTGCAAAAATAAAAAATCAAAAACAAAACTAAAAAAAATTACGGTTTTTAAAATTTTTCTCGAACATTTTGAAGTTATGCTGAAAATGTTATTTACAAAAGTTTTAGCCATTTTCATGGCCTATGACTTTTTTGTATATGATTTTTTTCTTCGAGGTCAACTTTCGCCGGAAATCGCAATAAAACGATTCCCTGCCACTTTTTACCCCCCCAAACCTAACCGCAACGCCACTGCTCACGCATTTATTTTTTTTAACTTCGTTTTTGGCCGCTCTATAATTTCCATTGCTTTAAGTCCTGTTAATAATTTTTTTTTGCCTTAAATTATGGTAATTCCACTGGCCTAATAACTGTCTAAGCAGCTTCCGTTTTTATAGTCAAGTTTAGAAAAACATTTCCAAACTAGTAAGAACCTTTCATTTTAAAATTTGTATTGCAGAAATTGGCTTTACTTTTATCTTAATTCTTTTTACGGAATATTATTTTCGCATACTTGGCTTTTTTACATAAAATGTTTTTGTTATGATTTCACTCGTTTTTTAAAAGATTTGGATTATATTTAAGTTTTGAAGTAGTAAACGTTATGCCGTACTTAAAATGCTGAGGTTTTTTAATTTTTTCCCATGGTTTTATCATAGTTTCTATCAGCCTTCCAAATCTCAGCTTTCTAGCGTTTCTGGAAGTGGGCAATGTTACTTTTACATATGTTTACATTTATATGGGAGGGAAGTAAATTAGAATTTTGGTATTTTTTTATTTTTTTCATCAAATTTCAGCTTTGTAGCATGTCTGGAAGAACAGTAGAATTTTGATAATCTACACATGAGTGAGTGCCGTACCCTCAGATGTTTTTGTCTTGAATATGTGTTTTGGTTTGCACACTAAACCGCGTCCCCTAAACCCCGCGTACAAAACTGTGCCACCAAAACCGCACGGATCAAAATCACTGTCCCGAACTGCGCCAGGGCAAAACTACGCCCAGACCAATACCGCAAGACCGAAAAATCGCGAAACCAAACAGCACCCAAGGTCAAAACCGGCGAAACAATCATGATGTTAAATTTTTTTCGAGGGTTAAGAGTTGAAAGAAAGGCTTGATGGCAAACAAAATGAAACGGATATGCAAATTTGTTTTGTCCTAAAATTAGCAGACAAATACAAGCATAAAGAAAAAAAGAGGAATTATGCAAAAAACTTAGGGTTGAAAGAGTTTTCGGGATGGGAAAGTTTACTTTATATAAGGTGTCCCAAATTCGATGTTTTGGGGGGTTTCAGGTATATCTAGAAGAAAAAGAAAAAAACTTTTTAATTTTTAAGAGATGATTAAAAATGAAAACCGCATCGTAATATAGCAAGCACTTTTTTCGCATAAGATTAATAAAAAATATATCGTCAATTTAGAGAATAAATGAGTCCTAGACGAATGATAGAGATAGACCAGACACTTACACGGTGGGTTTTATTACTCAATTGGCGCAGTATACCGGGGTGCCGTGGAAAAACCAGCGCCTCTCTAACTTTGTATTCTGTACTAAACATTTACAGGGGGATTTGAAACAATATAACGCTTGCGCAGATTGTCTCTAAGCTACAGGGTGGCTTTTCAATTTATTGTATACCGGATGCTCATAGCCATCAATGCAATCGTTCTCCAATCAAGCTACATCTTATAATATAGTGTTTTGAAAAGTTTTTATCAAATTGAATTTTAACACCAAAAAATCCATTCTACTCGTCAATTAATGTTAAATTTAAACTTTGCGCGCTGATAAGAATGAGTTATTTTGTGTCAACGCTCAATGTGCCTAAAAACACTCTATAAACACCAATTAGTAAGGATGCTCAATCAAAGAATTTTTTATTAATGGCTACTAGCAACAATAAAAAGGAAAGTTGAATTTTTTTAATTAAATCTAAGGTTTAGAAGTTTGTTTTCCATTGATTTAGGTATATAAATTTCTTTGAGAGGATAATTTTCAAGTAAAAAAAGGCTCTTTGACGAATATTCTGCAGCAAATTCCTTTTTATTAGTGCATAGAATACATTAACTTATTAATTACAATGCTTTACACATAATATAATGCAAATATAGGTTATTTTTCTATCAACGGAACCTTTTTCAATTGTTTTTTAATGAAAAATATAAACTAATGGATTTGGTAAAGGAACCGAACCGAACCGAACCGAACCGAACCGAACCGAACACCTCTTATGGGATTTCCGTACTCCGTCAAACTTCACGAAATTTTGGTTTGTTGTAGACTGAACCTTTCTTATCAAAAGATCTCAGGGGCCCAACTCAAATTAATGACCAGTTTTTGAAATACAGGGTGTTGAAAGTAATAATGTTCAAAAATCATAATAGCTCTTTAGACGGAGTTTCCAAACATATACGAAATGTTATTATTACATATAGAGAGAGTAGTTATTAGTTTTTTAATGGTTCTTGACTTATTAAGTATTTAGTACAGGGTATTTCGACATATATAATTTTTTAAATAATATTAAAAAATATTTAAGCGTTTTGTACATCTGTACCGTGCCCTGTAAAAAGCTATAATTCTTGTTTCTCAGTAAAAATTTTGACTAATATTTATTAAAACACCCTGTGGATAATGTTTTATTGGCACAGATTAAAAATAATAAATAAATCGTAAATATATGAAACAGTAAAATTGTATAAGTCTTTGGAAAATCCGTCTAAAGATAATTCTTCTTGGACATTATTACTTTTAACACCCTGTATTTTATAAACTGGACATTAATTTAAGTTGGCCCTATAAAACTTTTGATACGAAAGGTTCAATCTAAAACAGACTAACGCTTGATTCTCATTATCACTTTCGAATAATATTTACTTAAACACCCTGTAGAGAATGTTTTAAAGGTACAGATTAAAAATAATATATAAATCGTAAATACGTGTAATAGTCGCATTGCGCATATGTTTGGAAAAGCCGTCTAAAGAGCCATTATGCTTCTTGGACATTATCACTTTCAACACCCTGTATTTCAAAAACTGGTCATTAACTTGAGTTGGGCCACACAACATACCAAAACTTCATGAAGTTTGACTGATTACAGAAATCCCATTAGAGGTGTGCCTGATCCTTTTAGCTATGTGATGTAAAAATGTATTTATATTAAACATTATTATATTATATTTGGGTGTCAAAAAAAATGTTACGTAAGCTTTTTAAATTAAAGTAAAGTATATCGCTTTTAAGTTACTGTACGAGTGAAACTTTCAGAAATCAGCTTTGAATGTGTATCGAAAAAAATGGCCGCCACAGGGACTCTGTAAATTTAAAAACTTAATAAAAATAAATGGTATAGAATAGAGTTTCAGTAAAAAAAAAATCTAAATAGCATTTACCATGGCGTTTTTAATGTGGGAGATCATTATGCCGGACCCTGTATATAAATATATATTTTTCCAAGCGCGGATATGAGGTGGGGTAACGTGGTAATTATTCCCCTAGAATAAAAAATATACACTTTTTTTAATAATTAAAGTGAAAACAGGAAAATTAAAGCCACCCCCCTTTAAAAAATGTTAATAAATAAATATCATCGATTATAACCCTTCCCCCCCCTTGATTTTGACCTAGACCCGCGCTTGTTTTCTAAATATTAAAATTTAAAACTAAACATTTTAAACTCTGTCCTGGTTCAAATCACACACTATATATTTAACGTAAATTTCGTCTTTCGTCAAAGTTAGCCAGTTTTTAGGCCGAAGTATTTTTAGCCACTCGTCAAATAGCTTGGGGTTTCGTTTGGGAAGGCAATGGCGCTTGCTAACATAGTCTTCGCACCCACCAACACAACATTGTTTTCTTTTCAATTTCTTAATAAGCGATGGATCGCCCCCATCAAAACGCGCAAAATACCGATTGGTCATAATTTAGCAAAACACACCATAAAAATTAAGGTAAAAAGTCGAAAAATAACGAAAAATTGCATCCACAAACGAAAAATGTAAAATGAAATTACATATTTTTATCTATTTTGCTAAAGTCAATGTCAGTCATAATCAAAAACAAATTATCAAAATATACCAAGAGTAGCGGTTAATATATATTGCGTCAGCGCAGAACTCTGTCCATAATATTTTTATACAAGGGGTGACGGTCTGTAATCAGCGCCTCTCGAACTTCGTATTCCGAACTAATGTATACAGGGGGTATGTATAACAGTATTATGAAAAGACCGGTGTGCTTTCCTTACTATAAATGATTAGTTTACTGTGAAATGAGTTTTTGTATAGTTTATTTATAAATAAACAAACTGTTAAATTGAATTTTATCTGTCACTTTTAGTGTCTGAGATATGACATAAAGTAATTTTCTTTCGATATGACATATTTGACCTTACAAAAACTTTAGTTCGTAATAAGCTACGAAACTCAAACTTTGCACAGTCGTAGATCTTCTTCATAGAGTCAACAACCCCTCCAAGTTTCATGGACTTCCATAAAGTAGTAGTTAGATCTGAACAGTGTCTCAGCCAAACTGATAGCCGGCCTTTTTGGAGGGCTAGGCATACAGTGGTGAGAAACCACTCAAAAGTGAGCCTACTTACATATGTTTTGAATCATCATCATCATTATCATCATCATCAAACCTTAAATATGCCACTCACTCACTCACTCACTCATGTATAGATCATCAAAATTCTACTGTACTTCCAGATATGCTACAAACCTTTAGAAAAACCCACAAAATTCTAATTTACATGTAAATTTATGTAAAAATAACATTGTTCACTTCCAGAAGCGCTAGAGAGCTGAGCTTTGGCAGACTGAAAGGAAATATGATAAAACTATAGGAAAAAATTAAAAATATCTCAAAATTTTAATTAATTTCCCTTTCCTATAAATGTAAAGTTATGTAAAAGTAACATTGCCCACTTCCAGAAACGCTAGAGAGCTGAGCTTTGGAAGACTGATAGGGATTATGATAAAACTATAGGGAACAATTAAAAAACACCTAAATTTGAATTTACTTCCATTTGCTATAAATGTAAAGTTATGTAAAAGTAACATTGCCCACCTCCGGGAACGCTAGATAGCTAAGGTTTAGAAGGCTGATAGGAACTATGAAAAAAAAATAAAAAACCTCAAAATTTTTAGTAGGGCATTGTAAAAGTTTTAAACAATATTCCGCATATTTTACAACTTTAAAACTTAGATATTATTCAAACTCTTTAAAAAAGGAGTGAAATCATACGGCTGCAAATGACCTTTAGGCACATTGCTAAATTGAACATAAAGAAGTTTGGTTGTAATAGCAAAGTTTAAAAAAAACATTTACAAACTAGTAAGAACCTTTCATTTTAAAATTTGTATTGGAGAACTTGGCTTTACTTTTATCTCATTTTTTTTAAGGAATACTATTTTTGCGTACTTGGCTTTTTTTTATATAATAAACATTATATAATATCTCAAAAACCAAAAGTGACAGATTAAATTCAATCGAGAGGTTGATTCTGTATAAAAAATCTATAAAAAAGCAGTTTACACCAACATGAAATATTCGTAAATAAAAAGTTTTAGGCCCCTTCCTAAAATGCAGACATTTCCAAAACCGAAGTAGCTAAATCATATCGAAATACGCTTTTTACCTTTAAGCTTGTCCTGCAAATCGAGCCAAGCAAGTGGGGGTCAGTTTTCTTTGATCTCCCTAGAAACACACCGTGGACTGCAACTTTTAAGTTTTAACAAAGCTTATTGTTGAAGAACTGTATGTCTCGCAGTAAAACAATTATTCGAGGGCAGCTTTAACTAAATCAAGCTCTAAGTATTTATTGATTATTTACATTCTTATTTAAGTGGTAATTTTTTTTTGCATAATACACTTTTTACATTGGTCTCTCTCTAAAAATTAAATTACATCTTTTCAAAAGGCGGGAAGATAAGTATAAAAAGTGTTACTCGATAAACTTTCCCTTTTTTCCATAACTTTGAGCAAGGCAAACACGGCATGGGAGTAAAAGGACATCTTTTAGGGTCTGAAATGGAAAATTTTTAGGTTTTTATTAAATTTCAATGACTTTTCATATCCTGCGTCCAATAGAAGTGACAGGCAGCCAGGTATGAAAAATTGATTCCGTAAAACGTGCTTGACTGTTACCTACTAGAATAAGGTTATTATTATATTTTACCCTGAGCTCATAAACTTTTTTAAAAATAATCCTGCGTTTGTTTTACCACGTTTGGAAGTCGTCATACACAACGTCTAGGCATTCGTAAGTGTTAAGTAAACGTATTGATTTCGGTCAGTTAACTAACTTGGTTGCGTAGATCTAAATTATTATTAGCTAATAAGAATAAAAATTAAAAATAAAATAAACAAATAAATTTAAAAAAAACCACCCAACTATTAAATCTACTTATACTTACTGGTCGCAGTTGGGTACAAAATTGATAGGTATACCTATAATGTATGACATGCTTCAACTTTTAGTTTTGATTCGTATAAAGCGCACTTACGAAATTATGGAGTTTTTTTAGCTCACACTACTACTATACTATAGTAGTCTGAGCTATGGTGATCCTAATTTTTCAAGAAAAAAAAAATTGCTCCTATTTCAAAATTTTTTATATATCTTTCCGTTTTAGATGATTTTGAAACTTTTTTGTCTTGCTGTCTGTCTGTCTGTCTGTATGTCTGTCTGTCTGTAACGATTAACCCGCATAACTCAAAAACCGCTTGTCCGATTTAAATGAAATTTGGTACCTAGGCTGAGTCTTGGGCCGTGGTGGTCCCATTAAAAAATGAACGAAATCCACCGAACGCAAGTCACATAAAAGGGTGGGGGTAGATTTCAAAAATGAGAATTTATGTGAAAATATGGCGTGTGTGATATCAAACGAAAGGTAATTAGGTCTGGAGTTAAACAAAATGAATTTTAAGTTATTAAAAAAAAAAGGTGGGGGTAGATGTCAAAAATTAGAGTTTAAGTGAAAATATGGCGTGTATGATATCAAACAAAAGGTAAATGAGTCTGCAGTTAAACAAAATACATTTTAATTTTTAAAAAAAGGGTGGGGGTAGATTTTAAAAATTAGAGTTTCAGGCAAAACATGGCTTGTGTGGTATCAAACGAAAGGTAATTGAGTCTGGAATTGAATAAAATATATTTCAGTTTTTAGTTATATTAGCTCACACGTACAGTATAACTACAGTACTTAGTGTGAGCTTAGGTGCCCATAGACTGGCAGAGTATTTCATGAATCAGGTTACTGGGAAATTTTGTATCCAATTGCGAATAGTAGGTACAAATAGATTTAGCAGTTGGGTGTGTTTTTTATTTTTTTATTTCCAAATTTTAGGTTTAATTCTTAATTAGTCATTCATTTAATTAAATTAAAAGTACCTAATCAGTGGCGTTTTTATGGGGGAGCCTGGGGGGCCCGCCCCCCCCCCCAGGTTAAGATTTTTTTAGATATTTTCCACACATTTCATGAAGACAAACATAAAATAACATAAAATACGTGCTCATGGGGTCTCGCCCCCCCCTCCCCCCCGAAACTATCTCGGGTCCCCCCGAAACTTTTTTCTATATACGCCTCTGTACCTAATTATTACCTAAATCATGCATTTGTGTCAAACATTGAAATATTCCCAACGGGGAGATAGGTGCATTTCTACAAACATTAAGTGAAGGTGGTGGGGGGAGAGGGTGAAGTTAAATGGGGTTGAAAAAAATCTTAAAGCGTGCGCAGAAAGAATTTTTAAAATCGCTCTATATTTGTGAAAGTTATAGCTACAAATATTACTAATAAGGGGGGTGGTGCGGAGTGAGGAAAAGAGAGGGGGAAACTAGTAAAATGGTGTTTAAAAAAATCTTAAAGCGTGTGCAGAAAGAATTTTTAAAATCGCACTATATTTGATAGAATTATGCGAACATGGTTTTGGAAGAGGGTGGGGGCGCATGACAGAAGGGGCGAATGACAGAAGAGGAGATGGGTGGGAGCAGGGAGGACTACAAAAGAATTACAGCATATTAGAGGGCATTTGCAATGGGTGATCGAAAAACTTTCATTAAAATCGCCTGAAATTTAGGTAATTTGTGTGCCTTAAAGCCTACATTATGTGACAAAATGACGTCTGACGATCGCAACGTTGATTCCTGTTTAAAAAAGTTATACCGTGTAGCACCTTCGGGATCAGTAGCAATCCAACAACACCTTTTTTGTCAAAATCGGTTTAGCCGTTTAGCCTCTAGCGCGACATAAACATACATATTTACATACATACTTACATACATACTTACATACATACTTACATACATACTTACATATATACTTACATACATACTTACATACATACTTACATACATACTTACATACATACTTACATACATACTTACATACATACTTACATACATACGTATCCCAAGCGAAAAACATTTTCCTTCCTCTCGCTGTGCTAAAGTTGGGTAAAAAGGACTCGATTCTTTATGAATTCATTTACTAATAATATAATAAAACATATGATGTGAAAATTATTTATAGCTGACGTTTGACCATTTTTTAACGAAATTTTTAGATAACTTAATTTAATAAGCTAAGTGATCTTCTTGAACAGTTACCGTTGCTAATAATGTATTTTTAAGGGTAAAAAATTAACAAATTTTTTGTTCATACATGAATGTAGAATATTACGAGGTTTTCGCGTTATAAAAACATATTTATTTTCTCAACTCATTTCAACAATAATGGCATGCTGGAAGTGGTTGTTTCTTCATTTCTACAATAGAATGCAAGGAAAGGGGCTGTTCCAATCAAAGAAGACTGGTGCCAGGAAAATTGACTTTCTGTTAACCCAGCTAAAACCTATATGTTATTGTTCACGAAAAAGAGAAAAACTAAAGAATTCACAGCACCCGTTAAGACCCAGTGGTCGCGCGTGGTCTAAAATTTGGAGGTGCACACACAAAAAAAAATGGCGGCGCAGGTGAAATTTTTTTTCAGTGTACGCCCCACTGGTTGGACCGTCGAGTGGGCCGCCATTATATCATATAATTTGAAGCAAATAATTAACAAATGAGATATTTACTTTTTGTTTTTATAAATAAATATTTAATGTATCACACTGAAAAAAAAAACCGATTTAATTATTAATAAATATTTGGTAAACCTGATTGTTGTTGTGCTCATTAAAAAATATTAAAAGCAAATATCATTAAATATTGGTAACAAACCTTTTTTAAAGTGTTTAGTTATAAATAAAATTTCATTTGTTTCTTTAATAATTTGATGTTTTTTTAAATATTAATTGCCTTATATTAACCATAACCAAAACACTCTTTCTTTTAAGGAAACAGAAAGTCTTTGTTATTAATACTTAAAATTTCCCAAATATAAATATACTCTTAATATTGGCAAATATTTCTTTTTGTTTATTACAACGAACATTTTTTGTATAATGTTATGGCGTGATGATTTTGTTATTATAACGGTCTGAATTGTTGTTTCTATTAATTACCTCGTAAAGTTCACAACAAATTTGGTTACTATTAACAAGCGATATCATCGAGCAATATAACTTTGTACCGTCTCGGCTCGGGCCTTGTCGCGCGTAGATCGTGACGTTTCGGTTGACATTTTGTAGGGGAGAGCGGGGCTAGTTGAGCCACTTTTTACATAAATGTAAATAAAAGCATTGCTATAGTACTTACAGTTTTACAATTATAATATGTGTAGCACTCCGATGGCTTAGATTAAGTTTTGGTAGATACAGTGGACTATAATAGAGAAAGTAACTAATTTAAAAATTGTAGGTTAAATTTGAAAGAGAAATAAAATTGTGATATAGCCTCATGGAGAGGGACTTATCGCTGTTTTGAAGTTCCAAAGTGCAAGGTGTACACCTTTCCATAAGAGCTATGTGACTTGAAGTTCCAACAGGATGATGGCACGATAATTTTAATTATTCGCGGTATTTTAAAGTGAATTTTCACTATTTTTTAAATTAAAATTTTAAGGTTGTCGTTTTCTAGACATGGCGACGCGCAGCACACTTTTTCTGTCTCTCAATCCTGCGCTTGCAGTTTTTTCGCACATGCGCACAGCACTTCACCCTCTATAGGAAACCATATCACTATATTTTAAATTTTATGGATATGTGAAAAACAGGATAGAGGACGCTTGTAGTGCCAAAGTATATAAAAATAAAGAAATAAGAAATAAAATGATAATTCTTAAATTTAGAATAGAAATTACATTTTTTGAGTTTAATTCTCGCATTTTAATGCAATTTTGCTTTAGGTAAATTTTATAATAACTAATAGTTGACCCATTTACTTAGGATTAATAAATTTAAGACTAATAATTTTATGTTCAAGACAAAATTTTAGTCCATGAAAAATAGGAAAAATAAAAGTAAAATTCAAAAATAAAAGAAAAATAAAGAGGTTTTTTATGGAAACCGAACATATTGCCGGCCGAAAATGCTATGCATTTTCTAAAGTATTAAGTGGCAAAGGACATAGCTTTGAGATTGGTCTCTTTAACACCGAGTCCCTTGTCTTGACATTAGCAACTCGATTTACACCGTCTTTACCCGGAAAAATTTCAATTATTCTACCGAGCTGCCATTGTAGCGGGGGTATAAAATCATTCTTGATTATTACCAAACGACCAACTTCTGGAGTACAAGTGGGGTCCAGCCACTTGCTTCTTTCTTGAAGTGTATGCAAATATTCTTGCTGCCAGCGTCTCCAAAAATCCTGATGGAACCTTTGAAGTAGCTGCCAACGAGTTAATCTATTAATTTTGACATCTGTTAAGTCAACGTCAGGAAGAGCTGTCAACGGTTCCAATGATAAAAAATGACCTGGTGTCAAAACAGAAATGTCATTTGGATCCGAGGAAATTTCAGTTAGCGGTCGAGAGTTCATAATAGCTTCAATCTGACAGGTGACTGTATATAACTCTTCATATGTTAAAATTTGTGAACCAATGGTTCGAAATAAATGTTTTTTGACAGTTTTAATCCCTGACTCCCAAAGACCTCCAAAATTGGGACTGTGACTTGGAATAAAATGCCGGTTAATTGGACGAGAAGAATCAATCTGTAACAGCTGTCTATTTGCCGAAACTAGGTTAGTTCCATTATCAGAATACATATCAGTTACGTAATTTCTACGAGCCACAAACCTACGCATTGCTGCGATAAAAGCATCGGCTGTCAAATCACTGACTATTTCGATATGTACCGCTTTCGTACTCATACAAACGAATAAACAAATATATGATTTTAAAGTACGTGGGGCACCGCGGGTTCAGTTCATTAAAATAGGATTGGAGCCACCTAAATCTACTCCCGTATGCAAAAATGCTCTGAGTTGAGAAACTCGTGGAAACGGAAGTGAACCCATTGGGGGTTGTACCGATTTAGGGGAAAATTTAAAACAGGGGATGCATTTTGCTAAAACTTGACGAATTTTGCGTTTTGCCGCAATTATCCAATAATTTTGGCTTAGTAAAAAAAGTACTGTTCTTAATCCAGCATGTAAAAAATTTAAATGAAAATGTTCGATAATTAAATAAGTAATTCTACTTTCGCGGGGTAATAAAATTGGAAATTTTTTGTCAGAAGAGAGAGAAGAATTGTGCAATCTTCCACCGACGCGTAATAAATTTTGGTCATCTAAAAATAGATTTAATTTTTGCATCGGTTTAGATAATTTTATATTATTTTTAAGAGAATTTATTTCTTCCGGAAAATAGATCGATTGTTCGTTTTTTATTAATAAATAAAGTGCGGTTTGAATTTCTTGAAACGTTAAAAAAGTTTCAAAAATTATACTTTTATTTAGAAATTTTTATTTATAAAACGTAAAATATACGCTAAAATTCTACAAAGTTTAGTAAAAGATGAATTTTTATTAATAAGCGAAGTAAAAAAATTTAAGTTTGGGGTTTGCGTAGTAATTAAAGTTAAGTTTTTATTAGCTTTTTCTTCATTTAAAGTTTCAGAAGTGTCTTTTATTTCCAAGGTTATAGGCCAGTAGTCATAATGTAATTTTAAAAATTGGGGACCTTGAAAAAATAAACTATGATTTATAAGTTCACTAGGATAGAGACCTCTTGAAACTACATCAGCGGGATTCTGAGAAGTGGAAATATAATGCCAATTTTTAGGAGATACTTTTTCATGAATTTGCGTGACTCTATTTTGTACATAGGTTTTCCACCTAGACGGATGTCCATTTTTAATCCACGATATAGCTACTTGAGATTCACTCCATGCGAATATTTGGTGAATTTTAAGTCTGTTTTCAAAACTATGAAGAATAAATTGAATTAAATCAGCTAATATATTACAAGCGGCTAACTCGAGTCGTGCAATACTTGTTAATTTTATAGGGGCTACTTTAGTTTTTGAGCATAAAAAATAAATAAAAATTTTATTTTTATAAATTACGCGTAAATAAACAATAGCTGCGTACGCTTTATTTGAAGCGTCTGAAAAACCGATTAATTCGTATTGAGCGTTTCCAGAAAAATATTGATAAAGCAGGATAAGCGAAAATCTTTTAAAAGTGGTAATTCTAACCTATAGCGTTCCCAGAGGCTACTTATCGCTATGGGAGCATCTTCGTCCCAGTCCAATCCAGATTTCCAAAATTCCTGGATTAGGCATTTAATTCAAATAGTAACTGGCGACAACCAACCAAGGGGATCATAAATTTTAAAAATTTCTGAAAGGATATTGCGTTTCGTGCAACTACGATTTAGAGGCTCTACTGAGTATGAAAAATAGTCTGAACAGGGTTGCCATCTAAGTCCTAAATTTTTTGTAGTTTCTTCTATATCAAGAGAAAGAGCTTTAGGGTTAATATCGGATGCTGGCAAGTGCTCTAAAACAGTTTTATTGTTGCTAGCCCATTTATGTAATTTAAATCCTGCGGATTTTAATAAAAGTGATAACTCCTTTTGGAGAGATATAGCTTCTTCAACGGAGCTAGAACCTGTGACAAAATCGTCAACAAAACTATCTGTCATAATAGCTTTAGCGGCACGGGGAAAATTATGCTTTTCGTCCTCAGCTAGCTGCTGTAAGACTCTTAAAGCTAAAAAAGGAGCGGGGGTAGTACCATATGTAACGGGTTTTAAATTATATTCTTTTATAGGTTCGGTAGGACTAAACCTCCATAAGATTTTTTGATAAGTTTGATGATGCGGGGCTATTAAAATGCCGCGAAACATTTTAGAAATATCGCAACAAAGAGCGACTTCATTTAATCTAAAATTTAATAAAATAGAACAAACGTCCTTTTGTAATTTGGGACCGGCGTAAAGCGTGTCATTTAAGGAAATTCTTCCAGTATTTGTTTGGGATACTGCGCTTGCGTTAAAAACTACTCTGAGTTTTGTGGTTAAACTTTCAGGTCTTTCAATATGGTGATGGGGGATATAGTAACTTTTTTCCGTAAACTGTTCCTCCGGGTTAGAAATTAATTCCATGTGACCTAAGTCTAAGTATTCTTGCATAAAGTCCGAATATTTTTGATAGGATTCCGGTGTTTTAATTAAGCGGTTTTCGAGAGATAAAAATCTTTTTAATGCAAGTTGGCGACTATTTAGAAAACTTGGTTCACTATTTTCGTAAAAGGGTAAAGTCACGACGTAACGCCCTGTATTATCACGAAAAGTAGTATTTTTAAATATTTTTTCACATGCTTCGTCAGCCGGGGAAAGAATAGGTTTCATTTCCGGTATATTTTCAGTTTCCCAAAATTTCGATAGTGAATCATTAAGTTGATTATTTGAAATTTGGCATAAAAGGGATACCGAAGCGACAGGCGAGTTTGTGTTACCAATTTGTCCCATTAAAAAGTACCCAAAAATTGAGTTTAATGCGATAGGCTCATTTATATTACCTACAATACGACCATCTCTAAGAATATAAGGGAAAATATCGGCTCCAAATAAAACTTCGATTGCTCCCGGTCTATAGAAATAAGGGTCCGCGAGATTTATATTTTTTATAATTCCCATTTGACTCATATTTATGTCATTTAAGGGAAGCAAAGAACAAATTTGAGGTAAAATAACTGCACTCTGTACTGATAAGGTCAGTTCAGATTGATTGCAAAGGCGAATGATCATATCAATAGATCCTAATTTTGATTGCATACTGGTCTCACCAATTCCAAAGACTTCAGTTTCAATATTAAAGCGGGGTAGGCCTAGTTTGTTGGCACATTTTAAAGATACCAACGACAGATGCGATGCGGAATCTAAAACTCCACGAAAAGTTTGATAATTACCTCTTATATCTTTTATTTGAAAAAGAGCGGTAGAAACCAAAGTACTAGAGTTACTGTAACTTTGAGTAGAGTAGCAAGCACCTTGATTTTGAGTTTGCGAAAAGGATGAGTTACTAATTTCATTTCTTTCCTGCCGAAACGCGTTAATTTGTTGGCTATTTACAGGCAAATCTGCATTTTTATTTTCTTGCCGTGGAGACGAGGATTTGTTTACATGGCGCAAGTCAAAATGAACTGAGCTATGATGCCTTTTTTGGCAAAATCGACAATTAAAAGTGCTTTTGCATTGGAAGGTTTTATGACAATTAGAGTTACAGTTTACGCACCATCGTTTTGCTTTTAATAAATTAAATCTTTGTTGAGGCGTTTTATTTAAATAATCACGACAAAAAGTCAAATTATGGGTATTCGAATTGCATAAGGAACAATTATTTTGAGAATTCTGGTGCGCGGTAAAAAATGCACGAGGCGTTTGGCGGGTATTATAGTTAATTTGCGGTTTTTGTGTTATATGGGGCGGTTTTGTAAATTTGGGCTTCATAGAAAATTGCGTACTGTATGTACTGGCGGCGTTAACTACAAAAAGCGAGCTACAATGTTGATTCAAAAAATTATAGATTGATTTATATGAAGGTATTTCGGTAGGCTTACCATGAAAAACTTCAAATGGCGTTTGAATCGAACTATCAATAGATTTCAACAACTTTTGGGCTAAAACAAAGTCCCAAAAATCTGGTTGCAAGCCAACAGTTTTTAATGCTTCAATATTTTTTGTGAATATATCAAGCAAGTTTCTTAGAGCTAGGGAGTCATCAGAGTTTACTTTAGGGCAATTTTCGATAGCATTCCAATAATTTTGAGCTAAAATGCGATCATTTTTATACCTTTTTACCAGATTATTGAAAACAATAATTTTGCGGATTACCATCGTTTTGCTTTTAATAAATTAAATCTTTGTTGAGGCGTTTTATTTAAATAATCACGACAAAAAGTCAAATTATGGGTATTCGAATTGCATAAGGAACAATTATTTTGAGAATTCTGGTGCGCGGTAAAAAATGCACGAGGCGTTTGGCGGGTATTATAGTTAATTTGCGGTTTTTGAGTTATATGGGGCGGTTTTGTAAATTTGGGCTTCATAGAAAATTGCGTACTGTATGTACTGGCGGCGTTAACTACAAAAAGCGAGCTACAATGTTGATTCAAAAAATTATAGATTGATTTATATGAAGGTATTTCGGTAGGCTTACCATGAAAAACTTCAAATGGCGTTTGAATCGAACTATCAATAGATTTCAACAACTTTTGGGCTAAGACAAAGTCCCAAAAATCTGGTTGCAAGCCAACAGTTTTTAAAGCTTCAATATTTTTTGTGAATATATCAAGCAAGTTTCTTAGAGCTAGGGAGTCATCAGAGTTTACTTTAGGGCAATTTTCGATAGCATTCCAATAATTTTGAGCTAAAATGCGATCATTTTTATACCTTTTTACCAGATTATTGAAAACAATAGGATAGTTTGCATCCGAAACTGGTAATTGCGTAACTAATTCCTTTGGAGGACCATCTAAATAAGTAACTAAAAGCGAGTATTTTTGTATAATTGGAATTTGCGGATTATCATGAATCATTGTTTTAAAAAGATCAAAAAAGGTAGGGAAATCATTGACATTGCCAGTGAATTTTTCAATGTCAATTTTCGGTAAACTTGGAAAATAATCAGAGGTTTGTGAACCTCCTGGAGAGTAGGGGTTAATAGTAAGTCGGCGACTTCCACCTTGCGAAGGCGGCGCAGTATTTTCTGCTTGAAACAACTTATCATAGAATCGTAGATTTCTCCAGGGTTAAGTAAAATCATAATGAAAAGGATTGAAGGGAAAGTCCAAAATACTTTACAATCTTTTTTATTTCTCAAAACACACTACGCGTTTCGATATGTAAATATCATTATCAAGTGTGATCTGCAAGCAAAATAAAACCGGATCTTAGTTAATAAAAAAGAAAAGTATCAAAAAAATTTACTTACAGAAAATAAAAATCCCTCTTTTAAGGACAAAATCTGGAACACAAGTCAAAAAAAAATTAAAACAAAACCACACAATTAAACAAACATCTTAACATTAAAATTTAAATACAAACAACAATAATAAAAACAAAATAGATAAAATAAATTAAAAATTGGTACAACTAACGACATCTTACAAAAGTTTAAAATACTAAAATTAGTTTAAAAGAGTAAAGGTTCAAAGTTAAATACAAAATGTTAAAAATCAATAAAATATAAAACAAAATCGATCGGGACAAGAAACAGTTTTTAAAAACATTTAATTAAAATAATTGATAACTTTCGCTACCTCTCTACAGTGGGCGCTGGAAGGTTCGTTCAAGCTTAGAACATTAGTATCATTTTCCAATTTAGCAATTTCAAAGTTTTCCAAAAAATTAAGTTTTCTACCCTTATGTGCATCATGTAACATTTTAAAGTTATTATCAATACTAAAATTATGACCTAACTCTCTCAAATGCATACCGAATGCCGAACGTTTATCAGACGGCGATTTTTGAGTTAAGGTGTTCTCTAATTCTAACTTTAAAACTACGTCCCGTTTGTCCTACATATTTAGCAGGGCACGAACCACATGAAAACAGATAAACTCCGCTCTTTTCTAAATTCGGAACATGGTCTTTTAGTCTACTAAAATATGTTTTTAAACTGGAAAATGACATAAACTATTCTAATATTTTTATTTAACGAGTTTTTTATAAAATTTGCGAGATGTAGGTAGAGGTCTCCTAATACAAATTCATAGGTACCTATTTTATTTACCTATATTATAATTTTAATTTATTAATGGTGTCTCTTTCTTACTTTCACACTACTAGCGTTTGCTCTCACTCTAGCGAAAATGAATTTTATTTAATTAAATTCATTTAACTAGAGAAAGTAACTAATTTAAAAATTGTAGGTTAAATTTAAAAGAGAAATAAAATTGTGATATAGCCTCATGGAGAGGGACTTACCGCTGTTTTGAAGTTCCAAAGTGCAAGGTTCCATAAGAGCTATGTGACTTGAAGTGCCAACAGGATGATGGCACGATAATTTTAATTATTTGCGGTATTTCAAAGTGAATTTTTACTATTTTTTAAATTTAAATTTTAAGGTTGTCGTTTTCTAGACATGGCGACGCGCAGCACACTTTTTCTGTCTCTCAACCCTGCGCTTGCAGTTTTTTCGCACATGCGCACAGCACTTCACCCTCTATAGGAAACCATATCACTATATTTTAAATTTTATGGATATGTGAAAAACACGATAGAGGACGCTTGTAGTGCCAAAGTATGTAAAAATAAAGAAATAAGAAATAAAATGATAATTCTTAAATTTAGAATAGAAATTACATTTTTTGCGTTTAATTCTCGCATTTTAATGCAATTTTGCTTTAGGTAAATTTTATAATAACTAATAGTTGACCCATTTACTTAGGATTAATATAAATTTAACACTAATAATTTTATGTTCAAGACAAAATTTTAGTCCATGAAAAATAGGAAAAATAAAAGTAAAATTCAAAAATAAAAGAAAAATAAAGAGGTTTTTTATGGAAATCGAACAATATGTTTAAGACAAATATTGGTTTTTAAAACTATGCATTCAAACTTAAAAAATACTTTTTTCTAGCACCCTTGCAAGCGGCCCAACTAACCCCACACACGGAGTAAGTTGGGCCATACGATGGGGAAAGTTGGGCATGGTTGAATAATTAGGAACTGTATATATGCAACCTAAAATAACAGGAAATTCTTAGATTATTTTTATTGATAATAATAAAATACTAAACTTTAACTTTCTTAAAAAACAAACAATATAAAGTAACCTAATCCTTGCTCTAGTCTGAATCAGAATTACGATTTTAGCAAACATAAGTAAACCCTGCATCAGCACATGTTTTATGGGCCCAAAACTTGTAAGTTAAACATTGTACCCATTTTTCTTTTGGTTTGCTGTTTGAGAATGGTTCCATGCAGACTAGACTAAATGTTTCCTCTTCATCATCGCTGTCATCTTTCAGTGTCCTTTTCTGAGTAGTTTATCTATGCTTCTTTTCCTTGAAGACATTTTTGATTACAGATTTTTCTTTTTTTTTAAACTTTTTTCACGTTCCAACTCTTCTTTAACCGGAGTTTCATTTAGTATAGCTGTTGACCATTTTCTTCGGTTGATATTCTTGGTCTTTCTTTCGCCAGCTTTCGGAAAAGCACGAATTTTTAAAATTTCCCTAGATCGATTGGTAATAATAGATCACACAATTTTAAGTCACCGGGTGTTTGCCGCAAATTTGAGTTGAAGGTTCTGTGTGATGTCATAAATAAATAAATGGCGGCTTTTTTACTGGTTTTTACAATCTTTGGCTTATAACTTCTGCCAATAACTCTGTAAAAAGTTTTTTGTTTGCAAGAGAACATCAATCAAGATTGTGAAGAAATTAGCATCGTTATAACTTCATTAAACTCTATCTAAATATGTAAAGTTAACTATAAAAAACAGAAGGGGGGCATGCAGGTTTAACAAAACAATCTGTAAAATGTTTTCCGAAATAACAAAAAGTTACTTACGAGGTCCAAAAAAAAATGGCTCTGTAGTGAAATAGCGCGTATCAAAATAGCGCCTTCATTTGAGCGCGTGTTCAAAATAGCGCGTATCAAAATAGCGCGTGATCAAAATAGCGCGTATCATAACGAAGCTTGATCAAAATAGCGCGTGTTGAAGATAACGCGTATCAAAATGGCGCGTATCAAAACAGCGTGTATCAAAATGGCGCGTGTTCAAAATAGCGCGTATCAAAATAGCGCGTATTCAAAATAGCGCGTGTTTAAAATAGCGTGTGTTTAAAATAGCGCAAAGTTTTTTTTTTGAAAAAAATATGTTAGAAAGAGACCCCTTAGTCAAACTATATGAGTTGTTTTAAGTATAGCAAGCCATCGGTTTATTTAACGGTTAAGTAAGTACAACTTATCTGACCTTGCTCAAACTGGTTTGGTGAATATACCTAAGCAGACCTCATACGAGCTATTTTTTACACGCGCTATTTTAATACGCGCTATTTTGATACGCGCTATTTTGATCACGCGCTATTTTGATACGCGCTATTTTGATACGCGCTATTTTGATACGCGCTATTTTGAACACGCGCTATTTTGATACGCGCTATTTTGAACACGCGCTATTCTGAACACGCACTGTTTTGAAAAGCGCTGTTCTGATACGCGCTATTTCGTTACAGAGCCAAACAAAATCGGTCAAAATCTGTTCCTTGGAGATACACACATCACAGATTCTCACTGCGGACTAATGCATGAGCAAAGGCGACTTTGCCACGTGGGTGGCGCTGGCATCTGACTTCTAATTGTCGAGTTAGGCGCAATTCACATTATACATACCGTCTCGTCACCGTACCGTCAAGCCGCCGGCAACACGTAAAATATTCTCCTCGAGAAAACTAGCCGGTACGGGGTAATGTGAATACGTCCATTGCTTTCAAGGTAAGAATATTTTACGTGTCGTTGACGGTACGGTGACGGGACGGTGACGGGACTGTGACGGGACGGTGACGTTACGTATAATGTGAATCGCGCCTTAATAGGGGTATCTCAACGTGCCCCTATGCCCAACCAGCCCCGCTCTTCCTCACGTGTGTGCCGCGGTCTAGACCCAACCGACCCGACGCCCTAAGTAGCATTGTATTACAGACCGTCGCAGAAACCCTAGTGTATCAAAACAGCGTGTATCAAAATGGCGCGTGTTCAAAATAGCGCGTATCAAAATAGCGCGTATTCAAAATAGCGCGTGTTTAAAATAGCGTGTGTTTAAAATAGCGCAAAGTTTTTTTTTTGAAAAAAATATGTTAGAAAGAGACCCCTTAGTCAAACTATATGAGTTGTTTTAAGTATAGCAAGCCATCGGTTTATTTAACGGTTAAGTAAGTACAACTTATCTGACCTTGCTCAAACTGGTTTGGTGAATATACCTAAGCAGACCTCATACGAGCTATTTTTTACACGCGCTATTTTAATACGCGCTATTTTGATACGCGCTATTTTGATCACGCGCTATTTTGATACGCGCTATTTTGATACGCGCTATTTTGAACACGCGCTATTTTGATACGCGCTATTTTGAACACGCGCTATTCTGAACACGCACTGTTTTGAAAAGCGCTGTTCTGATACGCGCTATTTCGTTACAGAGCCAAACAAAATCTGTCAAAATCTGTTCCTTGGAGATACACACATCACAGATTCTCACTGCGGACTAATGCATGAGCAAAGGCGACTTTGCCACGTGGGTGGCGCTGGCATCTGACGTCTAATTGTCGAGTTAGGCGCGATTCACATTATACATACCGTCTCGTCACCGTACCGTCAAGCCGCCGGCAACACGTAAAATATTCTCCTCGAGAAAACTAGCCGGTATGGGGTAATGTGAATACGTCCATTGCTTTCAAGGTAAGAATATTTTACGTGTCGTTGACGGTACGGTGACGGGACGGTGACGGGACTGTGACAGGACGGTGACGTTACGTATAATGTGAATCGCGCCTTAATAGGGGTATCTCAACGTGCCCCTATGCCCAACCAGCCCCGCTCTTCCTCACGTGTGTGCCGCGGTCTAGACCCAACCGACCCGACGCCCTAAGTAGCATTGTATTACAGACCGTCGCAGAAACCCTAGTGTGCCCAAAAATCAAGGGGACGCCATGTTTTGAGAAAAACATTGACCAAACAAGGTTTAGTTTTTGTGATTTTGTACTAATACGGACCTAAATACACGGGTATTTTTATGGCATCATAATGGTGTTTTGGTTGCAAGAGTCAAAGTGAATAAAAAGTCATCAGGAATAACGCTTTAAAGGTAAATATTTAGAGGTAGAAATATAGCTTCAAGAAAAAAAATGTATTCATTGTATAAACTTTTTTTTCTGTGGAAACTGATTGCTTTATAAATAAACAGTAAAGAATAGTAGGTGTTATTTATTATTTTTTTAGAATGCTTTATATTTGTATTTTGTGATTTTAATAATTTTAAATTTGATGTCATTTGAATCATGGCTTCAATTCTTTGAATTAATTTTTAAAGATTTTTAAGCAAAGAGCCTTTAATATAAAAATGTGAGGTTTAAACCTTTTAACTAAAAGCAAACGTTTAATGTTCTGTATAGTGGCGTACATAGAAAAAAATTTCGGAGGGGGGGTCCCGAGACGGTGGCGCGGGGGGGGGGGGGGTCGAGACCTCATGAGGCCGTATTTTAGGCTATTTTATGTTTATATTCATAAAATATGTGGAAAATATCTAAAAAAAAACCTAACTTTGAGGGGGGCCCAGGCCCCCCTTTATATATGCCACTGGTTCTGTATTAAATTTACAAATATATAAAATTTATTTTCTTTTTCAGGTTCATTTTTTTCAACCATTTTAAAAAAACATGGGCTACCCATGCTGCCTTTCGTAATGGTGGAGTCCCCAACTTATAGTGAGTTAAAATCCGTTTATGTCAGTTTTGACAAAATTTTGTGTGCATCTCACGTGGAACAAACGTGGGTATATCTCATTAACCAAGCTTTGCAAAAAAAAACAAAGATTACCAGCCACCATAAAAAAAATTGCTATGTGACAGATCAGTCATACTTTACCAGACTTCATGTCTCTGAGACTACAACCCTTTTTTTTTTTTTAAATATCTAGTTCTTTTTTATTTATATATTAGGTATTGTAGTAGAGTAAATTTGTAGGGTATTTCAAGAAAAAGCTGCAAAAAGGGTATATTTTTTTATATTTGTATATGCGTTAATATGCATAGACTTGTATATGCGTTAATATGCATAGACTCCACAGGTTTTAAAAGATCCATGGTCTTTTTATTTTTATAATAAAATACAAATAAATATTTTTCATCAAAACAACTTGCTTTTTATTATTATTAAAATTCTGTTATTATTCTATACCTTATTCATTTCTATAGGGTTAATGGGAAAAGGGACACCAATTTTGATCACACAACTATATTTCTTTTCGACGATTCATTTTCGCCTTCCTAAGGGGTGTGTAGCCCGAGAAAAACGAAAATGAATCGTCGAAATGTCGCAAAGAAATACAGGTGTGTGATCAAAATTGGTTTCCTTATTTCCATTAACCCTATAGAAATATCCAGGGTGTTTATTTTGAAATTTTCCAACCCAGATTTCTCGAAAATGATTTTTTTTTGAGAAAAAGTAAAAACCGGTCAATTAATTTATTAAGGAGGACACATTTTGGCTATCTTACAGTTTTTGTAGTACACACTCCCTTTGAAAAAATAAGTGAATACAGTGGAACCTCCCATAAGCGGACACTCACGGTTCCGTCGATTTTGTCCGCTTATTGGAGGTGTCCGCTTATGAGAGGGAATTGCGAAATTTCAATATATTATATTTATTAACAATTTCCGCTACTTGTGTTTTTCCGATATTAAATTTTTCAGCGATCTTTCGTGCTGAAAGATGTTTCTTCTCCGAAACAATCTTTCCATTTTTTCACGCAAACTAAGAAGTTTTTTACTAGGCACTATTTCAAAAGTATCTATTACTACCCAATTGAACAATAAAAATAAAACACAGCAGTTCCGCCCCCGCCGAATAAAATATGTTGTAAATACGACAGAAGTATTTAGTCTCCGCACTAAAACGGAAAGAGGTAATTCCCCGGCTGCAGAGTGCGTTGTTGCCAACATACTACATAATATTTATGCCCATGTTGTGCAGCGCTCCGTCCCGATGTCAGAGGTTCGCGTCCGGTTAAGGGAGGTTTTAAACATTTTTTACCAAAAAAAGTTGTCCGCGTCCGTATATTAGAGTGCCCGGTTATAGGAGTGAATTTTACATGTAAAGAAATAGGGAAAAGCATGGTTCCAAAAAATTTGTCCGCCTAAAGGGAGTGTCCGCTTAATAGAGGTGTCCGCAAGGAGAGGTTTCACTGTATGTCAAAAACAAATTAATAGATTTTCAAAATTTTTACACCTTTGTAAAGACATTTAAGAAAACTTAAAAAAATATAGGGGTAAAATGTACACCTCAAAGTACTACAAAAATTTTAAGATAGCCAAAATGTGTCCTCCTTAATAAATTAATTGACGTGTTTTTGATGTTTAAAAAAAACTAATTTTCGAGAAATCTGGGGTGGGAAGTTTTAAAATGAACACCCTCTTTATTAAACAGAAAGTGAAACCTACAAATACCTTATTAATGAAAAATAACTAAATATAATTACAGCTACTACTTATACAATAACCCATAATTAATTAATTTAATATTAAATAAGAATGATCCTTATAATTAATATACAGTATATTGATAATTAAACTCACATATATTTTTAAATACCAACAATATATTAGTGCTTAATGTGGCTTTTTTTTTAACTATTACCAGACGATTTTGTTTTTATTAACAAATATTTGTTTCAATTGTTGAAATTTATGAATTGTTACCTGCAAACAAATATCTAATAAGCCAAATATGGGCAACGCATTTGGTAACAGTTACAAAATGTTTGTTATTGTTACAAAATTCTTCTCTCAGTGCATACCTAGTTTTTATATCTCACAAACACGTTTTGCATTGGAAATGAAAGCGTCTGTCCTTTTTTTTAAATAAATTATTCGATAACCAATTTATTGAACTTTGGAATTAAATCCTAATTTAGCAAAAAAATGTACAATCGAACCTCTCTAACTTGAACATCTCTAACTCGAACCTTTTAAGTGGTCCCTGCACTTTTTATATGTATTTTAACTTGTTTAATTCGAATTTCTATAACTCGAACTCTCCTTAACCCAAACTGTTTTGGTTGACCCTTTGAGTTCGAGTTATAGAGGTTCGCTGTAATTTGAATGTTGATCCTTTTTACTTTTTCCGATAAATGTACTAAAGTCTTTAACTCCAGATCTTGTCCATTCTGATGCCTCATCGCTTTCAAACAATAAACAAGGGAAACAGTAAGGGGCATTGCTAACATTACACCCGCACAACTAGTACATTAGTAATTATTTAATTGGCATGTGCACAATGCAATAACGTACGTTACGTCGAGATACGTGTGGCGTGGCCTATGATTTGGCAAACTGGTTGTTCCCAAATTTCGCGCGGATCGATCACCGTTACTCCCTGTCCTGAGAGGAATCAAGGAGTTTTGATAAAAACAATAAGCGTAACCGTACATTCTAGAAATCTTTCAGGGTACTACCTTTGGCAGTACTTAACTTTACAAGTTATGTACATTGCTCTGGTTAATACAGGTCTATGAACTTTGCTAGTTTCACAAAAATATTTATCATGTTAAAATAAGTATGTTATATTTTATTAAACTTGATTGATTTTAGCCCTCCGGCGGGCGCGCCTATTAATTTTCCATGGGCGGGCGTTCAGCGGCATTTACTACGCATATCAATTTTTCAGTGGAGCTGTAAATCACAACAGCAGGTGAAAATAGTAAAATATAAATATGTTGTGCTTCTAAATTTTTTATAAATGAATTTTTATAACGAATAATTAAGATATAGTAGAACAATTTGTATTATATTACCACACGGAAAAGACACGAAAAACGGCCTATGGCACTTTAGTGCTCCAGTTTGGCCACGCATCATTCTGTGTGAAATCAACAGAGACTACACAACTAGTAATCCACCAATAAGAGGCTATAAAATATTAAGCCCTTTCCTACTCTAATTTTGTGTAAAATGGCGAACCTTTGAAAACACCCTGTGTGAATGAAGTATTAAATACTTTGTTCGGAATTCCCCAAAATGTAATAGATTTTCACTGATGAAAATTTATTTTGATCATATACGCAATGATAATACGACTATTTGTTGGCAAACCATCCTATGACAGGAAATCCCTGAAAAAAGCTCAACATTTTTTATAGATCTAAACATTTTCAGAATTTTAATAAAATGTAATATTTTTGAAAACTTTTAATACCTTTTTTCAACATTTTTAAAATTCAAAAAAATGTTTTTTTTTTTTTATTTAATATCAACCTTTAATTTAAATTGATTATGTAAAGTCATTTTATTTTAGCCTTAAACATTATTCAACTTAATCATTCTTTAACTTGAGACTAATCATAAAATGAGTTTTTATTATTATCGTATCTAACTATCTTCATTAGTTTACCATATAAATAATTCTTATGTATAGGTCTTCTACGCAACAATGATGAAGGGTTCGTCTAAAGCCCATTACATACAAAAATGCATAGCGCATAGCATGGCATAGCATAAGCTCCGACCCACCAGCTATCGCCCCGAAGACGCCATATTGATTTTGCAGGAATTTTCACAAGGTTGAACTATTTTTGAAGAATTTAAATATTTTCTTATAGTCAACCAATAGAAGGTATCGAAATAAATGACGTAATCAACAAAACAGAGAAGAAGAAAGGACAACAACGACAACCTAAAAAAAATATATATTTTTATCCCAGTATTTTTATTGATTTTTTTAAAGAAGTTTTTATAATTTTGGTAGTCTAGTGGTGTGTATATTGAATTCTCTGGATAGACATAAATTCAATATTTCCTCGTTATCCACCTCAAAATATTTCATCGTTATCCATCTCAAAAATATTTATTTTATCGTTATCAATCTTAAAAAAATCACAGAGTGCATAAAAAACAAACCATATTTCATAAAAACAAACCGCACAAAAACACCTTTAAATCCAGAAAACTTAGGTTAAGGGACTTGCATAACTCCTTTATGCAATATTCGTGTGTGATGGACATTTCCATAAGACCAGGCATGCTATGCTATGCACCACTATGCGCCATGCTATGCGCTATGCATTTTTGTGTGTTGCCGAGTTTTGCTTAAGTATTAGTGTAAATGGCGCGCTACCTAGTTTCAAATGGTACTGGTATAAGTATCTAAAAATCTTACGAGATCCAAGTTGTTTACTGTCCCCTACTAAAAATTGTTATTGCTTTACCATCATCTTTAATGTCATTTAAAATAATAAAGCTTTGTATGTTTGTTATTTTTTAAACAATAAATGCTAGGAGATCCTAAAATTAATGTATTTAATAAGTTACCTTTGGCTCATTATTTTTGAAACTTGCTTTGTTGGCATATACCTAAATAAATTTCATATTTTATACTGCTTTAGATACTACAAGCTCTAAAATTATGATAAAACAACTTGGAGTGCTGTACTGCAATGTATATCTGTCTTGTCATCTTAACATTAAACATATGTAGGACAAATTCCATAACTCTTCGCATATAGCATACAAGCAGAGTATAAAGCGAAGGGAACCACTATGGCACAAATTAAATTTGAAGAACATACACACATTAGTTACACCACTCAATGTATTTAGTTCAGGCAAGATTCGGGAAAATCCACTTTCTAGAAGCATTTTATATTACTTTTTGGCAAATGGGCAATTCCCCCTGTTTTGACCCCGCTGAATCCGAATATTCTTGTTGCCAACTCGAAATATTGACAGGGGCTGAGAAATGGCGGCGGAATTTTAAATTGCCGCAGGAAAGCCCAAATTGTCACAGGTGTACA
The DNA here is from genome assembly GCA_963576565.1 of Aspidapion aeneum. Lineage (NCBI taxonomy): Eukaryota > Metazoa > Arthropoda > Insecta > Coleoptera > Brentidae > Aspidapion > Aspidapion aeneum. The sequence goes on from OY755038.1 coordinate 58,761,870, forward strand.
TTCAAAATATATATTTGTATAATTAAAAAATAATAACATATTATTTTTTTTTAATGGCTGCAAAAACCTCCAAAAACCCCCCCAGACCCCCCAAAATCTGAAAGTTTGAGATTTTTTCAAATTTTCTTAAAAACTAAGCTTTTAAGAGAAAAATGTATAATATGCTTTATTGTAGACAATAAAATTCTCTTTTCAACATGGTATAACTTAATAAAGTTAGACTAATAACAAGCTCTCCAGCGGCGTCCGTTAATTAAATTAATTAAAAAAAGTTTAAAAAATACCTATGTTTTTTCCAAGATTTATTTAAGTTTTTTTAAAACTAATATATAAGGAAAACCATGTAGTACATTTTGGTATACTCAATAAAATTTCCTTTAAAATGACGTGTAACTTGATTAAATCGGTTTTATAAATAAAACTTCAGGGGCATTCGTAAATTAAATTAATTTTGAAAAAACAGAAAATAAACCATTTTTGTTACAAGTTTTATCTAATTTTCTCAAAAACTAAGCTTAACATGAAAAAACTTGTTTAACACTTTTTTGTAGACAGGGAAATTCCCTTTTTAAAAATGTAAAACTCGGTGGGGTTTGACTTATAGCAAACTCTCCAGCGACGTCCGTCAATGGGGGTGATTTCAACAAATCATTAAAAAAACATGTTTTTTATACGTTTTAATCAATTTTCTTAAAAACCAAGCTCTTTGTCAAAAAATGTGTTCTACACTTCGTCATAGCAAATAAAAGTTCCTTTCAAACAATGTATAACAAAGTTGAAGTTATTTTATATTTACCGCTCCAGTGGTGTTCTTAATTTAAAAAAATTATTTAAGGTCAATCCAAACTAATCAATTTTGTGTCTTATTAGCTTTTCAGTGGATAATAAAGAGCGGCGGATACAAGGTCGAAAGTACAAAAGGTCGAAAAAATAAGGTCGAAAGTACAACAGGTCGAAAATACAAAAGGTCGAAAGTACAAAATATCAAACTCTTTCTAACAGGTTGACAGGTTGGTTGTTGATCCCAATGAGTACCTAATTATTATTATGCCTCCCCCCCCCCTTAAACCGTTGCATAAGATTCACCGCTTTATTTTTAGTTCCATATGCTTAAAAAAATAACCAAAAACACCTGTGTCAAAGTTACTACTGTTACTTTCCGCATAAAAATATTGCTTAGGGGGGGCCATGGCCCCTATGCCCCCTCCCATTATAACCACCGGTGTTTTTTTGCTTTAAAGAACTTATTTAGATATATCAAAATATCTAATCTAATCAAAAAACAGTTTATTTTCATTTGGAAACATTTTATTTTAGTAGGTATAAATTACGAACTTTTTTGAAGTATTTATCATAACATTAACCTCACTTTGTAATATATCATTTAAAAAGAAATTGTCTTATCTTCAATAAAGAATAAAGGCACATTTTTTTCTGAAAATCTTAGAAAAGATATTTAAATATGCAAGAGAAACTGATTATTTCAGTTATTTTTGAAAATATGTTTATATTAGTACGCCCCTGAAGCCTTAAATATGGCAACAACCCGACATTTTAATAAAGTTTTTAAAAGAAAATGTTATGTTCTACTAAAGTATACTACATATTTTTTCCTAAAAGTGTAGTTTTTGAGAAAATTTTTAAAAACCTGTAATAAACATGTTTTTTCTAAATAATCCCAATTTACGTACGCCACTGAAGAGCTACTTGCTTTTCCTAACCTTATTGGCAAATACATCGTTGGAAAGGGAATTTTATTCTCCACAAAAAACTGTTCTTTGCAATTTTTGATAAAAAAGTTAGTTTTCGAGAAAATTGCATAAAACTGAAAAAAAACAGGTTTTTGGGGGTTTTGGAGGGATTTTCTCCGTCCCTGTCGATTTTTCGAGTTGGCAACAGAGATATTCGGATTCAGCGGGATCAAATTAGGGAGAAATGATCTGTTGCCAAAAAGTAATATGATTTGCTTCTAGACCGAAAACGGAAAGCCTTTTAAAATAATATGCTCTGACTAATTAGGAAAGCATCGAAATTAAAATATGTCATGTCAATGGAAAAAGAAAATGAACTGTGGAAATCTTCCTGGCTTATTATCAATAAGTAAAATTTTTGCGCGTTTTACAACCCCAAAACTAAGTATATCTTTTGATAACTGAAACACGAAAGCACTGACAAAATTATTTGTTATATCTAAAAATATTAAAACCCGTAGACAATGATTGAATTGGAACAAAATTTCGGATTTCTATGGTCTTTGTTTATTTTATACAGGACGGTTCGGTTAGCAAGTAACTCTAACCGTTTTCAATGGGTTCGTCACTTTCGCCAGTCATACAACAGTATGGTTATTCCAACAAATTAATAAACTCAACGATCTCTAAAATTAAAAATAAACCAAACGTACCAAATTCTCAAAATAATAATCCATTGGATGTTATTAACATTCCATATATTCAAGGGATTTCACACATAAGACGAATAGCACAGTATTATATTAAAACAGATTTTCGAGATATACGACAAGGAGTTTTGTAACTAAAAGAAAACCAGAAAAACGAAACGCCCTATTCAGGTTAGAGTAACGAAACATCAATAAAGTACCCTATTAGGGGATGCTGAAAAATCTCAAATAATCATAGGAATCAATGATCTGAAGCTAAAGTTTTGCATAAGGAGTCGCTTTGGCGAAAACGAATGTTTATTGAAGCTACGTTTATAATGCATGACAAAGATGTTTTTAGTTAACCAAGCACGGACATACCAAACATATAAAAACCACTCCTTATGAAAAACAAGCGTCTTAGTATTAAAAAAGGGGAGGGCTGACACACCTGACTGCACACCAAGAATATAAGCAGTAGCCTGTATACTGGATTGTATAGTTTACAGTTGAAAACGGGACCTCCTAAGAATTCGATTCACGGTCTTTAATATCAATGGTCTCAAAGAAAAAAGGAGTTATTGGAAAATATCACAGCCGCTATAGATGCTATAATTTTTAATTTTTCAGGAAAATATATCTCAAATTCATATATGGAATTATCTAATCAACTGGGTTTTTATAATTTATATTGGCCTTATCGCTCTGGTCGGTGTCATAATCATATGTTCTATCGACTGGTGGCATCGATGGCAGCAATCAAATGAATTTTATATTATTTTAAGAACTTGTTCTTAATATCACAGGCATACCTAGATATTTTTAACTTATTAGTATTGGGTCAAATGACAGAGGCTTGAAAATTATGTTTGCGCTAAGAAAATACAAATAGAAGAACCTAAGCAAATATTTACTTCAAACGCATACTTACATATCGTCGTCAATACCACGAAGTGGCGTAACTGATTTTTTACTATTTTGCAGGAGAGTTTTCAAAATTTTCTTTTTATTTTCATATAGCAGCAGTCAAAATATTGTCAAAATATGGTAAAGGCTTCTTTACTACTTGGAATTTGATTACTCCCCTTCGGTGATTTGTAGAGCGACTTCTTTTATGTGTTAGTGGGCTAATCTAAAATTCGCATTTTTGTGGGTTACGCCACTTCGTGGTTTTGGCGACGGTATATATTTAAAAAATATTGTGGCTTAAAAATAAAGCTCCGGTAAAATCTTAATCTACAATGCTTATTACACTAGTGCCGTATCGATCTATATGTTTACATAATATAAATCTAAACGATAACAGCTAGCAGCGTTATTATGTTTTCCGTTCGAGATTTGGTCCCGGTAAAAACCTTGTTAAAAAGTCCTTTATAAGTTGGGTAATAAAATTTTAAAATCTGCCGTTTTCGCCGGCTCGTGTCAATGTAAAATAAATATATAGCGCCATCGCGGCCCGTAACTTCCTAAGCCCTTGATAAACGGCATAAAAGTTCTTAACGTGAGTCGCTTTTGTGGAAGAAAAAGTAAACAATACAGATTTTATCTTTTGTGGTCTTTTTGTTTGAACCTAAGGAACAAAATGTAAAGTATTTATGCATCTAGGTCAAAAAGGAGGTGTTAAACGCCTGCGCCGTGGAAATAAAAACACGATCCGCCTGACGAGGTTTTTTTTACCCTTCAAGGGCGTTTAACGCAACTAATGACTGAAATATTTTGAAATATGCGTAAAATTAAAAACAAAATACATACATCTGTATTATTTTGACAATACACAATAATCGCTTGACAATTACCTATTCCTATTACAAAGGAAGAACTATAATTTCAAAACCCTCACGCCTCAAGGGAGTATAGGTGGTTGGTATACTCCTTGCCATAGGTAGAGACCCTGTATGTATGACATATTTTAAAGAAATAGAGACGCGACAAACTTATCAAAGTCAAATTTATTTAAGTCAAAATCAGGAGAAAAATATCGGATCTCTATAATCTAGCTTTGTCTAGAGACCCTGTATGTATGACATATTTTAAATATTTTAAATATATTTAGTAAAAATATGTCATACATACAGGGTCTCTAGCCTTGTCTAGAGAGACACCTTCCATTTACAGGGGATAACACACAAACGTGTTTGTTTATAGAATCAGCTGTTCTTGGGGTCAGATATTTTTGGTGATATTTTCAAAATAGCACTACAGATTTCCGCGAAATTTCAGTGAAATAATCTCAGGCACCGTCCCGATTTTCCACCAAACTTTTATAAGAATACAAGACGATTAAAAGGTTAAAATCATCAAGATTTAGCATTCCTTATTTTGAATTCAAATTACCCGCCATGTACCGCATGCCAACTGTTATATTTGACATATATTTGACTTTGTTTGTCATGGCATTTGTTTATTTGTATGTATTGTAAAACTTTTTCGATTTTTTTATGATTTTTTACAATAAAGTTCATTTAGAATCCAAAAATACCAGCGTTAATCTTTTTACAACAAAATTACACTAAAAAAAATCATTTTTTGAATTTTTGTAAACACATGTAAATAACTATATTAAGTTTTGAAAATCTGCCGAGTGTCGAATATAAACACATATGTGTAGGTAATCCGATTATTTTCCACGCAGAAACGAACACATTCGCTTCTGCTTTAAATTTAATTTTTGTGTGAGGTAATGAAGCGGCTCTAAAAAACTAAGGATTGCTAGGTATAAATTTTAAAAAAATTGTTCTGCCCAAACAAACCGTCTTTAGTTAGAAAGAAAAAAAGCAATGACAAACATGACATACTTACTTTTCAATATATTTCTTGTTAGAATAGTATATTTTTTAACACGTGCGGAAAGTGCCACTTTTCCGCACGCGATTGCAGTTAATAAAATAAGAAGAAAATGTTTGAAACGCAAAAAAACCGGTGAATAAAAAAACAACAATTTCTTGTGGCTAAGTGGGCATAGAAAGATTTTGTTTCTCTTGTATATTTTCCGTGTTTATTTAACACATTAAAACCATGACATGGCCGGTTTTTGTAACTTTTTACTGAAAAGAAGGTGTGAGATGTAGTATGTATTTTGATAATGTTTATTTCGCCGTGAATTTATTTGTTGTGTTCTATTGAATATGTGTTTATTCAATGATTGAATGGTTGGGTTAAATCTAGTATGGTTTTTTGTGGTTATTGTTGTGAAGGATTTTGAGATTAGATGTGGGGCTAAAAGCATGATTTGTGGTTATGATATGACAACCAATAGCGAACTAGTTAATGGTTTTCAGACATTTCTTGATTCCTACTTCAAGCTTTTTCATATAAATTAGCTACTTGTTATTAACATATAAATTTTTTATTTTGCGTATCTATTCCAAATTTAAACTGCCGTCGTATTGATATAATATGTGTTATTGATTTGTTTGTTTGTCTTTGTTTGTCTGTTTAACAATCCAAACTCCCCAACACCCCACAAATTCAAAAGTTACCGAACACTAGAAGTCTCTGAAAAATAGTGGTTTCCTAAGAGGTAGGCAATTTATAATGCTCTCTCTGAAGTGACCGAATGAAACTCACAAAAAATATTAACAAAAATTCTAACTATTGAGCCCGCTCGAGATGGAGTTATTTATGACTTTAATTTTCCTCCCTTTGACTTTGTTGGCTTTTTTAATATTTTTGGTAAAGAAATCCTTCAAGTTTTATCGACACAATCAAAACAGTTCACTAACCACGCAAATAAATGAAACAAACACCACTAAGCCCTTAAAACATTGTCATTGCATAACCAGTGAGCTGAATTTTTTTTGGCACTTTGCTGCCTAATCATAGGTACTAGCTTTTTTTTACTTTTTAAATTGACAGCTTTCAATAATTTTTGGAAAATCTCCCGTAACACCCGGTTACAAAACAAGCTTTTACTTTTTATCCAACTGCAGCACGGCGAAAGGAACGGTAATGTTATTCGATTGTTGTATGTATGTAAGTAAATATATATGTTTGTGTCCGCTAGAGGCTAAACGGCTGAACCGACTATGACAAAAAAGGTGTCGTTGAATTGCTACTGATCCCGAAGGTGCTATAGGCTATATTTTTTTATACAGGAATCAACATGGCGTTCTTCAGACGCCATTTGGTCACATGATGTAAGCTTTAAGGTATACAAATTCTCTAAATTTCAAGTGATTTTATTAAAATTCCTTTGATTACCCATTGCAAATAAATGTCCTCTAATTTGCTGTAGTTACTTTGTAGTCCTCCCTGTTTACACCCATCTTCCCTCCTGTCATTCCCCCCACCCTATTAAAAAACCATATTCGCATAATTTTATCAAGAATTTTTTAAGACATTTTTTCCAATATCATTTTACTAGTTTCCCCTTCCCTCTTTTCTCCCCTTCCTCCTTATTCGTAATAGTTGTACCTATACCTTTCACAAATATAAAGTGATTTCAAAAATTCTTTCTGCACACGCTTTAAAACTTTTTTCCAACATCATTTTACTAGTCCTCTTCCTCTCTTCTGCCCTGCCTCCTTATTAGTAATAGTTGTAGCTATACATTTTAGAAATTTAGAGCGATTTCAAAAATTCTTTCCGCACACGCTTTAAGATTTTTTTCTACACCATTTTACTAGTTCCCTCCTCTCTCTCTCCTCCCCCACCTTCACTCAATAGAAGGTAACACTGTTCACGTCCGTAGAAAATCTACACGTACTTTTTGGGGAAAGCTAAATGAATTTTTAATGCATAGTGTTTTTTATAAGGCTGAATAAGAATTAAACCTAAAAGTTGAAAATAAAAAAAATGTTAAATAAGAAAAACACCTAACTGCTAAATTTACTTATAACTACTAGTTGGGTTCAAAATTACCCAATAACCTGATTCATCAATATACAAAACTGTATAATTTCGTACATTATAGGTATACGTATCAATATTGTACTCAACTCCAGCTGGTACTTACAAGTAAATTTAGCAGTTGGCTGTTTTTTATTTAAAAAAAAAATTATTACTTAATTTGAGAATATGGACGATTTTTATCTTCCCAGTCCGAAAGATCTTATTGTTTAACAAGGTCTTTGATAAGATAGTACCGACCTAACACAAAAGCAAACATATTTTTAGAAGGATAATAGTTGAGAAAGTGTGTTAAAAGATATTTCTCAGCAACACAAATAAAAGAAATTGCACAATTGAAAATCCCCCGCTCCCGAAATTTTTCCTAGGTCCAGCCCTGAATTTTCAGGTTTTAAAAAAATTACAAATAAACATTTTAAAACACGACATTGTATCTGCATATCATGTATTTCCGATAAAAATTTCGTTTTACCAGAGAAAGAAAGAAAAATTTTAACAAAAATGTTTATATATTATGCTTACCCTTTGATCATGAAATCTTGAAAACAGGGAATCCCATACTCTTAATTCGTTTTTGCACTTAGATGGTCTAATAAAGTGCTACCGGTCCAAAGAAATATCGACTAAGTTACAAAACAACCACACTTTAAAAGTGGACAAGAATCACAGATAGCATTTTAAATTCAGCAAATTTGCGCTCACTCCAGACCAAGCTTACAAATTACACAATAACTATAAAAGTGTGGCAGTGTGGCAGTGTGGCATACCAATCCATTTAGTGGAGTAAACAATCAACTTCAGACACCAACACCAACTTTTATTAGCATGCAAGGACCAGAAGAGGTATCAAAGCTATCTGCAAAAAAAGATTAAAGTCTAGGGCAGCACCGAGCTGCCATGACCTGGGAATGGGACAATTCGCCGCCTCCGATACGCCACCGACCCAATTCGCCGCCGCAACTATCCGCTAGGACAACTCGCCAGGCCCGGACAGGCCCGGGCGGGGATTTCCGCCGAGGCCCCGGATTATAAAAAACTATTTTCAAGGCTGATATCCTGTCATGGATCAATTTAGTTTTTTCTGGGAACTAAAGAATATAAGCTTTATCTCAAGGAGAGAGGGCCGTTCGGCATCCCTGCTGAACCGCCCTCTCTCCTGATCCAAGAAAAAACTAAATTGATCCATGACACGATATCAGCCTTGAAAATAGTTTTGTATTGTAATATCTTAAAACCTAAAGCTCCTGATTGGCTGAAAAAGTTAGCAGTTTTTTAATTTTTAAACTGTCAAAACACTGGCGTGACGAGTTTAACCAAAATTTAGTCAGTATTTTACACTATTTTACCACATTATTTCATGAAAATCGGTTCAGCGGTTTAGAAGCTATTGTGGGCCGGGCAGACATACATTCACACACACACGGACAGACATCGCAACAATATTGGTAAAATAAGTCAAACTACATCCAAATGACACATTTTCGGTGTTATCTCAAAAAACCTTTTTTTGTCAAAAACGATAGCTACCTTCTTTAGCTTTGCTGCGCGGGCTAGGATGGTAACAAAAATTAAGTTTTTTTTTAATTTTTCTTAAAATTTTACGTAAAAATTACTTTATTTTTCAAAAATGTTCGCCTGCGGCGCGTTTAAGTTTCATATAGTCCCAAACTCCTGAGCTCAAACTTACGAAATCCCGCAATTTTTTTTTGGTTTTGCTCAAATAACACATTTTCGGCGTTATCACAAAAAAAAAATTTGGTTGAAAATATTACCTTCACTGGCCATTGCTGCGTGGGCTAGGAAGATAAAAACTAGGGTGGCTAAACAATTGACTAGGTAACTTATATCTACTATTTTTTAATATAAGCACTAGGTATCGACTTTGTAATTTTTATGTAAATGGAATATTTGCGTTGTGAAAATTATTATTAGTCAAAACTTTTATTTTTAACAATTATGTAGGTAAGCCATGTTAGACTCCGAAATGTTTTTAAACAATATCTTACAATTATTTCTGCTAAGGTTTAGTTTAAGCTGTGTAAGAAAAAGTTTAGAGATATTTATCTCAAAAGTTTCTCGGGGATGTGTTGCATTTATTGCGGAATTTGTGGCTGGTAATTCCGTCTCATTGCCCTTTCTTTAACTACATTCTTTCCTGGGAATGAGAACTGCACCAGCAGAAGCAAGAAAGATATACTGCCGAGATAGCTACAGATAGTAATATAAGTTCCATAAATCTTACCGTAAACAGAGGTTGTTGTTTGGGAGTTAGTTAAAATTGTAGCCGCAATAGAAATACTGCTGCTAAGATAAATGAATTTGTTAGTAGCTATTTTACAAGTCAAGTAAAGTAAAATAGTTCTATTTCTCTTTAATTTTATATTTTTACACTGGGTGGCTTACCCTTCGTGTGGTGACGTAAGGTCTGTCAGACCGATGACAAAGACAAACCTTATATAAGAAGACAACGAAGTCACGACACAGCTGTCTTTAAAATATTGAAGTTGGAAGGACGGTTTATGAATATTTGATTTTCTTTTAAATAAATCCGGTTTTAAGATTATTTTGACTATATTCTTGCAGAATAATTTTTTTTTTAATGTATAATTATCCTTAATTTTTCAGAGCCGCTTCATTAGCTCGCACAAAAATTAAATTTAAAGCAGAAGGGAATGTGTTCGTTTCTGCGTGGAAAGTAATCGTATTAACTACATCTATTTGTTTATATTCGGCACTCGGCAGACTTTTAAAACTTAATATAGTTATTCACATGCGTTTACAAAAATTTTAAAAAAAAATTTTTTTAAGGTAAAAAATCATTTTTTGTAGTGTAATTTTGTTTTAAAAATATTACCGCTGGTATTTTTAGATTCTAAATGAACTTGATTGTAAACAATATTTAAAACATCCAAAAAGTTTTAAAATACAAACAATTAAACAAACGCCATGACAAACACAGATGACAAAGTCAAATACATGTTAAATATAGGTGTCTGAGAATATTTCACTGAAGTCTCGCGGAAATCTGTAGTGCCGTTTTATTAAAAATATGATAAAAAAACATCTGACCTCCCATAAGACCCAATGTAAAAGTCAGCCACCTGAAAACAGCTGAGCTTGGTTTATAAAATAAATAAAATAAAACTTGATAAAAACCAGCTAACAATATAAGTTTTTATAAATAACGTACTTGTTTTCGTTAACTTAAATTGAATTTTTTATCGAAACTCTTTATTAGCTTTTAGAATTTTTCTGAACTTCACTTTCTTTTGGCCTGCTTGTTTCCTTTAAAATGACTGTTCTTTTATTTATACGTTATTTATAGAAAAAACAGTTGATCGGCTACGTTGAAATGTTTGGCTAACACTTGGAAGGACCAATTTAGTAACAATTTTGACTTTTAGCTCTTTGAGTGCTAAGCCAGCCAGCTGTAACTGATGACAATGTTATAATTTTTTTACGTGTATATTGTTAAAATAGTGAGGTTTTGATAAACCTGACATTTTGGCTTTACACTGCTCAAATTTTGAAAAAAGTACTTTAAAGGGTCGTATCAGATTTAATAAAATCAGCTGTACATCTGGCTTGAAGTGTCGTAAGCGCAGTAGGGAAATGCGGGAAAGAAAAAATGCGTAAAACACGTTTTCCATTTTGTTTTTCGAATATACTTAAAAATATGTTACAATATTGCGCGAAAACAGAAAGGTAGTATATTTTAAAATATTAAGAAAAAGCAAATTCCGATTGTGCCCCAAGAGGCAAAAATCTATGATACATAGAGTGTGGTATAAAAGTAACATATACCGGGTGGGTTAGAATTGATTTCTTTTGAAAGATCATTATCATTATTAAAATTTCAGATGGTGGACAGAATCATATTTGATTCTTGAAAATGGCGAAAACGTTTTATTTTTCTTTTATTTATAGAAAAGCACTACTTTTCCCCCACATAACGAGGTGCAAATGAGTAAAATCGATGTGATGGTTCTCATAAAATCTACTTTTGTTTGAACCATTGTTTTACAGATTATACGATTGCATTTACAATCCTGCCTGCATTCATTTCCTTATAAATTCGTTATTACTAGACCGGTTTTCGCGACAAAAAATCATGGTGAGAATTAGTTGCTGTTTAAAGTTTGTAATCAAAATTTTCCGCCATCTTAGAATTTAAGATGTCGGACAGAATCATACTTGATGCAATGCAATCGTATCATTTGTAAATCAATGGTTAAAACAAAATCAGAGTTTGTAAGAACCACTTTACCGATTTTATTGCTTTGTACATTGTTAAGCGAGGAAGTGCTTTTCTTCTTTAAATGAAAAAAAAACTAAAAGGTTTTCGGAAAATAAGAATAAAGTTGCCTCTTTGAAGGGTCAAGCATGATTCTGTCCGACATCTTAACTTTTAAGATGACAGCAAATTTCGATTATAATCTTTAAAGAACAAGCTATTCTCACCATGATTTTTTTTATTTCACTAAGATCGGTTTAGTAATAAAGAGTTTATAAGGAAATTAATGCAGACAGTATATATAATATAATCATATAATCTGTAAAACAATGGCTGAAACAAAAACAGATTTTTTGAGAACTACCACACCGATTTTACTAATTTATACCTCATTGTGCGGATGAAAAGCAGTGCTTTTCTAAAAATTAAAATAAAAGCTAAAACTTTATAAAATAAGAATAAACACTCAACAATTTAACTTCGTCCGCCATCTTGGATTTTAAGATGGCGCACAAAACATTATATTTATCCAAAACTCTGATTAATTCTCTGTGTGCAGTTTGTCCCATTGAAATCGATGGTATAGTTCAAAAGTTATAATGAAAAAAAAAATCGTTTTTTTTTTTGGCCTACCCGGTACATGGGGTACATATTTTGGGTAAGGTACAAATCGCCGCAGTTTAATTTTTATTTTAGTCTAAATTAACTTATTTTTTCTTAAATCATAGCTCCGCTGTCCTATTGTTGGCAGATTAAAATCTATGTTAAACCTAACCGTGGTCAATTGATCGCAAACATATCCTGACCGGTATCTGCACCACCAAAATATTGCAAAAAAAATGTCTCGATAAAAAAAATTATTTTGGAATTTTTTTTGTTTTTTTTTAATAAAAACAAGGTAAAATTTTTTGTCTAAAAACACGTTTTTTTCTTGAATAAATTGTTTTACCTTAAAAAAATTTGTTTTGAATTAAAATATTTCTCTTTAATTAAGCGCAGGGTTTAATCTTGTAATGAGACTTTATCTTTCTTTTTTAATTGTTTTGTTTCAGTATAGGTAGTCCATTTTGTAATAAAGCAAATTGTCTTCATATAATAATATTTTGTTTCCAGAGAAAGCGGTGCCTTAGATTAATTCAATTTTAATTTATAATAAAACAATTTCTGTTTTACATTAAAATAAAAGGCAAGATATGTTTTATTCTAAATCAAGAAAATATTCTCTTTTTTAACCGAGTAGTTTTTCAGAAAACTAATTTATAAGAAAAAACCAAAAATAAATTTGTTTAAAAATATTTTTTGAAAATAATACTTTTTAAAGAGTTTTTCCAAAAACTAATTTATAATAAAAACCATATTTTTTAAACGTGAAATTTAGTACCCGTGAATTTAAAAATCAAACAAGTTTCGTGGATAATCGGGTAAAAATAAATTTTTCCGTGGGTGGCTTAAAAGCATAACCTCACGGGGATCCAAGATCTAATGGACACCTAACAAATATTGACAGTTAACTGTTTCGTCCTTATGGGCCTCCTCAGAACACTGCTTGGTCAATGTGACACACTTGCGAAGTTAATTAGACGGTTTTGTCTGTAATCCTATGTATATAGTGAGAAAACTCTCCCAACAAGCGCCATCTACCGAGATACGAGAGAAACTAGAACAACAGCAGGCGAAAATAAACTGCTATACATATGGATCAATGACAGGATCGAACGCAGCTCTTGTGTCTTTCAGGCCAGAGCAACGCTGATTAGCGTTTTTACCCGCCATCAGATACGCGAGCGTCAATCAGCGGAATTTTTAAGCCGAATGATACTAGCAAACGTGAAATTTAGTACCCGTGAATTTAAAAATCAAACAAGTTTCGTGGCTAATCGGGTAAAGGATTATCCTCCTTTGCGTTCGATCTTTTGATTGATCGATATGTATAGCAGTTTATTTTCACCTGCTTTTGTTCTAGTTTCTCTCGTAATGTCAATTTGGGCTTTGCAGCGGCAATTTAAAATTTTGCCACCCTTTTGGCCGCGATCTTGAATGTTTCAGCCCCTTTCAACATGTCGTGGTAACAACATGGATATTCGGATTTAGCGGGGTCGAAATAGGGCGAATTGACCATTTGTCAAAAAGTATTATAAAATGCTTCTACAAAGTGGATTTTCCGAAATCTTGCCTTAACTAAGAATCAGGGACATCCCGTATTTAAACCTTACAACTCAGAAATTCTATTCAACGCGCCTCGTCGCGTCGTTTCTCTGAGCAGTAGATTTTTAGTTTTAATTTCACTAAGTAAAGTGTCGGATTTTTTAAAAGGGCTGGGATGCTTAATGAAAAGCGTGCCTGAATTTTTAAACGGTTTCGCGATCAAAACGCGGCATCTAGCTGACGAAAGACTAGCTCCTTCTTTGAAAAAGTTTTTATTGATAAAGTGCAAGGGCGATACACGTAAATTTAAGCAAAAGCATGGCACGAAAAATTTTAAAAGTTTAACAAAGTTAGTTCTTTGTCGGCTAGTAATTTTTAATACATTTTTAATGATTGCAAGTAAATTATTTATTACAGTGTTGATTGGTGGGAAGGGGTCAAGCTAAACAAGAAATATTTTTCTTTCTACACCAATATCGTTTCGGCTCTTTAATGGTTCATTCTCAAGGCACTAAAATGCATCAATACATTTTTAAAATCTCAACAAAATAAACTCATGACAACTAATTTCTTTTTTTTTTCGTTAATTTGTAATAACGTTTAAATAAATTTCATCATTAAAATAAATTTTTAACTAGGACTTTAAAAATAATAATTTACAAAAATAAATAAAATAAAATAAAATTAATTAGAATATCACCATCAGACCTATTGCAGATGACGAGAACAAATGGTGATAATAATAATAATAACAATAATAATAAAGAGAAACATACACACACACACACACACACACACACATACACACAATAACACTAATTCAACAAAGTGTCTTAGTAGTTCCATAATTTAATGGAAACAACAAAAGAAATAACCACAACAGGAAAAACACAAAATTGAAAAGCAAACTTTAGATTTCCTTTGTCAAATTTATCAATATAAATGTCGATTTTACAAGCATTTCTGGTTTTCTAATAATTTTAATTTTTAAATATTATTAAAAATAATATATTGTTATTAGATGATAATATCTTCTCAGTTGGCAATGAAATGAATCAAAAACGAAACAAGACAATTGGCAATGTCCAACAAAAAACTGGTACTTAATATAAAAAAATTTATATAGAGTGGGTTAAATAAACAATGTATATAGTGACTCGAAAATGTTATTGTTTGCTAGGTGGTATAACACTTAATTTAATTTTTACATACTTTAATTAAGTTGAAATAAGATGTGCTGAGATCCTCGGTGTCCGTTTTTTTATTTATGCTATTTTTGTCTTTTTTTTATATTTAACATTTCCTGAAAGAAAAAGATTTCTTGTTTAACTTGTCCCCTTCCAACCAATCAACACTATACTAATTAAATTGGGTTGAAAAAACGTCACTTTAAATTATTTAATTTTAAGTAACCCCACTGTACGTAATCTTATTGGCCTATTTTAAAACTTTAAAATTTTTGGAATATTTAACATTTATTTAGATTATTTTCCTTTTCAAGTTGTATACATTCTTAGAATCTTCGAAGTATACGTTACATGTATTCTTTGTTAATAAAAATACCTTATTCCAAAAATAAGCTATTGTTTTTATTTAAAACGCATAAAATATCTATCGAACTCGTTAATGAAACATTTTCCTTAAATTGCATCCAATTTTATTAGCAAAAAACAGATCGGGTCACTTCCGATATTAACAAAATAAAAGTTGTTTTGCTTTTTCCCGCCCTGGCAGTTCATGGCCATAGTCACGATGCGAATAATTAACTAACTCCAGACAGGCTAATTGGTGCATTTAGTAGATAGTAGCAAATAAATTGAAATAAAATCCTTTAAAATGTCCCAATTGTTTAAAGACTTTAAACGGATAAATAGGTAATAAATAAATGTTTTAAAAAAATCAGTGCAATGTTAGGTGTGAAATTAACAGAGCGAACTTTTAAGAATTCAGGCTTCTCGGGTAAGACTGGTGGTGGGAGCGCATAATTTATAGAAAAGCAAAATATAGAAACAAAACTTGTAAAAAAAATATTTAGAAGAAATGATAAAGCAAAGAAAATGTCATCGAACGAAAAATTAAACCACGGTTAGGTTATATTTACTTTATGATTTCATAACAAGTAGAACTGGCAACAGCAAAAAGGCTGCCCTCTCCACAGCCGTAGGTGATTAAAGAGTATTCCATTGCCTTTTTTATCTAAGGCCATTGCTGACGCAGCTGACGGTAACCTGTACCGGTAGAACAGTGAACCATTTCTACACATTACGGTTTTTACGTTTTAATTTTCTCTGAATTATTTTTTGATAAATTCCGTTTTCTACAAATTTTGTTTTCATTAATTTCGATTTTTACGAATTATGTTAAAGCAAAAGTGAAGAGGTATCAAAAACCTAATTTCTTTACCATTTAATTTTGAAAAATATAAACATTTTTACGTTATTGCCGACGCCTTTTGGCTTCATTTGTAACCAACGTTTAGGAAATCCCAGTAGTGTTGCATGTGTTCTGGGAATACGGGACCGGTAAGAATTTCATAAATATTAAACATTTTGGTAGGTAACAACAAAGTATATTTTTTATTTAAAAAAAAATAAATGGATCGAACATGGATTTGATACCTTCCTAGTCCATTCGCACACTCCAAGTGAACTCCACGCCATGAAAATAGTTTTTGTAAATATCTCAGAAAAGGAATCTGCTTCGAAGTTTTTACTGATAACATAAATTATTGAGAAAAGCGTGTTATACTTTCCGAAATGGATGTTATGCTCCGTTATGAAGGTAGCATATTTTTTTGTAGACGAACTTGCGTATGACTTGTTCAATAAACTTGTGATTGTTTTTTTGTATCTATTTACAGAATTTTTTTATTTTTTTATTTTGGCGGAGAGCGCATCGACCGCGCAGGGTCATTAGCGCTATAACAATTTTGAACTTCCTATATTAAGTTAAATAAGTTACTGTCTTTTAAAAATAATATTAAGTTGTTGGTACTGGTAATATCGTTATTTAGGATTTTTCTTATGCTTCGGTCTAGCTGGTGTTGTTGTCTAAGATTTGCAAGAGCTTGACATTCTATTAAAACATGCTTGACTGTGAGGGGTTCATTACATTGAGCACAAACTGGGGGGTTTATTTTCTTAAAAATATGTTCATGTGTTAACTTAGTATGACCTATTCTAAGCTTTGCTAATTTTACTTGAATTTTTCGAGATTTAGGTAGATGGGCCCACTTTTTAATAGTTGTTTTAACACATCGTAGTTTAGCACTAGACTGGTCCCACTGTTCTTGCCAAAGGCATTGCATTTTTTCTTTAATATACGATTTAAAGTCACTACACACTGTTTTATTTACCACTATAGAATTCATGTCACTAATTGATTTTTTTGCATAAAATCGGCTTTTTCGTTGCCAGTGATTCCGGTATGTGATGGAACCCAGATAAAGATTACACTTAGTGATAATTGTTGAATTTTGTAAAGTTGATCTTTAATAAAAAGAACAATCGGATGTTTTGGATACATTTGTAATACTGATTCTATAGAACTCAAAGAGCCAGTGATAATTACCGAGAGCTGTACATTATTGCTTCTTATGTGTTTTAGCGCTTCGCATATAGCATAAAGCTCCGCCGAGTAGACACTAGTGAATTTTGGTAACTTGAATTGTAACGTCACGATATTATGCACTACAACGGCCGCTCCTACACCCTCAGGGGATTTCGACGTATCGGTATAAATTTGAACATAGTCTTGAAGGTTCTGCAAAATATTCTTAAACTCGCTTTGGATCAATTCTGGATTACTATCGGTTTTATTAAATTTTATCATGGTTTTGTTACATGATGGTATGTTTATAGTCCATGGCGGTTGAGTTAACGAAATGTCGAAAAACTTAGGAAATGTTTCTCCTATAATTCCTAGATGTCTGTGGATTCTTTCAGAAAAAGACGGAGTGCTGTTGGGTTTTTGTGGAAAGCTATTTTTAAATTGGTGGTATATAATATTCTCTTTTGCAGGATGTCCTTCATTTTGAATGACTGCTGATGCGTATGTGAGACTCAGTTACATTCTTCTAATATAAAGTGGGGGTTCACCTGCCTCGCATAGAAGGCTCTCTATGGGGCTTGTTCGATAGACAACTAGTGCTATTCTAACCGAAGTAATTTGAATGGGATCCAAAAGTTTTAAAATGGTTTTGGGGGCTGAATTGTACGCTATGCACCCATAATCAAGTTTTGATCTTATCAGTGCTCTGTAAATTGATAATAATGTGTTGGTGTCTGCACCCCATGATCTGTTGGATAACACCTTAAGTAGATTTATATTTTGTGGCATTTGGTTATTATATCTTTTATGTGAAGATTCCTATTTAACTTTCTATCTAAAATCATACCCAAGCATCTAATTGAATCGACATAGAGAAGTTTTGTGTTGTAAAGGTAGAGCTTGGAATATTCTGTAATACGCTGTTTGGAGAAGAGCATTATTTTGGTTTTTTCGGCGGAAAACATAAATCTAGTATTGTTGGACCAATTTTCGAGTTTTTGCAAGTTGCACTGTAGAACTAGCTCCATGGTTTTAATGCATTTACCTTTGATTTGTAGAATTAAATCATCAGCAAAAACTCGAGATTTTACTGGTGTTTTTACTTCTTTTAAAATGTCGTTTATGGCGATTAAAAATAGTGTCACGCTTATTACAGAGCCTTGTGAAATACCATTCTCCTGTACCGCTTCATTTGAAAGAATATTATTTACTCTGACTTGGAACCTTCGATTTTCTAAAAAGTTTTTGATAAAAAAGGCTATGTGACCATCGATACCCCACTCTTTAATTTGTTTTAAAATCTTATATGGCCATGTGGTGTCATATGCTTTTTTGATATCGAAGAATACTGTGACACAAGATTTTTCGTTAATAAATGCATTATGGATTCCAGATTCTAATTCTATCAGATTATCTAGGGTTGATCTATTTTGCCGGAAACCGCTTTGTTCTGAGACAAGTAAGTTCCGACCTTCAAGATACCAGCGCAGCCGTGTGTTAACTATTTTTTCTAAAAGTTTGCACATTGTGCAAGTCAAAGAAATCGGTCGATATGACTCTGGGTCAGTTTTGGGTTTGCCTTCTTTTAATATGGGGATGATAATGGCTTTTGTCCATAATGTCGGGAAGCTGTGTTAAGGCCAGATTAAATTGAACAAACTCAGAAGTAAGTCTAATGCTTTTATAGAAAGATTGGTGAGGAGAGCTGCTAGAATGTTATCCGGACCAGGTGCGGAGTTTTTCATATCCTTAAGGCTTTCCTCTAGTTCTTCTTTGGTGATACTTTTGTTTAGGCTGTAATTATCTTCATCGCAATTAAATATTAATGGGTCTTGTTCCATTCCAATTTTATAATTTAAGAATTCTGGTTTGTATTGCTGACTTGAGGAGTAAAACTTAAAAGTTTGTGCTAGTGAATCTGCTATACTTTTACTATCTGTAAGATCTTGGTTATTGTGGTACAGTTTTGCAATTGTTAACTAATTACTTTTGCCCTCTATTTTTCGAATTTTGTTCCAAACTTCTGAGCAAGGTGTGACATTATTGATTGATGACACGTAGTTGTGCCAAGACTCTTTTTTGCTCTTTTTAACTATATAACGTGCTTTTGCCCTTAATTTTTTAAACGCCATTAAGTTTTGTTCTGTTTTGTGTCTTTTAAATCTGTTAAAGGCATTTTTGCTTTCCTGGATAGACTTTGCACATTCTTTGTTCCACCATGGAACACATTTACGAAAGTGTGGGTAAATTTTTTTCCGTATTGCTAATTTGGCGCAGTCCATAATAAGCGTGTTAATGTTTTCTAATGATTGATTTACGTCGTCCTCAAAAATTATTGGCATTTTGTCCTTTATTTGACTCTCCTTAATCTCCTGATATAGCTGCAAGTTGGCACTTTTAATATCCCATCTTTCAAAAGTATTATTTTCCACATATTCGTCTGTTTTGGATACATGTATAGCAAAATGATCACTTTGGCATAGAGACGGATAAATTTCCCAGTTTAAGGATACAGTGGTAGAGGGATCACTTAGAGTGAAATCAATAGCTGAGCATTCTCCTGTATAAGCGTCAAAACGTGTTAGTGAGCCATCGTTTAATAAGATTAGATTTGTGTTTTCCATTGCTTCCAACAAAGATTTCCCTCGTGACTTGGTTGTTCTGCAACCCCAGATTGGGTGGTGACTGTTAAAATCGCCTGTAATTATTCGGGGAGAATTTATTTGTGCAAATAGGTTATCTATGTCTTGAGAAATAAAATCCGTCGATGGTGAAATATAAACGTTGCCTATGGTAAGTTTCTTTTTTAAGTCCACTGATACTGCAAGAGCTTCGAAATTGGTGATAAGGTTTTCTTCTTTTGCCTCAATTGATTTTTGAACAAATATGGCTACGAAAAAATCCTTGATAATGTTTTAAGCGGTGTTCTTTCCCTGGCTTGAAGTGTGTTTCTTGAAGGCAAATGATAACAGGTTTTAATTCTTGTACTAATAGCTGGAGCATATCAAGATGCAGAAGGTAGCCGTTAAGGTTCCATTGTAATATTAGGTGGTTTTCAACTGACATTTTAATATTAGCGCTTTTAGTACATTTATTCTGTTCTAGATTCCTGTGATGCGCCGCTTGGGGCGTAGTCAGCTAGATCAAAGTAAGCGGCGATTTTATTTCTTAGTTTTGTTATTTTTGTTTTGGCACTTCTTGCTGTTAGATGTGGATAAACTTCTTTTAACATTCGATTGAGGCCTAGTAAGTCTTTGGTATAGTCTAATGCTATCGCTATAGGTTCTGAGGAACCGTGTGCATTAATAAATAGATCTTTTAATTGGTCGTAGTTTAGAATAAATGGGGTTGTTGGGAATCGATAAAGCTTTTTGCTGTTGAGAGTATGTTTTCCGCCGTTTCCGTGCTTAGGGATTCGCTTGATTTGCGAGGTTTCTTTGTTTGGTTTTGAGACCCCGGTTTAGGAAAGCTTTGTTTTTCTTGTTGTGGAGAGTCTACAGGTGGTGTTTCGATCTCATTGAAGTTTCTTTTGTTTATTTGTTGATCTAAAAAATTTTCATTAACGATAGGTTCGGAAGTTGTGTTTAAATGTATTGTTTCTTCTGAGGCCTCAGTAATACTTTCAGTCTCTATATGTTCCGATATCACATTTGTGTCATTACTTTGTTGAGATATTTCTATGTTATTGTTTTCTTTGGGATTATTCGGGCACTTTGAAGCGATATGGCCAGGGGATTTGCATTTAAAGCACGACATACCATCTTGGGAAAGAAAAATTCTGTATTCCTGATTGTTATGTGATATTAGGATTGAACTTGGTATTTCGAGATCTTCCGGGGGCGTTATGAAAACTTGGCGCCGAAAACTTAAAATATGGCTATATTCTGGTTTTGATACGCCTATTCTTAGAAACGTAATTGTGGAGACAAGCTTTAGGCCTAAATTAGTGAGTTGCTCAAATAAATTTGGTGGGGTATCGTGGGGCATACATTTGACATTACAAGACGCTGAGATGGTGTAATTAATCTCCATGCTGATATGCTTTCTCCATTAATTTTTAGTGATTTGTGATTTTCCATAAAGTTGTCGACCATTTGTTTACTAGACAAATAAATACATATTCTATTATTTGATATTCTGGATGAAAACAGTATATTCTTGGGGCCGATAATATCTCCAAGGGAGAATATGTATTCTTGGAGAGAGACTTCATTTAATACTGATAGTAGAATTGCTTCATCTTTTGTGGGAAATGTTTGTTGAGACGCTACTGAGGAATATGATTTAACGGCGGTGGGAGGAATTGCAGTGTTATTGTATGAGTCAGATGGTGATTTAGATGAGCCCATGTACTCATGAGCTCCTTGGTGTCTTTCATCCATATTGATAATACTATATTCGGCGACGACGTTTCATTTAAATTTATTTAGTACGGGCCTGTTTTATTTTCTCTGCGCTCAGCGGCTGTCTCCAGTTCCCTTTTAATCTGCGTTGAAACAACAGCAGTGCGCGCGCACCTTGCTGTTATCAACCGCCGACTTTCTTGAATTTAGGCTGTTATTTATAAGGTAAGCGCTACTTACTGCGGAAATATTGTCAATGGGTGATTCCTTGACCACTAGTACACGTTGTAAAAATATTTTGAAATGTTAAATTAGCAAAAAATAACTTTAAAAATGGACCTGACATTCAGCACGTTTGTAGTGATGAGGGCAGGACCGGACTCCTCATTTACAGAAAAAGTAGTGTTTAATAATAATTATTTTAAATTGGTTTTATATTTGTTACGGGGCATCCAAAACTTCTTGTTTTCGAATAAAATTCTAATCATAACAAAAACATTTCATGTAAAAAAAGCCAAGTACGCGTAAATGGCATTCCGTAAAAACAATTGAGATAAAAGTAAAGCCAAGTTCTCCAATAAAAATTTCAAAATGAAAGGTTCTTACTAGTTTGGAAATATTTTTTTAAACTTTGCTATTACAGCCAAACTTCTTTATGTTCAATTAGCAATGTGCCTAAGAGTCATTTACAGCAGTAATAGCCAAGTTTAGAAAAATATTTCCAAACTAGTAAGAACCTTTCAATATGAAATTTGTATTGGAGAACTTGGCATTACTTTTATCTCAATTCTTTTTACGGAATGCCATTTTCGCGTACTTGGCTTTTTTTACATGAAATGTTTTTGTTATGATTTCACTTCTTTTTTAAAGGAATTGGATAACACTTAATTTTGAAAGTAGTAAAATATGCGGAATATTGTTCAAAACTTTTGCAATGCCTTACTTAAATTTTTGAGGTTTTTTAATTTTTTTCCATGCTTTTATCGTAGTTCCTATCAGCCTTCCAAAGCTCAGCTCTCTAGCGTTTCTGAAAGTGCACAATGTTACTTTTACATAACTTTACATGTAGAGGGGAGGGAAAAAAATTAAGATTGTCGTGTTTTTAAATTTTGTCCTATAGTTTTATCATAGTTCCTATCAGTCTTCCAATGTTCAGCTCTCTAGCGTTTCTGGAAGTGGGCAATGTTACTTTTACATAACTTTACATTTACAGAGGAGGAGAGTAAATGAAATAATTGGACTTTTTAAATTTTTTCCTATGGTTTTATCATAATTTCTATCAGCATTCCAATGCTTAGCTCTCTAGCGTTTCTGAAAGTGGGCAATGTTAGTTTTATAAAAATTTACATTTATAGGAGAGGGAAGTAAACTAAAATGTTGGTGTTTTTAAATTTTTTCATGTAGTTTTGTCATATTGTCTTTCAATCTTACAAAGTTCAGCTCTCTAGCGTTTCTGGAAGTGGGCAGTGTTACTTTTACATAACTTTACATTTATAGGGGAAGGAAGTAAATTAGAGTTTTGGGGTTTTTTGATTTTTTCCTATAGTTTCATCATAGTTCCTATCAGTCTGCCAAAGCTCAACTCTCTAGCATTTCTGGAACTGGGCGATGCTACTTTTACATAACTTTAAGTGTATAGGGGAGGGGAGTAAATTAAAATTTTGGGGTTTTTGATTTTTTCCAGGGGTTTGGTCATAATTTCTATCAGTCTGCCAAATTTCAGCTTTGTAGCATGTCTGGAAGTATAGTAGAATATTGACGATCTATACATGAGTGAGTGAGTGAGTATGTGTGGCGATTTCGACATTTTTTAAAATTTCGTAACTACTTTACTACTTAATGGAATTCCATGAAACTTGGAGGGGTTGTTAACTCTATGGAGATCTACGACTGTGCAAAGTTTGAGATTCGTAGCTCATTCCGAAGTAGAGTTTTAGGTAGGACAAATATCGGCTGAAATGTTTCAAGAAAAGATGGTAACGGCACGCGAACTTCGCGAGGCACTGCCGTGCCCTCAGAACAGGTTAAAACCGACTTTTTACAAAATCAATACTTTGATTAGGACTCTAAAGTTTCAAAAAAGTTAGAACAACCGTTTTTGTTAAGAGTCGAAAAAATTAGTTTAACTTAAACTTGATGTAATCTAACATAACACAACCCGACTTAATTCACCTAAGCTAACTTAACCTAAAACAACCCAATTAATTCTACCTTCTATCTAACCAAACCTCACTCAATCTAACATAACCAGATCTAACGTAACCTAACCCGACCTATTTTAGTTAGATCAGGTAAACTCAGGTCCGCCTAGGAAGTTAAGGTTAGAGCAAATTTTTTTTTTGCGCAGGGTGTTTTTCTAATATTTATACAAATTTCCTTAAATCATTGTTTTTGTTTAAAGCAGTGTTTCCAATTTTTCAGAAAAAAATAAATAAAAGCTGGTTTTCACATATAACATTTTTTTTTGAATCTGTTTTTCCAAATTTTGTTAAAATTTGAGAACCTTGATAAAGGTTAAAAAAAATTAACGGCCATTTTTTCCACAGCGAAAGTTGAAGCTTTTAGTTTATATTCAGTTAGTTTAGTTAAATAGAGCCCGGCTGAAATTTTCGACAATGCGCCTGGTTACGCTACTGGAAGAGCCTCGAAAGATTGTGTAAAATAGTTCTAATTTGAACCAGAAGGGAAAACATGCCGAGATGACTGTTTTTAAAAAGTAATTCTATTTGTCCCTAGTTGCGAAACACACACTAAAATGTTTTATAGGAAATAATTACGTTTAAAACATTTAATTTGGAGCTGTTAATGTGCGACTTTAGACTTACAAATTTAAAAGAGCCACACTCAGCTTTAGCAGGCAAGAAGACTTTTTGAATCGCACCTTCTGCAAATCGGTAGCATACTGAAATGTGAAAGTAATAATGACTATTTCCTTCAGAAAAAACTGACCAGTAAAATCGATGCGATTGGCAGATTTGGACTAATAAGGAAGGAACCACAGAGATAGTTTGTACCAGTGCAAATTATCGCTGGGCTTTTCCACAAAAAGCACATTTTAAGACATTTCTTGTCGTAATCTTTTGCCGAATTCGCATTCAAAATGCTCAGGGTAAAAAAGCATTATCCGGTTAAAGTCAAGAGTATTTTATTTTAGAAAATGAACAATAACTAACCAAATTAATTTAAATCAGAACTAAAGTAATAAAGCGGTTTGCGCTTTTAAGGTATTCTCTGAAGCTCTTTTCGTTTTGAATCTTTCGCTTTTCTCGTCATCTCAAAGTCGACATCTTGAAAAGGATCAAATTTTACATTGTAGTCTGTGAAATATCTCGTCTGCAACCACTTTGCAACCTTGTTCCACAATGTTTTCACAACCGCTCCTTTTTACTTAACTCTATCTTTTTTTCTCATGTTGAAACCAAAATATTTCATGATGAAAGCGAGATACGGGTGTCTCCGGCTGTTGCATATGTTCCTTCTTTTCTAAAAAAAACACTGGAATTGCTTCCAGCAAGACACTTTTGATTTTCTTGTGTTGATTGGCACTAATTTTAGAATATCTTCATCCACATTTGAAGTTCCGGTAAATTGTTTAGAGCTTAAACTCATTTTTCGCTAATGATTTATTTAGCCTAAAGGTTTAACAGTTAACGGCACCAATTCCATATTTTTGTACACGTCATGCCTATTACTGTCAGGTAAAGTATTGTTCAGGGTGACTGAATAAAATATATATAGAGAAACGCAAGTTGTGAAGATTTTTAGTAGTATAAAATATAAAAAGAAGTCATACAATATTTTCTTCACTAAATAATCCAAAAGATATCCCTCGGGCACTATGATAATTTTTACCTCAGTACTATGGTCCAGTACTTCGCAAAACATGATTGACAATAATTTGCTATGCACTCGGGATGTTACCTATGATAATTATGAATTAAAGCATGTGGTCAATCGCGTCAATGTCCGTTTTTCGAACTTTTTTTAAAGACATTTTGATTAAAATCTAAATTTTGAAATAATTATTATTAATGAAATCTTTTTCGAAAAAAAAAATTGAATACCTTTCCTGTCTTTCTTTTGGGAGGTCGGGCGTTATCCTAAACTTGATCGCAAACATATTAGTTGAGTGGCTTATAGTCAAAAATATGTTCCAGTGGGATAGTTGTGGAAATTTTTTGGAACTACCCAAAATCGGTTGGTAATAGATGACACAACTTTAAGTCACTGGGTGCCTTCAATTTGAGTAGCAGGGTCTGTGTGTCAGAAATCCAAGATGATGGCTTTTTTCATGTTTTTTCACAAACTTTGTCTTATAACTCTCGCCAACTTAGTTTTACAGAAAAACTATTAAAACGTTTTTGTTTCAAATAGAACACCCATTAATA
Organism: Aspidapion aeneum; assembly: GCA_963576565.1. Lineage (NCBI taxonomy): Eukaryota > Metazoa > Arthropoda > Insecta > Coleoptera > Brentidae > Aspidapion > Aspidapion aeneum. The sequence continues at coordinate 58,787,757 of OY755038.1, forward strand.
CAGTAAAGAAACTAGCTTTATGTTTTAAAATGTAACAAATATTTTAATTTTTTAAAAACACTAAAAAAAATAACTATTTTTTAACCAAAAAAAAATCAAGAAGGAAGTTTTAGATAACCCTAAATCGATTGGTTATGGATCAAATTTCAGTTCAGTAAGGGCTCCTGTGTGACGTAATAATTCCACTACTGCAATTTTTTTCATGTATTTTACAAACTTTTGTTTTTAACTTTTGCGACATCAAGTTTCCATAAAAACTGTATGAGTTATGATTTATTTGCAATAGAACAGCAGTTGTATTTCAAGAACTAAAAAATAATTTGTTATTTTCTTAAATATTAAAAAAAATATAGAAATTGAAAGTTGATCAACAAAGCTTAAGAATACCGGTCGATTGTGGATAGTTCATTCAATTTTAAGTCACGTTTTTCCAAGGAGCTTTCATTTCTGATATATTTACAAGGCTGATATAGTGTGGAATTCACAAGGAAGGTATCAGATCCTTTATAGATCCATTTATATTATTTAGAACGCAAAAATTTTACCTAAACAGTTTTTCTATAAAATATTTCTCTACCTTCCTTCTTCTGTCCGCTCTTTTGATAATTTATGCTTTATTCTACAATGGGTTTACTAAAGTTTTACTACCTCTACCGCATACTGCTCTTTTAAATACTAGAGTAAAATTAGCTATAACAAAAATAATAATAGGGACCTATTGCCAGGCAATAATTGTGACGGGCACTATTCTGACATTTTCGCATTATAAGAACAGCTATCTTCTTTCAAAATTAGGCCTTTGTGTATTATAAGAGCCAAAATTAATAGTGCCGCCACTATTAATGCAAAATAAACGACTGGATTTATAAATTCTACTTTGGTATGTCAATTTTGAAAGATCAACTGTCAATTTTCAATGCGAATCTGTCAGAATAGTGGCATATATACTGACCTTATTTTGTCGACGGATAGGTTTCAAAGTAATAGTCGAATCGTGATATAGCGCACTCTTATTAGAAATTCACCTGGAAAAAAATAGGTGCAAGCTGGATTTTTGTATAATTATTCCTTAGCATCTGAGACACATCCCCACATATTCTCCGCCAAAATCCTCCTTGAGCTTCGCTAAATTTAAGTCCCCAAATGTTTTAACAATCAGTTTTTTGTGATTTTCTCGATATATAATAACTTTTTTTTAAAAAGTCAAGAATGAAAAAATAGTATAAATTCTATAAAATTAAGAAAAAACCTAACCTTACATTTTAAAAAATAAATTTAAAAAAACATGATTTTTTTTTATTTAATTTTTTTCCCACTCTGTAGGTAACTTTTTTGAAAATGTTAATACCTTATATTAGGCTTGATCCCAACTTGAACCAAACACAATTTACCAAAATTTAGCTTTTGTTTTTTTAAAGTTAAACAACTTTGAAAATTTATTGTTTATACAATTAGGAACTGTATGCACAAAAAAGTGTAATATTAAAAATATTTAACTTGTGGTTAAAAACAGTGCTAAAATCCGCGCAAATTTTTATTATATTTGAAATAAGTGTTTGACTAAACCTAAACGTGACAAAGGGGTTTAAGACAAAATAAATGGAACATAAGGGTGGTTTATTAAGGGTTGAAAATAACAAACAGAGGTACTAATATAACATTATAACAAATATTCGTATTAATATGCAATTTTACCATTGGCCCAAGCCTTACTTAAATTTGTTTAACTTTTAAGAAACAAAAAGTAAATATAAGTAGGTACATGATGTTTTATAAAAGTGGGAATGTTACAAAGTATTAAAATTTTAAAACAAGTTAACTACAGGGTAAGAAAAAAAAACATTTTTGTAAAATATATTTTATAAAATTTAGGTTAGGTTTTTTCTTAATTTTGCATTATAGATAGAATGATTTTGCGTGTTTTTTCTCGCTTCACTATTTTTTTAAGTCATTACTTTTTGAGAAAATCACAAAATACTGATTCTATGGACCTTTGGGGCCTTATATCTAGCGAAGTTCAAGGGGCGAAGAATATGTAAGGATGTGTCCCAGATGCTAAGGAATAATTATACAAAAATGCTGCTTGCACCTATTTGTTTCCAAGTTTCAGGGTTCTTTCACCTAATATGACTGAGCTATTAAGCTAGGGTGACCATACGTCCGGATAATGTCCGGCTTTTTGGGCAAAATAAAAATGTCCGGCCGGCTTTTTTTTCGTCCGGCTTTTTGGCGACCAAAGATCTTTTATTCTTGGTCATCTAAGGACGCAACCTCGCGGGAGGCTTAGGCTGTTGAGCGCCCCCAAACCAAATGAGCATAATTTATCAGGAGCGAACTGATCATGTCACTTGAAAATTTTCGGCACGGCACCTGAAACTAACCAAAACTTTGGCATTTGGTATCATTTTTCCCGAAAATTTTTGACACCATTTATTAATTGAATAATTTAATTATTTTACCCCTTTTTCGATTTTTCTGTTAAATTTTTTAGGAGTTTCTGTTTCAACAGATTTTTTTACACCGCGATATTTTTCAAAAATTTTTGCCTTTTTGTAAATTTTGTAGCATTTTTTCTTATTCCGAAAATTGTTTTCTATACTTTTACGAAAAGTACTTAATTATTTTTTTCGCCTTGTTTAAATATTTTTTACAAATATTTTTCAAGGGTACAATTTTTTTCGACAAATATAAATTTTTTCAAAATTTTTGCCTGAAGCGCACATTTGTACAAAGATGTACAAATCTTTTTGTGTGGTGCATTTTTCATTCATGGTGATGTGGGTTGAGCCATCTTAACCCCCCCCCCCCTTCTATTTTGTTTGCTTTGTTTTTTTCTGCAAATGGCTCGGGTAGTTGCGCCCCTTTTGTCAAAGTTTGCTCAAGGTGGGCTTTCCTATTTGTTTTTTTGCAAATTCAGGTTTTTGGTCATTAAATTTTTCTTGGAAGGTTTTTCAATCTGACCGATTTTGTCCGGCTTTTTTATCGAAAATCCGGCTTTTTTGTCTCTGACGTCCTCCTTTAGCGCTAAACACATATGGTCACCCTAATTAAGCTAGCTAAATACTAGTAGAATTTACTACCGATCCCTCTAATAGCTTAAAATTGCCCGTAATAGGGAAGCTAAACATTATTAAATGGAGATCCGCTGACCTCAATATGGTGATAATATTGATTTTTCAAAATTTTCGACACGAAAGTTTATGTACATTTGTTAACTGGGGGAACAAAATTTTACAAAAGAGAATGCTTACCGTAATTTTTGAACTTTGGAAATAAAAAGGTAATTTTTTATTCGTTTAAATCATTGTTACTTTTTATCTCTTGGGTATTTTTTGTTTAAGGACGTTTATAATATATTAAGCAATTATGCTAAATATATTACCCGGCAAAGCCACAGAGAAGAAGAAGACTTTCACACCAATATTTATTAAGGCTTATGTGTAAGCCCAAGTTTTGGTTTAAGTTTAAAGTCTTGGTCAAAAGTTTAAATATGCATTGGTGGGGAATAACGAATTTTTTGCCGCAAGAGGCCGCAATCGATATGGTATTTTTACCTGCGTGGACGACAAAATGTCCTGATATTTATTTCTTGAAATGGACTATATAAACCAAAAAAAAAGAAGAAAAACTGTCAAATTCAAATTTTTACTTCACTTTAGTACCTGAGGTTATGGGATTGTACGTCAAAATCGTCCTAGATATTAAACTATCTCCGGGGGGTAGTTTATCTCATTATAACTTGAAAATAATTACCTTTTCGTTAATTTCTTTATTGAAAATGTAAAATTTGATAATATTTAGGTACGAAGGGGTCAATTCTTTACATTTCAAAAAATCTGACGAAATTTGGAAAAATGTGACATAATCTGGCGGTTAAGATTTCTCGTTTAAAAGGCAATTTTTAAACTTAAAAACTTACCTACAAGGCAATTTCCCACTTTTTGTTGGATGCAGCATCACGATATAATTATTTTTTTTTAGCAAAAATACGTTAGTCGTTAGAAATTTTTAATTTAAAAATTGGAAATAAATTCACACCGTCACTAGAAATTGACATTTCAAATATCGCCAAATTTTTTCAGATTTGTAATTTCTATTCGTTTTCTTTATGAGGTCAGCTAAGTTTACTTTCCTTCTTTGTTTTTCACGGCAAAATTAACAAAGAGGCACTAAGTTCATGTCGTGGAAGGTGCGTGAAAGGCTCGCTACAGAATTTGCTCCACGCGGTTGCCACCGTTATATTTTTATCGGGTTTTTATGGAAAAGTCTAATAATGTCAAATATTGTCCCTAGAATTAGCCAGATATTCTGACTGAAATGGGACTTGGTCAGATTTTGTAAGTGGTGATTATTTTTGTACTTTTGCTATCAAACGACCAATTTTCGTCTAAAAGACGTTATTGCTGGGTTTAAACATATAAAAATAAAAATAAAAGTTATTTAATTTTTATCTGGAACTGGATGTGCGCATGTGCGACATCGCGTCACGTGACATTTGTTGTTGTTCTGATAGAGTATTTTTTTTGTTTTTTCGTACCATTTTAAGAAATACACCTTTTAAAAGCGAATCCCCATCCATCGTCATAAATAAATCATCCAAGATCATCAAATAAAAATGGCCTAACAGTCCAATGAAAAAAACGGAAGTATTAAGACCGGACATTATCAAAAACGTCATTCATCAAAACAAGACAACAGCAAAATTGAAGTTTAGTATATCGTCTTTTATCAAACCCGGACAAAATCAAAAAGGACAAAATCATAAAAAGGGGTCTCCTATCTTTTCATGTATACTGGTTCCGTCTATCTTCTTCTCATACAAATCGGTCTCATGAAAGTTTGGCGGCAAATTGGTGTCCGAATCGAACCGACCCTGTTGGTCAATTAATTGCAAATGAATCCCAACCTAGGGTCCAACACCTGGCCTTTTTTAAAGATGGCCCTTGCTTAATGAAAACGCCTTATGTGCTATAGCAATCCCTATGTAGAGACGGTGTTTTTATTAGGCATGGTATAAAAAAAAAATGCAGTGAAGGACGCTTTAATTGCATAGTTATATCAGAACCACTCTTCCACTGGCGTATATATGGGGGAGCCCGCCCCCCCCCCCGAAGCTAAGATTTTTTTAGATTATTTCGACATATTTCATGAATAAAAACATAAAATAGCATAAAATACGCCCTCATGGGGCCTCGGACCCCCCGCCAAAACTGCCTCGGGCCCACCCCGAAACGTTTTTCTATATACGCCACTGCGCTCTTCTTTAGGTGAACGTCGAAAGCTAGGCCCGAGCCCTTTTTATGTTTTTGTCCTTTTTAATTTTGTCCGGTTTTGATAATTTAAAAGACTATACAGAACTTCGATTTTGCTCTTGCCTTGTTTTGCAGAATGAAGTTTTTGATAATGTCCGGTTATTAATAATTCCGTTTTTAACATAGAACTGTTATAACTTTGTTTATTTATGATCTTTAGACGATTTTTTATTTGTTTTTTATGATAAACTACGAGGGCTATAAAAAGCCAGTGATTTAATACAAAAATACTTTCACACTGTTTTTTGCAAAAAAAAGTATTAAAAAATAATTTTAATTTTTTTTTGGCTGAATAAACAGCAAAATGTTTTTATTCTAATTTTTATTTTTGTCTGTATAAACCCAGTAGAAGATCATTAAAAAACAAGGAAATTAAGTATTATTTCATGATCCAAAAAATAATTTTAAATATCTTATTAGGTTCTACTATCCGGTCCGGAAATGTCTTGAGAATTGACAATTGAGAACCTCCCCTGGACATGCTTAAAGAACATTATTGGAATGTCATAGGGGACCAGCGGCGTAGCGTGCCTGAAGGGGGGGGGGCGACAGCTAAAAAGGACGCCCCTCACAAAAAAAAAGTCATAATGTCGTTCGTTTCCTTTGCCGCCCTCTCAATTTGCCGTTGGCAGCCCTGGGATACCTAATACAGCATAGGGCGCTTCGGCCACCCATGGGGCGTCAGTACCCTCGGGGCGGGGGAAGAAATGCGAATAATCCATATCTCAACTACTTATCACTACTAAATGTTTGATTATTTTTTATTCCTAAAAATTTCGGGGGGAGATTGATCCCCCTTAGGTACGACCTTGCACGTCACGTTGTAACAGTTTTTCGTAATCAAATTTTACCAGTAGCGTATATAAGGGGGGGCGGGCCCCCCCGAAGCTAAGATTTTTTTAGATATTTTCATATATTTTATGAATACAATAATGAAATAGCATAAAATACGGCCTCATGAAGTCTCGGGGCCCCCCCCCTGAAACTGTCTCTGCCCCCCCCCCCGAACAAGGGCGGATCCAGAGGTGCTTCTCGGGGGGGGGGGGCACTTTAGGTGACATTCTCTGTTGGTAAAAAACGGAATATATTTTTTTAAGCAGCATTTTATTGAATTAGTCAGTGGTTGTAATTTCGATGATAATAACAATAGACACTTTCATGCGCCGCGCCGCAGGTAAAAATTTTGAATTTTTATTAGCAAAAACATTACTTTTTACTCATTTTTTGTATATTCAAAAAATTCTCGGGGGGGAGAAAGTGCCCCTAGTGCCCCCCCCCTGGATCCGCCACTGCCCCCGAAACTTTTTTCTATATACGCCACTGAATTTTACCAACATAATTAAAAATTAATAAACAAACTCTGCTACTTTCTCTTGGGAACAATCAATTGGCAACAGCGGCAGCATTTGGCCTTCGAATCTGTAACTAACAGTTGACAAATGTGCCGGGCCCAGATGCTTTAAAATCGAGGCTAAAGGAAGCCCTACACGAGTACAGACGTATCATTCCTAAGTTGAAGAACCTACAGACTGGGTGAATAATATTGTCATTGTCGAAAAGCGGTCTAGGACCACTGGGCGTCGAGCCAACTCGGCGGCGCCAACTGGGCGTCGGGCCAACTCAGCGCTGGACTAAAAAAACTTTTTTCGATAAAATGTGCAGATGAAGAACAAAATAGATATATTATTTATACAAAAATATCTTTAAAAAATCCTTTACGCAATTTTCTTGAAATTTGGTTTTGTTAAGTAAAGTTAAATCCATTAAGTCGAGTGCTGAAATTTGGTAGGTGTAGTGTTTGGTAACCTGGTAACCTAGCAAACATGGATTACAAAAAAAGTACTTTTTAAGTAATGGCTTTCGCTGCACGCCATAACGGCAAAGTACTAAGTAGGAAGTACTTAATTTGTATTGATTTGGAACAACGGCCGGCATTCTTAAGCTTGACATTCTTCAGTGTACCTGTAAAATGTTGACTAGTGTTTGCCATCTAGCGGCCAGGCCAGCAAACACGTTTTTTTGTAAATACTTTATTTTCACAGTAAAATATTTAGTTTTTTTGTACTAAAATAAAGTGCTTTAAAAGCAACCATTTAAAAATGCTTTTGAAATGTTTTTTCACTGTTATATTAATTTTGCAGCAAAACTTTTAAGCTTTTATTAAAAAATTAAATGTACTTTAAGAGTACCTTCTTCAAAATATTATTAAAATATTTTTTGTAAGTATTTTATTTTCACCGTAAAATATTTAGTTTTTTTGTACTAAAATAAAGTGCTCTAAAAGCAACTGCTAAAATATACTTTGAAAATGCTTTTTTGCCATTAACCCTGGCTGCACTTGGTATTTTTCATAAATAAACTATTACTTTTCGTTGTACTAAAAATAAAGTACATGTTGCATTTTTTGCACTTTTAAATAATATGCAAATTACACAATACAAAAATAATAAAAATAATGCACATCGTTGCCGATGCCAGCAGTATAAGTCAAGTACCAGCAGGTCAATGTTTGCTGGGAACACTTTAATTTAAGTTTTTTATTACAACAATGGCGGATCCAAAATGGCGGATTTCTTTATTTTTAAACCGATTTGTCTCAAACTTAAAAGTTTGCAGTGCCTGAGATCACTTAAAACAATTTTATCCTCAAATTTAAAAAATTCAAAATGGCGAATCCAAAATGGCGGATTTTCTTATTTACTGACCGATTTGTTTGAAATTTCAAATATTACATTGCTTGAAGTCATTTAACACATATTTTTACTCAAACTTAAAAAAATCAGAATGGCCGATCCAAAATGGCGTACTTTCTTATATATGAACCGATATATAATAATATAATAAATATAGAAATTGGCGGTGTTTCAAGTAGCTGATTATAATTTTGGACCTAAACTTTAAAAAAATTCAAAATGACGAATCCAAAATAGCGGATTTTCTTATTTACCAACCAATTTGTCTCAAACTTCAAATATTACATTGCTTAAGGTCATTTAATACAATTATTTATTCAAACTTACAAAAATCAAAATGCAGAATCCAAAATGATGGGTTTTCTTGATTTGTCTCAAACTTGAATTTTTTACTTAAACTTACTTATGAACCGATATGTATCAAATACGGAAATTGGTGTTTTAAGTCGCTGATTATGATTTTGACTTAAACTTATAAATAATTCAAAATGGCGAATTTCGATAATTGATACACATCGATTCATAAATTCATTCATAAAAGTTCACCATTTTGGATGGGCCATTTTGATTTTTTTAAGTTTGAGTAAAAAATTTTGTTAAATGACCTCAAGCAATGTAATATTTGAGGTTTGAGACAAATCGGTTAGTAAATAAGAAAATCCGCCATTTTGAATTTTTTATAAGTTTAGGTCAAAAATTATAATCAGCTTTTTGAAACACCGCCAATTTCTATATTTGATACACATCGGTTCATAAATAAGAAAGTCCGCCATTTCGGATCCGCCATTTTGATAAAATCGCTGATATTAAAAAATCACAGTAACAAATATTAGTGTGATTGGAAAATCACGATATCGCTCATCTCTAGAACTTAGACATAAGCTGCCACCAGTGCAAAATAAGCATGAAAATCAAAAGTTAAGTTGCTTAAAGTGCACAAAAAATTGACTTAAATCGTAGACTTGTAAATAATCGCGAAAATGAAAATATTGTGCGATAATAACTTACCGAATAATGATTCTTATACAACACCATCGATACGCGTTGTTAGCCAACTCTTAAGATTTTAGGATGAATTAGTTAATTTTAAGTTTGTTTTTATATTATATTATTATATTATTAACAAAGGAGGTGTACATAAAGTATATAGTGTATGTAATCTAATGTAATCCAAAGCATAAACTAATAATATAAAGTTTATGTCCAAAGCAAAGATCTCTATATATCAATAACATATAATTCAATTCGCTCATTCTGCGTACAAGGCCACGTCGCGGGGTGGCGTTAATTCCTTCGGCCAATTTTTTATTCGCTTAGTTTAGACGGTTGCCGCTGGGTGGCGCTAGCAGAGACGGAACAGATAGGAATTACCAAGGCGTCTAAAATTTTTACAGGCATGATTAATTTTCTTATAAATAAAACTTTTTATGAATTTTTTTTAAACTTTCGTTAAAACGCCTTTTAGCAAAAAAAATATAGCATTTATTAATAGCATAAAATTTTCTTTTCAATTATGTAAAACTAAAGGGTTTAATTTACAATAAATGGTACAGTGGCATGTATAAATGAAGATTATTTACAAAAATCGTAAAAAATAATTATAAGTTTCGATGTAACTAATTATCTTTATCTATATGAAACATTAGGGACCTATTGCAATAGTGCCAGGCACAAATTGTGCCGGGCACTATATTGACACTTTCGCATTATAAGAACAGCTGTCTTCTTCCAAAATTAGGTCATTGTGTATTATAAGAGCCGGAATTATTAGTGACGCCACTATTAATGGAAAATAAACGACTGGATTTTTAAATTCGACTTTGGTATGTCAATTTTGAAAGATCAACTGTCAGTTTTTAATGCGAAACTGTCAATATAGTGCCCGGCACAATTTGTGCCTGGCTTTATTGCAATAGGTACACTGGTGCAGCGGCGGCTCGTGCCGCGGGCGAGGTGAAGCGCCACATTATAAACACCGGTACAAACGTTATTCTCTTTAAAACTCTTTGCGTCCTAGAACTATTGGAGCATGGTACGACAGTTGAAAGAGAAAAACGACAATATAAATAAAACTTTTTGCCCATAAATATGTTTCTGATCTCTTTCAACTGAGGACGAGGACGCAATAAATTTTCTTCAGAGATAATACCTGTATAATAATATGTTTGTAATGTACCGCTTCACCTCGCCTGCGGCACGAGCCGCAGCTGCACTGGTGGTCGCAGTGGAAGGGCTGCAAGACCCACTCACATATGAATCATCAATTATCTTTACATAATTAATCTGTGCATTATTTAAAAAAAAAAATTATTTTCGAAAAGAGTACAAGAGTACTTAATTTTTAAGAAAATTAGTAGCAATTTTACGAAAAACGGGTTTAGTTTTATACTTTTTTATTTTCTTATAATTTTAAAATAAAAGTGAAGGTTTTAATTTTTTGCTTTTTATTTCAAAATTATATATAACCTGATTTTCTCAAAACATAGAATTTCTACATGCGACAATCTTTTTAGCGACGGCAGAATATTTTTTTTGAAAATGAAGTTCTCTAGGCAAAAATAATTTCTGCCACTATTTAGAAAATAAAATTTTCTTCTTAGGAACGGCAGTATGTATTATAAATAATACTGATTTTTGGCGATTTTTACAAATTGTCTCCAGTTATGTTCGTCGTTATACCTAAAGGGGCGGAAGACCACCCAGGAAAAAGTGGCCAAAGAATAAAACTTATAAAAGATAACGCTTTCTTTCCAAAAATGTAACTTTCACAAAAATCGGTTTTTCTTTAGAAGACCACGCGGAAGATCATCGACCTATTTTTATGAAAGAAAATGTAATTTTCTATAAGCTTTATTCATTATGAGTTTCTTACTTTGACCACTTTTGTCCCCCTCTCCACCCTAGATGTAGGCTGTAGTTGACAATGTGGCAAACAAGTAAAACATTAAACTACATTACAATAGCAACAAAAATATATCTATCTGTCAGGAAATCCCATATAGGGGGAAGGTATAACCTATGACGACCTTCGGTCTAATCATTTAAAAGAAAATTTTATTGTCTATCACGTAGTATAATTAAAATTTATACACCGTTAGAAATAATTATAAATGATACATTGCTAAAAAAGAAATTTGGTCTTCCTAATAAAGTGTAATATCAGTGTTTTCTTGCAGCACTTAGTTTTTATGACAATTGCAAAATTTCAAAATTAAAAAGATTGATTGAAAGAACTTTTTTTTTGAAAATTCAATGAAAATGTAAAAAATCAATAGATTTTTCGAGGATTTCTGTAAATCGCCCACATTGATGGATGCCACTGGCTCATTGAGAGTGAAATTGTCTCTATTTGATTATCAATTGTTGGAACACAAAGTTAATTTTCCTAATAAATTATTAAATATATTCAAAAAATTGTAAAAAACAAAAAATATTTGTAGTGATTTTTAAAAAAGTTCTTAGTTTACGGACGCGAATGAAGTATTACCCACAATCTGCACTGAGAGATATATGATTTAAATCAATATTTTGTTGTAAATTAAATACTATAGTTTTTTTGCGCAAAAGGCTTACCCCTAGATGTACCGTAAGAAGGCTTAGCTAATCCATCATTGTTGTTTTATGTGAGCAACAAGGACTTAATCGCGATTAAGTGACTAATCCAAGAAATGTGCTTACGGTGCATCTAGGGTTTAGTGTCCAACAAAATTAGTTAAATTTAAAAATGTTAGTTGGTTTGTTTTGAATAAAATGTGCAAACAATCGTTTTGAAGATGTTGAAGGGTTCGTATCTTTGTAACAGTATAGTACCTAGGTAGCTTCAATATATCTTGTTTGTTGAGTCTCTAAGGGCCGGTTTCTCAATAGAGGGTTAGCCCTGACCCGTGGGTTAAAAAAAGAGTTGGCTGACATATTTACCACATGCCAAAAAAATACAGCTATTAAAGATAATCCACGGGTCAGGGGTAATCCTCTATTGAGAAACCGGCCCCTAATGTTATCTGCATATTTCGTCAAAAATAAGTTTTTTCTTGTCTTGGTTTTACATTTTAAAAATCTATATTTTAAAAAAAAATTTATTGTTATTATTATATCATTCAAATCAAACCTCTTGTCGTTGGTGGCCTTGTTTCGCAGGTGGACGGATTATCAATTATCATAATAGGGCGAATAGTGTTTATAATTTTAATAGATTATTATTTTTCAAGCAAATTAATGAGATTCACGCATGTCGCCGTAAGTTGTTTTGTCTTAAATCAGATTAAAATTATGCCAATGCCTTATTTGAATTCTACATTGCATTGTATCGTATTGATCCTTAGAAATTTGATGCAATGTTGTCAAGATTTAAGGTTAAAATCTGGCATGTCAAATTGTGTCAGATTTTTTCAAATTGTGAAGAATCGCCCCCGAAATGCCAAATTTTATCCGACTTTATGGGGGCAATTCTTCAAAATTTGAAATAATTTGAAATAATCTGACGAAATTTGAAACAACAGAATTTAGGTCTAAATCTTGACAACACTGCAATTTCAGCTTTGTGTAAAACGTCTTACACCACACGGTAATGGGTCAACTTAAGAAATTATGAAAACCCCAAAAATTTAAAATATGCGGGAAAATTTAATCTAAAACCTACCTTGAAACTCGGCTACTGATAATCCACAAGTTCTTGATAAATTGTATTTTTCCGAGCACCTCATCATACAACGGTTTTTCTATCTGGCAAATTTGACAACTGTCAGTCAAAGATCACCAAGGGGACTGTCAGTTACGAAATACTATGTTGCCAATTCATTGTTTCCAAGTGAAACCAATAAAGGTACCGTTCACAAGTTGGATTCACTTTTTAAATATGTTGTTAAAATATTATATATTATATGGATAATTCGCATTTTTTACGGCGGAATTGATTCTGATTTTTGAGATTTTTGCTTATAATAGCTGAAAACTTGCTCAAACTAAAGTTTGGTTAAGTATTTTGTTTTCTAAAAAATTTAAATCTTAAAGGTATTGTTTTATACCTAAATGCATGGAGAGTGGAAAAAAATTTTGTTTTCTAAATCTAATAATTTTATTCATAAACATTTGTGTGTTTTAAATAATATTACTTGACTTGACTGCAAAATCAATCCAAGATTTGAGCAGCTGCTAAAAAATTGTTTTTCTTTGTCGTGTTTTTGAACTTGATTTTAAAATAAATTTGAATGAAAAAGGATGCTTGGCTGACTTATTTTTTAGCCACTCATAGGTAGGAAGGCTATTGGGGACCGTCAAAAAAAACCTTTTTATTTTTGCTCAAAATAAGTTTGGGCCAAAAAAATCAAAATGGCTGTCTGTCTTTATTCATAGTTCTTTTAAAAGTAAAACCAAATAATTTAAATAATTAGGCACTTTGTCTGCAAGTTTAATGAAAATTTTTATTTGGTTCTATTTTTATAAGTTTAAAAAAAACAAATTCAATTTTTTTTTACCCTTATTATATTTGTTATAATCAAAACCTTAAAAATTGTTTTATATTTTTTTATTACTTTTTCAAATTAGGTAGCTATTCACTGAACCTACAGAGTAAATAATTTTGCACTGGAATTTATTCTTTAGCTTTTTAACTATTTCTTTAATTTCAATATATTTTAATTATAGTATCTAAGGTTTTAAACCCGTTATATTTTGTTTGTGTATTTTATTCCGGGATTAACATTAATATTGATAAAGGTACACAATTGACAGGGCGCAAAATTTTTTGACGACTTTTTTGGACGATAGCTTTTCTAAAAGGTTCGATGTCATCACATTTCGTGCATTTCCTAATACAAAAAGCAAATTTTGCATTTTTTTTTATTAAACCAAACCTCACCTTTGTCGATTGATGGCAAACTTATCCTAACCTGTTAATTCAACTCTGGTTAATTGATCGAAAACGTGACCTAACCGGTCCATTGGACACTTTTTTCTTGGTGGAAAAGGGGCGTGTATGGACAGGTAATGATAAGTTTGCGATCAATTGAAGGGGCGACGGACGAAACATCGAAACACAAAATGTCGAAAGTACAAAATGTCGAAGAAACAAAAATACTAATAGTTGAAAAATTTAAAAGACAGAAAATAAAACCTAACCAGGTCAGGTTAGGTTTTAAAGTATATTACAAAAAAAAGGCACCTGATCTGGTCAGGTTAGTTTCTATTAATATATCTAATAACCCAAGCTTTCGACATTCTGGACTTTCAACATTTTGTAATTCTTCTTCATTCGCACACACAGTTTCCAATAGAATCTACATTTATTTTTATTTTAATATTTATTTTTATCCTTATAAACCCAACAGTAACGTCTTTTAGACGAAAATTGTTCGTAGCACCCCTGTAATCTTCCGCCGGCGGCGACTGTAGCAAGTATTTCTGATTACCCTATCCAAAACCTCATGGGCCGTCACTGAATAACAGCAGTTTCTATATGGGAGGACCCCCCAGAATAAAAAACTATATACGTGCCTAGCTTTGATAAGAAAAGTAAAAAAATAATAACCACTTCAATAATTTAACCAGTATCCCACAGTCAGATTTTTCTGGCAGATTTTAAAGAAATAATTTGACATTCCCTTAAAAATCCGTTCAAATATAACGGTGGCATATAGAGCTAATTTTGTAGCGACCCTTCCACGACGTGCAGTTAGTCCCTCTTTGTTAATTTTACCGTGAAAAACAAAGAAAGAAAGTAAACTTAGCTGACCTCATAAAGAAAACGAATAGGACTCATAAATTTGAAAGAAATGTGACGAAATGTGACGAAATCTGATATTTCAGTTTGTGTGGTTAATGGTTATCTGCTTTGAATTTATTTACAATTTTTAAATTAAAAATTTTTAATAAATTAGGCGTTTTTAATTAAAAAAATATATTATATCGTGAAGCTACATCTATCAAAAAGTGGGAAATGGCCTTTTAAGTAAGTTTTTAAGTTTAAAATTGCCTTTTAAACGAGAAATCTTAAGCGCCAGATTATGTCACATTTTTTCAAATTTCGTCAAATTTTTTGAAATGTAAAGAATTGACCCCTATGCTTCAATTAGCTATTAAAGGGTGTTTTTTAAGGCAATTTATGGAAGACGCAAAGCTATGGATAAACCGTTTGGTAGTAAATTCTCATATCTTAAGTTTGAGAATGTCATATTTGGACGAATATTTTCTTGGCAAGGAAAGTAAAAAACGATCTTAAGGCTAAAATCCAAACCAATCCCAACCGAACCTCAAACGCGATGTGTTTAATTGCCCATAACGTTTAAATAAATTAAGTGAAAAATTGATATTCTTTAAACTAGAAAAATTTCCTCTAAATAACGATTTCTGTTGCTATTTTGCTTCCTGATCATGGACACTAAGACAAAAATAACTATAACGGTAAGCAGTGTGATTATTTTTTACCCTCTCGCACACTAGCTAATAAATAAGGATCCAAAAAAATCCCTATATAGGTTGTAATTATACACGGTATTTCACGAACATCCAAACAGAGCCCTTTTTGGGTATTTATAATGCGAATTTGGAGAAACGCTCGAACACGTCCATTTTATTTGCGAGGGGGATACTTTTTGAAATATTTGTAGCACGAACCCCCTTCGAGGAGTATACTTTCACCTTATGTTTTGAATAGGAAAAGTGTCTTTACAACCGTGTAAAAATTTCGAAAATCTATCGATTAGTTTGAGATAGTTGAGATATTTGCTTTCAAATTTTCAAATTTAACATGGAATGATAAAATAAAAATTAAATCCGAATCATATATAGTTCTATTTAAATTTACCAGTTTAAATAGGAAATATAGTTTTATCTATTAAATGCGAAAAACTAATAATCTCGATTCAACACTTG
The DNA here is from genome assembly GCA_963576565.1 of Aspidapion aeneum. Lineage (NCBI taxonomy): Eukaryota > Metazoa > Arthropoda > Insecta > Coleoptera > Brentidae > Aspidapion > Aspidapion aeneum. The sequence goes on from OY755038.1 coordinate 58,803,631, forward strand.
CACGCGCTGTAATGAATAACTAGTTATCCCTTGGTTCAGGTTTTCTAATATTATCAGGGGTTAGCTTACTTCAGCCTTGATTTATGAGGAAATTTCATATAGATCCTAACTTAACTTATTTTTTCTTAAATTAGCTTACCTCCCTGTGATAACGGTGATAACTTAACCTTGGTCTACTGATCGCAGATGTATCCTAACATTTTGCCATTGACAATAAAGTGTCTTCGATGAACAGATATCCCAACCTGTTTGCATTTATTTGGCAAGGTTCGATTAACACCAATTTTGACCTTTTGAAAGAAGGACAGGGGAGCTTATTTATCGAAAAATAAGTTAGTTTAGGACCAAATAGCATTTTTTTGAAATTCAAATATTTTAATAAATAGGTATTTTTTTTTAAATAGATCGGATTTTTTTTACATACGCGCTTTTTTGACTACGCTATGTATTGATATGCACCATTTTCATACGCGCTTTTTTGAAAGACGCTATTTCGATATGGGTTATTTAAAAACGCACTATTTCGTTACAGAGTCACGCTCTGCTCTCTGAAGAAATAAATAAACGCAGTATCAGTGTCACAGATCATAGCCGTGTGTCCCACAAAAAACACGTAATAAACCATATCAATATAGAATCAATCGCGCTATTTAGAAGCTATTTTAAGCACGCGCTATTATTAATACGCGCTCTTTTAATACGCGCTATATTGATATGCACCATTTTTATACGTGCTATTTTGAAAGACGCTATTTCGATATGGGTTATTTAAAAACGCGCTATTTCGTTACAGAGTCACGCTCTGCTCTCTGAAGAAATAAATAAACGCAGTATCAGTGTCACAGATCATATCCGTGTCACAAAAACACGTAATAAACCATATCAATATAGAATCAATCAAAAAAACACATTCTAATTTAATACACAAACACTTGTTTGGTGAGGCGAATTCGTCAACAATCCCTCACATTTTTCTTGTTTCCGACCCATCATTTAGCTCGATCCAATCGAGCGCAGATATGAATCCCATTTCCAAGTCTTTTAAATTTTTGAACGTCATCGGACGTCATTTTAAAAATGAAAAAAAAATCTTAATTAAAAAATATTATCTTTATTTTCGTTGTGTTTTTCGCAAGTTATAAATAAAAATCACCGCCTACTATACCGGGTTAGATCTATAGGTCAACCGAATCATTCCCGATTTTTTATATTTTTTCCACGAAATCCATATTCTTATCAAAATCTATTGTAGTTATAATACCAACCAAAATACTATTAAATTTTTATTAAGTTTAAAATAAAGGCAGCAAAATTTGAGTTAAACTGTTAAGCCAAAAAATAAATCTAAACCTTAAACCTCTTTGGAAAACATCAGTGTCAATGACCAGGGCGCATTCTGATAGGCTCATTTGCTGATTATATTTTGTAGTATATAGATACTGATAACGTCGCAATTGAAAAGGTCCCAAGCTTCGACAAGGTGGCTAAAACCTACTCGAGAAATAAAATCGCTTTCATTGCAGTGCCCAAATTACCGGACCCGCAAGCGGGATGTAGGAACTGGCTTTCAATCAGAAAATTGATTAAAATGTTAAATTCTTTAACGAAGGAAATAAAACTAGAATACTTGCTTAAAGTCTATGGCAGCGCTTCGTTACTGTATAGTACACTGGATCGCCGGCGGTCATATACTATGACCAAGGGGGGTTTAAGGTAAAAATTTAGTTTGCTCTCACTTTCTGCACAAACAGATTGCTTAAAGGGGGGATTAGATTCCCTCCTCTTGCATATGGCCACTGGGCTCTAAATTAAAAAAAAAAACATGTTTTTTGCACAGTTTGATGCAAACTCCGTGCAGCTGACGGTAATAAATGAGCCATCAAATCCCTACATATCCACCAAAAAAATTTTTTAAGCAATTTTTTCAAATTCAATTTAACAGGGCGGCTGCTCTTTTAAGCCGCATGGCCGCGCGCTCCCCCTAAATAAAAAATTTAAAAAAATCCTAATTAGAAATATTTTGCTAGTTCTTTTATTTTTCCTTTCGCCTCGACGCATACCATGAATAAAGTTCATCACCGACTGCCGAATTTTTTTCAAAACATTTCTTTTTGCGCCATTTTGTTAGTAGAGTAAGGCATTTTACTGTCAGAAAACGGCAGCGTTGGGATAGGATTAGGCTAACAGCGATTTCAACAGTTGGAGCTTCAAAAATATCAATTGCGTTGGCAATTGAACATTAACTTTTTTCCAATAAACAAAAAACTTTAATTTAATGTACACACAAAATAACAATATTAAAAGATCTTTAAAAATAGGGTGACTATACATCCGGATAGAGCCGGACAAGCTGGCTCGGTTTGGTTCGGTTTGGTTCATTGGCTTTTTGGACAAAACTAAAACGTCCTGCCGTGTAAGCAAGTGGTTTTCTAACCGGTATTTAATAAAATTTTGTTATTAATAAATAATTTTTAGGTCGGTTTTTCAAAATGACCATATTTCAGGGTTGCCACCAGTGGCGGCTGTTACAGGGAGGGCAACGGAGCAGTGCCCTACCGATTTCTGCCGGCCTTTTAGTCTCTGAGGTTTTTTTTATGCGGTGGAAGTGAGTTGTCCCAGTGGCGAGTTAACCCGGCGGCGAGTTGGACCTGCGGCAAATCGGGTCTGTTCATTGTCCCGGCAGGAGTCGATCGCGCCTATCAAAATAATTAAACTCCACTAATCGACCACACATCGCAACCACCTTGCTTTGATAGTGCCATAACTGGAAATGATAATTTTCAGGAAACGCTTTTTAAAAATAATGGCAAAGGCAAATATTGATATATTTTTTTTTGCTTTAATTAAATCAATGAATAACTTACCCATGCTTGAAATAAACAATAAGGAAAATTTTGTGGGAAAAATATTTTATGAAAATGATAAGGGTCACGCAAAACAGAAAACGCAAAAACGCATTTTTTTTAGTTGTGCCACTATCAAAGCAAAGCAGCGACCTTTAAAAAACTTCTGGGTAATGAATTTTATGTTCTCAACGTATTGCTACGACAGTAAACTTAATTTTTTTGTTAATTATTTTATCATGACCTATATACTATCAAAACTACAGCTTTAGTCAACGTTGAAATGACGGGGTAAAATTTGATTACAATAACACCGGATCCTATCGATCACATGGTAATGGGGTTTTGGGTGTAAATTTGCCATTTTAAGGTCCGTACGGCATGTGCAGTCGAGAAACAGTAAGATTTTAAAATTAGTGGATAATTTTCATTTTATGATAGTAGTTGTGAACAGACGAGACGTGGAGAATAATTTTAATCATTTTATCAAAAAATAAGTAAAAATAATAATTATATGCATTGTTTTAAAACTAAAATTTTTGTATTTTTAACAATTATTTATTTTAAAAATTCAGGATCTGAAGAAATTTGTAGCTAATACTTACACTCGTGCTCAAAAAATCGGTACAAAGAAAATTGAATTGATAATTTTTAAGTTACTGAAAATCCAGCCAGGATGTCTTAGCATTTTTAATTTTTTTGTGACCAAAATGTCCGAGTCAATCCTTTAAATGTCATTTGGTAATAACACTATAAACATAGCTAACAATAAAATATATGGAACCTATTAAAAGTTTCCGTGTACGAGATTTTTATGAGCACGAGTGTACAATCATTCCTAGCCCGCGTAGCAATGGCTAGAGAAGGTATTGTTTTCGACGAAAAATTTTTGATAACGCGGAAAATCTGTCATTTGGTTGTGTTTGGTCTTGGTGTATCTTAGCAATATCGGCGTGACGTCTATGTTTGTGTATGTCGGTCCGTAACACGATAGCTCCTAAACCGCTGAACTGATTTTCATAAAATCTTCAGGTAAAATAGTGTTCGACACTGTAACGAGCTGATTAGATTTGGGTCCAAATCCATTAGTGGTAATGATTTTTTGACAGTTAAAACATGAAAATATGCTAACAGCGCCAAGTCAAAATAGACGCCGAAGGCGCCCTACGTAAAAGATTTTGAATTATTTAATCTTAAATAGTTTAAAAATACATAAAAAATAAGTTTAGCGAGGAGTTTCCGACACACATCAATTTTGTTTGAAAAATGCTGATAACGTAGCGCCCAAAAGGCGCAGGGCGAATTTTATTGTTTTTATTAATATTTTTCACTTTTGAAAGAAATATTTATAACAATAAAGTTTTACAAAGTTCGAAGAGATAGAAATACGATAAGAATTTACATACTAAACTTAATACAACTTCATTCATGAAATTTCTCGGGAAACGGCGTAAAAAGTAAAGTTTTCTACTAAAAAGGCAAAATTTTCGCGCCCGAAAGTATATTTATTTTTATCAAAATTGAACTTTTAGTAATATTCAAAATATAGTTTGCCTGAATCAAATGTATATATTAACACAGCCAAAATTTTCTAAATATTTCAAAAATACTTCTAAATGTAATTAAATTTTGTGTCCCGCAGATGGACTCTCACGGTCAGGATTTGGATACGCTTTACTTGTACCCCAAATAACGACTTTTTTCTAGATTAGAGGGCGCCAAAAAAACTCTTGCCATCCAGGGCTTGAACAATGTGACTATTCCCAAGACATCCTTTGGCCAATAGTGGTAGTGTGTTGTGCGAAATGATTTGTCTTAAGCAATGGTATAGTAGCGCGCTTTTCACAGTTAGTGAATGTTACGCGTTTAAAGCGAAATCTATTGTCCTGTCCCGTACCAACTGAACGTTTCTCGGTTGGATCCTGGGAGAAGCTTGCGCATTAGGTATTTTCGCCAAGCACGTGATGGCTAGAAGATTATTGAAAGGTAGCTATTGGCCAAAGCATGTGATGGGAACCATCATATCCTACGAGTACGAGAATAGCTATCCCGGAGTCATCAGATCTTGCTACGCCACTGGCTAGTCTTAGATCCTTTTATTTTTATTTATTTTGCTTATTTTATCGTAAATATGATGTAAGGTATGTTTCGCTATAAAATGTTCCTTTAATAACAAATAAAATCAGCGTGTTTTCAATTTTTTAAAAATTTTTAATTGGAAATCGTTTTTTATCGCTCCTGAAAAATATATAAAAACAAATTAATAGATTATCGAAATTTAAAGAAGATATTTATTGGACCTTTAAAACAAGGTATCACTAATTTTTTTTTATTGGGAGGGATTTGGTTTAGTTCCGTTTGTTTACCACAACCACCACTTATTAACGCCCTTGTATACTTTATAAAATTTGTGGGTAAAACTTGGCTGTGCGTGTATTAAAGAAAACTTTTTTCACTTTAATGATATTACCATACTTTTAAAAATATATGTTCCCTTAAAAGCTTTTTTTGATGATTTATTACGAGAAAATTAAAGAAAAATTCGTGTGAGTAAAATAATTACTCATACCAGGTATGCCCCATCTCGAAACCTCAAAGTAAAGTGCAAATTTACGCTTTAAAACCGTCTGATTTAAAATTCTGCTTGAGTGTTTCTTAGAAGAGACGTTTGCAAAATTTAAAACAATGCTGTTCGTAATTTTATTTGAAAATGCAGTAAGAAAAGCCGGCTTTAATGAGTCCTATTTGTATCAGTTATCCTTTTTCACTCTTTCCGTGCATTTCAAAGTTGATTTAAGTGTTGGATTTAAAGATGCAAATGACATAATTAAATAATTAAACATTTAGTCGCTGGTAAGCTACTTTAAAATTACAATCTATCCCGCAAAATAATTCTATTAAACATTTTTTTTTTATCTAAGGAGTTAGAAACAGCTCGCTTGTTGGCCTTAGAATCTCCAGAAAGTTCAGCTTGGCTTAATTTACTACCCTCGACTTCTCTAGAAACTCTTCTGAGTGACACCTCTTTTCGTATCTCGGTCTCATTAGGGCCTGGTCACCCTATGTATTGAAATGGGCAGATTAATGGTATCATTAGACGAGCTCTTAGAGCAGCAGAATTTCCTTCTGTTCTGGAGCCGTCAGGGGTAAGTTGGGGAGATGGAACGCAAGCAGATGGAATGAGATTCAATATTCAGCCACACTATGTCATCTTTCTATCTGAAAGAAACATCGCAAAACGCGGGTGAGGCTGCACGATTTGCTGAACAGATTAAAAAACAAAAATATGCTGAATAGATTTAATGGAGCGTTATATTTTTGTTCCATTTGCAATAAAAACTTTAGGACCATGAGGTGGTGAGGCTAAGAAAATAATTTTAGATTATATACAGTCGAACCTCTCTAACTCGAACCTCTATTACTCGAACCCCTCTATAACTCGAACCTTTTAAGCGGTCCCTGCACTTTTTACATGTATTTTAACCTATGTAACTCGAGTTTCTATAGCTCGAACTCTCCATAACTCGAACTCAACCCTTATCACTCAATCCATTAGTTTAGCAATACCAAGATAAAATTCAATTTCAATTTTAGGAACTCTCCTAGAGAATCCTGATTTAGAATAAATTTTCAAATTTTATTTTTTTTTATTCTAAATATATGTTTTTAACGTTTCGTGTTCATACTTAAAATGTTTTATAATTATTGGTAACGTTTAAATATATGTTTCCTTTTATAAAAAAAGAAATGGATCCATGACGGATCTTCCTAGCTAGCCTCTTATCACACTGCAAGTGAAGCCATGATAATCTATTAGCCTTGAAAACAGGTTTTTGTAAATATCTCAGAAACTAAAGTTACTACGAAGTTTATGCTTATAACACGAATTATTGAGTAAAATATAGTCTACTATATTCTGAAAAAAGTGTATTGATACGATGCTCCGTTCAAAAGTTAGCATTTTTTAATTTTATTATTTGTCAAAAAACTGTCATTAGCATTAATGGATTTTGACCAAACTAATCAGCTCGTAAGAATGTCAAACACTATTTTACCTGAAAATTTATGAAAATGGGTTCAGCGGTTTAGGAGCTATCGTGTTACGGACAGAAATAATATACACACAGTCACACCTACATAGACAGACATCACGACAATATAGCTAGGATAGGTCAAAATACATACATTTGGCGCTATCTCAAAAGAAATTTTTTCGTCGAAAATAATCACTAATTTGCCACTTAGATACAACTGATACAAGTCCAAAAGATCCTAAAAAAAATCCGGTAATAACAGTATATCATAAAATCAGCCAAAAAAAAACTAACAAACTAATTATTAAACTCTCTCATTTATACAGCGCGAGCGGTCTGCAGATCACATCGTATTTTAACATCTCATTTGCGATAATAGTCATATGGAGCACTTATTGGGAAAATATTAGATGAGGAATGCGCGATAATGCAGTATATTTGCAATTAATCAAAATATGCCTTTGCAATCTTTGGAAATATTTTTATGAAAAAATGCTATTATAAATATTTTTCTTGAATATGTTATGAGGTAAATTATTTAAAAAGTGAAGATATAAAAAAAAGTATTTTAAATTTTATCTAGGGTGGGCAACGCCTTTCCGCCTACATTGTATGTACGCTACTAGTATATTTAGGAAATAATAATATAATTTTACTATATTATGTAAGTATACCTATATTTTGCTTACGCTTAGCGAGTTTAACTAATTTTATCTCTCTGTCATTGCCTATTTATTAAAATTTTGTATATGATCTATTCAGCTAATTATTGGACTACTTTAAAAAGTTAACGACTTTTTTACTTCGGCTATTCCGCTTTGGGTGTCCCTGACTCTTATAGTACTGGAAGTCAAGAAACCAAGAAGAAGAAACCCCCATTGTTTAAAAGTAGGCAGAAAGTTAACTGAATGGACACTTTGTTAAGCAACTATTAACTGAGTATTAGCTCACACTACTACTATACTATAGTAGTGTGAGCTATGGTGATCCTAATTTTTTCGAGAAAAAAAAAGTTGCTCCGATTTCAAAATTTTTTATATATCTTTGCGTTTCAGATGATTTTGAAACTTTTTTGTCTTGCTGTCTGTCTGTCTGTCTGTCTGTCTGTCTGTCTGTCTGTCTCTGTCTGTCTGTCTGTCTGTCTGTCTGTCTGTCTGTCTGTCTGTCTGTCTGTCTGTCTGTCTGTCTGTCTGTCTGTCTGTCTGTCTGTCTGTCTGTCTGTCTGTCTGTCTGTCTGTCTGTCTGTCTGTCTGTCTGTCTGTCTGTCTGTCTGTCTGTCTGTCTGTCTGTCTGTCTGTCTGTCTGTCTGTCTGTCTGTCTGTCTGTCTGTCTGTCTGTCTGTCTGTCTGTCTGTCTGTCTGTCTGTCTGTCTGTCTGTCTGTCTGTCTGTCTGTCTGTCTGTCTGTCTGTCTGTCTGTCTGTCTGTCTGTCTGTCTGTCTGTCTGTCTGTCTGTCTGTCTGTCTGTCTGTCTGTCTGTCTGTCTGTCTGTCTGTCTGTCTGTCTGTCTGTCTGTCTGTCTGTCTGTCTGTCTGTCTGTCTGTCTGTCTGTCTGTCTGTCTGTCTGTCTGTCTGTCTGTCTGTCTGTCTGTCTGTCTGTCTGTCTGTCTGTCTGTCTGTCTGTCTGTCTGTCTGTCTGTCTGTCTGTCTGTCTGTCTGTCTGTCTGTCTGTCTGTCTGTCTGTCTGTCTGTCTGTCTGTCTGTCTGTCTGTCTGTCTGTCTGTCTGTCTGTCTGTCTGTCTGTCTGTCTGTCTGTCTGTCTGTCTGTCTGTCTGTCTGTCTGTCTGTCTGTCTGTCTGTCTGTCTGTCTGTCTGTCTGTCTGTCTGTCTGTCTGTCTGTCTGTCTGTCTGTCTGTCTGTCTGTCTGTCTGTCTGTCTGTCTGTCTGTCTGTCTGTCTGTCTGTCTGTCTGTCTGTCTGTCTGTCTGTCTGTCTGTCTGTCTGTCTGTCTGTCTGTCTGTCTGTCTGTCTGTCTGTCTGTCTGTCTGTCTGTCTGTCTGTCTGTCTGTCTGTCTGTCTGTCTGTCTGTCTGTCTGTCTGTCTGTCTGTCTGTCTGTCTGTCTGTCTGTCTGTCTGTCTGTCTGTCTGTCTGTCTGTCTGTCTGTCTGTCTGTCTGTCTGTCTGTCTGTCTGTCTGTCTGTCTGTCTGTCTGTCTGTCTGTCTGTCTGTCTGTCTGTCTGTCTGTCTGTCTGTCTGTCTGTCTGTCTGTCTGTCTGTCTGTCTGTCTGTCTGTCTGTCTGTCTGTCTGTCTGTCTGTCTGTCTGTCTGTCTGTCTGTCTGTCTGTCTGTCTGTCTGTCTGTCTGTCTGTCTGTCTGTCTGTCTGTCTGTCTGTCTGTCTGTCTGTCTGTCTGTCTGTCTGTCTGTCTGTCTGTCTGTCTGTCTGTCTGTCTGTCTGTCTGTCTGTCTGTCTGTCTGTCTGTCTGTCTGTCTGTCTGTCTGTCTGTCTGTCTGTCTGTCTGTCTGTCTGTCTGTCTGTCTGTCTGTCTGTCTGTCTGTCTGTCTGTCTGTCTGTCTGTCTGTCTGTCTGTCTGTCTGTCTGTCTGTCTGTCTGTCTGTCTGTCTGTCTGTCTGTCTGTCTGTCTGTCTGTCTGTCTGTCTGTCTGTCTGTCTGTCTGTCTGTCTGTCTGTCTGTCTGTCTGTCTGTCTGTCTGTCTGTCTGTCTGTCTGTCTGTCTGTCTGTCTGTCTGTCTGTCTGTCTGTCTGTCTGTCTGTCTGTCTGTCTGTCTGTCTGTCTGTCTGTCTGTCTGTCTGTCTGTCTGTCTGTCTGTCTGTCTGTCTGTCTGTCTGTCTGTCTGTCTGTCTGTCTGTCTGTCTGTCTGTCTGTCTGTCTGTCTGTCTGTCTGTCTGTCTGTCTGTCTGTCTGTCTGTCTGTCTGTCTGTCTGTCTGTCTGTCTGTCTGTCTGTCTGTCTGTCTGTCTGTCTGTCTGTCTGTCTGTCTGTCTGTCTGTCTGTCTGTCTGTCTGTCTGTCTGTCTGTCTGTCTGTCTGTCTGTCTGTCTGTCTGTCTGTCTGTCTGTCTGTCTGTCTGTCTGTCTGTCTGTCTGTCTGTCTGTCTGTCTGTCTGTCTGTCTGTCTGTCTGTCTGTCTGTCTGTCTGTCTGTCTGTCTGTCTGTCTGTCTGTCTGTCTGTCTGTCTGTCTGTCTGTCTGTCTGTCTGTCTGTCTGTCTGTCTGTCTGTCTGTCTGTCTGTCTGTCTGTCTGTCTGTCTGTCTGTCTGTCTGTCTGTCTGTCTGTCTGTCTGTCTGTCTGTCTGTCTGTCTGTCTGTCTGTCTGTCTGTCTGTCTGTCTGTCTGTCTGTCTGTCTGTCTGTCTGTCTGTCTGTCTGTCTGTCTGTCTGTCTGTCTGTCTGTCTGTCTGTCTGTCTGTCTGTCTGTCTGTCTGTCTGTCTGTCTGTCTGTCTGTCTGTCTGTCTGTCTGTATGTATGTATGTCTGTATGTCTGTCTGTCTGTATGTCTGTCTGTAACGACCAACCCGCATAACTCAAAAACCGCTTGTCCGATTTAAATGAAATTTGGTACCTAGGCTGAGTCTTGGGCCATGGTGGTCGCATTAAAAAATGAACGAGATCCACCGAACGCAAGTCACATAAAAGGGTGGGGGTAGATTTCAAAAATGAGAGTTTATGTGAAAATATGGCGTGTGTGATATCAAACGAAAGGTAATTAAGTCTGGAGTTAAACAAAATGAATTTTAAGTTATTTAAAAAAAAAGGGTGAGGGTAGATGTTAAAAATTAGAGTTCAAGTGAAAATATGGCGTGTATGATATCAAACAAAAGGTAAATGTGTCTGGAGTTAAACAAAATACATTTTAGTTTTTAAAAAAAGGTGGGGGTTGATTTTAAAAATTAGAGTTTAAGGCAAAACATGGCTTGTGTGGTATCAAACGAAAGGCAATTGAGTCTGGAGTTGAATAAAATATATTTCAGTTTTTAGTTATATTAGCTCACACGTACACTATAACTACAGTACTTAGTGTGAGCTTAGGTGCCCATAGATTGGCAGAGTATTTTATTTTGTGATTTAGAACTTTATATTCTTAGTAATAAAGTATTTCTATTGGTATGGTTATCAACCGCTGAAACGTGTGACGACACCAGTGCAGTGGCAGATTTAGGCTGGATCCACATACATCGTGATAAATATTAGCCAATGACATTTAAGCCTGATTTTATTCTCTACAATTTTATTGGTTGATATTAATCACGTGGCATAGAAGGGATTCATCGGGATTCAAGCTTAAGCATTATGGGTTTTCGAATGAATGAAACGCAAACGAATACTTTAATAAAGCTTCGTTTTATTTTATTTCGGTTCCTTTTAATTTGAACATCTTCAACTTGTATTTTCTCACTAAAACTCGGACAGGGACATTTTGAATTTGAAACTGCTTAAAATTCTCACATCTTTGACAGCCGTTATAATTATTTTGCGTTAACCTAATTAAAGAAACCCACAAAATCATGTCAATGGAAAGAGCTATTTTCAGAGTTATTGTCTGTGCTTGTCGATTGTCATAGATATTAATATCGTTATCGCTGTTTACTTTCTTAACATTATTTCTCGATTATATTTTTTAATTAAAATATAAGTATTTACTTATTTAGTTATTTAGTTATTTAGTTTATCATTGATAGACGGCCGGCGCGGCGGCCTGAAGAAACCAATCATGGACTTAATCATGCGTAAATAATAAATACCTTATAGTATATGATTTCGGTAAATGTGTATGCGTTAGTTTTGATGGTTTTGGAACAACTGCTCTACGTAACTATATTATTTGACAATTGCCAAAAATTTAAGGGTATGTCTATAATTTTTTTAAAAACCATTTGATCGCGTAAAAATTTATCAAATTGCGGATTAAATTTGTAGGCTTCTAAAATTAATTGTGCTGATTTCTTTGTGAACACCATTAAGAGTGTTTAACGGCATCTATAAACACCTTCTTAATTTTATTAACAAATTATAAATAAAAATACAAGTACTTACCGATAGAACCTGACTTCTCCCGGACATGTTTTGATTTATTTTCAATTTTTCAACGAAAAAAACACAATTTTACACGACAAACGCAACATATCGCAAAATATAAATAAACAACAAATATGGCGTAAAATCAGGCAGTAGATGTGTGTCTATGTGCCAAAACACACGCATGCGAACTTGGAAATTTGTGTCTGCGAATTTTAGTTTGCCATGTTTCCAAAGCAAGCTATGATTCGATTTTTTGAACCAATATTTATGTTCAAAGGTATTTGGAAAATAATGACAAATATGTTTGAAGTTTTAAACCTAATTAAAAGAGTGCCATTTAAAAAAAAACAAAACAGACCAAAAACATTCAACTAAAGGTAGACCCCGTATAGAAATCCTAAACTTCATCAGACACAAAAAGTATTATACTGGGGATTTCTTTCAAATTCGCAACAATGTTGCCAGTACTTTTATAACTTGTAATTTTGATGTAGGTACATAAGTAAAATGGTAACTAATAAAAATCAAAAAAATATTTTGTTTTTGAATTCGGCTTACGTTTTGGATTGCTATACATGTATCTGTAATAGAATATGTTTACCATCCTATGTGAGAAAAGGATTGTTTTCATTGATTTTTTTTTTGAGATCTTATCATTAATACCGTTTTTCTATACAATTTAATTCTAGGTTGTAAGTATAACCTCTAGATATGTATGTATGCATGTCTGTCTGTGTACCTATATGCACATATGTATACAAATGTTTGAAAAAAAGTTTTTTTTTAAGTTAGAATATGTTATCCAATAATCAATCGGTAAATTTTTGTTTACATAGGTACCTAAACTTAACAAAAATCATAAAACATTTGCTTTTAAGTCCCTGTTGTTATAGATCTATGTGGCGGTTTAAATCCTTATCTATTTTGAATTAAAAGGAAAGTATAAATTATAAATAATCAGCTAAAGTTGGTTTTTTGCGAAGATTGTTGATTGTCGATTTTTATAGAACGTACAACGATTAGCACAAAATTGCAATTTTTGTGCAGTCAACCAACTTGAGCTTGTTTTTTGCAGGAACACAAAATAACTAGCGGCGATATCCTGTAATGCAAACCATTTTTTTAAACTGCACATGCGCACCTCTCTTTTTCTGATCACATAAAATTATCTTCCTCTTACTAACTTCACACATGCTCGACCACAGCTGAGAGGGAGATATTTTATGTGAGAAGAAAAAGTACGGTAGCGAATGCGCAGTTTAAAATATTGATTTGGTTTTCGGTTTTCTGAAAAAAACGGGACTCCATTTAAGTGTGAAAAATGTTCAACTAAAAGTAAGTTTAATTAAATTTCTTTGGTGTGAGGTTAGAGTTCATAAATAGTTTATTAGTTTTGTCTTCCTAGGTGGTATTTAAAAAGTTATTAAAACCAGATGACTAAACTGCACTTTTAATTATTAATTATTGTTCTCACTACAAATGTTTTCGGTATAAAAATAACTCTTGCTTTTAGTCCAAATAAATGTAAGTTAAATGTTTTGATCACGAAAGTTAAAAAAACCTTTTCTTTATATAGTATATATATATATATATATATATATATATATATATATATATATATATATATATATATTTATATATATATATATATATATATAAATTAGTCTACAACCCTCTCCTGGGCAACTCTGGAAAACTCAAAAAGTGTTTTGATTTGATTTTACGCGAAAATGGAACGTCGCAGAGAAAACCTTTGTTGACAAAAAAAATTGTGTGTGCTTAAGACCACATGGCAGAAGTGTAAACTTTAACAAGGCGAAATTAATAATACTGGCCTTCATCTGCATCATCATATTGCTCGCTGAATGTTCCTCTCACAGTTAGTCGACTCGAGCCGACTTCACCCGAATGAGCGTTACATAGCCGAGTCTGACGGCTCAGTTCAATTCAGTACCCACAAAAACTACTAAACGCGCCTAAAGAAGTTTACACTTCAAAAATTCCTTTACAATTTTTCTTAAAGGTTATAGCTCTAGACTTACATGTATAGAAGATAGAGAGCACCAAAATTGACAAAAATCAGTTTTTTGCATTTTACACAAAAACGGTAAGTCGTAGAGAAGAATTTTATTTAAGAGAAATATTACCCATACGAGTCTTCACAATCAATCTCCATAGTCTATAGGTCTACAACGACATGTTTAGAAGGTAGATGGCAGCTAAGTTGTCAAAAATTCTGTTTTTTTTAGTCGTAGAAAGAAACTTTATAAACATAAAATGTTAAAGGACACAATTTTCTACATTCTTTCCTTTTGGGCCACAGGTTTACAACTACGTGTAGAACATATAGGGCGCCAAATTTGCAAAAATTATTATTTTATTTTATGTAAAAACGGTAGGTCCTAGAAAAACACATTATAGACAAAATCTCCAGGACGCCATTCTCTACAATTCACCTATGTGAGTCACAGCTCTATGACTTATGGTTTTTGCGTAAAACGAAAAAAAGTATATAATGGGCATTTTCGGCACCCTCTGTCTTCAACACATATGGTTGTAGAGCTGTAAATTGTCATTGTCGCATTGTAGAGAATTGTGTCTTGATCATTTTATGTCAATAAAGTTTTTTTTTATGACTTACCGTTTTTGCATAAATTGCAAAAAACATAATTTTTTCAAATTTTCTTCTAAACGTGTGGTTGTAGACCTATAGACTATGGAGACCGATTGTAGGGAATTCTATGGGTAATATTTCTCATACATTAAATTTTGCCCTACGACGCGTAAAATGCAAAAAACTGATTTTTGTTCGCTATTTTTCAGAAAAAAAATTAATAGCGGCAACCATGTAGACCAAACGTCACCCTTGCATCATTTATTGTTGCCTTTGAGAGGTTATCCGAATAAACGTGCGTTTTCCTTGTTTTTTTTTGCAATATTGATCACAAAATTAAGATTTTTTTTATTAAATAACTTTAAAAATGCCTAAGAAGTGTGACAAAAGTGAAGAGAAGTGGCTAGATTTATCATTTCACCGGTAAGTTTGAATCTCTTCCAGAAACCGTCATATTGTTTACGATTTGGTAAGACAGTGGTGTGGTTTATAACTTTTTTTACAAAATATTAGTGATTTATTTTACAAAGAAGTTTTAAGAAACATTATTTATTGTTGCAAATTCCCTTATTTTCCCACCTCTAGTGTTTGGGTTTTTTTGGAAAAGTTTTTGAATTTATTCTGGCAATAATATATAAAAAAATATATTTCTTATGCAAACAACCATTTTCACTCTGTAATGTTATGTTATGTCATGCTACTGTACAGTTATTAAATATTTTAAAAATATTCAAATTTATGAGTTTACTAGATTCCCCAGTGATCCAAACAAGAGAGAGCTTTGGAGGGAGATTATTGGCCTTAATAAGGAGAAAATTCTGTCAAAATGGGCATTCTTTGTTCTGACCACGTTGATCCTCAGTATGTTCGTTTAGCACCTAGTAGGCACTATCTTGTACGAAATGCCTTGCCCAAGGTCAGGTGTTAAAGACTAGTTCAAATTAAGAAAACTACTTACTACTAGTGGTTGGTAGTTAAATATTCAACTATCTCTTTTTATTATAAAGTATACATAATATATTATCACTGGTTGTTTTTGATGTTCGATCATCATATAATGATGTAAAAAAGTAGTTAGAATTAACAAATATAACTATAAGAAGAAAAAAAGGTAGTACCACTTTTACACAGAAAAAAAAGAGTTTTGACTTCCTTTTCACTTACTTACTGCATAGTCCCTGGTGATTAATTAAAAGAGAGCCTTGAGTCAAATGGATTAAAATATTGTTCTTAATTCTTATATTTGCCAAATTTAATAATGTTTGTATATATAGGGTGTCCCATAACTTAGGGGCCATAGGCCAACAAGTGATAGAGGAGGTCATGTCTGATCAAAAACTTGTTGTTGGCAATTTTTTTAACTTTTGTGATAATAACTTTAAAAAAACGCAGTAAAAATATGAAATTGGGTAGTCTTGTATTAGAACAAAAGCAGTAAATTGAAATTAATTTTAAAAAATTAATTTGAAAAAAGTTAGTCATTCAATTTTTTTAGAAAATACTATTTTTTTGGTATGAACTTTTATGAATGCCATATTAAATGCAATGTTTTTTAAATATTTTTTGTTAATAAAAACAAGTCTCTAGCGAGACATAATAATAAAATATTATTGATATTTTTTAAAAGAGAAAGCAAAAATTAATTTAAAAAAAATATTATTTTTTATACATTTTCGAGGTTATTTTGACAGCCCGTACCTCCTCCATTTGTAATATTATCAAAAAAGGAGTACCACATTTTTTAATCACAATTAGCTGAGTATTCAGCTGGCTGTCACAGATTTTTTTTTGTATAACCGGTTTTCACCCACTCCTCTTTAAAAATCCTATATCTTAAAAAACAGATGAATGTTGACCCCATGTTATATAAACTTTTTTCTTGGAAATAACCTCCTCTATCACCTGCTGCACTACGGCGCCTAAGTTATGGGACACCCTGTATAATAATCACTTAATTATAAATAATATTTTTTCATTTTTATTTTATTTGGTAAATAAAAATTAAATAGATTTTTTTATGGAAATCAAAAGTATTTTGTTGATAAAACTGAATAAGTCATATTTTTTAACATTTGCAAATGTAAAAAAACACAGACTCATATCAAATATTTTCCAAAAAAACTAATTGCTAGAGTTTAATAAACTAATGAATGGATTTTGGTAAAATAAACCAATGAGTGCTTTTTATTTCGAGGCAAGAATTTTGCTGATAAAATATAACAAAAAATTTATATTATAAATATAGGCTGTCCCATTTTTATCATTTGGGTGGTTTCGGGAACTTCTAGAGAAGATTGAAGAAAAAACGACTACACCTTAGTGTGCTTTAATTTGAAGAGAATAATGATGGTAAACATCGCATATCAATATTATAAACATAGAAACCGAAAACACCCAAAAGTGTCGAAAATGCACCCTGTACACTAGGGGATCAAATAGACTCTTTAAATCCTGATGCAAAAATTTTGATAAATATCTCAAGGTCTGAGTATATAATTCGGAGTTTTTGACTTTTTTTAACAGAACAAATCTACTTACTGTAAAAAATTTACTAAGAGCAATGTATTACCAAGGTGAAAGAGTAAAAAGCTAAAAAAACACCTTTGACAATTTGAAATAAAAAGAAACACTTTTACCTGTGTTTTAAATTTTAGGGATTAAAGTAACACTTTTCTATATCCAGAAAAAAAATAATATAAAGTAGATTTCTTATCTTTAGGGAAAAATAATAAAAATCAAAACTACGGATATTACCAGCTGTAAATAAGTTATTGATTTCTAATATTATAAATCGATAAAAAAATTAATTCTGTAAAAATAGAATGGCTGTCAAAGCTGTACCGGTAATATTTTACACTTATTTAAATTTTATAATTTTGGGTGCAAAAATTTTATAGGAAAATGTCTATAATAAATATATTTATTTTATTTTCAACAAAATCTGCACGCCCATGGTTTTTTCCTCGATTTCTCTTTTATACCTCTTACAGTGTTGCCTGCGAGGATTCGGCAAAATTTTCTGAGATTTCATGCATGATGAATGAATTTGCGTATTAAATAATGGGGATGCGTCTTCTAGGGTTCCTTGAATTTCTTTGAAACAGACCATTTTTTATATACTTGTTTTCTTTATGTCGATCTTTTAATATAAATCCCAAATAGGAGGAGGTTTTTTTATTGTCGAGAGTTCATATGAAATATCATTGGACAAAAAACGCATGGGTCCTATGGCTTCGTGAGTGTGTGTGCGAATTTGCTTTCGGATCTTTTACGCCTTTTTGACTAAAATGACATTTTTACACCTCTGATGATTGGACCAGGGCTATCAAAACGGATGGGCCACGATCCTCCACTTTGTTGACGTCACATCGGGGGCTGTTTTTTTTTTATGGTGATGTCACGACACAGGTGATTGTCTTTAAAATATTAAAGTTGGAATGACGGTTCATGAATATTTGATTTTTTTTTAAATAAAGCCGGTTTTGGGATTGTTTTTACTATATTCTTGCAGAACAATTTTTTTTAATATATAGAAATCCTTAATTTTTCAGAACCGCTTCATTAGCTCACACTAGAATTAAATTTAAAGCAGAAGTGAATGTGACAAACACAGATGACAAAGTCAAATACATGTCAAATATAACAGTTGGCATGTGGTACATGGCGGGTAATTTGAATTCAAAAGAAGAAATGCTAAATCTTGAAGATTTTAACCTTTAAGTCATCTTGCATCTTTGCAAAAGTTTGGTGGAATATCGGGATGGTGTCTGAAAATATTTTACTGAAATTTCGCGGAAATCTGTAGTGCCATTTTGAAAATATCATAAAAAAGCCTCTGACCTCCCATAATACCCAATGTAAAAGTCAGCCCCCGGAGAACAGCTGATTTTTTCAGGATCGTGGTCTGTATTTTTTGTTGGCTTTGATTGGACTTGAATCATGCGAGTCGAAAAAGAATTTTTTGAGAGTCACTTGTCAGTCTTGTTGTTTTGTTTGTCAATTGTCAAATTCCATTACTATTTACTTTCTCTATTTTATTCCTATGTTATATTTTTTAATATCATAAAAGGATGGAGGTGGGGGTTAACAATGAACGTGGACAAGACACAGTACTAATGTATTAGAAACGAATCAAGTGACGACAATGGATAAACAATATCGCCATGCAATGTGTATGTATAAATAAGACAGGACCAGACTGTAAAGAACTGGAAAAAAGAATAGTAAAAGTAAGTAAGTAAAGCATAAACGGTTACCGGATGTCTTCACAGTATTTTATTGAGCAGATATATAGAAAAAGAATGTAAAATTTAACATATATGAAACAATGGTGAAAAGCACGCTGTTGTATGAAACAGAGACTCATCGCGTAACAGTAAAATATAAAACAAAAAGTGTCGAAATGGATGGAATAAAAAGATCAACGATCAATATCTAGAACATATCATATAAGAAATGAGATCATAAAAGAAAAAATGGGAATCGAGGGAAGCATAACGGATGGCATAAAAGACAACTGATATGGTACGGCCATGTATAACGGATGAACAATTAAATATTACCAAAGCAGGTCCTAGAATGGCAACGAATAGGACGCAGAAAAGAGGGCGTGCTAAACTGGAAAGACAACAATCAAACAAAAGCTCAATAAGTCAAAAAATCCTAACAGAAGATGATTGTCAGGATAGAAATAGGTGGAGAATAGGCGTCGGACGACGTAGAAAAATGTTCTAAACCGACATAGTAGTAGTAGTAGTTGGTGTAAAACAAAAGAAGAGAGGTAGTTCAAATCATAAACAAACCTGTTGGTTAACTGTACAAAATAAACGATAGCAATAAAGAAACAACTTAATTAGCGCACTTCTATGAATGTTAAATAAAGATAAAGCAATGGAGAGTTGCAACGGCCATTGCGGCGCAGCCTCAGAAATAAACAATAACGAAATGTCAAATAAAGATTTTAAAATGTTTCTAATAACTCTTCGCCTTGAAGACTTTTAATTATTAGGAAGCAGTTTGTTCTGTTAACTAAAATTATGTCCTTTCAAATTAAACAAAATACATTATTTTCTTGTTTTCTTTATTTTAACATTTAAAAAACCCCAAATAGGAAAAGCTTTTTTTTTATTGTCGAGAGTTTTAGAAATATCATTGGACCAAAAACGCATAGAGGTTCTACTGCTTCGTGAGTGTGTGTGTGCATGTGCTGCGAAAGGATTAAAAGAATGTGTGAAAAGGCGTAAAATTCGCGCATTATGCTGACGGAGCTTTCCATGCAGTTTTGCTTTGCTTTGTTTGCATAGAGTTTTGAACAATCAAACGGGCTTTGCGTACTAAACTACTGATTTAGATTAAAATTGCGACTGATTGTTTGGATTTTGATTGAAACGTAGATGTTACAAAAAATACACTTAAAACGCTATTTCTTTCCATATACACTATAATACAGGGTGTGACAGTATGATAAAATATTTTAAGGCGCCGAAAAGCGGACATTTGAGTAACACCTGCGGAATTATATTCCAACCAGCTGGAATAAAGTTAAGGTAGTTTACATACCTAAGGCGAGTCGGGCAGATAATACTCCAAAATCGATTCGGCCTATAAGCCTCACCTCTTTTCTTTACGTTGCTGAAAAAAGATAATAGACGCACAAATCAGAGGTAGTGCCTTAATTACCCACCAGCTCAATGCAAACCAATATGCATATCAAGGAGGAAAGTCAACAGAAATAACTTTAAACAACCGTGTTGGAAAAATCAAGAAAACCTTCGATGCAAAAGGCATTTTTCTTGATATGGAAGGAGCATTTAACAATGCACTACCAAATTCCCTCTTTGAATCAGCGTGCGCCCGAGAAATAGAATCCACCATCACGGGATTCATCAGGTGCACACTCGAGAATTAAGTGATTAAAACAACTCTTAACAATGAGATGGTAAGTTTTAGAGCTGCTAGAGGTTGTCCACAAGGAGAAGTTCTGTCTCCCCTCCTGTGGTATCTACTGATCGATGATCTTCTTGCCATCTTGGAATCGCTGGATGTAGAGGTATTGGGATACGCGGATGACGTAGGAGCAATTATTAGAGACATTCCAGGGAGTGAATTCTCTGGAAAGATAAATAACTAATAAACACGGTCAAAGACTGGTGTGACAAGGAAACAGATGTCTGTAAATCCCAGCAAAACAGTTATTATACCGTTCACCCGCAAAAAGAAAGCTAGATTTCCTGACTCCTCCAGAGCTTAACGGTGAAAGAATTCCATTTGCATCAGAGGGGAAATAGACAATAGACAATAGACAACTTTATTAATCTTTTCAGTTGCAATAATGTAGATAAGATATGTCAAATACAAAAAATATAACATTAAGTGTAAATAATAATAGTGTAAATATTTAAAAAAATAAAAACGAAAACACATTTACAAGATTTGTATATATATGTATATAAATATTGAGAACAAAAATTTACCTTGTGCCCAACATGTAGTTTTCAAATTCAATTAAACTATAAAAAGTTTCTTTTAATAAAAGATTTTTGATTTCTTTTTTGAATCTTGGCAGTGACATAGTTTGTTTGATTTCGTTTGGCAACAAGTTAAAGAATTTGCATCCAAGATAATGAGTACTTTTTTTTATATACTCATGGTTGTGTTTATGGATGCTGAAGTGGTTACGACTTCTAGTTGTGATAAGAACTATTTAATGTAAAAATATTTTGGTGTTGAAAAATGAAAATGAGTAGTTTATATATGTAAATACTTGTTATTGTCATAATTTTATTATCCTTAAATGCAGAGCGACAAGTACCGTTGTAAGGTATATTGAAAATTAATCTTATAAGTCTCTTTTGACCTACCAATACTCTTTCCACATCCTGAGCACTACCCCATACTGCCACACCATAGACTAGAGCCGAGTATGCATTAGCATAATACACAGTAATGAGATTTGTTATACTGAGAGAGTTTTTAAGTGACTTTATCATGAAGTAGCATGTATTAAGTTTTGAGCATACACTACTTATGTGTAAACTCCACTCGAAATGAGTATCGACAATAGTTCCCAAAAATTTTGAGCTACCGCTAACTGGCAAAGGGATGTTATTAAAGATTATATTGAGGTCGGTAGGTTTACGGGACTTTGTTTTAAATTCCATAAAGACAGTTTTAGAGACATTTATAATCAGATTGTTTTGCTTGCACCAGTTCGAAAATTCATTTAGGGTTAAGTTGATTTTTTCATGAAGAAAATTTGTGCCTTTTGCGGATACAACGATGGACGTATCATCGGCGAACATAAACACAAGTCCCCACGTGATATATTCGGGAAGATCGTTAATAAACAGCAAAAATATTAAAGGTGCAAGCACACTGCCTTGGGGCGTGCCTATGTTTGATTCTGTAGATTCTGAATATGTGCTTCCTATTTTGATTTTAAATTTTCTATCTGTAAGAAAATATTTAATGCAGTTATTAAGGGGGTTTTGGATACCTAGTTTTTCGAGTTTTTTATATACAAAGCTGGGGTCTATGGTATCAAAAGCACGGGTTAGATCAAACAATAGTGCAACAACTCTATCGCCTTGGTCTAGTTTGTTGTAGATCTGTTGAACAAAGTCAATGCTGGCTGTTTCGGTAGAGTGCAGTTCTCTGAAACCGTGTTGGCTTGGAGTTAAGATCTGATATTTTTTAAGAAATTGATTTATTTGGTTGCATAGAACTTTTTCAAATACCTTAGAGAAACTGTTTAACAAAGAAATCGGACGATAGTTTTCCACCGACAAATGGTCGCCCTTTTTATAGATAGGTATGATATTAGCTTCTTTTAGGTGAGAAGGGTAGCTACCTTCAGATATAGATAGATTTATCACAAAAGTAAGGCAAGTTATCATTTTCAAAGAAGTATTTTTCAGTAGGGATATGGGTATTTCATCGGGTCCCGCCGATTTTTTGTTTGGCAAGCATTTCAGTGCGAGTTTAACATCATGTGTAGTAACTTCGGTAAGAGTAAATGATTTGTGATTTTTCTTAGTCGTTGTGCAATCTGCGGACAAGCTGCCCTGGAAATGAGATTGGAGCTTGTCAGCAACAACAGAGGACAAATAACTGCTGAAGTTGTTAGCGAGTATTAGTTATAATTACATTATTGCTATCCCGGATTTGATCTATAGAGTGTGAGGTTTTAGATTTTTTTCCACTTAGATTATTAATAATACTCCATGTAGTTTTTATTTTATTTTTTGAGTTATTAATTTTTTCGTTGAAGTATTTTTCTTTTTCAATTTTTATTTTAAGGTCAATTTCTTTTTTCCGACTTTTGTAAAGAATTTTAAGTTGTGAATTACCAGTGCGTTTTTGTAGCCAGTGTAGATTTTTTAGTTCCTCCATTTCCTTTAGCAGATTGTTGGAAAGTATAATTTTTTTATTTTGAGAGGGCTTTTTGTTATTTAAGGTTTTAACTGGGCAACTTACTTGAAAACTCCAGATAACGCTTTCGAAGAAATGCTCAAAATTTTTGTTTATGTCGGTATTTGTAAATTCAATAGTTTGTTGATCAAACCAGAAATAAAAATTATTTATAGTGCTACTATTAACAACCCTAATTTGTCTCATGCTCCCTTCAAGGGACGAGTCGACTGTCGAGGATATATTGTTTTTAGAGTTATGCTGAACAATTTGACAAAAATGGTCGGAATAACCTGCGTCAAAGTTTTTATAACTACAAGACTCAGGGTGTGATGTAATGCCATAGTCAATGCCAGAGGTACTGGTAGTATTATTCTTGTTGGTAAAAATTCTTGTCGCATTATGCACCAAAGAGGTTAATTCCAACGACTCTAAAATGTCGCTTAATATTTTAACATATTTTTTGTCTTTACTGCCGGGCAGGCGGTCTATATTTAAGTCAGCACACACTAAAATATTGGAAAATTCATTAAGAATATTATTCAAGAGGTCCGAGAAAATGTCCAAAAAAGTTTCATATTCAGTAGATGTTCCAGGTCTGTATACTAAAAGTATGCAATAGTTTTCAAATTTAATTGCAGAGCATTCAATAACTGTTTCCACAGAGTAGTCACAAATTTTTTTTAAAACTGAGCACTTATTAACAACTTCTTTTTTCGCGAAGATAACCGTACCTCCGTGTTGATGGTGTTTTCTGCTAAAGTCACAAACTTTTACATAACTTTTCGGTGTAAAGAAAGGTAAGTTATCACTATTCATCCAATGCTCAGAGAATACCTAGTCACCCTAGATAAAACTCTTACCCGGAATGCCCATTTGGAAAAGGTAACCCGCACACTGTCCTTATGGACGTGCAAAAGAATTTGCTGAGAAACCTGGTGCACTAGCCCCAAACAAATGTATAATATAAAAAATGGCTGTATATAACAGTCATCAGACCAATGATTGCGTATGGCGCAATAGTCTGGTTCGACAAGGGACATCAAAGAATCTCAAGGGCCAAACTAACCAGCCTACAACAATAGGCCAGTCTTGTCATATGTGGTGCAATAAGCTCTAGCTCATCAACTGCGCTTCAATGCTTACTAAACTTACTTCCACTTTACATTTTCTTAGAGCCGGAGACATGAAGAGCAACATACAGAATAAGGGCCAACCACCAGGATGGCAGGGCAAATAAAGTGATATCAACAGCCCTAATTAGGAAACAAGAGTTGGACGCAACTCCGGGAATGATATCCGACGTCATGCCGAACACGCTGTACAGCAGAAATCTATAAACGTTATACTCCCGGAGGGGGAGGACTGGTTAAAGAACAAGACCAATTTTTCAAATAACGATAGCTTCTCGTATACCGACGGATCCAAAATGCCATCAGGCGTTGGATCTGGAGTTGTTAGTATCCAAGAAAAAGTCGAGACTAAACATTGTCTCGGCAAATTGGCTACTATATTTCAGGCCGTACTCGTAGCCATTGAACTGTGGTGGATTACTGACCACAAGTGGACCAAAAGGATATTAAAAATCTTCTCCGACAGTCAAGCAGCCTCAAGATTGCTTGATTCCTATACGGTCTTATCGAGAAATATGAGGAGCTGCAGAGATTCGCTGAATGCGCTTAGTAGCGCTAACAATGTGTCATTAGTATGGATGCCAGGGAATTCTAGGCACGAGGGAAATAAGGCCGCAGACCAAGCAGCGAGGGAAGCGGCATCTGCCATACTTTTTGGCCTCGAACCAGCCCTAGGGATATCATACAATTCTGCTAAATTAACCATATTAAAATGGATGGAGAATAGCTTCTAACAATACTGGATAAATATACCAGAACTGGCTCACTCTAAAGAGTTCATTAAATGACCTTGTAGAAACAAAGCCAGGATTATCATTGGATTTATCAGACAGGAGATACGTATGGTGACTGGTCTTTTTACGGGTCACTGTCAACTGAGAGTTCCCATGCACAGAATGGGACTAAAAGAAGAGACCGAATGTAGACTCTGTATGGAGTATGACGAAACAGTCAGACATGTACTGTACGAATGTCCTACTATTGCATGTTTACGTCAGAAAACTTTCGGTAAGTGTTATTTTCGAAAAAACTGGAAAATTTTAAGAAGGTAGAGGAAAATGGGAAAATTCGTCAAGAAGTGCCATTTTATTTACTTCCGTTAGTTAGCCATAAGTTTTAAGGTTTATTATTTTATAAACCTAGCTACGATCCACTGAAAACGGCTCTAACCTAGGAAAACATCGATTCTGTGCATATGCTTATCACGGAAGATCGATATGTGACATATAGTGAGATTGAGGCTTTATTAGGAATTTTAAACACCTCAATTCAAAAAATTTTGCATGAAGAATTAGAGGTAAGAAAATTAGATTCCGCTGAATACCACATCTGTTTACCGAAGAACAGAAAGAAGCTAGGGTCAATTGGTATTAGAAAACTCCAGATCGCTTTAGGGCAGGAAACTTGAAAAAACGTGTACAGCATTATCAGTGGTGAATCGTGGATTTACTAATATTAACCCGAAAATAAACGATAGTCATCTGTTTGGGTGTTCCAAGGTAAAGAAACGCCAACAAAGTCATCCGTTGTCGAAGTGTATCCCACAAGATGGTCGCGACATTTGTCTCAAAAGCAGGTCATGTAGCAACAATTCCTCCCGAAAATCATAGGACAGTTACTGCCGATTGGTATATCACCATTTATTTGCCAAAAGTGATCGCTAATCTTTGAAAAACGAACCCCGAATGACGAATCATCCTCCATCAAGACAATGCAAGTTCGCACAAAGCAAAAAAAACCATTGAATTTTTAACCCAATAAAACGTCGAATTGTTGGATCATCCTGCTAAATCCTAACGATTTTTATACTTTTCCGAAAATTAAGAACGGACTGCGTGCAGAGGAAGCAGTTGACGCCTTCAAGAATGCAATTTTGACAGTACCAACAAACGAGTGGAATTAAGTGTGCATTAGTTTTCGTAGAGAATACTTCGAGAAAAAATAAAGTAATCAAAAGTTATCTACTGTTTTATTCCAGCTGTTTGGGCAAAACTTATAAGACAACCCTCGTATACCTACTTTTTAAGTCTTTTCTTTAGTTGAATGTTTTTTTTTATTTTAAATTTTACTCACCATCAGTATCGTTCAATACATGAACAATGACGTAAGCAGGCGACGCATTGGAAGGATAACAGGTGTAGTTACCACTGTTGTTGTAATTGACATCTTCTAACAGAAGAACGCTGGAAGATCGATCTTTTGTGACGTCAACACCAGGATCGTGGTTAATCATTCGGTCAAAATAGTACCTAAAAACAATAAATCAAATTTACGGTTAATTATTTACCTACAGAAATAAAAAACTAAAAAAAATATATAGATATTAAGTAGTAGATACAAGGTGGCGACTTTAAATGGAAACTGTCTCTAGCAGGTTAATATATATATATATATATATATATATATATATATATATATATATATATATATATATATATATATATATATATATATATATTTATATATATATATATATATATATATATATATATATATATATATATATATAATAAACATAAAATGTTTTTGTTATGATTTCACTCCTTTTTTAAAAGATAATATTAAAGTTTTGAAATAGTAAAATATGCGGAATATTGTTCAAAACTTTGGCAATGCCTTAAAATTTTGAGATTTTTTAAATTTTTTCCATGGTTTTATCACAGTTCCTATCAGCCTTCCAAATCTCAGCTCTCTAGCGTGTCTGGAAGTGGTCAATGTTACTTCTACATAACTTTACATTTATAGGTGAGCGAAGTAAATGAAAATTTTTTGGGTTTTTAAATTTCTGCCAAAGTTCAGCTCTAACGTTTCTGGAAGTGTGCACATACATTTACATGTATAGTGGAGGGAAGTAAACTAGAATTTTGGGGTTGTTGATTTTTTCTAAGGGTTTGGTCATAATTTCAGTCTGGTGTTAGCTTTGTAGCATGTCTGGAAATACAGTAGAATTTCATTGATCTATACATGAGTGAGTGGCAATTTCGACAATTTTTAAAATTTCGTAATTAGTTTACTATCTTCTGAAATTCAATGAAACTTGGGGGATTGTTAGCTCTACGAAGATCTGCAACTATGCAAAGCCTAAGTTTCGTAGCTCATTCCGAAGTAGATTTTTAGATAGGTCAAGTATGGACTGAAATGTTTCAAGATAAGATGGTACAGCAATTGCGCGAACTCAGATGTTAAATGTGCAAAAGTGTAGTTCTGCTTCTTTAACCTAGGAAAGAAACCTTTATTATGGCGCCACGTGCTTTTCCGCTAAACACCGGAAAAATTTTAGGCAAGATTTTCCCTTAGTGTATTTATTTTACTTTTTTAATATATTTGCTTCAATGCGACTGGACACACTTTGTATCATTTATGCAGTCTACTATTCCTTTATTCAAAGGAAAAATGCAGTAAGCAAGTCGTTTGTTTAAAATTAAAGCATTTTTAATATTTAGTCGTAAAATTAAATCTCCATCTGTAAAACGAAAACATTGTTTTTTTTATCTTTTTTTATTTTAAGCTTTTATTTAGCAATTTTGCTACAATATTTTCTTAAATTAACTTAAAATTAAACTTGATATTCAAATATACAAAAAAATAAATAAATAAGTATAAACCAACACTATATTAATAAAATTTAATAACTTTATATAAATTGTAATGAAAATAAATATTTTTTAAATTTGGTTCATTTTTAATTGACACTTTTAATTTATTATATTTACTCAAGCCTTTTGCAAATATTGATTTTTGAACAACTAATTTTGATGTAGTGCTTAAATGAAAATCTTCCTTAGTCTGGGTATTGTAAGTATGATATTTAGAATTTAGATTTTCAAACTGTTTTAATGATTCTGGTAGTAAATTATTATTAATTTTATAAATAAAAATACAAACATTCAGTGGCGTATATATAAAAAAGTTTCGGGGTGGGCCCGAGACAGTTTTGGGGGGTCCGAGACCTCATGAGGCTGTATTTTATGCTATTTTATGTTTGTATTCATGAAATATGTGGAAAATATCCAAAAAAATCATAGCTTCGGGGAGGGCCCGGGCCCCCCAGGCCCCCCCATATATACGCCACTGCAAACATTATAAAACATTAAATTTTCATATTTAGCCAGTTTCATTTCTTTAACATTGTTTTTATTTTGATGTATTTATCTGCATTTAAAATTACTCTCATTGCTCGATTTTGTAAAATTGGTTATTTTTCCGGAATGTCTTCATTAGCTGAGTATAAAATACATTACTATTTAAAAAAAAATTACAGATGGAGAATTTATACTAACAAAAAATACTAAAATTAAAAAGAAAATATTTATTGTGTTCTTCTCTGAATGACCTTAAATAAGTAGGTGGGTATATTATTTTTTGCTGAGTAGTGTTTTCGATCAACGATCGAAAGCCGCACATGTGTCGTTATTCTTGAAATCTCCCCGAGCGAGTAGTCCTTGAAATTCGAGCGAGGACCAATGGACATGCTGAAATTAAGTGAGATCGCATGCGCAGTTTGACTTTCACCCGATTTGGAGGGAATACTCCTTCTCACCCATTCAAGAATTCATCCACTGAGCGATCCGAGGTCAATCTCAAAAATTGGTCTGTTCGATTTAAAGCATAGCGTGGCTCTCTGAAATTTCTTTATTCGATTAGGCAAAACGTTTGCTCACAAATCTCGTGTGGATTGATCTCTCTTGCTCTCTGTCCTGAGATGGATCGGAGGATTTGGATCAAAACAATAAAGATAACTTTCTTTTTTGCGCTGTATTTTGATATGTTTTCCTGTGAATTTTCTTTTTGTGTAACACAAAAAATTAATAGAAAATCTAAAATAATGCAGTTAGGCGAGCCAGGGGCGGCAAGTGCATAAGGGCTGCAGAGCTGCAGAACCCCCAAAATTTTCACATTATTTGACTATTTTTCAGCCGCTGCTATTTTTCTAACATAATTATTTTATTTCTAAAATTATTGCAATAGCACTATATTTTCGGTCCGGCGTTGGTATAGTAGGCCTTCAAATCGCTTACGTATGTTGAGTAAGACACCGCGCGTCGTCGCCGAAGGCCGCATTTCACAGTCGGTCAAATGAAGTTATTGGCATTGGTGCGCTGCTAAATTGCAACACAACGTAGCTGAGCTCGGCTAGGATCCCCTTCCTTCGCCCCGCACCGCACTTGCTCATGGGTTTAGACAGCGACATCTAGGCAAAAATAGAGCTGCAAAACTTGCAGTTCCAGTAAAATTCCGGGCGGGCGGGCTCAGCGTTGCGTGCTTGCGGGCGCATTTATTTATTTAGAAGACGCCAAACGCATGAGCGGGAGGTTATGGTCGTGTTTGTTGTTTGTTTTTGTATAATTGTGTCACAATGAATGTGGTGGATAATTTAATTAATGTAAAAAAATTATCTCTCTTTACTTATGAAGAAAAACCCAGCCCAGCTCATGTTCTGAAGACCAGCAAAAATATTACAGGATGTCTTTTGTTGTATTAAAAAGATGTCTTTTGTTGTATTAAAAAGATGTCTTTTGTTGTATTAAAAAGATGTCTTTTGTTGTATTAAAAAGATGTCATTTGTTGTATTAAAAACTTAAGGTGCTGCATACAAAAAAAATGTTTTTTTTTTTCAAAAGCGAGTTTGATGTCCCACATAGCACCAAAATCACATCAACGTTAAAATAACGTGAACAAAAATAATAAAGTTTTTTTTTAATTAGAAAACAACCTCATACCATGTACCCAGTATTTGTTTCGTTAAATCTACAGGCTCAAAGATAACTTAAAAACAAGAAGGAATCAAGTTATAAAAATGTAATTTTTGCTAAAGTTTCTGGTGCTGTGTATATAACGTCTTTTTTACACTCGTTATTTTCATGTGTCAAATTCAAACTTGAAAAGGCTGCCACAACATGTATCAAAACGCCACTAGATTAAGACTTCTTAAACCTACTAACCTTTGCGTATTATTTTGTCACGTTTTTTCTATATATGATTTTTAATCAAAAAAGGTGCGAAAGCCTGTTCTAAAAGCCCTCTAGATAAAGACTTGTTAAAAGTAATAACTTTCTGCGTCTGTTTTGGTCATGTTTTTTTTAATAACTTTTTTTTAACGTAAAACTGACGCTAAATAAAGTTCTAAAAGTTCACTAATTTAAGACTACAAAACCTCAAAACAATTTTAAAAGCTAAACAGGATTGTTTAACAGTAAACACATTTACACAATATTAATGTGTCATTATCAGGTTAATAACAGATGCGTCGTGATCGTGAAGGATCAGGGATCAGTTCATTAACTGATTTTTTGAGTTTAGAGGCCAAAGCACTACCGGATAGATTTGATCGATGTGAAAAATATCGCCAATAGGTGGCGCTGCTTCTAGTAAAATCTCAAGAATATTTGGTAGAAAAGCCCCGCAAGTCGCGCTTTAAAATTCGTATAGAAAAGGCGAAAACCTAATGTGATTTTGAAGTTGATAAAAATCTATTTAGAATTTATTTGAAACTAACATAAAAACATTGCTGTTTTGATTTGATAATGGCGTTATTATAACGCCATTTTTAGCAACATTATTTTTTATAACGGTAATAATAACCTATTAAGCTTGTTTTCATATATGAAAATATGTTTTTTTAGCAGCTTTTAAAATCAACTTTTATTTTACTTACGGGTTTTTTACGTGTTAAACACATGAGTGTGCTATGTGGGTAGATCCCACTTGGAGAACCCCAATTAGGATTTAGATCAATCAGGGATCAATTTGCCCCAGCAAGGAGCGATTTCTGAGCAATCGAAAGCAGTGTTGATCGAAAATGGTATGTTTTTATTTTTTCAATAATCTGGAAAAGTTATTGTTATAGAGGCATAGAATATTACTAATAATTAAAAAGTGATCAGGTCATTATTTTAATGTTAAATCATTTTTAAAGTTAATTAATAAGGCGAGCTAAAAAACGTAATTTAAAAAGGTAAATATCATATGCTGTTCGGAATAAAAATGTGCTTTAAATCCGGTTTGGAATATCGCTGAAAATTAAAAAACTTTTTTACTGTCGAACTTGAGAAGCTTTTTGTACAAGATCGTTAAAAATAAAAGCAAAGCGTGCACAAAAGGTAGTATTCGTTATAAAACCGTTTTAAAATACTCTGCCAATCTATGGGCACCTAAGCTCACACTAAGTACTGTAGTTATAGTGTACGTGTGAGCTAATATAACTAAAAACTGAAATATATTTTATTCAACTCCAGGCTCAATTACCTTTCGTTTGATACCACACAAGCCATGTTTTGCCTTAAACTCAAATTTTTAAAATTTACCCCCACCCTTTTTTAAAAAACTAAAATGTATTTTGTTTAACTCCAGACTCATTTACCTTTTGTTTGATATCATACACGCCATATTTTCACTTAAACTCTAATTTTTGACATCTACCCCCACCCTTTTTTTAAATAACTTAAAATTCCTTTTGTTTAACTCCAGACTTAATTACCTTTCGTTTGATATCACACACGCCATATTTTCACATAAATTCTCATTTTTGAAATCTACCCCCACCCTTTTATGTGACTTGCGTTCGGTGGATTTCGTTCATTTTTTAATGGGACCACCACGGCCCAAGACTCAGCCTAGGTACCAAATTTCATTTAAATCGGACAAGCGGTTTTTGAGTTATGCGGGTTGGTCGTTACAGACAGACAGACATACATACAGACAGACAGACAGACAGACATACATACAGACAGACAGACAGACAGACAGACAGACAGCAAGACAAAAAAGTTTCAAAATCATCTAAAACGCAAAGATACATAAAAAATTTTGAAATCGGAGCATTTTTTTTTTTCTCGAAAAAATTAGGATCACCATATGGTGAGGTTAGGCCTTCTGTAGAAAATAAAATATACCGAAGGACCACTCGAGATAGCTCGAGAAAAACGTGGGGGAGTTAAGAGGGACTGTATCTTTCCACAGGGCTCCAACAGGGAAAAAAGAGCCTAAAAACTTAAATACTAAAAAATAGCGCAGCAATGAAAAATTATCAAGAAACGACTTACCATTAGATGTCTTTTGTAGCTACTTGGCTGGCCAGCCCGATTATACGCGAAGTACCAGACTCTCCATTGTTCTATAGTTCAAAATGTTCCAAACACTAATATCTAATAAACTAAAGCGTAAAATTAATAGTTTCCACAATTTTAATATAAAATAATAGCGGTGCGGTGACTTTCCTTGCACGTGGCGCGTGGTTCTGTGTTCGCGCAGACAATCGGCGTTTTCGTCTGCTAGGCCGAATTTAGCCGCTTATCTCAAATCCTTCATTGCTGGAAGAAGCGCGCGAAGTTTAAATTTAAAATATGGAAAGATATAGCGTAAAGTAAATCAAAATAATATTCTAGAAACGCTTGTAAGCGTAGAAAATGTAACCCAAAAATATTTAAAAACTAAGAGAGATAGCTTCTCTAATTTTAAGTGAAAATTAGAGAATATAATTATTTACAAAAATAAAAACAAGTTGGGAAACTTGTTCATTCGGCCCACCAAAATGAGCATCATTTTTCGGTAGGTGAATCTGAATCAATTGGAAGGAGGCAAAGCTTGACTAAAGATCGTTTAAAGATACCGGACGCGGTACGAACATTTGCCACCCTAGCGTGCCCATCAGGCCCTTTAAAAATTTCAATAATGCGACCTACCCGCCATTGAAGAGGCGGTGATAACTCGTCTTTGATAAGAACGAGGGTACCTATTTTTGGCTCTGCGCATGGTTCCAACCATTTATTTCGTACTTGAAGGATATGTAAAAATTCTTGGCTCCAACGACGCCAAAAATCGGCTTGTATTCGTTGGACCAAGTTCCATCGCGATAACCGATTCTCAGGTTTACTTGAAAAATCTTCATCAGGAACAGAAACTAAAGGTCCATGTGTTAAAAAATGTCCCGGTGTTAAAACCTGTAGATCGTTACAGTCGGTAGATTGCGGGGTCAAGGGGCGAGAATTTAAAATCGCCTCAATTTGACAAAGAACCGTGTACAACTCCTCATAACTTAGAATTTGCGAGCCAATGGTACGAATTAAGTGAGTTTTTACTGATTTTATCCCTGACTCCCAAAGACCGCCGAAGTGGGGAGCTGATGGAGGGATAAAATTCCAGGCGATAGCTTGTTGCGTGCAAGCATTTCTTGCAAGATCAAGCAATTCTTTGCTTGATTTAACGAAATTTGTGCCATTATCTGAAAAAAGAGTTTTTATGTAACCTCTTCGGGCAACAAAGCGACGTAGCGCAGCTAAAAAAGCGTCCGAAGTTAGATCTGACACTAACTCGAGATGTAAAGCTTTAGTATTTAGACAAATAAAAAGGCAGATATATGCTTTTTGTGTTTTTACACCTCTGTGTTTACTGAGAGTGATAGGTATAGCACCACTGAAATCTACTCCACTAAAAGTAAAAGGCTTTTGTGGAATCAAGCGGTAGGACGGAATTTGTCCCATGATTTGCTCATAAGAATGCGGTTTGACGCGAAAGCAATGAACACATTTGGATAAAACCGTTTTAATTAAGCGTTTGGCAGATAAAATCCAAAAAATTTGACTAATGAGATATTGGACTGTTTGCACTCCAACATGCAAATATTTTTTGGGAATATATTCAATAAAAATATAAGAAAGTCTACTTTCCTTGGGTAAAAGAAGAGGATGTTTTTGTCCGTAAGAAATAGTCATGGCTTGTTGAATGCGTCCTCCAACTCTTATAAGACCATCCTGGTCTAAAAAGGGATTCAATTTTTGTATGGGTTTTATGCATTTTTTCTGGTTTTGAAGGTTAAGAATTACTTCAGAAAAGTATTTTTGTTGTTCGTGCTTAGCTAAACATTTTAAAGCGTTAAAGAGATCGATATAATCTATATTTGTCTTTTTTCTGACGTCTGCGGATAGTCTACAATTATTTATGAATCGCAAACTGCGGGCTAAAAGTAGTTGAATAGCGTAAAAATCGGATTTATTATTTAAAAGCGAATCTAAAAAATTTTCAGTTATTCGGTCACAAGAAATCAGAGCAACATTTTTTCGTTCCTCAGTCTCTAAACTGTCATTTATTTTGACTTGCGGGATTTTTGTTGGCCATTTATCGAAAGATTCTTGTAAAAAACTAGGGGCGGCCCACCATAGGGGATGATTTAAAAGCTCACTCGGCGAGCAGCCGCGGCTGGCTACATCGGCACTATTGAGAAAGGTGGGGGTATATAACCAACATTCTGGATTAATATTATCTTGGATAAGACTAACACGATTTGCGACAAAAGTTTTCCATTTACTTGGATGGGATTTTATCCAGTGTAAAACAACCATTGCGTCCGAAAAAGCGTAAATATTATTTATTGTGAACCTTTTTATGAATATATCATATGTGTATTTTAAGACCTCAGATAAAAGAGTAGCGGCTAGAAGTTCTATTCTTGGAATACTAACAAATTTTTTAAGTGGACCGATGCGACTTTTCGCAAGAACAAAATATATGTGATATTTAGCGTTTCGTAAGACACGTAAGTATATTACGCATGCGTACCCTCGTTCACTCGCATCACAAAAACCACAGAGATCGATGGATTCGGCGTTGGTGATGTCAATGTGGCGGGGTAAACTAAATTTTTCTAAAACTTGAAATTCAGATTGATAGAGTGTCCACTGACGAACTATTTCTAAAGTAGGCGTGGCGTCCCAGGAAATACCAAGTAACCAAATTTGTTGAATCAAATATTTTAAAGTGAATGTTACTGGGGTAAGATACCCATGGGGGTCATAGCAGCGTGCTAAAAAAGAGAGAAGCGTCCTTTTAGTACAGCTTTGCTGATTAGGTAATATGTTAAATCGAAACTCGTCGTAGGAAGGATGCCAGCACAGGCCTAAGACCTTAGTGACGTCATCCGAATCGAGAGATAAAACTGCGGGTTTGACTAAGGAGGGATCTAAATGAGAGATCACTTCTGAGCGATTGCTAGACCATTTGTGTAATTTCAAGCCAGCGTTTCCTAATAACTCCGTAAGCTCATGCTGCAAATTTAACGCCTCTTGAACCGTTTTACATGAAGTAGTGACGTCATCAATATAGGTATCGTTAAGTATAACTTTAGCAGCGTGAGGGTAGTTATCATAGTCGGACTCAGCTAAGTGCTGAAGGGTGCGTAAAGCGAGATATGGTGAACAGTTCACTCCGTAAGTGACAGTTCGTAGTTTAAAAACGGAAACTTTTTCATTAGGGTTAAACCGCCAAAATATTTTTTGGTATTTTTGATGATCAGGGTTGATATTTATACCCCGATACATTTTTTGAATATCGCAGGTGAGCGTCACAGGGTTAAGGCGAAAATGTAATAATATTTGAATAATATCTTTTTGTAGTTTTGGACCCGATAATAATACTTGATTAAGCGAAATATGCGTAAAAGGGTCAGTAATACTCGCATTAAAAACTACCCTTGTCTTAGTAGTGATAGCTTCATTTTTAACAACAGCGAAATGTGGAATAAAATAGCTGTCTGAATCGTCTTCTTTTTCTGAGTCATAGTCCATATGACCCAATTCCAAATATTCATTCATAAATTTAGAATATTCACAATACAAGTTTTTATCGCGAAGCAGTTTTTTTTCTAAAGATAAGAAACGATTTAGCGCGACTTGTTTTATTGCGGGAAACTGCGGTGGATTTTCAAATGTGCGAAAGGGAAGGGATACTGTATACCGGCAGTCTTGATTACGCGACACGCTCTGTTTAAAATAATTTTCACAAATTTCATCCTCTGGTTTCAAATGAGTTTTTTGGGGGACGCAGTCGGTTTCCCAAAATTTTGAAATTAATTGCGAAAGCGAGTCATTTTCATTTTGACAAAAAAGAGCATTAATTGGCGGGGTAGAAATTAAGGGTTGATTTATTTGTCCCATCAAAATATAGCCGAAAATAGTTCCCATAGCAAAGGGATGATTTGGATCATCGCTAGCGATTTTTTCACCCTGTATAATTAGTGGAAATAGATCCATACCAATTAGTAAATTTACAGGCGAAGGGTTGTAAAAAGTGGGATCTGCTAAGGGTAAATTTTTTATAAAATGCCAATTTTCTGTATTTATTTTTACTGACGGTAAATCAGTACAAACTTTTTGCAAAATAATTGCTTGCGTAGACACAAAAATATCTGGTTTTTGAAAATTACAAATTTTAATAAAAATCGATCCTAGATCAGAAGTAAGAGAGTTGCCTCCAACCCCCTGTATATTTGAACATAAGGGTTGTCTTGGAAGGCCCAATTGTTGCGCTAATTTTTGAGAACAAAAAGTGTTTTGCGAACCGCTGTCTAACACGGCTTTAACTGTTTGAAAGTTACCGCGGACGTCTTGAATTTTTACTAGGATAGTTGACAATAAAACTTGCGATTGCGCAGAAATAAAACCACAATGCGTGGGGTTAGAACCTGAAGGAGTTGCGATTGGTACTTGTGAATTAGAAGACGTCGAAGTAAAATTTTGATTATTTTGAGAAGAGGCACTTTGAGGGAAATTATTTTGAGTAGAGTAATTTTGAAGCGGACAACCAGTAGCCGGGGATCTAAAACTTTGCTGGCTGGCCAAGTAACCACGTGGTGCGCTACTTGGAGACGCGTTGGGAGAAATATTAGAGAGATTTTGTGAGAAATTCACGTTAGCATCAAAATGTGATCTATTTTGATTTTGGGAACTAGAGTAATTAGAATTTCGCTCAAAATGAATTAATGAGTGATGTCTTTGATTACCAGGGCAATAGCGACATGAGCGTAGACTTTGACAAGAATTTGTTAAATGTATTGAGCTTAAACAATTTAAACATAGTTTTTTATTTTTAGCGTAAGAATAGCGTTCGTAGGGAGATTTACCTTTAAATGCGTTACATAAATATATTGAATGTGTGTTAGAATCACAAAAAGCGCATCTATCTTTAGAATGAGTATTTTCCGTACCAAGTAGCGTTTTGGTATAATAAGGCGAGGCGTTATTTTTATAAAACTGTTTATTATTTTTAAATCTATTTTTAGATTTGAGCGAATAAAGCGAATTACATTGACTTTCAAGGAAATTATAAATTTCTTGATATTTGGGCATTTCATTAGACCTAGAATTAGCTAGTTCAAAGCGCGAAAGTAGTACCTCAGGCAATTTATC
The DNA here is from genome assembly GCA_963576565.1 of Aspidapion aeneum. Taxonomy (NCBI): domain Eukaryota; kingdom Metazoa; phylum Arthropoda; class Insecta; order Coleoptera; family Brentidae; genus Aspidapion; species Aspidapion aeneum. The sequence goes on from OY755038.1 coordinate 58,840,814, forward strand.
TAGTAAAATGTTGGCGAGCGGAAAACACCATTGATCAGTGTCGTAATTTAGAGTTTTTAAAGCCTCAATGTTTTCTGAAAAAACATCAAGCAGCGTGCGCAGCGTTTCTGGATTGTCGTCTTTGAGAGCGGGAAAATTATACACGGAGCGCCAATAAGTTTGAGCCGATAAGCGGGGGTTATGATAGCGTTTTAGAAGCGTATTGTAAGCGATTATATAATTAGCGTCGGTTATTTGTAAGTGTTTAACTACGTTTAAAGGCGGACCTTTTAGGAAGGACAGTAACAAATTAAATTTAGCGTTTGTAGGAATACTAGGATTATTGTGTACAGAACTATTGTACATATCTAGAAAGGTTGGAAACTTAGTGATGTCGCCATGAAATTCGACAATGCGCAGTCTTGGCATTAAAGACGCCATAAAGCGGTCTGGATCAGAAGAATTTGAAATTTGCGTTAAGTTTTGAGGTTGAGGAGCTTCAATTTTCACCTCAAATAGTTGTTTTTTAATTCTTTTAATATCATAGAAGCTGTCGTCAAACTCAGTAAGGCGTTCATTTTCTTCTTCCAGTCTCTCCGGACTTGCCGAATAAGCCTCTATTATTTGATTTTGATAAATAAAAAATGATTCTTTCATTTCATCAAGGTCGATAAGTCGAACCTGTAAACACGGTTTTTTTGTATCATCCGTTAGGCATGCATTAGCTAAGTTATGAAGAGTATTAATGCGATTATGTTGCACATTACGGAGTGCTTCTAACTTCTTAAGTTGCGTACTCATTGTAATGTTTTTAAAAAACTCCGTTAAAACATGTGAACGATTAGTTTCCGAAATTTTTAATATTTAAAAATTAAAAGCGTTTAAAAAGAAAAGAAAATAGGCGATAAAAAATGTAAACAAGTCTCATTTACCTCTCTAATATCGTTGTGTTGGAAACTTTTCCTACGTGCATGCGACGCCAAGCCAAAAAGAGGTAGGAAATGCGCGAAAACATTGCGCGTTCGGTACTTTTTTACTTGTTATTTTTACTGCTAGCACAGCAAAAAGATCAAGGTCATGCGTATTTATTAAAAATTTTATTTTTAACAAAATGCGATTTAGACTTTAATTTTTCCCGGGGTCCTGTTATCAGGCTCGAACCTGGACCAAATGGTGAGGTTAGGCCTTCTGTAGAAAATAAAATATACCGAAGGACCACTCGAGATAGCTCGAGAAAAACGTGGGGGAGTTAAGAGGGACTGTATCTTTCCACAGGGCTCCAACAGGGAAAAAAGAGCCTAAAAACTTAAATACTAAAAAATAGCGCAGCAATGAAAAATTATCAAGAAACGACTTACCATTAGATGTCTTTTGTAGCTACTTGGCTGGCCAGCCCGATTATACGCGAAGTACCAGACTCTCCATTGTTCTATAGTTCAAAATGTTCCAAACACTAATATCTAATAAACTAAAGCGTAAAATTAATAGTTTCCACAATTTTAATATAAAATAATAGCGGTGCGGTGACTTTCCTTGCACGTGGCGCGTGGTTCTGTGTTCGCGCAGACAATCGGCGTTTTCGTCTGCTAGGCCGAATTTAGCCGCTTATCTCAAATCCTTCATTGCTGGAAGAAGCGCGCGAAGTTTAAATTTAAAATATGGAAAGATATAGCGTAAAGTAAATCAAAATAATATTCTAGAAACGCTTGTAAGCGTAGAAAATGTAACCCAAAAATATTTAAAAACTAAGAGAGATAGCTTCTCTAATTTTAAGTGAAAATTAGAGAATATAATTATTTACAAAAATAAAAACAAGTTGGGAAACTTGTTCACCATAGCTCACACTACTATAGTATAGTAGTAGTGTGAGCTAAAAATATATATTTTAAAAGCATTAACGTGTATAGTAAAGCGCTCATCAGATATAGGAATTTACAAAAAATACGTATTTTTTAGAATTATATATATTTGCCTGTGTTTAACTAATTTTAACTTTTTATTGCCAAGTTTGACTTAAAACGGTGTGGTGCTCTTAAGAAGATTAATATATTTGGCTTACAAAAACTGTCACTCTAAGCTTCTTTGCAGATAGTCGGATCAAGGAAACAAGGAATTAAACAGCAAACACTACAGGGGTGCAGATGGGGAGACCGTGCCCCCTAATAAACTGGCTTTAATAAAACAAATTGCACTTTTTTTTACGCCATTATTTTGGTGAGCTCTATTTTTATTGACGCTGTTGTGAAGAGGCGAAACTTTGTTACGTGCTGCTTTGATAAGCAGCAAAAACAAAGACCTCAAATCTTAATTTTATACATGGTGAGTAACAAATCTTACCAAAAGACGTAATCAGGTGGCTCGGTGCTATACTTTAATCGACACACTATCCTCAATCTGGATCCAGCTCGTACGTGTATATCTGGAGCGCCTCCTATTTCAGCAATTGCCTCTGAAATAAAGTAGTAAGAAACATTTAAAAAATTAAAAATGTCATGAATGTCATAAAAATGGATACCCGCCTTTGTACGAGAAATCACTGCCGAAAATAGTTCAGCCATCGCGGCGCAATTTCTGTTGGCAAATGGGAAATTATTTAAAAAGATTTTTAGTGTAAGACAACCTAATATTTCCACGGATGTTTTAAAAAACGTATAAGGCAACACTGGCCGAGAAATCAAATGAAATCTCTACCGAAAGGAAGTAGGAAGTTGGCCATCGCCTAGTAATTTTTGTAAGAAGATTGTCGTGTGGTAACACTGATTATTAAAAATTTCGAAGATACTTAACCTAATGTTTTCTTGTTGTGTTTTTGGTGTGTCTTTTTGTATTTTTCTTGTGTTTGTTCTCTTCATAGCCTCAAAAAAACTGTTTTAACAGATTTAGAGTTACCACTCTACAAAATTCTCTTTATTAAAGGCTGGCTATCCATTTTTATGACATCCGTGTTTTAAAGAATTTAGCATTATCTAATATCTTTTAATTAAAAAGTATAAACCATAACATTCCAGTAGGATCGAGATACCATTTGTGGCCACGTTAAGCAAAAGTTTTGGTTCAGACAAGCACCAAAATGTCACACTACTCACAAAAATTAATAAAAAAAATTAAGAAATTTTATATGTCGTTTTTCATCATTTGTGGACACTTTGACCCATTTGTGGCCACTTACATCCCTATTTGTGGCCTTTCTCTTTATTTGCTATACCATAGGGTTGCATATACATTTATTCCATTTTATTTACATACAACCCCCTTTTCTTCTTTTATACTCTACCGCAACCACAAATATCAAATTTTATTAGAAATGTATTATAGATAAATTTTAAAATGGCATATCGCTGGCTGCGGTAAATTGTAATAAAAATTTATTTTTAAATAGCTTTACCTTATTATATTCATATTGATCATTTCTGGATGACGTCAAATATAGATTAGCTGATGCGTTGATATATCGTGGATGTTGAAAAAAGCATTGTTTATACATTAAAACACAGGTAGATAATGCAGTTTTATTTTTTTTTTAAATGTTTACTTTTTGTGCCTTTGTGGGCTGCTGAAATAATAGAGGGACAAAGTTTTTTAGCAGAAAAAGTTAATGTTAATGCATTTTAAGCCAGATTTTTAAAGTTTTAAAATGCCTAAATCAACCTAACGTATCTTAATACATTTACTAACAAACTACTCGAATTGTTGTACTCTGAAGTTTAACACAAAATATTACCGAATTCTTTTTTAGGTAGCCGTAGACTCATGCTCTAAGGATCAACTATATTTGTCAATAAATAAAGCGTCTAGCAGGAG